>OY288252.1:17532881-18769881 GCA_958450325.1 Agrostemma githago
AAAGAAAAGAAAAGAAAGAAAATGGAATTTAAAAATAAAATAAAAGAAGAATTCCAAGAAAATAAAAGAAAAATAATATATATGCTTCTCGTAATTTTTGGGGATTGGTTGAGATACTAACTAGAAATGAATTATAATTAGGAGGATGACAAAATTCACTCTTATGCTCTTTTGAGTTTTACTTCTAGTTAGTGGCCGAAATTCACAGATGAGATTTTTTATGGATAATTTTTATTGTGTAGCTGCGACGACTGGTTTTAGCCCCACATTTCCATACGTGCTCTAAGCACAATCCATTTTATTCCCTCACATATTAGCCACCATTTGTAAGTCCTTGGCATGTACTATGGTCCTGATGGGTGGAACATGTATTTGATTGGGAAGAATGATTTCATATTCGATTACATGCATATTTCATAAGTCGAGTGAGTGTCTTTATTCTTCCTTATCTCCACTTATATACTTACCCGTACTTATGAGTGTCGAGCGACAACCGTGAGGAAGTCCGACATTATTGGTCTACCAAGATTGAAATTTTGGCAGACAATTGTTTGATTATGGCATGATTTTTGATCTCGTTGTATTCTTTAGCATTACATGTTTTCTCGTCGGTTTGAGTCGATTTTAGGAGAATGATAGTGATTTAGCTCTGAGTCGTGTTTCACATCACTTGTCCTTATATGTGTATATTAGTAGTTTGCTTGAGGACAAGCAAAGGTTTGGTTTGGGTGAGTTTGATCAATACATTTTATATCATATTTTATCGTCCCCCGATACCCACTTTTGAGCTTTTCTTCTTGCTAAATTATATGTTTAGTGTCGATTTTTATTAGAAAGTCGATACTGCCGATTCTCGTGCTATTTTGCAGGTTAGGAGCAATTTCGAGTATATGTTAGAGTAATAACCCAGATAGCCGAGACAAGAACAGATGTCGAAGAAGAAAACGAAAAGCCGAGAAGCAAAGAAGAACTCACCGTGAGTTTCAGCAGTACCCACTCGATCGAGTGCCTCATGATCGCACTCAACTGGACTACATTGGAATATTGGGCCAATTCCTCCTTTTAGACCAAGACGAACAAGAGTTGGAGCCGTCTCGGACCCACTCGATCGAGTACCACTATGGGCACTCGATCGAGTGCATCAAACTGAGCCACGCATTGTTTTAGTTTTTGATTTATAGTTTTGGGCCCGTTTTAAGTCCAATTGATTTCTTTTAAATCAGTTTTTTGACTTCATTGTCAGACACTTTTACATTGGCATTACACACTTCACTCTTTTGTTTTTTGCTTTTTACTTATTTTCGAAGTATTACGTTACTTCCGGTTTTTTTCTCGAGATACATTGAACAACGTTCTTCCTTTTCTGATATTGAATTCTCGTTATCGATTACTCTTAATTATAATTTCAATTTCAGTTTTCTACTTTAATTCTTGTCTTAATTCATTCTTAGTTTTCGTAGTAATTGTTACTACGTAATCCATATCGTTCATCGTTTTCTTTTTTTTTTTTGAACGAGAAGAATAATTCATTAATAGAACGCCAAACGACACTTACAACGTATACCTATAATTGCAATCAAATCCAATAAAAACCAAAGAAAGTAATTTCTCTTATAAACTAAGGATCTCAAGACATGATCTGACAATTCGGCATGACCTCGTATCGCTATCTTTTTGCAGCTTTTGTTGAGGGGATCCTTCGTTTGATTCAGAACTTGAGAAAGCTTACCTTCTATTGGCCTCAAAGATCGTTGACAAATTACTTGTAGACATTGAATAGACGTGCGACCAACCATCAACAAACTACCCTTGTCAATAAGAATAAAACTAAGCCCCATAACAACGTAAGGGACCAAAGCCTTGAACAAAAGGACAAAAACCTTGAAATAAAGGACTAAACTCCCATAAAAAGAGAGACTTTTATTGAATAGCATATTGATTATCAAACTAGAAAATGAAAACTTATCAGTTTTTAGGGCTTACCATCGATTAATTATCGATGGAAGCCCCTGATTAAAGATGAAGGATAGGGTTTTTTGGGAGGAGGAGGCTAGGGTTTTTCTTTGTCTCTAGCGTAGGATTATTACTAAATTCTATAGTTTAATTCAATTCATCTTCATCAAGTTTAATTTCAATTCGTTTTTTGTTAATTCAATTATAATTAATATGAGTAGCTAAATTTTATCTAGGGTTTAAGGGGATCGATGCGTATTATTTGGGTTATAGTCAGTTGACCTGTTTCTGATCTTATGAACTGTCGCCTAAATATCGTTTTAATTCTGATTGATTAATTACAGGCCAGGATTAATTAATTAGTATCACAATTAGGACTTCTCACCGACCGAGTTAAAGACTAATTAGGTCACGATATTTCGGGTAGACTAACTTAATTCTAGAAACCGCAGATTAAGTTTTGTTCTAAAGTTTGTAGAACTATCGACCGAACCTATATCTTAGACAATTCGATTAATGACTTGTTAGTTGACTCACTGACCCTAATATTCATTGTGAACCTGAGACCTTGGACTTCTTTCCTATTGATTTACATTCTAGTAATTAGCTGTCTGCCTATTAAAACAAACAGAAAACCAAGGACCCGTAGTCTTAAGTCTAGACCTTAGAACAGGTATTTGAGTCACGTCTCCTTGTGGTTCGACCCCAACTTCAATATCTACATTAATTAGTGGACCTTAGGATATCTTTGATTAAGGATACGACTTACCCCTGTCACCCCCCTCCCCTACTTCACATCTCATTTCACGAGAAGATAAGCACGGGCCCGGGCCCCGATAAGCGACCACAGGCAAGGACGTCAGGTATGATTTCTAAGCCTTGGCTGGCGAGCCTCAACACGTAGTCCAACAGACTTAAAATGAGTCGACCGGATGACGGGCGGGATTTGTCATCTATCCCGCCACCAAATAATAACCAACCAACCTAACTAGGGTAGCTAGGGCAAGTCGGGTCGATCCACAGGGACGGGAAATGCGCTTAGACTAATGGGTGCTACGGTCTAGGACTAAGTTCGAGAGAAGCTAATCTAGGGTGATGGCTAAGGACTAGGCTAAGGTCTAAAACACGGAAAAGGAAGACAAAACAAGTAACTAAAGACTAAGGGAAGCGAGGATAACAATAAAAAGGAAAACTAGGGTTAGGTCGGGTTCATGTATGCAAAGGAGATAAAAAGGGAAAAGACGAGGTTACTAGCATGCTTTCGTAGCCTAGGTACCGCCGATCGGGCTCTCGCTACGTAATCGGCCTAGGGGTCGTCCTCACCGGGCTCTCGCTACGTAATGAGGGAACCAAACCAACAAACCAAACACATACATACAAGAGAATATGCAAGAAAAACAAGGATTGATCATCTCTAGTCTCACAAGCATTTCATCAAACATGTGGAGTGCAAGGTAAATGGGAAACAACAAAAACAACATCTAGTACCACCCATCTCACCCTAATCATCCACAATCACAACCAATCACCCTAATAACCCTAGCAAGAGTCTGATGGGAGGGATTTGTCGTGGAATCCCGACCGTCAATAATATAACCTGCTAATCCTAACTAGGGTAGATAGGGCAATTCGGGTCGAATCCACGGGGATGGTAATGTATAGCCTAGACTAGGTCGGCCCAAATACTAGACTAAGTCAACGAGCTAAACTAGAGAATGATAAGGAGGGGAGAAAACTAGACTATGACTAAGGCTAAGGAAAAACAACTAAGGAAAACGGGCTAGGATTAGGTCGGGGTTAAAGGGGTAACGGAATGGTCAAGGGAGAACTAGTGTGAAGGAGGTAGTAGGGTAATCTAGGTTGGTCCGGGCTCTCGCAACTTAGACCCACCTAGAGGTTCATCCTATAACCCATCTTGGCGACACACTTAACAAACGAGGTTCTAGCGCGCTATAGTGGCCTAGGTCGAATCCGGGCTCTCGCTACTTAGACCGACCTAGGGGTCGTCCTCACCGGGCTCTCGCAACTTAGTGAGGGAACCGAACCCACAAACAAACCATCACCCACAAGAGAAAGGCAAGAAGAACAAGTATTTGCAACTACTAGTCAATCATGCATTTCAACAAACATGTGATGTGCACCAAACCAAGAGGAAACCCAAATCTTCCACCAACATCTCTAACAAACCCTTAATCACCCAATCAACACCCTAATCACCCTACTAACCCTAGCAAGGACACTACTCTAACATATCTAATCTAGAATTAACACTAACAAGAGGAATCATCACAAACATCAAAACAAACATAAACAAACTAGTGAAAATGATGAACTAAGAACAAAAGATGTAAACTTGATGAATAATAAAGGATTAAAAGTAAAAGGATGAGAAGATTATACCAAACTAACAAGAGAAATGGAAAAGGAGAACACTTGCATAGAAGATAACCCAAATTCATCCACCAAGGTTGTCAAGCTTGGATGGATTCTTCAAGGGATCCTTAATACAAGAGTAAACTATGATTAACTACTAATTACCGACTAATCTACACTAATCTAATCTAATCTAACCTAAAGTAGTCTAGGGTTTTAAGGATATATGAAGTGCATGAGCTTTACATAACAAGGGAAGGGTATATATAGGGTTTAAGAATGAAAGGAGAAGAAAAGAAAGCAAGGCGTGCAGCAGCAGGCCCGTCCCGGCCGAGACGGGGTGGTCCCGGTCGGGACGCCACCTTCCCGATCGGGATGGGCTCACAGTAGCCGCACTTCATGCTCACTTCATCCCGAACGGGATGAGGCCATCCCGAACGGGATGGGTCTTTGTAGGCCTCCCTTAAGAGCTCTTTGGTCCCTCCTTGCTTCTCATGGGCTTCCCGTCGATTCTCGGGACTCGGGATCGGGTCTCGGAGGCTCGGGATTGGGTCCCGAGGTCTCGGGGTCGATTCCAAGGCATCGAGTCATCGTTCCTCTACTCCGTTGGCTTCAAAATGTGTATGTATAGAGTCGGAATCGCTCCAACTCTTCCAAATCGGTCTCGGGAACCTGAAACGAACTAATGAAAGCATAAGAAGCCAATAAATCGCTCCCAAGGAGCGATTCCACAAGGAAAATGGGACCAAAACACAGTAAAATAGACACTACAAACTACACTTATCAACTCCCCCACACTTAACCCTTACTCGCCCTCGAGTAAGCACATACTAACTACTAAACTATCCGAGTGGGTATTAGCGCACCCTACGCCCCTTCAACTCACGCGAGTGCACTTAGAGGACAAGTGCACTCCGCAAGGCAAGTTGGGTCTTGCGACAAAACTGTGGATGCAACCGGACACAAAACACATAAACAAACAAACACATAATCGGTTGCACCCAAAACAAAAGAAATACTGCTTCCCTCAAAAAGCGGTGAATGAAACACCGGTTTAGGACTCGAGGTAAGTGACAACGTTCCCAAGCTAGAAATACAAACCAAGGTGGACTAAACCCTAATAGTATGACGATAAAGCAACAAAAACGTTGGTAACTTACCTAGGTCCTCCTAACTTTCTAAAAACGTACTACGGGACGATCGGCGGAGTGGAAAAGTGAAGAACCACGGTGTTAGCCGACACTGTAGGTAAGTGAGACCCCGCCCCCTTTAGCATGAGCCGAGAGGGTCGTCCCGTGTCCAAGACCGCCTAACTAGTCCAAGTAAAAAGGTGGAAAACATGCAAAATGAGGGAAGACCGACTAATGCCGCTATCATCCTTCCTAGGGACTCGGTCCTTTGGTAGGCTCTTCACGGCAAAAGTCGGAAAAAGGCTTATTTTTGTGGGGATTTCTTTTTGTGAGACGGGTTTTCTTTTGGCATTTTCTTTCTTTTCGACATTTTGATTTGTTTGTTGCCATGCCATTTCTTTTTTCTTCTTTTCTATTTTCTTTTTGGCTTTTGTGCCTTTTCTTTTTCTTCATTCTTTTCTTTCTTTCATTTTTTTTCTTTCTTTTCTTTTCTTTGCCCTTTTAGCAAGATTTGGCATTTTTGGCATTTCCTTGTGTAACAAGAAAGAGAGAATTCAACAATTTGCAATCTTATTGAGTGGATGTGTGTAGGAGGTAGGGGAATGGGAGAGTCGGGGGCACGCTTTCCCTCTTCAATCCCACAAAAAAGGGAAAACTTGGACTAATCAAAACAATCCTAAACATGGTCACCTAGGGGACGAGACTCGGTAACCAAGGCCTTTTTACACCGTGGGTGGTCATAGTGGTCAAAGTGCAAATCCCGTAGTAAATTCCTAGTAAGCTAGGTGGACTCAAGGTAAAGGACCAACGAATTCATTGATTTAGGGTCATTCTACTAGAGTAAAATCCAAGACTCGATTTATACTACTAGGAAGGGATAGTAAGCACTCACACACTAGCCTCTAAACCGGGTTTTCGAAAACGGTTTACGCACAAGACACACAACACAACACAAAACAAAGACACGACGAAAACGAACGAAAGAAAAAGAAGCAAAAACAACAAAACAAAAACAAAATGAAACAAACACATGATCAAACAAACACCACCCCAAATTTCCAAATAAGCCACCAAATCAACCACAAGTATGTACAAGCTCCACCCGAGCACACCACATCACAATCTCCTCCAAACTCCGCAAGAGACAAAGAAGGAAAAGGGATAGAAGATGTTACCGGACATCATGAAAGCTCTCCAAAATTAGCGGTGATTCAAGCTACCTATAAGGAAAAGAGGGCAAACACACAACAAAACAAACAACACGACACAAAGACACAAAGGGAAAACACACAAAAGAAAAATCTTTTTGATTTTTGTGAATTTTTTTCAAATTTTTAGGGATTTTAAAGATTTTTCGAAAAACTAAGAAAATAAAACTAACTATACTAGAATATCGCTCCCCCACACTTAAATTGAGCCATGTCCTCATGCTCGATCGTAGGGTGCGGAGAGACAAAAGAAAGAAAAAGAAACTACGCAAATAAAACTAAAAATCAAAAATAAAGTGAAGAAAAAGTAAAAGGTGTCCGGCCGGGGTGTAGTCAAGTCACCATGGGCCGAGACGAGAAAAAGATATGGATGGGGGAAGAAAATAAAAGAAGGAAATAAAAGGAAATGGGAGGGGAGGGCTAGGTGTAATCAAGTCACCTAGCCCGGATTCTGCCTAAATCCGACTAAATCCTCAAAAAAGAAAGTGAAAATCTTGTAAAATTTGGATTTTTCGATTGACTCTCGACGTAATCACATCGTCGGGAGTCGGGAGCAACCACTACCAAGGCCTCGAAGGCCACCATGACACAAATGATAAGGGAAGGGGATAAACAAAGGAAAACAAGCAACAACAAAAACGGAAAAGAAAAGATAGTTGCCGTACCATAGGTTAGTAACTCACTCTCTCCATCGTCTCATAGATCAATAAAGGCACTTTCTTGTCGTCATCATTGCTATCCCGCTTCAAGCTCGATAATACCGCATGGTAGAGGTGGTAAAGGTGTGAGGGGGTGGGATTTGATGTGAATATCGGTCTAAAGTGAGGAGGAAATAAGGTGAAGGTATGGAAATGAAGTATGTGGGTGGTATGATATGAGCAAGGAAGGTAGGGAGGAAGGGTGGGGGTATAATGGATGGGTGGAGTCAAAGGGGACCATCCCGGTCGGGATGAATGGTCCCGATCGGGTTGATAAACCCTTCCCGATCGGGAAGCTCTCGTCCCGGTCGGGAATGCACTCCAGTGAGTCCAAATTTTTGCATCTTCATCCCGATCGGGATAGCTCCTTCCCGGTCGGGATTCCTCATCCTTCCCGGTCGGGAAGCCCTCTTCCCGGTCGGGATGAGTCTTCTTTGCTTCCCCAAGCCCAAAAGCTTATCATAAGCTTCAAAAACCGACTTCCTCGCTCGCAAACCAAACTCCATCATCAACCATTCCTTTCTAGGAATCACCTTCACTTCACCTATCACAATAAACTCAAAGTACACATCAAATTCGCTCCCTCACATCGCTCATCAAAATACCAAAACAATTACAAGAATCCCACAAAAACAAAGGAGTCCAAGAAACAAAAATCACATATACAAGCACATGTACTCTAAAGAAGAGAGAAGGGGAATATACAACATGACGGTTCTTTTAGGAACTCCGTCAAACCTAGGATGGTGGACTCTTCTTCAACCGTAGCCCTCAAGGGCATGGAGGAGCAAGTCGAACGCGCTACCGACATCGTAGTGAAGGCCCAAGAAGCGCTCGAGCTTAACCGACCTCCAAGGAGGAGGCAAGAAGTAGGATTCCCAAGACCCAAAATCATCTTCAAAGTTGTCTCCGGGGTCTATCCATCCTACGAGCTTCACCGACCTCTTCCTCCCTAAGCATTGCCTCCAATCACAAGCAAGCTTCATCTCCAAGAAACAAGGCACAAAGGCGGCTTTGGCCCCGTTTCCTTGTTGCACACCCCCACACTTTCCTCAAGTTGTGGTTCCCCATCTTCATCACTCGGCCCCACATAATCTTGGAAAGGAGAATCGAAACTTCTACCGGCGGTTTCAATCTCTTCAAAGTCATCTCTCGGTGTACTAACAAAGGGCTTTTGATGCGTAGTCACATTATCGCACATGGGCAACTTGGGCTCATCAATTTCACCCAACAACTTCACAAACTCCACCAAACCATCCAACTCACTATCCTCCTCCAATTCCTCACCAATGTTGGCTTCACCAAGGGTCATTTCCTCATTTGTCTCTTTTTGGGTAGACGATTGAGGTTCTTCAAGGCAAATTTCTCCTCCAAAGGGAACTACATCGGCGGCTTCATGGCTAGGTTGCTCCCCTTTCTCAAGTGGGCACCCTTCATCTAATTGTGATATTCGGGATAAAAGCATTACGGTTTTAACAGCTATTGCATTTAATCGAGCATCTCTCGCCCCGTTTTGCCTTCGAAATCGGGCCATGAATTCATCTTGCTCTTTTTGCATTTGAATGGCCATTTCTTGTGTGCTCCTTTGCAATTGAAGAATTGAATGACACAACTCCAAGTTCGACGATTGGTGGTCATTGGGGTCTTGTAAAGCTCCTCGAAAATCTTGATGATGCCCAAGGGGTGGGGCATCATATTGTTGGTAGCTAGGTTGGGGTGATTGGTAGTATTGTGGGTCATAGGGTTCATATTGTGGTTGGGGTGGAGGGTAATATTGTGGGTCTTGGGGGTATTGGCTTCCATATTGTGAATCTTGATTGAACATGGTGGGCTCACAATCATAACTCGAGTAATAGCCACCATGATCGTAGGAGTGATAGTCATTCACTTGTTGGTAGCCGTTTTCATAACCTTGAAGATCATACCCGTCTTGATTACCCCAAGAAGCTTGATTATGGTAGGGGGACGTCATGTCATAGCTTTGGTTCATGGAAGAAGAGTGGTAGCTCATATCGGCTTCCATGTGTGGGGAGTTTAGATCAAAACCCATGCTTGCTCGAGAATCGTAGCTCATACCCGGTTGGAAACCACTCATTCTAGCAACCGTCCGTTTAAGCGGCTCTGAGTTGCAAGAAGAAGAGAATCACCACCTCTAAGCACAAACTGTAGACTAAGAACAAACGTGAGAAGCCTAGTGCTTTTTGGGCACTAGACAAGAGAGAAATAAACTTCACACACACAAGAAGCAAGGTAACAAAAAGAAAAAAGAAAACACAAACACAAAGACTAAATCAAGTAACTAGGAAAACAAAGTCCAAACTAGCACCGTCCCCGGCAACGGCGCCAAATTGATGGGAGGGATTTGTCGTGGAATCCCGACCGTCAATAATATAACCGGCTAATCCTAACTAGGGTAGATAGGGCAAGTCGGGTCGAATCCACGGGGACGGTAATGTATAGCCTAGACTAGGTCGGCCCAAATACTAGACTAAGTCAACGAGCTAAACTAGAGAATGATAAGGAGGGGAGAAAACTAGACTATGACTAAGGCTAAGGAAAAACAACTAAGGAAAACGGGCTAGGATTAGGTCGGGGTTAAAGGGGTAACGGAATGGTCAAGGGAGAACTAGAGTGAAGGAGGTAGTAGGGTAATCTAGGTTGGTCCGGGCTCTCGCAACTTAGACCCACCTAGAGGTTCATCCTATAACCCATCTTGGCGACACACTTAACAAACGAGGTTCTAGCGCGCTATAGTGGCCTAGGTCGAATCCGGGCTCTCGCTACTTAGACCGACCTAGGGGTCGTCCTCACCGGGCTCTCGTAACTTAGTGAGGGAACCGAACCCACAAACAAACCATCACCTACAAGAGAAAGGCAAGAAGAACAAGTATTTGCAACTACTAGTCAATCATGCATTTCAACAAACATGTGATGTGCACCAAACCAAGAGGAAACCCAAATCTTCCACGAACATCTCTAACAAACCCTTAATCACCCAATCAACACCCTAATCACCCTACTAACCCTAGCAAGGACACTACTCTAACATATCTAATCTAGAATTAACACTAACAAGAGGAATCATCACAAACATCAAAACAAACATAAACAAACTAGTGAAAATGATGAACTAAGAACAAAAGATGTAAACTTGATGAATAATAAAGGATTAAAAGTAAAAGGATGAGAAGATTATACCAAACTAACAAGAGAAATGGAAAAGGAGAACACTTGCATAGAAGATAACCCAAATTCATCCACCAAGGTTGTCAAGCTTGGATGGATTCTTCAAGGGATCCTTAATACAAGAGTAAACTATGATTAACTACTAATTACCGACTAATCTACACTAATCTAATCTAATCTAACCTAAAGTAGTCTAGGGTTTTAAGGATATATGAAGTGCATGAGCTTTACATAACAAGGGAAGGGTATATATAGGGTTTAAGAATGAAAGGAGAAGAAAAGAAAGCAAGGCGTGCAGCAGCAGGCCCGTCCCGGCCGAGACGGGGTGGTCCCGGTCGGGACGCCACCTTCCCGATCGGGATGGGCTCACAGTAGCCGCACTTCATGCTCACTTCATCCCGAACGGGATGAGGCCATCCCGAACGGGATGGGTCTTTGTAGGCCTCCCTTAAGAGCTCTTTGGTCCCTCCTTGCTTCTCATGGGCTTCCCGTCGATTCTCGGGACTCGGGATCGGGTCTCGGAGGCTCGGGATTGGGTCCCGAGGTCTCGGGGTCGATTCCAAGGCATCGAGTCATCGTTCCTCTACTCCGTTGGCTTCAAAATGTGTATGTATAGAGTCGGAATCGCTCCAACTCTTCCAAATCGGTCTCGGGAACCTGAAACGAACTAAAGGAAGCATAAGAAGCCCATAAATCGCTCCAAAGGAGCGATTCCACAAGGAAAATGGGACCAAAACACAGTAAAATAGACACTACAAACTACACTTATCAGAGTCTACTCAAACATAACTAAACTAAAACGAACACTAACAAGAGAAACCAAACAAGAACAAGAGCATACATATGTAAAACTAACAAGGATGATGAACAAAACAATAAACAAGATATAAAGATGGAAACTTGAATAACATAAACAAAGATTAAGAGTAAGAGGATGAGAAGATTATACCAACAAGAAAGGAATGGAAAAGATGAGAACTTGTATATAAGGAACACCTAAAACATCCACCAATGTTGTCAAGATTGGATGAATTCTTCAAGAGATCCCTTAATACAAGATTGGCTAACTAGATTAAGGACTAATTACCGACTAATCTACTCTAATCTAAGCTAATCTATGCTAAAGTAGTCTAGGGTTTAGTGGGTAATTCTAACATAACATAAGATTGCAAGAGAGGGGGGGGGGGGGGGGGGGTATATATAGGGTTACAATGAATAAGGGAGAAGAAAGGAGCAATTGCGGGCTATAGCACAGCCTTCCCGGCCGGGAAGGTGGTGGTCCCGGTCGTGATGGGCCATCCTTCCCGGTCGGGATGGGCAATCCTTCCCGGTCAGGATAGGCCATCCTTCCCGGTCGGGATCAAGCATAACACCGGGCTGTGTTATCCATAACACCAGGCGGTGTTATTGCGCTTCCCGGTCGGGAAGCTTTCTTCCCGGTCGGGATGGCCAGATTAGTAGCCTCTTCATTCATGCACTCTTTCCCGACCGGGAAGGCTACTCTTCCCGCCCGGGAAGGGTCTTGTAGGCCTCCAATATGATCATAAAGGTCCCTCCTTGCTTCTCATGGGCTTCTCATTGACTCTCGGTGCTCGGGATCGAGTCTAAGGGGCTCGGGAATGGGTCCTAAGGTCTCGGAATCGAATCTAAGGCACCGAGTGATCGTTCCTTCTCTTCGTTGGCTCCAAAAGTGTATGAAACGAGTCGGAATCGTTCCAATTCTTCATGAATGGTCTCGGGAACCTAAAACGAACTAAAGGAAGCATAAGTAACCCATAAACCGCTCCCAAGGAGCGATTTCACAAGGAAAACGGGACCGAAACACAACAAATTAGGTACTACAAACTACACTTATCACCGAACAACCACCAGGTCGTAATCCTCGACTGACTAGGGTGGCTATACTTTGACTTTTGCCTTGTCCAAACCTCGGGACGCGCACCTGATGCGCGGGCATAGTGACCCGTACAATCAAACAATAATTTTAACACCGACTAACCTAACTAATGTAGTAATGGTAGGTCGGGATCGATCCACAGGGAGATGGGTTAAGCGATATTGGTCAAGTCTAGAGTTTAATCGTGAATGGGATTGAGATGGGGGTTTTGGGTCGAGAGAGGTCGAACTAATGCTATTGAGCTACGCTAACTAAGGCTAGGGACAATAATAGGAAAAGGTGTTGGGGGGAGTCGGGATTCGGAAATGGGGTCTTAGAGTCTCGGGATCGAGTTTTTGTTACAACGTTAAAAAGGAAGAATGCCACCTTTCGGTTTCTTCACCTTTCGGTTGTTACAACGTTAAACCCGCTTTCGTGACGAAAGGGTAAGTCTCAAATTAAGGTAATTTCTACCCCGAGTTTCTCCATATTGGTAGAAATGAGTCAAGGTCGGCCTAGTCGCGATTCTAAGTCAACAAAGACACAAAAACCTTAAAATTGACAATTAACAAGTAAACAACCCACCAACATCCCTTGAATCAAATAATCAAAATCCTCCTCCCTAATCCCCAACAAGGAAATCTACTCACTAGTCATGATAAATAACAATAAAACACTAACTAAAGAGAAATTAACTAAAGCATGCATAATTGTAGACACCCACATTTTGACTGCCAGGTGTCTATAACAGTTTCCAAAAAACACCCGATGATGATCGGATGAAAACGTGTTTCTACGCGCTCGGATATGGGCTCGAAACCATTATTTATTGGCTTAAGCATTTACGCAGTACAAATCTCACTAAACCAACCTCAAATTCAGGCCCAGCGGGTCGTTTCCAATCAAACAAGACTAATTTGGATCGAAACCGACACCGGAAATAAAACCGACTTTTGACGATTGGGTCAACCCCGGTCAAAGCCGTTTCCGAAACACAACCACATAAACATCAAAAAAAATCTAACCCAAATACAAAACCTATCAAGTATCCAGCTTGAGGTCCAAGAAGCCCGGACCTCTCGCTCTAGCTGACGCACTCGATCGAGTGCCAGCTCCACTCGATTGAGTGGGCCTTGTAACGAGCCCGAATGCGGTTGTTTGGGCCACTCCACCGAGTCAGGGGGATACTCGGTCGAGTAACCCTAGACGGGGTGCATGGCCAATGCCTATAAAAGCACCCCCATGCACACATCTTTTGGGACATCTCTTGAAACCCTAATTCAACCCTAATTCAACCCTAATCAAACCCTAACATCTAGTAATCAAAACCCTAACCACCATAACTTAGTCTACATCTCGATACTCACGTGCAAGCCACATCTAACGAGTCCCATCCGAGAACAAGAACATGTAGGTTGAGAGTGCAATATTCCCGTTCCTCTCTTCTTCCTTCTTCTCTTCGTCCGTCCGTCCCGTGTCACGTTTTTTTGTCTTTTTTTATTTTTTTATCTTGTCGCATCATCATCAATATCGCATACATCAATTTCTAAAAAAAACCTTTTTTAAATTCATGAATTTTTATTCAAGTTGAGTCGAAACCTTTTGAAGCGGATCCGACATCAAACAATTCGCAATAATTAATTATGATGTCGGGATGTGGAGGGAATCAAATCTAGTCTTTTTTAATTCAAGCGTTGATCTAGTAGATTCGATACCAACTCAATAGTTGGATGTCGAATTCGAACGATTTAGTCAAATAAGTTAACTAACACGATTTCTCGTTGATGCTAAAATAGATGTCATCTAATTCGACAAGAATTAATACGACACTATAAACGCGGAGGGAATTTATATCGTTTTGGTTAATTTAAAACGACTTATAACAATTCCTTTTTTATCTCGCTCTAATTTTTCATATCGATTCAATAATCGAATATGGGATACGACGAGTATTCAAAATTATAATCGAGTATAAATCCCATAATATTTATACCCGATTCAACACAATCAACGATTTATCAAAATCCAAATCGAGCATAAATTATACAATATTTATGCCCGATTCGGCAAAATCATCGATTTAGCAAAATCAAAAGCAATTTCGAGATCGATAACAAAATCGCAAGCGAACCCTAATTCGTACAGGGGGCACTCGACCGAGTGCCTAGCTCACTCGGTCGAGTGGCACCCCAAAAACCGAGACAGAAAGGTTTTTTGACCTACGCTCGGTCGAATCTCGCAATGACTCGGTCGAGTGGCAGCGTACTCGGTCGAGTTCGTCAATAACTAGATCGAGTAGGGTCTTAGAAAACGCGACAGAAGCTCTTCTAGAGGTCCACTCGGTCGAGTCCTCCAATGACTCGGTCGAGTGGCCTTTTATCACATCAAAAACGTGAGTCCTATACGTCTTCTAGTTTCGGTAATACTTTTTTTATGACTTATGTCAACACGTGCCTAATCTATCACGTGAAACATCACTTCTCAAAATCATGCATCATCTTATTTACATAATTCCATATTATTTTATGTCATTCGCAAACCGTTATTATCGTTATACCGTTACTAACATGTTTGCTATTTTCTTGTTGATTTATTTTGTTTATTTTATTGTACTAAAATGAACCCGCATCCTAAATTAAACTTTGACGTTAGAATTAGTTGCATTAAATCGACCTAGAAACCCGTTCAATTTCTCACATGCTTAGGGAAAACAACGTTTGCATATCATTTAACCGAACTACTAGCACGCGTATTAGAAAGTCATTTGATATCCTAGTAGAGGCCGCTAAGTGCGGGCGGGGTTGTGTGTTCTTTGTGAACATCCCAACACGTACCCTCACCCCTTACTTAGAACCTCGGTTTCCGGATGCCCGAAACCGTTGGCGCACGAGAGTCATTCAATACACGATATCTGATAATGTCGGTATCGGTATCAAATGGGACGAACCCAATAAACTCTGACATCGGAAATGGGTCGTATTTCGTACACGGCCCACTACGACATAGAGTGGGTTCGAATGGGCCCAAACTCCCACAAAGTTCGGTGGCGACTCCACTTCCATTTAAATTTAAATTCGATCCATTCTCATATGGACATTCATTCACCTCCCCAAACCCACGCGTGGCCGCGTCGGGGTGGACCTATGTCATGTCCACAATTTGGCGACTCCGCTGGGGATTAACTGATGCGTGACTTACCATCGGCATCCTCAGGGTGAGACTCGAATAGAAATCGTTTGACTAGTACAATACGCGTTTTAGTTTTACGGTTCATGCATAACCCTATTTTCCCGGGCCGGTACTCGCGACCGACGTCCCACTATACCGTGATGTACTCCAATATGGATATGTCAAAGGTGTCCATAGTCGATTCGAGTGGGTTTCACGGCATGTTCTAAGCTCAACTCGACTTAGAAAGTCCGTCCCGATCAACGTCTAGACTATGTGCACTGGTATAGACCCTTTATAGACCGACCGATACTTAGTGTAAAGCATATATAGCGTCGTTATAATGCTTGCGTGACTATGTGCTACTTGGTTTCCGTGTCGTTTTCAAAAACCGTCCTTTTCAAAAATTGCATCTTTTTCAAACTATCCAATTTCAAAACCCGGGACGTAAACCGAATTTAGGACTTATGATTTTTACTCAAAACATCCTATTTTTAGCCGGTATTCTGCCCATTTCAAAAACTCGAAAATATTTTCGAACATTCAAAACCGAGGCCCGATATCTTTTTTCGATTTTCGAAAAAAATCGGGCCCCTCCACCATTTTTTTCGGATTTTTTCTAAAAATCCTTTTCAAAACCTTCCTCTTCTTAGGACTTCCCGTATTTAGCAGTATCGGGTCGTGTCTTAAGTCGTCGAAGTCTCTAGCGTCAAAACTCTGTCGATCTTACATCACGAGTTTCTTCCCTATCTCAATCCGCCTTATTAGACTAAGGCAAGGCCCACCTACGTTGAACGTACTCCTACAAAGGAGGGCCCATTTACACAATCGAGTCCAAAGTCTGGGGATGTCTCACGTGGACCTTCCTTCGAACAGGACTCGACCCACCCGCCGAATCCTAAGGAAGGCCCACCGTTCACAAGTCACCCGTCTAGGTGTCTTTTCCGAGTCATTTCCCTTTTCAGTTTTGTTCGGGATGTACTTTCTATTCCGGGATTTGGGCTAGTTTCTGATTACGCGGTGTTCTTACAGACAGGCCACCCATAACTCGCACAATGCAAGATTCTCTGGATCAACTGTCCGCCGTGCTGGCCAAGATCGAGACCCAATTGACGGCTATCCGGACCGACCAAACCACTCTGGCCACCCGTCTGACTGCCGTGGAGAAAGGTACTCCCACTGGATCTGAGCCCACTGGTCCCCATAGCTGAGTTAATCGGCGCTGTTCGCAAGATTGAAGAACAGGTCCACCTGTCGACAAACAACTCGATCCACACTGAAAATGCTCGTTCCTATTCTCCTTTGAATGACGAGCTACCTGCCAACCTCAACCTCACGGGAATTCCGATGTTTGAGGGTACTGAAGACCCGGTCCACCACATCCGGGCTTTCAAAGAATTCATGGCGGTCAAAGGGGTGAAATCCACCATGTTTAAGCACTTATTTGCTTCCTCTCTCGAGAAGCACCCCAAGGCCTGGTACTACAGGCTCGATTCCAAGAAGTACAAGACTTGGGACGATGTGGCTACTGAATTTTCTCGGAATTACGCTGATAATACCGAGATCCAGACTACAATACGTACTCTGGAAGTGATGGCCAAAGAGCCCAAAGAAGGGTTCACCAAATATCTCCAAAGATGGCGGGCCGAAAGTGTGAAGCTGGTTGATAAGCCCAGCGATAAGGTGCTAGTGGAGGCCTTTGTCAAGAATCTCCTCCCATCCTACCGGGTCCATCTCCGGTATGCCATCATCCCCAGTTTTGCCGCCCTAACTGAAATGGGTACAAGAATTGAAGACGATTTACGATTAGAGAGCCTGACTAAGGCCTCTACCAAGGGATATCAAGGGTCTAGTTCATCTGTGAGCAAGCCCATACCTGCAGCTGCAACCCGCAGCATTTTCGATGAGGTCAATCTGCTGGATACCTCATCCAAAAAGAATACTCCAAATCGGGTATTCAGAGATATAGGGACTACCTATACCTACGCCTTACAAAGGCTATCGTCAAAGGGCCTAATCCAACCGATAGGCCCAACTCCAGAAGTTCCCGTGGAGAAAAGGCTCAAAAGCTACAATGCCCAAGCCTACTGCCAATATCATCGAGGTAATGGGCATGATACGGAAAAATGCTGGAAATTAAAGCATCTGATCCAAGATCTGATCAAAAGCGGGAAAATCCCATTGCCCGGAGACAAGCCGAGCAACAAAGAAAACTCGTTCAGTGCCCATGCTATATTCACTGGGGAGGTAATCGACTGCTCACACCTCATTTCCCACTATATCCCACAAATTAACGGGATATGGTTCGATGATGAGGAAGATGTGTACTTGGCAAAAGGGGAAGCTGTCCCCATCACTAGTGAAGAGATTCGAAAAGCTAAGTCCAAGGCCTTAGCCACCAACCACCTCGCCACCGCTGGGCGCTCTACCCCAACAACCGTCACTGAACCTTCCAGGACGGAATCTACTCTTGAAGAACCAAGAAACGACACGGCCTTGGTCCAACAACTGAAGAGGGTTCGAGCTGATTTAACTATATGGCAGTTACTAGTTAGCTCACAAGAACATCGGGAGGCACTGACTAAGGCTCTCAATCAAATCAAGGTCGACTCACAGGTTACCCCCGCTAAAATGGTAGCCACTATCATGCCCTATCTCAAGGGCAAATCCAAAGAAGAAGGCCCACTCATAACCTTCTCTGAGTCCGACCTACCACCGTTTGGGGCCGCCTATAACCTGGCCCTATTCATCACGGTTATTTGCCGAGGGAAGTACCTCCCGATGACCCTAATTGATGACGGATCTGCCGTGAACGTCCTTCCCCTAAGGACCGCTAAGGCCCACGGCATCACCGAGGCCGACTATCTCCCGATGGCACAGACTATCCAGGCTTTCGACGGAAGCCCAAAACCGGTTGCCGGGGCCGTTAAACTGACAATAATAACGGGCCCAATCGAGAAAGAATTGGAGTTTCAGATGATTGATGTCACCTCGTCCTTCAACCTGCTACTAGGAAGGCCTTGGATCCATGCAGTCAAGGCCGTATCTTCTACCCTCCACAGAAAAGTCATGATGCCACTCCAGGACGGTGTCATCACACTGGAGGCAACCCCCATGACCGTGGCTAGATGCAACGCCACGAGTCGGGCCGAACCACGGGGATTCGACTTCGTGGGAATGATTGAGGAGGAATATCTCTTCAGGCCCTACTTCACTACTAGCATCAACACGATGCTACAATACTTGGGTTACCTACCGGGAGCCCCTTTGAGGCCACATCTCCCGGTTGGGAAGGTTATCGAGGTTCTAAACAACGAAGGGTCTCAATTCGGTTTGGGGTATACTATGAGCCCGGAAAATGCGAATCAGGCAAATGTAATCAGGTTTGTCACTCCAGTATTTGGGGCAATCCAAGTGGGCCTTTACCAACCCACTATCACATATCCCGAGACCAAAACGGCTCGGGAATGCAATTTCATCCCCGATGAATCTTCACCCTTGTTCACACCGAGTCCAGGGAAGGTGAGAACAGCTCCGAGCCCGTGCTGGGGCTCCTATTTGGAGAAGATAAGGCCATCCCCGCTCCTAAAGATGATCTGGTCAACCAGATCCTCCGCACCAACCGGTTCGATCCAACGAAGCTGATCTCCGAAGTTGGTGTAGACACCGGGAAAAGGGGCTAGAGGAAAACCATCAACTGGGCCGACAGCCAAGGACGGATCTACAAGCAGACTACCGGCGAGGGAGATATGTCGGATACCAAATCCGAGTATGAGTCTAAGTCAGAGTCGGAGTCTGAGTCCAAGTCTAGAGGGTCTGGTGCTAGAGTCCAATCTGTAACCCCTCTTCCCTTAGCCACTGGAGTCTCGGAGCATGTCCCGATAGCACTCCCTATCCCGCCACTGACTAACGATCAGATGGCCGCTCTATTCGAGCTATTCTAAAAATTGACTATTAATAATAATAACGAAAACCGTTCTGCTTACGACTTGTCTTATTTCCAAAATTCTTCCAATTTCAAAAATTTTATATGCAATGACATTGAGAAACCCGACGAACAGGTACCCCTTCCTCCGCATCTGATCGAGCAGCTCGAACAAAGGGAATCCCGAGATCCGGTAATTGAAGAAACCGAGTCCATTAACGTGGGAACCACTTTAGATCCCCGGATGCTTAAGTTGGGCCTATCCTTAGATTTCGAGGAGAGAAAACAATTCACGGACCTCCTCCAAGAATTCAAGGACGTCTTCGCATGGTCCTACAAGGACATGCCGGGGATAGACCGGGAAATAGATGAACACCGTATACCCATCAAAGATGGGTGTAAGCCGGTAAAACAGAAGCTCCGAAGAATGAAGCCCGAATGGTCTCTCAAAGTCAAAGAAGAGGTAGACAAACAATTCAAAAAGGGTTTTATACAAGTGTCTGAATATCCAGACTGGGTCGCGAACATCGTGCCGGTACCCAAGAAGGACGGCAAGGTGCGGGTATGTGTGGACTTCCGGGACCTTAACAAGGCCAGCCCAAAAGATGATTTTCCGTTACCACACATCGACATACTAGTGGATAACACGGCCGATCATGCCCTTCTATCATTCATGAACGGGTATGCCGGATACAATCAAATCAAAATCGCAGAAGAGGATATGAGTAAGACCACCGTCATTACACCTTGGGGTACTTACTGTTACACCGTTATGCCGTTTGGGCTTATCAATGCCGGGGCCACTTATCAACGGACCGCCACTACTTTATTACATGATATGATGCACAAAGAAGTGGAGGTCTACGTGGACGACATGATTGTCAAGTCCAAAGACCGAAGCGGGCACATCTCGGCCTTAAGAAAGTTCTTCACCAGACTGCGCAAATACAATATGAGGCTGAACCCTCAAAAGTGCAGTTTCGGGGTAACGTCGGGCAAATTACTGGGCCATATCGTTAGCCAACGCGGCATCGAGGTCGACCCAGCTAAAATCAAGGCTATCACCGAGATGCAGCCACCCAAAACCGAAAAAGAAATAAGGGGGTTTCTCGGAAAAGTCCAATACACCAGCCGATTCATTTCAAAGTTAACCATGGTATGCGAGCCCATTTTCAAGAAACTGAAGATAGGAGAACGGGTACTGTGGGACAATAAATGTCAAATGGCTTTTGATAAAATCAAGGAGATTCTGTCTGCTCCCCCGGTATTAATGCCACCTCAACCCGGTCTGCCTTTGTCGTTATACCTAACAACGACCGAGACAGCCATGGGGGCTATGCTGGCCCAGACAGTCGATTCGGAAGAACGGGCTATTTACTACATTAGTAAGAAGTTCCTAGAATACGAGTGCAAGTACACAATGCTCGAAAAGACGTGTCTAGCTCTGGTTTGGGCCACTAAAAAGCTCCGACACTACATGCTTAGCCACAAAGTACATGTTCTATCCAAGATGGATCCTATCAAGTACTTGTTCGAGAAGCCCATCCTTAACGGTCGAATGTCCAGATGGACTTTGATGCTCGCAGAGTTTGACCTCAAATTTGTACCGTTAAAAACCATCAAGGGCCGGGTAGTGGCAGAATTCCTCGCTGATAGTCCGATATCTGAGGAGGGACACACCGATACTTGGGCCTTTCCTGACGAAGACATATTCCATACCGACACCGAAACATGGGATTTGTATTTTGATGGGGCGTCCAATTTCCGAGGATTTGGAGTCGAGATTCTGTTAATCTTGCCACAAGAGGAGCATACCCCGTTATCCATTAAACTGGACTTTGACGTGACCAATAACGCAGCCGAATATGAAGCATGCATTCACGGGTTGCAAGCCGCTGCTGATTTAGGAGTAACGAATCTCCGGGTCCACGGTGACTCATCACTGGTCATCAATCAAGCGCTCCAAAAAAGGAAAACTCGGAACGCCAATCTCGTGGCTTAACAAGCACGAGTACGGGTTCTAGAGAAACAATTCCAAAAGGTGGAATGCATCTATCTACCTCAGGAAGAAAATCAGTTCGCGGATGCACTTTCCAAATTAGCGTCCCTGCTAAATATCCCGGAGCATCTAACTAGCATGCCAATCTGCGTTGAAAGACGGTCCGAGCCGCCATATATCCACGCCATCCAGGATATCGAGATAACTGACCGAGAACCTTGGTATCAGGCCGTCCTAACCTATTTGGCAATGGGAGAATATCCCCCGGGAACAGAAAACCGGGCCAAGAAGGCCTTGCGGAGATTGGCGACCCAATTTTTTCGTACGGACGACGGGCAGTTATACAAAAAGACGGCACAGGGGGCTCTCCTCCTGTGTATCGATAAAATACAGGCCGAAAGGGTTATGGCTGAGGTACACGATGGTGAAAACGGCCCGCATATGAACGCCCATATGCTAGCCCGAAAAATCATGAGGCTAGGATATTATTGGAGCACCATGGAAACGGACTATCAGTTATATGTCAAACACTGTCATAACTGTCAGATCTTTGCCAATGTACAACATATGCCGTCATCTCTGCTATACACCATGACGTCCCCGTGGCCATTTTCGACGTGGGGCATTGACATAATTGGAAAGGTGCACCCTTCCGGGATGGGAGGTCATTGCTTCATTTTGGTGGCCATTGATTATTTCACCAAATGGGTCGAAGCCGAGTCATATCGTGTCTTGAACGCCAAGCACGTGGCCAAATTTATCAAGAATAAGATAATATGCCGATACGGGATCCCACACGAGTTTATCAGTGATCACGGGACCCACTTTCAAGCTGAAACCGCTGCATTGCTAGCAAAATACAAAATTCAGAGGTATACATCTTCACCTTACCGACCCCAAACAAATGGTTGCATTGCTAATAAAACAATTGTCACCATACTTTAAAAGATGGCTGAGAATTATCGGGACTGGCCCGACAAAATACCATTCGCTCTCTGGGGGTATCGGACGTCAATTCGCACCGCCACCGGAGCAACTCCATATTATTTAACGTATGGAATGGAGGCGGTTCAACCGGTCGAACTAAAAGTACCGTCCCTCAGGATTCTACTTGAAAGCCAAGTACCTGAAGTAGATTGGGTCCAAGTCCGATACGATTCGCTAGTTCTCCTAGACGAGCGGCGGTCCAGGGCCCTCAACAATATCCAGATATATCAAAAGAGGATCCAACGGGCTTTTAACCAAAAGAGTTAGGCCCAGAAACATCAACGAAGGGGATTTAGTCCTAAAATTGGTTCGTGCCTTACTACCGGTTGACCCAAGAGGAAAATTCAAACCCAATTGGGCTGGGCCATACTTGGTAAAGAAAGTCCTATCAGGAGGCGCGGTGATGCTGACAGACGTGGACGGAAACGAGTTCGTCAACCCGACCAACTTGGACCAGTTGAAGCGCTACTACCCATAAACCTTATCTCAATGTCATTTGCAAAAAATTATAAAAATTTGTCTTTTATAAATTTTCAAAAATTATAAGCAAGTCAATAAGTTATTAATGAACGTAAGCCTGTAGAGAAGTGTTAGAGAAGTGTTGAGAGTTTGACATAACACAATTTAAAATTAACAAGTATACAACTATGATAATATATACTATTCGTTGAATAAGATAGCTTAACAAACAGTAACAACGACTAATAATTACAATAACACATAATTCCTTTAGACTTTAATATAAAACTCTTTTAATCTACTTGAATTACTTCCAGAGGATCAGAGTGGTACTCCATATATTTTAAAAGAAAGAGGTCAGAACAATCAGTGCAAATGAGGGTCGGAAATGTCAAATGTCCTCGGACGATAAAGAAATGTGTTTAAGAGTTGATAACTTACCGAAAAGAGTTTATTTATCATGCAAACGAAGAGACGGCTCGTCAGTGATAGCAGCCACTGCATCAGCAAGCATTTGTTAGCGGTTTAATACTCCTAAGACAATACTGCATTACGTCAAAACAGGCAAAATGAGGGTGAACTTTAGCTCAGTTTAGGAATATGTTCCCTTGCTGCTTCTGCCTGGTATCTCTTGAAGTAGCTTTATATGATCAAATACTATGTCAGTTCCCGGTATAATAAAGTAAAATAATTACGGTCATTAGACGATACAGAGAACAGACCTGGCTGTCATGCTCTTTACCGAGACCAAAAGTGTAAACAGGGACGCCTGAGAGATTGAGAGTAGAAGGGTGAGCAACATTGTTACTTAGGTCGACATCAGACATAAGCATGATTGCTGTCGTACGCCCATCGAATACTCTACGTTCGGCCAACACCCTCAAAGCTTCTTTTAGGCCTCCCGTGATATTTGTCGCAAATCAGCAGACATCAATCACCCAGCTGCAAAATTAGAGGAATTAAAAGACAGATGAATTAAAATCAAGCAACTTCCAGGTTTTTTTTAACAAATTCCGAATAAAACACAAAGTTTTCGCCCTTCGTCAACAATTAAAGAAAACCAAGATGGTATTCAAGCTAATCTACACGACAACCAACAAAAGCCCTTAATTCAAAACTCGGTTAGCAAATAATTCAAAATTATTTTAGCAAAATAGATGGTACAAGAGAGAAGAGTACCTGACACTGAATGTCAATGCCCATGTTCTTGTAATTTTCCATACACTTTTCCATGAAACTTACTCTTTGTAAATGATTTGTTGAGTTATAATGTGCCAATCCCACTCGACCCTCCACGAATCTGATGGCAGTGTTAAAGAGCACACTTAATAAGAGAATAATCTGTAAGAAAATTTCAAATACATAATGTATTATATTGTTAATCAAAGAATATAAGTGCAAAGTATAGTAGAAGTGGGCCATTTTGGTTAGAGCAGATTAACCCTATAATTAACCTCCCTGTGTGTCATTAACTAATTCCTAATCTTTAAAGGTAGCCACAGATAACAACAATCAAACAATTTTTTAAAGTGGACCACTTTTAGAGATTCTCCTTCTGAGAGTCAAACAAAGCATGAAAAACATTGTGACATGGAAGCTCAAATATTTAGTAGGCAGAAAAAAAGCGGACACAAAACTCACCAAGAATGATTCTCCTTCTGAGAGTTTGCTCATCATAAAAATGGTTGACCAGACGGTACACGCCACCTCAGGAAAACATGCAGCTTCTTTGAGGGAAATGCCGGGTGGAACCGGAAGAACATGCCCAGCAGGAACAACAACTTTTATTCACAATATATATTTGACCCATGTTAAACAATAATGCGGACTAAATGAGAAAAGGGTTTGAAGTTTGAATGGATGGAGTAACACGTTACACCAAGTGTAATTCACACCACAAAAAATGTATGTAGCCCATATATCCCTTATTCCTTAAGATACCACCTTACAAAACTGCACCATTTATTCTTGATTCAATACCTTTGAGGGAAATGACGTTAATATTCTTCACAAAATAGATTGTACAACAAAATATACGTTTCCATGTAACTCAACAAATCATTTAGAAAAAAAAATGTGAATGTTGAATCCACAACAGCAAGCTAAACACTAAAACACATGTACACAAATCTAATACAAAGATTAAGTTTCATGTTGAACACGATAATTAGACTCTTCACAGCTAAACCGCAACAGATTAATGGCCACAAGTGCGCAACTACTAAACTGTGTGTTAATTGCTTGACACTGCGTAACAGAATATGCAAGGTAGCATAAAATGTTAACTATTACTCAAAACTAATCAGTGTTCTAACTAATCAGCATATGAAAACTCGTAATTCAAACACAATCAACATCAAATGATTTCAGTGTTTTGATACGTTCATACTCAAACAATCCATAGACCATATCACCATAGCAGTATAGCTCACAAATAAACATCAATTCAATACAACAATTCGACAAATGATAAAACATTCAACAGAAACCCTAGAACTAAACAAATGAAGAGAAAATCGATTAGAAAACAATCGATCGAAGAAATTACCAGCGTAATTGAAGGCCAAATTAGAAATACAAGCAACAATAGGCTCAGAAATCTCCATTGTTGCTTGAATAATTGAATTCACCGACAAAATCGTAAGAAATCTCAAAAAAGTATTAGAAAAAAAGAGAAGTAAAGGAGAAAGCGGACCTTGAGATTGAGCAATAGAAATGGCAGAAAGATAAAACCACGGGAATGATACGAAATCAGAAATCGACAACAGCAACCACAATCTGTTACAAAATCGGCGCGAACAAGGAAGGAGCGGCGGGAGGAAGGAGCGGGGAGAGAAGGAAGGAAGGAGGGAAGGAAGTGCGGAGGTGATTGGGGTTTTAGGAAGTGGAGCAGCAGAAGAGGATGAGAGAATGCGGTAAGAGGAAGATGCTTTGGGGATGATTGGGGAGACGATGGGGAAGGAGGTAGCAGTAGTAATTTTAGAATTCCGGAGGAAGAAGAAGTAATTATAAGAGCAAGTCCAATAGTGTTTCTTAGGGACTTGCTTGCAATATTTGTAAGTTCACGAACATGTAGCTTACTATTGGAGGGGAATTTTTGTTTGTAGCTTAAAAGCCATTGTAGCTCTCCCAAGCTACATTGTTTGCATTTAAAAAATAAAAGAAAATTTTCTTATTGGATGAAATTAATAATGTGGGACCAATCAGGCTACAAGATGTTACGATTCACTGTTGGAGCGGTATGTAGGCAAAAAATGAAGTAGCTACAAAATTGAGGTGGCAAGGCAAACTACAAGTTGCTATTGGACTTGCTCTAAGGTTTATTAATCAGTAATAGCCATGGGGCACCAGCTTATTAGTTTTATTTCAATATGCATGGGTTTTTCTTATGCCCTCCACCTATTTATATATTGTAGACATAGGTTTTACTTTGACCTATGTCTTTCATTTATAGACATGATTGTTAATTTTGACCTATGTGTATTCTCTTCTATATACATAGGTTTTTTAAATAACCTATGTCTTTTTTTTTGGTAAAAGAAAAACCTATGTCTATTAAAAATGGATGCGGGTTTTTCTTTAAACCTATGTCTATTAGGTCATGTCTATGACTAATTTTTTGGTAGTGAGTAATACGAACGGGGCATCTTTGAGGAGCAGCTAAGTCAAAGGTTTGGCAATTTTTGAGAAATCTTGGATGAAACGGCGGTAGAAACCCGCGTGACCAAGAAAACTCCTCACACCCTTGCATTAACCGGGTATGGTAATTTCTCAATTACCTCGACTTTCGCTTTATCCTTTTGGATGCCGCATTCGGACACCAAATGACCCAAAACGACTCCCTCAGTCACCATGAAGTGACATTTCTCCCAGTTCAAGACCAAATTGGTCTCCTCACAACGTTGCAAGACCCGTGAAAGATTATGCAGATATGCATTATAATCAGTGTCATATACACTGAAGTCATCCATGAAGACTTCCATGACAGACTCGATAAGGTCCGAAAATATGGACATCATACAACGTTGAAAAGTGGCCGAGGCATTAGAAAGGCTAAAAGGCATCCTTCGGTATGCGAAGGTGCCGTAGGGACATATGAATGTTGTCTTCTCCTGGTCGTCGGGGTGAATCGGGATTTGAAAAAATCCTGAGTTGCCGTCTAAGTAGCAAAAGTACTTATGGCAAGCTTGACGCTCTAGCATCTGAGCAACGAAGGGGAGTGGGAAATGGTCTTTCCTCGTAGCCATGCATGTTTAGCTTACAATAGTCAATACACATCCTCCAACCAGTCACTAATCGAGTAGAGATGAGCTCATTCTTCTCGTCCGTGATAACCTTGGTCCCTCCCTGCTTAGGGACCACTTGCACTGGACTAACCCATTTAGAGTCCGAAATGGGATAGACAATGCCAGCAACGAGGAGTTTCATAACCTTCTTTCTAACCACATCTTCCATATTCTGGTTCAACCTACGTTGTCCCTGAATAGACGGTTTATGGTCTCCCTCTATATGAATGCGGTGCATGCAAAATTCGGGACTAATGCCTCGTAGGTCATCAATACTGTACCCAATAGCCTTCTTATGTCATCGTAAGATGACTAAGAACTCCGAAAGTTGGATATCTGAGAGTGCAGTGTTGACAATTACGGGATTTAGACCCTTATCATCTAGGAATGCATATTTCATATTAGAGGGGAGGGGTTTTAGTTCAGGTTTACTTACCTCGACCTCTTTTTTAGGGATGTCGACGCGAGACTGTATACCTTCTCGATAGTGCTCTCCTTCCCGTTTAGCATGCGCTCCAGCTCATGCACTTCCGCTCGCCATGTTCATTTCTCGGCGTTAGCATCACCGGATATCAGAATTTTCTCTAGAGGGTCCCTGCCAAGGAAATCATCAATATAGTTCTCAATTTCTAGATCAATTACATCTATACTATAGCAGGACTCTTCTATCATGGGTTTCTTAAGAGCTTGATCGAGACTGAAAATCACAATATCATCTCCTACGGAGAGTGTGAGCTTCCCATTTTTGACATCGATGATCACCTCCGCCGTATGTAGGAAAGGGCGACCAAGGATGATGGGAATTATGGCATCCTCAGCCATATCCAGGACTACGAAATCAATGGGAATAAAGAATTTCCCTACTTGGACCGGAACATCCTCTAAGACACCAAGAGAATATTTGATCGATCTATCAGCCATCCGTAGAGTCATATTAGTATATTTTAAGACACCCACATTCAATTTTTGACAAATAGAATACGGCATAACACTGACGCTAGCTCCTAAATCACAGAGGGCTTTATTAATAACAAGTGTCCCTATAGTACAAGGGATAGAAAAACTCCCTGGATCCTTGAGCTTGGGAGGAGTACGACTTTGTAACAGCGCGCTGCATTCCTCCGTGAAAGCAATTGTCTCAGTTTCACTAAAAGACCGCTTACGAGTTAGTATTTCTTTCATAAATTTCGCGTTAGCAGAAACTTGAGTGATCAAATCAGTAAAAGGAACACTTACCTGAAGATTCTTGACGACTTCCATAAACTTAACGAGCTTTTTATCAAGCTTTGTCTTACGCTGTCGGTGGGGAAATGGACGTATGATAGGAATTGTAGGTTCCTTGACTTGAGACGGGGATGCTTGAGAGGGGTTAGCATCCTTAGGCGAAGATGAGGGAGGAACAATAGGCGGATCGCGCGTCACAGGCCCCACTCGATCGAGTCTGGGCTGACTCGGTCGAGTGCCATCATGCTCGATCGAGTCACCTAGAGGCACTTGATCAAGTGACGTTGCTGAACTTGTTGATTTTGGGGGGTCTACTCGATCGAGTGGGGTTGACGCACTCGATCGAGTGACCTCTGACTCGATCAAGTCTTGGCTTACTCGGTCGAGTGATCTACGTGAAGGCTTGCTGGTGGTTTTTAGGGGGTCCACTCAATCGAGTGGGGTAGTGTTACTCGATCGAGTGACCTCCTGTCGTGGCCTACTCAAAGCTTCTTCGGCGACCTCTTGGTTTTCTAACTCGGTTTCATCAACCGCTACATACTCCTCGGGCATTTTTGGACCGTTATAATGGGTTCCGCTTCTTAACGTTATCGCATTGGCTTGCTCGTGCGATTGTTCACCTTGAGGAGGTAGAGTACCCGGTGTCCTAGTTGCTTTTGGGCGGCAAGTTGGGCTACTTGTGTGTCTAAGATCTTGTTATGAGCAAGTATTTGGTTAATCTGAGTTTCTTGCTTTTGGAGAGCTTGAATACCTTGCATCAATAATGCTTTGATCTCCGCGTACTCACTACTTATCGGAGCTTGAGCTTGTGATTGTGGGGTGGCTTGAAACTGTTGTTGGTTCCTCCAACCTTGTTGGTTACCCCAAGGTTGATTACCCCAATGTTGATTTTCCAATTGTTGGTTACTTATATTCTGTTGTTGCCCTCATTGGAATTGTTGTCGGTTGGAGTTATTGTTTTGGGAGGGTCGGTTATGGGGTGCTACATATGGGACCGTTTTGTTACCACCGAGTGGTGGTGGGTTGAGCACGTTCTGGCTCCTATAAAACAACAAGGACTTGTCATAGCCCGGTTAGTTCATGTATGGGAGATGTGGCCTCATGGATTGGAAAGCATTCGCCATTTCTAAACTTGCACACTCTTGTGTATAATGACCCATATTTCCACAATTCTCACATACAACCTCGGACATCGTGTTTACTTGGTACATACCGCCTTGTTGTTGTTGTTGTTGCTGGGTTCTAGCAATCTCCATAGAGTCAATCCGCTTAGTTAAAGTGGCTAAGTGGCTAACTATGGCATTCAATGACTCGGAGTCACCACTATTAACTCGGGTGTTACCCCGTGGATTTCCCCCACGTGAATGATAAGTTGCCATATCTTCAATTAGCTTTCATGCTTTATTATTATCAACGTTATTTTGGAACCTGCCATTAGCTGCAGAATCGAGCGTAGCTCGGAAATCGTCATATAAACCGTTATAGAATTGATTGCACAAAAACCATACCTCGAAACCATGATGTGGGCACTCTGACGGCAAGGATTTGTCGTGGATCCCACCGGTCAAAGTAATAACCAACTAACCTAGGTAGCTAGGGCAAGTCGGGTCGATATCCTCAGGGACGGAAAATGGGTTTAGACTAAGGTGGGCTATGGTTCTAGACTAGATTCGAGACAAGCTAAACTAGGCGATAACTAAGGTCGAATAAGGACTAAGCTAAACAAGTAACTAATGACAAAAGGAAACAAATAAATCAATAAGAAGAAACTAGGGCTAGGTCGGGTTCATGGATGTCAAAGAGAACCAAACTGCTTAGTTAGGCACATCTCGCTACTAACTAGGGAACCAAACCAACCAACCAAAAAAACACATACAAGAGAAGAGGCAAGAAAAACAAGGATTGATCATCTCAAGTCTCACAAGCATTTCATCAAACATGTAGAGTGCAAGGCAAATAGGAAATAACAAAAACAACAACTAGTGCCACCCATCTCACCCTAATCATCTCTAATTACACCCAATCCCCTACTAACTCTAGGGGGTAACTACTCACACATATCTAAACTAAAACAAGCACAAACAAGAGAAACAATCACAAGAACAAAAGAAACATTCATAATGAAGAACAAGGATGAACAACAAACATAAACAAAGATGAAAACTTGAAAAACAATAAAGATTAAGAGAAAAGAGTAGAGAAGGATTATACCAAACTACAAAGGATGAAAAGATGAGAACTTGTATATAAAGAACACCCAAAAACATCCACCAATGTTGTCAAGATTGAATGGATTCTTCAAGAGATCCCTTAATACAAGATTAACTAACTAGATTAATGACTAATTAAGGACTAATCTACACTAATCTAAGCTAATCTAACCTAAAGTAGTCTAGGGTTTAGTGGGTAATGTCTAACATAACATAAGATCGTGTAACAATACAAGAGAGGGGGTATTTATAGGGTTACAATGAATAAGGAAGAAGGAAAAACGAAACAGCTCTTCGCTGGGCCCATTCCGGCCGAGATGGAGGGAATCCTGACCGAGATGGTGTGATCCCGACCGGGAAGGTGATGCTCCCGGCCGGGAAGGCTGTCCAGAAGCCGTCCTCTTCTTTGCTCTTCATCCCAGTCGAGATGGGATCCTTCCCGACCGGGATGGGTCTTGTAGGCTTCAAATATGATCCCATAGGTCCCTCCTTGCTCTTGTTAGGCTTCTCATCGATTCTCGGTGCTCGGGAATGGGTCTCGAGGGCTCGGGATCGAGTCTAGGCCACCGAGTGATCGTCGCTTCTCTTCGTTGGCTCTAAATGCGTCGGAAACGAGTCTTAATCGTTCCCTTTCTCTATGATAAGCCGTTGGAACCTAAAACAAGCTAGAAGAAGCGTAAGTAGCCTCAAAAACCGCTCCAACGAGCGATTCCACAAGAGAAATCGGGACCAAACACAAGGAATAAGCACTACAAACCACACTTATCACACTCCTTGACTAGCTTTTTGAACCTTACCCACGCCTCGTAGATGTTCTCGTGAGCTGTTTGTCGGAAGTTGGTAATGCTTCTAGAAAGCTAAGGCTAGGGAGTTCCAGTCTATGTTTCCCTCGGCTACGTGGTCTAGATCCATGATCTATCCATTCTCTCGCGGTGTCGCGTAGGGAGAACATGAATAACATCTCCATCACTTCCTCCTGTGTCACTCCTACGGGGAGTGGAATAAGAGAGTAGTAGTCGGTGAAGAGCTTCATGTGTTTCGCCGAATCTTCATCGGGACCTCCACCGAATTGATTTTGATCCACCAATGTGATAAAGGTGAAGCAAATCTCAAAAGTACCAGTTGTGGCGGTAGGCCGCTTCAACGGTTTCGGCAGGGAACTTTGCTCCAGCTTGGAATGGCTAACAAGTTTAGGAGGCATCTTGACTAGCGGTATCTCGGGGCCGGGGCTGTGGTGGAATTATCCTCTTCAAAGGATTGTGATTCGGATACGTGCTCGTCGTCCGAATTTTCCACTGATTCTGATCTTTCCTTCTCAGAAATGTCCTTATAGAATTTCCTAGACCTGCGGAGAGTTCTCTCTGGTTCAGGATCGTATGGTGGTATGAAGCCTTAACTTCGAGAGGACCTGGGCATACGAGGAAACTACTGGAAAAAGTTGAGAAATGGTCTCAAGGAACTGAAGTTCCTCGAGACAAGAGTAATCAAAAGACAAAAACACAAAACAAGCGAGTAAATAACACTGTCTCCCCAGCAACAACGCCCAAATTTGACAGGGGTAAGTCGTATCCCTAATCAAAGATACCCTAAGGTCCACTAACTAATGTAGATAGTAAAGTAGGGGGTCGAACCACAAAGAGACGAGACTCAAATACTTGTTCTAAGGTCTAGACTTAAGATTACGGTTACTGGTTTTCTGTTTATTTTAATAGGCTGACAGCTAATTACTAGAATGTAAATCAATAGGAAAAAAGTCTAAGTGTAGACACCAACATTTTGACCGCCCGGTGTCTATAGTAGTTTCTGACAAACACCCGATGATGATCGGACGCGAACATGCTTTAATGGACTCGGATATGAGCTCGAAATCATGAACATTTAGTTTAGGCTTTTTACGGAGTACAAATCTTACAAAATCAACCTCAAAATCAGGCCCAGAGAGTCATTTCGAGTAAAATAAGACTAATTTGGGTCGAATCCGACACCAGGGGCAAAACCGTCTTTTAGCGACCGGGTCAAACCCGGTCAAAGTTTTTTTTTTTTCGAGACACACGGACCAGCCGTGTCATCTCACGAGTTCGGCCTAGACTCGAATACTACAAAAATCAGCTACGATAATTATTAAACAATTCCGTTAAGGATATGATTCGATTTCAAGTAGGAATTCTATCCGGATACCAAATGAACACTCAACCGAGCATCAAACACTCGGCCGAGCAGCCCCATTTCAGCCGAGATACCTTTCTTTCCGACCAAGAAACGGAATTCTCGTCCCTTTCAACTTCTTACTTTTCCTATCCTTAGACGGAATCCCACCTCATTCCAATCGGTGACTTTCTTCCTTTGCAAGTTAGTCATTCCCTATAAATAGGACCCTCACAACACATTAAAATCAACGATTCAAACAATTCCCGACATACACATACATACAACAACCTCGTAACATCCAATATAGCATCGAAAGACCGATAATATAACCCGACGACTCCGACCAAAAAAACCGGCCACTCCGGCTAACAAGAAAGAGAGACTTCAACAAATTGCAATTTATTGTGTGGATATGCGTAGGAGGTAGGGTAATGGGTAAGTCGGGACGGCGCCTTCCCTTCAAACCCACAAAAAGGGGAGAACTTGGACTAATCTAACGATCCTAAACACGGTCACCTAGGGGACGAGACTCGGTAACCAAAGCCTTTTCACACCGTGGGTGGTCATAATGGTCAAAATGCAAATCCCGCAGTAAATCCCTAGTAAGCTAGGTAGACTCAAGGTAAAGGACCAACGAATTCATTGATTTAGGGTCATTCTACTAGACTAAAGTTCAAGACTGGATTTATACTACTAGGAAGGGAAAGTAAACACTCGCACACTAGCCTCTAAACCGGGATTTCGAAAACCTTTTACGCACAAGACACAACTACACACACAAAACAAAGAATCGACAAAAGAAAACGAACGAAAGAGAGACAAAAGAAAACAATTTAAAACAAAAACAAGACAAACACAAAAACAAAACAAACACCACCCCGATATTCCAAATAAGCAACCAATCAACCACAAACTTTACAAGCTCCACCCGAGCACACATCATCACGAATCTCCACCAAACTCCACAAGAGGCAAAGAAGAGAAGGGATAAAAATGTTACCGGATGTCTTGCAAGCTATCTAAAGTTAACGGCGATTAGGCGACCTAAGAGGAAAAGGGAGGCAAACACAAACAACAAAACAAATATACGACGCAAAAACATAAAAGGAAAACACACAAAAGAAAATCTTTTTGATTTTTTGTGAATTTTTTTCAAATTTTTAGGTATTTTTAAGAATTTTCGAAGAAACAATGAAAATAAAACTAACTATACTAGAATATCGCTCCCCCACACTTAAACCGAGCAATGTCCTCATGCTCGATCGTAGTGTGCGGAGAGACAAAAGGAAAGAAAAGAAACTACGAAAATAAAGCTAAAAATCAAAAATGAAGATGAAGAAAAGGGTAGAATGTGTCCGGCCGGGGTGTAGTTAAGTCACCATGGGCCGAGACGAGAAAAGATATGGATGGGGGAAGAAAGTAAAAAGAAAGAAATAAAAGGAAATGGGAGGGGAGGGCTAGGTGTAATCAAGTCACCTAGCCCGGATTCCGCCTAAATCCGACTAATTCCTACTAAAAGAAAAATAAAATAAAGAAAGAGAAAAGACTTGTAAATTTGGATTTTTCAAATGATTCTCGATGTAATCACGGCATCGAGAATCGGGAGCGATCACCATAAAGGCCCCGAGGGCCAACAAATTACTCATAGCAAGGGGTAAATAAAATAGACAAGCATCAAAAACGGAAAAGAAAAGAAAGTTGCCATACCAAGGGTTAGCAACTAACGCATCTCCATCGTTTCAATAATCAATAGTCATCTCGCTCGTCATCATCCCCCTCCTCACATCCATTGTTGTCATCATCATCATCATTTCCATCTTCATCTTCTTCACCGGCTTCCTGATTACCCATCCCCGTATTTATATCGAAGGCATCCTCGGCCTCCTACTCCTCATCATCCATCATGGCACCACTACCACTAGAATTACTGTGGTTAGGGAAATACTCGGGTCTATACCATGATGGAAGGTTGCCACGTGGATCAATATACCCCTGTTGAGCCAAAAGATGATAACCGGCGTATTGAGCATAATAATCATCCCTCCTCTGCTCATATTGCCCTAGATGTAGAGCACTAAGCATCGCGGCCATGGATGCATCGGCCGGGGGCTGAGAGTAGGCAAATGGAGTGTAGGGGGTGTACGGAGGAACGTACACATACGCCGGGGGCGTAGGGTAAAAGGGGAGTGGTCGGGTAGCTTGCTGTTGTTGTTGTTGGGTTGGTTGCTGTCGAGGCCTCACACTAGCATGTGTATGCGGACTAAGGGAGGAAGAGGCACCGGGGTCACCTCCCGCACCGGGCATTAGAAGGTTAGGCTCTCGGACCGGGACTAGGGAATGTCGCAAAGGCACAAGGGTCGGAAGCGTAGGGCATGGCAAAGTGAAGTGTGGCCGACCCGAGGTAAACCATTGATACCTCTTGTGCTCCCTCTCATAGGCGATCCATTTATGGAACCTAGTCAAACGGTCCTCATCTATGGTCGTATCCCCCGGTACGGGGATCAAGTCCTCCTCGCTGAAATTCTCATCTACCGCCTTAGCTATGTGTGTTATAAGCCCCCCGAGAACAATCTCGCTCACATTCTTCCCCGCCTTACTTATCTTAAGAAAGTGCTTAGCCAAGGCAAGGGAAAGGTCGGGGGTGAACCTAGGTTGACTCTTAAGATTTAAATAGGCCCCGAGTATGTTTAATTCTTGTTGCGTGAAAGAGCTCATTTCGGGTCTCCCAAATATCGTACTCGCAATTAATCGATGCAAAAAACGCAAAACCGGGTGATGGACATGACGGCTAGACAACCGTCGATAGTCGACAAGGCTAAGACCGGTTATACTTTTCCAATCATCAATTTCACTAAAACCGGCAGGTGGGTCACAATTAGAAGCTAGGGGAAGACCAAAAATATCACCAAACTCGGGGAGGGTGTAATTGTAGTTACCATTGTTCACCCGAAAAGCAACCCGGGGTGGATCAACTCGAGTATTTAGAACAAAGCTACTAAAGAACTCAAGGGTGAGTTGCTTGTAGGTCCGCTCATGCATGTTAAATAATAATTCCAACCCCATACCCACAAACAATTGTCTACATTGTTCAAGGATGCCAAGCTTCCTAAGCATGATTTTACAAATAAAACGAGTTCGCTCAAGAGGCTTACCAAGGAGCTTGTAGAATTGCTCCTTTTGCCATTCCGAACCAAAGATAAGGGTAGGAAAAATCCGGATGGCAAGGAATTTCCGGCTCTTCAACCTCGACCTCGGGCTCAATTTCGGCTCTCGAAGTGGAAGCACTCTTCCTTTTCTTGCTTGCTACCACATTCCCTCTTTTCTTTGGAGCAATTAATGATGAAGAAGCTTCAAAAATGGTGAACACCCAAACTCGAATTTTACCCAAAAACACTAGCTAGAACCCACAAAAACACACAATAGAAGCTTAAAAATGGTGTAATAAGCTTCCAAGACCCACTCCAACAAGCTAAATCGAGTTTGAAACCAAAACCCCAAACTCGGATTTTGGAAAAAATGGTGATAAAAACTCGATATTTTTTTCGTTTTTGGTGATTTAAATGGTAGAAAATGGGTCTAGGATAGGTATTAAGGTGATGGAAACTGATTTTGGGTGGTTTTGGAAGTGATTTCATGAGATTTGGTGGAGTATTTGTATATTTATGGTGTTTTGGGGGTTTTGGAATTGGGGTTTTTTTTTTGTGTGTTATGAATATGAAGGAGGTTGAAGATGAGTTAGTATGAGATGGGAATGGGTTGGGTTGGGTTTGGGTATTATTGTGTGAGAGGAGTGTGGGGCGGGGCGGGCTGCTTAAGGAATTGGGTGGGCTCGGGCTGCAAAGGACAAAAAAAAAAGCAAACAGCGCTGTATACAGCCCGTCTCGGCCGAGAAGGGTTCGTCTCGGTCGGGACGAGTCTTCGTCTCGCCCGGGATGGTACCACAGTAGCTGCAATTTTGTGCCACATCAACCCGACCGGGATGGGCTCGTCTCGCCCGGGACGAGCTGTCATCCCGCCCGAGATGGCACCTCTTCTCGCCCAAATAAAACCCGTTCTCGCCTGGGATGCCCTTTAAAGCTTCCTTTCAAGAACTCACCTAGCCTTCCTCCCAATCCACAAATAACAACTCGGGATCCGAAATCCCGTCCCCAAAAGCTTAATGTAAGCTCAAAAACAACCATCTAGCTCCCGTCTTCCAATAAAAATCCCACCGAACCGAGACTTGACGGAAAAATAGAAGACCGATCACGAAATAATTGATGCTAATCATAGGAGATATAAGTGGAGCTTCTCTTGATTTTCGAATATTCACCTAAGCACATAGCTTCATCAAAGCTTCCAAAAATCAATAATAGAACCGCTCCCAAGACCCCTTCAAGCATTCACCTCCAAATCTCATATAATCACCTTCAAACATCAATCATCCTATACAACTTCACAATAATCATTAGAATCCCCTCCCTCAGATCACTCAACAAAAATTCCAAATCACAAGAATTCCAAAAAAAATACAAAACAAATCCTAAAATTAAGCAATTAAATCACACAATTACAAAAACTCGAGAGAAGAGAGGAGAGGAATATACAACATGACGGTTCTTTAGAAACTCCGTCAAACCGAGGATGGTCGACTCTCATTCTTCAACCATAGCCCTCAAGGGCTTGGAGGAGCAAGTCAAACGCACGACCGACATCGAAATGAAGGCCCAAAGAGTGCTCGAGCCAAGCTATCCTCCACGGCCTCCAAGGTGGAGGCAAGAAGTAGTCCTCAAAAGACCCGACATCATCACTCGTGTTGTCTCCGGGGTCTATCCATCCTACGAGCTTCACCGACCTCTTCCTCCCTAAGCATCGTCTCCAATCACAAGCAAGCTTCAAGTCTTCATCATGAGGCACAAAAAACGGCTTTGGTCCCATTTCCTTGTTGCACACCCCCACACTTTCCTCAAGTTGTGGTTCCCCATCTTCATCACTTGTCCCCACATCATCTTGGAGGAGAGGATTGAAACTTCTACAGGCGATTTCAATCTCTTCCAAACCATTGCTTGATTTACTTACAAGGGGCTCTTGATGCTTATCCACATTCTCGGACATGGCCAACTTGGGCTTATCAATTTCACCCAACAACTTCATAAACTCCACCAAATCATCCAACTCACTATCCTCCTCCATTTCCTCACCAATGTTGCCTTCACCAAGGGTCATATCCTCATTCGTCTCTTTTTGGGTAGACGATTGAGGTTCTTCAAAACAAATTTCTCTTCCAAAGGGAACTACATCGGCGGCTTCGTGATTAGGTTGCTCCCCTTTCTCAAGTGGGCACCCTTCATCTAATTGTGACGTTCGGGATAAAAACATTACGGTTTGAACCGATAATGCATTTAACCGAGCATCCTTCGCCTCGTTTTCCCTTCGATATTGGGCCATGAATTCCTCTTGATCTTTTTGCATTTGAATGACCATTTCTTGTGTGCTCCTTTGCAATTGAAGAATCGACTGATACAACTCCAAGTTTGACGATTGGTGGTCATTGGGGTCTTGTAGAGCTCCTTGAAAATCTTGATGATGCCCAAGGAGTGGGGCATCATATTGTTGGTAGTGAGGTTGAGGTGATTGGTAGTATTGCGGGTTATGGGGTTCATATTGTGGTTGGGGTGGAGGGTAATGTGGTGGGCTTTGGGGATATTGGCTTCCATAAGGTGAATCTTGATTGAACATGGTGGGTTCACATTGATAACTCGAGTAATAGCCACCATGATCGTAGGATTGATAGGCATTCACTTGTTGGTAGCCGTTTCCGTATCCTTGAAGCTCATACCCACTAGTGTCTTGATTACCCCAAGAAGCTTGATAGTAATTAGGAGTCATCATGTCATAGCTTTGGTTCATGGAAGAAGAAGAGTAGCTCATATCGGCTTCCGAGTGTGGGGAGTTTAGATCAAACCTCATGCTTGCTCGAAAATCGTGGCTCGTACTCGGTTGAGGCCCCTCAATCTAGCAACCGTTCGTTAAAGCGGCTCTAAGTTACAAGAAGAAGATGATCACCACCTCTAAGCACAAACTGTAGACTAAGAGCAAACGTGAGAAACCTAGTGCTTTTCGGGCACTAGACAAGAGAGAAATAAACCTCACACACACAAGAAGCAAAAGGAACAAAAAGAAAAACACAAAAACAAAATACAAAGTCAAGTAAATAGGCAAACAAGGTCTAAACTAGCACCGTCCCCGGCAACGGCGCCAAATTGATGGTAGGGATTTGTCACGTCCCCACCGTCAATAATATAACCGGCTAATCCTAGTGGGTAGCTAGGGCAAGTCGGGTCGAATCCACGAGGACGGTAAGAGGCGTCTAGACTAAGGTCACCTAAATACGAGACTAAGTCAACGAGCTAAGCTAAACAAAACAATGATAAGAAGGGGAGAAAGCTAGACTATGACTAAGGTGACGATGAAAACAAATAAGGAAAACGGGCTAGGATTAGGTCGGGGTCAAAGGGGCAATGGAATGGTCGAGGAAGAACTAGAGTGAAGGGAGTAGTAGGGTAATCTAGGTGAGGTCCGGGCTCTCGCTACGTAGACCGACCTAGAGGTTCATCCTAAAACCCATCTTGGCGACACACATGACAAACGGGGTTACTAGCGCGCTATAGTGGCCTAGGTCGCATCCGGGCTCTCGCTACGTAGACCGACCTAGGGGTCGTCCTCACCGGGCTCTCGCTACGTAGTGAGGAAACCAAACCCACAAACAAACTATCACCCACAAGAGAAAAGGCAAGAAAAACAAGTATATGCATCTACTAGTCATTCAAGCATTTCAACAAACATGTGATATGCATCAAACCAAGAGGAAACCCAAATCTTCCACCAACATCTCCAACAATCCCTTAATCATCCATCAAACACCCAAATCAGCCTACTAACCCTAGCAAGAATCTACTCAAACATATCTAATGCAAAAACCAACAAGGACAAGAAGAATCAACACAAACATCAAAGCATACATAAACAAACTAGTGAAAACAATAAACATTAAACATAACAATGAACAAAGATGTAAACTTGGATAAAATAAACAAAGATTAAGAGTAAAAGGATGAGAAAGATTATACCAACTACAAAGGATGAAAAGAAGAACACATGCATAGAAGAAAACCCAAATAATTCCACCAAGGTTGTCAATCTTGGATGGATTCTTCAAGAGATCCAATAATACAAGAGTAAACTAAGATTAAAGAGTAATTAAGGACTAATCTACACTAATCTAATCTAATCTAACCTAAAGTAGTCTAGGGTTTTAGGGGAAATGTTTAACATAAGCTTAACAAAACAAGGGAAAAGTATATATAGGGTTCCAAGTGGAAAGGAGAAGAAAGAAACAAAGGCGAGCTGCAGCAGGCCCGTCCCGGCCGAGACGAGGTGGTCCCGGTCGGGATGGGGTCGGTCCCGGCCGGGAAGACCTGCTCCCGGTCGGGAAGGGCTGCAGACAGTAGCTCCTCTAATTGCTCCTTCATCCCGGACGGGATGAGGCCATACCCGTCGGGGATGAGTCTTGTAGGCCTCCAATATGACCTTTTTGGTCCCTCCTTGGTTCTCATGGGCTTTCCATCGATTCTCGGGACTCGGGATCGGGTCTCGGAGGCTCGGGATTGGGTCCCAAGGTCTCGGGGTCGACTCCAAGGCATCGAGTGATCGTTCCTTAGCTTCGGTAGCTCCAAAAAGTGTATGTATTGAGTCGGAATCGCTCCAACTCTTCATGAATGGTCTGGGGAACCTGAAACGAGCTAGAGGAAGCATAAGTAGCCCATAAACCGCTCCCAAGGAGCGATTCCACAAGGAAAATGGGACCAAAACACTACAAAATAGGCACTACAAACTACACTTATCAGCGACCAGGGCAGTATCTTCCACTCTGCATCGAAAAATCAAGCTGCCTCTACACGATACCGTCATCACTTTAGAACCCACACCTATGACTGTGGCTAAATTGTAACACCTCAGGCCGCACCGATCTCTGGGGGTTCGACTTTATAGGGGCAATTGAAGAGGAGTATCTTTTCCGACCCTACTTCACGGTTAGCATCGACCGGATGTTGCAAATTCTGGGCTATCGACCTGGGGCTACATCAAGGCCCAATCTCCCCGCGGGGAAAATTATTGAGGTTCTAGATAACGGGAGGTCTCAAACCGGCTTGGGTTACACCATAACCCCAGAAAATATGGGCCAAACCAGAGTCAGTAAAGTCACCATTGTCACTCTAGTATTCGAACCCGTCCAGACAGGCCTATATCGGCCCGACACAACGTGCCCTGGGACCCACTTGGCCCAAGATTGCAACTTCATACCAGATGACATCTTCGCCCTCATCCAGTTCGAGGATGCTAAGAATGCCGAGCCCGCACTAGGACTACTTTTTGGAGAAGCGCTCGCAGCCCCAGCGCCAAAAGAAGAGCTGGTCAATATCATCCTTCGCAGCCGCAACTTTAATCCGTCTAAACTAATCTCGGATGTCAGATCCTAGACAAGAAAAAGAGCTTGGAGGAAGACCGTCAAATGGACTGACGGTCAAGGAAGGACCTACAAGCTGATCGCGGGAGAAGGAGAAATGCCAGAGTCTGAGTCCGAGTCCGAGTTGGAGTCCGAGTCAGAGTCTAAGATTGAGTCTAGTGAGTCCGGTGCTAGGGTCAATCCTGTAACTCCCCCTCTCCCTTTAGTCATTCCTGGTGTTTCGGGGTCTGTCCCGGATACCTTAGCTATTCCGCCACTGACTAACGATCAGATGGCAGCTCTTTTCGAGCTTTTCTCTAAATTTATGAGCAATAATAACAACCGTTCTGCTTACGACTTGTCTCATTTTCAAAATTTTCTTAATTTCAAAAACATTATGTGCAATGACATTGAGAAACCCGACGAACAGGTATCCCTACCTCCACATATGATCGAGCAGCTAGAGCAAAGGGAGTCCCGCAACCCGGTAATCGAAGAAACCGAGTCCATCAACGTGGGAACAACCTTAGAGCCTCAGATGCTTAAGATAGGGTTATCTTTAGATCCCGAGGAGAAACAACAATTCATGAATCTCTTTCAAGAACTCAAGGACGTCTTCGCCTTATCCTACAAGGACATGCCGAGGATAGATCGCGAAATAGCCGAGCACCATATACCAATCAAGGAAGGGTTCAAATCGGTTAAGCAGAAACTCCGCCGCATGAGGCCCGAATGGTCCCTTAAGGTCAAAGAGGAAGTTGATAAACAATTCAAAGCCGGTTTCATACAGGTTTCCGAGTATCCAGATTGGGTCGCAAACATCGTACCGGTTCCTAAAAAGGACGGTAAGGTATGTGTCTGTGTAGACTTTCGAGATCTTAACAAGGCAAGCCCGAAAGACGATTTCCCATTACCACACATCGATATACTGGTGGATAACGCAGCTTATCATGCCCTTCTATCATTTATGGACGGGTATGCCGGGTACAATCAGATAAAAATGGCAGAAGAAGATATGGATAAGACCACCTTCATTACACCTTGGGGTACTTATTGCTATACGGTTATGCCATTTGGTCTCATCAATGCTGGGGCCACCTATCAACGAACCGCCACGACTTTATTACATGACATGATGCATAAAGAAGTGGAAGTTTACGTGGACGATATGATCGTCAAATCTAAAGATAGGAACGGTCACATCACCTCCCTGAAGAAGTTCATCATCCGATTAAGCAAATACAACATGAGGTTAAACCCTCAGAAATGCAGTTTCGGGGTAACATCTGGCAAATTACTGGGTCATATCGTTAGCCAACGCGGTATCGAAGTCGATCCAGCCAAATTCAAAGCCATCACCGAGATGCAATCCCCTAAAACCGAAAAAGACATAAGAGGGTTTCTCGGAAAAGTCCAATACATCAGCAGATTTATTTCAAAGCAAACCATGGTGTGTGAACCGATCTTCAAGAAGCTGAAAATAGGGGAACGGTTACTATGGGACGATAAGTGTCAAGCAGCCTTTGATAGAATCAAAGAAATCTTATCTTCACCGCCGGTCCTTATGCCACCTCAAGCCGGTTTACCTTTGTCACTATACCTAACGACGACAGAGACGACCATGGGGGCTATGCTAGCTCAGACGGTCAACTCCGAAGAATGAGCTATATACTACATCAGCAAAAAGTTTTTAGAGTACGAGTGTAAGTACACTATGCTCGAAAAAACGTGTTTAGCTTTGGTCTGGGCCACCAATAAGCTCCGACATTACATGCTCAGTTACGAGGTACAAGTGCTATCTAGAATGGATCTGAATCAAGTACCTTTTCGAAAAGCCCATTCTCAATGGCAGGATATCAAGATGGACCCTAATGTTGGCAGAATTCATTCTAAAGTTCGTACCATTGAAAGCCATCAAAGGCCGGATAGTAGCCGAGTTTCTCGCCGACAGTCCCGTAACCGAGGAAGGACACACCGACACTTGGTCCATCCCGGATGAAGATATTTTCCATACCGACACCGAGACATGGGTTTTATACTTCGACGGGGCATCAAATTTCGGAGGATTTGGAGTCGGAATTGTTCTAATCTTACCCAGAGGGGAACATACTTCCGTGTCCATCAAATTAGACTTTGACGTCACCAATAATGCCGCAGAGTATGAAGCATGTATCCACGGGCTACAAGCCGCCGCCGATTTAGGGGTCACAAAACTCCGAGTACACGGCGACTCATCTCTGGTCATTAATCAAGCACTCCAAAAATGGAAAAGCCGAAATGCTAACCTTGTGGCCTACCAGGCACGAGTAAGGCATCTCTAGAAACAATTCAAAAAGATAGAGTATATATACCTACCTCGGGAAGAAAATCAGTTCGTAGATGCACTTTCAAAGCTGGCATCTTTATTAAACATTCCCGACCATGTGACCAGTATGGCAATCTGTGTTGAAAGACGGTCTGAGCCGGGGTATATCCACGACATCGAATATATAGAGATAATTGATCCCGAGCCGTGGTATAAGGCTATCCAAGCATACTTGACGACCGGGGAATATCCACCCGGGGCCGACAATCGAGCCAAAAAGGCCTTACGTAGGCTAGCAGCCCAGTTCATCCGTACCGACGACGGGCAAGTTTACAAAAAAATGCCGCAAGGGGCTCTCCTTTTATGTGTTGATAAAACTAACACCGAAAAGGTCATGGCCGAAGTGCACGACGGCGAGTGCGGTCCACACATGAACGCCCAAATGCTAGTCCGGAAGATCATGAGGCTCGGATATTACTGGAATAGCATGGAAACCGATTGCCAGCTATATGTCAGACATTGCCATAATTGTCAAATTTTCGCTAATGTACAACATATGCCGTCATCCCTGTTGTATACCATGACATCACCTTGGCCGTTTTGAACATGGGGAATCGATATAATTGGAAAGATAAACCCCTCGGGAACCGGAGGACATTGCTTCATTTTGGTAGCGATTGATTACTTCACCAAATGGGTCGAAGCTGAGTCTTATCGCATTCTCAACGCCAGTCATGTCGCCAAGTTTATCCAAAATAGGATAATATGCCGGTATGGGATCCCTCATGAATTCATTAGTGACCACGGGACCCATTTTCAAGCCGAGACGGCAGCCTTGTTAACTAAGTACAAAATTCAAAGGCATATGTCTTCACCTTACCGAGCCCAGACCAATGGAGCGGTAGAAGCGGCTGATAAAACAATTGTCACCATACTCAAAAAGATGGCTGATAATTATCGGGACTGGCCCGATAAGATACCATTTGCACTTTGGGGATATCGGACGTAAATCCGTACTGCGACCGGGGCAACACCATATTATCTTACATACGGTATGGAAGCGGTCCAACCCGTTGAGTTAGAGGTGCCGTCCCTCAGAATCCTACTCGAGAGTCAAGTACCCGAAGCTGATTGGGTTCGAGCACGATATGACTCGCTAGTCCTTTTAGACGAATGACGATCTCGTGCCCTCAATAATATACAAATATATCAGAAGAGAATCCAATGGGCCTTCAACAAAAGGGTAAGGCCCAGAAACATCAAAGAAGGGGATTTGGTTCTCAAGTATGTTCGAGCTTTATTACCGGTAGACCCAAGGGGAAAGTTCAAACCTAACTGGGCTGGGCCATATTTGGTAAAGAAGATTCTATCAGGCGGAGCAGTGATGCTAACGGACCTGGACGGGAATGAGTTTGTCAACCCAACTAACCTGGACCAGCTGAAGCATTACTACCCTTGACCCATTTCTCTCAATGTCATTAGCAAAGTTTATAAAAGTCGTTTCCAAATAAACTTTTAAAGAGCAAGTCAAAATCTAGAATTATTCATTCTACTGTTATAAACATCTTGAACCAATAGTCTTGATGTATTTCGAAATTGCAATTTAGCCTGAACTACGTTTTGTTTGATTCCGCTAATTGCGGATACGTAGGCGGCCCCTTAAAAGGGGACAACCACTGCAATTGAGAAAAAGAAAACAGGAACGGTTTAAATAATAAACTTCCTTTATTTATTTCAAAAAAAAATTCTGATAAACTCGGGATATTACAAAAAAATCCAAAAAAAAGCACAAATAAATAGTACTAATACTCAAATAATAAAAAACTAGGGGCTCGGTATTTAGGGCATCTTGCCCTTTCCTTTGTCCTTAGCTTCTTTTTCCGTCCACTGGCATCGACGTGGAGGTGAGCGCTCCCGAATCACCAAGGGAATCTCCTTAGCCCGGACTCGTTTCCTTGAGCTCGAATCCTCGGCCACCTCAATCGGTCCTAGTCAGGCCCTCACCTTTTCGGGTAGCCGGTCTCGCTGGCCCAACCTATCTCGGTCCGCTAGTCTCGGTCCAAGTCTTCTCTCCAAGTCGCTAGCACCGGTCTCTTTAGCTCGAGTCTTAGTTTTTGACTTAAGACCCGACTCCAATCGGACAAGAGTAGCAGGAGTTTCTCCTTCATCAAAAGAACCACCTGTTATCTTTCACTGACTCCTTGCGAACCAAGTCAAAAGCCTCATCAGTCTTCAAGGCTTTACGGGCCTCTTTAGATTCTTCGGAAGTCCATTAACGATATGCTTCTGAGACCCAAACAGATTGGCAGGGGCGAGGAATAGTCCATATAATACGGGTAAACCAACGTTGTAGCCACGTGTCACACATAGCGTCCGTCAATTGGAGTGAAACGCTAATGATTGCTTCAGTCTCGGGGATCTGATGAAACGAACCGAACTGCCTCAAAATACGGTCCGAGTAGATGTGGACAGTCCAATCTAGGGACAGGATCACTAAGTAGCGGGCTTTGTCTCTCTTAGCTAACCCCGTCAGTTTTGAGAGAAACCACCAGATGATAGTCCATCTGATCAAGGGCCCACCATGGAATTTTAGCTCTTCATCCCAATAATTCCGATTTATGTGATGGACTCGAGCTTATTCGTCGTGTCCGTGAACCAATCTGACAGCTGCGATATCTGGATATGCTCACCGGGGGCTCTATGATCGACAAGCGCTCGGATAACCAGATTTGTAAAGAAAAAAAAAATCGAAAAATCAAAAAATTTTGAAATTTTTTTCGAAAATTCGGAAAATTTTCGGAATTTTTTTTTTTTCGGAAAAATCAGCAAAAAATTTCAAAAACTTTGTTTAAAAAAAAAAAGAAAAGAAGAAAAAAAATTCGAAAATCGGGAAATTCGAAAAAAAAAACGCAGTCCGATACCTGTAAAAGCTGAATGCTTCCCGTTAATTGTCGATCTGAATCAAGTTTTCTAGCATCAAGACCCGTAATAATCTCCCCAGTTATCAGCCAAGCTGGGCTGTGACCTGTCTCCATCTGGTCAACTATGCTAATTAGCCTGATTTCGCCTAAGCACGAGTCAGCATCCATTCGACCTTCAAAGACATATCGATGCAGCATGCAGAAGGCGAAAGCCCTACGCCTGTGGGTAGAAGTAACTCTTGTGCTGTTGGAGTTCATATATTTATCAGCCAGGTCAAATAAAGAGACAGAATTTCCCTTTACCATACGGGCTGTCTCAGCATGTGACAAACCAAGAAAATCCCTCAGCCTCCTCCTTGGGTCAGGATAAAAAGGTGGAATAGCGGGACGGGCATTAGGGCACCAACCCCCTATGTCTGCAATCTCTTCAGGAAGGGGACATATTTCTCCCCGAGGAAAGGCAAAAATGTGGTGGGTAGTATCCCAAAAGGATAGGCAAGCATCCAAAAAGTGTGAATCTACCCTAAGTCGCCGAAGCGGGAATAAAGCGACAATTCCCATTTGAGTTAGCTGAACTTTATCTTCGTCTCGAAAATTTTGAGCCCATGTGTGAAGCATCGCGGTCAGATGTTCAATACCATAACAAGAATCGTTTTTTTGTCTTAAAAGTCTAAGGGATTTTAAGATAGAAGAGAAGATTTGGGTTGTGAAAAAATAAAAAGCAAGAATCGTCTATTTATAATAGAGAAAATCCTTTTCCTAGTCACCCCAGGAATAGGAATTTTTATGTTCCCCACTTCATCTAGGCATACAGGCCTAACCCGAGATTTTTAGGAATCCGTGTCAGAATCTGATCAGGAATCAAGTCATCCCAAGCATTCCTATTTCCAAAATTTTTTCGAAATTTTTCAGCATTTCTTTCCAAAAAATCAATCAATCAAAAATCATTTCTTCCCCAGCGTGAGTTGGTGTTTCGCCTAAATGTTACATGCAAATTGCTATGTATCAGCATACAGGTACACCGAAGACTCCAGAAGAAATTTCATTCTCAAGAAAACTCCCCAGCAGAATCCCTATGCAGCATTTCTACTGGAAACAGGGGATGTGTCTGCAAACAGACACGCCCAAGACTTTTTAGACGAAGTCCCCACGGAATTATCGGCATTTACCCAGGTATGATTTCTATCTTATGGCTGGCGAGCCCTATTACGCAAGTCTAATGGACTATAAATGACCCGATCGGAAGTCTGCCAAATCTTTGGGCCTAGTAGCTACTCTGACTCTTGCCTTGTCCAAGCCTCAGTCATAGTGGGGGATCTGTAGACACCCACATTTTGACCGCCAGGTGTCTATAGCAGTTTCCGACAAAACACCCGATGATGATCGGACGCGAACATGCTTTAATGGACTCGGATATGGGCTCGAAATCATGGTGTTCTTACAGACAGGCCACCCTTCACCCGAACCATGACGAAAGAAGCCATTGACGAGTTGACAGCTGTGTTGACTAAGCTCCAAGATCAACTGACACAGATGAGGCAAGACCAGATCGCCATCCTCACGCGGGTAAGCGCAGTCGAACAAGGAACTCCTAGTGGTGGAATCGAGACCAACGGGCCGTTAGCTGAACTGTCCAGTGCAGTCCACAAACTGCAGGAAGAGGTCCATCTGTCGACCCACAACTTAATTCATACGGAGAATGCTCGGGCCTATGCACCCCTAACCGACGAATTGCCCGCCAATATCAATCTGACAGGCCTCCTAATGTTCGACAGAAGTGAAGACCCGGTATTACATATCCGGACTTTCAAGGAATTCATGGCCCTTAAGGGGGTTAAGTCAAACATGTTCAAGCACCCGAGAGCCTGGTTTTACAGGCTCGATTCCAAGAAATACAAGTCTTGGGATGACGTGGCGACGGAATTCGGTCGGAACTATGCCGACAACACCGAAATCCAAAGCACGATGCGCACCCTGGAAGTAATGGCCCAGGAACCAAAGGAAGGATTTACAAAATACCTTCAGCGCTGGAGGGATGAAAGCGTCAAGCTGGTCGATAAGCCCAACGAGAAAGTACTGGTAGAAGCCTTCGTGAAGAACCTCCTTCCCGCCTACCGGGTTCATCTCCGGTACGCCATCATACCCCGTTTCGCGGCCCTAACTGAAATGGGGACGAGATTTGAAGATGACCTAAGATTGGAGAGTCTCACTAAGGCCTCTGCCAAGGGTTACCAAGGGGCCATCTCATCAACAAGTAAGCCCACATCTGCTACTGCTGCTCGTAGCATTTTTGACGAGGTTAATCTACTTGATACCCCGTCCAAGAAGAATACCACACCTCGGGTATTCACCGACATAAGTACCACCTATGCAAATGCCTTACAAAGGCTCTCATCAAAAGGCCTGATCAACCCGATAGGCCCAACACCTGAAATCCCGGGCGAGCATCGCTCCAAGGCCTACGACATCCAGGCCTATTGCCAGTATCATCGTGGCAAGGGACACGATACCGAGAAATGCTGGAAGCTAAAGCATCTTATCCAGGATCTCATCGAAAATGGAAAGATACCCTTACCTGGGGGCAAGCCCAGCAACAAGGATAATCCGTTGGCCACTCACGGCATCTTCTCCGGAGAAATAGTTGACTGCTCACATCTCATTTCTCCATTTATCCCACAAATAAACGGGATCTGGTGCGACGACGAAGACGACGTCTATCTCGGCAAAGGGGAAGCTGTCCCCATCACGCCCGAAGAGATCCAGAAGGTTAAGTCCAAGGCCTTAGCCAGTAATCACGCCCTTATCATCGCCGAGCCATCTAGGTTGGAAGCCGCCCCAGAGGAGCCAACCACCGAAAAGGGTCTCGGGAAGCAGCTGAGCAAGACTCGAGTTGACCTCTCTATATGGCAACTCCTAGTTGGCTCACAAGAACATCGAGAGGCACTCACTAAGGCCCTCGATCAAGTCAAAATCGACTCTACGGCTACTCCAGCCGAAATGGTAGCCACGATTCTGCCCCACCTAAAGGGGAAAGCTAAGGAAGAAGGCCCACTTATTACTTTCTCCAACGCTGATCTGCCATCGTTCGGGCCTACCCACAACATGGCCCTCTACATTGCGGTGATCTGCCGTGGAAAGTACCTGCCCATGACCCTAATTGACGACGGGTCCGCAGTCAACGTCCTCCCCTTGAGGACCGCTAAAGCTCTCGGCATCACCGAGGCCGACTACATTCCTACAGCTCAAACCATCCAGGCCTTCGACGGAAGTCCAAAGTCAGTAGATGGGGCCGTAAAACTTACTATCATAACAGGCCCGATAGAAAAGGAGCTTGAATTTCAAGTGATCGACGTAACTTCTTCCTTTAACCTTATTTTAGGAAGACCTTGGATCCATGCGACCAGGGCAGTATCTTCCACTCTGCATCGAAAAATCAAGCTGCCTCTGCATGATACTGTCATCACTTTAGAACCCACACCTATGACTGTGGCTAAATTATAACACCTCAGGCCGCACCGATCTCTGGGGGTTCAACTTCATATGGGCAATCGAAGAGGAGTATCTTTTCCGACCCTACTTCACGGTTAGCATCGACCGGATGCTGCAAAATCTGGGCTATCTACCAGGGGCTACATCAAGGCCCAATCTCCCCGCGGGGAAAATTATCGAGGTTCTAGATAACGGGAGGTCTCAAACCGGCTTGGGTTACACCATAACCCCGGAAAATATGGGCCAAACTGGAGTCAGCAAAGTCACCTTTGTCACTCCAGTATTCGAACCCGTCCAGACAGGCCTATATCGGCTCGACACCACGTGCCTTGGGACCCACTTGGCCCAGGATTGCAACTTCATACCAGATGACATCTTCGCCCTCATCCAGTCCGAGGATGCTAAGAATGCCGAGCCCGCACTGGGACTACTTTTTGGAGAAGAGCTCGCAGCCCCAGCGCCAAAAGAAGAGCTGGTCAATCTCATCCTTCGCAGCCGCAACTTTAATCCGTCTAAACTAATCTCGGATGTCGGATCCGAGATAGGAAAAAGAGCCTGGAGGAAGACCGTCAAATGGACTGACGGTCAAGGAAGGACCTACAAGTTGATTGCGGGAGAAGGAGAAATGCCAGAGTCTGAGTCCGAGTCCGAGTCTGAGTCCGAGTCCGAGTCGGAGTCCGAGTCAGAGTCTGAGATTGAGTCTAGTGAGTCCGGTGCTAGGGTCAATCCTGTAACTCCCTCTCTCCCTTTAGTCATTCCTGGTGTTTCGGGGTCTGTCCCGGATACCTTAGCTATTCCGCCACTGACTAACGATCAGATGGCAGCTCTTTTTGAGCTTTTCTCTAAATTTATAAGCAATAATAACAACCGTTCTGCTTACGACTTGTCTCATTTCCAAAATTTTCTTAATTTCAAATATATTTTGTGCAATGACATTGAGAAACCCGACGAACAGGTATACCTACCTCCACATCTGATCGAGCAGCTAGAACAACGGGAGTCCCGTAACCCGGTAATCGAAGAAACCGAGTCCATCAAGGTGGGAACAACCTTAGAACCTCAGATGCTTAAGATAGGGTTATCTTTAGATCCCGAGGAGAAACAACAATTCATGAATCTCCTTCAAGAATTCAAAGACGTCTTCGCCTGGTCCTACAAGGACATGCCGGGGATAGATCGCGAAATAGCCGAGCACCATATACCAATCAAGGAAGGGTTCAAACCGGTTAAGCAGAAACTCCGCCGCATGAGGCCCGAATGGTCCCTTAAGGTCAAAGAGGAAGTTGATAAACAATTCAAAGCCGGTTTCATACAGGTTTCCGAGTATCCAGATTGGGTTATAAACATCGTACCGGTTCCTAAAAAGGACGGTAAGGTACATGTCTGTGTAGACTTTCGAGATCTTAACAAGGCGAGCCCGAAAGACGATTTCCCGTTACCACACATCGATATACTGGTGGATAACACAGCTGATCATGCCCTTCTATTATTTATGGACGGGTATGCCGGGTACAATCAGATAAAAATGGCAGAAGAAGATATGGATAAGACCACCTTCATTACACCTTGGGGTACTTATTGCTATACGGTTATGCCGTTTGGTCTCATCAATGCTGGGGCCACCTATCAACGAACCGCCACGACTTTATTACATTACATGATGCATAAAGAAGTGGAAGTTTACGTGGACGATATGATCGTCAAATCTAAAGACAGGGACAGTCACATCACCGCCCTGAAGAAGTTCTTCACCTGATTACGCAAATACAACATGAGGTTAAACCCTCAGAAATGCAGTTTCGGGGTAACATCTGGCAAATTACTGGGTCATATCGTTAGCCAACGTGGTATCGAAGTCGATCCAGCCAAAATCAAAGCCATCACCGAGATGCAACCCCCTAAAACCAAAAAAGAGATAAGAGGGTTTCTCAGAAAAGTCCAATACATCAGCAGATTTATTTCAAAGCTAACCATGATGTGTGAACCGATCTTCAAGAATCTTAAAATAGGGGAACGGTTACTATGGGACGATAAGTGTCAAGCAGCCTTTGATAGAATCAAAGAAATCTTATCTTCACCGCCGGACCTTATTTCACCTCAAGCCGGTTTACCTTTGTCACTATACCTAACGACGACAGAGACGGCGATGGGGGCTATGCTAGCTTAGACGGTCAACTCCGAAGAACGAGCTATATACTGCATCAGTAAAAAGTTTTTAGAGTACGAGTGTAAGTACACTATGCTCGAAAAAACGTGTTTAGCTTTGGTCTGGGCCACCAAGAATTTCCGACATTACATGCTCAGTTACGAGGTACAAGTGCTATCTAGAATGGATCCGATCAAGTACCTTTCCGAAAAGCCCATTCTCAACGGCAGGATATCAAGATGGACCCTAATGTTGGCAGAATTCGATCTAAAGTTTGTACCATTGAAAGCCATCAAAGGCCGGATAGTAGCCGAGTTTCTCGCCGACAGTCCCGTAGCCGAAGAAGGACACACCGACACTTGGTCCTTCCCAGATGAAGATATTTTCCATATCGACACCAAAACTTGAGATTTATACTTCGACGGGGCATCAAATTTCCGAGGATTTGGAGTCGGAATTCTTCTAATCTCACCAAGAGGGGAACATACTCCCGTGTCCATCAAATTAGACTTTGACGTCACCAATAATGCCGCAGAGTATGAAGCATGTATCCACGGGCTACAAGCCGCCGCCGATTTAGGGGTCACAAACCTCCGAGTACACGGCGACTCATCTCTGGTCCTTAATCAAGCACTCCAAAAATGGAAAACCCGAAATGCTAACCTTGTGGCCTACCATGCACGAGTAAGGCATCTCGAGAAACAATTCGTAAAGGTAGAGTATATATACTTACCTCGGGAGGAAAATCAGTTCGCAGATGCACTTTCAAAACTGGCATCTTTACTAAACATTCCCGATCATATGACCAGTATGCCAATCTATGTCGAAAGATGGTCTGAGCCGGCATATATCCACGACATCGAAGATATCGAGATACCTGATCCCGAGCCGTGGTATAAGGCTATCCAAGCTTACTTGACGACCGGGGAATATCCACCCGGGGCCGACAATCGAGCTAAAATGGCCTTACGTAGGCTAGCAGCCCAGTTCATCCATACCGACGACGGGCAAGTTTACAAAAAGATACCGCAAGGGGCTCTCCTTTTATGCGTTGATAAAACTAACGCCGAAAAGGTTATGGCGGAAGTACATGACGGCGAGTGCGGTCCACACATGAATGCCCAAATGCTAGTCCGGAAGATCATGAGACTCGAATACTACTGGAATAGCATGGAAACCGATTGCCAGCTATATGTCAGACATTGCCATAATTGTCAAATTTTCGCTAATGTACAACATATGCCGCCATCCCTGTTGTATACCATGACATCACCTTGGCCGTTTTGAACATGGGGAATCGATATAATTGGAAAGATAAACCCCTCGGGAACCGGAGGACACTGTTTCATTTTGGTAGCAATTGATTACTTCACCAAATGGGTCGAAGCTGAGTCTTATCGCATTCTCAACGCCAGTCATGTCGCCAAGTTTATCCAAAATAGGATAATAGGTCGGTATGGGATCCCTCATGAATTCATTAGTGACCACGGGACCCATTTTCAAGTCGAGACGGCAGCCTTGTTAACTAAGTACAAAATTCAAAAGCATACATCTTCACCTTACCGACCCCAAACCAATGGAGCGGTAGAAGCGGCTAACAAGACTATTGTCACCATACTCAAAAAGATGGCTGATAATTACCGGGACTGGCCCGATAAGATACCATTTGCACTTTGGGGATATCGGACGTCAATCCGTACTGCGACCGGGGCAACACCGTATTATCTTACATACGGGATGGAAGCGGTCCAACCCGTTGAGTTAGAGGTGCCGTCCCTCAGAATCCTACTCGAGAGTCAAGTACCCGAAGCTGATTGGGTTCGAGCACGATATGACTCGCTAATCCTGTTAGACGAACGACGATCTCGTGCCCTCAATAATATACAAATATATCGAAAGAGGATCCAACGGGCCTTCAACAAAAGGGTAAGGCCCAGGAACATCAAAGAAGGGGATTTGGTTCTCAAGTCTGTTCGAGCTTTATTACAGTAGACCCGAGTGGAAAGTTCAAACCTAACTGGGCCGGGCCATATTTGGTAAAGAAGATTCTATCAGGCGGAGCAGTGATGCTAACGGACCTGGACGGGGATGAGTTTGTCAACCCAACTAACCTGGACCAGCTGAAGTGTTACTACCCTTGACCCATTTCTCTCAATGTCATTAGCAAAGTTTATAAAAATCATTTCCAAATAAACTTTCAAAGAGCAAGTGAAAAGCTAAAATTATTTATTCTACTGTTATAAACATCTTGAACCAATAGTCTTGATTATTTCGAAATTGCAATTAGCCTGAACTACGTTTGGTTTGATTCCGCTAATTACGGATACGTAGGTAGCTCCTTAAAAGGGCACAACCACTGCAATCGAGAAAAATAAAACAGGAACGGTTTAAATAATAAACTTCCTTTGTTTATTTAAAAAAAAAATCTGATAAACTCGGGAGATTACAAAAAAAATCCAAAAAAAAAGCACACATAAATAGTAATAATACATAAATAATAAAAACTAAGGCATCTTCCCCTTTCCTTTGTCCTTAGCTTCTTTTTCCGTCCACTGGCGTCGACGTGGAGGTGAGCGCTCCCGAATCACCAAGGAAATCTCCTTAGCCCGGACTCGTTTCCTTGAGCTCGAATCCTCGGCCACCTCAATCGGTCCTAGTCAGGCCCTCACCTTTACGGGTAGCCGGTCTCGCTGGCCCAATCTATCTCGGTCCGCTAGTCTTGGTCCAAGTCTTCTCTCCAAGTCGCTAGCACCGGTCTCTTTAGCTCGAGTCTTAGTTTTTTACTTAAAACCCAACTCCAATCGGACAAGAGTAGCAGGAGTTTCTCCTTCATCAAAGAACCACCTGTTATCTTTCACTGACTCCCTGCGAACCAAGTCAAAAGCCTCAGCAGTCTTCAAGGCTTTACGGGCCTCTTTAGATTCTTCGGAAGTCCATTTACGATATGCTTCTGAGACCCAAACAGATTGGCAGGGGCGAGGAATAGTCCATATAACACGGGTAAACCAACGTTGTAGCCACGTGTCACACATAGCGTCCGTCAATTGGAGCGAAACGCTAATGATTGCTTCAGTCTCGAGGATCTCCTGAAACGAACCGAACTGCCTTAAAATACGGTCCGGGTAGATATGGACAGTCCAATCCAAGGACAGGATCACTAAGTAGCGGGCTTTGTCTCTCTTAGCTAACCCCGTCAGGTTTGAGAGGAACCACCAGATGACAATCCATCTGATCAAGGGCCCACCATGGAATTTTAGCTCTTCATCCCAATAATTCTGATTTATGTGATGACTCGAGCTTATTCGTCGTGTCCGTGATCCAATCTGACAGCTGCGATATCTGGATATGCTCACCGGGGGCTCTATGATCGACAGGCGCTCGGATAACCAGATCTGTAAAAAAAAAAAATTCGAAAAATAAAAAAAAAAAAATTCAAAATGTTTTTTTCGAAAATTCGGGAAATAAAATTCAAAAAATATTTTTCGGAAAAATCAGCAAAATTTTGCGGAATTTTTTTTTAAAAAAAAAGGGAAAAAAATCGAAAATAGGGAAATTCGAAAAATCGAAAAAAAACGCAGTCCGATACCTGTAAAAGCTGAATGCTTCCCGTTAATTGTCGATCTGAATCAAGTTTTCTAGCATCAAGACCCGTAATAATCTCCCCAGTTATCAGCCAAGCTGAGCTGTGACCTATCTCCATCTGGTCAACTATGCTAATTAGCCTGATTTCGCCTAAGCACGAGTCAGCATCCATTCGACCTTCAAAGACATATCGATGCAGCATGCAGAAGGCGAAAGCCCTACGCCTGTGGGTAGAAGTAACTCTTGTGCTGTTGGAGTTCATATATTTATCAGCCAGGTCAAATAAAGAGACAGAATTTCCCTTTACCATACGGGCTGTCTCAGCATGTGACAAACCAAGAAAATCCCTCAGCCTCCTCCTTGGGTCAGGATAAAAAGGCGGAATAGAGGGACGGGCATTAGGGCACCAACCCCCTATGGCTGCATCTCTTCAGGAAGGGGACATATTTCTCCCCGAGGAAAGGCAAAAACGTGGTGGGTAGTATCCCAAAAGGATAGACAAGCATCCAAAAAGTGTGAATCTACCCTAAGTCGTTGAAGCGGGAATAAAGCGACAATTCCCATTTGAGTTAGATGAACTTTATCTTCGTCTCGAAAATTTTGAGCCCATGCCTGAAGCATCGCGGTCAGATGTTCAATACCATAACAAGAATCGTTTTTTTGTCTTAAAAGTCTAAGGGATTTTAAGATAGAAGAGAAGATTTGGGTTGAAATATGAAAAATTAAAAAGCAAGAATCCTCTATTTATAATAGAGAAAATCCTTTTCCTAGTCACCCCTGGAATAGGATTTTTTTTCCCGCTTCATCTAGGCTTACAGGCCTAACCTGAGAATTTTAGGAATCCGTGTCAGAATCTGATCAGGAATCAAGTAATCCCAAGCATTCCTATTTCCAAAAATTTTCGAAATTTTTCTGCATTTTTTTTCCAAAAAAATCGATCAATCAAAAATCATTTCTTCCCCAGCGTGAGTCGGTGTTTCGCCTAAATGTTACATGCAAATTGCTATGTGTCAGCATACAGGTACACCCAGAACTCCAGAAGAAATTTCATTGCAAAGAAAACTCCCCAGCAGAAGCCCTATGCAGCATTTCTACTGAAAACAAGGAATGTGTCTGCAAACAGACACACCCAAGACTTTTTAGGCGAAGTCCCCACGTAATTATTGGCATCTATCCAGGTATGATTTCTATCTTATGGCTGGCGAGCCCTGTTACGCAAGTCTAATGGATTATAAACGACCCGATCGAAAGTCTGCCAGGAATAAAACATCGATTGGCCTGCTAGCTACTCTGACTTTTGCCTTGTCCAAGCCTCAGTCAGAGTGGGGGCTCTGTAGACACCCACATTTTGACCGCCTGGTGTCTATAGTAGTTTCCGACAAACACCCGATGATGATCAGACGCGAACATGCTTTAATGGACTCGGATATGGGCTCGAAATCATGGATATTTGGTTTAGGCTTTTTATGGAGTACAAATCTCACAAAATCAACCTCAAAATCAGGCCCAGTGGGTCGTTCCGAGTCAAATATGACTAATTTGGGTCAAATCCGACACTAGGGGCAAAACCGTCTTTTAGCGACCGGGTCAAACCCGGTGAAAGATATTTTTTCGAGACACACGGACCAGCCGTGTCACCTCACGAGTTCGGCCTAAGCTCAAATACTACAAAAAATCAGCTACGACAAGTATTAAACAATTCCGTTAAGGATAGAATTCGATCTCAGGTAGGAATTCTATCCGGATGCCAAATCAATACTCGACCGAGCAGCCCCATTTCAGCCGAGTGCCTTTCTTTCCGACCAAGAAACGGAGTTCTCGTCCCTTTCAACTTCTTACTTTTCCTATCCTTAGACGGAATCCCACCTCATTCCAACCGGTGACTTTCTTCCTTTGCAAGTTAGTCATTCCCTATAAATAGGAGCCTCTCATCACACACAATGACATCTACAAATTCATAACACATCGACAACAAATCAAATAATTCCTGAGATACACATACATTACCCAGCCAAACAACAAAAATAGGATCGAAAGACCGATAATATAACCCGACGAATCCAACCAAAAAACCGGCTAAACCCGTCACTCTACACGTCCCAAATGCACCACCCTAGCTCACCCACATCATCTCGACGCTCCCGTGCCTAAGCCACTTTCCGACGAGCCTTATTCCGAGAAAACAAATCATGTAGGTTGAGGGTTAAAATCAAACCCGATTCTTCCCTACTCTCTTCCCTTCTCTCTTCCCTTTTCTCGTCCTTTTCTTCTTTTTTTTTCGTCGGTCGGTCCTTTTTTAATATGGGTCGTTGTCGCATTTTTTTCTAATAACGATATTACAAAATTATTTTCATAAAACACAACATTTTAAAAAATACGATATCGACTCTGTAGTCGGATATCTTATTAAAAGAATAATATTAAACTTGTTGATGCTAGAAAATCGTTATGCGGTCGTAAAAACATAATACAACGATTTTTAACGCGGAGGGAGTCAAACATCGTTTTTTAGTTTAATCTTTACAAAGCGATTTTAGAACTTTTTTACCTTTTCTAAAAATCTTTCCGACTATTTGATATCGATTTCATAGTCGAATATCGAATACGACGAATATCGAAAATATAATTCGAGTATAAATTAATCCATATTTATACGCGATTTATCAAAAATTAACGATTTTCGAAAAAAGCGAACCCGAGACAGCCACCCGCGCGAGTCGCGCCCCTCCCGGGCGAGTCGCGCGAGCTGCTGTAAACCGCGGCATATTTTTCTCGTTTTCCGAATTTTCCAGCATCGTTTTTTTAACACAAAACAGCGGTTTTCTCGGTATATTTTCAGATTTTCGACAAATATTTTTTTTTGACCTCGGTCGACACGTGTTTAATCCATCACGTGTAACAAAAACTTTTCGAAATTATGCATATCATCGTATTAATATTCTTATTCGATTTATAAACCGTTACCAACTTGTTTGCTCATGTTTATAGCGATTTATTTTCATCCTTTGTTTTATTAGACTAAAACGAATTTCACATGCTAAATATAACTTTGACGTTATTTGATTAAGATGCATTAAACGACTTAGCAACCCATTTAATTTTGTAACAACCTGGTTCTTCTAATGACATTAATTAACAAGACGGAAAATAATTAAGTCGTAAAAAGGGATAAAAGTTTAAAACCATCGACTCAAGTGAGTCTTTTACCGATAAATGAACCGTTTGTTAAAATACAACAATTGAAACCCGAATTACAAATTTCTAAATACAATAGTCTGACAAAATTTGTGTTACAAGATTTATAGTTTGACACTCTCATCTGCCACACTGTATCTCTTGCACTCACGCATGCCCCCATGTCCAGTCTTGAGGGTTCGTCAACCTGAATGCATATTTAAACATACATGTCCCACTTGTGGGAGTAACCTAACCGTCCTTCTAACACGACCCCGAATAATCAATGTAGTACAACGTTTAGGTTATCTAATTAACAGATAAGCAGGCATGTCACATTACAAATCGACATGTATACAATGTGAGATACACATGAAGTGATTTCAATTAACATGCGAATCAATTTAAATATATAAGACATGTAGGTTATATAGAATAAAGTAATACATACATCATATGAGTATCATGTGAATAATACAGTAAAGCATAGATCATGGATTCATAGAAGTGTCATGTGAAAATAGAGTAAGACATACATAATACAAATCGTATGGAACATAATATAAATCTTAATCAATATTCAAGCAAGACATATAACAAAACATCACTTCCCATTATCAAGCATTTCAATCACATCATTAGTCATAAGAGTATAGAACAGTAACAAAGCATAATAGCACATGTGATTTAGAAAACTGTAGTCATTTACTTTTAAAAACAATGGTTTCCTTTCACATAATGGACGGGACGTGACTACCAATGTCTCATGCACACTTAAGGCTTGCATCTCACCATAAATGCGGATGGGAACATCAATCCCGCCAATCATATCGATACAAGGAGGTTTACATCTCACCCCTAGTGCTCAATAGGATCGAACACCTAAATTGACTCGGTTTAGTTGACTGACATACGGAGAAGAAGGACTGCAAGTGCATGGACTCAGAGGCCCCGGTAAACCGAACATGACCCATACACTGCTAAGGCAAAGGTCGGAAGGAATTCCGCCCCCAAAGATATCCGATATAGAGAGTGAGAGCTGATCAGTGCCCTTGTCTATGTATGCGCACACACCCAATCCATACTCTTGGTCTCGGGAAAGAGAACCTTTACACAACCGAGCACCTCAATGGCAACTGGACGACTACTACTCTACCGACAAACTCATAAAGAGCTGGCTGCCCATTTACTTCTTAGCATTTTCTCGCACCGGCAGGATGCATCATGGCCTCCCATGAGCTGTGACTCCGAGTGTCGAAGTCTACTTTCGAAGCTGTCTTCTATCGCATCGTCTTCTAAACTTTAACAAGATAGCGCCCAACACGAAACGTAGGCTGAATTTGGGTGTCTTATAAAGACAGAGTCTCTGGAATATCGAGCTCAGCGGTCATCGTTGGGCACATGTCTGATGTCCAGAAGGATGAAACAATACCGGGTTCCATAAGGATGACCGGTCTGTGGGCTCTGTATTGACTCGGAACAAGTCATTACAACATGGAATGGTGAAGACGACTCAGAGGGTACTGCCAGGGCACATGTTCATTTTCACCATGATTGGTATCGATAACATCGTTCGTGAAAATGTGTCTGATCACCGGCTTAGGTAACACACCTACTAGAAGTACGGTTGTTCCTATGGAATTTGAGTGTGTCGATTTCAAGATTAACAAACAATATCAATCGTCGTAAAAATTTATCTTAACTGATAGTTTTAGTATACTGATGTAAGAGATTTGGAACATTTTATTTGAGATATATTATTTGAAGCGTTCATTAGTTGAGATTTGATTAAAGATTCAATTATTTCTATGTACATTATTTAAGATGGGTTCCTTTATCTTGACTTGGTCTATGTTGACTTAAAAAGCCAAAGTTTGACCAAGATAGACTAGTCAACCCTTAGTTTTGACTTAGTCACTAATTAGTCCTTAAGTGCTTATTATTAAATTTAAGTGTTGTTTAGCACATTTAAGCATTGTTTAACTTAGTACTTTTGGGTTATTCGTCTTTTAGTACTCTATACTTTTTGGGCACAAGTATTTAGTACATTTATTGTTCAAGTGTACGTATTTAGTATTTTTATACGGTTTCGTATTTGTACCAGTATACTTATCTCTTAAAGCCTATTTATACTTAGTAAAATATTTCAAACACCAAATAAATCAATAATAATTATAAAAATCATTTTTAACCTTATTAGGTATCATATTTCTCAAAACATAGAGTTTTACAAAAGTAACTTTAAGTAATAACGAAATCGATAATATTATTAAGGATACTAAATGAGTCATTTTTCAAATGTTATTTTTAATTTTCGATTTTCATACGCAACATACTTTTATAAGGTAGGTTTCAAGATATAAAGTCATTTTTCAAAAATAATAAGGTTTATTATTTTTAACAAATTAAAAACGAAAACAGTATGGTTTTCAATACTTTCTTTTAAATCGTTTAAAATACTTAAACATCATTAAAGTGAACCAAAATTTTATTTTAAAAACCTATACTAGTACATATCGTATACCCAGAAATTTAGATTAAGATACTTTATAAATGTTCTTAAATAAAATGTTCTTTCCAGATCTGACCCATTGTAGTACAAATTTTATAAATGAAAATATATATGATGGATTCATATGAAATTTGACATACACATCTTACGAATCATCAGGAACATAAAATAATTTTTCCAAGTCAAAAAGAAACGTTTAACATCACGAAACATATCATTTTCTCAGACAGTACATAAAATCATACAGTACCAGTTTACGAAATAAATCATTACTAAATATATATTTTCATAAAAACTTACTTTTCATATTTTTATCATATTCTAGACATTCAGATATACAACTTCCATGAATGAATCTAAGGCTAATTCGAAACATATTTTATAAAGAAAAATCTTAAATATACATCACACATCACATAATCCATTTTACAGCATGTATTGTTAAGTGATAAATCAACAAATAGTTAACTTTAAACTTGGTGATCTAATGAGTTAGTCCTAAACATGATGTTATATGTTAGTTAGAGTCTAAACACTATACTACGAGATTTGAGGGCGAAGAAAAGTTAGGTTACCTATTAGCAATTCTCCGGATCAAATATGAAATCAAATATACTAAGATCGAAGCCCCCTTCCTCTTGCTCCTCTTCATGAATAAGTTAGAAGGACACACAAAACAAAGTAAGTTAGTAAATATAATAGGAATAAGACTTAAAAATAAAGAGTATAAGGTAAGGAAAAGAAAGAATATTTGCTCTTGAGATATGGTGGTGTAAACACCTTAGAACTTAAAAGATCTTGCATGGTTTTTCTTTGGTTTTTAGATGGATCTTTGAAGGAGTGTTTAAGTGAGTGAATGGATGAGTAAATGAAGAGAAAATGGCTGGTTATAAGTACACAAGTCGTGCATTAAATGGGGAAGCAAAGGGTGGACAAGAACTTGACAATTATCAAAAGTAGCTAAGCATACTTTAAGAAGTACATACTAGAAATGGTGCTTTTGATTAGTTAGGCATATTTTGAGGCTAGGGTTTCAAAGTCACGGTTTGGCATGCCTTAGGATTATATTTATGAGTTTATTTGGTCACACCATGGTTAGGAAAGAAGTACGGAAATCGAATGTCGAGAAACGATTCGTCGGGTGACAATTTTCGTAGTAAAGGAGCTGTCCAGTACATATTTTTATGATGAACTTATAAATTATAATTTGAATATCACCATTGTGTAGATCTTGGAAAATTAATAAAGTTAGGCTTTTGAAACGCCTCAATCGGAGTCCGTATGAGAAAATAGGAACCGTTTTACGAAATCGCGCAGAATTTCGATAACGATAGAAATTTCAGTTTTGCAAACAATGAAGTGAAATAGAAAGGTTCCAAAGACAAAAGAATTGAATATTACTATATAAAATATTTTGTCGAGACTCGATTTATTAATATTAATCGTTATTATAAATAACTAAAATGGTCAAAAGCACGGGTGTTACAGACTACCCCCCTTAAGAAAGTCCTCGAAATTCACAACTACTAGGTTGATACGGTATATATTTCCTAAGGTTAGGCTAAGGTTTTCGTTTAATTTTTTTTTGGTGATTCTTAAATATCCATAGGGTATTCTCAAGTTCTCAAAAGTAGAACAATCTCGGGTCATTTCGAGATTTGGTTCACTATCGACTCTAACTCCAAAACCAGATAATACCTAAATTCCTTAAAAACGATATAACATGTTTTTTTTTTCTTGGAGAAATGTTGGTTTGTCTTAAGGTATAATCCATTCAAATAAAGGTTGTCCTAATTTCCACAAACATTTAGTAGTTTTGATCTCTTTAGGTTTATCTGGACTTTCACTCGTAAATCCTCCACTATTAATCATATCAAAATTCATGGTTCCCATGGCACTCTCAATATTTATCATCTAAAGAGTTGATCTCCTAGAGTTGCTTAGTTCTTTCAGTGATAAGCTCTTAGGATTAGTCGAAAACTCTTGTATTGATTTCTATAAAGTTACTAGATTTTTTAAATTGTTTCCTTGTTTCTTGATTCCTCGATTGGTAGGTTATTCCAAAACATCAAATTGACAATCTGTGGGTTTTGAAGTGCCCGTCATAATTACAACATTCGGGGTTGTAATATTATCATCCATCATCCAAAACAGAAATAAGTCACCAAAATAGATATAGTTTTCATAGGGATTCCAAAAATTATAGGTTATAAATCAGCAAATCCTGAAATTTCTAGAGATCTACTAAGGCTTGTTCACAAGCTATTCTCCGAAAAAGCTTTTGAAGTCAATAAAGAAAATCCTCAAATAATTTGATCATTGATCGTTCTCATACTTCTTTCGAACACCTAATTCCACAAATATAAGGTAATGACATCTCGAATATCTCTCGACCTCAAAGGTGTTCTAACTTTGTTATAACAGGGTAGTTAAGATTTTGACTGGAAAATTATAGGCTATGTCTCACGATAGGTTATCGCTTAAAGAGGATTACACGTAAGACACACACTGATAACTTGACTTAAGGTTCCAAGTCCTAAGAGTATTCTAAGGTCGGCAAGTGGTCGGGCAGAACAAAAACAAAAACTAGGTTAGGAACGCTTCAGTCCAAGGTTCGCACATTGATCTAATAGGTCTTCTTTGATGATATCGTCCCTGATCAGGTTTCTGAAGTCTATGCTTCTTGGTGATTTTCTTCTGGATCAACTTTGAATAGGCTCATCATATTAAGAGTCTTTCTTCTATACGATCCTGGTGAAGTCGTGCTCTTTCTCCCAGCAATTCCAACGTTACCTCTACTAGTCTAAGTACTAAATCGTCCGGTCAAAGGTTAATAACAATATTCTAGCTGGTTGGGTTAATTCGATCGGAGATGCATAGAAAAGTTCAATGAAAGTATATAGGTACAGTTGATCAAAGAAGTGGGATTAGGTTTCACAAAAGAACGTATATGAAACGAAGTGGTAAGTTAAACCAAAAATTATCATTTGGTTCGTTGCATAAAAGAGGTAAGGGAGGTGACTCTCAATAGAACATTGTTCCCACTAACCAAAGGGTTTCTCGTCCGATAGAGGGAACGAGAAGATAATTTGAGTTTATATCAGACAATTTCTAGCAAAGTTTGTTTTTCAAAGGAATGATCAAGGTAAGGATCGAGCTAGATAGATACGTTATTGATGTACTCCTCAATGAGAAGAGTAGAAGTATTAGTGAGTTTTCAAATAACCTATGAGGTTTCAGACAACAGGCAAATCAGAGTTCAAGACCAAAAGGTCATGGTTGAAGATTTGCATAGGTTCTGTTGTGGTACGAAGTCGGGATAAGAAGTGTTACCACGACTCTAGATAATAATTCGAATAGGAACGTATAGGATCATAATGGGAACATCACTGATCCATGAAAGGCTTAGTTTAAGGAGTAGCTAGGAAGTATTCCAAACGAAAATTGATATGGAGTGATTTAACTGATAATGAAAACAACACATCATCAATCAAGAACCATGTTAGATTGGGTCACTCATGTCTCTATTCTTAGTAACTTCGTTATTCTACATTCCTTTCTAGTTAATCCTCAAATTGTGTTTTTTTTTTCTCCAGTTGTTTCTCTAACCTTTATATTCAGAAGTTTGGTTCCTTAAACTCTCGGCATATTATTCCTCAAGTATTTCATATGAGTATATCTCGCGTAGGTATACATCTCCAATAGTATAAGAATATCCTTTATTTGCTCAATTATACTGATTAACTTAATTCTTCCAGTTAACTCCTGATAACCAGTAAGGTAGGATCCATAGATGTTTCCATTCATCAAGGATTTTTTTCTCTAAAGGTTACACAACCTTACATCTAATTTTGATTTAAACAATCCCAATAATTTTTATGAGGTTTCATCTATATCCTCGAATTTAAAAATTATAATTAACAAATTCATTGGAAGTCTACCCCACCCAAGTTACAAGTCCTCAGATAATGAGGTTCTCTATACAATCATTGGCTATTGACCTCGATTTACCAATTCTAAGGCTATTCATGATTTACCAAAGAGTTCCATAAATTCGTTCAGTCGGAACTATGCATCTTATCATTGGATTACAAGTTTCATTCTTCAAAATTTTCATAAAATTCTCTTAGTCCTCAAAATAACTACCACATGCATTGTTAAATTCTATCCCTTAGTACTCTTTACTAGTTCCTTTCCCCGATATATTTTCATAAACGTCAATACTCTATTCTTATTAGTAATAGTTACTCATCTACAAAACTTGTATGTTGGCTAACATAACCCGCAAAAACATTGAAAATACAAGGGTTCTAAATTCCACAAAAATCTGTATGACTTAATTTCTCATCAAGTAGTCACTATGTATGTGAATTAGATTTCCATAAATTTCATTCTTTCTTATCTTTCCTTAGCTTACAACCTTAAATCTTCCAATCTTCTGTTATTCTTTAGTATCCTCAAGTTACGATCTCTAAACCTCCCAATCTTTGGTTAAAATTAAGAATTCTCAAAATCGTTGAATCCAAGATCAACACTCAAAAACATTAGTTGGTTCCCATCTTTTTCCAACCTCTCGTCATTCCAAAAATCAATAGGTTCCTAGGTCCAATAATTATAGGTTGACTAAAAGGGTAAATGTTGGGTGATCCTAGTGTGGTTGGTTTAGAAGGATATTGGATACTTCCAAGTACATTATACTTGTGAGAATCCTTGGTATAACTATGTCCATTCTGAGTGGTTTATGGGTTCATCACTTCATCGTGCTTCCACTGCACTCTGATAAGTTTTAACAGTGGCTCATTCAAGACATAGAAATATACTTAGAAAATGGGTTGAAAGAATAAATATTTAAGAATTTTGAATTGGGCTGATGAGAATAATAACTGAGAGTATTGAAGTTTATCTCCATAGTCAACGGTTATGACAAACTTGGAAAGAGGAAATATAACAAGGTAGAGATAAAAGACGATGAATATGTATGATGTTAGCATACATGCAGTTTGATAGCAGTCTAAAAGAATAAGAAGCAAGCTGAAGAAATGAGAAGGAAATAAGATAGAACGGTAAATATGAAAGGTTCCATCAGATAGGAATATTTCAAACTAAGTTTAGCTGAGAAATAAAATACGAAGGTGAAATAAGCGAAAGACTTCTTGTCTGACTCAAGATGAGTAGTCAGACCTAAGAACTAGTTCACGAAGGGATCGAAATGAGTTTAGAAACAAAAGAGAAGGGATCAGTTGAGGTTAAAACTCCTTTAGAAAAGATTAGAAGTTTGTTCAAGGATAGTTCAAGTGTTAGGCTTTAAATGACTTTTGTCTATGCATCCTGATATAGGTTCAAATGTTGGATCTAATTGGTGAACAATTTAACCAAAAAAATTAATAATAATGAAAAAGTAAAAGGTGTTCATCGATTTATGAAGGTATGGATGTTAGACATGAAGGAAAGTTTCAGTTGTGATGTTTAAGAATTTCGACAGAAGGATTGAAGATAGTTCGGAATTGAACTCAAATCGTTGCTTGGTTAGATGAAGAAAGTGGGGGCAAAGGTAGAAAATAAGGATAAGCTAGAAAAATGAATTAGATGTGGTGTAAGGTGTTACTGTGAAATGAATATGGGCAAGAAGGGTTCATTTCCATGACTATAATTTAGGCTAACAAATGATCTCCGATGTATGAGCTATATAGGTAAGTAGAGTCTCGGTCAAGTCTAAGTCGACACCTAAGTAGGACTCGAGGACTACTATCTTACGTCTGCACTTTATCTTCTTGTATATTACATCTCGTCTGCATAACTTCACTCGATTCTTCAACATGATCCAACTTGATTTTGAAACTATAGTTGATTTGGAAGATGCGTCCATTTGTGCTTGCAATGGTGTTCTACCAGTCTTGAGCTCTCGATGGTTGCAAGTGCTTTCTCTTGGTCATCGCGTTGATCACAAGTAAATTAAAACTAGCCAATTGGCTAAGGTTAGATAATCAATGTACATACAACTATTCAGATAGCATATGAAAACAAGCGAGGGGCCAAAACCTAAATCGGACGGTACGGGTAATCCTTAGTAGTTCTACCCATTTATATATTCTACCCAAGTATATTATTTGATCCTACGGTTATGCTAGTGAATCTCTCATTTAGTGATCTTAAATGTTCTACATGTTTTAGACACTTTAGACACTCTAGACATGTGTCATGAGCTCCAGGCGCGTTCCCTCGATAGGTGATGTAAATATGCATCGCACATAGTTACACACGGTCTCAAGGTCGCTCTGATACCAACTGTAACAACCCGGTTCTTCTAATGACATTAATTAACAAGGCGGAAAATAATTAAGTCGTAAAAAGGGATAAAAATTTAAAACCATCGACTCAAGTGAGTCTTTTACCGATAAATGAACCGTTTGTTAAAATACAACAATTGAAACCCGAATTACAAATTTCTAAATACAATAGTCTGACAAAATTTGTGTTACAAGATTTATAGTTTGACACTCTCATCTGCCACACTGTATCTCTTGCACTCTCGCATGCCCCCATGTCCAGTCTTGAGGGTTCGTCAACTTGAATGCATATTTAAATATACATGTCCCACTTAGTGGGAGTAACCTAACTGTCCTTCTAACACGACCCCGAATAATCAATGTAGTACAACGTTTAGGTTATCTAATTAACAGATAAGCAGGCATGTCACATTACAAATCGACATGTATACAATGTGAGATACACATGAAGTGATTTCAATTAACATGCGGATCAATTTAAATATATAAGACATGTAGGTTATATAGAATAAAGTAATACATACATCATATGAGTATCAAGTGAATAATACAGTAAAGCATAGATCATGGATTCATAGAAGTGTCATGTGAAAATAGAGTAAGACATACATAATACAAATCGTATGGAACATAATATAAATCTTAATCAATATTCAAGCATGACATATAACAAAACATCACTTCCCATTATCAAGCATTTCAATCACATCATTAGTCATAAGAGTATAGAACAGTAACAAAGCATAATAGCACATGTGATTTAGAAAACTGTAGTCATTTACTTTTAAAAACAATGGTTTCCTTTCACATAATGGACGGGACGTGACTACTAATGTCTCATGCACACTTAAGGCTTGCATCTCACCATAAATGCGGATGGGAACATCAATCCCGCCAATCATATCGATACTAGGAGGTTTACATCTCACCCCTAGTGCTCAATAGGATCGAACACCTAAATTGACTCGGTTTAGTTGATTGACATACGGAGAAGAAGGACTGCAAGTGCATGGACTCAGAGGCCCCGCTAAACCGAACATGTCCCATACACTGCTAAGGCAAAGGTCGGAAGGTATTCCGCCCCCAAAGATATCCGATATAGAGAGTGAGAGCTGATCAGTGCCCTTGTCTATGTATGCGCACACACCCAATCCATACTCTTGGTCTCGGGAAAGAGAACCTTTACACAACCGAGCACCTCAATGGCAACTGGACGACTACTACTCTACCGACAAACTCATAAAGAGCTGGCTACCCATTTACTTCTTAGCATTTTCTCGCACCGGCAGGATGCATCATGGCCTCCCATGAGCAGTGACTCCGAGTGTCGTAGTCTACTTTCGAAGCTGTCTTCTATCGCATCGTCTTCTAAACTTTACCAAGATAGCGCCCAACACGAAACGTAGGCTGAATTTGGGTGTCTTATAAAGACAGAGTCTCTGGAATATCGAGCTCAGCGGTCATCGTTGGGCACATGTCTGATGTCCAGAGGGATGAAACAATACCGGGTTCCATAAGGATGACCGGTCTGTGGGCTCTGTATTGACTCGGAACAAGTCATTACAACATGGAATGGTGAAGACGACTCAGAGGGTACTGCCAGGGCACATGTTCATTTTCACCATGATTGGTATTGATAACATCGTTCGTGAAAACGTGTCTGATCACCGGCTTAGGTAACACACCGACTAGAAGTACGGTTGTTCCTATGGAATTTGAGTGTGTCGATTTCAAGATTATCAAACAATATCAATCGTCGTAAAAATTTATCTTAACTGATAGTTTTAGTATACTGATGTAAGAGATTTGGAACATTTTATTTGAGATATATTATTTGAAGCGTTCATTAGTTGAGATTTGATTAAAGATTCAATTATTTCTATGTACATTATTTAAGATGGGTTCCTTTATCTTGACTTGGTCTATGTTGACTTAAAAAGCCAAAGTTTGACCAAGATAGACTAGTCAACCCTTAGTTTTGACTTAGTCACTAATTAGTCCTTAAGTGCTTATTATTAAGTTTAAGTGTTGTTTTGCACATTTAAGCATTGTTTAACTTAGTACTTTTGGGTTATTCGTCTTTTAGTACTCTATACTTTTTGGGCACAAGTATTTTGTACATTTATTGTTCAAGTGTACGTATTTAGTATTTTTATACGGTTTCTTATTTGTACCAGTATACTTATCTCTTAAAGCCTATTTATACTTAGTAAAATATTTCAAACACCAAATAAATCAATAATAATTATAAAAATCATTTTTAACCTTATTAGGTATCATATTTCTCAAAACATAGAGTTTTACAAAAGTAACTTTAAGTAATAACGAAATCGATAATATTATTAAGGATACTAAATGAGTCATTTTTCAAATGTTATTTTTAAGTTTCGATTTTCATATGCAACATACTTTTATAAGTTAGGTTTCCAGATATAAAGTCATTTTTCAAAAATAATAAGGTTTATTATTTTTAACAAATTAAAAACGAAAACAGTATGGTTTTCAATACTTTCTTTTAAATCGTTTAAAATACTTAATCATCATTAAAGTGAACCAAAATTTTATTTTGGATACCTATACTTGTACATAACTTATACCCAGAAATTTAGATTAAAATACTTTATAAATGTTCTTAAATAAAATGTTCTTTCCAGATCTGACCCATATTAGTACAAATTTTATAAATGAAAATATATATGATGGATTCATATGAAATTTGACATACACATCTTACGAATCATCAGGAACATAACATAATTTTTCCAAGTCCAAAAGAAACGTTTAACATCACGAGACATATCATTTTCTCAGACAGTACATAAAATCATACAGTAACAGTTTACAAAATAAATCATTACTAAATATATATTTTTTCATAAATAATTACTTTTCATATTTTTACCATATTCTAGACATTCATATCTACAACTTCCATGAAGGAATCTAAGGCTAATTCAAAACATATTTTACAAAGAAAAATCTTAAATATACATCACACATCACAGAATCCATTTTACAGCATCTATTGTTAAGTGATACATCAACAAATAGTTAACTTTAAACTTGCTGATCTAATGATTTAGTCCTAAACATGATGTTATATGTTAGTTAGAGTCTAAACACTATACTACGAGATTTGAGGGCGAAGAAAAGTTAGGTTACCTATTAGCAATTCTCCGGATCAAATATGAAATCAAATATACTAAGATCGAAGCCCCCTTCCTCTTGCTCCTCTTCATGAATAAGTTAGAAGGACACACAAAACAAAATAAGTTAGTAAATATAATAGGAATAAGACTTAAAAATAAAGAGTATAAGGTAAGGAAAAGAAAGAGTATGTCCTCTTGAGATATGGTGGTGTAAACACCTTAGAACTTAAAAGATCTTGTATGGTTTTTCTTTGGTTTTTAGATGGATCTTTGAAGGAGTGTTTAAGTGAGTGAATGGATGAGTAAATGAAGAGAAAATGGCTGGTTATAAGTACACAAGTCGTGCATTAAATGGGGGAGCAAAGGGTGGACAAGAACCTGACAATTATCAAAAGTAGCTAAGCATACTTTAAGAAGTACATACTAGAAATGGTGCTTTTGATTAGTTAGGCATATTTTGAGGCTAGGGTTTCAAAGTCACGGTTTGGAATGCCTTAGGATTATATTTATGAGTTTATTTGGTCACACCATGGTTAGGAAGAAGTACGGAAATCGAATGTCGAGAAACGATTCGTCGGGTGACGATTTTCGTAGTATAGGAGCTGTCCAGTAATTATTTTTATGATGAACTTATAAATTGTAATTTGAATATCACCATTGTTTAGATCTTGGAAAATTAATAAAGTTAGGCTTTTGAAACGCCTCAATCGGAGTCCGTATGAGAAAATAGGAACCATTTTACGAAATCGCGCAGAATTTCGATAACGATAGAAATTTCAGTTTTGCAAACAATGAAGTGAAATAGAAAGGTTCCAAAGACAAAAGAATTGAATATTAATATATAAAATATTTTGTCGAGACTCGATTTATTAATATTAATCGTTATTATAAATAACTAAAATGGTCAAAAGCACGGGTGTTACAAATTTTCTCTCACATGCTTAGGGAAAATAATGTTTGCATATCATTCAACCGTCGAACTAACACGTGTACACCAAAAACGAACGATATCTTAGTAAAGGTCGCTAAGTGCGGGCAGGGTTGGGTGTTCTTAGTTAACTTCCCAACACGTACCCTCACCCCTTACTCAGAACCATGGTTTCCGGATGTCCGAATCCATTGGCAACGAGAGTCATTCAATACACGATATCCGATAATGTCGTTATCGTTATCAAATGCAAAGGGACGAACCCCATAAACTCTGAAATCGGAATGGGCTGTACTATGTGCACGGCCCACTACGACATAGAGTGGGTTCGAACGGGCCCGAACTCCCACAAAGTTCGGTGGCGACTCCTACCACGATTTAAATTTCAATTCGATCCATTCTCATATGGAGATTCATTCGCCTCCCCAAACCCGCGCGTGGCCGCGTCGGAGTGGACCTATGTCATGTCCACACTTGGGCTAAAAGGAGGAATTGGCCCAATATTCCAATGTAGTCCAGTTGAGTGCGATCGTGAGGCCCTCGATCGAGTGCTATAGAACCACTTGATCGAGTGGGTACTGCTGAAACTCGCAGTGAGTTCTTCTTTGCTTCTCGGCTTTTCGTTTTCTTCCTCGACTTCCGTTCTCGTCTCGGCTATCTGGGTTATTACTCCAAAATATACTCGAAATTGCTCCTAACCTGCAAAATAGCATGAGAATCGGTAGTATCGACTTTCTAATAAAAATCGACACTAAACATATAATTTAGGACGAAGAAAAGCTCAAAAATAGGTATCGGGGGACGATAAAATATGATATAAAATGTATTGATCAGGGGTTCGGCTCGTTTAAAAAAATCTCACCTCCTTAGAGACCGACAGCGGTCGTCCGTTTTTTTTTTTTGTCGGTCACTAAGGTTTGTTTTTCTGGGTTTTTCGTCACCATTTAGCTACCGATATCGGTCGCTAACCCTCTGACTTTAGCGACTGATATCGCGCGTGTTTTTTTTAGCGACTGATATCGGTCGCTAATCTGTGTTCATTTTACTCCAACCTTCACCCCAATCGGTGCCTTCGTCTAGCGACGAATATCGGTCGCCCGTGTTTTTTTCGGTCGCTAAAGGAGCGACTGAAAGTTTTGGTTGCGCGTGTATGGTAGCTAATGAAGTTATTTTATGTAGTGAAACAACGGATGCTATCGCATTTCTGCCATGACTAGGAACGAAATTTTCAGCCCATCGATTGATTAGTAGAGGCCGCTACGTGCGGGCAGGATTGGGTGTTGATGTCTATCGGACGCTGGCTTCCCAATATGTACCCTCACCTCTTACTCAGAATCTACGGTTTCCGGATGTCCGAAACTATTGACAATGAGAGTCATTTCAGACATCGAATGCTTAAGGGTACAAGTGTTTATCTTTACGTCCCCAAGTATTGAACGGGAGATCAGATCGACCTGGACCACGAGCGTCCGACGGGCCGTGTGGGTGGCCGCCGTGACGGTTCCCGCGCGGGCAGCGTTGTGACAGCGTCCACCGAGAGGAAACCATATATTCACTTTCCACCATTGATAAAGCTATTGTGGCTTATTTCTTCAAACCCGTGAAATGGTACTTATAACAAGAATCGTCATCGATCTCAATATAAATTTCTTATCCACATAGCATTCTGTGTAGTCGACATCTTTATGAAGTCTTTTCATCTACTGACTTACCATCCTTATCCTTTTCTAGTCATTGTGGCCACTGGAGTAACACCAATTTTGGACCATCTTAGATTAGTAAAGGCAAGTAGTATTCGAAAGACTTTGAGCCTGAGAGTGTGCACTCTTTTCAAATAGCCTCTCATACTAGTACTTACGAGATGTGAGATTTAATGTGTCCACTTCTTCAGGTTTAGAACAATGTTGTTCCGAGGTTAACCTTGTCTATAACGTCAAGTGTCCCCCCTGAATTTATGGAAGAGATTACATTAACCTTATCTATAACTTAAAGAGTTCCCCCTGAACCCATGTCCAAGGTCACATTAACCTTATATCTAATCTCGAGAGTTCCCCATACATTTATGCCTGAGGTTAATAATTAGTCTACATTAACTTCTGTTTTTTCGAAGAATCCTTTGGAAAATTTTCATTTACTGATCAAGGTACAGTTGAAACAACATTGGCCCTGATTGTAGCATTTTCTTCATGCATTGCTTCAGCATCTACTTCGCTTATATTGCAGATTTCTCATCATGATTTTAACTAGAAAAGCTTACTTTTGTGATTTAGGTACACACACAAAGTTGGTCCTCGTTTGTTATAATCATGAAGCATATCTTTACATATCCACATTCTTTTTACGTTTTCATTTTTCACGGCAGTAATATTCTTACTACGCATATTATCTTCTTTTCTCGTTTTAGTATATACCACTTACTCTTATTGTTTGGGTGTCTTATTTTATCTCTCTTATAGTGTTGTTGATTCTTGTTTTCGGAAAAATGTTTTTTCATAGGATCTTTTCTTTTATACTCTTTATGATTTTCTTGGTTGTTTCTTTTTTTAAGCTCATGTGAGCACTTTGAGTTTGTTCTTGAGTATGGCTATTGTCTTGATTTTTGGAAGGTTTTTTGTGGTTATTTTGAGTTTCTTTATCGTGCATTTCTTCCATTTTATTTAGAGATTCTCTTAAAATGGACTTGATCTCTTCCTTTTGTTTCTTAAATATTTCATACACTTCATTTGTTTTAAACAACTCTTCCTGTATTTTATTCTTACTAGCAGTAAATTCTTTTATCTTATTTATTAGTGAGGATTTCATGAAATCATAGTTATACTTTTCTAGAAGAATATGTTCATTTAACAGTTTATTCTCACTTTCAAGCACTACAAAAAAAGCAGCCCCGGGCGTCCACCCAGTGGCTTGCATCAGTGGATGCTATACGGGGACGGGCGTTCGCAAACAGACGCCAGAAAGTGGAAGCCACGACCGGTCGCCCATTTTTAAAGAGGGTGTCCACTGTTGGACGCCAAGAAAACGGGCGTCTGACTGCGAACACCAGGTGTGGCGTCTGACTGTGGACGCCAGTTACCCCAGGATGACGTCCACAGTGAGACGCCATATGCTTTACGTTGGCTTCCGACCGTGTACACCATCCAGGGGTACCTGTCGTCCACTGTCAGACGCCATATCCTCTGAATATCTGCCCTTTTCCTTCAATTTTATCTTCCTCTGGCATCTGGCATGGCGTCCGTTATTTGACGCCATGTATGCTGTTACATGGCCGTAAACATGCGTTCGATGTCTAGCCAAAACCTACAAAATAAACCACATCCACAACTCTCAACCAACCACAACTGTCGACCATCCACAATACCTCAACCTCATTCACTCTCAATCAACCAAAACACTTCATCTCTCGATACATTTATGCTGAAAAAACATTCATATAAAAAAGTTTTAATATACGGTTTGAAGGTACATAAATCTAAACTAGTTCCAAGATACATAATCCATAAATCCAGTTACAAAAAAAAAAAACAATCAGCTAACTGTGAAGCTAGCTGAAGCACCAGAGTTACTACCATCCCCGTTAAAAGGTTCTCTGTCGTCTGGAAGGGATGGGGGACGACCTTGGTTGCATCGTCTCTCAAACATGACCTGAAACATGGCCATCTGTTCCTGCATTTTCTTTATTTGCTCCTGCTGTTCTTTCATTTGCTCTTGCTGCTGTGTCAGCTGTTCCTTCATTTGCTCCTTCTCCGGGTCGGGCTACTAAGATCCTGCCGGAGTGTACTCCATCTGTGTAGAGGTGCCGAGACGCGGTGGGGGAGGTGTGAAGTAAATCCCGTGTGCATTTCCTACACCGTACACACTACCTTTCTTGTACCCCGAGACGACCTTGAAAAAAGTTTGATTCGGATTGACTTCGGTAGCATCAGGAGCAGTCTCGAGGTTCGCTTGCTCATTTTTGTAGGCATCCTGCATACACAACAATGATTTCAATTCAAGTTATTATTAGATGAAATCATTAAAGATAGTTATCTACCACCTAAAGTATAGACAAAGTTGATTTATTTGAAATAGTTAGTACTCACCCAGAGGCAATCTTTCCTAGTGACAAAACTAGTCGTCCCTTCATCATCGCTCTTCGCGTGCATGTCCAGGAATAGCTCGGGCGCGGTTGGTATTCTCCCGAGTTCAGCTTCCAGCTATTAAATGAGTATGAATGTTAGGCGAATATATATATATATATATATATATATATATATATATATTATGCGAACATAGTTTATGATTATTTAAGTAATAGTACGATATTAATAGAAATCATACCCTCTTGGCACGACGGAACGAAAACTGAGAACCCCGATGTGTGTCGGGTTTGCCTTCCCCTCAAGTTCACAGTTCTTCATTTTGTTTTTCTGTGCCCTCTCCGACCTGATCTTGAATTCCGCGCTGTCATGGTACGTAACCCACCTCTCCAACGCTTCCCCTGAAATATGAAGATGCTAATATATTATTTAATACAGTAAAAGATTGAAGTTTGATTGTTTGTTAAAACTAAGTACTATTAAAAAACTACACCTTTAAGGTCTTTGAGCGCAGTCCCCCGCTTGTGGCGCTTTTTCATTACGCAAGCGAAACGTCGTGTGCAGGTCTCGTTATATCGATCCCACACCCTTCCTTCTAACACCTTTTCCCAAGTGAACTTCAACTACACAATCAAGGCAGATTATTAATTAGTAGAAAAAATATTTACAAAGTCTACATTGTTAAATAAAAACTCGTTAACAAAAACAATCCACGTACCCGTAAGTTGTTGAACCACCACTGCCGTACGTCCAACGGCACCATACTCTAGCAAGCATACCCCTACCCTTTGTCGACCATGTAGCTAGCTGCTAGTACAGCCTCTGGTGACCTCCTCATGCAGAAACCTGAACCGAGTCGAGAAGCACATATATGTATGAAATCTTAAAAGATATAGTCGAAGAATTCATATGTTACAAAAGAGTCGACATGTTAGATTATAATAACAAACGCGACCAGGGCCAATCTTCACCCGGCCGTTCTCGTCTTTTTCCAGCCCTTGCTGCTGCCCCTGATGCTGATCATCATTCTGCTCCGGTCTCGTTTCGGGGACACGTTTCACCTCCTCCTGCTGCGTGGTGGATGTCTGAACAGACCTACTTCCCCCACCACATCTCCTAGTGGATCTACCGCCTGCCATCTTAACCTTGCAACAAATTAACAATGTCAACCACAATTACCAATTACAATCTAACTTGATTAAAATATAATTAAGACAACGATCAATATAACCTACTACAACAACTCTAGAAGTCATCTTCACTGTCATTATTGTTGTCACCCTCATCCTCCTCAGTCTGATCATCCTCCTCCGTCTCCTCGACCTCCACCTGATCATCCTCAAAATTCTCTTCATCGTGTCCGTCATCCTTCTCAAGGATCTCCCGAACATTTGTAACCATGTAATCTCGTAGTCCATGGATATCGCCATCATCCTCTAAATCTTCTTTTGCCCCTTCATTTTGATCTTCACTGGAGAATATGGTCTCTTCACTTGGAGATAAGCGTGTACCACTTGAAGCTGCATCTTCCTGGAACAGAGAACTGTCTATTTGCCCCCGTGGTTTAGTCGTAAAGACTGCCCACCATTGACCTTGATTTCTGTCATTTTTCGTATAAGGATAAGGAGCAAAGTAGACTTGCTTTGCCTGATGCGCGAATATGAATGGATTGTACGTAGGATATTTCCTGGTGTGATTAACTTCCACAATCTTGTAACGTTCATGCACTCGGGTCCCGTTCACGGAGCTGTCTTTCCACTCACATTTGAATATCACAGCTCTATACCCCCGTTCTTTACCAGGATAACACAACTCGAAAATATCCTCTAAAATACCACAGTACTCATCACCATGAAGAGATGACACACTCACACCAAAATTGCATCTAGCTTTGTTCTTCCCGTAGTTGAATGTGTGAAAATTGAACCCATTCACCGAGTACCGGTTCCAGGTTTTAACCGCTCGCACTGGACCGTATGCCAAATTTCTAAACAAATCATCATGTATGTCTAAGGCAACTACGTGATCATTGAGCCACTTAGGAAAATGTTCGTCATGCTTACTCCAAACGTCATCAGCGTTCACGTCAGGGTTTGCAGCGACATATTCAGTTACAAATTGCTCCTCATAAGGCTCGGTTGTACTCTTTCTCATCTAGCGTCCTAGAACCCTCAACGGATGAAGTTCCTTCATCGTCCTTCTTTTGAAAAAACTCGGGTATAGTAGGATCAATGGACGTCGAATGTTCTAGGTTCAGGTTCTTGGTTTTTGTTTGGACATCTTTCTCGAAGTAGAGGGAGCAGAAGTTTGCAATATCTTCTGTGAAATATGCATTACAAATAGAACCCTCTACCCTAGCCTTGTTACCGATTTTCTTCTTCAAATAATTGAGGAACCTAAATACAAAATTTATGTATTTCAATTAATAAAAATTAGCTATGTTTAAATTAAATTTATAAATGAAGTTACTAAAATTTATGTACCTTTTGTACCCGCGTACATCCAACTATACTGGACAGGTCCTCCAACCTTAGCCTCGTAGGGCAAGTGGACAGGTAGATGATCCATGGAATTAAAGAATGACGGTGGGAAGATCATCTCAAGTTTGCATAGTATTTGTGGAATTTGATCCTCCAGCCGAGTCATGTCCTCAATTGATACTGTAGAAGAACACAAATCTGGGACAAATTGAGATATCTCAGTTATAGAATTCCACACCGTCGGTGGCAAAAGGTGCTTTAGTGATACCGGATGTAACCTCTCCATGAAGACGTGGCAGTCGACTTTTTAACCCTTGAAGCTTTAGGTTCTTAAGATCAATACATCGTTTGAAGTCGGAGGTGTACCCATCAGGGAACTTCAACTTCTCTACCCACTCCAACAACGCCTTTCTCTGAGATTTGTCAAGGGTAAACAAGGCTCTCGGTTTGGATCCATCCCGTTTTATGTGCAGTTGAGGATGGTCACAAAAATTCTTTACATCTCGTCGGGAGCCTGTAGTATCACAACTCTTCCCCTCCACATCCATCACAGTGTGAATCAACTGCCCAAAGAAGTTTTTCTCTATGTGCATCACATCTAAATTGTGACGAAGTAACAAAGTCCTTCAATACGGTAGGTCAAAAAATATGCTACGTTTAAACCAACCATTTTTCAACTTTTTGAGGTCTTTGAACTTCTGCTCGGTTCCGTCAACAGTGGACGGGTAATCGGAAATCAACTCCCATATCTCATCTCCTAGGAGTCGATCAGGTGCGTCGTCAAGCACAACCTCAGCCTTCTTGAATGCCTTCTTATTCTTTCTATATGGGTGACTTTCTGGTAGGAACTGCCTATGACAGTCAAACCAACTTATTTTACTAGAATTTGGAAGATAAAAAGCTTTGCTATTATTCATACAACGCGGACATGCTTTCTGACCCGCTGTAGACCACCCCGAGAGCATACCGTACGCGGGAAAGTCGTTTATAGTCCACAACAGAGCTGCTTACAACTGAAAGTTTTGTCTCAAAGAGACATCATAAGTTTCCACCCCTACCTCCCACAGTTGTTTCAATTCCTCAATAACAGGTTGCAAGTAAATATCCAAATGATTTTTCGGGTTTTTGGGTCCAGGCACAATAAGAGATAGGAAGATGAAAGGTTTCTTCAAACACAACCAAGGAGGTAGGTTATAAGGTGTGATCATCACAGGCCAGCAAGAGTACGACTTACCAAATTGGCCAAAAGGTGCAAATCCATCAGTACACAACCCAAGCCTTACATTTCGGGGTTCTAACGCAAAGTGGGGTTGTAGTCTATCGAAACGCTTCCACTCCTCACCGTCACTCGGATGAAACATCTTCCCTGGTACCGTAATGTCCTCTCTGTGCCACCTCATTTGCTCCGCTATGGTTTTTGTGGCATACAATTTTTCAAGTCTAGGTGAAATAGGGAAGTACGTAAGCTGACTGATTGGGATTGGTTTCTTACCCATAACACCGCTTTTCCCTTTTCTACCCCTCAAACAATATCCCTCTCAACCGTCTTATACCTACCCTTACCACATCTCCTACATTCATCAAGCATCGCATCGTCCTTCTAAAATAACATGCATCCATCTGGACAAGCATCAATCTTTTCATGCGGGAGTTGAACGCCCTTCACAACTTTTTTGGTTGTGTAGAAAGTTCGGGTCATGATATTGTCTTTTGAGATAACTCTCTCAAGCAAGGCAGCAATACCATCGACACAAGCAAAGGGTAGGTTGAACTCACATTTAAGGCTAACTACCATAGATGCGACTTCTAACAAAGTCACATCGCACCCTCCGTATAACGGTTTCTCCGTAGCGTTCAACATGTCGAAAAACGCCTTTGCTCGTGGGTTAGGCTCTTGTGGGTTAGGTGAGTCTTGTGGGTTAGGTGAGTCGTCATTCCTATATGTGTTATCGTTATTGAACAAGTTGCACTCCACAACGTCAACTATCATACCTTTCATCCCCTCCCCCCCCCCTTCCCCCTCATTTTGTCGGTTTTCGGGTTCCTCAGACTGAGATGGCTCACCATGACAAATCCAATGATAATAATCGGGTGAAAAAGCATTGTAGATGACATGTTCCTTAACCGCAATGACCTCAAAAATTTTTAGGTTCTTGCATTTAGTACACGGACACCTGACCTCCCCCCTCGATGCATAGTCTAATGACTTTTTAGCAACCTCGACAAATGGTTCAACACCCCTCAAAAATTCGACGGTGGGACGTCTCTTCTTATCAAGTCTTCCCTCATACATCTATTTATTCTTTCATCGATCCCGGCGATCGGGACCACCACCATCCCGGCCGGGATGGGCCCAACTCAGCACTTCACTTCATTCTTTCATCTCCCTTACTTATGGAACTCTATATATACCTTCCTCTTGTATTGTTTTAAGCACACTACTGATGGTAAAGATTCGTCGTGTATCCTAACCAACAATAAACTACCGATTACATCTAGGGGGTAGCTAGGGTAAGTCGGGATCGTATCCACGAGGACGGTATTGCAAGGGTTAGACTAGGTCGGCCTAAAACAAGACTAAATCACCAAAACAAACACAAAGAAGATGAAATTGACAAACTATTGATGATTGGAGAAGAGGAAGGTGGCTAACAAAGGATTAACTAAAACAATGCTTAAAATGAAATAACTAGAAACAAACTAAACAATGATACTAGAGAATTGAAGAATAACTAAGAGGATGAATCAAATATGAAAGGAAGTGGGGTAGGTCGGGTTCATAGGTGTAGATGGGTAATTGGGTGATCAAGGATATAGGTGTCTCCTAGTTGCTAGAGTCGGTCCGGGCTCTCGCAACTTAAATCGATGTCAAGGTGGGTCCGGGCTCTCGCAACTTAAACCCTAGTCCGCGCTCTCGCGACTACGACTATTCTCAACATGACCACAAAATAGACAAATAATGGGAAGATGAACACAAGTATGGGGAGCATGGCCACTACTACTCACACAAGCATATCAACAAACACATGGAGTGCCTAGAATGTGACTAACAACAAAGATTCACCCTTTTCCCTTAATCAACCCTAATCATCCATAATCTACCCCTAATCCCCCTACTAACCCCACAAGATCACTACTCACTCATTATCATGGTCAAACTAACAATCATAAGAGAAAACAAACTCACAAACCAAACATCCATTATGAACAATGAGAGCAATAACAAGAACAATATAATAAGATTGAAACTAGATTAAATAAACTAGAATTAGAGTAGAGAAGATTATACCAACAATAAGATGAATAAAAAGAGATGCAATCTTGTATAAATAAGAACCCAAAATAAACCCCAAGGATGTCAAGCTTGGAGAATTCTTCAAGAACTTCTTAATACAAGACTAATTACCAGGATTAACTAAAGATTAAAGGAAGATTAAAGGGAGATTAAGATTAATGTGTGTAGAACTAATCTAGGGTTTTGGAGGCTTAAAAGAGTCTAATATATGATAAGATGTGTTAACAATACAAGAGGGAAGTATATATATGGGTACAAGAATGAAGAAGAAGAAACAAAGAAGTCACGAGATGCCCCTGTAGCGTCCCGACCGGGACGGGATCATCCCGACCGGGACGGCCTGTCATCCCGACCGGGACGGGTTGGTCCCGACCGGGATGGGCTCACAACGGCCTCCTCAAAAGCGCACCTCAACCGGAACCGGTTGAGTCCAACCGGAACCGGTTGAGCCTTGTAGGCCTCCATATAGCTTCTTTTGGTCCCTCCTCGCTTCCCATGGGTTTCTCGTCGACTCTCGGGACTCGGGACCGGGTCTCGGAGGCTCGGGATTGGGTCCCAAGGTCTCGGGGTCGATTCCAAGGCATCGAGTCATCATTTCTTTACTCCGTTGGCTCCAAAATGTGTATGTATCGAGTCGGAATCGCTCCAACTCTCCCAAATCGCACTCGGGAACCTGAAACGAACTAAAGGAAGCATAAGAAGCCCTTAAATCGCTCCCAAGGAGCGATTCCACAAGGAAATGGGACCAAAAAATAGTGAAAAAGGCACTACAAACTACACTTATCAACTCCCCCACACTTAACCCTTACTCGCCCTCGAGTAAGCACATACTAACTACTAAACTAGCCGAGTGGGTATTAGCGTACCCTACGCCCTTTCAACTCACGCGAGTACACTTAGAGGATAAGTACACTCCGCAAGGCAAGTGGGGTCTTGCGACAAAACTTTGGATGCAACCGGACACAACAACACATAAACAACCAAACACACAAACAAACAAATAATCGGTTGCACCCAAAAGAAAAAAAATACCGCTTCCCTCAACAAAGCGGTGAAAAGACACCGGTTTAGGACTCAAGTCAAGTGACAATGTTCCAAAGCTAGCAATACAAACCTAGGTGAACTAAACCCTAATAGTATGACGACAAAGCAAAAAAAATGTTGGTAACTTACCTCGATTCCTCCTAACTTTCTAAAAACGTACTACGGGACGATCGGCGGAGTGGAAATGGGATGAACCACGGTGTTAGTCGACACTGTAGGTAAGTGAGACCCCGCCCCCTTTAGCGATGAACCAAGAGGGTCGTCCCATGTTCTAAACCGCCTAACTAGTCCAAGTAAAAAGGTGGAAAAATATTGCAAAATGAGGGAAGACCGACCATTACCGCTATCATCCTTCCTAGGGACTCGGTCCTTTGGTAGGCTCTTCACAGCAAAAGTCGGAAAAAGGCTTATTTTGAGATGTTGGGATTATTTTTGTGAGACGGGTTTTCTTTTGGCATTTTTCTTTCTTTTTGACATTTTGCTTTGTTTGTTGCCATGCCATATCTTTTTCCTCTTTTCTATTTTCTTTTTGGCTTTTGTGCCTTTTCTTTTTTTTCATTCTTTTCTTTCTTTCATTTTCTTTCATTTTCTTTTCTTTGCCCTTTTTGGCAAGATTTGGCTTTTTTGGCATTTCTTTGTGTAACAAGAAAGAGAGAATTCAACAAATCGCAAATTACTTTGTGGATGTGTGTAGGAGGTAGGGAAATGGGTGAGTCGGGACGGGCCCTTCCCTTCAAACCCACAAAAAGGGGAGAACTTGGACTAATCAAACGATCCCAAACACGGTCACCTAAGGGACGAGACTCGGTAACCAAGGCCTTTTCACACCGTGGGTGGTCATAATGGTCAAAATGCAAATCCCGTAGTAAATCCCTAGTAAGCTAGGTGGACTCAAGGTAAAAGACCAACGAATTCATTGATTTAGGGTCATTCTACTAGACTAAAGTCCAAGACTCGATTTACACTACTAGGAAGGGAAAGTAAACACTCGCACACTAGCCTCTAAACCGGGTTTTCGAAAACCATTTACACACAAGACACAACAAACACAACACAAAGATGCGACAAAAACGAAAGAAAAAGAGACAAAGATAACAAAACAAGAACAAAACAAAACGAACACATACATAACACAAACACCACCCCGAATTTCCAAACAAGTCACCAATGAACCACAAACTTTACAAGCTCCACTCGAGCACACCACAACACACAACTCCTCCAAACTCCACAAGGAACAAAGAGGAAAAAGGGGTGAAGAGATGTTACCGGAAGTCTTGGAAGCTCTCCAAAGCTAACGGCGATTTAAGCAACCTATAAGGAAAAAGGGAGGCAAACACGCACAACAAAACAAATATACGACACAAAGACACAAAAGAAAAACACACAAAAGAAAATCTTTTTGATTTTTATGAAAATTTTTCAAATTTTTAGGGATTTTTTCAAAGATTTTTTTTCGAAAAACTAAGAAAATAAAACTAACTATACTAGAATATCGCTCCCCCACACTTAAACCGAGCAATGTCCTCATGCTCGATCGTAGTATGCAGAGAGGCAAAAGAAAAGAAAAGAAACTACGAAAATAAAGCTAAAAATAAAAAAGAAAAGGGTAGAAGATGTCGGGCCGGGGTGTAATCAAGTCACCATGGGCCGAGACAAGAAAAGATATGGAAGGGGGAAGAAATAAAAAGAAAGAAATAAAAGGAAATGGGAGGGGAGGGCTAGGTGTAATCAAGTCACCTAGCCCGGATTCCGTCCAAATCCGACTAATTCCTAAAAAGGGTGAAAATCTTGCATATTTGGATTGATCGATTGACTCTCGACGTAATCACGTCGTGGGGAGTCGGGAGCAACCATACTACGGCCTAGAAGGCCACTAGATACCATGACTCAAGGGGAAGGGGGGGTAAACAAGAGAAAACAAGCGACAAAAGACGGAAAAGTAAGGAAAGTTGCTTTACCAACATGCTAGCAACTCACGAAATCCATCGTCCTCAATGATCATTATAGGTACGGCGCTTGTCTTCTTGGATGCCATCTCGCTTCACACTTGAGAAGAACTCACGGTAGAGGTAGTAATGGTAGGGGGTGGGATTTGACGCGAGAGTCGGTGTAAAGTGGATAGGAAATGGAGTGAGGTTATGACGATGAATTATATGGGGCATATGATAAGGCTAGGATAGCTAGGGAGGTTGGGAGGGGGTATAGAGTGGTTGGGTGGACTCAATTGTCGAAGAAGAAACACAAGGGGGAAGCAGAGGACCATCCCGGTCAGGATGGTTGGTCCCGGTCGGGTTGCCTCACTCGTCCCAGTCGGGACGCCCTCATCCCGGTCGGGACGCACCCACAGTAGGTTCGAACTTTGGTACTTCCATCCCGATCGGGATGGCTTCTTTCCGGTCGGGATGCCACACCCGTCTCGGTCGGGAAGCCTCCTCCCGGTCGGGATGGGCCTTCTTCAACTTGCACAATCCCAAAAGCTTGCTCCAAGCTTCAAAAACCCGATCCTCATGCTTACTATCCAACCTCTATTATAGCCTTTCCTCTCTAGGAATCATCTTCACTTCACCTATCCAACAAAGCTCACATACACATCAAATTCTCTCCCTCACAACGCTCATCAATCAATCCAAATAACAAGAATATCACAAAATTTAAACTAACTACAAGCAAGAGATATATACAAAGAGACGGTTCTTGTGGAACTCTGTCAAACCAAGGTGGTGCATTCTTCAATCTTTTTCAACAACCATAGCCAATTCCATCTCCATCGAGGGCACGAAGGAACAAGTCGAAGGCCCTAGCAAAGTCTTCAATCAAGCTTGTTATATAGGCATCCACATACCAAGGTCTCCATGACCTTGCATCGACTTTCCCGGGGCATCCCGATCTTCCAAGTTCAATGGCTTGAACTTGTACTTTTGATCTTTCGGGATATACCCGAACGTCCATCGATCCTCTTGTGGCTCCAAGGGAGGCTCATCCTTCTCCTTGCTCTTCAACTTGTCATCAAGCCCATGATATGGGCAGTCATCTTCCTCCAAATCGGAGTCATCATCCTCGAGTACATAAGAGTACTTCTTCAAGCTTTGTCCCGGCTCACTCCCTAGACCGACGTCTTTCGTGGCTTGTATCATATTGCAAGACTCATCGTTGGTGGGCGAAGGGTTACCTTGGAGGTCAAACACTAACCTTTCTTCCCCCAACTCGAAGGTGATCCTACCGTTCTTCACGTCGATCATATCACCGACGGTGTGTAGAAATGGGCGCCCAAGAATGATGGGAGTTTTGGCATCTTCCGGCATATCGAGCACGATGAAGTCGACCGGAATGAAGCACTTCCCAATTCTTACCGGCACATCCTCTAGCATCCCTAATGGTCGATTGAATGATTTATCGGCCATTTGGAGTGTAATGGATGTACATTTTAACTCCTTCATCCCGAGTCGGTAACAAATGGTATAGGGAATGATGCTCACACTCGCGCCCACATCACACATAGCTCTTTCGATCTTGTAATTGCCTATGGTGCATGGGATCGAGAAACTACCCGGATCCTTTAAATTTGGAAGCGTGGAACCTTGAATAAGCTCGCTCACCACCCTCGTGAACGCTATCGTCTCTTCCTTGTCGATGGACCTCTTCCTAGCTAGGATATCCCGCATGAATCTACCATATGCCGGGACTTGGGTAAGTAACTCGGTAAACGGGACACTAACATCCAATTTCTTCACAATGTTAAGGAACTTGTCATATTGAGTATCCTCCTTGGTTCTCATTTGCCTTGATGGGAAAGGCAACTTGATTTGGTACTTGTTTTGCTCAATAGGGGTAGACTCTTCAAATGACACTTTCCTTTTTCCCTTGTCTTTCTCTTGAAGTGGGGGAGGTTTGTCTTCTTGGGGTTTTTCAATTTCCCATAGTACTTGCTCCTCCATTGGATTTCCCGAGCTTTAATCTTCTTGAATTGGAGACACAACTTCCTTCATTGCTTGTTGCTCACTAGGAAACACGGGAGGATTATAGGTGGCACCGCTCCTTAAGGTGATGGCATTGACATGCTCAAAATTTGGAGTTTCACCTTGAGGAGGTAATTGCCCCCTTTGTCTTGAAGAACTTCCCGATGCGAGTTGAGATATTTGAGTCTCAAGCATCCTCATGTGAGTTCTTGTTTCCTTGTTTTCATTTAAGATTTGAGCTATGATCTCTTGTTGTGACCTTTGTGTCTCCAATTGACTCCTTTGCATGTCTTGAGTACTCCTTTGCATATCCAACATTTGCTTTTGTATGTCGAAATCCCGAGGTGGAGATGACAGATTATGCGGAGTATCGGTGAGGGCTAATGGAGTACCATAGTCATGAATAGGAGACCGGCTCCTAGGCTTGCTTTGTTGTTGATTGCCTTGAGTTGCTTCTTGTTGTTGATGGTTCCCTTGGAACCCATGAGAATTGCCTTGATTAAGGCCTTGGTTGTGGTTTTGTTATCTTTGAAAGTTTTGGTTTCCTTGGAAACCGCCTTGATTGAAGTTCCCTTGTTGGAACCCTTGATTGTTGTTGTGGAAGGTATCTTGGTTATTTTGCTTGAAGTTGTTGAAGGGTCTTGTATTACCCACATAGCCTTGATAACCTTGATTGTTGTCCCTTAAGGGAGGTGGAACATAGGGACGATGTTGTTGTTGATGTTGAAGTGCTTGTTATTGAGGGACTTGATTGGAAGCTTGGTATTGATTAGAGTATGAGGCACCTTGCTTGAACGCTTGAAAGGCGTTCACTTGCTCAATACTTCCTCTACAATTCATAGGATCATGACCAACGATTCCACAAGTATCACACATCCCAAAATAAGGCAAAGGAGGTGCAAACCCCAAAGCATTCACTTCTTGAATCGGTTGATGGTGGGAGGAACTAGTGCCTTGGACTTGGTTGAGGTGGCTTTGGAGCTTCTTGTCAATAGTCTCCATGTGTGTTTTCAATTGAGCTCCAAGGTCAATGCTTAATTGGGTGATAGCATCGACCTCATGCATGCCTCCTCGATGTGCCTTCCTAGGCCTAGAGTATTGCGAATTATGCACCGCCATCTCTTCGATTCTCGCCCAAGTTTGGTCGTCATCGACCTCGGTGAACCTACCATTGGAGCCCATATTAAGTATAGCTCTCGAGTCCTCATAAAGACCGTTCCAAAATTGTTGAACCAAGAACCATTGTGAGAGTCCATGATGGGGCACGATCTCACCAAAGATTTAAACCGCTCCCAAGCTTCATAAAGGCTCTCTTCATCCCTTTGTTGAAAACCGGTGATGGAGGCCCTAAGTAAATTGGTCTTTTCCGGAGGGTAAAACTTTTGGTAGAACGCTAAGGCAAGCTTTTTCCAAGTGTCGATACCCATGGTTGCCCTATCGAGACTCTTGATCCATTGCTTCGCTTTTCCAATAAGAGAGAACGGAAAAGGAACCAACGAATTTGATCTTGTGTAACCCCGGTTTGAGATATAGCGTCACAATAATCGGAGAAGGTCTCCATGTGTTGGTGCGGGTCTTCGGTGGGCAAACCACTAAATGGGATCCTCTCCACAAGTTGGATAAATTGAGTCTTTGCCACAAAATTCCCGGTGTAGGCTTCCGGTAATGCACCCTGTCCCGGCAAGACATCTTCCGTGAAAGTGGAGTGAGATGAAAACTTCGACATTCTTGGATATAAGGGAGAAGATGGTGGTGTAGACGGTGTTGATGTAGATGAAGAGGGGGAACTAGGAGAAGAATTACCGAAGGGATTGATGAAGGTCCCTCCGGCCGTCTCTCGAGGTGACTCGCTAAAATCGGCTCCTTGAGCTTGCTCTTGATGGGTATTGCTTGCGCTTGGTTGGGAGATCCTAGCCCGGTTAATCGTTCGTTGGCGAAAGGCTCGAAAGAGTCTCTCCGGCTCTGGATTAAAGAGATAGAAGTCGCCCCCCCATCCTAGGCATACACTACACACTAGAACAAACGTGAGAACACCTAGTGCTTTATGGGCACTAGGCAACGACAATAAACACAACTAGAGACAAAGAGAAAAGAAAGCTAAGAAAACAAGAAAAACAAGAAAATATGCACAGGAGATGATGGGAGAACACAAAGAAGGGTAACTAAGTCTAGAAATAAGCAAACTAAGTCTAAACAATGCACCGTCCCCGGCAACGGCGCCAAATTGATGGTAGGGATTCGTCACGTCCCCACCGTCAATAAACAAACCGGCTAAACCTAACGGGTATCTAGGGTAAGTCGGGATCGTATCCACGAGGACGGTAATGCAAGGGTTAGACTAGGTCGGCCTAAAACAAGACTAAATCACCAAAACAAACACAAAGAAGATGAAATTGACAAACTATTGATGATTGGAGAAGAGGAAGGTGGCTAAAAAAGGATTAACTAAAACAATGCTTAAAATGAAATAACTAGAAACAAACTAAACAATGATACTAGAGAATTGAAGACTAACTAAGAGGATGAATCAAATATCAAAGGAAGTGGGGTAGGTCGGGTTCATAGGTGTAGATGGGTAATTGGGTGATCAAGGGTATAGGTGTCTCCTAGTTGCTAGAGTCGGTCCGGGCTCTCGCAACTTAAACCGATGTCAAGGTGGGTCCGGGCTCTCGCAACTTAAACCCTAGTCCGCGCTCTCGCGACTACGACTATTCTCAACATGACCACAAAATAGACAAATAATGGGAAGATGAACACAAGTATGGGGAGCATGGCCACTACTACTCACACAAGCATATCAACAAACACAAGGAGTGCCCACAATGTGACTAACAACAAAGATTCACCCTTTTCCCTTAATCAACCCTAATCATCCATAATCTACCCCAAATCCCCTTACTAACCCCACAAGATCACTACTCACTCATTATCATGGTCAAACTAAAAATCATAAGAGAAAACAAACTCACAAACCAAACATCCATTATGAACAATGAGAGCAATAACAAGAACAATATAATAAGATTGAAACTAGATTAAATAAACAAGAATAAGAGTAGAGAAGATTATACCAACAATAAGATGAATAAAAAGAGATGCAATCTTGAATAAATAAGAACCCAAAATAAACCCCAAGGATGTCAAGCTTGGAGAATTCTTCAAGAACTTCTTAATACAAGACTAATTACCAGGATTAACTAAAGATTAAAGGAAGATTAAAGGGAGATTAAGATTAATGTGTGTAGAACTAATCTAGGGTTTTGGAGGCTTAAAAGAGTCTAATATATGATAAGATGTGTTAACAATACAAGAGGGAAGTATATATATGGGTACAAGAATGAAGGACAAGAAACAAAGAAGTCACGAGCTGCCCCTGTAGCGTCCCGACCGGGACGGGATCATCCCGACCGGGACGGCCTGTCATCTCGACCGGGACGGGTTGGTCCCGACCGGGATGGGCTCACAGCGGCCTCCTCAAAAGCGCACCTCAACCGGAACCGGTTGAGTCCAACCGGAACCGGTTGAGCCTTGTAGGCCTCCATATAGCTCCTTTTGGTCCCTCCTCGCTTCTCATGGGTTTCTCGTCGACTCTCGGGACTCGGGACTGGGTCTCGGAGGCTCGGGATTGGGTCCCAAGGTCTCGGGGTCGATTCCAAGGCATCAAGTCATCGTTCCTTTACTCCGTTGGCTCCAAAATGTGTATGTATCGAGTCGGAATCGCTCCAACTCTCCCAAATCGGTCTCGGGAACCTGAAACGAACTAAAGGAAGCATAAGAAGCCCATAAATCGCTCCCAAGGAGCGATTCCACAAGGAAATGGGACCAAAACATAGTGAAAAGGGCACTACAAACTAGAGCTGATCATGGGCCGTACCGTCCGAATAGCCTGACCCGTCCGGCCCGATATTTTAGCGGGTTTGGACAGCGAAGCTCAGCCCGAATAAATAAATGGGCCGGACAAGCCCGGCCCGATCTAATAAACGGGCCGGGCATGGACACTAATATTTTCAAACGGGCCAACCCGCCCACCCCGATAAAAATATTATATACATTCTACTGCTTAAAAATTAATTAATTATATAGGAAATGAAAAATGTATATTCATGATACAAATGAAAATAACTACTCCATCTTCTAATCAAGACACATGCACTTGATAATAGTATGTTATAGCGAAAAATACCTTTCAACTCTCAAGAAAAATTAGGAAACTCTCGCTATTTTCAATTTCTCATAATCTAATAGCGTTTATCTTATCACAAATTTTTGTTCATTTATCACATACTCTGTACCTTTTTTTGTTGTATTTTGATATGTAAGAAACAAGTCAACTATGTTGTACTCTTTTTAAATATTTACGTAATTACCACCTATCTTTATTTGTTTGATAGTTTTTTCATTCACTTAATAATTGGCCCGATATCCCGCGGCCCGCCCGATTTTATATAAACGGGCGGGTAAGGGCAAGTAATCTGGGCCCGTTTTTTAGGCCCGACCTGCCCGCTTTGGTGTTAAAGGGCAATTTTTTATCTTTTAGCCCGGCCAGTGTCCGGCCCGAGCCCGCATTTGAGCAGGTCTACTACAAACTACACTTATCAACTACCATATACAAAACCCTAGATAGAGAACTCTTATCATTAGCTTAGTTTCTCCTTAATCTTTTATTAATCTTAGCTTAATGTAAGTAATTACTCTTGTATTATTGGATTTCTTGAAGAATCTACCAATCTTGACAACATTGGTGGAGGTTTTGAGTTTTCTTTATATACAAGTTTCAATCTTTTGATTCATCTTCTCTAGTTGGTATAATTCTTCTTCTCTCTTTTCCTTTAATTTTTCATTGTTAGTAAAGTTTTATTCTTTATCTCTTGTTTATTGTTCCTCTTTGTTATTCTTCATTATGAATGTTCTTGTTCTTATGATGATTTCCTTTGTTCATGTTAGTTTTAGTTTAGTCATGAGTGAGTAGACTCGTTGTGGTGTTAGTAGGGGGATTAGGTGTTGATTATGGGTGATTAGAGTTGATTGTGGGTAAAGGTTGAATCTTTGTTTCTAGTCACTTGTTATGCATGTCATGTGTTTGATGAAATGCTTGTTAGGGTAGTAGTGGCCATACTATTCTTGCTAGTTTCCTCTTCCTTGTTGTATGTTTGATTATTGGTGGTTGAATTCTCTTGTTTTGGGTAATATCTTGCTTGAGTTTTCGGTTTTGTTCTTTACGCTAGAGCGCGAACTTACCTTAGTGACTAGGTGAAACCTACACCCTCGATTTCCCTACTAGCCTAATGCACCTATGAACCCGACCTAACCTTACTCTTCCCCTATTTCATTTCTTCATCATCTTGGTAATTATTCTTCTTGTTTATTGTTTGGATTTAGCTTTAGTTGAGTCATTTAGTTTATCTCATCCCTAGTTCATTCATAATTCTAGCTTCTTCTTTTTCATCATCCTAATTTGTTTACTCTTGTTCTTTAGCTTAGTATTTGTTGTAGTCACTCAATCCTCTATAGTTATCCCCCATTGTGACCTTATGACCTAGTCTAGTCCTTAGGTAACCTTAGTTTAAACCGTTTTCCGTCTTCGTGGATCGACCCGACTTACCCTAGCTACCTAGTTAGGATTAGTTGGTTTTATTTGGTGTCGAGATTCACGACAAATCCCACCATCAATTTGGCGCCGTTGCCGAGGATGGTGTTTGTTTAGACTTTGTTTGCTTATTTTCTTGACTTAGTTACCGTTTTTGTGTGTTTTTTTCCTTCTTTGTCTTTTGTTGTGTGCATTTATTGTCTCTACCTAGCGCCCATAAAGCACTAGGTGTTCTCACGTTTGTTCCAAGTGTGTACTGCATGCCTAGGAGGGGAGATGACTTCTTTCTCTTCAATCCAGAGCCGGAAAGACTCTTTAGAGCCTAATCGCCTCCCAATCGGATCGGTCGTTAACGAAGGACGGGGGATCAAACGATATTTATATACTCGGAATAACACAAAAACTACTAGAGTAATCGTGGTAAGTCGAGGTCGGTCCACAGGGAACGATGTGCGATGTAAAGCTTAAAGTGTCGTGTTTGATGTCTAGATGGGGGTTTTCTAAGGGTCGAGTCTATACTAGAGGAACGACTATGATGATAGCTAGAGGTAATCAATCTAGGGAAAGGTGTTAGGGGGAAGTCCGGATTCGGTACTTGGGGTCTAAGAAGGTCGGAATCGAGTTAGGGGGAGTTCTTATTTCTACCCCGAGTTTCCCCATATTGATAGAAACTAGTCATGGTCGGTCTAGTTGGCCGGACTAAAACAACAATGACATAACAACCATAAACAAGATAAACCAACATGCAAGCAACCCACCAACATCCCTATATTCAAATAATCCAAGTCCTCATCCCTAAACCCCCCAATAAGAAATCTACTCACTAATCATTTTGGAAAATAACAAAACATCAACTGAGGAGAAAATCTCTACAACATGCATATTAACTAGATCTAATGAAACTTACAATACTAATATGATATAAACAAGACAATGATGAGAAAATATCATAAAAACTAGACTAGAGATTAGAGAGTAGAAGAGAAATATACCAACTATGAAGATCTACAAGAAATAAGAAGATTGCATAGATAAATATTGAATCATTGATGAATAAAATGAAGAACTTGTCACTAATTCTTCAATAAACCCAACAAATCTTCAAATAAAACTTGAATAATCTCCTTACAAACTTGAAATCTCGATAATTGTTGATGGAAGCTATGTAGATCTACTACTAATTACTATGTAAACTACTAGAATTATGGAGGATTTTTACTAGAATACAACTAAACTACTACTAAAGAGATAGTGTAATAAGATGGTGGAATGGTGTAATGTCTTCCCTCCTTAGCATAATGGAGAGGTGACTTGGGCAATAAACTAGGGTAGACATATATATAGTAATCTCTTAATGGGTATTTAACCTAAAGCCCAAATCCACTTTATGCTCCAATAGTGACACAATCTCCCTTAGCATCTTCATGGGGTGAAACTTTGCCCCGCGGACTTGACGATAATTCCCGCCGGGTGAAATTTTCGCCCGGTGAGATTTTCTTCCTTTTTTGGCATTTTTGACACTTCTTTCCATCGGGCAAAATTTTGCCCGGTGGGGAGGTCTCGGAAAATCTTCGAGAGGCATTTTTACCGTCGGGTGAAATTTCGCCTGATCATATTTTGGCCTCTTTCTTGTTTCATTCTTCGTCGTTTGATTGGATGGCTTTAAACTTTAAGTTGTGTGCTTTACACTTTGGACGGTTTTCCCTTCTCTTGTGCTCGTGAAAGCTCAATCGTGATTTCGGTGCCAAATCCTATCAAAATGATAGAAAAACTACCAAAAACACGTAAAACGCACAAGAGGGACGCTAATGCGAGAAGTACGCAAAATATGGCGATAATCGCACTCAAGACTCGCAAAATGAGGGGAAACGGGTTTAAATGTAGGGAAAAACGATCTAAATTTAGCACACAACAATTCCCCCACACTAAACCGTTTCTCATCCTCGAGCAAAGACCCAAAAAGAAATTACAAACTACTACTACTAGCTAGACTATGCTAAGCCGATACGGGGCAATTAACGGGCCCGCTCCGTCCCTTCAACTCACATCGAAATACTTATGAGGTAAAATACTCCCATGCAAGGCAAGTTGGGGCTTGCTCAAAATGGTGGCTGCGACTAAACACACAAAAAACACATAACACGAAAGAATAGACGCATCCAAAGCAAAAATAAAACACCGAATCCCTCATCGAGACGGCGGGGAAAGACACCGATTACTTACCTAAAACAACAATAGACTTCCAAGATAAACGACCCACGTAAACAAGGACCAAAGCCTAATACTATGACAATTAAGCAATATAAATGTTGATAACTTAGCCTAGGTCTGCCTAGTCTTCTAAAGGGGTACTACGGGGCGTATAATGGAGTGGAAAAAGTGAACCATGGATTCGTTCGACACTGTAGGTAGGTGCAGTCCCGCTCTCTTTGGCTGAGCCAAGAGGGTCGTTCCAAACTCGAATTTCCTAAATTCGCCCAAATAAAAAGGTGGAGTGTTTACAATTATTGGGTTGATCGACTAATCACCGCTATCTTCCGACCTCGGGACTCGGTCCTCTAGTTGGCACTTCACGGCAACGAATAGATCAAAGGGTTTTTTTTTGAAGGAGACATTTTTGATGATTTGATTTTTCATTTGAAGCTCCTTTTCTTCTCCTTTGTTTTTCTTTTTCATGTTTTTCATATTTTTGTTCCCTTTTTCTCTTGCTTTGGTTTGCCCTTTTTGGCTTTTTGATGTGGTTTGTAACCAAGCTTGGAGGTTATTTTGGTGTAAACTTATTGTGATGATGTATAGGTGGAGGAAAAATAGGTAATCGAGAACGCGCGCTATTCCCGGATAACCTATAAAAGATGGAATAAATTTGGACTAAAGGTGCAATGGTCATTCGAGCAAGGTCACCTAGAAAACAGGATGCGGGAACCAAGGCCTAACTCCTCCATGGGTTGTCAAGGAGGTCAAATGCAAACCCCGAAGTAAACCTCTAGTAGAAAAGGTGGACTCAAAGCTAAAGGATCAACAAATTCATAGCCTAAGAGTCATTCTACTAGAAAAAGGTCCAAAATCTACAATGAGTTATCTACAATGGAATGTAAACTCTTGTAATAAGTTCGTAATCGGGTTTTCGAAAATTTTTAATCCTAGGCACACTATACAAAAGCAAAAGAAACACACGAAAATGAAAGCAAATAAAAGAAAACACAAGTAAAGTTATGTACTCCATACTCCATCATCATACAAGCAAACAATCAACCACAACACCAAAATGCTCACTTCGAGAGCCTTCAATAGCAACAACCTAACTCCTCTACAAAATTAAAGAAGAAAGAAGAAAGGAAGTTACCTAGCGGGTGCTTTCATAATCTCTTCAAATCGCGCTATTAAGGTGGTGGTTACCTGTAAGAGTAGAGAACAAGACCGTACACGGGACACGAAACATAACGAGAAACGAGAAAAGAAAAGAAAAAGAAAAGAAAATGTTTTTGATTTTTCGAGTTTTTCAAATTTTAATGGATTTTTAAAAGATTTTTGAAAAATAAAGGATAGTAGACTCCTCCCCCACAATAAAACTTTACATTGTCCTCAATGGACAAGTAGGGGAAGATCAAAAAAGACGGAAAAGAAAAATAAGAAAAATCTTTTTGGACTTTTATGATTTTTCGAATGTTTTTGGGTTTTATAATTTTGAATGTTTTTGGATTTTTCAAAATTTTTGAGAAAAGAAAAATAAAATAAGGAAAGCGGTAAAAATAGTGGCGGGCCTAGGTGCAATCACATCACCTAGACCCTAGTCAAGTGGCTAAGAAAATGAAAATGAAAGAAAATAAAACGAAACGAAAATTAAAACGAAGGGGTGAAAAATTGGGCGTAGGTGTAGTCACGTCACCTAGCCCGGATTAAGAAAATTTGATTAAAAATTTGGATTTTTCAAAGGGTCAATGGCGTAATCACGTCGCCAAGAGACCAGGAGCATGACCAAGGCCGCGACGGCCACAAAAATCATTAAATGGGACGGTGGGACAGCTTGCAATTTTGTTCGAGATAAAGCAATCACAAAGATTATAATGATGGGACAGGGAACAAGGAACAACATTAATTCACATACAATTGTAGATGATTAAGACTCACCGACTCCACGCATATATACCCACAACACATACAAACCACATAATTTACCGACTCTTGTAGGGGTGTCTAGGTCGAATAGTCATTTGACACAAAAGAAGTTGTCGGAGTTCCTTCACCGGCATACTCCCAAACTCCAATTTCCCCCGATTCGGTGAGTCGGAATTCACAGGGACCTGGAGGTAGGTCCCAATTACGATGGTTATAAATATTAGTTCGGTATTTGTTGGGGACAATTAAGGCACGGCCGTGGCCAAGAGAGACAAGGCGGTGGTCAGGTACGTGAAAGATCCAAGTAGGGAAGTAAGCCTCGTCAAGCCAGACACGGGGGTCATGTGGTTTAAGATGGTCGGTCGCATAACCCAAATTTCTTGCTATTACAGTCACAAGACCACCACAGTCGACGGTAGGGCGTTGGTCAATAATAATTTGATGAAAGTGTAACGCCACGACAATAGGTAGGTCTAGGGGGTAAGGGTTACCGAGTAAAGAGTCACTAATAAATTGTAGGACACACACATTGAGGTTAATGATATTGTCGGCAGAAGGCAAAAGACAGTGGGAAAGAATTTCAGCGAAATAACGAATGACTGTGTTTCGAATTTCAGCGGTAAAACTAGAATTGGGTTCCAAATCACGTTGACCCGGCGTTATGCGCCCCCATAAGTCTCTCCTAGTCGCACTACTTTGCGAATCACAAAGGGGTCTACTTAGTCCGGTACCCGATGAGGGCAAACCTAGAGCTAAGCTAAAGTCGGAAATATTTAAATAGTGATTTCTACTAAACAAGTCAAGTCTTTGTTTGTGCAAGGCACGAAATCAAGGAGTTTACTAATACCAATCCTAGACAATAACTCTCTAATATCGTTCTTAATTCCTAGAGTTTTCTTTGTGAATGGACAAGGCCATCTCGTACTCTGAAAAGCTTTTTTAGAGAAGGTTTGAGCAAGGGGCGAATTAGGGCAAGGTAAAAGTTTTGGTTTAGAAGACTTACTAGAAGATGAACATTTAGAAGGATTAGAAGTCGAGGTCATACCTTGTTTACGCGCGGCTCGTTGGGCTCTTGTCTCCATGATAATAATTTACAAGAAAAATCCCGAAACTTTTGCTTCTAATTTCTTCAAAAACCCAAATAGATAATCACCAAGTATGGAAATGAAACTATGGATGGAGGTTTAAATGTAGTATGGAAGGTGATTTGATGACGTTATGGTGGGTGAAAGGGTGAAATGAAGAGTGAGGTGTAAAAGGTGATATAAATAAGGGTGGATGAGAGGGAAATGAAAAGTTTTTAAAGTTGGTGGTAAAAATTTGGTGTAAAAATTATTGGAGGGAAAGTTATGTTGGGGTAAGGATGAAGGAGGGAAATGAAAATGTAGTGAGTGAGTAAAAGGTGTAGGTGATCCGGCCAAGTCACACCGCCGGGTGAAATTTCACCCGGTCGGGCACCATCGGGTGAAATTTCACCCGACGGTTTTTCGTCGTGAAAATCGTTTTTGCCAAGATTTTTCCACCGGGTGAAATTTCACCCGGTGAAAATCTCACCGGGCGAAATTTCACCCGGTGTTATCTTCTTCAATTCCGGCAATTCCGGCAACTTTCCGTGGGGCGAAGTTTCGCCCGGTCGAGTCTCACCGGGCGAAGTTTCGCCCGGCGGTCTTCTTTGCTGCGTTTTTCCGCCTTCCATTTCATGGCTCTTCGATAATCACCTAGAAATTCAAATATTGATTCGACTCACATTACATAATCAATATCTCCCACAAACATGCTTGTGGTCTTCAAATATGCTCCATAACTTCTCCAAAATCTTGATCTTCATCCAAATTTATGCTCCATTGCGAAATACAATTTCAATCATTCTTCTCAAGCTAACAAAACTAATAAACTCAAAGAAATATTATACATATATATGAGGTGGTTGTTGAGGATACCACCAAACCTACATCAATTTCGAGAGGGGGTTAAACAACGCTCCCCGATGGGAGCTCACCAAACTTCTTGGTAGCAAAGGTCTCACGAATATGACCGGGATGATAAATCTTCAAACGTTGCCGATTAACCATAAATTTCCCGGTTTCTTGGCTAGATATCTCTATTGATCCATATGGTTGCACTCCGGTCACTTCGAATGGACCCGACCATTTTGATTTCAATTTACCGGGGAAGAGCTTAAAGCGAGAGTTGAAGAGCAATACCTTATCACCAACGGAGAAGTCCTTACCAAGTATTCGAGAATCGTGCCATTGGCGAGTTCGTTCTTTGTAGATCCTTGAATTTTCGTAGGCTTCAAGTCTTAGTTCTTCCAATTCTTGTAGTTGGAGAAGGCGATTATTTCCTACAACACTCTCATCGAAGTTTAGCTCTTTGATTGCCCATTTGGATTTGTGTTCTAGCTCCACCAGTAAATAACAAGCTTTTCCATACACAAGACGATAAGGAGTGGTTCCGATCGGCGCTTTGTAAGCCGTCCTTAATGCCCAAAGGGCGTCATTCAATTTTAATGACCAATCCTTTCGGTGTGTATCTACCATTTTTTCTAAATTTCCCTTGATTTGACGGTTGGAGAACTCGGCTTGCCCATTTGATTGAGGATGGTAGGCTAAGGATATCTTATGAATGATACCATACTTCCTAAGGAGGTGTTCAAAGGTATTTTTCCTAAAATGACAGCCTCCATCACTAATTATGGCTCTAGGCATACCATATCTCGGGAAAATCACATTCTTGAAAAGCTTGATTACAACCTTGGAGTCATTGGTGGGGGAAGCTACGGCCTCGATCCATTTTGAGACATAATCAACCGCAACTAGAATGTACTTGTTACCAAAAGAGGATGTGAACGGACCCATGAAATCAATGCCCCAAACATAGAACAATTCAATCTCCAAAATAGGTTGAAGGGGCATCTCATTTCTTCTTGTAATATTGCCACTTCTTTGGCATGCATCGCATGTGAGAATGAAAGCTCGAATGTCTTTGAACATGGAAGGCCACCAAAACCCGCTTTGGAGAACCTTGGCATTTGTCTTTTGATTGGCCAAGTGTCCACCATAAGATGTCGAGTGAAGGTGCTTCACAATATTATATCCTTCTTCGGCCGTAACACATCGTTGGTAAATTCCATCTACACATCGGCGGAATAAATAAGGCTCGTCCCAATAATAGCGTCGGGCTTCATAACGTAGTTTCTTCCTCTCTTGCTTGGAATAATCGTCCGGAATATAGTGAGACACTAAGAAATTGACGATATCGGCATACCAAGGTGTAATAGTTTCAACGGCCGTCAAGGCCTCATCCCTCATAGCTATATTGATGGGAATACCATCATCTTCGTTCCTTTCTTTACCAACCATTAGTCTACTAAGATGATCCGCTACCAAGTTCTCCGATCCGGCTTTTTCTTTAATCTCAATATCAAATTCTTGTAAAAGGAGCACCCACCGAAAGAGTCGGGACTTTGTCTCCTTTTTGGACATGATATAACGAATGGCCGCATGATCGGTATGAATAATGACTTTTGAACCGGTAAGATAGTTTCGAAATTTCTCCATGGCATAGACAACGGCAAGCATCTCTTTTTCGGTCGTGGTGTACCTCGATTGGGCTTCATCTAGTGTCTTGCTTGTATAATATATCACATGTAGCTTCTTATCAACCCGTTGTCCTAGAACGGCACCAACGGCAAGATTGGATGCATCGCACATGATCTCAAATAGAAGATTCCAATCGGGCGCTTTGATAATTGGTGTGGTAGTGAGAGCGGTCTTTATCCTGCAAAAGGCTTCAAGACAGGAGTCATCAAAAACAAAAGGTGCATCTTTCATAAGCAAAGAAGTCAAAGGCTTAGCAATTTTAGAAAAGTCTTTAATAAATCGTATATAAAAACCGGCGTGACATAGAAAACTCCTCACCCCTTTGACATTTGTAGGTGGTGGCAAGTTCTTAATCATGGAGACTTTCGCCTTATCGACTTCGACTCCTCTATTAGAAACAATATGACCTAGAACAACACCTTGTTCAACCATAAAATGACACTTTTCCCTATTTAAAACAAGTCTATACTCTTCACATCGAGCTAACACTTGATCAAGATTTTCAAGGGAAGAATCAAAAGATGTACCATGGACACTAAAATCATCCATAAAAACTTCCATGGATTTTTCAATAAAATCGGAAAAAATAGCCATCATACATCTTTTAAACGTTCCCGGCGCATTACACAATCCCAATGGTATCCTTCTTTAAGCATAGGTGCCATAGGGACAAGTAAAAGTGGTTTTCTCTTGGTCATCGGGATGAATAGGAATTTGAAGAAATCCGGAATGACCATCGAGGAAACAAAAATAAGAATGATGCGCTAATCTTTCAAGCATTTGATCAATAAAGGGAAGGGGAAAATGATCTTTTATGGTGGTCGTGTTCAATTTACGATAGTCTATACACATGCGCCAACCAGTAATAGTCCTAGTAGAAATTGACTCACCCATTTCTCCTTTAACAACCGTCATTCCTCCTTTTTTCGGCACAACTTGTACGGGGCTAACCCATTTACTTTCGGTTATTGGGTATATAATGTTAGCCTCATACAACTTGAGGACTTCCTTCATGACAACCTCTTTCATGGTTGAGTTCAATTTACGTTGACCCTCAACCGAAGGACGGTGGTCATCATCAAGGATGATCCTATGCATGCAAACATTTGGGCTTATGCCTTGGAGGTCGGCAATGCTATACCCGATGGCCTTTTTGTGCTTTCTCAAACCAATTAAAAGTTTTTCTAATTGAGGTCCATCATGGGTAGCATTAACGATAACGGGATAATTAGTTCCTTCAAGAAAAGCATATTTGAGGGAAGAGGGGGGTGGTTTAAGTTCAAGATTAGGAGAAGAAGATACCATACTCTTACCCACCGGTAGTGGTTCTACCTTTTCATCATGCAAACATTCTTCTTCAAGAGGTGGAGAGTCAAATGGTTCCTCTTCTTGCTTATCATCATCTATCAAGCTATACTCAACCAAACTATCAATAACTTCAATGGAATGCATTGGTTCAATCATTGGTTGTTTATGAGCTTGAGAAAGGGAAAACTCTACCGACTCGTTCCCTATGTTAAATGACAACTTTCCATTCTTAACATCAACTATAGTACCTCCGGTAGCCATAGAAGGCCGACCTAAGATAATGGGGGTAATAGTCTCTTAGGGCATATCCATGACAACAAAGTCGGAGGGGATGAATAACTTACCAACTTGAACGGGTACATCCTCAAGTATCCCAAGTGGGTACTTGACGGACCTATCCGCAAGTTGAATTGATATACTAGTGGGTCTTATCTCCCCCACACTAAGTCTCTTAGCAATAGAATAGGGTAACAAACTAACACTAGTCCCTAGGTCGCATAAAGCTTGGTTAACAACAACATTTCCTACCCGACAAGGGATGGAAAAACTACCAGGATCGTCTAGTTTCTTTGGCATTTCGTTCATAAGAATGGCACTACATTGACCCGTGAGAGGGATACATTCTTTATCCTCTATTGTTCTCTTTTTAGTCAATACATCTTTCAAAAACTTAGAGTAGAGGGGCATTTGAGAAATTACCTCGGTGAAGGGTAAAGCTACCTCTACTTTCTTCAACATATCCACGAAACGGCTAAATTGAGCATTCTCTTTGTGTGGCTTAGCTCGCTCGGGAAAAGGCAATGGAGGGACAAAAGTGGGAGGCGGTGGAACATTAGATTCGTCTTCTTCTTCGGCTAATCGCTCCGCCTCTTTTCTTTTAGCTTCTTCCGCTTCCATTTGCCCTTTCTTCTTTCTTTGTTCTCTTAGTTCATTTTCCGCATTTTGGAGGATATCAAACTCCGCTCGAATTCCCCGGTTTTGTTTGGGGGAAGTGGGAGATGATTCTTGTGGTGCACTTGGTTGATTCACTTTGGATGGGACACTCTTGGTGTTCAAGTTCAAGTTCTTATATTGGTCCTCAAGTTCTTTGCCACCTCTCAAAATGACGGTATTTGCTTGGTGTGAAGGGTCTCTTGGGTTTTGGGGTTGACCGGGCAAACCATGGGGTGGATGAATTGGGGCGGCTAAGGCTTTTGTTGCTTCTTGTGATTCCCAAACCTTTAGCCTTGCCTTGGTATCTTGATGTTCATTCCATAGTTGGCCAACGGTTCTTTGCAAATCATTATAATTTTCCCATGGGACTCCTCCTTGACCAAATTGAGAATTGCTTGATTGGCCATAAGATTGAGAGGGTTGATTGAATGGTTGGTTATTGTAACCTTGATTTCCTTGAAAGTTACCTTGGAACCCTTGATTGTATCCATGATTGAAATGATTACCATGTTGATTTTGGTAATTGTTGTAATTGTTAGAAACATGGAAGTTGCTACCTTGTTGATTGAAGTTGCTCCTTTGATGAGGAGGCATATATGGGGGCATATTTGGAGGACCTTGGTTAAGGGGCCTTTGTTGACTTTGATTGAATGGCCTCATTTGACTCCGTTGGGCACGTGGCATCGGGTTTTGAACATTTTGATTTCCATAATGGCCTGTTTGGGAACTCCCATTTGGAATTGAATTCTGGAATTGGGCCAAATATTGTGTTTGGCAACCCCAAGAATTTGGAATTGAAATCTGACCCAATTCCAAGCTAATCCAATACTGTTAAAAAAACATTCATTCTAAATCCCTAGCCCACCCCCCGTCATTTTAATTCTATCACCCCTCACTTTTCTAACTTTCCCTTTCCTAACCCTATTTCTGCAAACCTAGCTTACTGCTCGACAGAAATTGCTGCTGCGAAACCTTCATGCTCGAGCTTCCTCCTACTCCATCTCGTCATTCCCAGATCAGGCCATCAATTTAATCTCTAGTATGTATATATCTCCTCTTTTCTCTTTCAATTTTATCTTTTTCGGTTGTTTCTGTTACTTTGAGTTATTACTATCAATTCGATTATGGATCGATCGCCATTGTTGATATCGTCGAGGTATTTCCCGCCATTTTCATTCATTCTTTCTTTTGTTTCTCCCTGATCAACGTGTTTCAACGTGCTTATTGCAATTGTAAATTAGGGTTTCATAATCTCCAATTTCCCCTAAATCTGCTCCAACTAAATGATTCCTCTTCTCCTTCGACCTTACATTATCGATGAAAATGAAGTATCAGTAACACAACAACACAAGTAAATGAAGGAGAGAGGTTGAAAATGAAGTATCAGTACTACTACTTCAATATTTCCACTATTGAGAATTGATGTAGATAAGGAGTGGACCTAGGATGACTATTATTTTGGTTCATATGATCGTACTTTGTCGGGGGGTAAGAATCAAACCCCAAACCTAATGGATTGAGTAAGGTCTTGAGTGTTCTGACCATTTGAGCTAATTGAAGTATGTATTGCAATTTTTTGTGGATATAAATGTTGTTTTTTTGTGTGGAAGATGCCAACTCTTAAGTTTGGTTTGGTGGAGTGAACTGTGGTATACTATGAGTTGACCAGTTGAGGTATAAAGATCAGTGAATCAGTGATATAGATTGATGACCACACTACTACTACATATGTCTGGCTTCACAACGTTCTGGCTTCTATGTCCCACTACTACTTCAATATCAATGCGAGTACTACTATTATGTGGTCTATGTCTAGATGTTTTTAGAGGGAGTTGAAGTGTATGACAATTTGGTTTTTTCAGATGCTTGTGTCATTGAATGGTTTGGGTCAGAGTAAAAATTGCTTATCCATTTGTCGGCCGAAGTTTCTGAATGTCGTCTGCATCACTTTATTTGTAGTAACTTCCCTTTCGAAGTAGCGATGTTTAGATGCTCGGGCATACATAGTATTATTTAGCAAAGCTGGCCAGCTGATTCTTGTATGATCTTTTGGATTTCATGATTGCTTATTTCATGACATCGAACAAACACAGTAGAGCTGTAACAAACACAAATAATTTTGATATTGTAGTGCAGCAATTTAGTTCTCATATATTGCTTATTTCATGACATCTAGGTTTTTGACTCTAGTACAAGAAAATGGATGATGAAATGAATGATATTGAGTCGAGGAAGCGTGATAGGGAGGAGTATGATGACGAAGTCGAGTTGTTTGCGATTAATTTTGTGAGGAGTGAAAATATGAATGAGGACGACTTGTTGGCGGAGGTGGATGAAGATTTAGTCAATACACCTGGGGTGGATATTGAGGGTGAGGAAGAATTGGGACTTGTTTCGAGTGCACGTCAAACGGATGATTGGGATGATAAAAGGAATAAGATCGCTTCGAGTATGTGGGCCGCATACCAACCCCGAAGAAGATCATAAGGTAAAACTTCCAAAGTTTATGTTCATCCGTATTTAGGATATATAGATACTTGAAATGATAAGTAACAAAATACTATGGATAAAACCCTCAAGTTCTGAGTACTACATACAATAGTTGGACCGTGAGCAACTACTGTATGTTTTCGGATTGAATATATATGAGCAGGACTTGTTCTATTATCAATTACTACTATGGATAAATTGATTTTTATGTTCTGCTAATGCGTGCTATGTTGAAGTATTGTTGAATGAATATTATGACTAATGCGAGCAGGACTTGTTGAAGGTTGTTGGTTGGTTGGTCCAAAACAAAATAAATGTTAAGTTTTTTTTTTTTGTAAATACAGAGAACCATGAGCAACAAAGGAAAATTACCTATGGCACCAACCCAATCGAAGAAGAGGGCTTACCTAAGTTGGACCAAACAAATGGATGAGACAATGATCGGAGTATTTTATAAACAATTGCAAGAAGGTAACAAGGCGGATGGTGAATGGAAACCACAAGCTTACCAAGCCGTAGTCGATGAGCTTAGGATTACCTTGGGAATCGTCGTCACCACTGATAATGTGAAGAATCGGATGAAAAGTTGGAAGAAGCATTATGCCATTATCACGGACATACGAACTTTGTCAAAGTTCAAATGGGACGAAAAGAGGAAAATGATTGTGATTGCAATCGAAGATTTGGAGCAATGGAATGAGTTTATCGAGGTAAAAATTATTTACTAATGTTAATACCTTTCACAATGTGCCATATAAATCGATACCTAAAAAAAAAGTAATATCGCGGTATTTTAACGTAAGACGGTCTAGTTTTATTGTGATAAAAGAATTAGGCTTGATAAGCAACCGATTTATTAGGCTCACCATTTATCATGTACTCTGTACAACAATAAAACTATTAATACCCTTCCCCCAACATCAGTGACCTCTGTGAATATTGATTGATAAATAGACATCTAAGGACTCACATTGCCTGGGAAAAAGAGCTTGCCAAATCCCAGGTTTCATACTTACTTACTTACGATTTACTTACGATTTTATTTATGCCGCCTCCCTCATCTATTTGGGGTACATGTACATGCAGGTTCTTGTTATGACGCCCCAAGTTTTATTGCATAGTTTATGTCATTGCTTCATCCTTAGTTTATGTCATTGCTTCATCAGGATGGACAATATTTCTCTCTTGATATTTGATGAATGTCACTATGCGCAACTTGATTTTGTGCAATATACAGTGTGTGTCTTCTTTCAGTTTATTCCAATGTTTTGATTTCCGTTACTAGGTACACCAAAGTGCAATCCCGTACCGAAACAAGTCTATAGACTATTGGGACGATATATGTGCTTTGTGTGGCCCAGATCGAGCTTTAGGGGATGGGGTGGAGATGCATGATGAAGCGGCTACGGCTATGGAGGAAGAAAGTGAAAGTGGAGGGAGTTCAAACAAAGGAGTATCTTCCTCGGCATCTAAGAAACAAAAAAAAGATCGATTGGCAGATGCAATGAGTAAGTTTACCGAGATTTTTAGTGATTATGTTCAAAGCAAACCAAAAGAGGTCGTGAAACCTACTCCCGTTGAAGTTCATGAAGTTGTGAAGAACGTGATCGGTCTCGGGAGACACCAAATCATGGAGGCGGCTAGAATGTTTCTTAATGGTCCGGTTAGTGATTTTGAGATGCTTAAATCACTTCCGGATGAAGATAAACTTGATTGGGTTTTACTTTGTCTAAGGGAAGTTTAGTTATTTTAGTAAGTTCTTGTTCACATGTTATGTAGTTGACCATTTTACTTTTTAAAAAGTCGAACTATGTAGTTAAAAGAAGTGTATTTATGTAGTCGAACTATGTAGTTCCCGTGTTATGTAGATTTTTAAAAATATGGATTGAATTGAAATGGTGAAATGATTTTATTTGAAATCCTTGTGTCTCCCAAACAACTCGGTGGAATTGAATGGTAGAATTCAAATCCAAGGTTATTCCAAACATCATTTTGGAATTGGAATTGGAATTGAAATCCAGAAATTCAAATACAGGAATTGAAATTATGATTTTCAAATCAATTACGAGTTCCCAAACGCTCCCTAAGAGAAATTAGGATGAAACCTTGTGCCAGCATTGTATGTATTAGAAAAAGGATCGAATTGAGGTCTTTGCCCATATAATTGTATAGCTTGGACTTCATTTGACTCTTCAATATTATCTTCTTCATTAGAAATAAAAGAGCTAGAATCATGGCCATAGTTGCCACAATGATCACATTGAACTTCCCATGTTAATTGCTTTGGAGGTGATGGTTGCCTTGGTGGAACACTCCCTTGAATTTGGTACATACCTCTAGGAGTAGGCTTCGAACTCATGGCATCCATTCTCTTTTTTAATTCTTCAAGTTCCGTTTGGAATTTCAATTCGTTAGAACTCGTAGATGAGTTCACTTCAACTTTCTTTCTAGAATCCCTCGATTGACCCATTTTAGAATCACTCCTTGCCATCTTCTCAATAAGATTCTTAGATGCCTCATCGGTGAGAGAAGAAAAGTCTCCTCCGGCGGCCGAATTGAGGTTTTCCTTGGTTCTCGATGAAAGGGTGTTGTAAAACGTTTGAGTGCTTAGCCAATCGGGTATTCCATGGTGTTGACATTTGCGCAACAAATCTCTAAATCTTTCCCAAGCCTCGCTTAGGCTTTCAAATTCATCTTGCCTGAATGTTTGTATCTCCATGCGATATTGATTAGTCTTTGACGGCGGAAAATATTTCTCCAAGAAGGCATTAGATAGTTGAGCCCATGTTGTGAAAGTATTAGCGGGATGGCCTTGAAGCCATCTTCGAGCTCCATCTCTCAAGGTCTTCGGAAATAATAAACGATGCAATTGGCATGAAGTTAATCCATTGAGACGGGCTCCTACTAATTTTTCTTCAAATGAAGTGATGTGCTCTTGACCATCTTCTTGAGAAAAACCGTGAAAAGTATCTTGTTGGACCGCGTTGGTGAAAGAGGCTTTCAATTCATAGTTCTGGGGAATCTCTCCGAAATAGACGGGAGAAGGTGTTTCTTCGTGTGTCAATTGAGAATGTGAACCTAGGGTCACCATTTGTTGGATTGGTGGTGATGGTGGATTTGAATTTGGTGAATTTGGTGAATTTGGTGAATTTGATGGTGGTGTTTTCGCTGATGGTGGTGGTGGTGGTGAATTTTGTGAAGTGGAAGGTATTGAAGGATTATTTGGAATGGGGTTGTGTGATGTAGAAGGTGTATGTGGTAGGATGGGATTAAGGTTAGGAGGTGATAATGAAGGATGTGGAATGATGGTGGTTGAGTTATTTCTTTGAAAACGCAATGCTCTAAAAGTCCTTTCCGACTCCGGATCGAACCACAAGGGCGATGACGTGTTCCTAAGCATAAAACTTAATTAAACGGTGAGACTCCTAGCACCTCGCGGTACTAGGGAAAAGAGAGAAGAGAAAACAATCAAACACAACAACTACTACCCGTTCCCCGGCAACGGCGCCATTTTGATCGCATCCCAATCGGATCGGTTGTTAACGAAGGACGGAGTATCAAACGATATTTATAGACTCGGAATAACACAAAAACCACTAGAGTAATCGTGGTAAGTCGAGGTCGATCCACAGGGAACGGTGTGCGATGTAAAGCTTAAAGTATCGTGTTTGATGTGTAGATGGGGGTTTTCTAAGGGTCGAGTCTATACTAGAGGAATGTCTATGATGATAGCTAGAGGTAACCAATCTAGGGAAACACTAGTAGAGAAATGACATTTGGCAAATTGCTAATATGACGGTTGTTATGAATAACCGTTGAGTATTATAAAAGACAACGGTTATTGGGAAGCGACCGATACGAAATGTTTATAGGAAATGTAACCGCATCAGTCAAACTGTACGACCGACGCGATATATATATGTGTAAAATAAACCGCATCGGTCAGGATTTACGACCGTTGCGAAAACGTCTTGTATAATATTTAACACGACGGCCATTGTGACCGTTGCGAAATATATATGTATGTAAAACTTAACCGCATCAGTCAAGATGTACGACCGTTGCGAAAACGTCTTATATAATATTTAACACAACGGCCATTGTGACCGTTGCGAAATGTATATGTATGTAAAACTTAACCGCATCAGTCAAGATGTACGACCGTTGCGAAAACGTTTGTATAATATTTAACACGACGGCCATTGTGACCGTTGCGAAATGTATATGTATGTAAAACTTAACCGCATCAGTCAAGATGTACGACCGTTGTGAAAACGTTTTGTATAATATTTAACATGACGGCCATTATGACCGTTGAAAAATATAATCACAAACTCTTGTTACACGATTGATTGATTTTCGGACGACGTTGGTTTATTACATCTCGGACCCTCAAATGTTCTCTGTTACTCAAATTTTTGTGCGATCATTTATCGATAAACACTGTGCAATTTTCCATCATTTATGTCACGGAAACCGTCTGACTAAATGATATCCCAAACTCAACCTTCATATCCCTCGCTCCCCAGATTGATCTTCCTCCTTTCACCTCCATTAATGCTCAATTGCTCATCCATCGACACCCTTCACGACTCTCGCCACCCTCACGTAAATTTGTAAGTCTCAAACCCTAAATTCTTCAATCAAAATTTTTGATTGTTTTAGTTTTGATTCATGAATTACATTTGTTTTCGTTTTGATTCTAAATTTCCCGTCTCTAATCTCAAACCCTAAATCCTTCAATCGAAATTTTTTCGATTGTTTTAGTTTTGATTCTTGAATTACATTTGTTTTCATTTTGATTCTCAATTTCTCGTCTCTAGTCTCAAAACCCTAAATCCTTCAATCGAAATATATTTGATTATAGCACTGAGTATCGGAGCTGTTCATTTTAGCCTAGGTTTTAAAATATTTGGTTCTCATTTTCGTAGTCAGGTATGTGGCTCGTAGCAATTCGTAAGGGATAAAGGCGAGTCAGGTATCTTTGTCTCAGCCGTCATTCTGAATCTGAAAGGTATTCTAAGAGCATGCTGTTTATTTCGAAGTAACCCTTCTTACATGCCTGTGACTGTGTTAGTACTTGAACATTATGTCGATTTAATGTAGGATAATTGGAACCATTGAAAGGAATGAAGGAACCATTGCCTTTGTACGGCGTCTTAAATGTGTTTCAGACAGGAAATGGACCCTCGAAATGTTACTGATGGTGGCGTTAACTACAGCTTTGAATGCATAGGCAATTTTGGGAGTTTTGATTGTCGTAATTAGGGAAATTAGTTTTTGATGGTAAGATTTGTTGTTTGATTAGAAATTCATCCAGTTTTTGATGAAATTTGGGGGTTTTGATTGTTGTAATTAGGGAAATTAGTTTTCGATTAAGATTTTAAGAAGATTGATTGTACGATTTGTTGTTCGATTAGATATTGAATGTCAAGCTAATCAAGCTAGTGCTACTAGTGAGGAGTGTACTGTTGCTTGGGGTATGCTCTTCTCTTTTGTTTCCATAATTGTTTATTTTGTTACTGGTTATTATATTCAATGTTTAGGACTTAAGCAAGGGTAGTTATTGACTTATTGTTAGGGTTTTTGCAGCGTATAAGACGATAGTCATACATTCGGAGTATTAAATTAATACGTGTTTGATTACAATATGAATATTTATTTGTCGATTGAACGAATAATCAATTGTAGTAAGAGAACCTTGGTAACACCGTAGTAGCAGGATGATGATCTATGTTGGATCCTATGCTATATGATGGTTGTCTTTGATGTATAAACCCCTATTTGTTATCCCTTCCGTGGTTGTCTATGATGTATATACAAACACTATGGTATTTGACCTTGGGAAATGTTTTTCTCTTGTTTGGTATATTTGTTGTTTAAGGTGATTCTATTCTATGCAGGTTGATTCATGAAATATCTCAAGTAATTTAAGTTTTGATGTCATCTCTCCACAGTCGAATTGACCACCATATTGTGGGTTGGTTGACTTCTATAAACATCAATATGACCATCTGCAGCACACACTTAGTAAGTTGGATTCATTTTTGTTTAATGACCTTTGGTTGACTGACTTCTATGAACATCAATAATGACTTAGTAAGTTGGATTAATTTTTTGGTATTTGGTGTTACGTGTTTTGCTTAGAGATCCATTTTATTTAGTTTGTATATTTCCGTAGTTGACTCACATTGATTATTTTCGTTCATGAGATAGATGATCTTGACACTCGTGCCATCACTCATAGACTGCGTGAAGATGGGAGCCTTAAATGTGTATTGAACCTTATTGGTATATTTAGTTAAGATGTCTAAGTGCTAGATTTTGCCCAAAATGAGTTTTTCTGTGTTTATGATTCGATTGAAGTTTAATTTAATTGATCAACTGTTGTTCTTGTGTTGCCAAAGTAGGAAAAGGTTGTACTAAACCTTGAGTTGTACCATAAATTTTAAGTAACATCTCAACTGTAGTTAAACTGATTAGTAAAAAAACCATTCTAAGATGAGATTAGTGGTTATATACTTGTTACAGGCTTACAGGTTTTAAGAGTCGGAGCTGAATGACTGAACAAGACGAAACTAGTACATAAAAATATGTGAGCTATCAGTTTTTGGAGAAACTCTTAATAACATCGTTTTTTTCAACTTATGCAGTTGGAGCATCAATTTTTCGACAAACATTATTTCTGTCTGGTATGTAAGAGATTTTATGTTCATCGAATTTGCGTTCTTGCGTCTTCTTGTGTTGTGCAAATCATGCTTTGACCTAATGTTTATTTGTGATAATGTTGACTTTAAGCCAATCTGCTAATTGAAATGTCAGGTATCCTAGCCTAAGCCAACGAATTCTACGGGAGATACAAATTACTATTTGAAAAAGTACTTACCAAGACTTATTCTCCTGAAGCGCCTCGATCAACAGTACGTAACGGGAATTCGACACTCAACAATGGTATATTTGACCAACCACTTATGGAAGACATTTATTCACATTATAGACTTGTAGTATACAATACCTATGTTCAACTATTTTTTTATTTAATGAATGTGTTTATTCTTGTAAGCATTCGTGGTGATTGAGACTTATAATGAGATTGGTGAAATATAAGTGTATTGAGATTTCTGTGTTAGTGTATTACAGAGGCTACTAGCTTGAGTTTACTCAAAGTTATATATATATAATTTTTTTTCATAATAATACGTAGCAAAGGCAACGGTTATAAAATAACAACTGTGGCGAAATGTGTATATTTCGCAACGGTTAATAGCTTTAGCCGTCGCGAAACATATACTTTTCGCAACGGTTATTTCTTTTAACCGATGCGAAATATGCACTTTTTGCAACGGCTGCTACTTTTAACCGATGCGGAATATATTTTCGCGACGGTTATAGAACCGTTGCAATAACTAGTGGACCTACTACAACGCTGCGAGATACAACGATCAACGACCGTTGCGATATGTGGTTTTTGACCGTTGGGATATGTAGTTTTTGTACTAGTGAAAGGTGTTAGGGGGAAGTCGGGATTCGGTACTTGGACTCTAAGAAGGTCGGAATCGAGATTTTGTCGCAACATTGGTAAACTCACCTAAAAACCCACCTTTGTGGCGAATAAGGGTAAGTCTCTAGCTATGGTAATTTCTACCCCGAGTTTCCCCATATTGATAGAAACTAGTCAAGGTCGGTCTAGTTGGCCGGACTAAAACAACAATGACATAACAACCATAAACAAGATAAACCAACATGCAAGCAACCCACCAACATCCCTATATTCAAATAATCCAAGTCCTCATCCCTAAACCCCCCAACAAGAAATCTACTCACTAATCATTTTGGAAAATAACAAAACATCAACTAAGGAGAAAATCTCTACAACGTGCATATTAACTAGATCTAATGAAACTAACAATACTAATATGATCTAAACAAGACAATGATGAAAAAATATCATAAAAACTAGACTAGATATTAGAGAGTGGAAGAGAAATATACCAACTATGAAGATCTACAAGAAATAAGAAGATTGCAGAGATAAAGATTGAATCTTTGATGAATACAATGAAGAACTTGTCACTAATTCTTCAATATACCCAACAAATCTTCAAATTAAACTTGAATAATCTCCTTACAAACTTGAAATCTAGATAATTGTTGATGGAAACTATGTAGATCTACTACTAATTACTATGTAAACTACTAGAATTATGGAGGATTTTTACTAGAATATTACTAAACTTCTACTAAAGAGATGGTGTAATAAGATGGTGGAATGGTGTAATGTCTTCCCTCCTTAGCATAATGGAGAGGTGACTTGGGCAATAAACTAGGGTAGACATATATATAGTAATCTCTTAATGGGTACTTAACCTAAATCCCAAATCCACTTTATGCTCCAATAGTGACACAATCTCCCTTAGCATCTTCATGGGGTGAAACTTTGCCCCGCGGACTTGACGATAATTCCCGCCGGGTGAAATTTTCGCCCGGTGAGATTTTCTTCCTTTTTTTGCGTTTTTGACACTTCTTTCCATCGGGCAAAATTTCATCCGGTGGGCGAAATTTTGCCCTATGGGGAGGTCTTGGAAAATCTTCGGGAGGCATTTTTACCGTCGGGTGAAATTTCATCCGGTGGTGTCTCACCGGGTGAAATTTCGCCCGGTCATATTTTGGCCTCTTTCTTGTCTCATTCTTCGTCGTTCGATTGGATGGCTTTAAACTTTAAGTTGTGTGCTTTACTCTTTGGACGGTTTTCCCTTCTCTTGTGCTCGTGAAAGATCAATCGTGATTTCGGTGCCAAATCCTATCAAATGATAGAAAAACAACCAAAAACACGTAAAACGCAGAAGAGGGACGCTAATGCGAGAAGTACGCAAAATATGGCGATAACCGCACTCAAGACTCGCAAAACGAGGGAAAACGGGTTTAAATGGAGGGAAAAACGGTCTAAATTTAGCACACAACACAGCCTTTCGCCAACGGACAATTGCTAGAGTTAGAACTTCCCAACCGGGTACAAGCAACAACATTGAAAAACAAACTCAAGGATTTGACTTAAACGAAGTATCTCGAGAGACTACCGAAGGGACCTTCTTCAATCCCTTTGGTACATCTATTCACTCTTCTCCACCAAGTTCTCCTTCAACATCTCAATCAAGTTCTACACCGTCATCTCCCTTACATCCAAACATGCCTAAGTTCTCATCTCACTCTACTTTCACCGAGGTTGTCTTGCCGGGACCGAGCACTCTACCGGCCGCTTATGCCGGAAATTTTGTGGTCAAGACACAATTTATTCAACTAGTAGAGCGAAATTAATTTAGTGGTTTGCCCACCGAAGACCCGCACCAACATGTGGAGACTTTCTCCGATTATTGTGATGCTATTTCTCAACACAGGATTACTCAAGATCAAATTCGATGGGTTCTTTTCCCGTTTTCTCTTATTGGAAAAGCTAAGCAATGGTTTAAGAATCTCGATAAGGCGGCCATGGGAATTGATACATGGAAGAAGCTTGCATTAGCCTTTTACCAAAAGTTCTACCCTCTCGAGAAGACAAACTTGCTAAGAGCCTCTATCACCGGTTTTCAACAACGGGAGGAGGAGAGTCTCTATGAATCATGAGAAAGGTTTAAGGCCTTGGTCCGATCTTGCCCCCATCATGGGTTGTCGCAATGGTTTCTTGTCTAACAATTTTGGAATGGTTTATATGAAGATTCTAGGGCTATACTCAACATGGGTTCCAATGGAAGGTTTACCGAGGTCGAGGATGACCAAACTTGGGTTAGGATTGAAGAAATGGCGGTGCACAATTGTTAATATTCTAGGCCTAGAAAGGCAAATAGAGGGGGAAGACATGAGCTCGATGCAATCTCATAACTAAGTGTTGATCTTGGGGATCAATTGAAGATTCATATGGATAATATTGATAAGAAGCTCCAAGGTCACTTAATTCAAGCTCAAGGCACAAGTTCCTCCAACCAACAATCTATCCATCAATTTAATGCTATGGGGATGGTTTCTCCAACTTCTTATTATGGGATATGTGAGATTTTTGGGATATATGGACGTGAGCCTAAACATTGTCGAAGTAGTATTGAGCAAGTGAATTCTTTTCAAGCATATAAACAAGGTGCCCCATATTTTCCCTTACAAGGCTCAAGATGTGCAAAATCCTCATATGTTCCAAGCCTCTCAACAACAAGCTCTACAACAACACCATCCATCGTATGTTGCTCCTCTCTTAAGGGACAATCAAGGCTACCAAGGTTACCAAGGCAACCAAAGGCCTTTTAACAACTTCCAACAAAAAAGTGCTTACCAAAACCAAAGTGCCTTCAACAATCAACAAGGGTTCAATAATCAAGGGAACTTTAATCATCAACCTCAACAAGGTGGTTTCCTTGGAAACCAACACTCTCAAGGGTTCCAAAACAACCAAGGTTACCAAAATCACAATCAAGGTAACTTTCAAGGCCTAAATCAAGGCAATTCTCAAGGGTTTCAAGGGAACTTCCAAAGTCAACAAGGGTTCCAAAATGCTTAACAAGAGAACAAGCCGAGGAGCCGATCTCCAACTCGTGACTATGATTTTCCCCTAACACTCACTAATACTCAACACAACCAACAAGCTCCAACACCCAAATTTGATATGCAAAAGACGATGTTGGACATGCAAAGGAGTCTCGTTAGCTAGAGATTTTTATGTTCCTTTTTTTTTGCTGGGGTTGTGTAACACCCTAGCCACCACTTGTTGACTGTGGTATCACTTATGGCGCTCAACAGGTCGTGTACTGGCCCCACAAATCAACACAAGTCTTTTTCAGCAAATTTTGACCTCACTCATGCGCATCCCGGAACCTTCCCAGGAGGTCACCCATCCTAAGATTGCTCCCAGTCAAGCACGCTTAACTGTGGAGTTCTTATCATTGGGAAACCAGAAAAGAAAGTGCACTTTGTTGACATGAGTAGTACTATCAATCCCTTTAAGCACTCATTCGAGCCTCTTAAACCATGTCCAGTACACGCTCCTCTGAGCACCATACCCAATATATACTCTTTAAAATCGGGGTATTACAGGTTGGTCTCGATTAGAGGAGGTTTTGAGGCTTGCTTTATCGGTTGGAGGTAGTACACTGTCTCATTCTTGCTTATCTTATTTAGTATAGGAGGGTGCATCTTGCGGCTATTGGGTCCCATGTCCAATTTGTTTCTGTCGTTGCTTTGGACTGAACGGTCAGGCGCTGGTCTTGAGGCGCCTTAATCCTCAGTCGCCTAGCCCCCAGTAGCCCAATACAAGGACGCTTGACATAAGGCGCCTGGGGTTTTGAGGGTCATATTTGTTTAAAATCAGCGAAAGAAAGGGGAACTTCATTTCGTTTTAAGATCGAAATGCGCGACACCCTTCAACTCAAAGTTGGATTCTTGACTTTGTTCAGCTGATTTCCATCTTGATTTTTATCATATTCGATTATGTCGACCTTGAGTAAGTGTTCCTTACTCATTTATTGTCGATTTGTGCTTAGTTAGATTGATTGTGGGTCGATTTTGCTTAAACCCTAGAAATCGATTTGGGTGTTTTGTTTTTACTAGGCTTCGATGTTTATTCTCGGTCCCATCGTTAAATTAGGGTAAAGTGGAGCTTGATAGGGTAGTTATTAGCTTGATATGAAGCTTTGAGGTGCTCTAAAGGCTTCCTATGGGTGGAAATCGAAATGCTAGGGTTTAGGGGTTATTTTCCCGGTTATTCTTGAACTTGACCTTTGTAATTTCGCTCGACCAGCGTTTGTGACGTTATGGGTGACCTGCATGTCGTCTTTTGTGAGTCAGAATGTACTCTAGGTCATTCCGTCAGGGTTTGTGTGGCTTACGACGGACCAAATGACACCGTAACGATTACGGATTTTCCCAAAACCACTTTTATTGCGACCGGGGGCAAAAATGGGTGCGAGTGGGTCTTTCGTAAATTTGATATCTCTGTCCGAATCTTTGAGATTATTTCGACCTGTTTGAGCTGCTTTAACTTGACCCGAGGCGTATTTTTGTTGTTTGGTTTTGCAGCTAGAGATGACACTGAGCGTCTTGAGGGAGCTCCTTCCGTGGGTACTAGTGGTGAGGCCGCCGAGTCGAGCTTGGTGACTCCCTGGGGGGGTCCGTAAGCGGCAACGAAGCGTTCCTTCGCAGCTTCATGAACCGGGAGCCGCGAATGAGGCTGATTTTGATAGGGTCATGAGCCGCAAACAGCCTGTGTCGGTTGCCAGGAGGACCCATGTCTCGGGTCCTGCCAACGAGGGTGAGGAGTTTGTTTACGACGATCCCCTCTTGGGCCCAGGATTGGAACGGTCACCAGTTACTGTTTCCTCCTGACTTGCACGTCTCTAGCCATGTCTTGAGCGGCCTGGTGAGTACCTCGAATCGTGCTTATTGGTTTAGGCTTTAACTTTGGTTTGAACTGGTTAGTTTGTTCATGGTTGTATTATCTCAGTTTGCAGTCGCCTGGCCCGTTGAAGACCTTCTCGGGTTTCACCCATGTTTGGAGATTTATTCTCAGAAGCTCAGCCCTGCGGCAAAGGAGATTATTGTAGGGACGGTTTTAGGCCCCGTGGTCGGGCACTGGGTCCAATTAGTAGGTTGCAAGACCATGTGCAACCTCATGGTAATTAGAGCGATGATAGATCGCTTTTACGACACGACCTCAACCTTCCATGTGTCGTTTGGGGAGATCAGGATGACTTTGGAGGACGTCGGGGTTATTACAGGTTTGTCCTGGGTTCCTGAGATGATTAGGTGGGCTTCTACGGTCCCTAGGTTAGATAGTGACGAGGTCAGAGGTTGGATCGGGGATTGTTTAAAACGTGAGGCTTACAACGCGCCTCATGCTCTGGTGAGCTCGTATATTACCGACCACTTTGAGAGGGTGGCGGTGCTAGAGGGTCGAGTGCCCAACACTCCGGAGTAGGATGTCCATTAGTGGTTGTGGTACTTCTTAGGGTCGACCCTTTTCTCGGATAAGGGCGAGAGGTTTAGTACTAGGATTTTGCCCTTCTTGGCTGATTTAGATCAGCTGGGACATTTTGATTGGGTGACCGCGGCTTTCACGGAGATGACCCGTTGCCTATAGGTCATGGTGAGGCCACAGAGGGTGGACTCTAACTCAGCTTTACCCATCGTGGGTCTAGGTCTCGTACTCGGTTTCAGGGTTTTACTTAGTTCGTTTTTGTTTCGGTGACGAGGTTTTTGGGCTTTGCAGGCTTGGATCTATTCTTATTTTCCTCGCTTGGCAACCAAGACGGTGTCTGCTCGTCCGGTTAGGTTTCCGGCGGGAATTGAGTGGAGGTTGGCCCAGGCCAATAGCACAACGAGTTATTACTCGTCGGATAATGTGATGGTTAACCAGCTGCGCCTCGAGGATGTAAGTTTCCTTCTTACGGTTTATTTCACTTAGGTAGCCCCCAAGGTTAAGATTATTGAAATGTCGGTTTGTTTATGCAGTTCGTAACTTGTCCCTGGGCCGACTATGAAGGTTTGCCCGAGTATGTGAGGACAGAGTTGAGGCCTAGGAATTACAGGAGGATGCTTCTTCCTGCGGTTTTTCGCCCGATGTGGTATCTGGGCGAAAGGTTGGTGCATCAGTGTTTATATGACGAATTGAGGGTGCCGGTTGATCCTCTCCGGATTATGTTTAGACCACCGACCACCGTAGAGGTCCGCGAGGGTAGGGACGGAGAGGGAGGCGACGCATTACTGGTGCCTGGCGCCTCATATCTATCTGACGTCTGCCAGCGGCTAGCTTGCCACCGTCTCGTGGTGAGTACTCGGTTCCTTGTTTTATTCTTTGTTTTGTTCTATGGTTTAGTGTACGCCTGTTCCGGCTGATGCTGTTAAGCCCCCAGACTTCCCCTTGACACTGCTCAGGGTCGATGTGGCTGGGGTAGCCTTTACAAAGCCTCTTCTCTCGTGTTCTGCTGAGGAGATGGAGGCTGGGATGGAGTGGCGTGACCGGGTGTACCGGCTAAGTGTCGGGATTTGCCTTGAACTCGGCTCTTGAGGGCTAGGTTTTGTTTGACTAATTTGTTCAGTTTTTTCTTTCAGGGTTTCATCGGTTTCCCATCAGCGGTTGTGGCAGGCTGCCAACTGCTTCGAGGCCTATGCGTCGAGGGTGGCTACTGCCTCTTCCCGTGATACTTCGGGACCTCAATCGGTAAGTATGCGTTTCCTAGGGTTGGTTCTCTAGGTTGGTTCCGTCTTTTCCTAAAGTATATGTGTATATGTAGGATGTTTCAGATATGGTGAGGCAGTTGGAGACTCGGGTGACCGAGCTCGAGACGAAAGAGGCCAAGTTGCTGCAGTTCCTGCAATCTCGAGATAATGAGATTGCCAAGCTTAAGAAGCAGTTGGCTCAGACTCAGGGCGAGACTTCGGCGCAGGGTGAGGCTACGCTCGAGGTTGAGGTGCAGAGGGAGACTGAGGTTGAGGTTGAGGGTCATGCTATGGGTGCTACCGAGGATATTGGAGGAATTCCCAAGACAACTACCCTAGATATGCTGTCGGGCATGGACGGTACCGAGTCTCCAACCTTTGAGCTGAGTGATCTAGATCTGGATGACAACATCGGTGAGTATGTGTTGCCGTAGCTTCAGCCTCTAGGGGCCCTTCCTAGTTTGTAAACTCGGTTTGTGTTTGGATTTTGTATAGTTGGTATATTTTAGCCTTTTAGTATTTCAATTGATTTGTAAGTCTTTGTTTTTCTTTTGAAATGTTGACTTAGATGACAAGTAATCACCTCAAGTTTGGTTCGTTTGTGGTTTCGTCATAGTTTAGGATATCTTAGATGCGTTAGGATTTCATGAGAGTACGAAATTTTTTTTCGGAATTATTTAAATGCCTTAGTTTGAGCCGGGAGTTGGATCAAGTAGTACGTCGATTAAAATTTTTGACTCGAGACGTGCAAAAATTTAAGAAATACTTTGTAGTTAAAATGCTTTGACCGGGTACGTGTTTTGTGCTGAGAGAAAAGTGTAATTGTCTCGACATTCATGTTTAAGATAAGCCGAAAAAAAAAGGTCAGACCACTTTAAAAAAATTAGACCACTTTTATACCTTGATGATAATCCCGTACTGGGGTACAGACGCGAATTGACGATGCCACTCGAGGCTACAACACGCCTAGGTGGGGTAGCTTAACCCCCTAAAAAGAAAGAAAAAACGTCTAAGTCCGGTGGATCTGATGAACGAAAATGTATCGTCCGTGTGGACCTGCTATTTTTGCGCGGGCATTTTAGCTTTCGAAAAGGGGTTTACCAACTTTAGAAGGTCGTTCCTGACGTCCGGGGTTGTCAGGTGATAGCTGATGGGGTAAAGCATGGCTGACAGCATGGAATTCGGATGCCAGGAGGCTAGTAACCCAGGACTTTGATGCCTGGGCCTGGGCGGCTCGATCCTGGGTCGCTTGGGCTCGGGCGGCCCAATCTTCGGGCGCTTGGGTTCAGGCGGCCCCATTCTCGGTTATGGAAATTTTTCATAATTTACTAATTGTTGTGCGGTGTAGGCTATATATGCGGGTTATGGGTATTCGTTTTAGACATATTAGATCGCCCATAGTGTCTTTATAGCTTCTTTGTATTATTTTGAGTCATGTCGAGTTTTGGGAGTCTCCTAACCGAGTGGATGGGTCGTCTCAGGAAATGTGACGTTGAGGTTTGTCCAGGTGATGGTTTGTCTATGGTTACCGTGCTAAGGCAGGTTAAGGTTCAAGATGACTTCTTGTTGGCATGTTCTAGTTTTTAAGATGTTGAGAACCATGTTTTTCCTTTCCCGGGAGGTAATGTTTGTCCCCTTCTCGTGGAGTTAGATGTTATTGGTGGGTGGTGTTTGGTTCGGCGTTGTATACCCCTAGGAGATAATACTCTCGTGGAACGATTTCGTTTTTTTGGACATTCCATTGCTAAAGGAAGCTAAGGTTTTCTTTGGGGAAGGCAGTATTGACCTAAATTTGCTTGTTAGGACATTCTCACAGAAAGACTCTCGTGATATTTGACCTTTGGCTTGTAAACGGGCTCTTAATATCGTGGTGGCATGCTACTTCCTTTTTGAGAACGCGTCGGTGCATGAAGGTTTGGGTAGTCCTTGGGTTTTCGATATTGTAATGGGGATGGAACACAGGCGATCACCCTCTTTGCTTATTCTAGGTGGGGTTATCACGTGTCTCGACGCTCGTGCGCGGATACATCGTGCTCCCTTTCGGGGTTTTAGGATCATTTTGCTGGTATGCCGGGGTACTATTTTCCTTTTTTCGAAACATGCCTTAGTTCGAAAGTTTGACGTTGTTTTGTGGTTCATGCAGGTTCGGCTACAAGAGAGGCTTGGTTTGATCGGGCCCCCTCGGTCCGTCAAGGGCTATAGCTACAAAGGTTTCACGGGTCGTAAGATGGTGCAATCATGGAATGACGTTTATACTGAAGAAGGATGTCGTTTCTACTTGCAGGCTAATGGGTGGGTTGTCATTAGGTGGACTGTAACAACCCGGTTCTTCCAATGACATTAATTAACAAGGCGGAAAAATAAATAAGTCGTAAAAAGGGGTAACAATTAAAAACCGTCGACTCAAGTGAGTCTTTTACCGATAAATGAACCGTTTGTTAAAATAGAACAACTGAAACCGAGTTACAAATTTCTAAATACAATAGTCTGATAAAATTTGTGTTACAAGATTTATAGTTTGACCCTCTCATATGCTACACTTTATCTCTTGCACTCATGCATGCCCCCATGTCCAGTCTTGAGGGTTCGTCAACCTGAGTGCATATTTAAATATACATGTCCCACTTAGTGGGAGTAACCTAACCGTCCTTCTAACACGGCTCAGAATAATCAATGTAGTATAACGTTTAGGTTATCTATTTAACAGATAAGCAGGCATGTCACATTACAAATCGATATGCATGTATACAATGTGAGATACACATGAAGTAATTTCAGTTAACATGCGAATCAATTTAAATATATAAGACATGTATGTTATATAGAATAAAGTAATTCATACATCATATGAGTATCATGTCAATAGAATACAGTAAAGCATGGATCATGGATTCATAGAAGTGTCATGTGAAAATAGAGTAAGACATACATAATACAAATCATATGAAACATAATATCAATCATAATCAATATTCAGGCAGGACATATAACAAACCATCATTTCCCATTATCAAGCATTTCAATCACATCATTAGTATAAGAGTATAGAACAGTAACGAAGCATACTAACACATGTGATTTAGAAAACTGTAGTCATTTACTTTTAAAAACAATGGTTTTCTTTCACATAATGCACGGGACGTGACTACTAATGTCTCATGCACACTTAAGGCTTGCATCTCACCATAAGTGCGGATGGGAACATCAATCCCGCCAATAATATCGATACAAAGAGGTTTACATCTCACCCCTAGTGCTCAATAGGATCGAACAAAAGCTATGATTTGATTTAGAACTCTAATCGCGGGGGAGAACAGACTGCTGATGATATAAACGACAACTCGCAGAAGCCTACCCACACCACCTTGAGGCCCAGTGACAATACGCAGAAGCAGGGAAAAGAATCACGTACACAACCGTGAATAAAAGTGACAAGATATCAGAAAGAGAGTAGAGCTGATTAGGCCCTTGTCAAATACATGCGCACGTACCCCCTAACTCAACTCTCGGACTCCCGCAGGTCCTCAATGATAGCCAGTGACTACTACTCTAATGACAATCCATCCACACGCAGCTTCAGGCCAGGATGTGCTGTCCGTACTCTCATAACAAAAGTTCTCCAAGCAATCTTCCGTCACGTCAATCTCTAAACCTCGACATAATATTGCCCAACCTGTAACAATACTACGATAGATTGTCTATAGGAGACATATAAGGATGTTGAACACTTAGACTCCCGTAGGATCATTGGTTCAGACAACCAGAATGATCGCATACCGTCTCAAAGATACAGTTGCTACATATGGGTCACTTGGTATCGAACGGTCAAACTCCCGTAGGAACTTAGTTCAGATAACCGGAAGGATGCATACTGTCCCGTAGGTACAGAAGCCCCAAGAAATGGAACACTAGAAAGGTCCACTACTGATTCGTGTAGGACACTGACTGACTCGAAGGTACAACAGTTCCTTAAGCTAATTTAGGAACGATTTACTAAACGATCGTCATAATTATGTTAAGTGTATCTTACTTGACTGATCATCTTAAGTATATTTGATGTTAGAGATTTGGAACGTTTTATTTGATATATATTATTTGAACATTCATTATTCGAGATTTGATTAAAATTCAATTATTTCTAAGTACATTATTTTGGATGAGTTCCTTTATCTTAACTTGGTCTATGTTGACTTAAAAAGCCAAAGTTTGACCAAGATAGACTAGTCAACCCTTAGTTTTGACTTAGTCACTAATTAGTCCTTAAGTGTGTATTATAATATTTAAGTATTGTTTTGCACATTTAAGCATTGTTTAACTTAGTAATTTTGGGTTATTCGTGTTTTAGTACTCTATACTTTTTAGCCACAAGTATTTAGTACAGTTATTGTTCAAGTGTACGTATTTATTATTTTTATACGGTTTCGTATTTGTATAAGTATACTTATCTCTTAAATTCTATTTATACTTAGTAAAATATTTCAAACATCAAATAAATCTATTATAATTATAATAATCATTTTTAACCTTATTATGTATCATATTTCTCAAGACTTAGAGTTTTACAAAAGTAAATTGAAACAATAACGAAATCGATAATATTATTAAGGATACTAAATGTGTCATTTTTCAAATGTTATTTTTAACTTTCTATTTTCGTACTCAACATACTTTTATGAGTTAGGTTTCCAGATATAAATTCATTTTTCAAAAATAATAAGGATTATTATTTTTAACTAATTAAAAACGAAAACAGTACGTTTTTCAATACATTCTTTTAAATCGTTTAAAATACTTAAACATCAGAAAAAATGAATTATATTTTTATTTTGGATACCTATACTTGTATATAACGTATCCCCAGAAATTTAGATTACAATATTTTATAAATGTTCTTAAATAAAATCTTCTTTCCAGATCTGACCCATTTTAATACAAATTTTATAAATGAAAATATATATGATGGTGTGGACATGACATAGGTCCACCCCGATGCGGCCACGCGAGGGTTTGGGGAGGCGAATGAATCTCCATATGAGATGGTCAAATTGAAATTTAAATCGAAGTAGGAGTCGCCACCGAACTTTGTGGGAGTTCGGGCCCGTTCGAACCCACTCTATGTCGTAGTGGGCCATATACAAAATACGGCCCATTTCCGATGTCAGAGTTTATTGGGTTCGTCCCTTTGCATTTGATACCGATACCGACATTATCGGATATCGTGTATTGAATGACTCTCGTTGCCAATGGATTCGGACATCCGGAAACCATGGTTCTGAGTAAGGGGTGAGGGTCCGTGTTGGGAAGTTCACTAAGAACACCCAACCCCGCCCGCACTTAGCGGCCTTTACTAAGATATTGTTCGTTTTTGGTGCACACGCGTTAGTTTGACGGTTGAATGATATGCAAAGATTATTTTCCCTAAGCATGTGAGAGAAAAATAAATGGGTTGCTAAGTCGTTTAATGCATATTAAACTAATAACGTCAAAGTTATTTTAGCATGTGAAGTTTGTTTTAGAAAGAAATAAATTGCTACAAACACGAGAAAACGAGTTAGTAACGATTGAATAAATTGAATAAAGATGTATATACGATAATATTCATAATTTTAGAAAAAGGTTTATGACACGTGATGGATTAACACGTGTTGACCGAGGGCGAAAAAGTATTTGTCGAAATCTGAAAATATGTCGCGAAAGTCGCTGTTTTATGTACGGAACGAGAAGAATAGAAAAACGAGAAAACGAAAAAAAAGAGCTCGGTTATCCAGGCTCTCGTGCGAGTCGCCCTGAAGGCGCGTGACTCGCGCGGGAGTCTTTCCCGATTTTTTTTATTTTTGAAAATCGTCAATTTTTATAAGTCGCGTACAAATATGAACTAATTTATACTCGATTTATATTTTCGATATTCGTCGTACTCGATATTCGATTATGAAATCGATATCAAATAGTGGGAATGATATTAGAAAAAAGTTTGTTTTGAAAAAAAGAATTTGAACGAAAAGAAAAAAATTGTTAATTCTGTCCGCGTAAAAAAAATCGTCGAATTTTGTTAAAAAAAGATGTAACGATTTTTTAGCATCAACGAGATTTAATTTAGTTCTTGTTAGATACGATATTCGATTAGAGAATCGATATCGTATTTTAAGAACGTTTGTTTTATGAAAATATTTTTGTAATATCGATACTAGAAATATAAAAAATATGTGACGAACGACCCGTAAAAAAAAAAATGATAAACGACGCAAGAGAAAAAAACGAGAAAAACGTGGAGAAAGGAAGAGAAAGGAGGAAGAGTCGGGTTTGATTTTACACCCTCAACCTACATGCTTTGTTTTCTTGGAATAGAGCTCGTCGGAAAGTGGCTTGGACACTGGAGCGTCGAGATGATGTGGATGAGTTAAGGTGTCGTGTAGGGTGACAGATTTCGGCCGGCTTGCTTGTGGGGTCGGATTCGTCGTGCTGATTTTGACGATATTTCGATGCTGTTTTGGATGTATGTCGGGATTTGCTTTGAATTATTTTGCTAGATGTTGATGATGTATGATCGATAATGAATGTGTGTTGAATGTGACGAGAGGGTCCTATTTATAGGAGAGGTCCTTGATAGGAGCTAGGAGAAGTACTCTTGCTTAGGTGACAAGAAATACCGGTTTGGATAGGAAACGTAAGAGTTTGAAAGGGAGCGAGAGTCCCGTTTCTTGGCGAGGAAGCCGAGTATCTCGGCTGTTTTGGGGCTGTTTTGGCCGAGTGTTTGAGCTCGGTCGGTAAATTGATCTGGTTTTCGGATAGAATTCCTACTTGAGATCAATTCCATCCTCGAGTGGATTTATTTAATATTTTCGAGGCTGATTTTTTGTAGTGTTTGAGTCCAAACCGGACGTGTGGTGTCACGGCTGGTGCGTGTGTCTCGGGAAAAAATATCATTGACCGGGTTTGACTCGGTTGCTAAAAGACGGTTTTGCCCCTGGTGCCGGATTCGACCCAAATTAGTCTTATTTGACTCGAAACGACCCACTGGGCTTGGATTTGAGGTTGGTTTAGTAAGATTTGTACTCCGTAATAAGACCAAGCCAAATGTCCATGATTTCGAGCCCATAACCGAGTCCATTAAAGCATGTTTGCGTCCGATCATCATCGGGTGTTTGGCGGAAACTACTATAAACACCTGGCGGTCAAAATGTGGGTGTCTACAGAGCCCCCACTCTGAATGAGGCTTGGACAAGGCGAAAGTCAGAGTAGCTACCAGGCCAATTGAGGATTAAGTCCGGCAGACTTCCGATCGGGTCGTTTATAGTCCATTAGACTTGCGTGAAGGGCTCGCCAGCCATAAGATAGAAATCATACCTGGGTAGATGTCAATAATGTCGCGGGGACTTTGCCTGAAAAGTCTTGGGTGTGTCTGTTTACAGACATATCCCGTCTTGAAGTTGTGTGGGAGCTTGCCTTGTAAGCTCTGGGTGTATCTGCTTGTAGATACATCCCGTTTTGGGATCGCGTGGGAGCTTGCCTTGTAAGCTCTGGGTGTTTCTGCTTGTAGATACACCCCGTCTTGGAATTGTGTGGGAGCTTGCCTTGTAAGCTTTGGGTGTATCTTCTTGTCGATACATCCCGATTAATGAAAATGTTGCTTGAACTTTCCACTGGGGAGTCTTTGAGAATTCTTCGGGAGTCTTGGGTGTACCTGTATGCTGATACGTAAAAGATTGCATGTAATATCTAGGCAAAACACCGACTCACGCTGGGGAATAAATGATTTTTGATTGATTTTTGGGAAGAAAATGCTGAAATTTTTTGGAAATAAGAATGCTTGGGATGACTTGATTCCTGATCAGATTCTGACACGGACTCCTAAAATCCTCCGGTTAGGCCTGTATGCCTAGATGAAGTAGGAATAAAAATTCCTATTCCCGTGGTGGCTAGGAAAGGGATTTTCTCAAATGGCTAAGTTTTGCAAATTTTAAAATGAGAATTTGAAGAGAGAGATATACCGACAGACTCGACTTCGGACGCGCGAGGACTAGTTGACAGACACGACTTTGACTCTCTAAGGGTTAGACCGTGACTCGGTAGGGGGTGGGCCACCTAAGATGACAAGACTCTTAAGTTGCGTTATTCCGTAGCCTAGGCGAGTAGCAACATGGTCGAATCCTCGGAGCGGGAAAGATATGTTATGAGACTGTTTCCGTACGACAAAGCTTTGTGGTAGCAACGCCGTAGACTGGTGTTCTTTTGAATTTTTTTTGGTTTCGGGGTATATTCCCAAAGTAGGTGTTGTCTCGAGTCTCTGACAGATTCTCGTCTTCGACTGAGCCGAGTACTAGGACACACTATAGAAAGGAGGCTAAATTTGAAAGTCATTTGGATTATGTGAGTGGATGGAGAACTTTTGCCTAGGAGAAGCCCCCAGGATGACAAAGCTAGCTGCTGAGAACATGACAGTGTCGTGACCGGAATGATGGCGCTTTTTTGAATTTGTGTTAATGTGGGTGGTTGTGCCTCTTTTGAAAGGATGCCTACGTATTCACGTGTTGTGAAATCAAACCAAGCCGTAGTTCAGTGAATTGAAAGATATGTTATGGTGCCTAGTCTATTAGGGCTTTGTGTGTAACTAGCCGTAGCAATGGTGTAGGCTAGGTGCATTCCCAATGATGTCTTGATCAAAGGGCTAGAACAGTTAGGATGTTGATCCTGTGACTGTGATCATTCTTCGGGGTTGCCCCCAGAGGTGGTGTGAACTATTTGGGCATGTTCTATGCCGACCGGAGGTTGAGTTCCCGTGTTTGGGGCTGGTAACTGCTTTGAATGTTTTTGGAAATGTGGTGCTAGGTCATAAGTGGCTTTGATGATTCGAGATCTGGAGCTCGATTTTGTGGAGCTAAGGCTTCGAGGGTAAAGTATTTTAATGTGGTAGGAAATGGGGAAGTCGAGTAAAAATGACTCGAACTTCGATCGGGCAGGTTTGATAATGCGGGATCTGGTTTCCATGTCTGGCCCTAATGGTTAGGGTGTATCCTATGGAGCTTGAATTCTCAAAAATTCTGGGCTGTCTCTAGCCTAGGTCTCGAGAAGGTCTTGAGGGTTGTAATGTGGGAAGGCTAGATGTGGTGTTAGCTGACCAGCTTGATTGCTTCTCCCCTATTTGATGGTATGAGTATTGACAATTTTGAATTGACCGTTTTCACTATGGTCATGGGTTTTTGAATATATTTTTTTGGTAGACCTCTTAGCCCCGGTCTTGGGATTCTTCATTTGAGTTGACCGTGTCTGGTCGAGGGATGTTGATAATTCTTTTTTGATCATGGCCAGCCTTTTTTGTTTTGGCCTTTTGCTTTTTCTCTTGGACTTTTGATTTTTTGTCCATATTTTTTTTTTTCGGTCAGACAAAACCTAAGCTAGGGATTGGTTGATCTTATTGGACGGGTGTTTATTGTGGGAAATGAGTTTGCCTCCCGTCTTGAACCCAAACTAGAAGAGTACCTAGATTTGTCATAGGATTCGATACCGCTCTTACTAAAGGTAGTCATGTGGCTTTCTATGTCAGACATGGAACGGGTAAAGGAGAACACGGGTCTCAATATACTGCAGTCATTATCGATGTGCCTATAATAGTCACGTGCATGTGCTCACAGTGTATGATGGTGTTCATTATGTTCTCGGAAACACATAAGGAAATATATGAGAAAATAGAAAAGTTGATTTTATTGAATTTTGAAAAAGAGGACAGAATGCAAAAGACTCTGACTCTGATTTGGAAATGAGGATGTAGGGTATCCTAGACTCGGACTCAGACTTAGACTCGAATCAGATCTGGACTCGGATGCTTGGTTGGTTGTTTTTTTTGGTAAGGTCTTCGACAGGTGCCACAACTAGCCTAAACTCGGCTTTGCGCAAATGCAAGAGAGGGAGTCAAACTAGGCATGGCCCGGGGTGACGGGAATGACTAAGACTCTTGGACTGGGATACTCGAACGTTGACCTAGACAAAGTAACGACCGCGACTTGGACTCGAGATGCGGGAGGGTGAGTCCGAAAATGGGGGCGACCGTGTTTGACCGTGTCGCGTGCTTGGACCAACCGTGGTGACCTAACCCTAGATGACTCGAGTGTTCGTAGCATAGGTTCGACTCGGAGAAGGCATCATAAGGACGCCGGTGTAGGATGGACGTAAAGTACCCCTTAAGGTGACCGTGGTCGACTGCTCGGGTGAAGGATAGCCCCCAAGTGAGACTAAAGACTCTGGTAGGACTCAGATGGTACGACATCTAAGTGATTTAAAAGTGGGGTAGTGTGACAACACGTGTAAGACCTGATCCTTAGAGCAACCGTGTCTGATCGCTCTGCTGAAGGGTAGCCCTCGAGTGGGACTGAAGACTGACTCCTAGACGGGTGACTTGTGGATGGTGGGTCTTCCTTAGGATTTGGCAAAGTGGACCTAGTCCCGTGTGAAGAAAGACCTACGTGTGAGCTATTCCCCAGACTTTGGACCCAAAAGTGTAAATGGGCTTCCCTTTGTAGGGGTTTGTCCTACGTAGGTGGGCCGTGCCTTGACAAATAACGTTGACTGGGATGGGGTAGAAACTCGTGATGTAAGATCGACGGTGTTTCGACGCTAGGGATTCTAACAACTTATGACAAGACCCGACAATACTAAATACGGGAAGTCCTAAGAAGAAGAGAGTTTTGAAAGGGAAAGTTTGCATTTGAAAACCGAACGAAGTTGGATAGGATGACCCGAATTTTTTTTGAAAATCGAAAAAAAAAAAACGTTACCGGGCCGAGATTTCGGATTTTTGAAAAGGTTTGGACAGCATACCGGCTAAAAATAGGCTATTTTGAGTCAAAATCATAAGTCCTAAACTCGGTAGCTTTCCAGGTTTTGAAAATGGATGATTTGAAAAGATGCAAGTTTTGAAAATGACGGTTTTTGAAAAGACGATAAATAGATCAAGTAGCACGTAGTCATGGAAACAGTACAATGACACCATGTATGCTCTTAGTCTAAGTCTCGGTCGGTTGAAAGAGGGTCTATACAAACGATGATAGCTTTCTCGCAAATCAGGACGGTCTTCCTAAGCCGAGTTGGTCTTAGAACCTGCCGTAAAACCCATGAGAGTTCCGCCGTCGAAGTCTTTAGTGCGCCCATTTAGGAACACACCGTGGTATAGTGGGACGTTGGTCACAAGTAACCGGCCTGGGAAAGAATTGGGTTATACATGAGCCATTGAACTAAAACGTGTACATTACTATTCGAATGATTTCTTTTCGAGTCTCACCCTGAGGATGCCGATGGTAAGTGACACATCAGTTGATCCCCAGCGGAGTCGCCAAATTGTGGACATGACATAGGTCGACCCCGGCGCGGCTACGCGCGGGTTTGGGGAGGCGAATGAATCTCCATATGAGATGGTCAAATTGAAATTTAAATCGAAGTAGGAGTCGCCACCGAAATTTGTGGGAGTTCGGGCCCATTCGAACCCACTCTATGTCGTAGTGGGCCGTATACAAAATACGGCCCATTTCCGATGTCAGAGTTTATTGGGTTCGTCCCTTTGCATTTGATACCGATACCAACATTATCGGATATCGTGTATTGAATACCCCTAGGAGATAATACTCTCGTGGAACAATTTCGTTTTTTTGGACATTCCATTGGTGGAGGAAGCTAAGGTTTTCTTTGGGGAAGGCAGTATTGACCTAAAGTTGCTTGTTAGGACATTCTCACAGAAAGGCTCTCGTGATATTTGGCCTTTGGCTTGTAAACGGGCTCTTAATATCGTGGTCCTTTTTGAAAACGCGTCGGTGCATGAAGGTTTGGGTAGTCCTTGGGTTTTCGATATTGTAATGGGGATGAAACACAGGCGATCACCCTCTTTGCTTATTCTAGGTGGGGTTATCACGTGTCTCGACGCTCATGCGCAGATACATCGTGCTCCCTTTCGGGGTTTTAAGATCATTTTGCTGGTATGCCGGGGTACTACTTTCCTTTTTTCGAAACTTGCCTTAGTTCGAAAGTTTGACGTTGTTTTGTAGTTCATGCAGGTTCGGCTACAAGAGAGGCTTGGTTTGATCGGGCCCCCTCGGTCCGTCAAGGGCTATAGCTACAAAGGTTTCACAGGTCGTAAGATGGTGCAATCATGGAATGACGTTTATACTGAAGAAGGATGTCGTTCCTACTTGCAGGCTAATGGGTGGGTTGTCATTAGGTGGACTGTAACAACCCGGTTCTTCCAATGACATTAATTAACAAGGCGGAAAAATAATTAAGTCGTCAAAAGGGGTAACAATTGAAAACCGTCGACTCAAGTGAGTCTTTTACCGATAAATGAACCGTTTGTTAAAATAGAACAACTGAAACCGAGTTACAAATTTCTAAATACAATAGTCTGATAAAATTTGTGTTACAAGATTTATAGTTTTACCCTCTCATATGCTACACTTTATCTCTTGCACTCATGCATGCCCCCATGTCCAGTCTTGAGGGTTCGTCAACCTGAGTGCATATTTAAATATACATGTCCCACTTAGTGGGAGTAATCTAACCGTCCTTCTAACACGGCCCCGAATAATCAATGTAGTATAACGTTTAGGTTATCTAATTAACAGATAAGCAGGCATGTCACATTACAAATCGATATGCATGTATACAATGTGAGATACACATGAAGTAATTTCGGTTAACATGCGAATCAATTTAAATATATAAGACATGTATGTCATATAGAATAAAGTAATTCATACATCATATGAGTATCATGTGAATAGAATAAAGTAAAGTATGGATCATGGATTCATAGAAGTGTCATGTGAAAATAGAGTAAGACATACATAATACAAATCATATGAAACATAATATCAATCATAATCAATATTCAGGCAGGACATATAACAAACCATCACTTCCCATTATGAAGCATTTCAATCACATCATTAGTATAAGAGTATAGAACAGTAACGAAGCATACTAACACATGTGATTTAGAAAACTTTAGTCATTTACTTTTAAAAACAATGGTTTTCTTTTACATAATGCACGGGACGTGACTACTAATGTCTCATGCACACTTAAGGCTTGCATCTCACCATAAGTGCGGATGGGAACATCAATCCCGCCAATAATATCGATACAAAGAGGTTTACATCTCACCCCTAGTGCTCAATAGGATCGAACAACGACAGCTATGATTTGATTTAGAACTCTAATTGCGGGGGAGAACAGACTGCTGATTATATAAACGACAACTCGCAGAAGCCTACCCACACCACCTTGAGGCCTAGTGAATATACGCAGAAGCAGGGAAAAGAATCACGTACACAACCGTGAATAAAAGTGAAAAGATATCAGAAAGAGAGTAGAGCTGATTAGGCCCTTGTCAAATACATGCGCACGTACCCCCTAACTCAACTCTCGGACTCCCGCAGGTCCTCAGTGATAGCCAGTGACTACTACTCTAATGAAAATCCATCCACACGCAGCTTCAGGCCAGGATGTGCTGTCCGTACTCTCATAACAAAAGTTCTCCAAGCAATCTCCCGTCACGTCAATCTCTAAACCTCGACATAATATTGCCCAACACGTAACGATACTACGATAGATTGTCTATAGGAGACATATAAGGATGCTGAACACTTAGACTCCCGTAGGGTCATTGGTTCAGACAACCAGAATGATCGCATACCGTCTCGAAGGTACAGTTGCTACATATGGGTCACTTGGTATCGAACGGTCAAACTCCCGTAGGAACTTAGTTCAGATAACCGGAAGGATGCATACTGTCCCGTAGGTACAGAAGCCCCAAGAAATGGAACACTAGAAAGGTCCACTACTGATTCATGTAGGACACTGACTGACTCGAAGGTACAACAGTTCCTTAAGCTAATTTAGGAACGATTTACTAAACGATCGTCATAATTATGTTAAGTGTATCTTACTTGACTGATCATTTTAAGTATATTTGATGTTAGAGATTTGGAACGTTTTATTTGATATATATTATTTGAACGTTCATTATTCGAGATTTGATTAAAATTCAATTATTTCTAAGTACAAATGATGGTGTGGACATGACATAGGTCCACCCCGACGCGGCCACGCGCGGGTTTGGGGAGGCGAATGAATCTCCATATGAGATGGTCAAATTGAAATTTAAATCGAAGTAGGAGTCGCCACCGAACTTTGTGGGAGTTCGGGCCCGTTCGAACCCACTCTATGTCGTAGTGGGCCATATACAAAATACGGCCCATTTCCGATGTCAGGGTTTATTGGGTTCGTCCCTTTGCATTTGATACCGATACCGACATTATCGGATATCGTGTATTGAATGACTCTCGTTGCCAATGGATTCGGACATCCGGAAACCATGGTTCTGAGTAAGGGGTGAGGGTCCGTGTTGGGAAGTTCACTAAGAACACCCAACCCTACCCGCACTTAGCGGCCTTTACTAGGATATCGTTCGTTTTTGGTGCACACGCGTTAGTTCGACGGTTGAATGATATGCAAAGATTATTTTCCCTAAGCATGTGAGAGAAAAATAAATGGGTTGCTAAGTCGTTTAATGCATATTAAACTAATAACGTCAAAGTTATTTTAGCGTGTGAAGTTTGTTTTAGTCTAATAAAACAAAAGAAAGAAATAAATTGCTACAAACACGAGAAAACGAGTTAGTAACGATTGAATAAATTGAATAAAGATGTATATACGATAATATTCATGATTTTTAGAAAAAGGTTTATGACACGTGATGGATTAACACGTGTTGACCGAGGTCGAAAAAGTATTTATCGAAATCTGAAAATATGTCGCGAAAGTCGCTGTTTTATGTACGGAACGAAAAGAATAGAAAAACGAAAAAAAAGAGCTCGGTTATCCAGGCTCTCGCGCGAGTCGCCCTGAAGGCGCGCGACTCGCGCGGGAGTCTTTCCCGATTTTTTTTATTTTCGAAAATCGTCAATTTTTATAAGTCGCGTACAAATATGAACTAATTTATACTCGATTTATATTTTCGATATTCGTCGTACTCGATATTCGATTATGAAATCGATATCAAATAGTGGGAATGATATTAGAAAAAAGTTTGTTTTGAAAAAAAGAATTTGAACGAAAAGAAAAAAATTGTTAATTCTGTCCGCGTAAAAAAAATCGTCGAATTTTGTTAAAAAAAGATGTAACGATTTTTTAGCATCAACGAGATTTAATTTAGTTCTTGTTAGATACGATATTCGATTAGAGAATCGATATCGTATTTTAAGACCGTTTGTTTTATGAAAATATTTTTGTAATATCGATACTAGAAATATAAAAAATATGTGACGAACGACCCGTAATAAAAAAAATGATAAACGACGCAAGAGAAAAAAACGAGAAAAACGTGGAGAAAGGAAGAGAAAGGAGGAAGAGTCGGGTTTGATTTTACACCCTCAACCTACATGCTTTGTTTTCTTGGAATAGAGCTCGTCGGAAAGTGGCTTGGACACGGGAGCGTCGAGATGATGTGGATGAGTTAAGGTGTGGTGTAGGATGACGGATTTTGGCCGGCTTGCTTGTGGGGTCGGATTCGTCGGGCTGATTTTGACGATATTTCGATGCTTTTTTGGATGTATGTCGGGATTTGCTTTGAATTATTTTGCTAGATGTTGATGATATATGATCGATAATGAATGTGTGTTGAATGTGACGAGAGGGTCCTATTTATAGGAGAGGTCCTTGATAGGAGCTAGGAGAAGTACTCTTGCTTAGGTGACAAGAAATACCGGTTTGGATAGGAAACGTAAGAGTTTGAAAGGGAGCGAGAGTCCCGTTTCTTGGCGAGGAAGCCGAGTATCTCGGCTGTTTTGGGGCTGTTTTGGCCGAGTGTTTGAGCTCGGTCGGTAAATTGATCTGGTTTTCGGATAGAATTCCTACTTGAGATCGAATTCCATCCTCGAGTGGATTTATTTAATATTTTCGAGGCTGATTTTTTGTAGTGTTTGAGTCCAAACCGGACGTGTGGTGTCACGGCTGGTGCGTGTGTCTCGGGAAAAAATATCTTTGACCGGGTTTGACTCGGTCGCTAAAAGACGGTTTTGCCCCTGGTGCCGGATTCGACCCAAATTAGTCTTATTTGACTCGAAACGACCCACTGGGCCTGGATTTGAGGTTGGTTTAGTAAGATTTGTACTCCGTAATAAGCCCAAGCCAAATGTCCATGATTTCGAGCCCATATCCGAGTCCATTAAAACATGTTTGCGTCCGATCATCATCGGGTGTTTGGCGGAAACTACTATAGACACCTAGCGGTCAAAATGTGGGTGTCTACAGATGGATTTATATGAAATTTGACGTACACATAATATACATCATCAGCAACATTAAAAATATTTTTCAAGTCCAAACAAAATGTTTAACACCAGGAAACATTATTTTCTAAGATAGTATATAAGATCATACAGTACTACTTTACGAAATATATCTTTATTAAATATATATTTTCATTAAAACTTAGTTTTTAAATTTATATCATATTCTAGACATTCAGATATAAAACTTTCATGAAGGAACCTAAGGCTAATTCAAAACAAATTTTACACAAAAAAATCGTGAACATACCTCATACATCACAGAATCCATTTTACAGCATGTATTGTTAAGTGATAAATCAACAAATAGTTAACTTTAAACTTGGTGATCTAATAATTTATTCCTAAACATGATGTTATATGTTAGTTAGAGTCTAAACACTATACTACGAGATTTGAGGGCGAAGAAAAGTTAGGTTACCTTAAGCATAAATAATCGATTCTACAACATATATGAAAACGAAGATCGATGCTCCATTTTCTCTTTCTCCTCTTCATAAATTAGTTAGAAGGACACAAAAAAAATCTAAGTTAGTAATTATAAAACTAAATATCTTTGACAAGAGAGATCAAAATATAAGAGAAATAAAGGATGAGAGGTCTCGAAAATTGGTGGTTGAAACACCTTAAGAACTTATGAAAACTTGTGTTATTTTCTTTGGTTTTTAGAAGGGAGTTGGAGGGTAATAGATGGATGAATAAGTAAGACAAATGGAGTCCTAATTCTTTTTATATGGAGTTATAGTCGTCCATTTGATGAAGGGAACAAAAGATAGACAAACAATTAACAATTGCTCAAAATGGCTAATCATGCTTTTGGAAGGTACATTACTAGAAATGGTGTTTTTGATTAGTTAGGGATATTTTCAGGCTTGGACTTCAAAGTGACGGTATGGCATGACTTAGGGTGATATTTTTGAGTTTATTTGGTCACACAATGGGTAGGAAAGAAGTACGAAAATCGAATGTCGAGAAACGATTCGTCGGGTGACGATTTTCGTAGTAAAGGAGCTGTCCAGTACCATATTTTTATGATGCACTTTTAAATTGTAATTTTGAATACCACTATTGTGTAGATCTTGGAAAATTAATAAATTTAGGCTTTTGAAACGCCTCAATCGGAGTCCGTATGAGAAAATAGGAACCGTCTTACGAAATCGCACAGAATTGCGATAACGATAGAAATTTCAGTTTTGCAAATAATGAAGTGAAATAGAAAGGTTCCAAAGGCAAAAGAATTGAATATTAATGATGCTAAGACTTGTCGTCTATCCTACCGATCAAAATAATATCAACGAACCTAAGCTAGGTAGCTAGGGTAAGTCGAGTCGATCCTCTGGGACGGGAGTTCCAAACTAGAGGGTGCTATGGTCTAAGACTAGGTTCAAGACAAACTAGAGTGATGACTAAGATTGACTAATGACTAAACTAAAGTCTATAACACGAATTAAAAACTAGCAACTAATGATAATGGAACGTGAGGTAAATCAATATAAGGAGAAACTAGGGCTAGGTCGGGTTCATTGATGCCAAGGAGACAAAAAGAGGAAACGGGGTTGCTAGCATGTTTCGTAGCCTAGGTTACATTCGGGCTCTTGCTACTTAAACAGCCTAGGGGCCTCCTCACCACGCTCTCGCTCCTACTAGAGGAACCCAACCCATCACCAAACAAGAACATGCAAGAGAAGAGGCAAGAAAAACAAGGAGTGATCGTCTCAAGTCTCACAAGCATTTCATCGAACATGTAGAGTGCAAGGCAATAAGAAACAACAAAAACCACAACTAGCATCACCCATCTCACCCTAATCATCCCTAATCACACCCAATCCCCCTACAAACCCTAGGTGAAAAATACTCACACATAATTAAACTAAACCTAACACAAACAAGAGAAACTATCAAAAGAACAAAAACATTCATCATGAAGAACAAGAGGGATGAACAATAAACAATAGATAAAGATGTAAACTTTACTAACAAAGAAAGATTAAGAGAAAAGAGAGAAGAAAGATTATACCCAATTAGAAAGGAGATGAAAAGATGAACACTTGCATATAAGAAAACCCAAATACATCCACCAAGGTTGTCAATCTTGATAGAATCTCCAAGAATTCCAATAATACAAGAGTAACTAACTAGATTAAGGCTTAATAGTAGAGTAATTAAGGAGGGATTAAGCTAATATACACTAATCTAAGCTAATCTAACCTAAAGTAGTCTAGGGTTTTGTGATGTAAGGTAGAGTCCCTAAACAATACAAGAGGGGGGGGGGGGGGTATATATAGGGTTGTAATGAATAAGACAGGCGGAAAAGCGAAGATGACCAGAGCTGGGCCCTTCCCGGCCGGGAAGGTCGTGATCCTGACCGGGATGGGGTGGTCCCGACCGAGAAGGTCATGATCCCGGCCGTGAAGACGTGTCAGAGGCGGCTGTTTGTTCTTGCTTCTGTAGACACCCACATTTTGACCGCCAGGTGTATAGTAGGTCCCGCCAAACACACGATGATGATAGGACGCAAACATGCTTTAATGGGCTCGGATATGGGCTCGAAATCATGGACATTTGGTTTAGGCTTATTACGGAGTACAAATCTCACAAAACGGACCTCAAATCCAGGCCCAGTAGGTCGTTTCGAGTCAAATCAGACTAATTTGGATCGATTCCGACACCGGGGGTAAAACCGTCTTTTAGCGACCGAGTCAAACCCGGTCAAAGATATTTTTTCCCGAGTCACACGAGCTGGCCGTGACACTACACGGCTGATTCAGACTCAAACACCAAAAAAATCAGCTTCGAATAATATTAAACAAATCCGTTTAAGGATAGAATTCGATCTCAAGTAGGAATTCTATCCGGAAACAGAATCAGACATCGACCGAGCATCAAAATACTCGTCCAAGACATCCAAGACAGCCGAAATACCTCCCCACCAGCCGAGACTTTTGACTTCTTCACCAAGAAACGAGAAGTTTATTCCCTTACGAACTCTCGTATTTCCTATCCAAACCGGTGTTTCTTGTCACACAAACAAGACCACCTCGATTCCTATAAATAGGACCTTATATCCGACACAAAAAACAACAGTTTTGATACACAATTTTTCAGCAACTCATACACAATTATTATAGCAAAAACAATCTCGAAATCCACATCCGAAGGAATCCCGAAATAGTGTCCAAAAACCGACGAATCCGTCCCGTCACCCGGCCGAACCCACGCCTCACACACACACACAGACACGCTCCAAAAACCGACACCTTAACTCACCCGCATCATCTCGACGCTCCCGTGCCTAAGCCACTGTCCGACGAGCCTTATACCGAGAACGCAAAGCATGTAGGTTGAGGGTGTAAATCAAACCCGATTCTTCTTCCTTTCTCTCTCTTTCTCACGTTTTTTCTTCTTTTTTTAGTTAGTTTTCGTCGGTCGTTTCATATTTTAATATGGGTCGTTCATCGCATATATTTCTCTAATATCGATATAATCAAAAACTATTTTCATATTAACAAACATTCTTAAGATGCAATATCAACTCCATAGTTGAATGTTGTAACAAAAGAATTAAATCAAAACTCGACGATATAAAGTCGTTACATCTTTTTTCTTTTCCTTTTTTCGTTCAAACTTTTTATTTTTATCTCTTTTTTACAAAACCTTTTTAAATTCATTCCGACTATTCGATATCGAATTCATAATCGAATATCGAATACGACGAATATCGAAAATATAAATCGAGTATAAATTAATCCATATTTGTACGCGATTTACAAAAATTAACGATTTTTGACCAATAAAAAAAATCCCGGACGGACTGCCACGCGAGTCGCGCGCCTGCCAGGCGACTCGCGCGGCAGCCTGCTCGGCCGAGTCCCTTTTTTTTTCGTTTCTTCGCTTTTCTATTTTTAATTCTTTTCGAACCTTACATTAAAATGCGACTTTCGCGACATATTTTAATAAATACTTTTTTTCGACCTCGGTCAACACGTGTTAATCAATCACGTGTCATCAAATCTTTTCTAAAATCATGCATATTATTTATTTATATCTTTTTCAATTTATTCATCGTTACTAACTCGTTTTCTCGTGTTTGTAGCTTTTTATTTGTTTTTATCGTTTTATTAGACTAAAACGAACTCACATGCTAAAATAACTTTCACGTTATTAGTTTAATATGCATTAAACGACTTAGCAACCCATTTTATTTTTCTCACATGCTTAGGAAAATAACGTTTGCATATCATTCAACCGTCGAACTAACCCGTGTACACCAAAAACGAACGATATCTTAGTAAAGGCCGCTAAGTGCGGGCGGGGTTGGGTGTTCTTAGTGAACTTCCCAACACGTACCCTCACCCCTTACTCAGAACCGTGGTTTTCGGATGTCCGAAACCATTGGCAACGAGAGTCATTCAATATACGATTAACCGCCCAGTCGGCATCGGTATCGATATGCAAAGGGACGAGCCCAATAAACTCTGACATCGGAAATGGGCCGTATTTTGTATACGGCCCACTACGACATAGAGTGGGCTCGAACGGTTCCGAATAACCACAAAATTCGGTGGCGACTCCTACTTCGATTTAAATTTCAATTTGACCATCTCATATGGAGATTCATTCGCCTCCCCAAACCCGCGCGTGGCCGCGTCGGGGTGGACCTATGTCATGTCCACAATTTGGCGACTCCGCTGGGGACTAACTGATGAGTCACTTACCATCGGCATCCCTAGAGTGAGACTCGAAAAGAAATCGTTCGAATAGTAATGTACACGTTTTAGTTCAATGGGCCATGCATAACCCAATCTTTCCCGGGCCGGTTACTTGTGACCGACGTCCCACTATACCACGGTGCGTTCCTACTTGGACCCACTAAAGACATCGATGGTGGAACTCGTTTAGGTTTTGCGGCATGTCCTAAGACCCACTCGGCTTAGGGAGTCCGTCCTCAGTACGAGAAAGCCATCGTTGTTGGTATAGACCCTATTAGACCGACCGAGACTTTGACTAAGAGCATACATGGCGTCGTTATACTGTTTCCGTGACTACATGCTACTTGGTCCGTGTCTCATCCTTTTTTTCAAAAAACCGTGTTTTCAAAAAAACTTGCATCTTTTTTTCGAAAACTATCCATTTTTCAAACCCGGAAAGCTACCGAATTTAGGACTTATGATTTTGACTCAAAATAGCCTATTTTTAGCCGGTATGCTGTCCAAACCTTTTCAAAAATCCAAAATCTCGACCCGATAACTTTTTTTTCGATTTAAAAAAAAAACCGGCCATCCTATCCGACTTTGCTCGGTTTTCAAATCCAAATCCTCTTTTCAAAGCTTTCTTCTTCTTAGGACTTCCCGTATTTAGCAGTGTCGGGTCTTGTCATAAGTTGTTAGAGTCCATAGCGTCGAAGCTCCGTCGATCTTACATCACGAGTTTCTACCCCATCCCAGTCCGCCTTATTTGTCAAGGCACGGCCCACCTACGTAGGACAAACTCCTACAAAGGGAAGCCCGTCTGCACTTTAGGGTCCAAGGTCTAGGGAGTATCTCACGTGGACCTTCCTTCGAGCGGGACTCAGCCCACATAGCCGAATCCTAAGGGAGGCCCACCTTTCACAAGTCACCCGTCTAGGAGTCGGTCTTCAGCCTCACTCGGGGGCTACCCTTCATCAGAGCGGTCAATCACGGTTGCTCTAAGGGTCATGTCTTACACGTGTTGTCTCACGTATCCCACTTTCGAGTCACTTAGGTGTCACACCATCTGAGTCCTGTCTGAGCCCTCAGTCTCACTTGGGGGCTATTCTCCGACGGAGCGATTAATCACAGTCACTCCGAGAATCGTACCCCGCACATTTGTCTTAGGAGAGTCTAACTCGAGTCAAACTGGAGTCGTCTCTCCTCCCGCGCTATTTCCTATGCCTTGGTGAATTTGAGTTCCGAAGCAACTTTCCTGATTACGCGGTATTCTCACAGACAGGCCGCCCTTCACCCGAACCATGACTAAGGACTCCATTGATCAACTAACCGCCTCGTTGGCCAAGATCCAAGGTCAACTGAACCAGATGAGGGGAGACCAAACCGCCATTGCCACCCGTTTGAGTGCCTTGGAACAAAGGACTCCTAAGGTCGGGAATGAAACCACTGGGCCCATAGCAGAACTGGCCAACGCAGTCCGCAAGCTGGAGGAACAGGTCCACCTGTCGACCAACAATTCAATCCATACGGAGAATGCTCGTTCCTATTCACCTTTGACCGACGAGCTGCCCGCTAACCTCAACCTGACGGGCCTACCAATGTTCGACGGGACTGAAGACCCGGTATTACATATCCAGGCTTTCAAAGAATTCATGGCCATCAAAGGAGTGAAATCAACCATGTTCAAACACCTGTTTGCTTCCTCCCTCGAGAAGCACCCGAAAGCCTGGTACTACAGGCTTGACCCCAAGAAGTACAAGACTTGGGATGACGTAGCGACAGAATTCGCTCGGAATTATGCCGATAATACCGAGATCCAGACCACGATGCGTACTTTGGAAATCATGGCCCAAGAGCCCAAGGAAGGTTTCACCAAGTACCTTCAAAGGTGGAGGGCCGAAAGTGTGAAGTTGGTAGACAAGCCCAACGAGAAGACACTAGTGGAAGCATTCATCAACAACCTCCTACCTTCTTACCGCATCCATCTTAGGTATGCCGGCATTTCCAACTTTGCAGTGCTTACCGAAATGGGCACTAGGATTGAAGATGATCTTCGACACAATGAAGATCTGGGTGAAGTTTCTACTGGACATCCACCTGAGTCCTTAGAGGCCGAAGACTACTGACGACATTATCCGAGAGTCTAGATTTGGTTCAAGTCCTAGTCTGAGTCCGAGTCTAGGATCACTATTTTCTGTCAAAGTCAAAGTCAGAGTCATTTGCATTCTGTCCTCTTTTCACATTTCAATAAAATCAGCTTTTCTATTTTCTCATATATTTCCTTACGTGTTTCCGAGAACATGATGAATACCATCATACACTGTGAGCACGTGCACGTGACTATTATAGGCACATCTATAACGACTGCAGGAAACTGAGACCCGTGTTTTCCTTTTACCTGTTCCATGTCTGACATAGAAAGCCACATAACCACCCTTAGCAGGATCGGAGCATATCGAATCCTATGACAAATCTGGGAATTCTGCTAGTTTGGGTCCAAGACGGGAGGCAAGCCCATTTCCCACAACAAATACCCATCCGATAAGATCAACCTATCCCTACCTTTGGTATCAGTGCAAAAAAAATTCAAAAATCCCATGACCGGGGCTGAGAGGTCAACCAAAATTCAAAAAACCTATGACCGGGGCTGAGAGGTCAACCAACATTCAAGAAACCCATGACCGGGGCTAAAAGGTCAACCAAAAAAAAAACCATGACCGTGGCTAAGAGGTCAATAAAAAAAATCAAATACCCATGACCGTGGTCAACGGTCAACTCAAGTGAAAATCCTTTGACCGGGGTACGGTCAAATTCAAAATTATCAATACCATCCAATAGGGGAGTGACAATCAAGCTGGTCAGCTAACACCACATTTATCCTTCCCACATTACAACCCTAAAGACCTTCTCGAGACCTAGGCTAGAGACAGCCCGGAATTTCGAGGATTCAAGCTCCATAGGATACCCTAACCATTAGGGTCAGGCATGGAAATCAGATCCCGCATTATCAAACCTACCCCGATCGAAGTTCGAGTCATTATTACTCGACTTCCCCCTTTCCTACCACATTACAATACCTTACCCTCGAAGCCTTAGCTCCACAAAATCGAGCTCCAGATTTCGAATCATCGAAGCCACTTACTTCCTAGCACCACATTTCCAAAAAACATCTAAACCAGTTACCAACCCCAAACACGGGAATTCAACTTGCGGTCGGCATAGAACATGCCCAAATAGTTCACACCACCTCTGAGGGCTACCCCGGAAAATGCTCACAGTCACAGGATCAACATCCTAACTATTCTAGCCCTTTGGTCAAGACATCATTGGGAATGCACCTAGCCTACACCATTGCTATGGCTAGTTACACACAAAGCCCTAATAAACTAGGCACCATAATACATCTTTCAACACTGAACTACGGCTTGGTTTGATTTCACAACACGTGAATACGTAGGCAACCTTTCAACAAAGGCACAACCACCCACATTGACACAAATTCAAAAAGCATCATCATTCCGGTCACGATACTGTCATGTTCTCAACAGCTAGATTTGTTGTCCCGGGGGCTTCTCTTAGGCAGAAGTTCTCCATCCATTCACATAATCCAATATACCTTCAAAATCTAGCCTCCTTTCTTTAGTGAGTCCTAGTACTCGGCCCAGTCGAAGGCAAGAATCTGTCAGAGGCTCGAAGCAACACCCACTTTGGGAATGTGCCCTAAAAATCAAAAATCCAAAAGAACACCAGTCTACGGCGTTGCTACCACAAATCCCTGTCGTACGGAAATAGTCTCATCTTTCTCGTTCCGAGGATTCGACCATGTTGCCACTCGCCTAGGCTACGGAATCGCGCAACTTAAGAGTCTTGTCATCTTAGGTGGCCCATCCCCTATCGAGTCACGGTCCAACCCTTAGGGAGTCCAGTCGTGTCTGCCGACTCGTCCGGTCACGTCCAGAGTCGAGTCTGTCGGTATATCTCCCACTTCATCTAGGCATACAGGCCTAACCAGAAATTTTTAGGAATCCGTGTCAGAATCTGATCAGGAATCAAGTCATCCCAAACATTCCTTTTCTTCCAAATTTTTCAAAATTTCCGCCATTTTCAAAAAAAATCGGTTTTTTCCAAAAAAGAATCAGCCAAAAATCATTTTCTTCCCCAGCACGAGTCGATGTTTTATCTGTATGTTGCATGCAAAACAGACAGGTGTCCCAAGACTCCTGGAGAATTATCAAAGTTCTCAGTGAAAATTCAAGCAACATTTTCGCTGAGGAATCGGATGTATCAGTAAGAGGCACATCCGCAGCTTCTAATAGAGGCTCCCGCGCAATTCAAAGATGGGACGTATCAGTAAGCGGTACACCCATAGCCTCCAAAAGCAAACTCCCACGCAATTTCAAGATGGAGATTGTCTGTAAACAAACAAACCCAAGACTTTTTTAGTAGAAAGTCCCCGCGCCGTTATTGACATTTATCCAGGTATGATTTCTATCTTATGGTTGGCGAGCCCTTCACGCAAGTCTAATGGACTCTAAACGACCCGATCGGAAGTCTGTCAGGTCTTAATCCACGATTGGCCTGGTAGCTACTCTGACTTTCGCCTTGTCCAAGCCTCAGTCAGAGTGGGGGCTCTGTAGACACCCACATTTTGACCGCCAGGTGTCTATAGTAGGTCCCGCCAAACACCCGATGATGATAGGACGCAAACATGCTTTAATGGGCTCGGATATGGGCTCGAAATCATGGACATTTGGTTTAGGCTTATTACGGAGTACAAATCTCACAAAACGGACCTCAAATCCAGGCCCAGTAGGTCGTTTTGAGTCAAATCAGACTAATTTGGATCGATTCCGACACCGGGGGTAAAACCGTCTTTTAGCGACCGAGTCAAACCCGGTCAAAGATATTTTTTCCCGAGTCACACGAGCTGGCCGTGACACTACACGGCTGATTCAGACTCAAACACCAAAAAAATCAGCTTCGAATAATATTAAACAAATCCGTTTAAGGATAGAATTCGATCTCAAGTAGGAATTCTATCCGGAAACCGAATCAGACATCGACCGAGCATCAAAATACTCGGCCAAGACATCCAAGACAGCCGAAATACCTCCCCACCAGCCGAGACTTTTGACTTCTTCACCAAGAAACGAGAAGTTTATTCCCTTACGAACTCTCGTATTTCCTATCCAAACCGGTGTTTCTTGTCACACAAACAAGAGCACCTCGATTCCTATAAATAGGACCTTATATCCGACACAAAAAACAACAGTTTGGATACACAATTTTTCAGCAACTCATACACAATTATTATAGCAAAAACAATCTCGAAATCCACATCCGAAGGAATCCCGAAATAGTGTCCTAAAACCAACGAATCCGTCCCGTCACCCGGCCGAACCCACGCCTCACACACACACATAGAAACGCTCCAAAAACCGACACCTTAACTCACCCGCATCATCTCGACGCTCCCGTGCCTAAGCCACTGTCCGACGAGCCTTATACCGAGAACGCAAAGCATGTAGGTTGAGGGTGTAAATCAAACCCGATTCTTCTTCCTTTCTCTCTCTTTCTCACGTTTTTTCTTCTTTTTTTAGTTAGTTTTCGTCGGTCGTTTCATATTTTAATATGGGTCGTTCATCGCATATATGTTTCTAATATCGATATAATCAAAAACTATTTTCATATTAACAAACATTCTTAAGATGCAATATCAACTCCATAGTTGAATGTTGTAACAAAAGAATTAAATCAAAACTCGACGATATAAAGTCGTTACATCTTTTTTCTTTTCCTTTTTTCGTTCAAACTTTTTATTTTTATCTCTTTTTTACAAAACCTTTTTTAATTCATTCCGACTATTCGATATCGATTTCATAATCGAATATCGAATACGACGAATATCGAAAATATAAATCGAGTATAAATTAATCCATATTTGTACGCGATTTATAAAAATAAACGATTTTTGACCAATAAAAAAAAAACCCGGACAGACTGCCACGCGAGTCGCGCGCCTGCCAGGCGACTCGCGCGGTAGCCTGCTCGGCCGAGTCCCTTTTTTTTCGTTTCTTCGCTTTTCTATTTTTAATTCTTTTCGAACCTTACATTAAAATGCGACTTTCGCGACATATTTTAATAAATACTTTTTTTCGACCTCGGTCAACACGTGTTAATCAATCACGTGTCATCAAATCTTTTCTAAAATCATGCATATTATTTATTTATATCTTTTTCAATTTATTCATCGTTACTAACTCGTTTTCTCGTGTTTGTAGCTTTTTATTTGTTTTTATCGTTTTATTAGACTAAAACGAACTCACATGCTAAAATAACTTTCACGTTATTAGTTTAATATGCATTAAACGACTTAGCAACCCATTTTATTTTTCTCACATGCTTAGGAAAATAACGTTTGCATATCATTCAACCGTCGAACTAACCCGTGTACACCAAAAACGAACGATATCTTAGTAAAGGCCGCTAAGTGCGGGCGGGGTTGGGTGTTCTTAGTGAACTTCCCAACACGTACCCTCACCCCTTACTCAGAACCGTGGTTTTCGGATGTCCGAAACCATTGGCAACGAGAGTCATTCAATATACGATTAACCGCCCAGTCGGCATCGGTATCGATATGCAAAGGGACGAGCCCAATAAACTCTGACATCGGAAATGGGCCGTATTTTGTATACGGCCCACTACGACATAGAGTGGGCTCGAACGGTTCCGAATAACCACAAAATTCGGTGGCGACTCCTACTTCGATTTAAATTTCAATTTGACCATCTCATATGGAGATTCATTCGCCTCCCCAAACCCGCGCGTGGCCGCGTCGGGGTGGACCTATGTCATGTCCACAATTTGGCGACTCCGCTGGGGACTAACTGATGAGTCACTTACCATCGGCATCCCTAGAGTGAGACTCGAAAAGAAATCGTTCGAATAGTAATGTACACGTTTTAGTTCAATGGGCCATGCATAACCCAATCTTTCCCGGGCCGGTTACTTGTGACCGACGTCCCACTATACCACGGTGCGTTCCTACTTGGACCCACTAAAGACATCGATGGTGGAACTCGTTTAGGTTTTGCGGCATGTCCTAAGACCCACTCGGCTTAGGGAGTCCGTCCTCAGTACGAGAAAGCCATCGTTGTTGGTATAGACCCTATTAGACCGACCGAGACTTTGACTAAGAGCATACATGGCGTCGTTATACTGTTTCCGTGACTACATGCTACTTGGTCCGTGTCTCATCCTTTTTTTCAAAAAACCGTGTTTTCAAAAAAAACTTGCATCTTTTTTTCGAAAACTATCCATTTTTCAAACCCGGAAAGCTACCGAATTTAGGACTTATGATTTTGACTCAAAATAGCCTATTTTTAGCCGGTATGCTGTCCAAACCTTTTCAAAAATCCAAAATCTCGACCCGATAACTTTTTTTTCGATTTAAAAAAAAAACCGGCCATCCTATCCGAATTTGGTCGGTTATCAAATCCAAATCCTCTTTTCAAAGCTTTCTTCTTCTTAGGACTTCCTGTATTTAGCAGTGTCGGGTCTTGTCATAAGTTGTTAGAGTCCATAGCGTCGAAGCTCCGTCGATCTTACATCACGAGTTTCTACCCCATCCCAGTCCGCCTTATTTGTTTAGGCACGGCCCACCTACGTAGGACAAACTCCTACAAAGGGAAGCCCGTCTACACTTTAGGGTCCAAGGTCTAGGGAGTATCTCACGTGGACCTTCTTTCGAGCGGGACTCGGCCCACATAGCCGAATCCTAAGGGAGGCCTACCTTTCACAAGTCACCCGTCTAGGAGTCGGTCTTCAGCCTCACTCGGGGGCTACCCTTCATCAGAGCGGTCAATCACGGTTGCTCTAAGAGTCATGTCTTACACGTGTTGTCTCACGTATCCCACTTTCGAGTCACTTAGGTGTCACACCATCTGAGTCCTGTCTGAGCCCTCAGTCTCACTTGGGGGCTATTCTCCGACGGAGCGATTAATCACAGTCACTCCGAGAATCGTACCCCGCACATTTGTCTTAGGAGAGTCTAACTCGAGTCAAACTGGAGTCGTCTCTCCTCCCGCGCTATTTCCTATGCCTTGGTGAATTTGAGTTCCGAAGCAACTTTCCTGATAACGCGGTATTCTCACAGACAGGTCGCCCTTCACCCGAACCATGACTAAGGACTCCATTGATCAACTAACCGCCTCGTTGGCCAAGATCCAAGGTCAACTGAACCAGATGAGGGGAGACCAAACCGCCATTGCCACCCGTTTGAGTGCCTTGGAACAAAGGACTCCTAAGGTCGGGAATGAAACCACTGGGCCCATAGCTGAACTGGCCAACGCAGTCCGCAAGCTGGAGGAACAGGTCCACCTGTCGACCAACAATTCAATCCATACGGAGAATGCTCGTTCCTATTCACCTTTGACCGACGAGCTGCCCGCTAACCTCAACCTGACGGGGCTACCAATGTTCGACGGGACTGAAGACCCGGTATTACATATCCGGGCTTTCAAAGAATTCATGGCCATCAAAGGAGTGAAATCAACCATGTTCAAACACCTGTTTGCTTCCTCCCTCGAGAAGCACCCGAAAGCCTGGTACTACAGGCTTGACCCCAAGAAGTACAAGACTTGGGATGACGTAGCGACAGAATTCGCTCGGAATTATGCCGATAATACCGAGATCCAGACCATGATGCGTACTTTGGAAATCATGGCCCAAGAGCCCAAGGAAGGTTTCACCAAGTACCTTCAAAGGTGGAGGGCCGAAAGTGTGAAGTTGGTAGACAAGCCCAACGAGAAGACACTAGTGGAAGCATTCATCAACAACCTCCTACCTTCTTACCGCGTCCATCTTAGGTATGCCGGCATTTCCAACTTTGCAGTGCTTACCGAAATGGGCACTAGGATTGAAGATGATCTTCGACACAATGAAGATCTGGGTGAAGTTTCTACTGGACATCCACCTGAGTCCTTAGAGGCTGAAGACTACTGACGACATTACCCGAGAGTCTAGATTTGGTTCAAGTCCTAGTCTGAGTCCGAGTCTAGGATCACTATTTTCTGTCAAAGTCAAAGTCAGAGTCATTTGCATTCTGTCCTCTTTTCACATTTCAATAAAATCAGCTTTTCTATTTTCTCATATATTTCCTTACGTGTTTCCGAGAACATGATGAATACCATCATACACTGTGAGCACGTGCACATGACTATTATAGGCACATCTATAACGACTGCAGGAAACTGAGACTCGTGTTTTCCTTTTACCTGTTCCATGTCTGACATAGAAAGCCACATAACCACCCTTAGCAGGATCGGAGCATATCGAATCCTATGACAAATCTGGGAATTCTCCTAGTTTGGGTCCAAGACGGGAGGCAAGCCCATTTCCCACAACAAATACCCATCCGATAAGATCAACCTATCCCTACCTTTGGTAACAGTCCAACAAAAATTCAAAAAACCCATGACCGGGGCTGAGAGGTCAACCAAAATTCAAAAAACCTATGACCGGGGCTGAGAGGTCAACCAACATTCAAGAAACCCATGACCGGGGCTAAAAGGTCAACCAAAAAAAAACCATGACTGTGGCTAAGAGGTCAATAAAAAAAATCAAATACCCATGACCGTGGTCAACGGTCAACTCAAGTGAAAATCCTTTGACCGGGGTACGGTCAAATTAAATATTATCAGTACCATCCAATAGGGGAATGACAATCAAGCTGGTCAGCTAACACCACATTTATCCTTCCCACATTACATCCCTAAAGACCTTCTCGAGACCTAGGCTAGAGACAGCCCGGAATTTCGGGGATTCAAGCTCCATAGGATACCCTAACCATTAGGGTCAGACATGGAAATCAGATCCCGCATTATCAAACCTACCCCGATCGAAGTTCGAGTCATTATTACTCGACTTCCCCCTTTCCTACCACATTAAAATACCTTACCCTCGAAGCCTTAGCTCCACAAAATCAAGCTCCAGATTTCGAATCATCGAAGCCACTTACTTCCTAGCACCACATTTCCAAAAAACATCTAAACCAGTTAGCAACCCCAAACACGGGAATTCAACTTGTGGTCGGCATAGAACATGCCCAAATAGTTCACACCACCTCTGAGGGCTACCCCGGAAAATGCTCACAGTCACAGGATCAACATCCTAACTATTCTACCCCTTTGGTCAAGACATCATTGGGAATGCACCTAGCCTACACCATTGCTATGGCTAGTTACACACAAAGCCCTAATAAACTAGGCACCATAATACATCTTTCAACACTGAACTACGGCTTGGTTTGATTTCACAACACGTGAATACGTAGGCAACCTTTCAACAAAGGCGCAACCACCCACATTGACACAAATTCAAAAAGCATCATCATTCCGGTCACGACACTGTCATGTTCTCAACAGCTAGATTTGTTGTCCCGGGGGCTTCTCTTAGGCAGAAGTTCTCCATCCATTCACATAATCCAATATACCTTCAAAATCTAGCCTCCTTTCTTTAGTGAGTCCTAGTACTCGGCCCAGTCGAAGGCAAGAATCTGTCAGAGGCTCGAAGCAACACCCACTTTGGGAATGTGCCCTAAAAATCAAAAATCCAAAAGAACACCAGCCTACGGCGTTGCTACCACAAATCCCTGTCGTACGGAAAAAGTCTCATCTTTCTCGTTCCGAGGATTCGACCATGTTGCCACTCGCCTAGGCTACGTAATCGCGCAACTTAAGAGTCTTGTCATCTTAGGTGGCCCATCCCCTACCGAGTCATGGTCCAACCCTTAGGGAGTCCAGTCGTGTCTGCCGACTCGTCCGGTCACGTTCAGAGTCGAGTCTGTCGGTATATCTCCCACTTCATCTAGGCATACAGGCCTAACCAGAAATTTTTAGGAATCCGTGTCAGAATCTGAACAGGAATCAAGTCATCCTAAACATTCCTTTTCTTCCAAATTTTTCAAAATTTCCGCCATTTAAAAAAAAACGGTTTTTTCCGAAAAAAAATCAACCAAAAATCATTTTCTTCCCCAGCACGAGTCGATGTTTTATCTGTATGTTGCATGCAAAATAGACAGGTGTCCCAAGACTCCTGGAGAATTATCAAAGTTCTCAGTGAAAATTCAAGCAACATTTTCGCTGAGGAATCGGATGTATCAGTAAGAGGCACATCCGCAGCTTCTAATAGAGGCTCCCGCGCAATTCAAAGATGGGACGTATCAGTAAGCGGTACACCCATAGCCTCCAAAGGCAAACTCCCACGCAATTTAAAGATGGATATTGTCTGTAAACAGACAAACCCAAGACTTTTTTAGTAGATGATGATAGGACGCAAACATGCTTTAATGGGCTCGGATATTGGCTCGAAATCATGGACATTTGGTTTAGGCTTATTACGGAGTACAAATCTCACAAAACGGACCTCAAATCCAGGCCCATTAGGTCGTTTCGAGTCAAATGAGACTAATTTGGATCGATTCCGACACTGGGGGTAAAACCGTCTTTTAGCGACCGAGTCAAACCCGGTCAAAGATATTTTTTCCCGAGTCACACGAGCTGGCCGTGACACTACACGGCTGATTCAGACTCAAACACCAAAAAAATCAGCTTCGAATAATATTAAACAAATCCATTTAAGGATAGAATTCGATCTCAAGTAGGAATTCTATCCGGAAACCGAATCAGACATCGACCGAGGATCAAAATACTCGGCCAAGACATCCAAGACAGCCGAAATACCTCCCCACCAGCCGAGACTTTTGACTTCTTCACCAAGAAACGAGAAGTTTATTCCATTACGAACTCTCGTATTTCCTATCCAAACCGGTGTTTCTTGTCACACAAACAAGACCACCTCGATTCCTATAAATAGGACCTTATATCCGACACAAAAAACAACAGTTTTGATACACAATTTTTCAGCAACTCATACACAATTATTATAGCAAAAACAATCTCGAAATCCACATCCGAAGGAATCCCGAAATAGTGTCCAAAAACCGATGAATCTGTCCCGTCACCCGGCCGAACCCACGCCTCACACACACACACAGAAACGCTCCAAAAACCGACACCTTAACTCACCCGCATCATCTCGACGCTCCCGTGCCTAAGCCACTGTCCGACGAGCCTTATACCGAGAACGCAAAGCATGTAGGTTGAGGGTGTAAATCAAACCCGATTCTTCTTCCTTTCTCTCTCTTTCTCACGTTTTTTCTTCTTTTTTTAGTTAGTTTTCGTCGGTCGTTTCATATTTTAATATGGGTCGTTCATCGCATATATTTTTCTAATATCGATATAATCAAAAACTATTTTCATATTAACAAACATTCTTAAGATGCAATATCAACTCCATAGTTGAATGTTGTAACAAAAGAATTAAATCAAAACTCGACGATATAAAGTCGTTACATCTTTTTTCTTTTCCTTTTTTCGTTCAAACTTTTTATTTTTATCTCTTTTTTACAAAACCTTTTTTAATTCATTCCGACTATTCGATATCGATTTCATAATCGAATATCGAATACGACGAATATCGAAAATATAAATCGAGTATAAATTAATCCATATTTGTACGCGATTTATAAAAATTAACGATTTTTGACCAATAAAAAAAAAAACCCGGACAGACTGCCACGCGAGTCGCGCGCCTGCCAGGCGACTCGCGCGGTAGCCTGCTCGGCCGAGTCCCTTTTTTTTCGTTTCTTCGCTTTTCTATTTTTAATTCTTTTCGAACCTTACATTAAAATGCGACTTTCGCGACTTATTTTAATAAATACTTTTTTTCGACCTCGGTCCACCTGTCGACCAACAATTCAATCCATACGGAGAATGCTCGTTCCTATTCACCTTTGACCGACGAGCTGCCCGCTAACCTCAACCTGACGGGGCTACCAATGTTCGACGGGACTGAAGACCCGGTATTACATATCCGGGCTTTCAAAGAATTCATGGCCATCAAAGGAGTGAAATCAACCATGTTCAAACACCTGTTTGCTTCCTCCCTCGAGAAGCACCCGAAAGCCTGGTACTACAGGCTTGACCCCAAGAAGTACAAGACTTGGGATGACGTAGCGACAGAATTCGCTCGGAATTATGCCGATAATACCGAGATCCAGACCATGATGCGTACTTTGGAAATCATGGCCCAAGAGCCCAAGGAAGGTTTCACCAAGTACCTTCAAAGGTGGAGGGCCGAAAGTGTGAAGTTGGTAGACAAGCCCAACGAGAAGACACTAGTGGAAGCATTCATCAACAACCTCCTACCTTCTTACCGCGTCCATCTTAGGTATGCCGGCATTTCCAACTTTGCAGTGCTTACCGAAATGGGCACTAGGATTGAAGATGATCTTCGACACAATGAAGATCTGGGTGAAGTTTCTACTGGACATCCACCTGAGTCCTTAGAGGCTGAAGACTACTGACGACATTACCCGAGAGTCTAGATTTGGTTCAAGTCCTAGTCTGAGTCCGAGTCTAGGATCACTATTTTCTGTCAAAGTCAAAGTCAGAGTCATTTGCATTCTGTCCTCTTTTCACATTTCAATAAAATCAGCTTTTCTATTTTCTCATATATTTCCTTACGTGTTTCCGAGAACATGATGAATACCATCATACACTGTGAGCACGTGCACATGACTATTATAGGCACATCTATAACGACTGCAGGAAACTGAGACTCGTGTTTTCCTTTTACCTGTTCCATGTCTGACATAGAAAGCCACATAACCACCCTTAGCAGGATCGGAGCATATCGAATCCTATGACAAATCTGGGAATTCTCCTAGTTTGGGTCCAAGACGGGAGGCAAGCCCATTTCCCACAACAAATACCCATCCGATAAGATCAACCTATCCCTACCTTTGGTAACAGTCCAACAAAAATTCAAAAAACCCATGACCGGGGCTGAGAGGTCAACCAAAATTCAAAAAACCTATGACCGGGGCTGAGAGGTCAACCAACATTCAAGAAACCCATGACCGGGGCTAAAAGGTCAACCAAAAAAAAAACCATGACTGTGGCTAAGAGGTCAATAAAAAAAAATCAAATACCCATGACCGTGGTCAACGGTCAACTCAAGTGAAAATCCTTTGACCGGGGTACGGTCAAATTAAAAATTATCAGTACCATCCAATAGGGGAATGACAATCAAGCTGGTCAGCTAACACCACATTTATCCTTCCCACATTACATCCCTAAAGACCTTCTCGAGACCTAGGCTAGAGACAGCCCGGAATTTCGGGGATTCAAGCTCCATAGGATACCCTAACCATTAGGGTCAGACATGGAAATCAGATCCCGCATTATCAAACCTACCCCGATCGAAGTTCGAGTCATTATTACTCGACTTCCCCCTTTCCTACCACATTAAAATACCTTACCCTCGAAGCCTTAGCTCCACAAAATCAAGCTCCAGATTTCGAATCATCGAAGCCACTTACTTCCTAGCACCACATTTCCAAAAAACATCTAAACCAGTTAGCAACCCCAAACACGGGAATTCAACTTGTGGTCGGCATAGAACATGCCCAAATAGTTCACACCACCTCTGAGGGCTACCCCGGAAAATGCTCACAGTCACAGGATCAACATCCTAACTATTCTAGCCCTTTGGTCAAGACATCATTGGGAATGCACCTAGCCTACACCATTGCTATGGCTAGTTACACACAAAGCCCTAATAAACTAGGCACCATAATACATCTTTCAACACTGAACTACGGCTTGGTTTGATTTCACAACACGTGAATACGTAGGCAACCTTTCAACAAAGGCACAACCACCCACATTGACACAAATTCAAAAAGCATCATCATTCCGGTCACGACACTGTCATGTTCTCAACAGCTAGATTTGTTGTCCCGGGGGCTTCTCTTAGGCAGAAGTTCTCCATCCATTCACATAATCCAATATACCTTCAAAATCTAGCCTCCTTTCTTTAGTGAGTCCTAGTACTCGGCCCAGTCGAAGGCAAGAATCTGTCAGAGGCTCGAAGCAACACCCACTTTGGGAATGTGCCCTAAAAATCAAAAATCCAAAAGAACACCAGCCTACGGCGTTGCTACCACAAATCCCTGTCGTACGGAAAAAGTCTCATCTTTCTCGTTCCGAGGATTCGACCATGTTGCCACTCGCCTAGGCTACGTAATCGCGCAACTTAAGAGTCTTGTCATCTTAGGTGGCCCATCCCCTACCGAGTCATGGTCCAACCCTTAGGGAGTCCAGTCGTGTCTGCCGACTCGTCCGGTCACGTTCAGAGTCGAGTCTGTCGGTATATCTCCCACTTCATCTAGGCATACAGGCCTAACCAGAAATTTTTAGGAATCCGTGTCAGAATCTGAACAGGAATCAAGTCATCCTAAACATTCCTTTTCTTCCAAATTTTTCAAAATTTCCGCCATTTAAAAAAAAACGGTTTTTTCCGAAAAAAAATCAACCAAAAATCATTTTCTTCCCCAGCACGAGTCAATGTTTTATCTGTATGTTGCATACAAAATAGACAGGTGTCCCAAGACTCCTGGAGAATTATCAAAGTTCTCAGTGAAAATTCAAGCAACATTTTCGCTGAGGAATCGGATGTATCAGTAAGAGGCACATCCGCAGCTTCTAATAGAGGCTCCCGCGCAATTCAAAGATGGGACGTATCAGTAAGCGGTACACCCATAGCCTCCAAAGGCAAACTCCCACGCAATTTAAAGATGGATATTGTCTGTAAACAGACAAACCCAAGACTTTTTTAGTAGATGATGATAGGACGCAAACATGCTTTAATGGGCTCGGATATTGGCTCGAAATCATGGACATTTGGTTTAGGCTTATTACGGAGTACAAATCTCACAAAACGGACCTCAAATCCAGGCCCATTAGGTCGTTTCGAGTCAAATGAGACTAATTTGGATCGATTCCGACACTGGGGGTAAAACCGTCTTTTAGCGACCGAGTCAAACCCGGTCAAAGATATTTTTTCCCGAGTCACACGAGCTGGCCGTGACACTACACGGCTGATTCAGACTCAAACACCAAAAAAATCAGCTTCGAATAATATTAAACAAATCCATTTAAGGATAGAATTCGATCTCAAGTAGGAATTCTATCCGGAAACCGAATCAGACATCGACCGAGGATCAAAATACTCGGCCAAGACATCCAAGACAGCCGAAATACCTCCCCACCAGCCGAGACTTTTGACTTCTTCACCAAGAAACGAGAAGTTTATTCCATTACGAACTCTCGTATTTCCTATCCAAACCGGTGTTTCTTGTCACACAAACAAGACCACCTCGATTCCTATAAATAGGACCTTATATCCGACACAAAAAACAACAGTTTTGATACACAATTTTTCAGCAACTCATACACAATTATTATAGCAAAAACAATCTCGAAATCCACATCCGAAGGAATCCCGAAATAGTGTCCAAAAACCGATGAATCTGTCCCGTCACCCGGCCGAACCCACGCCTCACACACACACACAGAAACGCTCCAAAAACCGACACCTTAACTCACCCGCATCATCTCGACGCTCCCGTGCCTAAGCCACTGTCCGACGAGCCTTATACCGAGAACGCAAAGCATGTAGGTTGAGGGTGTAAATCAAACCCGATTCTTCTTCCTTTCTCTCTCTTTCTCACGTTTTTTCTTCTTTTTTTAGTTAGTTTTCGTCGGTCGTTTCATATTTTAATATGGGTCGTTCATCGCATATATTTTTCTAATATCGATATAATCAAAAACTATTTTCATATTAACAAACATTCTTAAGATGCAATATCAACTCCATAGTTGAATGTTGTAACAAAAGAATTAAATCAAAACTCGACGATATAAAGTCGTTACATCTTTTTTCTTTTCCTTTTTTCGTTCAAACTTTTTATTTTTATCTCTTTTTTACAAAACCTTTTTTAATTCATTCCGACTATTCGATATCGATTTCATAATCGAATATCGAATACGACGAATATCGAAAATATAAATCGAGTATAAATTAATCCATATTTGTACGCGATTTATAAAAATTAACGATTTTTGACCAATAAAAAAAAAAACCCGGACAGACTTCCACGCGAGTCGCGCGCCTGCCAGGCGACTCGCGCGGTAGCCTGCTCGGCCGAGTCCCTTTTTTTTCGTTTCTTCGCTTTTCTATTTTTAATTCTTTTCGAACCTTACATTAAAATGCGACTTTCGCGACTTATTTTAATAAATACTTTTTTTCGACCTCGGTCAACACGTGTTAATCAATCACGTGTCATCAAATCTTTTCTAAAATCATGCATATTATTTATTTATATCTTTTTCAATTTATTCATCGTTACTAACTCGTTTTCTCGTGTTTGTAGCTTTATATTTGTTTTTATCGTTTTATTAGACTAAAACGAACTCACATGCTAAAATAACTTTGTCGTTATTAGTTTAATATGCATTAAACGACTTAGCAACCTATTTTATTTTTCTCACATGCTTAGGAAAATAATGTTTGCATATCATTCAACCGTCGAACTAACCCGTGTACACCAAAAACGAACGATATCTTAGTAAAGGCCGCTAAGTGCGGGCGGGGTTGGGTGTTCTTAGTGAACTTCCCAACACGTACCCTCACCCCTTACTCAGAACCGTGGTTTCCGGATGTCCGAAACCATTGGCAACGAGAGTCATTCAATATACGATTAACCGCCCAGTCGGCATCGGTATCGATATGCAAAGGGACGAGCCCAATAAACTCTGACATCGGAAATGGGCCGTATTTTGTATACGGCCCACTACGACATAGAGTGGGCTCGAACAGTTCCGAATAACCACAAAATTCGGTGGCGACTCCTACTTCGATTTAAATTTCAATTTGACCATCTCATATGGAGATTCATTCGCCTCCCCAAACCCGCGCGTGGCCGCGTCGGGGTGGACCTATGTCATGTCCACAATTTGGCGACTCCGCTGGGGACTAACTGATGAGTCACTTACCATCGACATCCCTAGGGTGAGACTCGAAAAGAAATCGTTCGAATAGTAATGTACACGTTTTAGTTCAATGGGCCATGCATAACCCAATCTTTCCCGGGCCGGTTACTTGTGACCGACGTCCCACTATACCACGGTGCGTTCCTACTTGGACCCACTAAAGACATCGATGGTGGAACTCGTTTAGGTTTTGCGGCATGTCCTAAGACCCACTTGGCTTAGGGAGTCCGTCCTCAGTACGAGAAAGCCATCGTTGTTGGTATAGACCCTATTAGACCGACCGAGACTTTGACAAAGAGCATACATGGCGTCATTATACTGTTTCCGTGACTACATGCTACTTGGTCCGTGTCTCATCCTTTTTTTCAAAAAACCGTGTTTTCAAAAAAAACTTGCATCTTTTTTTCGAAAACTATCCATTTTTCAAACCCGGAAAGCTACCGAATTTAGGACTTATGATTTTGACTCAAAATAGCCTATTTTTATCCGGTATGCTGTCCAAACCTTTTCAAAAATCCAAAATCTCGACCCGATAACTTTTTTTCGATTTAAAAAAAAAACCGGCCATCCTATCCGACTTTGCTCGGTTTTCAAATCCAAATCCTCTTTTCAAAGCTTTCTTCTTCTTAGGACTTCCCGTATTTAGCAGTGTCGGGTCTTGTCATAAGTTGTTAGAGTCCATAGCGTCGAAGCTCCGTCGATCTTACATCACGAGTTTCTACCCCATCCCATTCCGCCTTATTTATCAAGGCACGGCCCACCTACGTAGGACTAACTCATACAAAGGGAAGCCCGTCTGCACTTTAGGGTCCAAGGTCTAGGGAGTATCTCACGTGGACCTTCCTTCGAGCGGGACTCGGCCCACATAGCCAAATCCTAAGGGAGGCCCACCTTTCACAAGTCACCCGTCTAGGAGTCGGTCTTCAGCCTCACTCGGGGGCTACCCTTCATCAGAGCGGTCAATCACGGTTGCTCTAAGGGTCTTGTCTTACACGTGTTGTCTCACGTATCCCACTTTCGAGTCACTTAGGTGTCACACCATCTGAGTCCTGTCTGAGCCCTCAGTCTCACTTGGGGGCTATTCTCCGACGGAGCGATTAATCACAGTCACTCCGAGAATCGTACCCCGCACATTTGTCTTAGGAGAGTCTAACTCGAGTCAAACTGGAGTCGTCTCTCCTCCCGCGCTATTTCCTATGCCTTGGTGAATTTGAGTTCCGAAGCAACTTTCCTGATTACGCGGTATTCTCACAGATAGGCCGCCCTTCACCCGAACCATGACTAAGGACTCCATTGATCAACTAACCGCCTCGTTGGCCAAGATCCAAGGTCAACTGAACCAGATGAGGGGAGACCAAACCGCCATTGCCACCCGTTTGAGTGCCTTGGAACAAAGGACTCCTAAGGTCGGGAATGAAACCACTGGGCCCATAGCTGAACTGGCCAACGCAGTCCGCAAGCTGGAGGAACAGGTCCACCTGTCGACCAACAATTCAATCCATACGGAGAATGATCGTTCCTATTCACCTTTGACCGACGAGCTGCCCGCTAACCTCAACCTGACGGGCCTACCAATGTTTGACGGGACTGAAGACCCGGTATTACATATCCAGGCTTTCAAAGAATTCATGGCCATCAAAGGAGTGAAATCAACCATGTTCAAACACCTGTTTGCTTCCTCCCTCGAGAAGCACCCGAAAGCCTGGTACTACAGGCTTGACCCCAAGAAGTACAAGACTTGGGATGACGTAGCGACAGAATTCGCTCGGAATTATGCCGATAATACCGAGATCCAGACCATGATGCGTACTTTGGAAATCATGGCCCAAGAGCCCAAGGAAGGTTTCACCAAGTACCTTCAAAGGTGGAGGGCCGAAAGTGTGAAGTTGGTAGACAAGCCCAACGAGAAGACACTAGTGGAAGCATTCATCAACAACCTCCTACCTTCTTACCGCGTCCATCTTAGGTATGCCGGCATTTCCAACTTTGTAGTGCTTACCGAAATGGGCAATAGGATTGAAGATGATCTTCGACACAATGAAGATCTGGGTGAAGTTTCTACTGGACATCCACCTGAGTCCTTAGAGGCCGAAGACTACTGACGACATTATCCGAGAGTCTAGATTTGGTTCAAGTCCTAGTCTGAGTCCGAGTCTAGGATCACTATTTTCTGTCAAAGTCAAAGTCAGAGTCATTTGCATTCTGTCCTCTTTTCACATTTCAATAAAATCAGCTTTTCTATTTTCTCATATATTTCCTTACGTGTTTCCGAGAACATGATGAATACCATCATACACTGTGAGCACGTGCACGTGACTATTATAGGCACATCTATAACGACTGCAGGAAACTGAGACCCGTGTTTTCCTTTTACCTGTTCCATGTCTGACATAGAAAGCCACATAACCACCCTTAGCAGGATCGGAGCATATCGAATCCTATGACAAATCTGGGAATTCTCCTAGTTTGGGTCCAAGACGGGAGGCAAGCCCATTTCCCACAACAAATACCCATCCGATAAGATCAACCTATCCCTACCTTTGGTATCAGTGCAAAAAAAATTCAAAAATCCCATGACCGGGGCTGAGAGGTCAACCAAAATTCAAAAAACCTATGACCGGGGCTGAGAGGTCAACCAACATTCAAGAAACCCATGACCGCGGCTAAAAGGTCAACCAAAAAAAAAACCATGACCGTGGGTAAGAGGTCAATAAAAAAAAATCAAATACCCATGACCGTGGTCAACGGTCAACTCAAGTGAAAATCCTTTGACCGGGGTACGGTCAAATTCAAAATTATCAATACCATCCAATAGGGGAGTGACAATCAAGCTGGTCAGCTAACACCACATTTATCCTTCCCACATTACAACCCTAAAGACCTTCTCGAGACCTAGGCTAGAGACAGCCCGGAATTTCGAGGATTCAAGCTCCATAGGATACCCTAACCATTAGGGTCAGACATGGAAATCAGATCCCGCATTATCAAACCTACCCCGATCGAAGTTCGAGTCATTATTACTCGACTTCCCCCTTTCCTACCACATTACAATACCTTACCCTCGAAGCCTTAGCTCCACAAATTCGAGCTCCAGATTTCGAATCATCGAAGCCACTTACTTCCTAGCACTTCCAAAAAACATCTAAACCAGTTACCAACCCCAAACACGGGAATTCAACTTGCGGTCGGCATAGAACATGCCCAAATAGTTCACACCACCTCTGAGGGCTACCCCGGAAAATGCTCACAGTCACAGGATCAACATCCTAACTATTCTAGCCCTTTGGTCAAGACATCATTGGGAATGCACCTAGCCTACACCATTGCTATGGCTAGTTACACACAAAGCCCTAATAAACTAGGCACCATAATACATCTTTCAACACTGAACTACGGCTTGGTTTGATTTCACAACACGTGAATACGTAGGCAACCTTTCAACAAAGGCACAACCACCCACATTGACACAAATTCAAAAAGCATCATCATTCCGGTCACGACACTGTCATGTTCTCAACAGCTAGATTTGTTGTCCCGGGGGCTTCTCTTAGGCAGAAGTTCTCCATCCATTCACATAATCCAATATACCTTCAAAATCTAGCCTCCTTTCTTTAGTGAGTCCTAGTAGTCGGCCCAGTCGAAGGCAAGAATCTGTCAGAGGCTCGAAGCAACACCCACTTTGGGAATGTGCCCTAAAAATCAAAAATCCAAAAGAACACCAGTCTACGGCGTTGCTACCACAAATCCCTGTCGTACGGAAAAAGTCTCATCTTTCTCGTTCCGAGGATTCGACCATGTTGCCACTCGCCTAGGCTACGGAATCGCGCAACTTAAGAGTCTTGTCATCTTAGGTGGCCCATCCCCTACCGAGTCATGGTTCAACCCTTAGGGAGTCCAGTCGTGTCTGCCGACTCGTCCGGTCACGTCCAGAGTCGAGTCTGTCGGTATATCTCCCACTTCATCTAGGCATACAGGCCTAACCAGAAATTTTTAGGAATCCGTGTCAGAATCTGAACAGGAATCAAGTCATCCCAAACATTCCTTTTCTTCCAAATTTTTCAAAATTTCCGCCATTTAAAAAAAAAAACGGTTTTTTCCAAAAAAAAATCAACCAAAAATCATTTTCTTCCCCAGCACGAGTCGATGTTTTATCTGTATGTTGCATGCAAAACAGACAGGTGTCCCAAGACTCCTGGAGAATTATCAAAGTTCTCAGTGAAAATTCAAGCAACATTTTCGCTGAGGAATCGGATGTATCAGTAAGAGGCACATCCGCAGCTTCTAATAGAGGCTCCCGCGCAATTCAAAGATGGGACGTATCAGTAAGCGGTACACCCATAGCCTCCAAAAGCAAACTCCCACGCAATTTCAAGATGGAGATTGTCTGTAAACAGACAAACCCAAGACTTTTTTAGTAGATGATGATAGGACGAAAACGTGCTTTAATGGGCTCGGATATGGGCTCGAAATCATGGACATTTGGTTTAGGCTTATTACGGAGTACAAATCTCACAAAACGGACCTCAAATCCAGGCCCATTAGGTCGTTTCGAGTCAAATCAGACTAATTTGGATCGATTCCGACACTGGGGATAAAACCGTCTTTTAGCGACCGAGTCAAACCCGGTCAAAGATATTTTTTCCCGAGTCACACGAGCTGGCCGTGACACTACACGGCTGATTCAGACTCAAACACCAAAAAAATCAGCTTCGAATAATATTAAACAAATCCGTTTAAGGATAGAAATCGATCTCAAGTAGGAATTCTATCCGGAAACCGAATCAGACATCGACCGAGCATCAAAATACTCGGCCAAGACATCCAAGACAGCCGAAATACCTCCCCACCAGCCGAGACTTTTGACTTCTTCACCAAGAAACGAGAAGTTTATTCCATTACGAACTCTCGTATTTCCTATCCAAACCGGTGTTTCTTGTCACACAAACAAGACCACCTCGATTCCTATAAATAGGACCTTATATCCGACACAAAAAACAACAGTTTTGATACACAATTTTTCAGCAACTCATACACAATTATTATAGCAAAAACAATCTCGAAATCCACATCCGAAGGAATCCCGAAATAGTGTCCAAAAACCGATGAATCCGTCCCGTCACCCGGCCGAACCAACGCCTCACACACACACACAGAAACGCTCCAAAAACCGACACCTTAACTCACCCGCATCATCTCGACGCTCCCGTGCCTAAGCCACTGTCCGACGAGCCTTATACCGAGAACGCAAAGCATGTAGGTTGAGGGTGTAAATCAAACCCGATTCTTCTTCCTTTCTCTCTCTTTCTCACGTTTTTTCTTCTTTTTTTAGTTAGTTTTCGTCGGTCATTTCATCTTTTAATATGGGTCGTTCATCGCATATATTTTTCTAATATCGATATAATCAAAAACTATTTTCATATTAACAAACATTCTTAAGATGCAATATCAACTCCATAGTTGAATGTTGTAACAAAAGAATTAAATCAAAACTCGACGATATAAAGTCGTTACATCTTTTTTCTTTTCCTTTTTTCGTTCAAACTTTTTATTTTTATCTCTTTTTTACAAAACCTTTTTTAATTCATTCCGACTATTCGATATCGATTTCATAATCGAATATCGAATACGACGAATATCGAAAATATAAATTGAGTATAAATTAATCCATATTTGTACGCGATTTATAAAAATTAACGATTTTTGACCAATAAAAAAAAAAAACCCGGACAGACTGCCACGCGAGTCGCGCGCCTGCCAGGTGACTCGCGCGGCAGCCTGCTCGGCCGAGTCCCTTTTTTTTCGTTTCTTCGCTTTTCTATTTTTAATTCTTTTCGAACCTTACATTAAAATGCGACTTTCGCGACATATTTTAATAAATACTTTTTTTCGACATCGCTTTTCGACTTTCGCGACATATGTTAATCAATCACGTGTCATCAAATCTTTTCTAAAATCATGCATATTATTTATTTATATCTTTTTCAATTTATTCATCGTTACTAACTCGTTTTCTCGTGTTAGTAGCTTTTTATTTGTTTTTATCGTTTTATTAGACTAAAACGAACTCACATGCTAAAATAACATTGACGTTATTAGTTTAATATGCATTAAACGACTTAGCAACCCATTTTATTTTTCTCACATGCTTAGGAAAATAATGTTTGCATATCATTCAACCGTCGAACTAACCCGTGTACACCAAAAACGAACGATATCTTAGTAAAGGCCGCTAAGTGCGGGCGGGGTTGGGTGTTCTTAGTGAACTTCCGAACACGTACCCTCACCCCTTACTCAGAACCGTGGTTTCCGGATGTCCGAAACCATTGGCAACGAGAGTCATTCAATATACGATTAACCGCCCAGTCGGCATCGGTATCGATATGCAAAGGGACGAGCCCAATAAACTCTGACATCGGAAATGGGCCGTATTTTGTATACGGCCCACTACGACATAGAGTGGGCTCGAACGGTTCCGAATAACCACAAAATTCGGTGGCGACTCCTACTTCGATTTAAATTTCAATTTGACCATCTCATATGGAGATTCATTCGCCTCCCCAAACCCGCGCGTGGCCGCTTCGGGGTGGACCTATGTCATGTCCACAGCTTCTCGTCCCGGTCGTGATGGATGTGATCCCGACCGGGGTGGGTCACGTAGGCTTCAAATATGATCACATAGGTCCCTACATGCTCTTGCTAGACTTCTTATCGACTCTCGGTGCTCGGGAATGGGCTCTAAAGGACTCGGGATCGAGTCTAAGCCACCGAGTCATCGTCGCTTCTCTTCATTCGCTCCATATGCATCGGAAACGAGTCGGAATCGTTCCATTTCTCCAAGATAGGCCAAAGAGACCTAAAACAAGCTAGAAGAGCGTAAGTAGCCTCGAAACCGCTCCAAAGAGCGATTCCACAAGAGAAACCGGGACCAAACACAAGAAATAAGCACTACATAACACACTTATCAACTCCCCCACACTTAACCCTTACTCGCCCTCGAGTAAGCACGAACTAACTAAAAACCTAAACGAAACTAGACTACTAACCGAGCGGGTATTAGCTTACCTTACGCCTTTTCAAATCACGCGAGAACACTTAGAGGAAAAGTGCTCTCCGCAAGGCAAGTGAGGTCTAGGTCTTGCGACAAAACTTTGGATACAACCGAACACGAAAACACACACACAAACAAACAATCGGCTGCATCCAAGAAGAAACAAATACCGATTTCCTCCACAAAGAGTGAAAGAAACACCGGTTAAGGACTCAAGGCAAGTGACAACGTTCCCAAGCTAATAATACAAACCGAAATGGACAAAATCCTAATAGTATGACGACAAAGCAATAAAAACGTTGGTAACTTACCTAGGTCCTCCTAACCTTCTAAGAACGTACTACGGGACTATAGGCGGGATAGAAAAAGGATGAACCACGGAGTTAGTCGACACTGTAGGTAAAGTGAAACCCCGCCCCCTTTAATGATAAGCCAAGAGGGTCGTCCCATGCTCAAAAAATAGCCTAACTAGTCCAAGTAAAAAAGTGGATAAGGTTGCAAAGTGAGAAAATACCGACCATTACCGCTATCATCCTTCCCAGGGACTCTGTCCTTTAGTAGGCTCTTCACGATAACAATCGGTAAAAGGCTTATTTTTGAGGGGGTAAGATTTTTTTGTGAAATGATTTTCTTGGCATCTTTCTTTTGTATTTTGCTTTTGATTTGTTGTGCCTTTTATTTTTCTTCTTTTGTATTTTGTTTTTGATTTGTTGTGCATTTTCTTTTTCTTCTTTCTTTTCTTTCTTTTCTTTCTTTCTTTTTCTTTTTCTTTCTCTTTTTGACTTAGTTTGCCTTTTGGATAAATCTTGTATTGTAGGCATTCAATCACAACCAAGTAACAAACTTCAACAAATTGCAACTTATTTGTGAGATATGTGTAGAAGGTAGAGAAATGGGTGAGTCGGGCGCGCTTTCCCTTTAAACCCACAAAAAGGGGGAAACTTGGACTAATCAAACATTTTCGAACATGGTCACCTAAGAGGACAGGACTCGGCAATCAAGGCCTTTTCACCCCGTGGGTGGTCAAAGTGGTCAAAATGCAAATCCCGCAGTAAATCCCTAGTAGGCTAGGCGGACTCAAGGTAAGAAACCAACGAAACTATTGATGTAAAGTCATTCTACTAGACTAAAGTCCAAGAATCGATTCATATCACTAAGAAGGAAAAGTAAACCCTTGCGCACTAGCCTGAAAACCGGGTTTTCGAAAACATTTTCTACACTAGACTCACAAACTATACAAGACAAAAAAAAAAACGAAAGAAAATGAGAAAGACAAAACAAAACAAAATAGAACAAACACATACAGAAATAAACAAACACCACCCCGAAACTTCAAAACAAGCAACCACATCAACCACAAACTCCAAAAAGCTCCACCCGAGCATACACCATCACAAAAAATCCTCCAAACTCCACAAAAGGGAAAAAGGAGACAAAAATGAAAGGATATTACCGGATGTCTTGAGCTTTCCGAAACTTATCGACGATCATGCAACCTACAAGGAAATCGAGAGGCCAAAACACACAACACAAAAAATTCACGACACAAAGACACAAAAGAAAATGACATTTATTTTTCGGACCAAATCGGGCCGAAAAACGTGGATAATAACCTTCAAATTAAAAAAAATCTCTCTGGAATTCCGGCGATTTGACGATTCTAGGGCATCATTCCGGCGTGGGCAACCTTTGACGGCGACATTGCTGCCTGCGTTCACCTTGTTTCATTACTATGAGGAAGAAGGGTCGTCCAACGACTCAAGGTCCTAAACTAATGACTAGGGCAGCGAAGGAAGAACTTATTCGTAATTCGACGATGAAATTAGAGAACAACTCGAATGCGTTGGAAGGGGAGAGCAGCTCTTCTGATAACGTAAAGATTGATGACATTCCTCCAATCAACTTCGAGTCTGAGTCGGATAAGGAGGAGGACTCGGAGGAGGTTTCTGAATATGTGCCTGAAACTAACCCTGTTCCTATATCGAAACTCAATGACAGCATTGGGTGGAAACAGAGGGAGGGGAAAAAAGTGGTTGACGTAGAAGAAGAGGAGGAATTGATGAGATTTTCCGAAGATGATGTCGAGGAAGAAGTAGAGTACTGGAGCAACGCTGTTTATTGCTTCATCATGGGTGCTAATCCTCCATGGGAAAAAATTGAAGGATTTGTGAAGAGGATATGGAAAGAGCATGGAATAGATAAAATTTCATTCCTCCCGAATGGAATTTTTCTAGTTCGATTCAAAGAAAAAGATGCTAAGGTAAAAATGCTGAATCAGGGTTTGTTTATGTTTGATAATAAGCCATTAATTGTGAAAGAATGGACCTCGGATGCTAAATTGGACAAAGAGGATGTGCAAGATGTACCAAACAATTGCATGACTTACCTTTGAAATTTTGGGGTCGTTGTCTCCCTAGGATAGCCTCTCTTGTTGGACCGTATGTGAAATCCGACTTGGCTACGGATGAGAGAACAAGACTTGGGTATGCTAGGATCATGATTTTGGCTAAAATAGGACAAAAATTTAAGAACTCGATCAAGTTCCTTGATGAACATGGGAATGAAGTGGATGTTTTTGTTAAGTATGAATGGAAACCTATTTGGTGCTCAAAATGTAAAAATTATGCACACGATGGGAGTGATTGTAAGAGGGAAGAGCCGAAAGAGGCTAGAATTGAGGTTGTTCAGAAGAAGAAAGCGGATGGCGTACTGGCAGGGCAGAAGCAGCAGCCTGTTTTTGCGCAGCACAAACAACATGTTAAGCAGCCTGTCAGGTCTGCTGCTGTCCAGCTTGCAGCAGTTAGAACCAAACAGGCTCAGCCTGTTTAGTCTCCGAGAGGCAATGCAATTGTGAATCCTGAGATACCGTTCACTGAAATAGTGAAGGGGTCTCCAAGGAGAGAGATGGGTGAGGAAAAGGATGGAAACGGTTTGGAATTAGTTTTACATGGAGGTACATAATATTGGGTGTTGGAATGTACGCGGGATGTGTAATATAAATAAGCAGCGTGCAATTTGTGATTTTAATAGGAAACAACAAGTAGAGATTTTTGGTTTACTTGAAACTAAAATTAGTAATAAATCGTATGCTAAAGTTTAACAGAACATCTTCTTTGAATAGAGTATTACGACAAATAATCATTGTATTTGACGATATATTTGACGTATTTGACGATGTATTTGACGATATATAGGGAGGTCGAATTTGGCTTTTATGGAAACATGAAAGAGTGAATTTGACGATAGTGGAGTATAGTAATCAAAGTATTCATTTCAAGGTTTTATCTTTTTCGGGGAAGGAATATTGGCTTACGCTTGTCTATGCCTTTAATTCGGCTTCAGATAGACTTGGACTTTGGAGAAGACTTGAATCCTATCCTCGGAAAGGTCCATGGATGATTTTGGGAGACTTCAACTGTGTAGTGGAAGCTTGTGAACGTCTTGGTGGATCTTCGGATGAGGTGGCTATGAGCCAATTTCGAGACTGTTTAGCTAATTGTGAGGTAAGTGACTGTAAGGCTAGTGGGTCTTGGTTCACTTGGAATAATAAGCATAAAGTGGCCGAAACAAGAGTGTATAGTCGTATTGATCGTTTTTTTGATTAATGATGAGATGTTGGGATTATTTCCGAATGGGTTCGCGAATTTCTTGCCCGAAGGAACGTTTGATCATTGCCTATGTATTGTGCAATTGGAACAACCCCCGGGGAGGAGGAATCAGAGATTTAAATATATGAATATGTGGAGTAAGGCTCCGGATTTCCTGAAGTGTGTTACCGATGCATGGGTAGGCTTGATCAGTGGGACGCCTATGTACCGGGTTGTGAAGAAATTGAGTAGACTGAAGAAGCCGCTGAAAATGCTGAATGCAGCCTGTTTTTCGGATGTTGAAAACAGGTGCAATCAGGCGGAGTTACAGCTTGAGCAGGCCCAAATTTTGCTCAGGTCTGACTCGTCTGTGTCAGCATTGCAGGAGGAAAGCAGATTAAACGAGCTGGTCAGGTTGTTACAATCAGCTCGGGGTGAGTTTTGGAGCCAGAAGACCAAGCATAAATGGGTAAAAGAAGGTGACGTCAACTCTGCATATTTTCACGGTTTGCTCCGGGGTCGTAGGGCTCACAACGCCATTATGAAAATCAGTGATGCTGAAGGTGTGGAATGTTGCAGCAAGGAATCCATTGAAGATGCTTTTTTGAGGTATTATATGTCATTGCTTGGTGAGTCACGGGATGTGGAGCTGATTAATGTCGGTTTGGTCAGAAGGGGTCCAACTTGTTCACAGGAGCATAAATTGATCCTGAAGGCAACTGTGACACCGGATGAAATCAAGCGGGCACTTTTTAGCATACCTCGGGATAAGTCACCGGGTCCGGATGGTTTCTCGAGTCAATTTTTCATTGATTCGTGCGACATTATAGGTGATGAAATTGTGAAGGCTGTCCAAGATTTTTTTTATCTCAGGTAAACTTCTAAAGCAATTGAATTGTGCGAATATTGTTCTGATTCTGAAGGTGAAGCGACCTCAGTCTGTGAAGGAATTCAGGCCGATTGCTTGTTGCAATGTTTTATACAAATGTATTGCTAAAATAATATGTTCGAGACTGGCCAAAGTATTACCCCAAATAATTTCTCCTACTCAAGGGGGTTTTATTGAAGGGCGTAGTATTGTGGAGAATGTGCTGATTTGTCAGGATCTGGTACGTTTGTATAAGCGGAGGCGTACTTCGCCCAGGTGCCTTTTTAAAGTTGATATTCATAAGGCGTATGACAGTGTGGAGTGGAGCTTCGTGGATCAGATGTTGAGAGCGTTAGACTTTCCTGACCGTTTTCGTTGCTTGGTTATGGAGTGTGTCGAGACTGTCTATTACTCACTTTGTGCTAATGGTGATAATTTTGGGTTTTTTCGAGGAAAACGAGGTTTGAGACAAGGAGATCCAATGTCGCCCTTGTTATTTACGATTTTTATGGATTATTTTTCTCGAATTATGACTCATGGCAGGTTGGATAGAAATTTTAAATTTCACCCGAAGTCTGGAGCAATGAAGCTGTCTCATTTACTTTTTGCGGATGATCTTCTCCTCTTTTGTAAAGGGGAGACAGAATCGATGGAGTATTTGTGGCGCGCTTTTGCGATGGTTAGCAAGGCCTCGGGTTGGAGTATAAGTGTGGGCAAGTCTCATGCATACTTTGCGGGGGTGGATGATGACCGAAAGGCTTCAATTCTTCAGTTCTCGGGTTGTGTCGAAGGTACGTTTCCTTTTCGATATCTTGGATTACCTATCCAGAGTACTCGGCTTGGGAAGATTGATTGTGAAAAATTGATTGCTCGTTGTAGACACCCACATTTTGACTGCCAGGTGTCTATGGCAGTTTCCAAAAAACACCCGATGATGATCGGACGCTAACGTGTTTCTACGCGCTCGGATACGGGCTCAAATCCATTAGTTTATGGCTAATACACTTACGGAGTACAAATCTCACAAAATCAACCTCAAATTCAGGCCCAGTGGATCATTTCGAGTCAAACGAGACTAATTTGGGCCGACACCGACACCGGAAATAAAACCGACTTTTAGCGATTGGGTCAATCCCGGTCAAATTCGTTTCCGAGACACACAGAACAGCCTCTCACATCATCAAAAGTCCAAGTCAAACACAAAACCCATCAAACATCCAAAGTCAAGGTCCAAAAGACTGACCCGCGCGACCCAGCTAGGCCACTCGATCGAGTGACATACCCACTCGATCGAGTGGGCCTATTTTGAGCCCGACGGCAGGCGTAACGGGCCACTCGACCGGGTTAGCCACCTACTCGGTCGAGTAACCCTAAACCGGGTGCCCTAGGTTTTCCTATATAAGCAACCCCCATGCACACATCTTGAACAACTTTTACAACCCTAAAACTTTTGACAACCCTAATCTTACACACACAACCCTATGCAAACCCTAAGCAATTCTACACTAGCAACCCCTAAACCCAGTTTTAGGAATCGAACCCGAGCCACCATAACTCAACCTTCATACATCTTGAAACTCTTGTGTTAAAGCCACGATTACGAGTCCGGTCCGAGACAAGAACATGTAGGTTGAGTGTGTCAAAACCCTTTCTTTTCTCCTTCTCTTCTCGTTGTTTTTTTCTCTTTTTCGTCCTTAGTTTCGTTTTTCTTTATTTATTTATTTTGTTCATTGCATCATAATATCGATAATATAATTAGTACAAAAACATTAAAATACTTATGGATTTGTGTCGAATGTGAGTGATGGTGGGATAAGGAGAACTGCATATACAAGTGTACTGCTCACGCGTCGTCGGTCGCTTATCCCATCACCCCGATCGTTTGATTATTGAAATAAGTTAACTTAAACGATAATCCTTTTTATTTCGTTTTCATCCTTGTTCGAGTCACATATCTACGTCAATTTTCAGAACAAACATTGTATTTTAATAAGGGTCGAAACCCGTTGACACGGATCCGACATCATAATCCCTAGGGATTTATTTCGATGTCGGCAAAGTCGAGGGAATCAAGTCCTTTAATTCAAGCAAAGAGTTGGTTCCCTAGATTCGATACCAATTTCTTAATTTGATGTCGAATCTAGCAATCTAGTCACATAAATTAATTAACGCGATTTATCCATATCGCGCAAATTGATTTAAGACGACTTAAATTAATTTATTTTCTTTTATTTTCACTCTAGTATTCCATATCGATTCGATAATCGAATATGGGATACTACGAGTATTCAAAATTAGAATCGAATATAAGTCCCGCAATATTTATATTCGATTCAACAAAATCGACAATTTATAAAACCCGAGTCGAACATAAGTTTTGCAATATTTATGTCCGATTTGTTAGAGTCGTCGAATTAGCAAAAATCAAAAGCAATTTCAAATTCAATACAATTTGCAAACGAATTACAATTTGTACAGGGGGCACTCGACCGAGTGCCTAGCCCACTCGGTCGAGTGGCACCCCAAAATCAGGTCAGAATGTCAATTACGACCTCCACTCGATCGAGTCTCACAGTGACTTGGTTACTCGACCGAGTTGGTCAATAACTCGGCCGAGTACGGTCCAAAACGCAAAGCAGAACCTTTTTTTAAAACTCACCCGATCGAGTCCATCGACCACTCGATCGAGTGGCCTCATCACGACCAAATCTACCAGTCGTACATTCTTCTATTTTCAAAATTCGATAGTATTTTTCGACTTAGGTCAACACGTGCCTAATTAATCACGTATATTACTATCTTTTCAAACCATCCATAATCTTGTTTATCATTTAATTCAATTCAATATTTGCACAAACCGTTATTGTTCGTTATATCGTTACTAACCGTTTGTTGTTTCCTTTGTCAATTTTACCGTTTATTTTATTGTACTAAAATGAACCCACATGCTAAATTCCACTTTGACGTAGAATTAATTGCATTAAATTGACTTAGAAACCCTTTTCAATTCCATTCACATGCTTAGGGAAAATAATCTTTGCATATCATTTTACCGTTTAACTAGCACGCGTATTAGAAAGTCATTCGAATTCTTAGTAGAGGCCGCTAAAGTGCGGGCGGGGTTGGGTGTCCTTTGTGGGCTTCCCAACACGTACCCTCACCCCTTACTCAGAACCTCGGTTTCCGGATGCCCGAAACCATTGGCGCACGAGAGTCATTCAATACACGATATCCGATAATGTCGGTATCGGTATCAAACGCAAAGGGACGAGCCCAATAAACTCTGACATCGAATGGGCCGTATTTTGTATACGGCCCACTACGACATAGAGTGGTCTCGAATGGTTCCGAATATCCACAAAATTCGGTGGCGACTCCACTTCGACCTAAATTTCAATTCGATCCATTCTCATATGGAGATTCATTCGCCTACCCAAACCCGCGCGTGGCCGCGTCGGGGTGGACCTATGTCATGTCCACACTCGTATTATTTCGAGAATTTCTAGTATTGGAGCCCGTAAGCTGTCCTATGCTGGAAGGCTGACATTGGTTCAATCTGTGTTATCTCAACTTCATAATTATTGGGCAATGGTTTTTATCATTCCTAAATTTGTTATGGCTCGTATTGTTTCTTTATGTCGTAATTTCCTTTGGGAGGGAGGCGTAGAAGGGAATAATCGAGCCTTAGTGAGTTGGGAGAAAATTTGTCGGCCAAAGGAAGAAGGAGGTTTGGGAATCAGGGATCTCTATATTTGGAATGAAGCAGCTGTGGCGAAGCTGGCCTCGTGGGTGTTTGATCAACCGGACAGGTTATGGGTCCGATGGGTTAATGGCATCTATCTGAAGGGGGTAGAGTGGCGAGATTATCAGCCACATGCAGATGTAACGTGGGCTTGGAGGAAAACCTGTCAAGCTAAGGAGAAAATTAAGAATATGTTTGTGAATGACGCTTGGCATGGCTCGTACTCACATTACTCGACTGCGCGAACTTATCAGGAGTTACGGCATCAGACTACGAATGTTCAGTGGGCGAGATTAGTGTGGAGTGCTAGGAGTGTCCCGAGACACAACTTCATTTCGTGGCTTGCTTTTAAGGGGGCTCTGAATACGAGGATGAAGTTGTTCAGGGTTGGGGTTGCTGATTCTGACCGGTGCTATATTTGTGAAGGTGAGGAGGAGAGTTTAGAGCATCTTTTCTTTGGATGTTGTTGGAGCTCTCGTGTCATTGGGTTGTTGAGTGATTGGGTGAGGAAACGAATTCCGAGTAATAGAGGGCTGGAATGGGCGAAGAAGGTGAGGGGCTCGAAACTTCAGTGCAACATTTTACGGGCTACGATCAATGCGACTATATACCATATATGGAGGCAGAGGAACACTTGCAGAGTAGACGGTGTAGTTCGGCAGCCACAAGATATAGCTAATTTGATTAAATCGGATGTTAAGAATCGAATAAGGTGTATCATCAAATATCCTATTCCTATCAAAGATGCTAGGTGGCTACATAATTTGATGTAGTCACACATTTGTATATTGACCTCACATATATATACTTACCCTTTACCAAAAAACAAAAAAAAATGACACAAAAGAAAATCTTTTTGGTTTTTATGAAATTTTTCAAATTTGTAGGCATTTTAAAGATTTTTTCAAGAAAAAAGTACGAATATAAAACTAAACTAGACTAAGATATCGCTCCCCCACACTTAACCCGAGCAATGTCCTCATGCTCAATCAGTAGTTTGTGGAAGACACTAAAAAGAAGAGAAAAGTGAAAATAAAGCTAAAAATCAAAAAGATTTGTGAAGAAAAGGTCGAATGTGCCAGGCCGGGGTGTAATCAAGTCACCTAGGGCCGAGACGAGAAAAGATATGGATGGGGAAGAAATAAAAAGAAGAAAATAAAAAGGAAATGGGAGGGGAGGGCTAGGTGTAATCAAGTCACCCAGCCCGGATTCCGCCTAAATCCGACTAAATTCTACCAAAAGAAAATAAAAATAAAGAAAAAAATGAAAAGATCTTGTCAATTTGGATTTTCAATGGATTCTTGATGTAGTCACGTCATCGAGAATCGGGAGCAAAGACCACAAAGGGCCCGAGGGCCATCAAGACACCAAGTACATAAAGGGAAGGGGAACATACAAAGAGAGACTAGCAATAAAAGACGGAAAAGAAAGGAGAGTCGCCTATGTAGGGTATAACTCACAATCCTCAAACCATGTAACAAGGGTTTACTAAACCTCAAACAACTTTAACATTTCACGGGATTCACTAAGACAGAATTCGGTCTAACCAAAGAATCTCGAGAGGGAAATGGTAAAGTAGAAGAATAGAACAATGATTCACCATAAGTATGAAGATGAGGATATATAAGAGGAAAATTAATTGAAGATTTATCACAAGAATAAAGGTGTGAATTATGAGAGAAAGATTGGAAGACGCACAGACATGAGTACAAGAATCGATGATTCAATACTTCTAAGGTCTTGGATCAGAGGGAAGTCTTCGGGCCTTCAACGTTCACAAGGGAACTCAATGACGCTTTCTACATCTTCTTGTAGAGGAATGGGCACACTAGTCTTTGGTCGCTTCATCTAGATCCAAGGTGAAGTGAAGTAACATTATCTAGGTCTACTGCACCATCGAGGAACTGAAATCTACTATTGATCGTTTGGACTGTAGCTTGAGTAACTAAGTCTGGGCTGGAAAGTCACCATTGTATCTTCTGGTAGCGCCAAGTTGTCCACTCGAGTTAGCAGGTGCTGAGAGTTCGAAGTAGGTCTTGTTCCAATTTGGAGCAGCATCTTGTTCATTCATCTGGTTAATTCATCTTCTTCTTGACAAATGAAACAAATATTCAATGCTAGTTATTGAGTTACAAGAACTTGTAAGCGTAACAGTTAAATCCTTACTTTGTTTCTACCCATCTCTCTTACTAATATTTCATTGGTATTCAAATCATTTACGGTTGTTTTCCCTAGAATCAGGTGTAAGCGTCGGGAGCAACAATGCTCTGATACCAACTGTAATCCCCTATAAAATCTAACGCAATGCAGTGGCGGAAACACTGTAGAATTGGGATTAAAACACACCGATGTTCTATATTTTACAAAAGAACGGTCAGTCAATACAGAGGCCACTTTTTACAAAAGGGTTAAAAAGAAAATTCCTTAAAAGGGTTTATACAATCATTCAGTAAACATAAATAAGGGAGAGTAGGATCCACGCTACTCGCTAGCTCACACCCAAAACCCAGCAGCAAAAACCTGTCATGTTATAAACATAACAGCCACATCAGTGGGGAGTAACTCGGACGTTCTCCCAGCCATATTATATCATATGAAAAACAATAGTATTACTATATCAAAATAGTAAAATGGAAAATATTAAAACAATATAGTAACAAAAGTTTTTAGCAAAACTTAAAGTGACTACCAACCTACAAGTCAAAATCAATCGATAATTATAAAATCCAAAATGGCGTTATGGAAATCAATTAGTGCAACGGAATAGACTTTCACTAGGATCATACTAAACTAGCTTCGAGAACTTAGTCAAAACAAATCAGACTTCGGTCTCTAACTAGGCAACTCAAACTATAACAGGACTGCGTGCAGCGAGGTCCTGGCTTAAGTAATTTACACCCCTCCTGGACACCAACCGTAATCCAGTTCAACCCGACGGAGACTTACACGATGCTATATCTAAGCTTAAGGTCAAAATATACACACTCCTGAACAAAAACCATGCTCAGTTCAATGACCAATGTGTCTCTAACTAGACACACCAGCTTTATAGTTGATGGCAAAACGCATACCCTAGACTGTATTACTCTACCCGTACACTTGTCCTCATTCCATAACTCCAAAACCAAGTCATTATCGATATTCAAAATAGAATGTTCAAGGTGAATAATACGAGGGTAAAAGAGATAAACATTTTATGTTAAAAGAAAACTTTCTATTTATAGAAATTTACTAATTTTAGAAACTTACTTAAATTAGAAATATACTAATAGAAATAAATAAAAGTGTTCAAATAAGTTGAATGTACAAAAATATCAATTATAATAAATAAACATTTTATTAATATCGTTGTTATCATAACTTAAAATATATTTCTAAGTTCGTTATCAAAGGTATAAATCAAATGTAATAGGTGAAAATATAATATTTAGGAAAATCGAGTTAAAACGTCAAATTGTAGAAAATATACGATTTAGAAACACAATGATAAATATAGATAAACTATAAATAGCGTAGGAGTTTTAGAACCGAAACGAGATTTAACAAAGCATTCAAATTATTTTTTTACAACAAATAGATTTTATTAATAAATGATACGGATTTCACTAATAATAATCAATCGTAGATAAATGAAAATTTATTAAGGAAAATAGTCTCGACTAAAAATGTATTTAAAACAAAATCGACCAATTTCTCATTTATTAATATAAGTCGTAAAACAAAATTAATTTAACGAACAAGTCCTCAAATCTCGATAATAATACTAAAATACGATCTTGAGTTAAAAATAATAGATTGACGAAACAAGATGAATTTATGGAATTAATATTATTTAGTTACTAGTATCACGATAAACAACTAAATATTATAGCGATCTTTAATAATAAAATTACTAACGATTCATAAAACGATATTGAAAAGTTATAAAATGTTAATAAGACGCATGATTTGAAATACTACTTTTAGCAAATAATACGTAGCTACCAATAAAAACGAAGGTAAAGTATCTACTACATACGACTACTCAACACACGACATAATATCGAGTAACGTCCTAAAGTTACCTTCAGTCGGAAACGTCAAGGAACTAGCCGCTTCAACCCATTTGTCCAAGCTCTTATCCAACTGGTGACCAAGAGCCAACTTCGAGGCTCTCACGGAGATCCGAACACGTAGACACGGAAATAAAGTAGTCGGAATTAGCAAACATTGGAAAAGACTAGAGTAAAAGGAGTAGAATGACTCGAGAAGAGTAACAGTATAAGTCGATAGAATCGAGTAATGATATAGACATTAACATAAACAACAAATAGGAAACCGAAATAGAAAGGAAGAAAAAGAGGACGAACAGTAGGACACTAACAGCAGTAGGTGCGAACAAATATGCATCAACATGAACCGAGACACGCAGATTAGAAGACTGAAACAGCAACACGGAACCGAGCGAAACTGGGGCACGAAAAGAAAGTGACAGCAACACAACGCAGTAGCAGCAAGAGAAAGAAGGAAAAAGGGAGAAGAAGTACAGCAGCGAACAGTAACCGACACAGACGGAAACGAAGAAGAGCAATCAACAGAACAAAATCTGACACGAGGATCAGAACAACAAGGCAACGACATACAGCAGCCGTATCAAAATCGGAGCAACAAAACAATTGAAACCGAGGGACGCGAAGACAGTAGCAAAGACGCAGCAAAACAATCAGGTGACAGCAGAAATTGAACCCAAACCAAGAACCGAGGACAGAAACATCGATTCCACGGACAAAGGAACACAAATCAACAAACAAAGCAGCGAGAAAGCAGGACGAAGAGGAAGCAGGCAGAACAGTACCCGCAGGTCACACGAAACAACAACATCATCAAATATAAGGACGATTAACGACAAACGCAGCAACCCGCCAACAAACAGGAACAAGAATAACAGAACAAAGAAGAGGAATGAGAACAAAGGTAGAACGATTACCCCGAAGCAACAATGGCAAACACGAAATTAACAACAATAGTGGAATCGGCAACGGAAGAGTAAGCGGATGGAAGAAAAAGGAAGAACAAAGGAGGAATTTCGAAGGCCGAGGCACACAAAAAAAACGCCCAGCATTGTAAACCAAACGAAAACATCAACCAAAGAGGGAAGAAGACGAGATAGGGAAGGATGAACTACCTTAATCGAGTTCGCTAGGTAAATATTGCAGCAGAACAAAGGGGACGAAGGAGTATAACGATGGAGGAAGATAAAATGGAGAAGGCAGAACTAAAAAAATATTTCTCGAGAAATGATGAATACTTTTCGACGAAGATGAATTAAATTGGTTTCTCAGGAAATGATAAACGTGACGGAGAAAATTAATGAAAACGAGTTCGAGTTTTAAAAAATAAAAACTCAAGTTTATATAAAAATGAACTTACAAATATAAACCATCGAAACGGAAACTCGAATAGAAACAAAATGAGTAATTAGAATGAAACGAAAGTAAGACACGTGTTAAGTATAAACCGACTTTTCAAGGTAAATAGAATTTTAGGAATTTAGATTGATTGAAACGTAAATTCGATTTATATTAATTTCAAGAAATGCGAGTTAAATGGTAGACAAAATAAAAATACGAATATAATTTTAAATTTTGTTTAATTTATTAAATCAGGGGTGTTACAATCTTCCCCACAAAAAAAAAGTTTCGTCCCCGAAACTTACAAGGACGTAAAAACATCGTAGAACTGAAGTTATTTTCCTCGAACAAAATGAGGTTATTTAACTCGCATCAAAATCTTGGTTCATAAACGAAAATTCTAAAATTCTAATACACAAATTAAAGTTATTTGATAAAATAAAGACGATAAAAAAAACGTTTGATTAAAAAAAAACGACAATATTTTTTTTTAGACAAAACAAAATTTTGAGAAATCAAATTTTGTAGTTAGTAAAAATCGAACTAGCCGTCAGACGTTTTCAAAAACAGATTCAAGAGTTCACTAATAATAAAACGAAAACTTGTACATATGAAATTATCTTGAAAATGTTAACCCGTTTACAATTTTTTTTATAGAAATCAAACTATTTGCAATTATCAAAGTTTTCATAAAATTTTGATCGCTTGAAAACCAAAAATAGAATTCGAGACAATTTTTTTTATATTTTTTTTTGAAATAATATAAAATAAATTATTACAACATTTTGAAATAGATTTAAATATAGATATCAATCAAAATCAAAATAACACAAAAATGAAGTATAAAGTTCTGAAATTAATAAATCAACAATGACAAATTTTCACGATATCTCTAATGTTTAACCTACACAAACCTACTATAAAAGGGGACTTTCATAATTTGAAATTACGCTTCAAAATGTAAAAATTTCAAGGGAATCAAAATTTTTAAATTGGTCACACTTTCATAACATAGGGAGTTCGGAAAAAGATTAACTGATAAATAGAAAAAGGATAAACGAGAAATCAAAACAAATGTTTTCAAACCCGATAAAGAGGTCAAGGAAGAAGTAGCAGAATTTAAGAAAAGTTAAGGAGAGGACAAAATTGAGAGTCAAATAGAGCTCTCAAGGATTAAAGGATAAATTAAACATCTCGGGATTCCTGGTACGACTCCCACAAACACGGGTTCCTAATTTCCTTCAAATAACTCTAAGTCCAACATTAGGCACTAGGTTGTACTACTCGGTCACAAATTCCAAAATGTCTTACGTGACTACCCAATCGTTCAAACGACACGATACTAATCCACAAATGCTTTAGAATCTAATTTCATTAGTTAAAATTTCAACGATCATCAAAACACACCCAAACTCGCGATCGATAGAGTTCTTAAATCCAAGTTCATAAAGTTTGAACTCGAAGTACATTCCAAATTTCTCGAGTAAGGAACAATAAACAAGATTCATCAATATAATAATGTTTAGATACAGAATCCTCAAAAATGATTACCTACATAATTATAATGCCCCAAGTACAGGAGTTGGGTAATTAAAACAAATCCTCAAACACGCTCAAACCTATAGGTAATGGCGCAAACACTCACATCTTCAAATACGTCATTCGACTAATGTTTCTAGGAGTCCATCAAATTCCATACTATATCAGCGAAACCACCAAAATATTTATGAACTCAACGAATCCACAATCTCGTTGGTCTAAGGGTTCTGAACTTTAAATTCGTCAAGATGATTGGTATTATAGTATTCCTCAAAACAACACAATGAATCCAAAATGTGCTTATGCAAGATAGTTCTCTTCTTCAGAGTCAATATCTTATCTATGTTAGGTCACTCAACTCCAAAGTTCATAGGTTACAACCTTAAACAACGATCAACGATATAATCCTTAAGAAACACGGGTAATCTATGTCAACCAAAATTTCTAATGACATTAATGAAATCCTTTATTGGTCCACAACACTCGGGCTAACACTTTAAACAATACTCTATGATCCCAAATATTCGCGATGCATCCATCAATAAGCATTAAGTAAGAATCTCAAGGTAATAGTGTCAATTATACTTAGCTTGTTTCTAGGTTAGGTACTAGATATCCATCAAAATATGATATAGTACTCTTACTACTCCAAAAGATTATTCGACGTTAAGTCCTTCAAATTATCAAGTAACCTATAACCCAAGGTTCAAAATCTGAAGTACCGACCTAATTCCGTTAATCGACAATTTATCATTCAAATCGATCCTCAAAAGCTTACTAATTAAGATAGATAAAAGGGTATAACTCACAATCCTCAAACCATGTAACAAGGGTTTACTAAACCTCAAACAACTATAACATTTCACGGGATTCACTAAGACAGAATTCGGTCTAACCAAAGAATCTCAAGAGGGAAATGGTAAAGTAGAAGAATAGAACAATGATTCACCATAAGTATGAAGATGAGGATATATAAGAGGAGAATTAATTGAAGATTTATCACAAGAATAAAGGTGTGAATTATGAGAGAAAGATTGGAAGACGCACAGACATGAGTACAAGAATCGATGATTCAATACTTCTAAGGTCTTGGATCAGAGGGAAGTCTTCGGGCCTTCAACGTTCACAAGGGAACTCAATGACGCTTTCTACATCTTCTTGTAGAGGAATGGGCACACTAGTCTTTGGTCGCTTCATCTAGATCCAAGGTGAAGTGAAGTAACATTATCTAGGTCTACTGCACCATCGAGGAACTGAAATCTACTATTGATCGTTTGGACTGTTGCTTGAGTAACTAAGTCTGGGCTGGAAAGTCACCATTGTATCTTCTGGTAGCGCCAAGTTGTCCACTCGAGTTAGCAGGTGCTGAGAGTTTGAAGTAGGTCTTGTTCCAATCTGGAGCAGCATCTTGTTCATTCATCTGGTTAATTCATCTTCTTCTTGACAAATGAAACAAATATTCAATGCTAGTCATTGAGTTACAAGAACTTGTAAGCCTAACAGTTAAATCCTTACTTTGTTTCTACCCATCTCTCTTACTAATATTTCATTGGTATTCAAATCATTTACGGTTGTTTTCCCTAGAATCAGGTGTAAGCGTCGGGAGCAACAATGCTCTGATACCAACTGTAATCCCCAATAAAATCTAACACAATGCAGTGGCGGAAACACTGTAGAATTGGGATTAAAACACACCGATGTTCTATATTTTACAAAAGAACGGTCAGTCAATACAGAGGCCACTTTTTACAAAAGGGTTAAAAAGAAAATTCCTTAAAAGGGTTTATACAATCATTCAGTAAACATAAATAAGGGAGAGTAGGATCCACGCTACTCGCTAGCTCACACCCAAAACCCAGCAGCAAAAACCTGTCATGTTATAAACATAACAGCCACATCAGTGGGGAGTAACTCGGACGTTCTCCCAGCCATATTATATCATATGAAAAACAATAGTATTACTATATCAAAATAGTAAAATGGAAAACATTAAAACAATATAGTAACAAAAGTTTTTAGCAAAACTTAAAGTGACTACCAACCTACAAGTCAAAATCAATCGATAATTATAAAATCCAAAATGGCGTTATGGAAATCAATTAGTGCAACGGAATAGACTTTCACTAGGATCATACTAAACTAGCTTCGAGAACTTAGTCAAAACAAATCAGACTTCGGTCTCTAACTAGGCAACTCAAACTATAACAGGACTGCGTGCAGCGAGGTCCTGGCTTAAGTAATTTACACCCCTCCTGGACACCAACCGTAATCCAGTTCAACCCGACGGAGACTTACACGATGCTATATCTAAGCTTAAGGTCAAAATATACACACTCCTGAACAAAAACCATGCTCAGTTCAACGACCAATGTGTCTCTAACTAGACACACCAGCTTTATAGTTGATGGCAAAACGCATACCCTAGACTGTATTACTCTACCCGTACACTTGTCCTCATTCCATAACTCCAAAACCAAGTCATTATCGATATTCAAAATAGAATGTTCAAGGTGAATAATACGAGGGTAAAAGAGATAAACATTTTATGTTAAAAGAAAACTTTCTATTTATAGAAATTTACTAATTTTAGAAACTTACTTAAATTAGAAATATACTAATAGAAATAAATAAAAGTGTTCAAATAAGTTGAATGTACCAAAATATCATTTATAATAAATAAACATTTTATTAATATCGTTGTTATCGTAACTTAAAATATATTTCTAAGTTCGTTATCAAAGGTATAAATCAAATGTAATAGGTGAAAATATAATATTTAGGAAAATCGAGTTAAAACGACAAATTGTAGAAAATATACAATTTAGAAACACAATGATAAATATAGATAAACTATAAATAGCGTAGGAGTTTTAGAACCGAAACGAGATTTAACAAAGCATTCAAATTATTTTTTTATAACAAATAGATTTTATTAATAAATGATACGGATTTCACTAATAATAATCAATCGTAGACAAATGAAAATTTATTAAGGAAAATAGTCTCGACTAAAAATGTATTTAAAACAAAATCGACCAATTTCTCATTTATTAATATAAGTCGTAAAACAAAATTAATTTAACGAACAAGTCCTCAAATCTCGATAATAATACTAAAATACGATCTTGAGTTAAAAATATTAGATTGACGAAACAAGATGAATTTATGGAATTGATATTATTTAGTTACTAGTATCACGATAAACAACAAAATATTATAGCGATCTTTAATAATAAAATTACTAACGATTTATAAAACGATATTGAAAAGTTATAAAATGTTAATAAGACGCATGATTTGAAATACTATTTTTAGCAAATAATACGTAGCTACCAATAAAAACGAAGGTAAAGTATCTACTACATACGACTACTCAACACACGACATAATATCGAGTAACGTCCTAAACTTACCTTCAGTCAGAAACGTCAAGGAACTAGCCGCTTCAACCCATTTGTCCAAGCTCTTATCCAACTGGTGACCAAGAGCCAACTTCGAGGCTCTCACGGAGATCCGAACACGTAGACACGGAAATAAAGTAGTCGGAATTAGCAAACATTGGAAAAGACTAGAGTAAAAGGAGTAGAATGACTCGAGAAAAGTAACAGTATAAGTCGATAGAATCGAGTAATGATATAGACATTAACAGAAACAACAAATAGGAAACCGAAATAGAAAGGAAGAAAAAGAGGACGAACAGTAGGACACTAACAGCAGTAGGTGCGAACAAATATGCATCAACATGAACCGAGACAAGCAGATTAGAAGACTGAAACAGCAACACAGAACCGAGCGAAACAGTGGCACGAAAAGAAAGTGACAGCAACACAACGCAGTAGCAGCAAGAGAAAGAAGGAAAAAGGGAGAAGAAGAACAGCAGCGAACAGTAACCGACACAGACGGAAACGAAGAAGAGCAATCAACAGAACACAATCTGACACGAGGATCAGAACAACAAGGCAACGACATACAGCAGCCGTATCAAAATCGAAGCAACAAAACAATTGAAACCGAGGGACGCGAAGACAGTAGCAAAGACGCAGCAAAACAATCACGTGACAGCAGAAACTGAACCCAAACCAAGAACCGAGGACAGAAACATCGATTCCACGGAAAAAGGAAGACAAATCAACAAACAAAGCAGCGAGAAAGCAGGACGAAGAGGAAGCAGGCAGAACAGTACCCGCAGGTCACACGAAACAACAGCATCATTAAATATAAGGACGATTAACGACAAATGCAGCAACCCGCCAACAAACAGGAACGACAATAACAGAACAAAGAAGAGGAATGAGAACAAAGGTAGAACGATTACCACGAACCAACAATGGCAAACACGAAATTAACAACAATAGTGGAATCGGCAACGGCAGAGTAAGCGGATGGAAGAAAAAGGAAGAACAAAGGAGGAATTTCGAAGGCCGAGACACACAAAAAAAATGCCCAGCATTGTAAACCAAACGAAAACATCAACCAAAGAGGGAAGAAGACGAGATAGGGAAGGATGAACTACCTTAATCGAGTTCGCTAGGTAAATATTGCAGCATAACAAAGGGGAAGAAGGAGTATAACGATGGAGGAAGACAAAATGGAGAAGGCAGAACTAAAAAAATATTTCTCGAGAAATGATGAATACTTTTCGACGAAGATGAATTAAATTGGTTTCACAGGAAATGATAAACGTGACGGAGAAAATTAATGAAAACGAGTTCGAGTTTTAAAAAATAAAAACTCAAGTTTATATAATAATGAACTTACAAATATAAACCATCGAAACGGAAACTCGAATAGAAACAAAATGAGTAATTAGAATGAAACGAAAGTAAGACACGTGTTAAGTATAAAACGACTTTTCAAGGTAAATAGAATTTTAGGAATTTAGATTGATTGAAACGTAAATTCGATTTATATTAATTTCAAGAAATGCGAGTTAAATGGTAGACAAAGTAAAAATACGAATATAATTTTAAATTTTGTTTAATTTATTAAATCAGGGGTGTTACAATCTTCCCCACTAAAAAAAAGTTTCGTCCCCGAAACTTACAAGGACGTAAAAACATCGTAGAACTGAAGTTATTTTCCTCGAACAAAATGAGGTTATTTAACTCGCATCAAAATCTTGGTTCATAAACGAAAATTCTAAAATTCTAATACACAAATTAAAGTTATTTGATAAAATAAAGACGATAAAAAAAACGTTTGATTAAAAAAAAACGACAATATTTTTTTTTTAGACAAAACAAAATTTTGAGAAATCAAATTTTGTAGTTAGTAAAAATCGAACTAGCCGTCAGACGTTTTCAAAAACAGATTCAAGAGTTCACTAATAATAAAACGAAAACTTATACATATGAAATTATCTTGAAAATGTTAACCCGTTTACAAATTTTTTTATAGAAATCAAACTATTTGCAATTATCAAAGTTTTCATAAAATTTTGATCGCTTGAAAACCAAAAATAGAATTCGAGACAATTTTTTTTATATTTTTTTTTGAAATAATATAAAATAAATTATTACAACATTTTGAAATAGATTTAAATATAGATATCAATCAAAATCAAAATAACACAAAAATGAAGTATAATGTTCTGAAATTAATAAATCAACAATGACAAATTTTCACGATATCTCTAATGTTTAACCTACACAAACCTACTATAAAAGGGGACTTTCATAATTTGAAATTACGCTTCAAAATGTAAAAATTTCAAGGGAATCAAAATTTTTAAATTGGTCACACTTTCATAACATAGGGAGTTCGGAAAAAAGATTAACTGATAAATAGAAAAAGGATAAACGATAAATCAAAACAAATGTTTTCAAACCCAATAAAGAGGTCAAGGAAGAAGTAGCAGAATTTAAGAAAAGTTAAGGAGAGGACAAAATTGAGAGTCAAATAGAGCTCTCAAGGATTAAAGGATAAATTAAACATCTCGGGATTCCTGGTACGACTCCCACAAACACGGGTTCCTAATTTCCTTCAAATAACTCTAAGTCCAACATTAGGCACTAGGTTGTACTACTCGGTCACAAATTCCAAAATGTCTTACGTGACTACCCAATCGTTCAAACGACACGATACTAATCCACAAATGCTTTAGAATCTAATTTCATTAGTTAAAATTTCAACGATCATCAAAACACACCCAAACTTGCGATCGATAGAGTTCTTAAATCCAAGTTCATAAAGTTTGAACTCGAGGTACATTCCAAATTTCTCGAGTAAGGAACAATAAACAAGATTCATCAATATAATAATGTTTAGATACAGAATCCTCAAAAATGATTACCTACATAATTATAATGCCCCAAGTACAGGAGTTGGGTAATTAAAACAAATCCTCAAACACGCTCAAACCTATAGGTAATGGCGCAAACACTCACATCTTCAAATACGTCATTCGACTAATGTTTCTAGGAGTCCATCAAATTTCATACTATATCAGCGAAACCACCAAAATATTTATGAACTCAACGAATCCACAATCTCGTTGGTCTAAGGGTTCTGAACTTTAAATTCGTCAAGATGATTGGTATTATAGTATTCCTCAAAACAACACAATGAATCCAAAATGTGCTTATGCAAGATAGTTCTCTTCTTCAGAGTCAATATCTTATCTAAGTTAGGTCACTCAACTCCAAAGTTCATAGGTTACAACCTTAAACAACGATCAACGATATAATCCTTAAGAAACACGGGTAATCTATGTCAACCAAAATTTCTAATGACATTAATGAAATCCTTTATTGGTCCACAACACTCGGGCTAACACTTTAAACAATACTCTATGATCCCAAATATTCGCGATGCATCCATCAATAAGCATTAAGTAAGAATCTCAAGGTAATAGCGTCAATTATACTTAGCTTGTTTCTAGGTTAGGTACTAGATATCCATCAAAATATGATATAGTACTCTTACTACTCCAAAAGATTATTCGACGTTAAGTCCTTCAAATTATCAAGTAACCTATAACCCAAGGTTCAAAATCTGAAGTACCGACCTAATTCCGTTAATCGACAATTTATCATTCAAATCGATCCTCAAAAGCTTACTAATTAAGATAGATAAAAGGGTATAACTCACAATCCTCAAACCATGTAACAAGGGTTTACTAAACCTCAAACAACTATAACATTTCACGAAATTCACTAAGACAGAATTCGGTCTAACCAAAGAATCTCAAGAGGGAAATGGTAAAGTAGAAGAATAGAACAATGATTCACCATAAGTATGAAGATGAGGATATATAAGAGGAGAATTAATTAAAGATTTATCACAAGAATAAAGGTCTGAATTATGAGAGAAAGATTGGAAGACGCACAGACATGAGTACAAGAATCGATGATTCAATACTTCTAAGGTCTTGGATCAGAGGGAAGTCTTCGGGCCTTCAACGTTCACAAGGGAACTCAATGACGCTTTCTACATCTTCTTGTAGAGGAATGGGCACACTAGTCTTTGGTCGCTTCATCTAGATCCAAGGTGAAGTGAAGTAACATTATCTAGGTCTACTGCACCATCGAGGAACTGAAATCTACTATTGATCGTTTGGACTGTTGCTTGAGTAACTAAGTCTGGGCTGGAAAGTCACCATTGTATCTTCTGGTAGCGCCAAGTTGTCCACTCGAGTTAGCAGGTGCTGAGAGTTTGAAGTAGGTCTTGTTCCAATCTGGAGCAGCATCTTGTTCATTTATCTGGTTAATTCATCTTCTTCTTGACAAATGAAACAAATATTCAATGCTAGTCATTGAGTTACAAGAACTTGTAAGCCTAACAGTTAAATCCTTACTTCGTTTCTACCCATCTCTCTTACTAATATTTCATTGGTATTCAAATCATTTACGGTTGTTTTCCCTAGAATCAGGTGTACGCGTCGGGAGCAACAATGCTCTGATACCAACTGTAATCCCCAATAAAATCTAACACAATGCAGTGGCGGAAACACTGTAGAATTGGGATTAAAACACACCGATGTTCTATATTTTACAAAAGAACGGTCAGTCAATACAGAGGCCACTTTTTACAAAAGGGTTAAAAAGAAAATTCCTTAAAAGGGTTTATACAATCATTCAGTAAACATAAATAAGGGAGAGTAGGATCCACGCTACTCGCTAGCTCACACCCAAAACCCAGCAGCAAAAACCTGTCATGTTATAAACATAACAGCCACATCAGTGGGGAGTAACTCGGACGTTCTCCCAGCCATATTATATCATATGAAAAACAATAGTATTACTATATCAAAATAGTAAAATGGAAAACATTAAAACAATATAGTAACATAAGTTTTTAGCAAAACTTAAAGTGACTACCAACCTACAAGTCAAAATCAATCGATAATTATAAAATCCAAAATGGCGTTATGGAAATCAATTAGTGCAACGGAATAGACTTTCACTAGGATCATACTAAACTAGCTTCGAGAACTTAGTCAAAACAAATCAGACTTCGGTCTCTAACTAGGCAACTCAAACTATAACAGGACTTCGTGCAGCGAGGTCCTGGCTTAAGTAATTTACACCCCTCCTGGACACCAACCGTAATCCAGTTCAACCCGACGGCGACTTACACGATGCTATATCTAAGCTTAAGGTCAAAATATACACACTCCTGAACAAAAACCATGCTCAGTTCAACGACCAATGTGTCTCTAACTAGACACACCAGCTTTATAGTTGATGGCAAAACGCATATCCTAGACTGTATTACTCTACCCGTACACTTGTCCTCATTCCATAACTCCAAAACCAAGTCATTATCGATATTCAAAATAGAATGTTCAAGGTGAATAATACGAGGGTAAAAGAGATAAACATTTTATGTTAAAAGAAAACTTTCTATTTATAGAAATTTACTAATTTTAGAAACTTACTTAAATTAGAAATATACTAATAGAAATAAATAAAAGTGTTCAAATAAGTTGAATGTACCAAAATATCATTTATAATAAACAAACATTTTATTAATATCGTTGTTATCGTAACTTAAAATATATTTCTAAGTTCGTTATCAAAGGTATAAATCAAATGTAATAGGTGAAAATATAATATTTAGGAAAATCGAGTTAAAACGACAAATTGTAGAAAATATACAATTTAGAAACACAATGATAAATATAGATAAACTATAAATAGCGTAGGAGTTTTAGAACCGAAACGAGATTTAACAAAGCATTCAAATTATTTTTTTATAACAAATAGATTTAATTAATAAATGATACGGATTTCACTAATAATAATCAATCGTAGACAAATGAAAATTTATTAAGGAAAAAAGTCTCGACTAAAAATGTATTTAAAACAAAATCGACCAATTTCTCATTTATTAATATAAGTCGTAAAACAAAATTAATTTAACGAACAAGTCCTCAAATCTCGATAATAATACTAAAATACGATCTTGAGTTAAAAATAATAGATTGACGAAACAAGATGAATTTATGGAATTGATATTATTTAGTTACTAGTATCACGATAAACAACAAAATATTATAGCGATCTTTAATAATAAAATTACTAACGATTTATAAAACGATATTGAAAAGTTATAAAATGTTAATAAGACGCATGATTTGAAATACTATTTTTAGCAAATAATACGTAGCTACCAATAAAAACGAAGGTAAAGTATCTACTACATACGACTACTCAACACACGACATAATATCGAGTAACGTCCTAAACTTACCTTCAGTCGGAAACGTCAAGGAACTAGCCGCTTCAACCCATTTGTCCAAGCTCTTATCCAACTGGTGACCAAGAGCCAACTTCGAGGCTCTCACGGAGATCCGAACACGTAGACACGGAAATAAAGTAGTCGGAATTAGCAAACATTGGAAAAGACTAGAGTAAAAGGAGTAGAATGACTCGAGAAAAGTAACAGTATAAGTCGATAGAATCGAGTAATGATATAGACATTAACAGAAACAACAAATAGGAAACCGAAATAGAAAGGAAGAAAAAGAGGACGAACAGTAGGACACTAACAGCAGTAGGTGCGAACAAATATGCATCAACATGAACCGAGACAAGCAGATTAGAAGACTGAAACAACAACACGGAACCGAGCGAAACAGTGGCACGAAAAGAAAGTGACAGCAACACAACGCAGTAGCAGCAAGAGAAAGAAGGAAAAAGGGAGAAGAAGAACAGCAGCGAAGAGTAACCGACACAGACGGAAACGAAGAAGAGCAATCAACAGAACACAATCTGACACGAGGATCAGAACAACAAGGCAACGACATACAGCAGCCGTATCAAAATCGAAGCAACAAAACAATTGAAACCGAGGGACGCGAAGACAGTAGCAAAGACGCAGCAAAACAATCACGTGACAGCAGAAACTGAACCCAAACCAAGAACCGAGGACAGAAACATCGATTCCACGGACAAAGGAAGACAAATCAACAAACAAAGCAGCGAGAAAGCAGGACGAAGAGGAAGCAGGCAGAACAGTACCCGCAGGTCACACGAAACAACAGCATCATCAAATATAAGGACGATTAACGACAAACGCAGCAACCCGCCAACAAACAGGAACGACAATAACAGAACAAAGAAGATGAATGAGAACAAAGGTAGAACGATTACCACGAACCAACAATGGCAAACACGAAATTAACAACAATAGTGGAATCGGCAACGGCAGAGTAAGCGGATGGAAGAAAAAGGAAGAACAAAGGAGGAATTTCGAAGGCCGAGACACACAAAAAAAACGCCCAGCATTGTAAACCAAACGAAAACATCAACCAAAGAGGGAAGAAGACGAGATAGGGAAGGATGAACTACCTTAATCGAGTTCGCTAGGTAAATATTGCAGCATAACAAAGGGGAAGAAGGAGTATAACGATGGAGGAAGACAAAATGGAGAAGGCAGAACTAAAAAAATATTTCTCGAGAAATGATGAATACTTTTCGACGAAGATGAATTAAATTGGTTTCTCAGGAAATGATAAACGTGACGGAGAAAATTAATGAAAACGAGTTCGAGTTTTAAAAAATAAAAACTCAAGTTTATATAATAATGAACTTACAAATATAAACCATCGAAACGGAAACTCGAATAGAAACAAAATGAGTAATTAGAATGAAACGAAAGTAAGACACGTGTTAAGTATAAAACGACTTTTCAAGGTAAATAGAATTTTAGGAATTTAGATTGATTGAAACGTAAATTCGATTTATATTAATTTCAAGAAATGCGAGTTAAATGGTAGACAAAGTAAAAATACGAATATAATTTTAAATTTTGTTTAATTTATTAAATCAGGGGTGTTACAATCTTCCCCACTAAAAAAAAGTTTCGTCCCCGAAACTTACAAGGACGTAAAAACATCGTAGAACTGAAGTTATTTTCCTCGAACAAAATGAGGTTATTTAACTCGCATCAAAATCTTGGTTCATAAACGAAAATTCTAAAATTCTAACACACAAATTAAAGTTATTTGATAAAATTAAGACGATAAAAAAAACGTTTGATTAAAAAAAAATGACAATATTTTTTTTTTAGACAAAACAAAATTTTGAGAAATCAAATTTTGTAGTTAGTAAAAATCGAACTAGCCGTCAGACGTTTTCAAAAACAGATTCAAGAGTTCACTAATAATAAAACGAAAACTTATACATATGAAATTATCTTGAAAATGTTAACCCGTTTACAAAATTTTTTATAGAAATCAAACTATTTGCAATTATCAAAGTTTTCATAAAATTTTGATCGCTTGAAAACCAAAAATAGAATTCGAGACAATTTTTTTTATATTTTTTTTTGAAATAATATAAAATAAATTATTACAACATTTTGAAATAGATTTAAATATAGATATCAATCAAAATCAAAATAACACAAAAATGAAGTATAAAGTTCTGAAATTAATAAATCAACAATGACAAATTTTCACGATATCTCTAATGTTTAACCTACACAAACCTACTATAAAAGGGGAGTTTCATAATTTGAAATTACGCTTCAAAATGTAAAAATTTCAAGGGAATCAAAAATTTTAAATTGGTCACACTTTCATAACATAGGGAGTTCGGAAAAAGATGAACTGATAAATAGAAAAAGGATAAACGATAAATCAAAACAAATGTTTTCAAACCCGATAAAGAGGTCAAGGAAGAAGTAGCAGAATTTAAGAAAAGTTAAGGAGAGGACAAAATTGAGAGTCAAATAGAGCTCTCAAGGATTAAAGGATAAATTAAACATCTCGGGATTCCTGGTACGACTCCCACAAACACGGGTTCCTAATTTCCTGCAAATAACTCTAAGTCCAACATTAGGCACTAGGTTGTACTACTCGGTCACAAATTCCAAAATGTCTTATGTGACTACCCAATCGTTCAAACGACACGATACTAATCTACAAATGCTTTAGAATCTAATTTCATTAGTTAAAATTTCAACGATCATCAAGACACACCCAAACTCGCGATCGATAGAGTTCTTAAATCCAAGTTCATAAAGTTTGAACTCGAGGTACATTCCAAATTTCTCGAGTAAGGAACAATAAACAAGATTCATCAATATAATAATGTTTAGATACAGAATCCTCAAAAATGATTACCTACATAATTATAATGCCCCAAGTACAGGAGTTGGGTAATTAAAACAAATCCTCAAACACGCTCAAACCTATAGGTAATGGCTCATACACTCACATCTTCAAATACGTCATTCGACTAATGTTTCTAGGAGTCCATCAAATTTCATACTATATCAGCGAAACCACCAAAATATTTATGAACTCAACGAATCCACAATCTCGTTGGTCTAAGGGTTCTGAACATTAAATCCATCAAGATGATTGGTATTATAGTATTCCTCAAAACAACACAATGAATCCAAAATGTGCTTATGCAAGATAGTTCTCTTCTTCAGAGTCAATATCTTATCTAAGTTAGGTCACTCAACTCCAAAGTTCATAGGTTACAACCTTAAACAACGATCAACGATATAATCCTTAAGAAACACGGGTAATCTATGTCAACCAAAATTTCTAATGACATTAATGAAATCCTTTATTGGTCCACAACACTCGGGCTAACACTTTAAACAATACTCTATGATCCCAAATATTCGCGATGCATCCATCAAATAAGCATTAAGTAAGAATCTCAAGGTAATAGCGTCAATTATACTTAGCTTGTTTCTAGGTTAGGTACTAGATATCCATCAAAATATGATATAGTACAACTACTACTCCAAAAGATTATTCGACGTTAAGTCCTTCAAATTATCAAGTAACCTATAACCCAAGGTTCAAAATCTTAAGTACCGACCTAATTCCATTAATCGACAATTTATCATTCAAATCGATCCTCAAAAGCTTACTAATTAAGATAGATAAAAGGGTATAACTCACAATCCTCAAACCATGTAACAAGGGTTTACTAAACCTCAAACAACTATAACATTTCACGGGATTCACTAAGACAGAATTCGGTCTAACCAAAGAATCTCAAGAGGGAAATGGTAAAGTAGAAGAATAGAACAATGATTCACCATAAGTATGAAGATGAGGATATATAAGAGGAAAATTAATTGAAGATTTATCACAAGAATAAAGGTGTGAATTATGAGAGAAAGATTGGAAGACGCACAAACATGAGTACAAGAATCGATGATTCAATACATCTAAGGTCTTGGATCAGAGGGAAGTCTTCGGGCCTTCAACGTTCACAAGGGAACTCAATGACGCTTTCTACATCTTCTTGTAGAGGAATGGGCACACTAGTCTTTGGTCGCTTCATCTAGATCCAAGGTGAAGTGAAGTAACATTATCTAGGTCTACTGCACCATCGAGGAACTGAAATCTACTATTGATCATTTGGACTGTAGCTTGAGTAACTAAGTCTGGGCTGGAAAGTCACCATTGTATCTTCTGGTAGCGCCAAGTTGTCCACTCGAGTTAGCAGGTGCTGAGAGTTCGAAGTAGGTCTTATTCCAATCTGGAGCAGCATCTTGTTAATTCATCTGGTTAATTCATCTTCTTCTTGACAAATGAAACAAATATTCAATGCTAGTCATTGAGTTACAAGAACTTGTAAGCCTAACAGTTAAATCCTTACTTTGTTTCTACCCATCTCTCTTACTAATATTTCATTGGTAATCAAATCATTTACGGTTGTTTTCCCTAGAATCAGGTGTAAGCGTCGGGAGCAACAATGCTCTGATACCAACTGTAATCCCCTATAAAATCTAACGCAATGCAGTGGCGAAAACACTGTAGAATTTGGATTAAAACACACCGATGTTCTATATTTTACAAAAGAACGGTCAGTCAATACAGAGGCCACTTTTTACAAAAGGGTTAAAAAGAAAATTCCTTAAAAGGGTTTATACAATCATTCAGTAAACATAAATAAGGGAGAGTAGGATCCACGCTACTCGCTAGCTCACACCCAAAACCCAGCAGCAAAAACCTGTCATGTTATAAACATAACAGCCACATCAGTGGGGAGTAACTCGGACGTTCTCCCAGCCATATTATATCATATGAAAAACAATAGTATTACTATATCAAAATAGTAAAATGGAAAACATTAAAACAATATAGTAACAAAAGTTTTTAGCAAAACTTAAAGTGACTACCAACCTACAAGTCAAAATCAATCGATAATTATAAAATCCAAAATGGCGTTATGGAAATCAATTAGTGCAACGGAATAGACATTCACTAGGATCATACTAAACTAGCTTCGAGAACTTAGTCAAAACAAATCAGACTTCGGTCTCTAACTATGCAACTCAAACTATAACAGGACTGCGTGCAGCGAGGTCCTGGCTTAAGTAATTTACACCCCTCCTGGACACCAACCGTAATCCAGTTCAACCCGACGGCGACTTACACGATGCTATATCTAAGCTTAAGGTCAAAATATACACACTCCTGAACAAAAACCATGCTCAGTTCAACGACCAATGTGTCTCTAACTAGACACACCAGCTTTATAGTTGATGGCAAAACGCATACCCTAGACTGTATTACTCTACCCGTACACTTGTCCTCATTCCATAACTCCAAAACCAAGTCATTATCGATATTCAAAATAGAATGTTCAAGGTGAATAATACGAGGGTAAAAGAGATAAACATTTTATGTTAAAAGAAAACTTTCTATTTATAGAAATTTACTAGTTTTAGAAACTTACTTAAATTAGAAATATACTAATAGAAATAAATAAAAGTGTTCAAATAAGTTGAATGTACCAAAATATCATTTATAATAAATAAACATTTTATTAATATCGTTGTTATCGTAACTTAAAATATATTTCTAAGTTCGTTATCAAAGGTATAAATCAAATGTAATAGGTGAAAATATAATATTTAGGAAAATCTAGTTAAAACGACAAATTGTAGAAAATATACGATTTAGAAACACAATGATAAATATAGATAAACTATAAATAGCGTAGGAGTTTTAGAACCGAAACGAGATTTAACAAAGCATTCAAATTATTTTTTTATAACAAATAGATTTTATTAATAAATGATACGGATTTCACTAAAAATAATCAATCGTAGAAAAATGAAAATTTATTAAGGAAAATAGTCTCGACTAAAAATGTATTTAAAACAAAATCGACCAATTTCTCATTTATTAATATAAGTCGTAAAACAAAATTAATTTAACGAACAAGTCCTCAAATATCGATAATAATACTAAAATACGATCTTGAGTTAAAAATAATAGATTGACGAAACAAGATGAATTTATGGAATTGATATTATTTAGTTACTAGTATCACAATAAACAACAAAATATTATAGCGATCTTTAATAATAAAATTACTAACGATTTATAAAACGATATTGAAAAGTTATAAAATGTTAATAAGACGCATGATTTGAAATACTATTTTTAGCAAATAATACGTAGCTACCAATAAAAACGAAGGTAAAGTATCTACTACATACGACTACTCAACACACGACATAATATCGAGTAACGTCCTAAAGTTACCTTCAGTCGAAAATGTCAAGGAACTAGCCGCTTCAACCCATTTGTCCAAGCTCTTATCCAACTGGTGACCAAGAGCCAACTTCGAGGCTCTCACGGAGATCCGAACACGTAGACACGGAAATAAAGTAGTCGGAATTAGCAAACATTGGAAAAGACTAGAGTAAAAGGAGTAGAATGACTCGAGAAGAGTAACAATATAAGTCGATAGAATCGAGTAATGATATAGACATTTACAGAAACAACAAATAGGAAACCGAAATAGAAAGGAAGAAAAAGAGGACGAACAGTAGGACACTAACAGCAGTAGGTGCGAACAAATATGCATCAACATGAACCGAGACAAGCAGATTAGAAAACTGAAATAGCAACACGGAACCGAGCGAAACAGGGGCACGAAAAGAAAGTGACAGCAACACAACGCAGTAGCAGCAAGAGAAAGAACGAAAAAGGGAGAAGAAGAACAGCAGAGAACAGTAACCGACACAGACGGAAACGAAGAAGAGCAATCAACAGAACACAATCTGACACGAGGATCAGAACAACAAGGCAACGACATACAGCAGCCGTATCAAAATCGGAGCAACAAAACAATTGCAACCGAGGGACGCGAAGACAGTAGCAAAGACGCAGCAAAACAATCACGTGATAGCAGAAATTGAACCCAAACCAAGAACCGAGGACAGAAACATCGATTCCACGGACAAAGGAAGACAAATCAACAAACAAAGCAGCGAGAAAGCAGGACGAAGAGGAAGCAGGCAGAACAGTACCCGCAGGTCACACGAAACAACAGCATCATCAAATATAAGGACGATTAACGACAAACGCAGCAACCCGCCAACAAACAGGAACGACAATAACAGAACAAAGAAGAGGAATGAGAACAAAGGGAGAACGATTACCACGAACCAACAATGGCAAACACGAAATTAACAACAATAGTGGAATCGGCAACGGCAGAGTAAGCGGATGGAAGAAAAAGGAAAAAGAAAGGAGGAATTTCGAAGGCCGAGACACACAAAAAAAACGCCCAGCATTGTAAACCAAACAAAAACATCAACCAAAGAGGGAAGAAGACGAGATAGGGAAGGAGGAACTACCTTAATCGAGTTCGCGAGGTAAATATTGCAGCAGAACAAAGGGGACGAAGGAGTATAACGATGGAGGAAGACAAAATGGAGAAGGCAGAGGTAGGTTTCAAAATAAAGTAGTGGGTGGACAAGTGGGGGTGACGGTTTACTTGAGAAAAGGGAATAGGGTTTAAACAGAAGAGTTTGATAAATGGGACGGGAATGAGGTGCTTAGTGCTAAATGGGTCGATTCCTAAGTCGGCCCACGAAAGAAATAAGTTTAGGATCGAGTTATAGAAAAATGAGTCAATAAACCGTAACTAAAAAATTATTTCTCGAGAAATGATGAATACTTTTCGACGAAGATGAATTAAATTGGTTTCTCAGGAAATGATAAACGTGACGGAGAAAATTAATGAAAACGAGTTCGAGTTTAAAAAAATAAAAACTCAAGTTTATATAAAAATGAACTTACAAATATAAACCATCGAAACGGAAACTCGAATAGAAACAAAATGAGTAATTAGAATGAAACGAAAGTAAGACACGTGTTAAGTATAAAATGACTTTTCAAGGTTAATAGAATTTTAGGAATTTAGATTGATTGAAACGTAAATTCGATTTGTATTAATTTCAAGAAATGCGAGTTAAATGGTAGATAAAATAAAAATACGAATATAATTTTAAATTTTGTTTAATTTATTAAATCAGGGGTGTTACAGATTTTCTTCTGGATCAACTTTGAATAGGCTCATCATATTAAGAGTCTTTCTTCTATACGATCCCGGTGAAGTCATTCTCTTGCTCCCTGCAGTTCCAACGTTACATCTACTCGTCTATGTTCTAAATCGTCAGGTCAAAGGTTAATAACAATATTCTACTAACCAAAGGGTTCCTCGTCCGATAGAAGGAACGAGAAGATAATTTGAGTTTATATCAGACAACTTCTAGAAAAGTTTGTTTTTCAAAGGGATGAGCAAGGTAAGGATCGAGATAGAAGCGTTATTGATGTACTCCTCAATGAGAAGAATAGAAGTATTAGTGAGTTTTCAAATAACATAAGAGGTTTCAGATAATAGACAAAGCAGAATTCAAGACCAAAAGGTCAGGGTTAAAGATTTGCATAGGTTCTGTTGTGGTACGAAGTCGGGCTAAGTAGTGTTACCACGACTCTAGATAATAATTAGAATAGGAACATATAGGATCATAATGGGAACATCACTGATCCATTAAAGGCTTCGTTTAAGGAGTAGATGGAAAGTATTCCATACGAAAATTGATATGGAGTAATTTAACTGATAATGGAAACAACACATCATCAATCAAGAACCATGTTAGATTGGGTCACTCCTGTCTCTATTCTTAGTAATTTCGTCATTCCACATTCCTTTCTAGTTAATCCTCAAAATGTTTTTTTTGTTCCTTTAGTTGTTTCTTCAACCATTATATTTAGAGGCTTGATTCCTTAACCTCTCGGCATATTATTCCTCTAGTATTTCGATCATATGAGTATATCTTGCGTAGGTATACATCTCCAATAGGATAAGAATGTCTTTTATTTGCTCAATTATACTGATTAACTTAATTCTTTCAGTCAACTCCCTGATAACCGGTAAGGTAGGATCCATCGGTGTTTCCATTCATCAAGGATTTTTCTCTAAAGGTTACACAACCTTACATCTAATTTGATTTAAATAATCCCAACAAGTTTGATGAGGTTTCATCTATATCCTCGAATTTAAAAATTATAATTAACAAATTCATTGGAATTCTACCCCACTCAAGTTACTAGTCCTCAGATAATCAGGTTCTCTTTTCAATCATTGGCTATTGACCTCGATTTATCAATTCTAAAGCTATTAATGATTTAGCTAAGAGTTCCATAAATCCGTTCAATCGGAACTATGCATCTTATCATTGGATTACAAGTTTCATTCTTCAAATTTTTCATAAAATTCTCTTAGTCCTCAAAATAACTACTACATGCATTGTTAAATTCTATCCCTTAGTACTCGTCACTTCTTCTTTTCCCAGATATCTTTTCATAAAGTCAAAAACTCTGTTGTTATTAGTAATAGTTACTCATCTACAAAACTCGTCTGTTGGCTAACATAATCCGCAAAAACATTGAAAATACAAGGGTTCTAAATTCCACAAAACTCTGTATGACTTAATTTCTCATGAAGTAGTCACTATGTATGTGAATTAGATTTCCATAAATGTCATTCTTTCTTATCTTTCCTTAGCTTAGAATTTTAAATCTTCCAATCCTCCATTATTCTTTACTATCCTCAAAATTGTTCAACCTAAATTCAACACTCAACAACATTTGTTGGTTCTCATCTTTTGCAACCTCTCGTCATTCCAAAAACCAATAGGTTCCTAAGTCCAATAATTACCTGCTGACTAAAAGGTAGAGATTGGGTGATCCAATTGTGGTTGGTTTGAAAGAATATTGGATACTTTAAGTACATTATACTGGTGAGAATCCTTGGTATAACTATGTCCATTCTGAGAGGTTTATGGGTACATCGTGCTTCCACTATGCTCTGATAAGTTGTAACCATGGTTTATTCAAGACGTATAAATATACTTAGAAAATGGGTTGACATAATAAATATTTAAGAACTTTGAATTGGGTTGATGAGAATTATAACTGAGAGTATTAAAGTTTATCTCCATAGTCAACGGTTATGACAAACTTGGAAATAGGAAATGGTAACAAGGTAGGGATAAAAGACGATGAATATGTATGATGTCAGCATACATGAAGTTTGATAGCCATCTAAAAGAATAGGAAGCAAGTTGAAGAAATGAGAAGGAAATAAGATAGAACGGTAAATATGAAAGGTTCCATCAGATAGGAATATTCCAGACTAAGTTTAGCTGAGCCATAATATATATGAAGGTGAAATAAGCGAAAGACTTCTTGTCTGACTCAGGATGAGTATTCAGACCTAAGAGCTAGTTCACGAAGGGATCGAAATGAGTTTAAAAACAAAAGAGAAGGAAATAGTTGAGGTTAAAACTTCTTTAGAAAAGATTAGAAGTTTGTTCAAGGACGGTTCAAGGGTTAGGCTTTAAATGACTTTTGTCTATGCATCCTGATATAGGTTCAAATGTAGGATCTGATTGGTGAACAATTAAACCACAAAAAAAATGAAAGAGTAAAAGGTGTTCATTGATTTATGAAGGTATGGATGTCAGACTTGAAGGAAAGCTTTGTATGTTATGTTTAAGAATTTCGACGGAAGGATTGAAGATAGTTCAGAATTGAAATCAAATCGTTGCTTGGATAGATGTAGAAAGTGGGGCAAAGGTAGAAAATAAGGATAACCTAGAAAAATGAATTAGATGTGGTGTAAGGTGTTACCGTGAAATGAATATGGGCAAGAAGGGTTCATTTCCATGACTACAATTTAGGCTAACAAATGATCTCCTATGAACGAGTTATATAGATAAGTAGAGTCTCGGTCAAGTCTAAGTCGACACCTAAATAGGACTCGAGGACTACTATCTTACGTCTGCACTTGATTTTCTCGTATGTTACATCTCGTCTGCATAACTTCACTCGATTCTTCAATATGATCCAACTTTATTTTGCAACTATAATTGATTTGGAAGATGCGTCCATTTGTGCTTGCAATGGTGTTCTACCAGTCTTGAGCTCTCGATGGTTGCAAGTGCTTTATCTTGGTCATCCCGTTGATCACAAGTAAATTAAAACTAGCCAATTGGCTAAGGTTAGATAATCACTGTTGTAGACACCCAGATTTGGACCTGGTGGCTGCAGAAGTGCTCAACAAACACCAGATGACGATAGGACTGCAACTTGACGCGGGTTCGCGATGTTTTAGGTAGTTTTTCTATAGAACGGATCAAATAATTACTCGGAAAGATTAAATTTACATCAAGGTAGGCTTAGTCGTGTCATTACGGTCGCGTCGACACTAATTAGAGTCAATTCCGACACCAGGGCCCTGAATCGGTCCCGAAATATGCAAAGGCAAACTCTAGTCAACGCGTCGGGCCGAGCGAACCTCGGGACGCGCACCCGAAGCCCACCCGGCGCTTGACACACTAGGGTTAGGGGGAAGCCTTAACCTCCAAGATAACCTAAGATATGAGTCCTCTCCGTTTTGGAAAGTTTTGATATCGGATCTTCAAAACTTCGACAGCCTCAGCTCAGGCGCCTGAAGACTGAACTGCCTCACACCAAGCGCCTGAAGACCGAGCCGCATGAACCCGGGCGTCCATATGGGTGACGAGGACAAAAAACACCTATAAATACCCCCCTCACCTCATTCATTGGAGACACAATCACGAGTTCGTGCCTACTTCTACACAACTCGTTCTTCCCTCTCTTTACTCTCGCTAAGGGCTCGCACGCACTCTGACACCCGAAGTAAACGATCCACTCGATCGTAGTTCCGATAAAAAAAGCGACATCGACGCTACTCCTCACCTTCGAGCACTCCACTCGATCCCGAGGTGCCTGTGTTCGACTAGCTCAAGTCTAGTAACAAATTCCTGCCGGATTAGTCGCAGAATCAGTCCATAGTAACGAAGCTCTGCCGGAGTAGCCGCAGGAAGGGTCAGCGGTAACGGAGCTCCCGGAGTCACTGGTCAAGATTGGAGGATCCGCCTACTGAAGTCTTATCGTCACTAGGTTGCCATCTAAACAAAGCTTTCCATATTCGTATTATCCTTTATTATGCACTACGACAACATTAGATGCGGATGCTAGGTCCGCAAGCATCTACTAAAATACGTAACGTCCCAACTTGAATCGCAAACACTAAAACACACTAAATAGACCCGAGTAATTCCAAGATCCGCTCTCAAACTATCTATGCATCGAGTCCCGTTTAGTGTACACTCCGAGGGTTCATCTCCTCACTATGTGATTTACTTACATTCGCATTTACAGTTTTTCGTATAATTTATTGCTTTTATGACCTTATAATCGCATGCTAAATCACCTAACACGGAATTCAAAATGTAAAACAATTAAAACTGAACAAAGTGATGGTCGGTTTCCATATTAGTCCCGGTGCTAACCTTATTAGGTTCGACGCATCTCTATTAATACCAAACCGACGCATCTTAAGCAGAATACCAGGTAAGGTATACCACGAGAATGACTAATATCCGTATTATCGCGTTAAAACTGATTTGCTAATATGTATAATACTAGTACTCTCTATCCTCCTACGTGCATCCTTTCATGGTCTGCTTGTCACGTGAAATCGCATGCAAAGAATGTAAACACAACTACTTTGACGACAAAAACTTACTTGTCCTTAAACAACCGACGTAGCAAAAGGCATAGGGTTAAAACAACGGATGTGACAGTACTTCCACCACAACAAAAGAACTAGGATATTAGCCCACCATTTGATTAGTAGTAGAGGCCGCTATAGTGCGGGCGGGATTGGGTGTTGACATCTATCGGATGTTGGCTTCCCAATACGTACCCTCACCCCTTACTCAGAATCGATGGTTTTCGGATGTCCGAAACCATTAGCAATGAGAGTCATTCCAGGCATGGAGTGCTTAAGGATACAAGTCTTTATCTTTAGTTCCCATGCCACTCAAGTTTGAGCCGGCAACGGATCAAAGTTGACTTCTCTGGTTTCCGAGTCCCCATAATTGACACGGTGGCGACTCCACAAATCGGCAACGAATTCAGTTCACTAAAAAGGTCGCCTTACCAAACAAATCGGCTTTTAAACATTTACAACCATGAGTCGATCGATTCCAAACGAAAATACGGGTGCCCCCACCCGTCTAGTACAAGTCCGGATCGTCATCCGAATCGAGGTCCGAAACATCGCCCCGTACGCGAGATCGGACCGGCCTCAGGCAGGGAGCGGGCCGCGTGGGTGGCCGCCGCCACACGTTAAAAAACCGGGTCGGTCCCGCGCGAGGCGCTGGGCGGTGCGGACGAACGTCTACAGTTTGGCGACTCCGCTGGGGACTTGGAAACAAGTTTCTAGCGTTGGTGAAACTTGAACGAGGTCAGTGAAGCTCATTTCTTAGTTCCTGGTTGTGGTCACTACATGTTTTGGCCCTAAAAAGCCCACCCTAACCGATATCAGGACCAATCGACCTCTTCGCGGTAAGATCTTTAGGGACACGCGGGGAGATCCTCCATTGACGCTCCAGCCGCCTAACGCGTATCCCGCGGGTATAATAAGCAGATAGTTCTGAACGAACGGTATGACACTCATCTCCCCAGATCATTGTCGATGCCTAAGTAAAGATTATTCATGGGCGGTAGCCTACCCTAACCTACCCGTGTCTGCATCCTGCATCAGTGTATGCATTCCTAGTTATGTGTAGCATGTTTGAACAATCCAACCCAAATAAAACACTAAAAATCTGGATTCAACCACGTCAACATATACAACCACACGCAATTCTGTCTTCGAAAAATCTCATCTTTTCAAAACGACCTCTTAAACGCCGATACTCCGGTCAAGTCATGATTTCTAAAAAGGGAAAAACATTTTCAAATGCCGTCGTCATGGAAAATTTTACACTCGACATTTTAGAACGAAATGTATTTTTTTTTCAAACATCATCACATGGCCAAAGTCAAACAACAAATACTGTTAATGCCACCGAGGCTCCCCATCAATGGGTTAAAGGTACACCAAACGGTTACATTTTTATTTTCAAAAAAAAAAAAATTTACACACATGTCGTTAACACAACCAAGGCTTCAATTAATGAAGTCAAGGAATCCAAAACGGTTGCATTCTCGAAACACTTTTCATAATACATCATTCCCCCACTGTTGAATGCTAGTCAACGCAACCAACGAATGTGGGTCGCTAGTGTTAAAGTTCTTTTTTCTAAAAGAGAAAAAAAAAGCTTTTTCTAAAAACACTATTCACTACCTAAACCATTAATAAGGATTTAGTTACATCTTTAAAACACCATCATTAGACTTCACGCTCTACCACGAGCACCGTATGAACCGCAAGTATCGAACTAGCTAATTAATAGTAGTCTCGATAAAAGCATCACGTCCTCATTTTCAAAACTGGTTTCCCTAAAGAACTCTGCTCCTTTCAAAAGAAAAACATTCACACTTTCGCTATCGTCGGATTCCCGACGCATACATGTAGCAACGCACTTTCACGTCACAAACAATGTCACCACACCATCGTCACCCTAATTTTACAAAATCATTTTCTTTTCAAAAGACTTTCCTCTGCGAGTATTGGTCGTTGTCAAAAAAAAAAATTCTTTGATCCTGTGCCGGGATTGCGATCAACTTCTTACGTCGTACAACCATGTGATTAACTGTCTATGTTAGTTACTAGGATCACCTCTACTCGAGGTCTTACATTTCGGATCGTCTCATTTCGAGAAATCCTCTTTAAACCTCACCTCCGAGGTTTGTGTCAAATCGTCTCGTTCCAGAGGCCTAAATTCGTTAGGCGTTTCGCCGAATACACCAAAGAGTCTAAAGCACTTAAGTCTCTAAACCCGTAACCGTATACACACGCGAGTCAAGGGTCTTATTTCTGTGTCGCTCAATTACGGGCACTCCACGAGTCTTTAAGCCGTGTGGTAGATCCATTCTCATTAATACCACCCCTTTCAGTCATGTCAGGAGATTCAAGCACGGATGCAAGTAACCATAGTGGGAACAACGCCGAACAATCTGGGGATAACACCGTTGGAAACCTAGCTAACCTGATCTGGGATTTACAAGCAACCATTATCACGGTGAACGCATCCGTAAATAGCATAGACTCTCGCCTAGGCTATTTGGAAGATAGGACTTCAGATGAACACCACAATCGGGTCTTTAACGAGGTCCTTTTAAATTCCACCCCGCTAGGTGGGGCACCCGTCGGCATCATCCCTAGTGATCCCGTTGCCCTACCTCAAGATGACACCCTCCAATCCGCTATGAACCCCATAGATTTCCTCGAAAGTCAAATGCGCCTAAACCAAGGGAACAACGTTCACCTCGAAAATCATAGGAAATTCGAAATGGTGAATGACCAATTACCCGAGAACTTTTCCCTAGCGGACATACCTAAGTTCAAAGGAACCGAGGATCCCCTCAATCATATCTGAGCCTTTAAGGATTACATGGTCATTAAAAGGGTCGAGCCCAACCTTTTCCTTAGGATATTCCCATCCTCTTTAGGGGACACACCCCGATCTTGGTTTTATTCGCTCGATCCCAAAAAGATATCCACCTGGGACGATATTTCCATAGAATTCGCAAAACAATATGCAGATAATTCCGAAACGCAAGTCAGCATTAGAAGCCTCAAAGTCCTTTCCCAAAACGAGAAGGAAGGCTTCTCCGAATTTCTGACTAGGTGGAGAAAGTTCAGCATCCAATTAGTAAACCGCCCTGACGAGGCCACCTTAGTAGAGAAATTTATCGATAACCTTAGACCTCCTTACGCCTCTCACCTTAGCTACCAAAACATCCATACCTTCAAGGAACTATCCACCATAGGAATACGCCTAGAGGACGATATGAAAAAGGGAGTATTCTCCAAGATAATGGGGAAAGGCTATCAGGGACCAACCACTTCCACAGGAACCCGGCCTTATGGAACATCCGGAAATAACAAAGCCGAGGAAGTACACCTTCTCGAACCAACCACTAGAGGGAAGACAAATTCCACCCCTAGGATATTTTCCAAGCTAGGCACCACATACGCCGAAGCCTTAAAAAGGCTAACTGAGCAAGGAAAGCTCGAGCCAATAGGCCTTACTACAGACCCGCCCGCAAACAAGAGGAAAAGGGCATGGGATGCTAATGAATATTGCCATTTCCATCGTGGTAATGGCCATAATACTGAATCTTGTTTTCGGCTCAAGCATACCATACAAGATATGATAGAAAACGGGACGATTCCTCTCCCTCCGCTCGAGAAACCAAACAATACCACAAACCCCTTTAGTGTCCATGCCATCTTTGACCACACCATCGATTGTTCCCACCTCGACCCTATAGAGGAGAATGTTCTGAATATCGAGGAAAAACCCAGCTACCCGCGGGAACCCGTCCAATTCAAGACAAGTGAATCCGTGTCCGAGTCAAAGTCTAGTTCGTCTTAGGGCCTAGACCTAAAGTATAACAAATGTCTTTTGTTTCTTTCTTACATCGAGTCAGGAGATGCGAAGGGACCTGTCCTCCACCTCCCCAAAAACAATGTCTCGGGCACGTAGCCCGCTTATCACTATCAATAAAAAGAAACAAACTTTTCTTCCATTATAATGCGCCTCGACAATCGCTTGATTTAATAATGCACTTTCCTGCTTACAACTCGGTACTATGCCATTTATCGATAACAATCAAACATACCTCGAAACAACAAGGAATTACAAGAACTGAGATCACGTGTTTTTTTTACCTATTCCATGTCTGGTATAGAATGCCACAAACTATCCCTTAGAACGAGTATTCCCGAATCCTATGACGAATCTAGATAGTCTCTCAGCCCGTGATCAAAGACAAAGACGGAAGGCAAACCCATTTCCCACAATAAACACCCCTCAAACAAAGACCGACCAATTCCAACCATAGATGCTAGTCCGACAAAATAAAAGAGTCTAAAATGGCTAAGAGGAGCCAAAGAAAAAAATGAAACCAAGGGCAAACTAAACTGGACCAATTCAATGATCAAGACCAAACTCAACGGTCAAAGTGAAACCCCCAATCATTCAACTCGACTTTAAGTGCAAAGTCCGAACAAAAAAAAGCAAAAAAAAAAAGGAAAAGAAAAATGAACAGACCAATCAACTAGCACCCAAATGCTAGCCTCCCTGCATTACAGCCCTTAAGACCTTCCCGAGACGCTTGTTAGGTGACAGTCCGGAATTTTGAGGATTCAAGCTCAATAGGATAATCCCAACCGTTAGGGCCAGACATGGAAATCAGATCCCACGTAATTTACATCCTACCCGATTGAAGTCTGAGTCGTTTTTACTCAGCTTCCCCTTTCCTACCACATTACGAAATCTTAGCCCATAGCCCTAACTCCACAAAAATCAAGCTCCACATTTTGATCTATCGAAACCACTTACTACCTAACTCCACATTCCAAAACCACCCAAACCAGTCGCCCTGACCTGAACACGATATCTCGGTAATTGTCACTTTCAAAGTGTCACACCCGACTATTTCACATTAATTTTTAGCTAGGGGAAAACTCATGCGAAACACTCTAAACATCTCGCATTGATAATTGGCATGACGAGTCTAAAGCAAAATCACTCACATCTATAATGAACTATGAACATGGTTTGATTCCGTCTAAACACGGATACGTAGGCAACCCTTCCGAGGGTACAACCGATAAAAAATAATAACAAAAATCGATTACTCGATTCACGCGCAAATCAGAACCTCTTTCCCGCGTTCCGGTTATAGAGTGATTTCAATGACGAAGCACCAACGACGAGCCGAGGATGGAGTGAAAACCCGAATGGGCGCTCCGGGCAAAATGAAGAAACGAGTTTCGAGCCGTCATAAAAAAAACAATAACAATAAAAAAAAAAAAAAAAAAAAAAAAAAAAAAGAGCAAAAAGGTGAGCCGAGGACGGAGTGAAAACCCGAAAGGGTGCTCCGGGCAAAATGAAGAATCGAGTTGCGAGCCATCCAAAAAAAAAATGTGCTTCTCATTAATAAATAAAAAAACTCAGTTAAATCAAGCCTTTGTCGAGGCTCTTTACATCGAGCATCCGAAATCCAGCTACCCCGGAAAATGACGACGCGTCAAGCAAAATCCTACAAAAAAACAGGTACTAATACGCCACATAATATCAATAAATACAACATAGTACTAAACGGCTGGGATCTACCGGTCCAACTTTTCCTTTCCCTTGCCATTCGGGTGTGCTTGCTTGAGTCTCTCACCATTGACCCTCCTAACGCAAGCTTCCACCTCCCTAGCCAAAAGCGAGCCCAGCCAATCTTACTTCCCCTCCTCACTCACATTTTCAATATGGGTCTTGTCGGTCTCGGCCCGTTTAGATGAACTGACGAACACTAGGATTGGTAACGCTGTCTTCGGTCGGGCGCTTGGCGACATTAGCCCACATAGGTTTCTTTTTGGGATATTTCCCATGGTACCCTCGAACTTTGACACATTACACACGGTACCCCTCATTTTAAGTTTGTTCCTATGGTAACCTTGTGTTTTGTGTTTAGTGCCCATGGTACCCCTGATCAATTTTCCGTCATAACGGCGTAAAAAGTTAGTTTAGTTAAAGTGATTAATTTGTTTCAGAGGAAAAATTAGTTAGAACAATTAACGAACTTTTAATTAAAATAGTTGAAAATTGAGGGAATGTCCATGGTATCCCTGTGTTTTCAATATTTTAGCCATGGTACCCTTATATTTTAAATTCTTTGCCCATGGTACCCTTGTGGTTACAATTCATTCAGGGGTACCATGGACAAATAATTGAAACCATAGGGGTACCATGGACAAAAAATTGAAAATAGAATGGTACCATCGTTAAAATATTGAAAACACAGGGATACCATGGGCATTTCCTCAATTTTCAACTATTTTAATTTGATTTCATTAATTTTCTAACTAATTTCACCAAAAAAATTAAAATTAATCACTTTAACTAAACTAACTTTTAACGCCGTTATGACGGAAAATTGATTAGGGGTACCATGGGCACTAAACGCAAAACACAAGGTTACCATAGGAACAAACTTAAAATGAGGGATACCATGTGTAATGTGTCAAAGTTCGAGGGTACCGTGGGAAATATCCCTTTCTTTTTCTATAGAACAGTCATCTCCACAATCCTTAACCTTTCCCTCACATTCGACAATCACGGACGTCAGGAATGACATCCTGAAATAGCTAAACTCCTTTCCAAAAGCCAAAATGCCCACACAAGAATGACAGGTCCACACGGACGGTACATTTCGTCCATCAGATACACCGGACTTAGATGTCTTTTCATTTTTTCCTTTTAGGGGGATAAGCTACCCCACATAGGCGTGTTGTAGCCTTTAACGGTTGTTGTCAAGTCGCGTTTGTAGGCCCAGTACGACATTGTCTTGAATATAAAAAAAAGTGGTCTAAATTTTTTTTTAAAGGTAGCCTAGATTTTGGCTTCGGCCTCATCATGAATGACGAAACAACTACATTTGCAATCTAGTACACTCGGTCATAGCACGTTGACCTTTTGCGTTTCGTCCGTCTCGAGTCAAAATGTTTTAATCAACGTACTATCTGATCCAACTCCCGGCTCAAACTAACACATTTCAAAAATCCGAAAAACCGCTTTCGTACTCTCATGCAACTTCAACGCATTCTAAAACGTCCTAAATTACGACAAATCGCAAACAAACCGAACTTGAAGTGACTACTTGTCACCTAGGTCAACATTTCAAGGGCAGAACAAAACACAAGACTAATGAATCAATCAAAATACTAAAAGTCTAAAATCTAAAATATACAAATCCAAACACAAACCGAGTTTACAAACTAGGGAGGACCCCTAGAAGCTGCGCCTATAGCTATCACAAGCTCACCAATATTGTCATCCAGACCTAAATCCTCCAAAACAAAGGTAGGAGACTCACTACCATCCATCCTCGACAGCATATCTAGAGTAGCTGTCTCGGGAATCCCTCCAACATACTCAGTAGCACCCGTAGTACAACCCGATGCCTAGCCTCACCCTGCGTGGAGGTCTCGCTCTGATGCCGAGCCGACTGCTCCTTAAGACGGGCAATCTTGTTGTCCCGAGATTGCAAGAACTGTCTCACCTCAGCCGCTTTCGCCTCAAGCTCGGTCACCCGTGTCTCCAGTTGTCCCACCATATCGGGAATGTCCCGCAAATATAACCCGCACTTGAGGAAAACACACAAACAATCTAAGAGCCAACCCTAGGTACACGCACTTACCGATCGAGATCCCAAAGTGTCACAGGAAACCCTCGAGAAATAGACCCTGAAGAAGTTGGCAGCCTGCCACAATGGCAAGCCGACGAAATCTGAGAGGAGAAACCACACAAGTTAGCCAAACAAATCTAACCCTTGGAATCCAAAACAGAAACCGAAACTTACCCGGTATACCCGGTCACGCCACTCCATCCCAGCCTCCATCTCCTCACCAGAACAAGGGGAAAGAGGCTATGTAAAGGCTAGCCCAGCCACATCGACCCTGAGCAGTGTCAAAGGGAAGTCTGGGGGCTGAACAGCATCAGTCGAATCAACCAGCTAAAAGAAAAGCGAACCATTCAAAATGAAAGCAAACACTAGACCATAGGAAAAAACAAGCGATAAAACCAAAACCGACACTTCAATAATCCTAAATCTTGGGGCTACTAAATAAAACAAACTATAAGAAAGAAACTTACATCTGCAAGGCGCAGGTAGTTCACCAGCACATTCTCCGACGAATAGTGACTCATCGTGCTCTTAGCCTGAGCCAACCTCCATTCAATCCCCGTCGGAAACCTACGCACCGTCTTAGATGCCAATCGAGGGAGTTATCGAGGGAGTTAGGAGTAAATTCAAACCCATAAAGCAAGCCTTAAAACCTCCTCTATTCGAAATTGACCCCTAGCAATAAACGAACACGAGAACCACGATTAATAAGAACGCTCGCACTTGACCGCGTGATAAAACAGACAAGACAAATCTACAATCCCAAAGCACTTGAAGCAATCTGTTAGTTTAAAACAGGCCCCAAAGCACTCGAAGCAATCTGTTATCCTAGCAAGTCCCTAAGCACTCAATTCACATCCCAGGGGGATTATTATTTTAGCGCATTCCCGGAATAATTCACTAAGCAAATGTCAGCCCAAGAACTAATGCATAGAGCTTACACATCAACACTAGTAATTTAAAAGCAAAATAATCACAAAATCTAACGCAGCCGCCCGAGAGGGATAAATCTAAGGCAGCCACTCGAGAGAGATAAATCTAAACGCAGCCACCCGAGAGGGATAAATCTAATGCAGCCACCCGAGAGGGATAAATCTAACCCAGCCATCCGAGAGGGATAAATCTAACGCAGCCACTCGAGAGGGATAAATCTAAACGCAGCCACCCGAGAGGGATAAATCTAACGCAGCCACCCGAGAGGGATAAATCTAACGCAGCCACCCGAGAGGGATAAATCTAAATGCAGCCACCCGAGAGGGATAAATCTAACGCAGCCACCCGAGAGGGATAAATCTAACTTAATGCAACCACCCACAAGGGATTAAATCAAAACTAAGACACCAATAAATACTTAAGCAAAAAGTCTGAAACTACTAAAACGGCAATTTTGCCCAAGGGACGTTAGTATCCCGGAGGCACAGCAATTTTGCCCGAGGGACGTTAGCATCCCGAAGACAACCGTTCGAGTAAAGACGGACGCCATCAAACGTTTTATGTCATCGGTTTCACAAGGATCTTAAAAATGTATGTTCAAATAAAGGCCAACACACGTGAACACCCTTCGCACTTGCGCTTAATGCGTCACGAACGCACTTAAAATTAAACAAAACCTTTAAATAACCCGAAGAAGACAAAGCGCGCGCGCACAAAAAATCAAGAACAAGATGACCAGCAACGGCCCGAGCCCAAGCAAGCAACCGCAAGCGAAGACGTCAGGTATGACTTCTAAGCCCTGGCTGGCGAGCCTCAACACGTAGTCCAACGGACTAAAAACGACCCGACCAAACAGCCACCTGGTCGTAATCTTCGATTGACCTGGGCGGCTATACTTTGACTTTCGCCTTGTCCAAGCCTCAGTCAAAGTGGGGGCTTCTGTAGACACCCAGATTTGGACCTGGTGGCTGCAGAAGTGTCCAACAAATACCCGATGACGATAGGACTGCAACGCGACGCGGGTTCGCGTTGTTTTAGGTAGTTTTTCTATAGAACGGATTAAATAATTACTCGGAAAGATTAAATTAACATCAAGGCAGGTTTAGTCGCATCATTAAGGTCGTGTCGACACTAATTAGAGTCAATTCCGACACCGGGGCCCCGAATCGGTCCCGAAATATGCAAAGTCAAACCCGAGTCAATGCGTCGGGCCGAGCAAACCTTGGGACGTGCACCCGAAGCCCACCCGGCGCTTGACACACTAGGATTAGGGGGAACCCTTAACCTCCAAGATAACCTAAGATATGAGTCCTCTTCGTTTTGGAAAGTTTTGATATCGGATCTTCAAAACTTCGACAGCCTCAGCTCAGGCACCTGAAGACTGAACTGCCTCACACCAGGCGCCTGAAGACCGAGCCGCATGACCTCGGGCGTCCGTATGGGTGACGGAGACCGAAAACACCTATAAATACCCCCTTCACCTCATTCATTGGACACATAATCACGAGTTCGTGCCTACTTCTACACAACTCGTTCTTTCCTCTCTTTACTTTCGCTAAGGGCTCGCACTCCGACACCCGAGGCAAACGATCCATTCAATCGTAGTTCCGATAAAAAAAGCGACATCGACGCTACTCCTCACCTTCGAGCACTCCACTCGATCCCGAGGTGTCTATGTTCGACTAGCTCAAGTCTAGTAACAAAGTTCTGCCGGATTAGCCACAGAATCTGTCCATAGTAACGAAGCTCTGCCAGAGTAGCCGCAGGAAGGGTCAACGGTAACGGAGCTATGCTGGAGTCACTGGTCAAGCTAGGAAGATCCACCTATTGAAGTCGTATCGTCACTAGGTTGCCATCTAAACAAAGCTTTCCATATTCGTACTTTCCTTTATTATGCACTACGACAACATTAGATGCGGACGCTAGGTCCGCAAGCATCTACTAAAATACGTAACGTCCCAACTTCAACCGCATACACTAAAATACACTAAATAGTCCCGAGTAATTCCGAGATCCGCTCTCAAACAGTCTATGCATCGAGTCCCGTTTATTGTACACTTCGAGGGTGCAACTCTTCACTATGTGATTTACTTACATTCGCATTTACAGTTTTTCGTATAATTTATTGCTTTTATGACCTTATAATCACATGCTAAATCACCTAACACGGAATTCAAAACGTAAAACGACTAAAACTGAACAAAGTGATGGTCGGGTTCCATATTAATCCTGGTGCTCACCTTATTAGGTTCGACGCATCTCTATTAATACCGAACTGACGCATCTTAAGCAGAATACCCTGATTTGCTAATACGTTTAATACTAGTACTCTCTATCCTCCTACGTGCATCTTTTCATGGTCTCACGTGAAATCGCATGCAAAGAATGTAAACAAAACTACTTTGACGACAAAAACTTACTTGTTCTTAAACAACCGACGTAGCATAAGGCATAAGGCTAAAACAATGGATGTTACAGTACTTCCACCACAACAAAAGAACTAGGATATCAGCCCACTGATTGATTAGTAGAGACCGCTGTAGTGCGGGCGAGATTAGGTGTTGACATCTATCGGACGTTGGCTTCCCAATACGTACCCTCACCCCTTATTCAGAATCGACGGTTTCTGGATGTCTGAAACCATTGGCAATGAGAGTCATTCCAGGCATGAAGTGCTTAAGGATACAAGTCTTTATCTTTAGTTCCCGTGCCACTGAACTTTGAGCCGGTAAGGGATCAAAGGTGACTTGAACTGTTTCCTAGTCCCCATAATTGACTCGGTGGCGACTCACAAATCGGCAACGAATTAAGTTCACTAAAAAGGTCGTCTTACCAAACAAATCGGCCTTTAAACATTTACAACCACGACTCGATCGATTCCCAACGGAAACACGGGTGCCCCCACCCGTCTAGTACAAGTCCGGATTGTCATCCGAATCGAGGTCCGAAACATCGCCCCGTACGCGAGATCGGACCGGCCCCTGACAGGGAGGGGGCCGCGTGGGTGGCCGCCGCCACACACTGAAAAACCAGGTCGGTCCCGCGCAAGCGCGCGCGGGGCGCCAGGCGGTGCGGATGGACATTCACAACTGTACATACAACTATTTAGATAACATATGTAAACAAGCGAGGGGCTAAAACCTAAATCGGACGATACGGGCAATCCTTAGTAGTTCTACCCATTTATATATTCTACCCAAGTATATTATTTGATCCTAGTGTTATGCTAGTGAATCTCTCATTAAGTGATCTTAAATGTTCTACATGTTTTAGACACATCAAACACTTTAGACACGTGTCATGAGCTCCAGGCGCGTTCCCTAGATAGGTGATGTAAATATTCATTGCACATAATTACACACGGTCTCAAGGTCGCTCTGGTACCAACTGTTACAACCAGGTTCTTCCAATGACATTAATTAACAAGGTGGAAAAATAATTAAGTCGTAAAAAGGGGTAAAAATTAAAAATCGTCGGCTCAAGCGAGTGTTTTACCAATAAATGAACTGTTTGTAAAAATACAACAACTGAAGCCGAGTTACAAATTTCTAAATACAATAGTCTGATAAAATTTGTGTTACGAGATTTATAGTTTGACGCTCTCATCTCCTACACTTTATCTCTTGCACTCATGCATGGCCCCATGTTCAGTCTTGAGGGTTCGTCAAACTGAATGCATATTTAAATATACATGTCCCACTTAGTAGGAGTAACCTAACTGTCCTTCTAACATAGCTTCGAATAATCAATGTAGTATAACGTTTAGGTTATCTAATTAACAGACAAGCAGACATTTCACATTACAAATCGACATGTATACAATGTGAGATACACATGAAGTGATTTCAGTTAACATGCGAATCAATTTAAATATATAAGACATGTATGTTATATAGAATAATGTAATTCTTACATCATATGAGTATCATGTGAATAGAATACAGTAAAGCATAGATCATGGATTCATAGAAGTGTGATGTGAAAATAGAGTAAGACATACATAATACAAATCATATGTAACATAATATCAATCATAATCAATATTCAGGCATGACATATAACAAAACGTTACTTCCCATTATTATGCATTTCAATCACATCATTAGTCATAAGAGTATAGAACAGTAACTAAGCATACTAACACATGTGATTTAGAAAACTGTAGTCATTTACTTTTAAAAACAATGGTTTTCTTTCACATAATGCACGGGACGTGACTACTAATGTCTCATGCACACTTAAGGCTTGCATCTCACCATAACTGCGGATAATAGGAACATCAATCCCGCCAATCATATCGATACAAGGAGGTTTACATCTCACCCCTAGTGCTCAATAGGATCGAACAACAGCTATGATTTGGTTTAGAACTCTAATCGCGGGGGAGAACATACTGCTGATGATATAGGCGACAACTCGCAGAAGCCTACCCACACCACCTCGAGGCCCACTGACAACATGTAGAAGCAGGGAAAAGAATCACGTACCCAACCGTGAATAAAAGTGCCAAGATATCAGAAAGAGAGTAGAGCTGATCAGGCCCTTGTCAAATACATGCGCATACGTACCCCCTAACAAAACTCTCGAACTCCCGCAGGTCCTTAACGATAGCCGGTGACTACTACTCTAACGATAATCCATCCACACGCAGCTTCAGGATGTGCTGTCCGTACTCTCATAGCAAAAGCTCTCCGAGCAACCTCCATCACGTCGATCTCTAAACCTCGGCATAATATTGCCCAACACGTAACGATTCTGTGATAGATTGTCTGTAGGAGACATATAAGGATGCTGAACACTTAGATCTTAGACTCTCGTAGAATCATTGGTTCAGACAACCAAAATGATCGCATACCGTCCCGAAGGTACAGTTGCTACATATGGGTCACTTGGTATCGAACGGTCAGACTCCCGTAGGACCTTAGTTCAGATAACCGAAAGGATGCATACTGTCCCGTAGGTACAGAAGCCCCAAGAAATGGAATACTGAGAAGGACCACTACTGATTCATGTATGACACTGACTGACCCGAAGGTACAACACTTCCTTAAGCTAATTTAGGAATGATTTACTAAATGATCATCATAATTATGTTAAGTGTATCTTACTTGACTGATCATCTTAAGTATATTTGATGTTAGAGATTTGGAACGTTTTATTTGATATATATTATTTGAACGTTCATTATTTGAGATTTCATTAAAATTCAATTATTTCTAAGTATATTATTTAAGATGGGTTCCTTTATCTTGACATGGTCTATGTTGACTTAAAAAGACAAAGTTTGAACAAGATGGACTAGTCAACCATTAGTTTTGACTTAGTCACTAATTAGTCCTTAAGTGTGTATTACAATGTTTAACTGTTGTTTTGCACATTTAAGCATTGTTTAACTTAGTACTTTTGGGTTATTCGTCTTTTAGTACTCTATACTTTTTGGGCACAAGTATTTAGTACACTTATTGTTCAAGTGTACGTATTTAGTATTTTTATACGGTTTCGTATTTGTACAATTATACTTATCTCTTAAAGCCTATTTATACTTAGTAAAATATTTCAAACATCAAATAAATCAATAATAATTATAAAAATCATTTTTAACATTATTATGTATCATATTTCTCAAAACTTAGAGTTTTTAAAAAATAACTTTAAGTAATAACGAAATCGTCATTTTTCTAATGTTATTTTTTACTTTCGATTTTCGTACTCAACATACATTTATGAGTTAAGTTTTCATATATAAAGTCATTTTTCAAAAATAATAAGGTTTATTATTTTTAACAAATTAAAAACAAAAACAGTACGGTTTTCAATACTTTCTTTTAAATCGTTTAAAATACGTAAACATCAGAAAAATGAACCAAATTTGTATTTTTGATCCCTTCTCTGTACTTAACTTATCCCCAGATATTTAGATTAAAATACTTTATAAATGTTCTTAAATAAAATCTTCTTTCCAGATGTGACCCATTTTAGTACAAATTTTATAATGAAAATATATATGATGGATTTATATGAAATTTGACGTACACATAATAGACATCATCAGGAACATAATATAATTTTTCCGAGTCCAAACAAAACGTTTAACACCAGGAAACATATAATTTTTTCAGACAATACATAAAATCATGCAATACCATTTTACGTAATAAATCCTTATTAAATATATATTTTCAAAAACACTTAGTTTTCATATTTATCGCATATTATAGACATTCAGATATACAAATTTCATGATGGAACCTAAGGCTAATTCGAAACATATTTTACACAGAAAAATCGTGAACATACCTCATACATCACAGAATCTATTTTACAGCATGTATTGTTAAGTGATAAATCAACAAATAGTTAAATTTAAACTTGGTGATCTAATGATTTAGTCCTAAACATGATGTTATAAGTTAGTTAAAGTCTAAACACTATACTAAGAGATTTGAGGGCGAAGAAAAGTTAGGTTACCTTAAGCATAAATAATCGACTCTACAACATATAAGAAAACGAAGATCAATGCCCCCTTTTCTCTTGCTCCTCTTCGTAAATTAGTTAAAAGGACACAAAAATAGTCTAAGTTAGTAATTATAAGACTAAATAACTTTGACAAGAGAGATCAGAATATAAGAGAAATAAAGGGTGAGAGCTCTTGAAAATTGATGGTTGAAACACCTTAAGAACTTACGAAAACTTGTGTTGTTTTCTTTTGTGTTTAGAAGGGAGTTGAAGGAGGGTAATAGATGGATGAATAAGTAAGCTAAATGGAGTCCTAAGGCTATTTATATGGAGTTATATTTGTCCATTTGATGAAGGGAACAAAGGATAGACAAACAATTGACAATTGCTCAAATAAAATGGCTAATCATGCTTTTGGAAGGTACATTACTAGAAATGGTGTTTTTGATTATTTAGGCATATTTTGAGGCTTGGACTTCAAAGTGACGGTATGGAATGAATTAGGGTGATATTTATGAGTTTATTTGGTGACACAATGGTTAGGAAAGATGTACGGAAATCGAATGTCGGGATACGATTCGTCGGGTGACGATTTTCGTAGTAAAGGAACTTTCCAGTACCATATTTTTATGATGCACTTGCAAATTGTAATTTTGAAATTACTATTGTGTAGATCTTGAAAAATTTATAAAGTCAGGCTTTTGAAACGCCTCAATTGGAGTCCGTATGAGAAAATAGGAATCGTTTTACGAAATCGTGCAAAATTGCGATAACGATAGAAATTTTAGTTTTGCGAACAATGAAGTGAAATAGAAAGGTTCCAAAGGCACAAGAATTGAATATTACTATATAAAATAGTTTGTCGAGACTCGATTTATTAATATTAATCGTTATTATAAATTACTAAAATGGTAAAAACACGGGGTGTTACATGGACAATCCCGTGGTGGCATATCAGTGGGAAGAATGGGTTTCCTTTCTCATCATCGGCTCATACTATGCAGATACTGTCCTTAAGGGATCAGGTTTATATTTACCCGGGCGAGTTAACGCGCCAAATGGGTGTGAGGCGAGCTGTATTAGAGGTTACTGTAGATGCCCCTAAGTCTTATCCGCGGACGGAATGTTCTCTTAGGGAGTTTGGAATGTCTTGGAGACAGAGGTTTTCACGTCCCTTTATTATAGGAAGTGCTCAACCGACAGACCCTACTCGTTCCTGGCGGGGAGCTTACGGATATCCGCTAGGATAGGGCAAGTCGAATGTTAGGAAAACCGCGATGCTAAGGGATAAGGAGGCGACTCGAGTTAACGTCACTAAGCACTCGACCAGAGATAGTGTCACCGATCCTAGTGCCGTCAGTTCATCTAAACGGGCCAAGACTAACAAGACCTATATTAAAAATGTGTGTGAGGAGGGGAACGAAGTGGGATTAGGTTGATTCGGCTTTGGCTAAGATAAAGGTGGAAGCCTATATTCTGAGGGTCCATGGGGAGAGACCAGAAGAGGCACTTCCGAACGACAAGGGGAAAGGGAAGTTGGACCGGTAAAGTCTAGCTGTTTAGTACTTTGTTGTATTAATTTATATTATATGGCGTATTAGTAGTAGTTTTTGTAGGGTTTTACTTGACTTCTTGTCATTTTCGGGGTAGCCGGATTTTTGGATGATCGATGTAAAGGGCCTCGACAAAGGCTTGATTTAGTTGATTTTGCATTATTGAGAAGCACATAATTTTATTTTTGTGGTGGCTCGCAACTCGATTCTTCATTTTGCCCGAAGCGCCCTTTCTGTTTTTCACTCTATCCTCGGCTCATCTTTTTTGCTCTTTTCTTTTTTTGCACTTTATTTTTTACGGCTCGCAACTCGATTCTTCATTTTGCCCGGAGCGCCTTTTCGGGTTTTCACCCCGTCCTAGGCTTGTCATTTTTTTTACAACGCTTCGCAACTCGGTTCTTAAGTTTGCCCGGGGCGCCCTATCGGGTTTTCACCCCGTCCTCAGCTCGTCGTTTGTGCTTCATCATTGAAATCACTCGTTAATCGAAACGTGGGGAGGGGTTCCGATTTCCATGTGAATCAAGTAATCGATTTTGTTATTTTTGTTGGTTGCACCCTAGGGAGGGTTGCCTACGTATTCGTGTTTAGATTAAATCAAACCATGTTCGTAGTTCATAATAGATGTGAGTGATTTTGCTTTAGACTTGTTATGCCAATTATCGATGCGAATTATTAAGTGTTTTGCATGGTTTTCACCGTAGCTTGGAGATCAGGATGGGGTTGTTTAGGATGTTAAGGATAGTATCGTTTAAGCTGATCCATGTTGGTTGGGGTCGAGAATTCTTGACTGTCTAGGTCAATAAGGATCACGACGCCTCCCATGAGTATTTTCTTAACGAGGTAAGGGCCTGTCCAATTAGGTTTGAATTTCCCTCTAGGGTCGACGGGAAGGGTGCTCTAATGGATTTGACTACCAAGTCTCCCTCATGTATGTTTTGGGATTTGACTCGTTTTTTAAAGGCTCGTTGTATTCTTTTTTTATAGTGTGGATATGACATAGGTCTACCCCGACGCGGCCACGCGCGGGTTTGGGGAGGCGAATGAATCTCATATGGGATGGATCTCGAATTGAAATTTAAATCGAAGTTGGAGTCGCCACCGAACTTTGTGGGAATTCGGGCTCATTCGAACCCACTCTATTTGTTGGTGAGCCGTGCACAAAGTACGACCATTCGGATCTCAGAGTTTATGGGGTTCCTCCCTTTGCATTGCGATACCGATACCGACATTATCGGATACCGTGTATTGAATGACTCTCGTGCGCCAACGGTTTCGGACATCCGGAAACCAAGGTTATGAGTATGGGGTGAGGGTACGTGTTGGAAAGTTAAAAAAGAACACCCAACCCTGCCCGCACTTAGTGACCTCTACTAAGATATCGTTTGATTTTAGAATACGCGCGTTAGTAATTCGATTGAATGATATGCAAACAATATTTTGACTAAACATGCGAAGATATGAGTAAGTTGCTATGTTGATTTAATGCATCTAAATTAACGTTAAATTTGTATTTAGCATGCGAGGTTCGTTTTAGTATAATAAAACAAACAACAAAAATAAATCGCTAAAACATGAACAAACAAGTTAGTAACGATGATAACGGTTTGTAATATATTAGAATGACGTAAACGACACAATGCATGGTTTTGAAAGAAGTAAATCACGTGATAGACTTCACACGTGTTGACCGAAGTCATAAAAATATTTGATAAGGCTCGACATATGTTGAAGGATCACGATTTGAGGTGTGAATGAGGCCACTCGGCCGATTCATGGGGAGACTCGGTCGAGTGCCCTACATAAAGACCTTATGCCGGTTTTTTGAGGTGCCACTCGATCGAGTGGGCTACGCACTCGATCGAGTGCCCTCTGTACGAACTATAGTTCGTTTCGATTTTTAGCGTCGATTTCGAAATTGCTTTTAATTTTTGAAGATCGATAATTTTGCTAAGTCACGTAAAAATATGATGCGATTTATACTCGACTTAAAATTTTGATGCTCGTCATATTCGATACATGATTATGGAATCAATATCAAATACTAGGAGTGAGTTTTAGAAAAGACGTTATAAGTCGTTTTAAATTTAACTAAGACGAAATATATTCTATCCGTGTTATAATGTCGTAATTAGTCCTTTCTAACCACGTGACAATTATTTTAGCATCAACGAGTTCGTGCTAGTTAAATTTATTGACTAATTCGTTTAGATACGATATTCGACTATAGAGTTGATATCGCACCTAAAGAAAGACGTTTTATTTGTTTGATTAGATCGAAAATCGATTCCATCCGCATCTCGACATCGTAATAAATCCTTACGGATTATGTAATGTCAGATCTGCATCAACAGGTTTCGGTCTATCCTAAAAATAAATCAGACGCTTTTAAAGAGGATTATTCGCGATCCCTTCACGTCTTTAAATGTTTAGGGCGGGGCTCCTCGAGAGGGCTCCACCACTGTTACTACTCGTAAAAGGATTAGAAGGGTCTTGTATGAATATCGTCTTTAAACGTGTTTGATTCGATATAATATTAGAAATTGATGAATGTGCGATATTAACGATTATGTAAATACTAAGACGATACTAGCGACGCGATAAAAAAAAGGAACGATCTTGCTGATGTTGATTCGCTTCAACAATCAAATACTTGGGCTGTCGGGATAAGCGACCGGCAACATCGGGTGCGATACCCTCGTATTCGGATTTCCTTATCTCGTCATCCCATGTATTCGACACGAATAGGCGAATATTTTAGTGTTTTGATATTAGTAATGATATTAGAAACGAAAAAAAAAAAAAAAAAAAAAAAAAACGAGAGAAGAGACGAGGAAGACGACGCGAGAGAAGAGAAGAGAAAAAAGGGAAGATATCGGGATTATTTGCACCCTCAACTTACATGCTTTGTATTCAGGGTATGGGACTCTTCTAATTGTGGCTTAGGCACGGGAGTTTCGAGATTATGTAGGAAAAATTATGGTGGTTTGGGTTGTATGTAAAGTTGTATGTGAAAAAGTTGTATATGAGAAAAGTTGTACGGGAAAAAAGTTGTGTTGATTTTGTTGCAAAGGGGAGTATTTATAAGAATTCCCCAAACCCTCGACCTAGGTTCACTCGATCGAGTGCCCCTGTTGACTCGATCGAGTGGTCCAATAAAGAGGCAACAACGGGCCTTTAGGAGGCCCACTCGACCGAGTGGGCTGACACTCGATCGAGTGGGTTAGATGGAACGAAAAATCCGGAGGTTTTGACTTCGGGTTGGATTCTCGCTATTTGCATGGTTGTTTTTTGTCTCGGAATCGACTTTCACCGGGGTTTGACACGGTCGCCAAAAGTCGGTTTTATTTCCGGTGTCAGTTTTAACCTAAATTAGTCTTATTTGATTGGAAACGACTCGCTGGGCCTGAATTTCAGGTTCGTTTTGTGAGATTTGTACACCGTAAAAAGCCCAAGCCAGAAACTAATGATTTTGAGACCATATCCGATCGCGTAAAAGCACGTTCGCGTCCGATCATCTTCGGGTGTTTTTTGGAAACTACTATAGACACCTAGCAGCCAAATGTGGGTGTCTACAGAGCTGCCACTCTGACTGAGGCTTGGACAAGGCGAAACTCAGAGTGGCTACCAGGCCAATCAAGGATTAAGACCTGGCAGACTTCCGGTCGGGTCGTTTATAGTCCATTAGACTTGCGTGAAAGGGCTCGCCAGCCATAAGATAGAAATCATACCTGAGTTCTGTTATCAAGGATAGCTCCGTGGGGACTTGTCTTTGAAGCCCTGGGTGTATTTGTATGCGGATACATCCCATCTCAGAACTACGCGGGAGATTTCCTAAGAAGCCCTGGGTGTGCCCGTTTGTAGACGCATCCCAAATTGCATGTGTCAGTTAGGTGAACTCACGCTGGGGAGATAAAAACTTGACGTTCCTTTGGAAAGCACAAGCTGGTACCTGAAATGTTAGTTATATAGGCAGAAATAGCAGATACCAAGATAGCACAGAAGAAATGCAGTTAGCATCTATAGACTGACTTGCGCTAGGGAAAATAATTTTTGCTTCATTTTGAAATCGAAGTCCTAAAAGCAACTCACGTGCTAGGAGATAGTTTTTCAAAATTAAAAGGGTTAGAAAAGAAATTTGCAGTTTTAAATAGACCGAAATTCGACCTTGTGAAAAAGTATTTTCTCAAATGGCTAAGTTTTCCAGATTTCAAAGCGGGAATTTGAAGAGAGAGGCCTACTGACAGACTCGACTCTGGACGTGACCGGACGAGTTGACAGACATGGCTGGATTCTCGAGGGGTTGGACCGTGACTCGGTAGCGGGTTGGGCCACCTAACAAGACTCTTAAGTTGCGCTATTCCGTAGCCTAGGCGAGTGGCAACATGGTCGAACATCGAAATGGGATAGATCTGTTATAGAGGGACTCAAATAGTCTGTTATGAGACTGTTTCTGCATGGCAGGACTTGACAGTAACAATGTTGTAGTCTAGTGCTCTTTGGAAATTTTGGGTTTTGGGGTATATTCCCAAAGTAGGCTGTCGCTTCGAGTTCCTGACAGATTCTTGTCTTCGACTAAGCCGAGTGCTAGGACATACTGTAGAAAGGTGGCTAGATTTTTTAAATTATTTTGTGAGTGGATGGAGGTCTTCTGCCTAAGAGAAGCCCCCTGGACAACAAAGCTAGCTGTTGAGAACATGACAGTGTCGTGATAGGAATGACGGTGCTTTTTGAATTTGTGTCAATGTGGGTGGTTGTGCCTCAAGGCTGCCTACGTATTCACGTGCGCTGAAATCAAACCAAGCCGTAGTTCAGTGATTGAAAGATATATTATGGTGCCTAGTTTATTAGTGCTTTGTGTGTAACTATCCATAACGATGGTGTAGGCTAGGTGCATTACCAGTGATGTCTGGATCAAAAGGCTAGAACAGTTAGGATGTTGATCCTGTGACTGTGTGCGTTCTCCGGGGTAGCCTCCAGAGGTGGTGTGAACTATTTGGGCATGTTCTATGCCGATCGTAGGTTGAATTCCCGTGTTTGGGGCTGGTAACTAGTTTGAATGTTTTGGAAATGTGGAGCTAGGTCGTAAGTGGCTTTTGATGATTCGAAATCTGAACCTCGATTTTGTAGAGCTAAGGATTCGGGGGTAGGGTATTGCAATGTGGTAAGAGAAGGGGAAGTCGAGTAAAAATGACTCAAACTCCGATCGGGGTAAGTTTGATAATGCGGGATCTGATATCCATATCTGGCCGTAATGGTTAGGGGTATCCTATAGAGCTTGAAACCTCAAAATTCCGGGTTGTCGCTTAGCCTAGGTGTCGAGAAGGTCTTGAGGGTTGTAACGTGGGAAGGCTAAATATGGTGTTAGTTGTCCAACTTGATTGTCAGTCCCCTATTCAATGGTATAGGTATTTGATAATTTTTGAATTGACCGTACCCGGTCAAAAGACTTTCACTTGGATTTACCGTTGACCACGGTCATGGGTTTTTGAATTCTTTTGATTGACCTCTAAGCCCCGATCATGGGATTCTTCATTCGTATTGACCGTAATCTGGTCGAGGGTTGTTGAGAGTTCTTTTTGGTCGTGGCCAACTCTTTTATTTTGGCCCTTTTCTTTTTCCTTGGACTTTTGATCTTTTTCTCCATTTTTTTTTGTCGGTGAGACTAACACCTAAGGTAGGGACTGGTCAGTCTTATTGGAGGGGTGTTTCTTTTGGGAAATGGGCTTGCCTCCTGTCTTGAACCCAAACTAGTAGACTACCTAGATTTGGCATAGGATTCGATACCGCTTTGCTAAGGGTAGTTATGTGGTTTTCTATGCCAGACGTAGAATAGGTAAAGGAAAACACGTGTCTCGATTTCCTGCAGTCAATATAGATTGGCCTATAATAGTCACGTGCATGTGCTCACAGTGTATGACGGTGTTCATCATGTTCTCGAAAACACATATGGAAAGTATATAAGAGAAATAGAAAAGCTGATTTTATTGAATTTGAAAAGAGGACAGAATACAGCTGACTCTGACTTTGACTTTGATTTTGAAAGAAATAGTACATCCTAGACTCGGACTTAAACCAAATGTAGACTTTCGGATGTTGTCGTCAATTCAGCTTCTAAGGACTCAAGTTGATGTCCAGTATAGCCTCCAATAGATGTTTCACCCAGATCTTCATTTGTCGAAGATCATCTTCAATCCTAGTGCCCATTTCAGTTAAAGTGGCGAAGTTGAGTATGATAGCGTATCGGAGATGGACCCGGTAGGAAGGGAGAAGGTTCTTGACAAACGCCTCCACTAAAGTTTTTTCATTGGGCTTTTCCACTAGTTTCACACTTTCGGCCCTCCAGCGTTGAAGGTATTTAGTAAAATCTTCTTTGGGCTCCTGGGCAATAACCTCCAAAGTGCGCATCGTGGCCTAGATCTTGGTATTATCAGCATAATTCCGAGCGAACTCCGTTGCCATGTCATCCCAAGTCGATTATTTCTTGGAGTCTAGCCTGTAGTACCAGGTTTTCGGATGCTTCTTGAGGGAAGAGGCAAACAGGTGCTTAAACATGGTCGATTTCACCCCCTTAACGGCCATGAACTCCTTGATGGCCCGGATGTGAAGCACCGGGTCTTCGGTCCCATTAAACATTGGCAAGCGCGTAAGGTAGAGGTTGGCGGGCAGTTCATCATTCAGGGGTGAATAGGCACGGGCATTTTCCGTGTGGATGGCGTTGCTTGTCAAAAAGTGGACCCGTTCTTCCAGTTTGCGGACTGCGCTGACTAGTTCAGCCAAAGGCCCAGTAGTCTCAACCCCAGCATTAGGAGCCCCTTGTTCCATGGCGCTCAAACGTGTAACAATAGCTATTTGGTCGGACTTGACGGCTGTAAATTGGGTCTCAATATGAGCAACGAGGCTGTCAACTTATCCAAAGCTTCTTGCATCTTGTCTTGGTGTCTGGTTACCGGTGGCCTGTCTGTAAGAATACTGCGTAATCAGGAAAGTTTCTTCGGAACCCGAATACACCAAGGCATAGAAAATAGCGCGGGAGGAGAGCCGACTCCGGTTTGACTCGGGTTAGACTCTCCTAAGACAAATGTGTAGGGTATGATTCTCGGAGTGACTGTGATTAATCGCTCCGTCGGAGAATAGCCCCCAAGTGAGACTAAGGACTCAGATAGGACTCAGATGGTGTGACATCTAAGTGATTCAAAAGTGGGGTACGTGAGACAACACGTGTAAGACATGACCATTAGAGCAACCGTGATTGACCGCTCTGCTGAAGGGTAGGCCCCGAGTGGGATTGAAGACTTTGTTAAGACTCGAGTGTCGGACAAGGGACCCTTAGATGTAGGGATCATTAACCTTTTGTTATAGGGCTATGCCTTGTAAAAGGTTGACTCGACCTTGAGGAAAGGCAGACGGGGTAAGGGAAGAAACTTGCGATGTAAGATCGACAGAGTTTCAACGCTAGAGACCCTCGACTCGACTCGAATAAGGATGACCCTATGATTAGGGTGGACCCTTAAGTTAAAGGATTCTCGAATTGGGATGACTCGACTAACGGATGGAAAGATGGGCAAAATTCCCTTAGGAAAGGTCGTGGGGACCGTCCTGCTAAAGGGAAAGGTCGCGTGGGACTTTCTAGTTTAGACTCGAGTGTGTAAGCAGGCTTTCCTTGGTTGGGGTATGTCCTACGTTGGTTAGCCTTGCCTTAGTCAAATAAGGCGGACTGGGATAGGGAGGAAATCGTGATGTAGGATCAACGGAATTTCCACGCTATACACCTTCGACAAATTATGGAAATACCCGACACACGGATAACGGTAGGTCCTAGAATAGGGAAGGTTTTGAAAGGGATTGACTTCCTAAAATAAGTAAGGTTGTTTTTTTGAAAAGGATTGAATTCCGAGAAAATCGGAAGACGGTCCCAACTTTTGAAATTGGCAAAAATGTCGTCGAGCCAGAAATTTTTGAAAGTTCGCAAAATTTTGAATTTTGAAATGGGTAGCATACTTGCTAAAAATAGGCTAATTTGAGACAAATCGTAACTCTAAATTTTGGTAGCATTCCGTTTTTTGAAAAGTCGAATATTTGGAATTTTGAAAATTTGAATATCGAAATAAATGAATTTCCGAAAAAATATGAAAATCGAAAACGGGACCCCGAAAATTTGAAAATCGAAAACGGCATCTCGTAGATTTGAAAATCGAGAATGGCATCTCGGGGATTTGAAGACCGGAATGGAATCTCGAATATTTGAAAATTGAAATGAAATTTTTGAAAATTCGAAAATCGAATAGAGGATCGGAAATTCAAATATTGAAATGGACAGCATGACGACTAGAAAATAGGCTTGTTTTGAGTCAAATCTTAAGTCTAAATTTCGACAGCTTTCCAAGTTTTTGAAAATTGGATATTTTTGAAATGATCATTTTTTGAAATGATGGTTTTTGAAAAAATGACACGGAGAGCAAGTAGCACATAGTCACGTAAGCATTATGATGACAGCATGTATGCTTTACACTAAGTCTCGGTCGGTATAGATAGGGTCTATACCAGTGCGTATAGCCTTTCCGAAAATTGGGACAGACTTCCTAAGTCGAGTTGATCTTAGAATATGCCGCGAAACCCATAGGAATTAGCTATGAACACCTTTGACATAACCAATATGGAATATATCGTGGTATAGTGGGACGTCGGTCGCCAGTACCGGCCCGGGAAAAGATGAGGTTATGCATGAAACGTAAAACTAAAACGCGTAATGTACTAGTCAAATGATTTCTACTCGAGTCTCACCTTGAGGATGCCGATGGTAAGTCACGCATCAGTGATTGATTGACGTGCGTGTGTGATTTTCGTATGTACGATGTGTGACTTTGAATGTATTTTGTGTGACTTTGCTTAGTTCATGCATAAACTAATTGTGTGACTTTTTGATCTCAAATTTGTGTACGACTGCAGATGTCAGATGATAACAGTGTTGAAGGTGATGCATCTCGTTGTTGAAGCAATCAAAACTTGGAACTATCCCGTTTGATGAAGTCAGCCACTCTATTTGCAGTAGTTTGAGAGTAATTTGCACCTAGGAAGACTTTTCCAGCTCATGTGGTCGTTTGAAAGAATTTAGTAATAGATTACGAAGATTAGTTCTTGCAAAATTGTGTCAAGTAGTATGCATGTTTTTTGTTATTATGCGTGTATGTTCGGATATATTTTATAATGCTCTAGATATTATAATGCGTGTATGTTCGGATATATTTTATAATGCTCTAGATATTATAATGCGTGTATGTTCGGATATATTCATACTTAAAATGAATGTTTAAATATTTTAATGTTTAACTTTTAAATTGTGTTAAATGTTTTAAATTTAAGAAGTTCATTAGGCAACAATGTAATGCAAACTTCATGCAAGCATTATTATGATGGTTTCTTTTGCAGTTGATTTCATGTTTGTAAGACGCATTTAAACATTCGAGAAATTACTCTCTTATCACAAATTTTACAACAAGTGTGATAATGGGAAGGGATTTGTCGTGGAATCCCAACCGTCAATAATATAACCGGCTATTCCTACGGTAGATAGGGCAAGTCGGGTCGAATCCACGGGGACGGTAATGTAAAGTCTAGACCAAGGTCGCCTAAATACGAGACTAAGTCAACGAACTAAGCTAAACTAAACAATGATAAGAAGGGAAGAAATCTAGACTATGACTAAGGGAAACAAATAAGAAAACGGGCTAGGATTAGGTCGGGGTCAAAGGGGTAACAGAATGGTCAAGGGAGGACTAGAGCGAAGGAGGTAGTAGGGTGATCTAGGTTGGTCCGGGCTCTCGCAACTTAGACTCACCTAGAGGTTCCACCTAGAACCCATCTCGGCGACACACACGACAAACGGGGTTCTAGCGCGCTATGGTCCTAGGTCGAATCCGGGCTCTTGCTACTTAGACCGGCCTAGGGGTCCTCCTCACCGGGCTCTCAGAACTTAGTGAGGGGACCGAACCCACAACAAACTAACACCCACAAAAGAAAGGCAAGAAAAACAAGCATTCGTACATACTTAGTCATTCAAGCAATTCCACAAACATGTGATGTGCATCAAACAAGAGGAAACCCAAATCTTCCACCAACATCTCTAACAAACCCTTAATCATTCAATTAACACTCTTATCACCTTACTAACTCTAGCAAGAACACTACTCTAACATATCTAAAGGAAATACTAACAAAAACAAGGTAAACAAACTCAAACAACCAAACATACACAAACAAACTAGTGAAAACAATAAACAAGAACTAAAGATGTAAACTTGATGAAAAACAAAGGATTAAGAGTAAAGAGGAAGAGAGGATTGTACCATACTACAAAGGAAATGGAAAAGGAGAACACTTGTATATAAGAAAACCCAAATAATTCCACCAAGGTTGTCAAGCTTGAATGGATTCTTCAAGAGTTCCTTAATACAAGAGCTAATCTATGATTAACTACTAATTATCGACTAATCTACACTAATCTAATCTAATCTAACCTAAAGTAGTCTAGGGTTTAAGGTCTAATGAAGTGCATAAGATAAGATCAGATGTCTTAAAATTACAAGAAGGGAGTATATATATGGGTACAAGAATGAAGGAGAAGAAAGAAAAAGAGTCGTGCAGCAGCATCACGGTCCCGACCGGAACGGATCATCCCGATCGGGACGGCCCTGTCATCCCTACCGGGACGGGATGGTCCCGACCGGGATGGGCTCACAGCATCCTCCTTCAAAGTGCATCCCATCCCGAACGGGATGGGTCTTGTATGCCTTCCTTAAACGCTCTTTGGTCCTTCCTTGCCTCTCATGGGCTTCCCACCGATACTCGGGACTCGGGATCGGGTCTCGGAGGCTCGGTATTGGGTCCCAATGTCTCAGGGTCGATTCCAAGGCCTCGAGTCATCGTTCCTTTATCTCGTTGGCTCCAAAATGTGTATGTATTGAGTCGGAATCGCTCCAACTCTTCCAAATCGGTCTCGGGAATCTGAAACGAACCTAAGGAAGCATAAGAAGCCCATGAATCGCTAAGGAGCGATTCCACAAGGAAAAAGGGACCAAAACACAACAAATAGGCACTACAAACTACACTTATCAACTCCCCCACACTTAATTCTTACTCGCCCTCGAGTAAGCACACACTAACTACTAAACTAGCCGAATGGGTATTAGCGCACCCTACGCCCCTTCAACTCACGCGAGTGCACATAGAGGAAAAGTGCACTCCGCAAGGCAAGTCGGGTCTTGCGACAAAACTGTGGATGCAACCGGACGCAAAACACACAAACAAACAAACACACAAACAAACACATAGACGGTTGCACCCAAAACAAAAGAAATACCGCTTCCCTCTAAAAGCGGTGAATGAAAGACCGGTTTAGGACTCGAGGTAAGTGACAACGTTCCCAAGCTAGACATACAAACCAAGGTGAGCTAAACCCTAATAGTATGACGATCAAGCAATAAAATCGTTGGTAACTTACCTAGGTCCTCCTAACTTTCTAAAAACGTACTACGGGACGATCGGCGGAGTGGGAAGTGATGATCCACGGTGTTAGTCGACACTGTAGGTAAGTGAGACCCCGCCCCCTTTAGCGTGAGCCAAGAGGGTCGTCCCGTGTCCAAAACCGCCTAACTAGTCCAAGTAAAAAGGTGGAAATATGCAAAATGAGGGAAGACCGACTTATGCCGCTATCATCCTTCCTCGGGACTTGGTCCTTTGGTAGGCTCTTCACGGCAAAAGTCGGAAAAAGGCTTATTTTTGTGGGGATTTCTTTTTGTGAGACGGGTTTTCTTTTGGCCTTTTCTTTCTTTTCGACGTTTTGATTTGTTTGTTGCCATGCCATTTCTTTTTCTTCTTTTCTATTTTCTTTTTGGCTTTTGTGCCTTTTCTTTTTCTTCATTCTTTTCTTTCTTTCATTTTTCTTTCTTTTCTTTTCTTTGCCCTTTTTGGCAAGATTCGGCTTTTTGGCATTTTCATTGTATAACAAGAAAGATAGAAGTCAACAATTCGCAATTTATTGTGTGGAAATGTGTAGGAGGTAGGTGAATGGGTAAGTCGGGACGGGCCCTTCCCTTCAAACCCACAAAAAGTGGATAACTTGGACTAATCAAACGATCCTAAACACGGTCACCTAAGGGACGAGACTCGGTAACCAAGGCCTTTTCACACCGTGGGTGGTCATAATGGTCAAAAGTGCAAATCCCGTAGTAAATTCCTAGTAAGCTAGGTGGACTCAAGGTAAAGGACCAACGAAATCATTGATTTAGGGTCATTCTACTAGATTAAAGTCCAAGACTCAATTTACACTACTAGGAAGGGAAAATAGACACTCACACACTAGCCACTAAACCAGGTTTTCGAAAACGGTTTACACACACAAGACAGAACTAACACAACATAAGACGAAGACATGACGAAAACGAACGAAAGAAAAAGAAGCAAAAGCAACAAAACAAGAACAAAACAAAACGAACACATATAAAACAGAAACAACACCCCGAATTTCCAAACAAGTCACCAAATCAACCGCAAGTATGTACAAGCTCCACCCGAGCACACCTCAACACAACCTTCTCCAAACATCACAAGGAATAAAGAGGGAAAGAGGGTTAGAAGATGTTACCGGGTGTCTTCAAAGCCTTCCAAACGATGGTGATTAAGCAACCTATAAGGAAAAAGAGGGGGCAAAACACACACAATACAAAACAAACACACGACACAAAGACACAAAATGAAAACACACAAAAGAAAAATCTTTTTGATTTTTGTGAAAATGTTTCAAATTTTTATGGTTTTTAAAGATTTTTTCGAAAAACTAAGAAAATAAAACTAACTACGATAGAATATCGCTCCCCCACACTTAAACCGAGCAATGTCTTCATATGCTCAATCGTAGTGTGCGGAGAGACAAAAGAAAAAGAAAAGAAACTACGAAAATAAAGCTAAAAAAAATCAAAAATAAAGTGAAGAAAAGGTAGAAGGTGTCCGGCCGGGGTGTAGTCAAGTCACCATGGGCCGAGACGAGAAAAAGATATGGAAGGGGGAAGAAAAATAAAAAGAAAGAAATAAAAAGGAAACGGGAGGGGAGGGCTAGGTGTAATCAAGTCACCTAGCCCGGATTCCGTCCAAATCCGACTAACTCCTAAAAAGGGGTGAAAATCATGTAAAATTGGATTTTTCAATTGACTCTCGACGCGATCACATCATCGGGAGTCGGGCGCAACCACTACCGAGGCCTCGAAGGCCACCATGACATCAAGACACGAAAGTGTACAAGGGAAAAGGGAATAAACAAAGGAAAACAAGCAACAACAAAAACGGAAAAGAAAGGATAGTTGCCGTACCATAGGTTAGCAACTCACTCTCTCCATCTTCTCATAGATCGATAAAGGCGCTTGCTTGTCTTCATCATTGATTTTCCGCTTCATTCTCGATAACATCGCATGGTAGAGGTAGTAATGGTGCGAGGGGGTGGAATTTGATGCGAATCACGGTGTACAGTGAAGAGGAAATGAGGTGAAGGTATGATAATGAAGTATGTGGGGCATATGGTAAGGCTAGGGTATCTAGGGAGGTTGGGAGGGGGCATAAAACGGTTGGGTGGACTCGATTTGTGAAGAAGAAGCACAAAGGGGGAGCAGAGGACCATCCCGGTCGGGAAGGTTGATCCCGATCGGGTTACCTCACCCGTCCCGGTCGGGACGGACTCACAGTAAGCTCAAAATGCGGCGCACCCATCCCGATCGGGATGTCTTACCCTTCCTGGTCGGGACGCCTCATCCCGGTCGGGATGGGTCTTCTTCGACCTCCACGATCCCAAAAACTTGTTCCAAGCTTCAAAAACCCAATCCTCTTTCTCACAACCCAAGGTAAACCATAGCCAATCTCCTCTAGGAGCATTCTCACTTCACCTATCAAGCAATACTCAAACATACATCAAACTCTCTCCCTCACAACGCTCATCAATCAATCCAAATAACAAGAATTCACAAAAATCCAACTAACTACAAGAAAGAGATATATACAATGAGACGGTTCTTGTGGAACTCCGTCAAACCAAGGTGGTGCTTTCTTCAATCTTTTTCAACAACCAAAACTAGTTCCATCTCCGTCAAGGGCACGTAAGAACAAGTCGAAGGCCCTAGAGAAGTCTTCAATCAAGCATGTCATATAACCGACCACATCCCAAGGCTCCTCATGGCCTTGCCTTGACGTTCCCGGGGTATCCCGCTCTTCCAAGTTCAACGACTTGAACTTGTACTTTTGGTCCTTGGGGATATACCCAAACGTCCACCGGTCCTCATGCGGCCCCAAGGGCGGCTCATCCTTTTCCTTGCTTTGCAACTTGTCCTCAAGCACATGATTTGGGCACTCATCTTCCTCCAAATCGGAGTCATCATCCTCAAGTACATAAGAGTAGTTCTTCAAGCTTTGTCCTGAATCATCCCCTCGATCGACGTCTTCTGTGGCATGGATCACATTACACGTCTCGGTCATAGGCGAAGTGTTGCCTTGGAGGTCGAACACTAACTCTTCGTCGCCTAGTTGAAAGGTGATCCTACCCTTCTTCACATCGATCACGGCACCGGCGGTGTGTAAAAATGGGCGTCCAAGGATGATGAGAGTGTTAGCATCCTCTTGCATGTCAACCACAATGAAGTCGACCGGAATGAAGAACTTCCCTATTTGTACCGGCACATCCTCTAACATTCCCAATGGTCGGTTAAGAGACTTATCGGCCATTTGGAGTGTAATGGACGTACACTTCAACTCCGTCATCCCTAATCGCTCACAAATGTTGTAGGGAATAATGCTCACACTCGCACCCAAATCAAACATAGCTCTCTTGATCTTGTAGTTGCCGATGGTGCATGGGATAGAGAAACTACCCGGGTCCTTCAACTTCGGAAGCGTGGAACCTTGGATAAGCTCGCTCACCACCCTCGTGAACGCTACGGTTTCTTCCTTGTCGACGGATCTCTTCCTAGCTAAAATTTCTCTCATAAATCTTCCATATGCCGGGATTTGGGTAAGTAATTCGGTGAACGGGACACTAACATCCAATTTCTTCACAATACTAAGGAACTTGTCGTAATGAGTGTCCACCTTAGTCTTCATTTGCCTTGATGGGTAAGGCAACTTGATTTGGTACTTGTTTTGATCAATTGGGGTGGACTCTTCACTTGACACTTTCCCTTTACCCTTTTCTTGTGCTTGAAGTGGGGGAGGAGTGTCTTCTTGGGGTTTCTCGGCCTCCCATAACACTTGCTTCTCAATTGGAATGTCAAAGCTTGCATTATCTTGAGAGGGGGGGTATGACTTCTTGTCTTGGTTCTTGCTCACTAGGTGAAAAAGGGGGTTCATAGGACATACCACTCCTCGTAGTAATAGCATTTACATGCTCAAATTTTGGTGTTTCGCCTTGAGGAGGTAGTTGCCCCTTTTGTCTGATAGAGATCTCCGAAGCAAGTTGAGATATTCGGGTTTCCATCGACTTCGCATGAGCATCTCTTGCTTGGTTGTCCTTTTGAACGTAAGCAAAGAACTCTTGTTGATTTCTTGCCATCTCTTGATTACTCCTTTGCATATCCATCATATACTTTTGTACGTCGAAATCCCGTGGTGGAGATGATGGATTATGTGGAGTATCGGTGAGGGCTAACGGAGTACCATAGTCATGGATAGGAGACCGACTCCTAGGCTTTCTTTGTTGTTGATGACTTTGATTTGCTTATTGTTGATGGTTCCCTAGGAACCCATGAGAATTGCCTTGACTAAGGCCTTGATTGTTGTTTTGTTGTTGTTGAAAGTTCTGGTTTCCTTGGAAATTTTGGTTTCCTTGGAAACCACCTTGATTGAAGTTCCCTTGTTGGAACCCTTGCTTGTTGTTGAAGTTGCCTTGGTTATTTTGCTTGAAGTTGTTAAAGGGTCTTTGGTTACCCACATAACCTTGGTAACTTTCATTGTTGTCCCGTAAAGGAGGTGGAACATAGGGACGATGTTGTTGTTGATGTTGAAAGGCTTGTTGTTAAGGGACTTGATTGGAAGCTTGGTATTGATTAGAGTAGGAGGCACCTTGCTTGAATGCTTGAAAGGCGTTCACTTGCTCAAGACTCCCTCTACAATGCATAGGATCATGACCAACGATTCCACAAGTGTCACACATCCCAAAATAAGGCAAAGGAGGTGCAAACTCCAAAGCATTTACATCATGGATCGAGTGTTGGTTGGAGGAACTAGAGCTTTGAACTTGGTTGAGGTGGCTTTGGAGCTTTTTGTCAATGGTCTCCATGTGAGTTCTTAGTTGAGCCCCAAGATCAATGCTCAATTGTGTAATGGCATAAACCTCATGCCTACCTCCCCGATTTGCCTTCCTAGGCCTTGAGTATTGTGAATTATGCACCGCCATCTCTTCAATCCTTGACCAAGTTTGGTCATCCTCCACTTCGGTAAACCTACCGTTAGATCCCATGTTGAGTATGGCCCTCGAGTCTTCATATAGCCCATTCCAAAATTGTTGCACGAGGAACCATTGTGATAAGCCATGGTGTGGAAAAGAACGGATCGAGGCTTTGAATCTTTCCCACGATTCGTAGAGGCTTTCATCATCGCGTTGTTGGAAACCCGTGATAGAGGCTCTCAATAGATTTGTGTTCTCCGGGGGATAGAATTGTTGGTAGAAGGCTAAGGCTAGCTTCTTCCAAGTATCAATGCCAAGTCTTACTTTATCCAACCCCTTGAACCATTGCTTCGCCTTACCGATAAGAGAGAAAGGAAATAATACCCACCGGATTTGGTCTTGAGTTATTCCCGTTTGTGAAATAGCGTCACAATAGTCCGAAAAGGTTTCCATGTGTTGATGAGAATCTTCGGTTGGTAACCCGCTAAATTGACTTCTCTCGACCAATTGGATAAATTGCGTTTTCGCCACAAAATTCCCGGTATATGCCTCTGGTAAAGTGGATGGACCCGGCAAAACGTCTTCCGTAAAGGTTGAGTGAGAAGAGAACTTAGGCATGATTGGATATAAGGGAGACGATGGTGGTGTAGACGGTGTTGATGTAGAAGAGGAGGGGGAACTAGGAGAAGAATCACCGAAGGGATTGATGAAGGTCCCTCCGGCCGTCTCTCGAGGTGAAATGCTCAAGTCGGCTCCTTGGGCTTGCCCTTGATGAGTGGTGCTTGCACTTGGTTGAGAGATCCTAACCCGATTAATCGTCCGTTGGCGAAAGGCTCGAAAGAGTCTCTCCGGCTCTGGATTTAAGAGATAGAAGTCGCCTCCCCTCCTAGGCATACACTACACACCAGAACAAACATGAGAACACCTAGTGCTTTGTGGGCACTAGGCAACGACAATAAACAAACACAACTAGAGACAAAGAGAAAAAGAAAACTAAGGAAAGAAGAGAAACTAGAAAATATTCACAAGAGAAGATGGGAGAGTACAAAGAAGGGTAACTAAGTCTAGAAATAAGCAAACTAAGTCTAAACAATGCACTTTCCCCGGCAACGGCGCCAAATTGATGGGAAGGGATTTGTCGTGGAATCCCAACCGTCAATAATATAACCGGCTATTCCTACGGTAGATAAGGTAAGTCAGGTTGAATCCACGGGGACGGTAATGTAAAGTCTAGACCAAGGTCGCCTAAATACGAGACTAAGTCAACGAACTGAGCTAAACTAAACAATGATAAGAAGGGGAGAAAGCTAGACTATGACTAAGGGAAACAAATAAGAAAACGGGCTAGGATTAGGTCGGGGTCAAAGGGGTAACGGAATGGTCAAGGGAGGACTAGAGAGAAGGAGGTAGTAGGGTGATCTAGGTTGGTCCGGGCTCTCGCAACTTAGACTCACCTAGAGGTTCCACCTAGAACCCATCTCGGCGACACACACGATAAACGGGGTTCTAGCGCGCTATGGTCCTAGGTCGAATCCAGGCTCTCGCTACTTAGACCGGCCTAGGGGTCGTCCTCACCGGGCTCTCGCAACTTAGTGAGGGGACCGAACCCACAACAAACTAACACCCACAAAAGAAAGGCAAGAAAAACAAGCATTCGTACATACTTAGTCATTCAAGCAATTCCACAAACATGTGATGTGCATCAAACAAGAGGAAACCCAAATCTTCCACCAACATCTCTAACAAACCCTTAATCATTCAATTAACACCCTTATCACCTTACTAACTCTAGCAAGAACACTACTCTAACATATCTAAAGGAAATACTAACAAAAACAAGGTAAACAAACTCAAACAACCAAACATACACAAACAAACTAGTGAAAACAATAAACAAGAACTAACGATGTAAACTTGATGAAAAACAAAGGATTAAGAGTAAAGAGGAAGAGAGGATTGTACCATACTACAAAGGAAATGGAAAAGGAGAACACTTGTATATAAGAAAACCCAAATAATTCCACCAAGGTTGTCAAGCTTGAATGGATTCTTCAAGAATTCCTTAATACAAGAGCTAATCTATGATTAACTACTAATTATCGACTAATCTAAACTAATTTAATATAATCTAACCTAAAGTAGTCTAGGGATTAAGGTCTAATGAAGTGCATAAGATAAGATCAGATGTCTTAAAATTACAAGAAGGGAGTATATATATGGGTACAAGAATGAAGGAGAAGAAAGAAAAAGAGTCGTGCAGCAGCATCACGGTCCCGACCGGGACGGATCATCCCGATCGGGACGGCCCTGTCATCCCGACCGGGATGGGATGGTCCCGACCGGGATGGGCTAACAGCAGCCTCCTTCAAAGTGTATCCCATCCCGAACGGGATGAGGCTATCCCGAACGGGATGGGTCTTGTATGCCTTCCTTAAACGCTCTTTGGTCCTTCCTTGCCTCTCATGGGCTTCCCACCGATTCTCGGGACTCGGGATCGGGTCTCGGAGGCTCGGGATTGGGTCCCAAGGTCTCGGGGCCGATTCCAAGGCCTCGAGTCATCGTTCCTTTATCTCGTTGGCTCCAAAATGTGTATGTATTGAGTCGGAATCGTTCCACTCTTCCAAATCGGTCTCGGGAACCTGAAACGAACCTAAGGAACCTAAGAAGCCCATGAATCGCTCCAAAGGAGCGATTCCACAAGCAAAAAAGGGACCAAAACACAACAAATAGGCACTACAAACTACACTTATCATGTGACTGTTAGACATAAGATGAGTGACTTTGATATATAAAATGTAATCCTCTAGAATTTCTAACCCAATACAGTGACAGGAGCACTGTAGGTGTGAGATTATAACACACTGTAACTATTTCTTGATTAAATACAAATGGTAAGTTATTACATAAGCCATTGAATAAAAATGGCTAAATAAAAAACAATCCATAAAAAGAGTTTAACAATCCATAGTACAAAACTAATTAATCAGCGAAGTAGGATCCGTAACTACTCGCTAGCCCACCCGAAAGGAAACACATATATACCTACCATGTTAAAAACATAACAGGCACAATCAGTGAGGAGCAATGTCAACGTTCTCCCAACCGTATAACAGAATTTTAAAATTGTAATTACTAATTATAGAAAAATAGTAAAAACGGAAAATAGTATAACATTATAATAAAATAAACTTTCAGTGAAAATCTTCTCACGTCGAGACAATATAACAAAAATGTGTTTTCCGAAGAAAACATATAACATTTGCCAACCTGCAAACCAAATTATATCATTAATAATAAAAATATTCAAAATGGCATTATGGATAGAATTGGTGTAGAATCTAAACTTTCATTAGGATAATAATAGAAACTAGCTTCGAGAACTGTAGCCTTAACACATAACAGACTCATGTCTCTAACTAGGCAACTCAACTATAACAGGACTGCTGCAGCGAGGTCCTGGTTTTAAGTAGTGCAAACCCCTCCTGGACACAAACCATGTCCAGTTCAACCCGACGCGACTTACACGATGTGATGTTTACGTTTAAGGTCAACATACATGATGGGCTGTATTTAGTCGTATTTACTACGACGGTTTTGGTATATTTTGTGAGCTAAATCGGTTGTCTTGTATTGCATTTGTGTCAATTTGGTATGAATGTAATATAGGCTATTTTGAGGATGCTAACCATTGGACCGTCGGTTTGGGCTAAGAGAGTATAAAACAAGAAGAAGAAGAAAGCCCACTTGAAGACCCGGAACGACGGAATCGAAGAGTTGCACGAAACCGCTCCAGCCTGCCACGCGAGTCGCCCAGAATCCAGGCGAGTCGCGCGCTCGTGTGAGTCGCGCCACAGCCAAGCGACTCGCGCGGTGGCCTGTAACGTACCATGCGTTCCGGCTTATTTTGTTTTATTTTGCTACGTTTTAAGACTTGGATTTTAATTAGGAAACTTTATTATTACTAGGATGTTTTTATTATTATTTTATTATTAGTAAACTTTTATTAGGTTAAGTTTAGCCTTAGTTTTATGATTCATATTATTCACGTCTAGTTTAACGGAAGATTGGAGAAGAAAAGGGAGAACTTTGACGAACCCTAATTTTCCATCGCAAGTATGTGTAACTAATTTCCTTTACTTAGATTCAACCCTTTGAAGAACTTGATAATCGTTTGTGAGTTTGAATGTTTTAATTATTAATATTGATTATTGTGAATTGCTTTGTTATTAAATTTATGAATGTTGTTATTGATTGCTAGGTGCGCAACTAGTACTTGATTTCTTCGTTCTATCGTTAGTATCGTTAATTGAGTATGATTTACTGATTAACTTTACATTAGTAACAACTAGGAATTAATATTGAACGGGATACGTTGATATTAGTACTTAGAAGAGATTCACATAAATATCTAAGGCGCGACTGGATTGTACGTGCTATTTATTCTCTATCGAATTCTCAGATCTATATTGCTTCCGTCTAATTGAACCTAGAACTGGATTGTTTGGGTTGTTTTACGGTTAGGGTTAATTAAGAACGGGATTCGTTTTAGTTAACTATTCTTAAGAGAATTGGAATTTCATGTTCACGATTGAGTGGTCAAGGTTATTAATTGAAACCGTCTTACAATGATCAATCGGTATTGAGTGTGGATTCGTGCTTGTGTCTAAGTTCTTTCTCATCATTTGATTTCTCAAGTTATTATAGTACGTACTTTAGTTTGTTAGATAATTAATCATACAAAACCCCCCTTTTTGGTTACTATTGTCTTTGATTACATTAGAGATCGATTCTATCTACATTTTAGTTAGCATAATTAGATTAATCTGATTCCCTTGGGTTCGACCCTTATTTCTACTTTACTACGTTTTAGTATTTAGATTTAAGTGCTTATAAATTCTAATTTGAGGCATACGACTTTAGCCTGTCAAATTTTGGCGCCGTTGCCGGGGACTTGGTATTAATTATTTTTGTGTTTTCTAGTGTAGTTTTTAGTTTTCTTTTTATTATAGCTAATTTTATTTTATTTTGTTTAGTTTATGTATAATACTCGTTCTTCTAACTTGAACCTCGAGGCATTCGACTCAGAGATTGAACGCACCTTGCACAGGTCACGAAGAATCGGAGAGGGAGCAATAGTTATCGGAACATAGGAATTCGAGGATCTAGAGTTTTTCGACGATATTCCTATTATTCCCGTGAATACTAAAGTTCCTTCCGAATCCGAAGACGAGTCGTATACCATGGCCAACACGATTAAGCAGCTGACGGCACCCGATCTCGCACAACAACCTTTGTGCATTACGTACCCACCATTGGGTGTGAATGCCACTTTCGAATTGAAGTCGGGTTTGATCCATCAACTACCCACATTCCATGGCTTAAGCGATGAGGACCCTAGCAAGCACTTTTCGGATTTTCATATTGTATGCTTGAGTATGAAACCGGCGTCTGTCACTGATGAGCAACTGAAGCTAAGGGCCTTTCCCTTTTCGTTGAAGGATTCTGCGAGAGATTGGCTATATTACTTGCCACCGGCAAGTATTGATACATGGGTGAAGATGAAGAAGGCGTTCCTTGAGAAGTACTTTCCGGCGTCTCGAGCCTCCCAATTGAAGAAGCAGATTAGTAATACGGAGCAACGAGATGGTGAGACTATGTACGAGTATTGGGAACGCTTTAAGAAGCTATGTGCTACATGCCCATATCATGGCTACAATCCTCAAGACCTTGTGATGTATTTTTGTGGAGGTCTTTGTGTGGAGGATTCTCGCACTGTGAATGCGGCGTGTGGGGGATCGATCGTGAACAAGAGTCCAGAAGCTGCTATAGAGGTTATCCAGGAGCTAGCTGAAAGCTCTCGATATTTTTCTCGAAAATATAAACGGGGAGTGCATGCCGTAGGTAATTCATCATCCTCGAGCCTTGAACATAAAGTCGATAGCTTAACGGCTCTTGTACAAAATATGATGTCGGGAAAAACAAATCAAGTTATGATGTGCGGTATTTGTTCTACCGAAGGACATCCGAGTGAGCATTGTCCTCACATGTATGAAGAGAATCAAGAGGAGGTGAATGGAATATGAGAAACCGGGGAAAAGAAGAAATGGGACCCCTTTTCCAATACCTTTAATCCCGGATGGAGAGATCATCCCAACATGAGGTTGAGAACTCGTCAAGGGGACCAACAATTTAATCAAGGGAATCAAGTCGGTCAAGCGAAGCAACAATTCTTTGCTAAACAACAAGTTCCTAACACAGTTCCTACTCCACCCCCACCTAGTGGACAAATGTCCACCGAGGACATGATCCGCGCTTCGGTTGCTAGTCAAGCTACGGTAACCACCCAAATGTCCAATCTTCAAGCTACGGTTCTTCAACATCAAACGGAGAACAAAGCTAATATCCAAAACATGGAAACTCAATTGGGACAAATGGCGACCTCTAATAGTCGTTTGGAAGCTCGAGATTCTACGGGACTCCCGTCTCAAACGGTGGTGCCTTCTAAGAATGTGAGTGCCGTTTCATTGAGGAACGGAAGGCAATTAGAGGAGGTCGAGAAAGTGAAGAAGGTAGCAAAGCAACCGGTCATAAGAGAGGAAGAAGAAGAGATAGTGATCGAGAAGGAGGAGCAAACCCCTTGTAACACCCGCTATTTTCCCTAGCATTTTTAACCTTTCCGTTATGACTTCGTCATAACTCTGTCACATTTTGACCTTATGTTTCATCTTTTTCCCAGCATTATTTTCATTTTTGGGTTTAATGATATTTATTTTTATTTTAACGGATTTTAATTCTTTTAAATCTATTTATTTAATTTTCTTCGTAAACTATTTATTTTTCCGCGAGGAATTTTATTACCCATCGTATTTAAGCTCGGATTTGAGTTATTCCTTTTTCTACAAATGTCTAAACATATTTTTATAATATTTTCAACTAGTAAATATTTTTATTTACGAAAATTTAGCCATTAATGATTTTATTACGAAGTTTCGTAAATAATTATTTTCTTACGCGAGGTTTACTCAAATTGCTTTGAAATGCCTTTAACTATTTTACTATTCTTCTTTTTATCAATTTATAAATCATTTGAGACCTTTTCCTCATATTTTGTTCCGACGAAGCTTCTTGTCGCAATTTAACTACGTTTTACTAACACGTTTCATTTCATCACTTTAAACCGTAAACATAAGATTCTTTTCTTGTCATTGAATTGAGGCATTAATACTCAAAATTTTCATTCCTTCCCTTTTTCTTTTTGGCCGGTCAACCTATGCTAATAAGCACATTGGATTCTTCATCCGCCTTAATTCCATTTATGCTCATTTAACTTTAGTAACCTCCTCCTCATTTACATTCATTTGTGCATTTACAAAAAGTTGTTGTTACAACATCTTTTTTTCCTTTCCTTGTGGCCGAGCACTTTCTCCCTCCTCCCTAGGCATATTTTTGTTTAATTCGAGTCCTAATCGTCTCATATTCATCGTCAAATCAATCCTCTTTCCAATTCCTTCGTTAAGGTAATAATCGATGTTGTTTTCGATCGTTATTCACCTTGATTTTATTAGTTTTTCTCATTTTATTTTTCTACCATGAATTTCGTGTGATGTAGATTTTGTGGACGATCCCGAGGTCGACGAGTGTATTATCGATTCTGATTTGGATTAGAGGTAACGTCGATGTTACTTGGTATTTCGTGATTTTAATTGTGTAATTGCATGTATATTTTTATATTTCATTTTTGACAATATATATATGTCATATAATCTGTAAAATTTTTGAAAGTTAAAAATTTGCATGTTTCGATATTTTTATTGTTTTTACGAGATTAACGATTAAATTGTTGTACTAATTTGTAAAATCGTAATATTCGGCCTAAACTTGTAATATATGATTATATTCTGTAAAAATGAAGTTTTTAATGATTTTTAATAATTTGGTATTTTTCTGATATTTTTGATATCGATTATTGAATTTTTACCGTTTACGAACAAAAACGATTAAAAACCACTTTTTATTTCTACCACTTAAACATTTTATTTAAATCTGAAATTTGACGTGGATAATATTTTTGATGAAAAATCATTTTATGAATTTTTTCATAATTTTTCGGGATTATTAAGTGGCTAAATTAATTAATCACTTTAAATCATCGTTTATCGTTAAAATTCTCGATTTCTGGTCTTTTGTTTAAATTTTGGAAAAAAAAAATATTAGTTTCTGGAAAATCATTATTTTTAAGTTTAATAATAATTTTTGGATATTAATACTTAAATCATTTTGTAATTACTATTTTTATTAATCGTTATTGTTGAGATTAGACGATTAACGAGAAAACCCTTTAAAAACCGAGTTTAAGGATTCTGGAAAATTCTCTTTTCTGGACAGAATGTCCAAAAACATATTTTAGCTATTTTACGTAAGTTTTGTACTATTTATTAAAGTCTTTAAATAATAGTAATGATTTTTGGACAAAATTTCGATTTATCGTTAAAATGCTTCGTCTTACCTAAAAGAATTATTTTTCCAGCAATTTTGAAAATATTTAAATCTGAAACTTTGATAGTTAAATCACCCCTTATCATATTCTAAATTTTTTTAATGGTTTAATTAAATAAAACACGTTAAAAGATTTATTTTTACATTTGCCGTAAAATCCTATTTATGTTCGTATTGTCGAAACTAATAATAATTGGGAAATTTTAATTTTATAATTTTTGGAAACACCCTAATTAGTAGTATTAAAATGTTTAAGACATTTTTAATCATTTTGTAAACACTTGTATGGTATTTTAATAATTTCATAAACTCAAATGTTTTCACTTTAACAGTTAATATCGTTAAGGCCGAAAGTATTAGTTTTATAAATCTAAATCTTTTACTAAAAATGTTTTATTAGTATGAACTAATATTTTTGCTATTTTGATATGATGCTATTTTTTGTAAAGTTTCTAGATATAAAAGTTTCCTAAAATAAAATTTTCCTCTTTTGGAAGGCGATCCGTTTTCCCTTTTGTTCTCTTATTATTTACAATGATTGTATCCTTTTGAATATCGATAATGGCTTTGTTTTGCAGTTATGGAATAAGGACAAGTGTGGGGTTAGAGTAATATAGTCTGGGCTGTACGTTTTGCCATCAACTATAAAGCTGGTGTGTATATGTTGAGACACATTGGTCGTGTAAACTTAGATACCTAGTTAGATATCGCATCGTGTAAGTCGCGTCGGGTTGAACTGGGTATGGTTTGTATCCAGGAGGGGTGTGCACTACTTAAACCAGGACCTCGCTGCACGCAGTCCTGTTATAGTTGAGTTACCTAGTTTGAGACCAAAGTCTGATTTGTTTTGACTAAGTTCTCGAAACTAGATTTTAGTATTGTCCTAGTGAAAGTCTAGCCTTGTGCATACTGATCGAATTCCCATAACGCCATTTTGACTATTTTTATTATTATCGATATAATTTTGATTTGAAGGTTGGCAAATGTTTTATGTTTTCTTCGGAAAACTCATTTTTATTATATTGTTTCGTTACGTGAAGTTTTTCACTGAAAGCTTATTTTCCTTATAATCTTTTAATGAGTTTTACTTTTACTATTTTCATATAATAGTAATAACAGTTTTAAAATCATGTTATACGGCTGGGAGAACGTTGACGTTGCTCCCCACTGATTGTGGCTGTTATGTTTTTAACATGGCAGGTATATGTTTTTTTCTTCGGGTGGGCTAGCAAGCAGTTATGGATCCTGCTTATTTATTTTAATAATTATGTCTAATGGATTGTTCAAACCCCCTTTTGTGGATTTTTTTTTAATTTTGGCCATTTTATTTAAGACCTAATGTTTGACTTTACCATTTTAATTTTACTAAGACATAGTTTTCAGCGTGTTTTAATCCCGACTCTACAGTGTTTCCGCCACTGTATCGCGTTAGAATTTCTAGGGGATTACAGTTGGTATCAGAGCATCACTGCTCCCAACGCTTACACCTGAAATTAGGGAAAATACCAGTAAATTATTTAAACAGTTATAAAAATATTATTAGAGATGGGTATAAACAAGTAAGGACTTATTTGTTTAGCTTTCCTGTTCCTGAAACTCAATGGTTAGCATTGAATATTTGTTTTATTTGTCCAAGAAGAAGATAAGTGGACAAGAGGTTGACATGATGCTGCTCCAGATCGGGACAAGACCTTCTTAGAACTCTCAACGCCTGCTGACTCGAGTGGATAACTTGGTGCTCCAAGAAAGATGCCGATGGTGAATCTTCAGCTCCGGTTTAGTTCGCTTAAGCCACTGACCAGATGATCAAGAGTAGATTCTAGTTCCGTGACGGTACAACAGACTCCGATGTGAAATCACTTTGGATCAGGATGGAGAAACCCAATTCTACTATGCTCGTATCACTACGAGATGATGAAGATATCCCGCGATTTCCTTTGTGGAACCTTAAAGGTCCGAACATTTTCGTCTCATTTTAGATCTTAGTTATCTAGGATCATTATTCTTTTCCTTCTTCCTCCACTTCTTTCAACTCTTTTTTTCTAAATTCTTGCCTTTATTCTTGAGGTAAATCTTCGACTAATTTTCTTACTTTACCATCTTTCCTCTTGAGATTCTTGGTTTGACCAAATTCCATCTCAGTGGACCCCGCGAAAAGTCATAGATGTTTGAGGTTTAGTACACCCTTGTTACATGGTTTGAGGATTGTGAGTATACTCTGTTATCTATCTTAGTAAGCTTTTGAGGATCGATTTGAATGATAAATTGTCGATTAATGGAATTAGGTTGGTACTTGAGAAACTGAACCTTGGGTTATAGGTTACTTTGATTACTTTGGAGTACTTAGAGCAGAATATATTTTGGAGTAGTAAGAGTATGTCATATTTGATGGATACCTTGTACCTAACCTAGAACCGAACTAAGTGTAACTAATAATATCACTTTGGGATTCTTACCTAATGCATATTTGGTGGATGCATCATGAATATTTGGGATCTTAGAGTATCGTTAAAGATGTTATCCTAAGTGTTGTGGTACCATTTCAAGTCCTCGTTAATGTTTAGTAAATTTTGGGTTAACATAGATTAAACCTTGTTTCATATGGAATAGATTGTTGATCGTTGATGTAAGGTTGTAACCTACGAACTTTGGAGTTGAATGACCTAAATTTTGGGATAGATCATTGTTAACCTTGAAGAAGAGAAACATATTACACAATTAGTGGTTGGATTTATTGTGTTGTTTTGAGGAATACTATAATACAGATCATCTTATTGGGACTTTCAGGTGAGAACTCTTTGACCAGCGAGATTGTGCCTTCGTTGAGTTATTAAATATATTGTGGTTGCACCGTGGTGATTTAAAATTTGATGGGCTCCTAGAAATATTAGTCGAATGACATATTTGAAGATGTGAGTGTCCGCTATTACCTATAGATTTGAGCGTGTTTAAAGATTTGTTATACGTTCCTAACTCCTGTACTTGCGGCATTATAAATATGTTGATGATCATTTTTGAGGATTTCGTACCCGAGCCTTGTTAAATTGGTGGACCTTATTAGTGTTCCTTACTCGAGAAATTTGGAGTATACTTCGAGTTCAAACCTTATGAGCTTCGAGTTTAGAAACCTTATCGATTGCGAGTTTGGGTGTGTTTTGATAACCGTTGGAATCTTAATTAATGGATTAGTCTAAATCATTTGTGGATTCTTACCATACTAAATGAAAGACTATTTAAGTATGTAAGACTTAATTTTGGAGGTTGTAGATTGAGTAGGACCACCCTGTACTGATATTGGACTTAGCATTATTTGATGGGAATTAGGAACCCGTGTTTGTGGGAGTCATGCTAGGAATCTCGAGATGGTTAATTTCTTCTATAATCCTTGAGAGCTCTTTTTGATTCTCAACTCCGTCTTCCTTTCTGCTTCTCTTGGATTCTGTTACCCCAAATGCTGCCAACCCCTTTGACATTTATCGATTTTGAAAACTTTTGTTTTAATTTATTTTATCCTTGTTCTATTTACCCGTTAACCATTTTTTTAATTTGAACTTCCTATTTTATAAAAAGTTTGACTAACTAAAACTTTTCAGATATCGTGAAATTTAACACTTTTGAATTTTAATTTAAGAACTTTATACTTCACTCTTGTTTTATCTTTGGTTGATATTTATATTTAGATCTGTTTCTGTAGACACCCACATTTTGACCGCCAGGTGTCAATAGTAGTTTCCGACAAACACCCGATGATGATCGGACGCAAACGTGCTTTAAATACTCAGAAACGGGCTCAAAATCATTGGCATTTGGCTTGGGCTCATTATGGAGTACATATCTCACAAAACCAACCTCAAAATCAGGCCCAGCGGGTCGTTTTGAGTGAAATAAAACTAATTTGGGTCGATTCCGACACCAGGGGTAAAACCGTCTTTTAACGACCGAGTCAAAACCCGTCAAAAATATTCTCGAGGTACGTGAGTCAGCCGTGACACCTCACACGGCTGATTCGAACTCTAATCCTACGAAAAATCATCTACATAAAATATTAAACAAATCCGTTTAAGGATGGAATTCGATCTCAAGTAGGAATCCTATCCGAAAACCGATTCAAACACACGACCGAGTGCAAACACTCGGCCGAGTAGCACAAACCAGCCGTGTTTCCCTTGCTTCCTCGACAAGTAAGTGGAATTCTCATGCCTTTCAGTTTCTTATATTTTTTATCTTAAATGGTAGTTCAAACTCTCCTAGCCAAGGTCGGGAACTCCCTATATATAGCCCCTTGCACAACTCAAAATTATTATCATCGACACACAATACGAATCAATTACACACATCTACATTCATTATCATACATCAATTACACACTTAGTATCGAGAAAACCGATATTATTCCCGCAGGAAAACCGGCCCCTTATACCCGACCCCCTTTGCCGAGACCACACCGAACCGAGCCACCACAACTCACCGACATCCACTCGACGCTCTTGTGCCCAAGCCACGTCCCGACGAGCCCCAATCCGAGTAAATAGAAGCATGTAGGTTGAGGGTGTAACAAAACCCGATTTCTCTTTTTTCTTCTCTTCTCCTCCTCGTCGTTCGTTTTTTTTACGGGTCTCGTGTCGGTCCTTTTTATTACGGGTCGTTCGTCGCTTTTAATTTTATTTTCTAATATCGATATTTATAAAAAATCCATTTTCGTATTAACAAACATTCTTAAAATACGATATCAACTCTATAGTTGAATATCGCATTAAAAGGAATTAAATCAAACCTCGACGATGTTAAAAATCATTATATCTTTTTCGTTCAAACTTTTTTCTCTACAAAACTTTTTTATTCATTCCGAATACTCGATATCGATTTCATAATCGAATATCGGGTACGACGATTATCGAAAACATAAAATCGAATACAAATTAATTCATATTTTGTACGCGATTTAACAAAATTAGCAATTTCGAACAAAAAATAAAAAACCGGACAAACCCGCACGCGAGTCGCGACTCGCGCACGGGCCTGAAACCCGAGTCCTTTTTTTTCAACTTTTTTTTGTTCGTTTTATTTTATTATTCTACGAAACGATTTCTAAAATTTATATCTTTTCTAAAACTATTCCGAGTATTTGATATTGATTTCGTAGTCAATTATCGAATATAACGAATATCGAAAATATTATATCGAGTACAAATTATGCAATATTTGTACGTGATTTAATAAAAGCATCGAACTTTCAAAAATCAGTCCCGAAAACAGACCAGGACGCGAGTCGCGCGCGTCTTGGGCGAGCCGCGCGGCCGACTGAAAACGCGGCTCGTTTCTCGTTTTTTTATTATTTTTCGAACTTCGTTTTTTATACAAAACAGCATTTTTAGCGATATTTTTTAGATTTCGATTAATATTTATTTTCTCGATCTCGTATATTTATTTCGTTCGCTATATTATTTTTACAAATCGATACTAACTCGTTTGTTTATCTTGTAGCAAATCCATCTTTTTTTTATTTGTTTTATTATATTAAAACGGATCTCACATTCTAAATTCAACTTTGACGTTAAATTTTTATGCATTAAACCGACTTAGCAACCCATTCAATTCCTCTCATGTTTAGGAAAAACAATGTTTGCATATAATTCATCGTATTACTAACGCACGTATTAAAAAATCATTCGATATCCTAGTAGAGGCCGCTAACGTGCGGGCGGGGTTGGGTGTTCTTAGTGAACTTCCCAACACGTACCCTCACCCCTTACTCAGAACCGTGGTTTCCGGATGTCCGAATCCATTGGCAACGAGAGTCATTCAATATACGATTAACCGATCAAGTCGGCATCGGTATCGAACTGCAAAGAGACGAGCCCAATAAACTCTGACATCGGAAATGGGCCGTATTTTGTATACGGCCCACTACGACATAGAGTGGGCTCGAACGGTTCCGAATAACCATAAAATTCCGTGGCGACTTGAACTTCGATTTAAATTTCAATTTGACCATCTCATATGGAGATTCATTCGCCTCCCCAAACACGCGCGTGGCCGCGTCGGGGTGGACCTATGTCATGTCCACAATTTGGCGACTCTGCTGGGGATAAGCTGATATGTTACTAACCTTCAGTATCCTCAGGGTGAGACTCGAATAGAAATCGTTTGACTAGTACAATACGCATTTTAGTTTTACGGTTCATGCATAACCCCATATTTTCCCGGGTCGGTACTGGTGACCGACGTCCCACTATACTATCGATGTAGTCCAAATTGGATATGTTGAAGGTGTCCATTAGCCGATTCGTATGGGTTTTACGGCATGTTCTAAGCTCAACTCGACTTAGGAAGTCCGCCCCGATTCTCGATAGGCTGTGTACACTGGTATAGACCCTTTCAGACTGACCGAGACTTAGAATTAGAGCATACATGGCGTCGTTATATCGTTTCCATGACTACGTGCTACCTGATTTACAAGTCATTTTTCAAAAACCGTCTTTTTCAAAATAGCATCCTCTTCAAAATATCCAATTTCAAAACCCGGGACATATACCGAATTTAGGATTCACGATTTTTCTCAAAATAGCCTATTTTTAGCCGGTATTACGCCCATTTCAAAACTCGAAAATATTTTCGAAACTTTTTTCAAAACCGTCCCCGGTCCGCCTTTCCGTTTTCTTTCTCGAAAAAGAGCCGGCTCTCCCCTATTTTACTCGGGCTTTCAAAAAATCAATTTAAAAACCTTCCTTTTTTTAGGACTTCCCGTATTTAGCAGTGTCGGGTTGTGTCATAAGTCGTCAAGGTCTTCTAGCGTCGAAACTCCGTCGATCTTATATCACGGGTTTCCTCCCTATCCCAGTCCGCCTTATTAGACTAAGGCAAGGCCCACCTACGTAGGACATACTCCTACAAGGGTCGGCCCGTCTAGACAATCGAGTCTAGAAGTCTGGGGAATGTCTCACGTGAACCTCCTTTCAAACAGGGCCCAGCCCACACAACTGGATCCTAAGGGAGGCCCACCTCTCACAAGTCATCCGTCTAGATGTCTTTTCCGAGTCGTTTCCTCTCTAGTTTCCCTTTTCCTTGCTCGGGATGTACTTTAGTTCTACGATCTGGGTTAGCAGATGATTACGTGGTGTTCTTACAGACATGCCACCTCACACCCGAACCAAGACTAAGGACTCAATTGATCAACTGAACGCCGCATTGGCCAAGATCCAAGAACAACTCGACCAAATCAGGGGTGACCAGATCGCCATTGTCACCCGGGTTAGCGCCATAGAGCAGGATAGGCCGAGTGATGAAGACGAAACTAAGGGCCCATTAGCCGAATTGACTAACGCGGTCCTCAAGCTACAAGAGCAGGTCCACTTGTCGACCCACAACTCGATCCATACGGAGAATGCTCGAACCTATTCTCCCCTGACCGACCAACTGCCTGCCAATCTCAACTTGACAGGCCTCCCGATGTTCAACGGAACCGAAGACCCTGTATTACATATCCGGGCTTTCAAAGAGTTTATGGCCCTAAAAGGAGTCAAGTCAGACATGTTCAAGCATCTGTTTGCTTCCTCGCTAGAGAAGCACCCGAAAGCTTGGTTTTATAAGCTCGACTCCAAGAAGTACAAGTCTTGGGACGACGTAGCAACGGAATTCGCTCGGAACTACGCCGACAATGCGGAAATCCAGACAACCATGCGTACTCTCGAGGTCATGGCCCAAGAGCCAAAGGAGGGTTTTACCAAATACCTCTAAAGGTGGAGGGCCGAAAGTGTCAAGCTGGTCGACAAGCCCAACGAAAAGGTACTAGTGGAGGCCTTCGTGAAAAATCTCCTCCCATCTTACCGGATCCATCTCCGGTACGCTATCATACCCAATTTCGCCACCTTAACTGAGATGGGTACAAGAATCGAAGACGATTTAAGGTTAGAGAGCCTTACTAAGGCCTCTACAAAAGGTTATCAAGGAGCCAGTTCATCTTCTGGCAAGCCCGCAACTACAAATGCGGCCCAAAGCATCTTCGACGAGGTCAATCTGCTAGATTCCTCGACCAAAAAGAGTACTCCGGCCCGAGTATTCACGGACATAGGGACTACTTATGCCGACGCCTTACAAAGGCTATCTTCTAAAGGCCTGATCCAACCTATAGGCCCAATGCCAGAGGTCTCTGTCGAGAAGCGGTCCAAAAGCTACAACGCTCAGGCCTATTGCCGCTATCACCAGGGCAACGGGCATGACACCGAAAAATGCTGGAAGTTAAAGCATCTCATTCAAGATCTGATCGAGAGTGGGAAGATACCATTACCCAGCGATAAGCCCAGTAACAAAAACAACCCTCTTGCTACTCACGCCATTTTTACGGGAGAAATAGTCGACTGTACTCATCTCATTTCCCCTTTCATTCCCCAAATCAACGGGATATGGAATGACGATGAGGACGATGTTTACCTGGCTAAGGGGGAGACTGTCCTCATCACTGCCTAAGAAATCAGAAAGGCGAAAACTAAGGCCCTGGCCGGTACGCATGTCATCACGGCCGGACCTTCGACTCCGGGATCCATCACTGAACCATCCAAGACGGAATCCGCACCTTAAGAACCAAACACCGACACGACCCTAGTCTAGCAACTAAAAAGGGTCCGAACTGACCTTACCATATGGCAGCTTCTGGTTAGTTCTCAAGAACATCGGGCAACACTTACTAAGGCTCTCGATGAAATCAAGGTAGACTCGTCGGTTACCCCCACTGAAATGGTAGCCACCATCCTGCCTCACCTCAAGGGCAAGCCCAAAGGAGAAGGCCCACTTATCACCTTCTCTGAATCTGATCTGCCACCATTTGGGGCCACCCACAACCTGGCCCTATATATCACAGTGATTTGTCGAGGCAAGTATCTACCCATGACCCTAATCGATGACGGGTCAGCTGTGAACGTCCTTCCCTTAAGGACTGCAAAGGCTCTTGGCATTACCGAGACTGACTACCTTCCTACCGCGCAAACTATCCAGGCTTTCGATGGGTGCCCAAAATCAGTTGCCGGGGCCGTTAAGCTAACCATCATAACTGGCCCAATTGCAAAAAAGAGCTCGAATTCCAAGTGATCGATGTCATTTCATCTTTCAATCTGCTACATGGAAGGACTTGGATCCATGCGGTTAAAGCCGTATCCTCCACTCTTCACAGAAAGGTCAAGCTACTTTTACAAGACGGGGTCATCACCCTCGAAGCTACCCCAATAGCCGTGTCAAGCTGCAACACGGCTGGTTCAATCGACCCGCGAGGATTCAATTTCGTGGGAATGATCGATGAAGAGTATCTCTTTAGGCCCTACTTCACAACCAGCATCGACAAAATGCTGCAAAACTTGGGTTACTTACCGGGGGCTACTTCAAGGCCTTGTCTCCCTGCTGGCAAGATCATCGATGTTTTAAGCGATGAAGATTCGAAATTCGGTTTGGGGTACGCCTTAACCCCGGAAAATGTGGTCCAGGCCGGCATCCAAAAGGCCTGCAATATTCTCAAGGGTACCTACTTGGACCCTTACAGCCCAAGACTTAGCGATCACTTTGTCACTCCGGTATTCGGAGCTGTCCAGACGGGTCTCTATCAACCCACTATAACCTATCCTGAGGTCAATTTCATCCCAGATGATATATTTGCTCTCATCCAGGCCGAAACAAAAGAAGACTCGAATCAAGCCGAGCCCATGCTGGGGCTTTTGTTCGGGGACAGCAAGATAATCCTGACCCTTAAGGAGGAATTGGTCAACCTGATCCGCCATAGCAGCAAGTTCGATCCAACCAAGTTGATCTCTGAAGTAGGTGCTGATACTGGAAAGAGGGCTTGGAGAAAGACAATCAAGTGGACCGACAGCGAGGGCCGAGTCTACAAGCTCAGTACCGGCGAAGGAGACATGCAGGGCGAGGAGTCCGAATCCGAGTCCGAGTCAGAGTCAGAGTCGGAGTCTGAGTCTAGGTTTAGAAGGTCCAGTACTAGGGTCGAGTCTGTAACCCCTTTTCCTTTAGCTGCACCTCAGGGAGTCTCGGAATCTGTCCCGAGAGCACTCCCCATACCGCCTCTGACCAGCGATCAGATGGCTGCTCTCTTTGAGCTATTTTCAAATCTCTATCAATAATAACGATAACCGTTCTGCTTACGACTTGTCTTATTTTCAAAACATTTTCAAAAACTTTATTTGCAAAGACATTGAGAAACCCGACGAACAGGTACCACTACCTCAGCATCTAGTCGAGCAACTCGAACAAGGGGAGTCCCGAGATCCGGTGATAGAAGAAACCGATTCCATCAATGTACGAACCCCTTTAGAGCCTCAGATGCTTAAGTTAGATTTATCCCTAGACCCCGAGGAGAAGCAACAATTCACAGATGTCCTCCATGAATTCAAAGACGTCTTCGCATGGTCCTACAAGGACATGCCGGGAATAGACCGGGAGATAGCCGAACACCGTATACCCATCAAAGACGGGTGTAAGCCGGTAAAGCAAAAACTCCGAAGAATGAGGCCCGAATGGTCTCTCAAAGTCAAAGAAGAAGTTGACAAACAATTCAAAGCGGGCTTTATCCAAGTGTCTGAATATCCAGACTGGGTCGCAAACATCGTACCGGTACGCAAGAAAGACGGAAAGGTACGAGTTTGTGTAGATTTTCGGGACCTTAATAAGGCCAGCCCGAAAGACGATTTCCCGTTGCCACACATCGACATACTGGTGGACAACACGGCCGATCATGCCCTTCTATCCTTTATGGACGGGTATGCCAGATACAATCAAATCAAAATGGCGAAAGTAGACATGAGTAAGACCACCTTCACTACACCTTGGGGTACTTATTGTTACACTGTTATGCCATTTGGGCTTATCAATGCGGGTGCCACTTATCAAAGGACCTCCACTACCTTACTACATGACATGATGCATAAGAAAGTAGAGGTCTACGTGGACGATATGATAGTCAAGTCCAAAGAACGAAACGGGCATATTCCGGCCCTTAGAAAGTTCTTCACCCGACTACGCAAGTACAACATGAGACTACATCCTCAAAAATGCAGCTTCGGGGTAACATCGGGCAAGTTACTGGGCCATATCGTCAGCCAGCGCGGCATCGAGGTTGACCCAGCCAAAATCAAGGCCATTACCGAGATGCGGCCACCTATAATCGAAAAGGAGATTAGGGGGTTTCTCGGGAAAGTCCAATATATCAGCAGGTTCATTTCAAAGCTAACCATGGTATGTGAACCAATTTTCAAAAAACTGAAGATAGGAGAACGGGTACTACGGGACGACAAATATCAAGCATCTTTCGTCAAGATCAAAGATATTCTGTCATCTCCGCCGGTATTAATGCCTCCTCAGCACGGTCTGCCTCTGTCATTATACTTGACAACGACCGAGACAGCCATGGGGGCTATGCTAGCCCAGACAGTCGACTCGGAAGAACGAGCCATTTACTACATCAGTAAAAAGTTCCTAGAGTACGAATGCAAATACACGATGCTCGAAAAGACGTGTCTAGCTCTAGTTTGGGCCACTAAAAAGCTCCGATACTATATGCTTAGCCACGAAGTGCACGTACTATCGAGAATGGATCCAATCAAGTATCTGTTCGAAAAGCCCATCCTCAATGGTAGAATATCTAGATGGACTTTAATGCTAGCTGAGTTCGACCTCAAGTTCGTACCATTAAAAGCCATCAAGGGTCGGGTAGTAGCAGACTTCCTCGCCGATAGTCCGGTATCTGAAGAGGGACGTACCGATACTTGGGCCTTCCCTGACGAAGACATATTCCATACCGATACGGAAACGTGGGATCTGTATTTTGACGGAGCATCCAACTTTCGAGGATTTGGTGTCGGGATTTTACTAATCTCACCACAAGGGGAGCACACCCCGTTGTCCATCAAGCTAGACTTCGACGTGACTAATAATGCAACCGAATACAAAGCATTCATTCACGGGTTGCAAGCCGCCGCTGATTTAGGAGTAGCAAACCTCCGGGTCCACGATGACTCATCATTAATCATTAATCAAGCACTCCAGAAATGGAAAACTCGGAACGCAAATCTCGTAGCTTACCAAGCACGAGTAAGGGTTCTCGAAAAGCAGTTTCAAAAGGTGGAGTACATTTACCTACCCCGGGAAGAAAACCAGTTTGCAGATGCGCTATCAAAATTAGCATCTTTACTGAATATCCCGGAACATCTGACCAGCATGCCGATTTGCGTCGATAGACGGTCCGAGCCGGCATATATCAACGCTATTCAAGACATCGAAATAACCGACCCAGAACCTTGGTACCAGGCTATTCTAACCTACTTGACGTCGGGAGAATATCCTCCGGAATCTGAAAACCGGGCCAAGAGAGTCCTACGAAGATGGGCCACTCAGTTCATCCGCACGGATGATGGACAGTTGTACGAAAAGACGGCACAGGGGGCTTTACTCCTATGCATCGATAAAACACAGGCCGAAAAGGTCATGGCCGAGGTGCACGATGGTGAGAACGGCCCGCATATGAATGCTCATATGCTAGCTCGAAAAATCGCCAGACTCGGGTACTATTGGAATAGCATGGAAACCGACTGTCAGTTATATGTCAAGCACTGTCACAACTGTCAGATTTTCGGCAACGTCCAGCATATGCCGTCATCCCTGTTATATACTATGACATCACCATGGCCATTCTCAACATGGGGAATTGATATAATCGGGAAAGTGAACCCTTCAGGGACGGGAGGTCACTGCTTTATTCTAGTGGCTATTGACTATTTCACTAAATGGGTCGAAGCCGAGTCATATCGTGTCTTGAATGCCAAGCATGTTGCCAAATTTATCCAAGAAAAAATTATATGCCGATACGGGATCCCGCACGAATTCATTAGTGATCACGGGACCCATTTCCAAGCCGAAACCGCTACTCTACTAGCAAAATATAAGATTCAAAGGCATACATCTTCGCCTTACCGTCCCCAAACCAATGGAGGGGTAGAGGCAGCAAATAAAACAATTGTCACCATACTTAAAAAAATGGCTGATAATTACCGGGATTGGCCCGATAAAATCCCTTTCGCCTTATGGGGATACCGGACCTAAATCCGCACTGCAACCGGGGCAACTCCATACTATCTGACGTATGGGATGGAGGCGGTCCAGCCGGTCGAGCTTGAGGTACCATCTCTAAGGATTTTACTCGAAAGTTAGGTGCCTGAAGCAGATTGGGTCCAAGCCCGATACGATTCGTTGATTCTTCTGGACGAACGACGATCTCGAGCCCTTAACAACATCCAGATATACCAAAAAAGGATAAAACGGGCTTTCAACAAAAGGGTTAGGCCCAGAAATATCAAAGAAGGCGATTTAGGTCTAAAATCTATCAGGGCTTTGCTACCAGTCGACCCAAGAGGAAAATTCAAACCCAATTGGGCCGGCCCATATCTAGTAAAGAAGGTTTTATCAGGAGGAGCCGTAATGCTGACAGACTTGGATGGGAACGAATTCGTCAACCCAACCAACTTGGACCAGTTGAAGCGCTACTACCCCTAACCTTATCTCAATGTCATTCGCCAAAAGTTTATTTTTTTTACAAAATTGTTAAAAAATTAAGCAAGTCAATGAGTTAGGATTACTGATCCTACTGTCGCACATCTCGAACTAATAGTCTTTATGTATTTCGAAAATTGCAAAAATGTATGTCTGAACTACGGTCAGTTTGATTCCACTAATCATGGATACGTAGGCAACCCCTCAAAAGGGTACAACCACTGCAATAACGAAAAGACAAGAACGGTTTTCACTAATATGTCTTCTATTATTTCAAAAAAAAAATGCCTCACGCAAAAATAAACAACAAAAGTCACACAAAAATAGTAGTAATACTTAAATAATAAAATTTAGGAGACTACTCGTACATTTTTCCCTTCCCCTTATCTTTCGGGCCACGCGGATCCCGAGGCCGACGAGGTGGGGGAGAACGTTCCCTAATCACAAGTGGAACTTCCTTTACTCGAACCCGCTTCTTCGACTTCGGTTTCTCCTGCACCGGTTTCATCCGAGCTCGTACGTGCTCGGGAAGTTTATCCCGAGGACCAAGTCGGTCCTTAGCTGCCAGTCTTGGACCGAGTCTCCTTTCTAAGTCCGTCTGGGGGCTTACCTTCCCCCATGTACCTTTAGTGCTGGACCCTTTAGTCAAAGTCTTAGCCTTCCCTTTCTGGCCTGACATCAGTCGGACCATTGTAGCTGGGGTGTCGCCGTCATCAAAGAAACCTCGATTATCTTTGCCTGTTCTCGGCGCAGCAAGTCAAAGGCTTCATCAGTCTTTAAAGCAGCACGGGCTTTAGCAGAATCTGCCTGGGTCCACTTCGTATAAGAATCTGATACCCAGATCGAGGTAGAAGCTTTAGAAACGGGCCAAGTGTGCCGGGTATACCATCTTTGCGCCCAAGTATCACACATCACGTCCATTAGCTGAGTAGATTCACTCACGACCGCCTCGATTTTCAGAATTCTCTGGGCCCGACCATATTGCCTAAATATGCAATCGGGATAAAGATGAATCGTCTGCCTAAAAGATAGGATCAGTTGATAACGGGCCCTATCTCGCAATTCTAACCCGGTCCAGACGTAAATGGGCCACCAAGGTACGGTCCAACGGATCAATGGGCCTCCATGGAAAGACAACAGCTCGTCCCAGAATTTTTGGGGAGTAAGGCGAGAAAAGTCAACAGTCCGTCTTCTCGTCATCACTTGGTTCGGACGATATCGGCTTACATCTAGAGGAGGATCCAAGATCGATAGCCTCTCAAAAAGCCATAGCTGAAAAATCAAAATCACGAAAAGTCAAAGTCGCAAAAAAAAAAAAAAAATGGGAAAGTCGACAAAAATAGCGAAAACCGCGAGAAGATCGAGGACAGAAAAAACGGAAATTGAAAAAAAATAAAAAATTGCGAAAATCGAGGAAAAATCAGCCTACCTGTAGTAGATGGGTGCTACCGATCTGCCTGATCGATGGATCCCTCTTACGATTATCTAAGCCTTGGATAATCTCCCCAGTAATCAGCCAAGCTGGGCTATGCTCTATCTCCATTTGATCCGCTACGGCGAGAAGTCTAACATGACCCATACAAGATAGCCAATCCATATGGCCTTCAAAAGCGTAGACATGAAGCATGCAAAAAGTAAAGGCCCACGGCTATATGCCGGCCTGGCCCGAACGTCATTTGGATTCATAAATTTTTCAGCCAGGTCGATCAAGGAGACTGTATTTCCTTCCAGCATGCGGGACACCTCCATATGAGAAAGCCCTAAAAATTCACTTAATTTCCTCCTGGGATCATGAACTGAAAAGGGGATAACAGGATGAAGAATGGGGTTCCACCCTCCTACAACTGCTATTTCCTCAGGAAGGGGACAGATTTCGCCCCGAGGAAACCTAAAAACATGATAAGTATCATCCCAATAGGACAGGCAAGCGTCCAAAAAGTGACGATCCACTTGCATCTGACGGATTGTGGATAGATGGGTGACGCCATTCTGATTCAAAATAACTTTGTCAGCATCTCTAAAAATTTGGGACCAATCTTGCAACATTCCAACTAATCGATCGATACCCATGATGAATTTCTGAAAAGAGGAAATAAGTTTCTCAGGACTTGTTTTTCTTTGAAGGAGGGAAAGAATTGTGTGAATTATGATTAAATTGTGAGCAGGGAGAGGCTATTTATAGCATGAAATCAAATTCTCCTCCTCACGTTGGGATTCCTAATCCCAGGGGATTTAGCATACAGGCCTTTATCCTAGGATCTAGCTAAGTCATCCCGAGCATTCCTATTCCTTTTCGGAGTCAAAATACTTTAATCTTTCAAAATTCTTCCATCCAAAAATCCAAGAAAATCTTCTTCAAAAATTTTATTCCCCAGCACGAGTCATTTCTCCTAAAAATGTGTTACTTGCAAACTTTGCATAAATCATTATACAGGACGACTCAAGCAAAACCGTGCAATCAACTCCCCAGCGGCATGGACTTATACGAAAAGTCTGATTCCCCACGGAGTATCATCATCAATTCAGGTACATTTCTAGTCTCCGGCCGGCGGGCCCTCCACGCAGGTCTAAATGACCTTAAACGACCCGACCGGAAGTCTGCCAGGTCTAATCTTTGATTTGCCTGGTAGCTACTCTGACTTTCGCCTTGTCCAAGCCTCAGTCAGAGTGGGGGCTCTGTAGACACCCACATTTTGACCACCAGATGTCTATAGCAGTTTCCGACAAACACCCGATGATGATCGGACGCAAACGTGCTTTAAATACTCAGAAACGGGCTCAAAATTATTGGCATTTGGCTTGGGCTCATTATGGAGTACATATCTCACAAAACCAACCTCAAAATCAGGCCCAGCGGGTCGTTTTGAGTCAAATAAGACTAATTTGGGTCGATTCCGACACCAGGGGTAAAACCGTCTTTAACGACCGAGTCAAAACCCGTCAAAAATATTCTCGAGGTACGTGAGTCAGCCGTGACACCTCACACGGCTGATTCGAACTCTAATCCTACGAAAAATCAGCTACATAAAATATTAAACAAATCCGTTTAAGGATGGAATTCGATCTCAAGTAGGAATCCTATCCGAAAACCGATTCAAACACACGACCGAGTGCAAACACTCGGCCGAGTAGCACAAACCAGTCGTGTTTCCCTTGCTTCCTCGACAAGTAAGCGGAATTCTCATGCCTTTCAGCTTCTTATATTTCCTATCTTAAACGGTAGTTCAAATTCTCCTAGCCAAGGTCGGGAACTCCCTATAAATAGCCCTTGCACAACTCAAAATTATTATCATCGACACACAATACGAATCAATTACACACATCTACATTCATTATCATACATCAATTACACACTTAGTATCGAGAAAACCGATATTATTCCCGAAGGAAAACCGGCCCCTTATACCCGACCCCCTTTGCCGAGACCACACCGAACCGAGCCACCACAACTCACCGACATCCACTCGACGCTCTTGTGCCCAAGCCACGTCCAGACGAGCTCCGATCCGAGTAAACAGAAGCATGTAGGTTGAGGGTGTAACAAAACCCGATTTCTCTTCTCCTCCTCGTCGTTCGTTTTTTTACGGGTCGTTCGTCGCTTTTTATTTTATTTTCTAATATCGATATTAATAAAAAACTATTTTGGTATTAACAAACATTCTTAAAATACGATATCAACTCTATAGTTGAATATCGCATTAAAAGGAATTAAATCAAACCTCGACGATGTTAAAAATCGTTATATCTTTTTCGTTCAAACTTTTTTCTCTACAAAACTTTTTTATTCATTCCGAATACTCGATATCGATTTCATAATCGAATATCGGGTACGACGAATATCGAAAACATAAAATCGAATACAAATTAATTCATATTTTGTACGCGATTTATCAAAAATAGCAATTTCGGACAAAAAATAAAAAACGGGACAAACCCGTACGCGAGTCGCGACTCGCGCACGGGCTTGAAACCCGAGTCCTATTTTTTCAACTTTTTCGTTCGTTTTATTTTATTATTCTACGAAACGATTTCTAAAATTTATATCTTCTCTAAAACTATTCCGAGTATTTGATATTGATTTCGTAGTCAATTATCGAATATAACGAATATCGAAAATATTAGATCGAGTACAAATTATGCAATATTTGTACGTGATTTAATAAAAGCATCGAACTTTCAAAAATCAGTCCCGAAAACAGACCGGGGCGCGAGTCGCGCGCGTCCCAGGCGAGCCCCGCGGCCAACTGAAAACGCGGCTCGTTTCTCGTTTTTTTATTATTTTTCGAACTTCGTTTTTTATACAAAACAGCGTTTTTAGCGATATTTTTCAGATTTCGATTAATATTTATTTTCTCGATCTCGTATATTTATTTCGTTCGCTATATTATTTTTACAAATCGATACTAACTCGTTTGTTTATCTTGTAGCAAATCCATCTTTTTTTTATTTGTTTTATTATATTAAAATTGATCTCACATTCTAAATTCAACTTTGACGTTAAATTTTTATGCATCAAACCGACTTAGCAACCCATTCAATTCCTCTCATGTTTAGGAAAAACAATGTTTGCATATCATTCATCGTATTACTAACGCACGTATTAAAAAATCATTCGATATCCTAGTAGAGGCCGCTAACGTGCGGGCGGGGTTGGGTGTTCTTAGTGAACTTCCCAACACGTACCCTCACCCCTTACTCAGAACCGTGGTTTCCGGATGTCCGAATCCATTGGCAACGAGAGTCATTCAATATACGATTAACCGATCAAGTCGGCATCGGTATCGAACTGCAAAGAGACGAGCCCAATAAACTCTGACATCGGAAATGGGCCGTATTTTGTATACGGCCCACTACGACATAGAGTGGGCTCGAACGGTTCCGAATAACCATAAAATTCGGTGGTGACTCCAACTTCGATTTAAATTTCAATTTGACTATCTCATATGGAAATGTTTAATTTTAATCAAATTGTTTAATTTTGTTTTGAAAATGTTTTCGGTTATCCTGTTTTCTTCAAGTTTGTTTACAAATGTTATTCAACAATATTATTTTATCAAATAAATTTACTTTACGATTTCATTAACTTAGAAGATTTTAAATTCCGGGTGGCTTAGACCAATTCCTCTTGGAATAAATATTTGCATTTGATTTCGTATCACTTTAAAAGTTGTAAAATTTTCTTTTACAGAAAAATTATTATACAAATTTGTATCCCCATATTTTCGAGGGGGTAATCTTGACTCTCTTTCTGCTTATTCTTAGTTTCGAGGACGAAACTTTCTTTTAGTGGGGAGGATTGTAACACCCGCTGTTTTCCCTAGCATTTTTATCCTTTCCGTTATGACTTCGTCATAACTCTGTCACATTTTGACCTTATGTTTCATCTTTTTCCAAGCTTTATTTTCATTTTTGGGTTTAATGATATTTATTTTTATTTTAAAGGATTTTAATTCTTTTAAATCTATTTATTTAATTTTCTTCGTAAACTATTTATTTTTCCGCGAGGAATTTTATTACCCATCGTATTTAAGCTCGGATTTGAGTTATTCCTTTTTCTACAAATGTCTAAACATATTTTTATAATATTTTCAACTAGTAAATATTTTTATTTACGAAAATTTAGCCATTAATGATTTTATTACGAAGTTTCGTAAATAATTATTTTCTTACGCGAGGTTTACTCAAATTGCTTTGAAATGCCTTTAACTATTTTACTATTCTTCTTTTTATCAATTTATAAATCATTTGAGACCTTTTCCTCATATTTTGGTCCGACGAAGCTTCTTGTCGCAATTTAACTATGTTTTACTAACACGTTTCATTTTATCACTTTAAACCGTAAACATAAGATTCTTTTCTTGTCATTGAATTGAGGCTTTAATACTCAAACTTTTCATTCCTTCCCTTATCCTTTTTGACCGGTCAACCTATGCTAATAAGCACATTGGATTCTTCATCCACCTTAATTCCATTTATGCTCATTTAACTTTAGTAACCTCCTCCTCATTTACATTCATTTGTGCATTTACAAAAAGTTGTTGTTACAACATCATTTTTTTTCTTTCCTTGTGGCCGAGCACTTTCTCCCTCCTCCCTTGGCATATTTTTGTTTAATTCGAGTCCTAATCGTCTCATATTCATCGTCAAATCAATCCTCTTTCCAATTCCTTCGTTAAGGTAATAATCGATGTTGTTTTCGATCGTTATTCACCTTGATTTTCTTAGTTTTTCTCATGGTATTTTTCTACCATGAATTTCGTGTGATGTAGATTTTGTGGACGATCCCGAGGTCGACGAGTATATTATCGATTCTGATTTGGATTAGAGGTAACGTCGATGTTACTCGGTATTTCGTGATTTTAATTGTGTAATTGCATGTATATTTTTATATTTCATTTTTGACAATATATGTATGTCATATAATCTGGAAAAATTTTGAAAGTTAAAAATTTGCATGTTTCGATATTTTTATCGTTTTTACGAGATTAACTATTAAATTGTTGTACTAATTTGTAAAATCGTAATATTCGGCCTAAACTTGTAATATATGATTATATTCTGTAAAAATGAAGTTTTTAATGATTTTTAATAATTTGGTATTTTTCTGATATTTTTGATATCGATTATTGAATTTTTACCATTTACGAACAAAAACGATTAGAAACCGATTTTTATTTCTAACAGTTAAACATTTTATTTTAATCTGAAATTTGACATGGATAATATTTCTGATGAAAAATCATTTTCTGAATTTTTTTCATAATTTTTCGGGATTATTAAGTGGGTGAATTAATTAATCACTTTAAATCATCGTTTATCGTTAAAACCGTGTGTGTCGTTTAAATTCTCGATTTCTGGTCTTTTGTTTAAATTTTGGAAAAAAAATACTTCCTCCATTTTCTTTTTATCTTCCCATTTACTTTTGGCTCACTTTTTTTTGTAATGAATATAAAATAATAAATTTAAAAAACAGTGAGGGTAGAATGGTAAGTGTGGGTAAATAGAAAATAATAAAGATGGAAAGTGTTGTAAATAGTAAGGGTAGTATGGTAAAAATTATGGACCAAAAAGAAAAGAAATTAAATGGGAAGATAAAAAAAAAGTGGACCGAAAAGGAAATTGGGAAGATAAAAAGAAAATGGAGGAAGTATTAGTTTCTGGAAAATCATTATTTTTAAGTATAATAATACTTTTTGGATATTAATACTTAAATCATTTTGTAATTACTATTTTTATTAATCGTTAATGTTGAGATTAGACGATTAACGAGAAAACCCTTTAAAAACCGAGTTTAAGGATTCTGGAAAATTCTCTTTTCTGGACAGAATGTCCAAAAATATATATTTAGCTATTTTACGTAATTTTTGTACTATTTATTAAAGTCTTTAAATAATAGTAATGATTTTTGGACAAAATTTCGATTTATCGTTAAATGCTTCGTCTTACCTAAAAGAATTATTTTTCCAGCAATTTTGAAAATATTTAAATCTGAAACTTTGATAGTTAAATCACCCCTTATCATATTCTAATTTTTTTTAATGGTTTAATTAAATAAAGCACGTTAAAATATTTATTTTTACATTTGCTGTAAAATCCTATTTATGTTCGTATTGTCGAAACTAATAATAATTGGGGAATTTTAATTTTATAAATTTTGGAAACACCCTAATTAGTAGTATTAAAATGTTTAAGATATTTTTAATCATTTTATAAACACTTGTATGGTATTTTAATAATTTCATAAACTCAAATGTTTTCACTTTAGCAGTTAATATCGTTAAGGCCGAAAGTATTAGTTTCATAAATCTATATCTTTTACTGAAAATGTTTTATTAGTATGAACTAATATTTTCGCTATTTTGATATGATGTTATTTTTTGTAAAGTTTCTAAATATAAAAGTTTCCTAAAATAAAATTTTCCTCTTTTGGAAGGCGATCCGTTTTCCCTTTTGTTCTCTTATTATTTACAATGATTATATCCTTTTGAATATCGATAATGGCTTTGTTTTTGAGTTATGGAATAAGGACAAGTGTGGGGTTAGAGTAATATAGTTGGGCTGTACGTTTTGCCATCAACTATAAAGCTGGTGTGTCTATGTTGAGACACATTGGTCGTTGAACTGAGCATGGTTTGTGTTCAGGATAGTGTATGTTTAACTTAAACTTAGATATCGCATCGTGTAAGTCGCGTCGGGTTGAACTGGGTATGGTTTGTATCCAGGAGGGGTGTGCACTACTTAAACCAGGACCTCGCTACACGCAGTCCTGTTATAGTTGAGTTGCCTAGTTTGAGACCAAAGTCTGATTTGTTTTGACTAAGTTCTCGAAACTAGATTTTAGTATTGTCCTAGTGAAAGTCTAGCCTTGTGCACACTGATCGAATTTCCATAACGCCATTTTGACTATTTTTATTATTATCGATATAATTTCGATTTGAAGGTTGGCAAATGTTTTATGCTTTCTTCGGAAAACTCATTTTTATTATATTGTTTCGTTACGTGAAGTTTTTCACTGAAATCTTATTTTCCTTATAATCTTTTAATGATGTTTATTTTTACTATTTTCATATAATATTAATTACAGTTTTAAAATCATGTTATACGGCTGGGAGAACGTTGACGTTGCTCCCCACTGATTGTGGCTGTTATGTTTTTAACATGGCAGGTATATGTGTTTTTCTTCGGGTGGGCTAGCGAGCAGTTATGGATCCTGCTTATTTATTTTAATAATTATGTCTAATGGATTGTTCAAACCCCCTTTTGTGGATTTTTTTAATTTTGGCCATTTTACTTAAGGCCTATTGTTTGACTTTACCATTTTAATTTTACTAAGACATAGTTTTCAGCATGTTTTAATCCCGACTCTACAGTGTTTTCGCCACTGTATCGCCTTAGAATTTCTAGGGGATTACACCCCTATTGTCAAAGCAAAGGAGCTCATTACTACTACACCGGTTTTGGAACCGGAGGTACCCTTCCCCGATGCACTAAAGAGACATTTATGAGGTATTTGAAAAGTACGAGGTAAATATTCCCCTTCTTAATCTTTTGAAAAGTATTCCTAAATATGCAAAAATTTTAAAAGAATTGTGCACTATTAAAAGGAATAACAAGCTTAAAGGGGTCAAGAAAGTTAAGGTAAGTGAACATGTGTCCGCCGTTTTTCAACGAAAACTACCACCTAAATGTAGTGATCCGGGTATGTTCACAATTCCTTGCACCATTGGTAACACTAAATTTGATAAGGCCATGCTAGATTTAGGAGCTTCTATAAATGTGATGCCTTATTCTGTTTATAAATCTATGCAACTTGGTCCTTTGAGTAATACTAGTGTTGTGATTTAGTTGGCGGATAGATCGAATGTCTACCCGAAAGGTATTATCGAGGATGTGCTTGTTTTAGTTGACAATCTAATCTTTCCTGCTGATTTTTATGTGCTAGACATGGAACATGATCACCATGTGGCTCTGATTTTGCTAGGAAGGCCGTTCTTGAAAACGGCAAGCACGAAGATTGATGTCTCTAATGGATCTATGACTATGAAGTCCAATGGCCAATCAGTAACTTTCAACATCTATGATGCCATGAAATACCCCGTAGATCATCATTCTGTCAATTTTATTGATATCGTTGATCCATTAGCACAGGAATTCTTTGACCTGAATGGTTCTGATGAGTTGCAGGTTGCTTTGGAGAACAGTTTGAGTAATGAGGAGGTAGAATATGCTTTTTCTGCTAATTTGCAGGAAGTTGTGGCGGAATTGCATGATTCGAGGAGACCAATATCTAATTTTCAGAACCCATTACCACTAACTGTTCCTAGGGAGAAATTGTTGCCTTCTATTGTGCAGGCACCTGTGGTGGAGCTCAAAGCTCTACCGGAGCACTTGAAGTATGTGTTCCTTGGTGAGGGAGAAACACTACCGGTTATCATCTCTAGTAAGCTCACCACGGAACAAGAGAGGAAGTTGAAGGATGTTCTTGTGGAGAACAAGCAAGCTATTGGATGGACAATTGCCGACATCAAAGGTATTACTCCAAGTACTTGTATGCACCGGATTTTACTCGAAGATGATGCTAAACCGGCGAGGCAACCACAACGTCAATTAAATCCTCCTATGATGGAGGTAGTGAAGAAAGAGGTTCTCAAGCTACTACAAGTCGGTATGATTTTTCCTATTTCTGATAGTAAATGGGTGAGTCCTACGCAAGTAGTCCCTAAAAAGTCGGGGGTGACCGTAGTAGAGAACAAAGATGGTGAGCTTGTCCCCACTAGGATTCAAACGGGTGGAGGGTATCTATCGATTACCGTAGATTGAATGCGGTAACTAGGAAAGACCACTTCCCCCTCCCCTTCATTGACCAAATGCTAGAAAGACTAGCGGGGAAAGCCTACTATTGATTTTTAGATGGGTATTCGGGCTATTTCCAAATAGCCATTGCCCCTGAGGATCAAGAGAAAACCACATTCACTTGTCCTTTTGGCACGTTTGCATATAGACGCATGCCTTTTGGTCTTTGTAATGCACCCGCGACATTTCAACGATGTATGATAAGTATATTCTCGGAGTATGTTGAACGTTTCATTGAAGTGTTCATGGATGAATTTACGGTGCATGATTCTTGTCTCTAGTTGTGTTTGTTTATTGTCGTTACCTAGTGCCCATAAAGCACTAGGCATTCTTACGTTTGTTCTAGTGTGTAGTGTATGCCTAGGAGGGGAGGCGACTTCTATCTCTTTAATCCAGAGCCGGAGAGACCCTTTCGAGCCTTTCGCCAACGGACGATTAATCGGGTTAGGATCTCTCAACCGAGTGCAAGCAATACTCATCAAGGGCAAGCCCAAGGAGCCGACTTGAACATTTCACCTCGAGAGACGGCCGGAGGGACCTTCATCAATCCCTTCGGTGATTCTTCTCCTAGTTCCCCCACCTCTTCTACATCAACACCGTCTACACCACCATCGTCTCCCTTATATCCAATCATGCCTAAGTTCTCTTCTCACTCAACCTTTACGGAAGACGTTTTGCCGGGTCCATCCACTCTACCGGAGGCATATACCGGGAATTTTGTGGCGAAAACGCAATTTATCCAATTGGTCGAGAGAAGTCAATTTAGTGGGTTACCAACCGAAGATCCTCATCAACACATGGAAACCTTTTCGGACTATTGTGACGCTATTTCACAAATGGGAATAACTCAAGACCAAATCAGGTGGGTATTATTTCCTTTCTCTCTTATCGGTAAAGCAAAGCAATGGTTCAAGGGGTTGGACAAAGCAAGACTTGGCATTGACACTTGGAAGAAGCTAGCCTTAGCCTTCTACCAACAATTCTATCCCCCGGAGAAGACAAATCTATTGAGAGCCTCTATCACGGGTTTCCAATAACGCGATGATGAAAGCCTCTACGAATCGTGGGAAAGATTCAAAGCCTTGATCCGTTCTTGTCCACACCATGGCTTATCACAATGGTTCCTCGTACAACAATTTTGGAATGGGCTATATGAAGACTCGAGGGCCATACTCAACATGGGATCTAACAGTAGGTTTACCGAAGTGGAGGATGACCAAACTTGGTCAAGGATTGAAGAGATGGCGGTGCATAATTCACAATACTCAAGGCCTAGGAAGGCAAATCGGGGAGGTAGGCATGAGGTTGATGCCATTACACAATTGAGCATTGATCTTGGGGCTCAACTAAGAACTCACATGGAGACCATTGACAAAAAGCTCCAAAGCCACCTCAACCAAGTTCAAAGCTCTAGTTCCTCCAACCAACACTCGATCCATGATGTTAATGCTTTGGGATTCGCACCTCCTACACCTTACTTTGGGATGTGCGACACTTGTGGAATCGTTGGTCATGACTCTATGAATTGTAGAGGGAGTATTGAGGAAGTGAACGCCTTTCAAACGTTCAATCAAGGTGCCTCCTACTCTAATCAATACCAAGCTTCCAATCAAGTCCCTCAACAACAAGCCTTTCAACATCAACAACAACATCGTCCCTATGTTCCACCTCCTTTAAGGGACACAATGATAGTTACCAAGGTTATGCGGGTAACCAAAGACCCTTCAACAATTTCAAGCAAAATAACCAAGGTAACTTCAACAACAAGCAAGGGAACTTCAATCACGGTGGTTTCCAAGGAAACCAAAATTTCCAAGGAAACCAAAACTTTCAAGGGCAACAAAACCACAATCAAGGCCTTAATCAAGGTAATTCTCATGGGTTCCAAGGGAACCGTCAACAAGCAACTCAAAATCAACAACAACAAAGCAAGCCTAGGAGCCGGTCTCCTACTCATGATTATGGCACTCCTCTCGCCATCACCGACACTCCACATAATCCATCATCCCCACCTCGGGATTTCGACATTCAAAAGACTTTGATGGATATGCAACAAGGTCAAATGGAGATGTCAAAAACCCATCAAGAGCTCTTTGCTTATATTCAAGAGGGAAACGCGTCAAGAGATGACCGTATGAAGATGCTTGAAACCCAAGTATCTCAACTTGCTTCGGGGAGCTCCTCAAGGCAAAAGGGGCAACTACCTTCTCAAGATGAAACACCGATATTTGAGCATGTAAATGCTATCACCACAAGGAGAGGTACATCCTACAACCCCCCTCCATATCCTATTGAGCAAGAGCCAATGCAAGAACCGACAATGGAGATGGCATCTCCAACTAAAGAAGAATCGATCTTTGATAATCCAATTGAGGAGCAAGTCCTTTGGGAGGTCGAAAAACCCCAAGAAGACAACCCTCCCCCAATTCAAGCACAAGAAAAGGGTAAAAGGAAAGTGTCAAGTGAAGAGTCCACCCCAATTGATCAAAACAAGTACCAAATCAAGTTGCCTTACCCATCAAGGCAAATGAAGACTAAGGTGGACACTCACTACGACAAGTTCCTTAGTATTGTGAAGAAATTGGATGTTAGTGTCCCGTTCACCGAGTTACTTACCCAAATCCAGGCATATGTAAAATTCATGCGGGAAATCCTAGCTAGGAAGAGGTCCATCGACAAGGAAGAGACGGTAGCGTTCACGAGGGTGGTGAGCGAGCTTATTCAAGGTTCCACGCTTCCGAAGTTGAAGGACCCGGGTAGTTTCTCGATCCCTTGCACCATAGGCAATTTCTTGATCAAGAATGCGTTATGCGACTTGGGCGCGAGTGGGAGCATCATTCCCTATTCTATTTGTTGCCGACTCGGAATGAAGGAGTTGAAATGTACGTCCCTCACCCTCCAAATGGCCGATAAATCGTTCAATCGACCATTAGGAATGTTAGAGGACGTACCGGTACGAGTAGGGAAGTACTTCATTCCGGTCGACTTCATTGTGCTTGACATGCCGGAGGATGCCAACACTCCCATTATTCTTGGGCGCCCATTTCTACACACCGCGGGTGCCATGATCGATGTGAAGAATGGTAGGATCACATTTGAGTTAGGCGAGGAAAAGATAGTGTTCGACCTCCTAGGCAACACTACGCCTACTAAGGATGAATCATGCAATATGATCCAAGCCAAGAAAGACATCGATCTTGGGGGTGAACCGGAACAAAGCTTGAAGAAGTACTCTTATGTACTTGAGGATGACGACTCCGATATGGAGGAAGATGAGAGCCCAATTCATGGGCTTGATGACAAGTTGAAGTGCAATGATAAGGAAGAAGATGAGCCTCCCTTGGGGCCGCATGAGGACCGGTGGACATTTGGGTATATCCCCAAGGACCAAAAGTACAAGTTCAAGTCGTTGAACTTGGAAGAGCGGGATGCCCCGGGAACGTCAAGGCAAGGCCATGAGGAGCCTTGGGATGTGGTCGGTTACATTACGAGCTTGATTGAAGACTTCTCTAGGGCCTTCGACTTGTTCTTACGTGCCCTTGATGGAGATGGAACTAGTTTTGGTTGTTGAAAAAGAATGAAGAAGCACCATCTTGGTTTGACGGAGTTCCACAAGAACCGTCTCATTGTATATATCTCTTTCTTCTAGTTAGTTGGATTTTTGTGAATTCTTGTTATTTGGTTTGATTGATGAGCGTTGTGAGGGAGAGAGTTTGATGTGTGTTTGAGTATTGTTTGATAGGTGAAGTGAGAACGCTCCTAGAGAGGATTGGCTATGGTATACCTTGGGTTGTGAGCAAGAGTATTGGGTTTTTGAAGCTTGGAACAAGTTTTTGGGATCGTGGAGGTCGAAGAAGACCCATCCCGACCGGGAAGGGTAAGGCATCCCGACCGGGAAGGGTGCCATCCCGATCGGGATGGGTGCACCAGATTTCGAGTTTCCTGTGGATCCGTCCCGACCGGGATGAGGGCGTCCCGACCGGGACGGGTGAGGTAACCCGATCGGGATCAATCTTCCCGACCGGGATGGTCCTCTGCTCCCCCTTTGTGATTCTTCTTCACAAATCGAGTACACCCAACCGTTTTATGCCCCCTCCCAACCTCCCTAGATACCCTAGCCTTACCATGTGCCCCATGTACTTCATTGTCATACCTTCACCTCATTTCCTCTTCACTTTACACCTTGATTCGCATCAAATCCCACCCCCTCGCACCATTACTACCTCTACCATGCGGTTCTATCAAGCTTGAAGTGGGATAGCAATGATGAAGACAAGCAAGTGCTTTTATTGATCTATGAGACGATGGAGAGAGTGAGTTGCTAACCTATGGTACGACAACTATCCTTTCTTTTCCGTTTTTGTTGTAGCTTGTTTTCCTTTGTTTATTCCCTTCCCCTCGTACACTTTCGTGTCTTGATGTCATGGTGGCCTACGAGGCCTCGGTAGTGGTTGCTCCCGACTTCCGACGATATGATTGCGTCGAGAGTCAATCGTTTAGTCCACTTTACAAGATTTTCACCCCTTTTTAGGAGTTAGTCGGATTTGGACGGAATTCGGGCTAGGTGACTTGATTACACCTAGCCCTCCCCTCCCATTTCCTTTTATTTCCTTCTTTTTATTTTCTTTCCCCCATCCATATCTTTTCTTGTCGCGGCCCATGGTGATTTGATTACACCCCGGCCGGACGCTTTCTACCATTTTCTCCATCTTTTCTTTTTGATTTTTAGCTTTATTTTCGTAGTTTCTTTTCTTTTTCTTTTGTCTCTCCGCACACTACGATTAAGCATATGAGGACATTGCTCGATTTAAGTGTGGGGGAGCAATATTCTATCGTAGTTAGTTTTATTTTCCCTTTTTTTCGAAAAAACCTTTAAAAATCCTAAAAATTTGAAAAAAAAAATTCACAAAAATCAAAAAGATTTTCTCTTTTGTGTTTTCATTTTGTGTCTTTGTGTCGTATATTTGTTTGTGTGCGTGTTTTGCCTCCCTTTTTCCTTTTAGGTTGCTCAACCACCGTTAGCTTTGGAAAGCTTGCAAGACGTCCGGTAACGCCTTTTATCCCTTTTTCCTCTTTACTTCTTGTGATGTTTGGAGGTTTAGGGTATAGTGTGCTCGGACGGAGCTTTGTAAAGTTTGGTGTTGGTTGGTTGCTTATTCGGACGTTCGGGGTGGTGTTTGTTATATGTTTGTTTTGTTTTGTTTTTGTTTTGTTGCTTTTGCTTCTTTTTCTTTCGTTCGTGTTCGTCGTGTCTTTGTTTTGTGTTGTATTGTGTGTCTTGTGCGTAAACCGTTTTCGAAAACCTGGTTTAGAGCCTAGTGTGTGAGTGTGTACTTTCCCTTCCTAGTAGTGTAAATTGAGTCTTGGACTTTAATCTAGTAGAATGACCCTAAATCAATGATTTCGTTGGTCCTTTACCTTGAGTCCACCTAGCTTACTAGGGATTTACTACGGGATTTGCATTTTGACCATTATGACCACCCACGGTGTGAAAAGGCCATGGTTGCCGAGTCTCGTCCCTTAGGTGACCGTGTCTAGGATTGTTTGATTAGTCCAAGTTCTCCACTTTTTGTGGGTTTGAAGGGAAGGACGCTCCCCGACTTACCCATTACCCTACCTTCCCAACATACACACACAATAAAATGCAATTTGTTGATTCTCTCTTTCTTGATTGTCGAGAAATGCCAAAAATGCCAAATCTTGCCAAAAAGGGCAAAGAAAAGAAAAGAAAGAAAAAATGGAAGAAAGAAAAGAATGAAGAAAAAGAAAAGGGCACAAAAGCCAAAAAAGAAAATAGAAAAGAAGAAAAAGAAATGGCATGGCAACAAACAAATCAAAATGTCGAAAAGAAAGAAAAATGCCAACAGAAAACCCGTCTCACAAAACGAAATCCCCACAAAAATAAGCCTTTTTCCGACTTTTGCCGTGAAGAGCCTACCAAAGGACCAAGTCCCGAGGAAGGATGATAGCGGCATTAGTCGGTCTTGCCTCATTTTGCATGTTTCCCACCTTTTTAGTTGGACTAGTTAGGCGGTTTTGGACACGGGACGACCCTCTTGGCTCACGCTAAAGGGGGTGGGGTCTTACTTACCTACAGTGTCGACTAACACCGTGGTTCCTCACTTTTCCACTCCGCCGATCGTCCCGTAGTACGTTTTTAGAAAGTTAGGAGGACCTAGGTAAGTCACCAACGTTCTTGTTGCTTTATCGTCATACTATTAGAGTTTAGTCCACCTTGGTTTGTATTGCTAGCTTGGGAACGTTGTCACGTACCTCGAGTCCTAAACCGGTGTTTCATTCACTGCTTTTAGAGGGAAGCGGTATTTCTTTTGTTTTGGGTGTAACCGTCTATGTGTTTGTTTGTGTGTTTGTTTGTTTATGTGTTTTGTGTCCGGTTGCATCCACAGTTTTGTCACAAGACCCGACTTTCCTTGCGGAGTGCACTTTTCCTCTAAGTGCACTCGCGTGAGTTGATGGGGCGTAGGGTGCGCTAATACCCATTCGGCTAGTTTAGTAGTTAGTGTGTGCTTACTCGAGGGCGAGTAAGGGTTAAGTGTGGGGGAGTTGATAAGTGTAGTTTGTAGTGCCTATTTGTTGTGTTTTGGTCCCTTTTTCCTTGTGGAATCGCTCCTTTGGAGCGATTCATGGGCTTCTTATGCTTCCTTTAGTTCGTTTCAGGTTCCCGAGACCGATTTGGAAGAGTTGGAGCGATTCCGACTCAATACATACACATTTTGGAGCCAACGAGATAAAGGAACGATGACTCGAGGCCTTGGAATCGACCCCGAGACCTTGGGACCGAATCCCGAGCCTCCGAGACCCGATCCCGAGTCCCGAGAATCGGTGGGAAGCCCATGAGAGGCAAGGAAGGACCAAAGAGCGTTTAAGGAAGGCATACAAGACCCATCCCGTTCGGGATGGGGTGCTACATTAAGATGGCTGCTGTGAGCCCATCCCGGTCGGGATCAACTCGTCCCGGTCGGGATGGCAGGGCTGTCCCGATCGGGATAGTCCGTCACGGCTGGGAAGCTACAGAGGCAGCACGGGCTTCTTCTTTTCTTCTCCTTCATTCTTGTACCCATATACATACTCCCTTCTTGTAATTTTAAGACATCTTATCTTACCCTAGATTAGTTTAAGCCTCCATTATCATTCTAAACCCTAGATTATTTTCTACTCTCATTAGTTTAATCCTCTCTTTAATCCTTAGTTAATTATTGTAATTAGTCTTGGATTAAGGGATTCTTGAAGATTGTTCCAAGATTGACAACCTTGGGATTGTATTTGGGTTTCTCATTAATACAAGTTTTCATCTTTTCTTCATCCTATTGTTGGTATAATCTTTTCATCCTTAGTCTTTGTTATTTATACAAGTTCTTTCTTATTGTTATTGTTCTTGTTAATGATAATGGATGCTTGTTTTGTGACAATGATTTCTCTTATGATTGTTGGTTTTCTCTTAATGATGAGTGAGTAGTAATCTTGTGGGGTTAGTTGGGGGATTAGGGGTAGATTATGGATGATTAGGGTTGATTAAGGGGAAAAGGATACATCTTTGTTGTTAGTCACATTGTGGGCACTCTATGTGTTTGTTGATATGCTTGTGTGAGTTGTAGTGGCCATGCTTCCCATACTTGTGTTCATCTTCTCATTGATTGCTTATTTTGTGGAAATGTTGAGAATAGTTTAGTCGCGAGAGCGCGGACTAGGGTCTAAGTTGCGAGAGCCCGGACCCACCTTGACATCGGTCTAAGTTGCGAGAGCCCGGACCGACTCTAGCGATTAGGAGTCACCTATACCCTTGATCACCCCAATTACCCTTCTACTCCTATGAACCCGACCTACCCCACTTTCTTTCCATATTTGATCCATCGTCTTAGTTAGTCATCTTCCCATTAGTTTTCATCGTTTAGTTAATCGTTAGTCTAGTTTCAATATCTTCTCCGTCATAGTTTTCCTTTTCTCGCTTCTTTGTGTTTGTTTGGTAATCTAGTCTCGTTGTAGGCCGACCTAGTCTAAACCTTGATATACCGTCCTCGTGGATACGATCCCGACTTACCCTAGCTACTCACTAGGTTAGTCGGTGTTTTATTGTTGGCTAGGGACGTGACAAATCCCTACCATCAGCGCCATTGTTTGCATGCCGTGCAACATCCTTTCCCAATTACACGGTGTATCATCGTTGCATTGACCGAGCATGGTGGTAGCGGAGTTGTAAGTGTAGACGCCCATCCGTGTCTACAAATTTTGGTTCATAAAAATGTTAGAATACAATAATAAACACTTCAGCTGAAGTTACTAATTAAAAATATAAAAATTTAGGGAAAAACAACTTACAAGCTCTTCATAGTCGGCGCCGGTTGGATGGTAGTAATGATGTTCGGCGAAGTCTTCATTAACCCTAGCGCTATTCTGAATAATGATGAGCCTTGTTCTTTTCTTGTACCATTTCATGTACGGATCTCGTGGATGCATCAAGCCTTGATAAATACCGGCATCTTGCACTACCTTATTCATACGTTCTGTCCATCTTTGAACAAGGGCTATGTGGTGAAGGTGGAAGTCATCAATCCACCCCCTCCGCTCTATGTTATGCAACTCCATGTCTGTATCCTTTCTTTTTGGAATTGGTTGATTCCATCCAAATTGCCTTAAACAACGTTGAGGTAGATGCCACTCGACCGCCTCAAAATGGTGCATCGGAGCTATCACACGCCACTCATCCCTATTCTCAGTGCAAGACGGTCACAACTGTGATAATATATCCTCTCTATAGGGTTGCCATGTAAATTGGCATTCTTCCATCCTATCGAATGCGTCCCTATATTGCACCAACGAAACCCTATGGTCTAAGTAGGAACGTTCTACACGTAACCATCTACATCCTAGTGGGTCTACACCATGGTCAAATTGTTGGCCTAACGGTTGTAGATGATGCAATTGTTCATGCAATACAGGCCTTCCAAATGTGATGCGTTCCCATGCCCACAATTGTAGGAGTATCAAGACACCACCGATCTGTTTGGGCCATTTCTCACTTGTTGGTAACCTAGTACTTGCTCGACACATATTCCTATATAACCATGCCAATGACGCACTACCCCAACTATATGAATCGACTTGAGTTAAATCTTCTATCAAGGGTAAATACATCAGATGAACCCTATTACCCGACTTATCAGCAAATAGCACGGTACCAAACATATACAAAATGTACGCTCTTATAAATTGAGCGATTTGTGCTTCGGTTGCGTTAGGGGGTAGTACTTGAAAGTTTTGAAACAACCAGGTTAATTTTACGGAACCCCCCCTAATATCTTCCCCCTGAGGTCTTATCCTAAAATATTTTCAGCGAGGGTTGCCCAGGTTAGACCAATGCACCCCGTTACGGGTCTCAAACCTAACAAGACGTTGACGTCTTGTAACAAAATAGAAACCTCTCCGAATGGGAGATGAAAGGTATGGGTCTCTTGTCTCCAACGCTCAACTAGTGCCGTGACCAATCTCGTATCTAGTGGAACGAAACATAGTCGATGTATGCACCAAAACTGCGTACCTCGAAGAAAATGTAGAACGCGTAAATCGGGTTGGAAATGGGAGCCCGATTTCAAGTGGGAACGGCAAGCCAACTCACCCATTTCCTAATAAAGAAAAATGTAATATATATTACCACAAATGTTGAAAAACGTGTGAAAATAAATTAGGAAATTCTATGTCGTAGAAATGGTTACCTCTCCCACCCAAATCGCAGTGCTTCTATGGTACTCTTGAAGTGTCAGTAGACTCTTATTAATGGGTCCGGGATCCATGTCACCTACAAATTTATCAATGAATATACAAATTTGTCCAATAAGAAAACATTACAGAATATATAAATTAAAAACCGAAATTAATCTCCAATACATTTTGAAAAGTTGCGTCAATAACAACGTACTTCGGATTACAACCAATTAAACGTTCACTATTTATTGAAATTGAAGACTAATTAGACAATTGAAGACATCGACGAACTTCCCCTTGAAGGGCATGAACGTTTATTATGACCATGATTGTGACATAAACTGCATGCGTTTTTGGTCTTCGGTTTCTCATCCATTTCATTTCTGATTCTCTTCGACTTTCGCCTGCCTCTTCTTTCCTCCACTTCAAGTTCACGTGGAATAAGCTTAGGCCCCGTCCATGTTTTCCAATATCCCATATCCGGCAGAGGATGAAATTTGGACCGGTAAGTACTGAAATTTTCAACCGATGTGTAACAACGGTCAACATATTGGTCGTAGCTAATTTTTTTTGTCCTACACACGGCCAATAGATGAGAGCATGGGTGGTGGAAGAGTTGCCACTTGCCACAAGTGCACATTTTTCTTGTAAGATCCACCTTGTACACATTGTGACCCAAGTTGTTCACCCTATCACCACGTTGACTAACAACTTCATATACACCTAGTCCGGCATCAAAGCACGTAACTTTGTGATGGGCGGCATTGTCGGTGTACTTCTTCAATGTCTCCTCAATCTTAGGAGAGTAGAGTAACCCATCTTCCATTCTAGATTTGGCGGATTCACGCCTCTCAACAAAGTACGAATTAAGGCGATAGAATGTTGTCTTCGCAATACCGGTGATCGGCAGAAAGCGGCATCCTTTCAGGACACCGTTGAAGCATTCAAATATATTAGTAGTGGTTACACCATATCTATAACCTCCATCATGAGCCAAAGACCACTTAGCTAATGGCAACCTTTGTAATACCGCTCTACAACCCGCATCCATAGCCCCAATCTTCTCCATCCCGATATTAAACTTACGTTTTTGATTTTGAAAAGCAGTCCAAGTAAACTGTTTTTTCAAAGGTTTGCTCTTATAATTCTTACTAATGTTAGAAGCATGGTGTATAATACAAAACCTATGATATGCCTTGGGCTCATACCAACCGTTCCCGGGTGTATTCATTGTGTTTAAAATACCCGCATGTCGATCAGAAATGACACATGAACCCTCACGTTTAGTGACATAACACCGTATACAAGACATGAACCATTGCCAATTTTCGACGTTCTCCTTATCAACAATACCAAAAGCTAAGGGAATGTTTTGGTTGTTGGCATCTACACTAATGGCCATTAGAAGGTTACCTCGATATTTTCCATACAAATGAGTTCCGTCAATCGAAATAAGAGGCCTACAGTGTTTGAAGCCCTCGATAGAAGGGCCAAAAGCCCAAAAAGCTCGATCAAAGTACTCAACATTTGGTGTACCGGTCGGTGATGTGTTAATGTGTACAACGGTCCCGGGATTAGCTTCCTTTAAGGCATCTAGGTAACGTGGAAGAAAATCATAAGACCCCCTCCCAATCACCAAAAATATTAGAAATAGCCCTTTGTTTAGCATACCATGCTTTCATGTATGATACAGTGTAACCATATTTGAGTTTGACAGCACATCTAAGGACACTAACTTTGACCTCCCAATCCGCTTCCACTAGTGGCCTAATAGCAGGACAGATAAAGAGTCTTTTCAAATTTGGATGATCACGTAAAACTGTTTTACCAACACAAGATGGGTGATGTGGACCTTTGTAGGTAACAATAGTAAAAGCCTCAGTGACATCATCCTTTTTAGAAGCTCTCAAATACCAATTGCAAGCCTTTGGTTTTCTACCACATTTATAGGAAACGGTATATGGCTTAGATTCAGTGGTAACAAATATTTGATTCGTAGACACGTGATATACTATCACCATATCACATAAAACATTTTTACTAGTGAATATTTGCCCCTTGGCAAATTCACCTCCTTTAACATAAGGAACCCCCAAACTTATACACCAACTATTTACAAATTCTTCATCAATTTCCTGAATCTTTGTAAACTCAAGATTAGGTGCACTAGAAGTAACGAGGTCTCCTATGTCATCATCGTTGCTATTATCAACATCATTTGTAAGCAACTCCTCCTCATCTCCCGACTCATCCTCATCTCCCGACTCATCCTCATTTTCAAATTGCTCATTATCAATATCATTTGTAGACAATGACACAAACCTCTTCACATTAGTTAGCATAGAGGTAAAAGAGGTATTAGTTTGAAACGGAGATTGATTTTCTATCAACAAGGGTTGCTCAACGGGTTCCAAATCGATGAACAAATCCATTTCAGGAGCTTTAATTTGAGCAACACTAGCCCACATTGTCGTACTCTAAACCTCTATCATTTCTTAGGGCTAGCAACCTAAACCCACCTCTTAAAATGGGAAATTTCATCCTTACTTTCAACCCAAATTTAGTCATATCAATCTCCATGATCTCATATAACCTACTAATAAGCTCATCATAAGTAATATTCTTACTAACCGTAAGAAAATCTTGCACTCCTCCTTCATAATCTACCTTTTCACCATCATAAACAACATTTCCACCCCAATAACAAATTAATGGAAATTTTAAATTTTCCATTACTAAATGTAAACAAAGATAACACAAAGAAGCTAATAAACAATCAAATTAGTGACTTAAATCAATATTCTTACTCAAATGCGACTAATGAACCAAACCCTAAATTACTAGTGAGGTGGAGAATTAAACAAATAAATAAAAGATTAATACCTCTTGCAAAGAATTAATCCCAACAAACTCGAATTGGTGATGATTAAGAGAGATTTAGGACGAAAGTTGAGAGTTTTTGGTGAAAAAATAGGTAGAGGGGCGATTTTAGGGTCATCGGAAATTTGGGTTTTTTTTTGAGTTTGGGTAAGTGAGAACAATTATAGGGTGAGTCAGGTATTATTATGTGCTACAGTAGCATACCGCTGTGGGGGACAGCGGTATGCAACTGCGGGTATTTTTAAAAAACTACCCCCCACATATCAGTTGCCACTGATTTATGGGGGGTTTTTAAGTGATTTTATTGCAGGTTTGTACCGTTGTGGCAGGCAGCGGTATAAACCTGTACTAATTTTCTCAAAATTTTCCCCAAAGATCAGTAGCTTCTAATCTGTGGGGGTTACTTAGGTGATTTCGTTGCAGGTGTGTACCGCTGTCCTCCACAGCGTTACAGTCCTGCAACTTTTTTAAAAAAAAACCGATGACGTGGAACCATTCCACATAATTACTTTCAAACCACCACTAAAAGTTAAAAAACTTTCGCAAATAGCACCAAAACGATAAATAATTCCTTGATATTCTCATATCCGATTTTCGGGGTGATCGCAAAACTCAAGACAAGGAAGAAAGAGTAAGACAACGACCCGAAGTCCCTGATTTATTGGCAGAGTGCACGAGGTCTAAAGCAAAAGCAAAATCAAGATGAAACACAAAGAAATCGAGTTAGTCTTAACAGTTGTCTATTTCAAATTCAGTCTAAAAGAAATTGTGACCCAAGTTTGTCTTCAAATTTGTGTTCACAAACATAAGATTAATGTTATACAATGATGCAAATAGACCAACAAAGGAAGAGCTGTGAAGAAAACTCGGTACAAAAAAAAAGAAGGAAGAAGAAACATGAGAATAAGCAAGGATGCAAGGTTACCATGTAAGACGGAGTGCTGTGCTGCGTGAATTTAGGGTCAGGCGGTGCGTGAATCGGAGTCCATCGATCTCTTATATATATATATATATATATATATATATATATATATATATATATATATATATATATATATATATATATATATATATATAGAGAGAGAGAGAGAGAGAGAGAGAGAGAGAGAGAGAGAGAGAGAGAGAGAGAGAGAGAGAGAGAGAGAGAGAGAGGTAGGTTCAAATAAGGTCCACAATTTTTTTAAGTCTATATTGAAGTTACAGATGACATACGCTAAAGTTGCATTTGTTCAAAATTGATATATATACAAATGCAACTTTAGCGTATGTCATCTGTAACTTCAATATAGACTTAAAATAATTGTGGACCTTATTTGAACCTCTCTCTCTCTCTCTCTCTCTCTCTCTCTATATATATATATATATATATATATATATATTATGTATGTATGTATGTATTATGGGTATAAGAATTCTTTCTATAACCTAATTCTATACAAAGATTAGGAAGGATCATCATAACAGAAGAAAGCTTGGGTTAATCTCTTTCCAAAAGACGTGGTCTTATTTCCTCAAGTACTTCCTATGTGTCTAGTTTCGGCAAGTGGATTTTAGTTTCCTTAGCAAATTTTCAAAATACTCCGCGAGATCCGTAACATCAAGTTTTGGGTTTCCCAAATTTCCATTATACCCCTAGTACAAGTGAAGGGAATGAAATTTCAGCGGGTCTCGTTTGTAAAGACAATCGGTCACTTGCCGAGCAAGGCAAAAGTGGATGTGTATTACGATAAACATGGGCGATTGCGGACTTCCAAGTCAAGTAAATTTACGGGATCCCCGGATTATCCGGGTAACGATAAAACAAAATGGAGCTACTATACGACTAGTTTGGTGCTCGTCGACTTCCAAGTCAAAATGAAACAAAAATGTTCGAGACCATGCCACTCCAAAACACCCGAACGGTGTACGTGACAAGGTCCCGAGGGGGCAATTTGTAGGCACTAAAAATTTATTAAGGTGCCGAATAAATTAAATTAATTAATTATTTTGAGTTAATACGAAATTTTAACTCAATTTAATTATTTTTGTCCCGAGTAAAGAATATATGAGTCGATCCGAATTACTAAATGAACTATTTGGATCATTAAACCCGAAAATAAGACAAGTTGGGCCAATGTCACTAATAAGTCCATGAATGGGCCTGTGACTACAAAGTCCACCAAAGAGACCCAAAACTCTATAAATAGAGCTCTTCTTATTCATTTGAAGACAATTGGAAAATTCTAAAGCAAAGGATCTAGAGAGAAAAAGACAAGAAGTCGCTACAAGTTCTCCATCAAATCCGTCGCAAGCAGTTAGAAGATCCAAGACAAATTCAAACGTTCAAGAGAGATTCAAGTCATCGCGACCCTCTCAAGAACATCAAGTTACCACGCGCGCAAGGCAGTACAAGTCAGCTACGCACGCATCCATTACGTGTACCGCGTACACGTGTTCCCTAAACGGCGTTAGAATCAGAGGATACATTAGAGGTTGTACACGAACTTTTGATAAATAATTAATAAAATTTACTCCCTCCGTTTCATTGAAAGCTTCCACTTTTCCTTTTTCGTAAATTTCTTTGATAGCTTCCACTTTCTTTTTTGGTATAACTTTTTTCCTCTTACCTAGGTGGCCCACCTACTTTACACCCTCTCTACTTTTGAATATTTTATTATTATCCTTAAAAAATGTACCCTTTTTTAGGTGGAATCTTTCAATGAAACGGAGGGAGTATTTGTTTCCTTATTTTGTATTTCATTTAGCTGCGATACAAAATTTGCCGTTACAGTCACCAAATTCATTTAAGAAAAAAAATTATCTAAAGCTTTAATCACTTTATAAAACCAAATGTAAAAAAATATGTGACGATGTGTGACCGTCATGGTCCAAAAAGGGGCCAAAAGTGCTTCTTTTAAATGTAGGTTGATAAAAATAAGAATTGTAAAATTATTGAAAGCATTTCAAAGCAATTTGAATAAACCTCGCGTTAGAAAATAATTTTTTACGAAACTTTATAATAAAATCATTAAAGGCTAAATTTTCGTAAATAAAAATATTTCTTAGTTGGAAATATTATATAAATGTGTTTAGACATTTTTAGAAAAAGAAATAACTTAAATCCGAGCTTAAAATATTAATTCGTAAAGAAATATAATTTCTCGCTGAAAAATAAATAGTTTACGATGAAAATCAAATAAATAGGTTTAAAAGAATTAAAATATTTTTAAAAAAAAATTATTATTTGACTCGAAAATAAAAATAAATCTTGGAAAAATGATGAAACAGAAGGCCGAAACGTGATAGAGTTATGACGACGTCATAACGGAGAAGATAAAAAGCGCTAGAAAAATAGCGGGCGTCACACAAAATGCGTGACTGTAAGTGCAATTTGATTGAGTTCATGGACAACAATTAATGTACAAGTTCATAAACCCAAGACAAACCACAGTATGAGATACACCAAATTTTCTCCAACCCTAGGAAATAACTACTCTAACATGATTAAAACTAAACTAATTAACATAGAAAATTAAGTAATGAAATATTAAACACGAAAAATAGAAACATTAAACAAATTTAGTAATGAAATTAACTAAATCTAATAAACATTAAAAAAGAGCAATAATGAAAAAGAGAAAAGAAAATATACCCAATTTAAATGGACAGATTGCATAAATGAGGGAGAGCTTAGTATAGAAAGATTAACTAAACTAATTAAACTAAATAATCTGAATAAATCTAGAATTAATCCAACTGAAATTAACCCAATTCAAATGGTGATCGAACACGACTGCTGGCGCTGGTTACAGTGGCGCACGAGTCATGGTGCGTCATGACGAGCTGGTTAGTTGGAAGGAGAAGCAATGTACGAGCACTTTGGTCAGGACTGAATCTAGCCTAGAGCGGAGCCGGAGCTCGGTGGTTTTGGGCAGAGAAGGGGCACTGGAGTTGGGGTGGTGGTCGGAGAAGATGGTTCGCCTGAGATGATGGTCTTGCTGGTTGAGTTGGTCAGAGTTGGTTTGCCTGAGATGGTGGGCTTTACCTCAGAGCTTAGGGTGATTAACGGAGTGATTAATGGTGGGTGATTTGAATGGAGTTGGTCACTGTCAATTTTGACCTTACTTTGCTTTTCATTCCTTTCTTTGTTCTTTCGATTTTAATCCGTCTCAAACTTTTGTTGCTTCTTGACTCGTTTTGACCCTTCTCTCTCGACAATTCCCTCTCAAAGTCCTGCAAAATCAAACTAACAAAAAGCAGTACCGATATCTCAAAATATAACATTATTAACAAATAAGTATAAATAATATTACTAATCTATATATTATATTAAAACTCAAACAAAACATCCTTCATCCATCATTTGCCTCATTCCACCTCCTAATCAATCCACATGTACTAATCTAATTGGACCACAAACTAAAACTGAACAAGTGGTGGACGGGTTCCCAATTAATTCTGATGCTCGCCCCTTACACATGGTTCGACGCATCCTTATCAAAACCGAACCGATGCACCTTAAGCAGAGAACCAGGTAAGGGTTGATTAGTAGGGGCAGCTACGTGCGGGCGGGATTGGGAGTTGATCTCAATCGAACATTGGCTTCCAAATATGTACCCTCACCCCTTTCTCAAAATCTATGGTTTCCGGATGTCCGAAACCATTGGCAATGAGAGTCATTCTAGACATGGAATGCTTAAGGGTACAAGTCTTTATCTCTAGGTCCTCATGTCACTCAGCTTTGAGTCGGCTAAAGATTAAAGTTGACTTGAACCGTTTCCGAGTATCCCATAATTACACGGTGGTGACTCCACAATTCAGCAACGAATCTGGTTCACTAAAATGGTCGTCAGACCAAACATATCGCCCTTTAAACATTTATAACCACATCTCAACCGATTCAACGAAAACATAGACGTCCCCCGTACATCTATCTAGTACAATTCAAACCGTCAACTAAATCGAGGTCTGACACTTCGTCCTGAACACGAGTGTAGACACCCAGATTTCGACCTGGTGGTTGCAAAAGTATTCGACAAACCCACGATGATGATCGGATTGAAACACGACACGGTTTTACAATGTTTTAGTTGGCTTTTCTATGGAATAGATCAAATAATTACTTGTAAAAACTAATTCAACATCAAGATGGTCTTAGTCGTGTCATTACGATCGCGTCGACACTAATTAGAGTCAATTCCAACACCATGGCTCGAAATCGGTCCTGAAACACACAAAGTCAAACTCGAGTAGTCATGTGATCCGTTCTCAACCATCTACGCATTGTGTCCCATTTAGTGTACACTCTGAGGGTGCAACTCATCACAATGTGATTTACTTACATTTCTTATTTACTGCTTTCGTATGATTTACCGCTTTTAAGACCATAATCGCATGCTAAATCACCTAACACTAAATCAAAACGTAAACAAACTAAAACTGAACAAGTGATGGTCGGGTTCCGTATTAATCCTAATGCTCACCCCTCACGGGTGGTTTGATGCATTCTTATTAATGTCGAACCGACGCATCTTAAGCAGAATACCAGGTAAGGTATACCATGAGAACGACTAATATTTGTATTATCACGTTAAAACTAATTTGCTAATATTTATGATATTCGTATTAGAGTCAATTATGACATTATGGCTCCGAATAGGTCCCGAAACACGCAAAGTCGAACCCGAGTCAACACATCGGGCCAAGTCAAATCAGGTCAAACCTAGTCAAGGTTCGAAAGTCAAGCCCAAAATCACCCGAAACCCTAGGCACGGAACCTTAGATTATCCGCTTCCATCCAAGATCACACGTATCAAATCGGATCTTCAATATTTCAGCCGCATGAGGTTGGGCGCCTGAGAATTGGGCCGCCTCATGCCCGCCGCCTCAATTCTGGGCCGCCAGCCAACGTGCGCCTGAAATCTTGAAATGAGCTACGCGAACAACTATATATAGCCCCCCCTTCTCCGCTCATTCGGCACAATTTAGAATTCTGGACACAATTCAATTTATGAATCCTCCCTCTCCTCTCTACGAGCTCCTTTACTCGTCTTTAGTGTCGAACTCCGATATTAGGCAAAATCCACTTGATCGTAGTCTCTTTGATTTGCGTCTTACGAATAAACACTACTCTTCGTAGTTCCTCGAGTTATTGACTCGATACAAACGGAAAAGGGCACCCGTGTTGACTTGTCGATTCAACCCACCGTAGGGAAGCTCTGCCAGAATTGCCGCAGGAAGCTAGAAGGATCCGCCAGTAGAAGTCGTATCGTCACTAGGTTCTCATCGAAAGACAACTTTACAGACCGTACTTTCTATTAGGCACTTCGATAACATCGAGTTCGTCTCATGTGGATACTAAATCCAGGACGCGTCATACACAAACATAACGTCCACAACTTGAACCACAAGCACTAAAACACCTTAAGTAAATTCGAGTAGTCGTGAGATCCGTTCTTGACCATCTACGCATCGTATCTCGTTCAGTGTACACTCTGAAGGTGCAACTCCTCATATAATGTGATTTACTTACATTTCGCATTTACAGCTTTCGTATGATTTACCGCTTTTATGAACACAATCGCATGCTAAATCACCTAACACGAAATTCAAAATGTAAACAAGCTAAAACTGAACAAGTGGTGGTCGGGTTTCGTATTGATCCCAATGCTCACCCCTCACACTTGGTTCGACACATCCTTATTATTACCGAACCGAGGAACCTTAAGCAGAATACCAGGTAAGGTATACAACAAAAATAACTAATATCTGTATTATCACGTTAAAACTGATTTTCTAATACATATAATATCTAGTACTCTCTACTCTGCTACGTGCATCTTTTCATGGCCTGCCTGCCACGTGTAATCGTATGCAAAGAATGTAAAATCACTTTATTCGACGACAAAAACTTACTTGTCCTTAAATAACCGACATAGCAAAGGCATAGGGTTAAAACAACGGATGTTATTGCATTCCCGCCACAATTAAGGAACAAAGTTATCAGCCCATCGATTAATTAGTAGAGGCCACTACGTGTAGGCGGGATTGGGTTTTGATGTCTATCGGACGTTGGCTTCCCAATACGTACCCTCACCCCTTAATCAAGATCTACGGTTTCTGGATGGCCGAAACCATTGGCATTGAGAGTCATTTTAGACATGGAATGCTTAAGTGTACAAGTCTTTATCTTTAAGTCCCCATGTCACTCAGCTTGAGTCGGCTAAGGATTAAAGTTGAATTGAACTGTTTCCGAGTTTCCCAAAATTACTCGGTAGCGACTTCATAAATTGGCAACGAATTCGGTTCACTAAAAAGATCGCCAAACCAAACATATCGGCCTTTAAACATTTACAACCACATTTAGATCGATTCTAACAGAAACATAGATGTCCCCAAATCTATCTAGTTTAATTCAAATTGTCAACCAAATCAAGGTTCGACAATTTGTCTCCTATGCGAGATCGGATCTGCCCGGATGCAACAAGCGTCCACGACGGGCCGTGTGGGTGACCACTACGACTTGTCCCCGCGCGGGTGCGTGGGGGCAGCAGTGTGGGCTGCGTCCATAGTTTGGCGACTCCGCTGGGAATTTGGAAACAAGTTTCCAGCGGTGGTGTAACTTGAATGAGGTAGGTGAAACCCATTTCCTAGTTCCTTATTTGTGGTCACTACAGGTTTTGGCCCTAAAAAGCCCACCCTAACCGATTTTAGGACCAATCGACCTTCTCGCGGTAAGGTTCTCGGACCGGACCAGCAAGGAGACCCTCGATTGGCGTTCCGGCCATCCAAGGTAGTCATGCATTCTGTGAATATGCCAAGCGATCAGATCTAAGCAAAACGGGACAACACTCACCTCCCCCGGTGACACGTCACCGCCAAAGCAAGGACACTTCGTGGACGGTAGCCTACCCTAGCCTACCCGCGTTTGCATCCTATATGAGTGTATGTCTTCCTAGTTATGTGTAGCATGTTGTTACAACCGAAATAAAACATTAAAATCTGGATTCAACCAGGACAATATATTCAACTACACCCAACTTCTTTTTCGAAAAAAAGGACATCTTTTTTTTCAAAACCACTTTTAGCGCCTTTACTACTGGCCAGTATGAAACTCATTATTTTCAAAAAAAAATACACTTTAACGCCATTATACTGGCCCAAAAAAAAGCTCTCCGTTTTCAAAAAATGACATACTATTCTATCGCCAAAATTCCAACCAATGGGGTCAAGACGCCAAAAAACGGTTACATTTTGTTTTCAAAACGCTTTCTACACATACCGTTACCATCACCAAAATTTCAATCAATGAAATCAAGGTATCTAACACGGTTACCACAAAACACTTTTACACATACCGTCACTATTGCCGAAATCCCAATTAATGGGATTGAATCGCCAAATACGGTCACGCATTCATTCATTTTCAATTCTTTTTAAAACCACTATCACCACCTAAATTCCGTAACAAGAATTTGGCTACACTTTCAAGACACCACCACGGACACCGTGTTTTCTCTCTGATACCCTTTACACCGCAAATATCGAATTCCTAACTAATAGAAATCTCGATAACAACGCGGCCCCACGATTTTCACATATCTTCAAAACTGATTGTTTTATAATCATATTTTTGCAAAATCACAATTTACACTTTTGCTATCGTCAAATTTTCAACTCTTGAACTCTTGACACTTGCATAGAAACACTTTTAGACATGCCACAAACAATGTAACTCGACCATCGTAATGATGATTTCAAAACTCCCACTTTCGAAAACTCATTTTCCAAAAGCATCCATTTTCAAAAACACCGAAACTCTTTGATTCCGAGTCGGGATCGAGATCAATTCCGTACGTCGTACAACCGTGTGATTAACTGTCTGTGCTAGCTACTAAAATCACCTCCGCTCGAGGTCTTACGTTTTGGTTATCTCATCTCGAGAGTCCTCCCTAAATCTCACCCCGAGATTTATGTCAAATCAGCTTGCTCTAGATATCCGAGTCTATTAGGCGTCTTTCCGAACACACCAAATGTCTAAAGCACCAGAGTCCTAAAATCGATGACCGCAAACACGCGTTAATCAAGGGTCTCATTTCCGTGGCGCTCACCTACGAGCAATCCTCGAGTCACTCTCGAGTCTCTTACGTCGTCTGGTGGATCCGTTCTGATCTACGGTCCTTTTCTGCAGAATCAGTCTCCAACATGTCCACAAATTGAAACGCCATCGAAAGAATCCGCAATGATCTCAATACCCTAAACGAGTTAGTTCGTAACTGTGGGCGCTCGCCCACACCGCTCGCATATGGGGCAATGTGTCAGACCTCGATTTGGTTGACGATTTGAATTGTACTAGATGAATGTGGGGACATCCGTGTTTCCGTTGAAATCGATCGAGACGTGGTTGTAAATGTTTAAAGGCCGATATGTTCGGTAAGACGATCTTTTTACTGAATCGAATTCGTTGCCGAATTGTGGAGTCACTACCGAGTAATTTTGGGAACTCGAAAACCATTTAAGTCAACTTTAATCCTTAGTCAACTCAAAGTTTAGTGACAAGGAGACCTAAAGATAAAGCCTTGTACCCCAAAGCATTCAATGTCTAGAATGACTCTCATTACCAATGGTTTTGGCCATCCGGAAACCGTAGATTCTGAGTAAGGGGTGAGGGTACGTATTGGAAAGCTAACATCCGATAGACGTTAACACCCAATCCCGCTCGCACGTAGCGGCCTCTACCAATCAATTGGTGGGCTGATAAATTCGTTCCTTAATTGTGGCGGAAGTAATATCCGTTGTTTTAACCCTATGTCTTTGCTATGTCGGTTGTTTAAGGACAAGTAAGATTTTGACGTCGAAGTAACTGCTTTTACATTCTTTGCGTGCGATTTCACGTGACAAGCAGGCCATGAAAAGATGCATGTAGGAGAGTATAGAGTACTAGACATTATACATATTAGCAAATCAATTTTAACGTGACAATACGGATATTAGTCGTTCTCGTGGTATACCTTACCTGGTATTCTTCTTAAGATGCGTCGGTTCGACATTAATAAGGATGCATCGAACTATCTGTGAGGGGTGAGCATCAAAATTAATACAGAACCCGATCATCACTTGTTTAGTTTTAGTTAATTTACGTTTTGATTTCGTGTTTGGTGATTTAGCATGCGATTATGGTCATAAAAGCGGTAAATCATACGAAAGCGGTAAATATAAAATATAAGTAAATCATATTTTGAGGAGTTGCACCCTCAGAGTGTACACTAAATGGGACACGATGCGTAGATGGTTGAGAACGGATCTCATGACTACTCGGGTTTGACTTTGGGTTTTTCAGGACTGGTTTGGAGCCCTGGTGTTATAATTAACTCTAATTTAGTCGACGCGACCGTAATGACACGATTAAGACCATCTTGATGTTGAATTAATATTTCCGAGTAATTATTTGATTCGTTCTATAGCAAAACCATCTCAAACATCGTAAAGTCGTGTCGTGTTGCGGTCCGATCATCATCAGGTGTTCGTTGGGCACTTCTGTAGCCACCTGGTCAGAATCTGGGTGTCTACAGAAGCCTCCACTTTGACTGAGGCTTGGACAAGGCGAAAGTCAAAGTATAGCCGCCCAGGTCAATGAAACATTATGACCTAGTGGCTGTCCGCTCAGATCGTTTTAAGTCCGTTAGACTACGTATTAAGGCCTGTCATCAAAGGCTTAGAAATCATACTTGACCTCTTTGCCTGTGATCGTCTGTTGAAGCTCCAGTCTAGTGCCTGTTTGTCTTACTTTGGGTTGTTTAATTGCTTAATGTTTTGGTCTTTGACATGGACCTTTTGCTTAAGTTTCTTACGGGTGACTTCGTTTTGATTTAATCCCTTGCGGGTGGTTGGATTAAGTTAGATTTATCCCTCTAGGGTGGTTGCTTGGTTTTGGGTTTAAATTCTTTAGAATAGAACCCTGTCTATTCCTGGTCTTTCCGACTATCTCTGGTTTATTGCTTTCTTTGGAATAGTTTCCGACTATCCCTGGCCTATTGCTTTCTTCGAGATAGTTTCTTACTATCTCTGGCCTATTGCTTTCTTTGGGATAGTTTCCGACTATCCCTGGACTACTGCCTTATTTGGGATAGTTTCCGACTATCCCTGGACTATTCTGTATTGGTGAGCGATTGTTTAGATTTGGTGTTAGTTTTGCTTTTGGTTCTTGTCGTATAAACTCTTGGTAAGTGCATAATGGTGCTTTCATCGATTCTTGTGTTTGGCTTTGGTATGGGGACTTATGGTTTTCTTATGGGGATGTGAATTGGTTGCTCTAAATTGGGGATTTGCTAGGGTAATTGGTTTGCGCTTGAATTTGGTCATTCCGAGTTGATAGGTACCGCTGGGATATTTTCATGGATTTGTGTAATGGGCTGTGCCGGCTTGTGAGATGCTCTGCTGGGATAGTGAATTTGGTTGCCATAAGTTTTAGTACGGGTTGTCGTGCTAGCTTGGGATTTCGTATGTCTTCCTTATCCCACTAGGGGAGAGGTAGATTGACTTTAATTATTTTGTTAGGTGAAGGTAATAAGACTTGCTTAGTCTGCCGAGGAAGAGTAAACTGCCCCGTCATCGTTTATTTTTCATAGAACGTGAACTTGCGTCTCATTGGTATTGTAGACACCCGCATTTTGACCGCCAGGTGTCTATGGTAGTTTCCTAAAAACACCCGATGATGATCGGATGCTAACGTGTTTCTACGCGCTCGGATATGGGCTCAAAATCATTAGTTGCAGGCTAATGCACTTACGGAGTACAAATCTCACAAAACCAACCTCAAATCCAGGCCCAGTGGGCCGTTTCCAATCAAATAAGGCTAATTTGGGCCGAAACCGACACCAGAAATAAATCGACTTTTTAACGATTGGATCAACCCCGGTCAAAGTCATTTCCGAGATATACAAAACAGCCATTCAAACATCAAAAGTCCAATTCAAACACAAAACCCATCAAATATCCAAGGTCACGGTCCAAAGCAATGGACCCGCGCGACCCAGCTTGGCAACTCGATCAAGTGCCCCACCCACTCGATCGAGTGGGCCTATATTCAAGCCCGACTGTAGGCATAATAGGCCACTCGACCGAGTCAGCTTTTTACTCGGTCGAGTAACCCCAACCGGGTGCCCTTGCCTTTGCCTATATAAGCAACCCTATGCAACACACATTAGACATCTTTTTCAATCTTTCACAACCCTAATCGATCTTGCAAAACCCTAATTCTACCTCTAATCAAACCCTAGCACTACACTAGCAAACCCTAAACCTAGCTTTAGGAATCGAAACTCTAACCACCATAACTCAACCTCCATAAACCTCGAAACTCCCGTGTTGAAGCCACGACTACGAGTCCGATCCGAGACAAGAACATGTAGGTTGAGGGTGCCAAAACTCCTCTCTTTCCCTCTTCTTTTCCTCTCGTCATCGTCCTCCTTTTCCTTGTTTTTTCGTATTTTTATTATTTTCTTTATCGCATCATAATATTGATAATACCGTTAGTATCAAAACATTAAAATACTTGTCGATTTGTGTCGAGTGTGAGTGATGGTTGGATAAGGAAAACCGAATATATAAGTGTACTGCACACAGCGTTGCCGGTCGCTTATCCCATCACCCCGATCATTTGATTATTGAAACAAGTTAACTTAAACAATAAATCTTTTATTTTCGTTTGCATCATTATTCAAGTCGCATATTTACATCGATTTTCAAAAACAAAGCATTCTATTTAATAAGGGTCGAAACCCGTTGACGCGGATCCGACATCACAATCTCTAGGGATTTATTTCGATGTCGGAGAAGCTGAGGGAATCAAGTCTTCTAATTGAAAGCTAGGAGTCGATCCATTAGATTCGATACCAATTCCATAATTGGATGTCGAATCTATCGATCTAGTCACATAAATTAATTAACGCGATTTACTCATATCACGATAGTTAATTTAAGACGACTAAAATCAATTTATTATTCCCATTCTAGTATTCCATATCGATTCAATAATCGAATATGGGATACAATGAGTATTCAAATTTGGAATCGAGTATAAATCCCACAATATTTATATTCGGTTCAACAAAATCAATGATTCATAAAAATCCTAATCGAGCATAAGTCATACAATATTCATGCTCAATTCGGTAAAACCGTCGAATTATCAAAAATCAAAAGCAATTTCAAAATCAATAATAAAATTGCAAGCGAACCTAGTTCGTACAGGTGCCACTCGACCGAGTGCTTCGGCCACTCGATCGAGTGACATCACAACTTAGCGAGCAGAATGCTCTTTCGACCTCTACTCGGTCGAGTCTCATAGTGACTCGACCGAGTGGCGATAGGTGCATTCCCACTGATGTCTTGATCAAAGGGTTAGAACGATTAGGATGTTGATCTTGTGACTGTGAGCATTCTCCGGGATAGCCCCCAGAGGTGGTATGAACTTTTTGGGCATGTTCTATGCCGACCGCAGGTTGAGTTCCCGTGTTCGGGGTTGGTAACTGGTTTGGATAATTTTGGAAATGTAGTGCTAGGTCGCAAGTGGCTTTGATTATATGAAATCTGGAGCTCGATTTTGTGGAGCTAAGGCTTCGAGGGTAAGGTATTGCAATGTGGTAGGAAAGGGAGAAATCGAGTAAATATGACTCGAACTTCGATCGGGGTATGTTTGATAATGCGGGATCTGTTTTCCATGTCTGGCCCTAATGGTTAGGGTGTATCCTGTAGAGCTTGAATCCTCAAAATTCCGTGCTGTCTCTTAGCCTAGGTCTCGGGAAGGTCTTGAGGGTTGTAATGTGGGAAGGCTAGATGTGGTGTTAGCTGACCAGCTTGATTGTTTCTCCCCTATTTGATGGTATGGGCATTGATAATCTTGAATTGACTGTACCCCGGTCAAGAGACTTTCACTTGAGTTGACCGTTGACCACGGTCATGGGTATTTGAATTTTTTTGTTTTTTTTTGGGTTGACCTCTTAGCCCCGGTCATGGGATTCTTCATTCGGATTGACCGTACTCTGGTCGAGGGATGTTGAGAGTTTTTTTTGGTCGTGGCCAACTCTTTTATTTTGGCCCTTTGCTTTTTCCTTGGACTTTCGATTTTTGTCCAGTTTTTTCTTTTTTTTCTGTTGGTCAGACTAACACCTAAGGTAGGGTTTGGTCAGTCTTATTGGAGGGGTGTTTATTGTGGGAAATGGGCCTGCCTTCCGTCTTTAACCCAAACTAGGAGACTACCTAGATTTGTCCTTAGGATTCGATACCGCTCCTGCTAAGAGTAGTTATGTGGCTTGCTATGTCAGACATGGAACATGTAAAGGAAAACACGGGTCTCAGTATCCTGCAGTCATTATAGATGTGTCTATAATAGTCACGTGCATGTGCTCACAGTGTATGATGGTGTTCATCATGTTCTCCGAAACACATAGGGAGAGCATATAGTGGAGATAGAATATTGAAAGCTGATTTTATTGAATTTTTGAAAAGATGACAGAATACAAATGACTCTGATTTTGACTTTAAAATTGAAAGAAATAGTACATCCTAGACTCGGACTCAGACTAGGACTCAAATAAAATCCGGACACTTGGATATATGGGAGACATATTGGTCGTTGGGCCCTGTATAGTCCATGAGGGGCCTTGCAAGTGACAACGTTTCCATGACGGGTGTCCTCCCGGCATCGAGGGAATCTTGGATGAGGTATTTCAGTTTCCAACACTGCTCTATATCGTGTCCCTTCCCTCTCTGGAATTTGCAGTAATGCCCGGCATTCCATGCTTTGGAGCGTTTTTCCTAAGGTACGTCGGCTGTTGGGCCTATGGGTAGTATTAGCCTCTTCGAAACCAACCTTTGGAAAGCGACGATGTTGGACATATCCAAGTCGGTAAATGTCCTTACTTTTGACTGGTTCTTGATTTTCGGAGAGGTGACTTGTGGATTACCTCTCTCGGTCTTGCCATCTTGGGGGTATCGGATGGTTTAATAAGAGTCCTCACCCTTTAAATGGCCCGGTTGGATGATTGGCTGCCTTACCCTTTCTAGTTGTGTTAGACGGGATTGGGTTCTTGCAAGATCCTCTTCGATGATAGCTACCCTGGAACCTAGGTTATCTAGGGCGGTATTGATTTTCGAGAAGCTATTGTTAATGGAGCAAGATAGCATAAGCATGCTTCCTTGGATATCCCCTTTCTCGATGGTGCGGGCTTTGTCGTGGTTAGGTAGTGTCTCGTTCATTGGGTCCCTGGTAGGAAGAAGCGACAGGTGTTAGAACTCGCCTAAACTCGGTTTTGCGCAGGTGCAAGAGAAGGAGTCGAAATAAACACGGCCCAGGGTGACAGGAATGACTAAGATTCTTTGACCAGGAAACTTGAACGTTGATCTAGATAAGGTAACGACCACCAATTAGACTCGAGCTGTGGAAGGGTGAGTCCGAAAATGGGGTGACCGTATTTGACCGCATCGCGTGCTCGGACCAACTGTGGTGACCTAACCCTAGGTGACTCGAGTGTTCGTAGCAAAGGTACGACTCATAGAAGGCATCATAAGGACGCCGGTGTAGGATGGACGTAGGGTACTCCCTTAAGGTGATCGTGGTTGATCGCTCGGGTGGAGGGCAGCCCCCGAGTGAGACTAAAGACTCTAATAGGACTCAGATGGTGTGACATCTAACTGATTCGAAAGTGGAGTACGTGTGACATGACCCTTAGAGCATTCGTGATTGATCGCTCTGCTGAAGGGTTGCCCCCAAGTGGGATTGAAGATTTTGTTAAGACTCAGGCGTTGGACGAGTGACCCTTATATGTAAGGATCACGAACCTTTAGCTACAGGGCTATGCCTTGTAAAAGGTTGACTCGGCCTCAAGGAAAGGCAGACGGGGTAAGGGAAGAAACTTGTGATGTAAGATCGGTACACGGATTACAGTAGGTCCTATAATAAGGAAGGTTTTTGAAAAGGATTGAATTTCTAAATAAGGAAGGTTTTAGAAAAGGATTGAATTTTGAAAATTGAGAGGACGGTCCCGAAATTGGTGGTGGGCTAATAGGACCGAGCATTTTGAAATACTAGAATGGTTGGGAGTAATTTCGCATTTTTGAAAAATTGGGAGACGGTCCCGTCTTTTGAAGTTGGCAGCATGCCGACAAGACCGAGCTTTTCGAAAAGTTGAATATTTGGAATTTCGAAAATTTGAACATCTAAAATAAATTCCCGAAAATTTTGAAAATCGAAAGTAAGATCCTGAAGACTGAAAATCAACAACGGCATCTCGTAGATTTTAAAATCGAGAACGTCATCTTGAAGATTTGAAAATCGAGAACGGCATCTCGAAGATTTGAAAATCGAAATTGAATTTTGAAGATCTGAAAATTGAAATTGAAAATTGAAAATTCGAAATTCGAAAGGGGATCGGAAATTCGAAATTTGAAATGGGCGGCATGCCGGCTAGAAAATAGGCTTGTTTTGAGTCAAATTTTAAGTCTAAATTTCGGCAGCGTTCCGATTTTTTTGAAAATTGGATGTTTTGAAAAGATATATTTTCTGGATTTCGGAACATTGAATACCGAAAATGAATTTCCGAAAATTTGAAAATCGAAAACAGGATCCTGACTTTTTGAAAAGTCAAATTTTTTTGAATGGATAGAATACTGGCTAATTTTTTTTGAATGGATAGGTTATTTTGAGTTAAATCATAAGTCCTAATTTCGGTAGTATCCCGGGTTTTTTGAAAAGTTGAATATTTGAAAATTTGAAAATTTGAATATCGGAAATAAATTTCCAAAAAAAATGAAAAATTGAAAACGGGATCCCGAAGATTTGAAAATTGAAAGCGGCGTCTCGAAGATTTGAAAATTGATATGGAACCTCGACGATTTGAAAATTGAAATAGAATTTTTGAAAATTCACAAAATCGAATAGTGATCGAAAATTTGAATATTGAAATGGACAGCATGCCGGCTAGAAAATAGGCTTGTTTTGAGTCAAATCTTAAATCTAAATTTCGGCAGCTTTCCGGGTTTTGAAATTGGATATTTTTGAAAAGATGGGTCCCGAAACGGACGGTATTTCGGGTTTTTTCAAAATTTGATATTTTGGAAAGATGCATTTTTGAAATGACGATTTTTTGAAGAAAAAAAATGACACGGAAACCAAGTAGCACTACGTAAGCATTATGACGACAGCATGTACGCTTTACACTAAGTCTCGGTCGGTCGAAATAGGGTCTATACCAACAACGATGGCTTTCTCGTAAATCAGGACGGACTTCCTAAGCCGAATTGAACTTAGAACATGCCGTCAAACCCATACGAGTACCGCCATCGGAGTCTTTAGCGCACCCATTTAGGAATGCACCGCGGTACAGTGGGACGACGTCGGTCACAAGTAACCGGCCCGGGAAAGATTTGGGTTATGATTGAACCATCGAACTAAAATGCGTACATTAATATTCGAACGATTTCTTTTCTAGTCTCACCCTAAGAATCTCGATGACAAGTGGTACATCAGGTATCCTCACCGGAGTCGCCAAATTGTGGACATGACATAGGTCCACCCCGACGCAGCCACGCGCGGGTTTGGGGCGGCGAATGAATTTCATGTGAGATGGATCTCGAATTGAAATTTAAATCATAGTTGGAGTCTCAACCGAACTTTGTGGGAGTTCGGGCCCGTTCGAACCCACTCTATGTCGTAGTGGGCCGCGAACAAAGTACGGCCCATTCCGATTTCAGAGTTTATGGGGTTCGTCCCTTTGCATTGCGATACCGATACCGATATTATCGGTGATCGTGTATCGAATGACTCTCGTATGCCAATGGTTTCGGACATCCGAAAACCACGGTTCGGAGTAAGGGGTGAGGGTACGTGTTGGGAAGCTCACTAATAACACCCAACCCCGCCCGCACTTAGCGGCCTTTACTAAGATATCGCTCGTTGTTCGTGTACGTGTGTTAGTTTGACGGTTGAATGATATGCAAACAAGGCGTTTGACTAAACATGTGAATTATGTTCAACTACATCGTTTAAATTCATCTAAACCATCGTCAAAGTTGTTTTAGCATGTGATCTTCATTTTAGTACAATAAAACAAACAACGAAACAAAAAAAAAAGAAAGGAGCGACAACAGGTTACAATATACGAGTGGCATACCACCCGGAATTACAACGCGACATATGATAATTGCGACAATTGCGATAATAGTAAAGTACAAACGAATTTAGAAGATGTAATTATGATACGATGCGGTTTTGAAAAGACTAGATCACGTGATGGACTTGACACGTGTTGACCGAAGTCGTTTGAAAAAAAAAGGTTTGTCGAGATTTGTAGCGTATAAGACGTGTTTATTTAGGCGTAATTGGGGCTACTCGGCCGAGTCAGGGAGGGACTCGGACGAGTGTCCTTTGAAAAAAGTTTCTGCCGGTTGTTTGGGGTGTCACTCGATCGAGTGCCCCCTCTACGAGTGATGACTCGCTTTGCAATTTTAGTATCGGTTTTGAAATTGCATTTAATTTTGAAAATTGACAATTTTGCAAAGTCGTGTAAAACTATGACACGATTTATACTCGACTTTAAATTTTCGAAACTCGTCAATATTTTATACTCCCTCCGTCCCTAAAAGATTGTCCCATTTGCCTATTATATGTGAGGAGTATTTTAATGAAATGTGACAATCTTAGTGGGACGGAGGTAGTATTTGATTATGAAATCAATATCAAATATTTAAAGTGATTTTTAGAAAAAAAGATGTTTAGAATTTTTTTTAATTAAAATAAATCCCTCTGCGTTGTAATGTCGTATTAGTCTTTTTAGGACTATGTGACGATTATTTCGGCATCAACGAGATTATGCTTAAAAAAATTGTTTTTTTATTGATTCCTTTAGATCCGACATTCGACTATAGAGTTGATATCGAATCCTTAGGGACGACTCGTTATTGCTAGAAACGATAGTAGTAATAATAATACTAGAAACGAAAAAAGTGACGATGGACGAGGATAGAGGCCGGACGAAAAAAAAAAAAAAAAAAAAAAAACGTGAGGAGGGGAGAGAAGAAGAGAGAAATTCAAGATTTGGAACACCCTCAACCTACATGCTAATTTCGGTCTCGATTAGGAACTCGTAGTAACGGCGCTTGCGTAAGAGTAACGAGAATATAGGAGGAGTTAAGGTGTTGTATTTTTGTATGGTTTGCCTATAGGATTTCTAGGGAAAATCGGGATGGTATTTGTATAGAGTTTTCCTAAAGTTGCTAGAGATTCGGGTTGTGAATTGATGTCGGGATTTTATGAATGTGTGAATTATTGATTGAAGATGATTGTTGATGTGAATGAATGAATGTTGTGTCGGGGTTTGTAATTGTATCAATTGTGTGTTCAAGGGTGGGGTATTTATAGGAGGAAATACCCGACTTGGGATAGGAGATAGACGACTTGCAAACGAAGAAAACAACCGGTTGGGGTGAAGTGGGATTCCGTTTGTGGATAGAAGAGACTTGTTTGCATGGGAAGAAACACCCGGTTTTCAGCTGGAACAAGGGTCACTCGATCGAGTAGTGCACAGCACTCGATCGAGTGTCCGGTCTGATGCCAGATCTGGCGGTTTTTATGGGCTCACTCGACCGAGTGGCTGGTCCACTCGATCGAGTGGGTCTAAGCCGGGTAGAAGTCTCCTTTTGGAGATCGATTTTTATCTTTAAGGAAGAGTCTTGGTTGCTTAATCCTTCTCCGTGGCTGATTTTTGTGAGGAATCGGACTTCCAATTGGATTCTTGAGCGCTTCGTGACAGATTTTCTGTCTCGGAAATATCTTTGACCGGGGTTTGACCTGATCGCTAAAAGACGGTTTTGCCCTTAGTCTCGGTTTTGACCCAAATTAGTCTCATTTGACTGGGAACGACCCACTGCGCCTGAATTTGAGGTCCGTTTGGTGAGATTTTTACTCCGCTAAAAGCTTGTGCCAACTACTATTGATTATGAGTCCGAAAATCGAGCGTATTAAGTCATGCTTACGTCCGATCATCATCGGGTGCTTTTCGAAAACTGCTATAGACACCTGGCGGTCAAAATGTGGGTGTCTACAAAGCCCCCACTCTGACAGAGGTTTGGACAAGGCGAAAGTCAGAGTAGCTAGCAGGCCAATCGCAGATTAAGACCTAGCAGACTTCCGATCGGGTCGTTTATAGTCCATTAGACTTGCATAAAAGGGCTCGCCAGCCATATGATAGGAATCGTACCTGAGTTGATGCTAATAGCTCCGTGGGGATTTGCCTAAGAAGCCTTGGGTGTGCCCGTTTGCAGACACATTCCATCTTGGAGCTGCGCGGGAGCTTGCCTAGGAAGCTATGGGTGTGTCCGTTTGCAGACACATCCCGATTCAGAATTACGCCGGAGCTTGCATAGGAAGCTATGGGTGTGTCCGTTCGCAGACACATCCCGATTCAGAATTACGCGGGAGCTTGCATAGGAAGCTATGGGTGTGTTCGTTCGCAGACACATCCCGATTCAGAATTACGTAGGAGCTTGCATAGGAAACTATGGGTGTGTTCGTTTGCAGACACATCCCGATTCTTTAGCAGAAATGTCTCCTGAGCTTTCCACTGGGGATTTTTTGCGAGAAGACTTCCTTCTCGAGTCTGGGTGTACCTGTATGATGCCGACACATAGCAATTCGTATGAAACATTTAGGCGAAACACCGACTCACGCTGGGGAAGTAAAAACTTCATGTTCCTTTGGGAAGTACAAGCCGGTACCTGAAATGTTAGATATATAGGCATAAATAGCAAATATAGCAGATAGAAAGATAGCATACAGGAAATACGGTTAGCGTCTATAGACTGACTTGCACTAGGAAAAATGATTTTTATTTCACTTTGTAATCGAAGTCCTAAAAGCAACTCACGTGCTAGGAGATAGGTTTTCAAAATTGAAAGGGGTAGAAAAGAAAATTGCAGTTTAAATAGACCGAAATTTGACCTTGTCGAAAAGGATTTTCTCAGATGGCTAAGTTTTGCAAATCTCAAAGCAAGAATTTGAAGAGAGAGGCCAACCGACCAGACTCGACTCTGGACGCGACAAGACGAGTTGACAGACACGAACTGGACTCTCTAAGGGTTGGACCGTGACTCAGTAAGAGGTAGGCCACCTAAGATGACAAGACTCTTAAGCCGCATTATTCCGTAGCCTAGGCGAGTGGCAACACGGTCGAAGTTTAAATGGGAATGATCTGTTATAGGGGAATTGAAGTAGTCTGTAATGAGACTGGTGTAGTCTAGTGCTCTTCTGGATTCTTGATTTTAGGGAACATTCCCAAAATGGGTATTGCTTCGAGTCCTAACAGATTCTCGTCTTCGACTGAGCCGAGTACTAGGACTTACTATAGAAAGGAGGCTAGATTTTGAAAATTTTGGATTATGTGAGTGGATGGAGAACTTCTGCCTAGGAGAAGCCCCCAGGATGACAAAGCTAGCTGTTGAGAACATGACAGTGTCGTGACCGGAATGATGGTGCTTTTTGAATGTGTGTCAATATGGGTGGTTGTGCCTCTGTTGAAAGGCTGCCTACGTATTCACGTGTAGTGAAATCAAACCAAGCCGTAGTTCAGTGAATTGAAAGATATGTTTTGGTGCCTAGTTTATTAGGACTTGGTGTGTAACTAGCCATAGCAATGGTAAAGGCAAGGTGCATTCCCACTGATGTCTTGATCAAAGGGTTAGAACGATTAGGATGTTGATCTTGTGACTGTGAGCATTCTCCGGGATAGCCCCCAGAGGTGGTATGAACTTTTTGGGCATGTTCTATGCCGACCGCAGGTTGAGTTCCCGTGTTCGGGGTTGGTAACCGGTTTGGATAATTTTGGAAATGTAGTGCTAGGTCGCAAGTGGCTTTGATGATTTGAAATCTGGAGCTCGATTTTGTGGAGCTAAGGCTTCGACGGTAAGGTATTGCAATGTGGTAGGAAAGGGAGAAATCGAGTAAATATGACTCGAACTTCGATCGGGGTATGTTTGATAATGCGGGATCTGGTTTCCATGTCTGGCCCTAATGGTTAGGGTGTATCCTGTAGAGCTTGAATCCTCAAAATTCCGGGCTGTCTCTTAGCCTAGGTCTCGGGAAGGTCTTGAGGGTTGTAATGTGGGAAGGCTAGATGTGGTGTTAGCTGACCAGCTTGATTGTTTCTCCCCTATTTGATGGTATGGGCATTGATAATCTTGAATTGACTGTACCCCGGTTAAGAGACTTTCACTTGAGTTGACCGTTGACCACGGTCATGGGTATTTGAATTTTTTTGTTTTTTTTTGGGTTGATCTCTTAGCCCCGGTCATGGGATTCTTCATTCGGATTGACCGTACTCTGGTCGAGGGATGTTGAGAGTTCTTTTTGGTCGTGGCTAGCTATTTTATTTTGGCCCTTTGCTTTTTCCTTGGACTTTCGATTTTTGTCCAGTTTTTTCTTTTTTTCTGTTGGTCAGACTAACACCTAAGGTAGGGTTTGGTCAGTCTTATTGGAGGGGTGTTTATTGTGGGAAATGGGCCTGCCTTCCGTCTTGAACCCAAACTAGGAGACTACCTAGATTTGTCCTTAGGATTCGATACCGCTCATCCTAAGAGTAGTTATGTGGCTTGCTATGTCAGACATGGAACATGTAAAGGAAAACACGGGTCTCAGTTTCCTGCAGTCATTATAGATGTGTCTATAATAGTCACTTGCGTGTGCTCACAGTGTATGATGGTGTTCATCATGTTCTCCGAAACACATAGGGAGAGCATATAGTGGAGATAGAATATTGAAAGCTGATTTTATTGAATTTTTGAAAAGAGGACAGAATACAAATGACTCAGATTTTGACTTTAAAATTGAAATAAATAGTACATCCTAGACTCAGACTCATACTAGGACTCAAATCAAATCCGGACACTTGGATATATGGGAGACATATTGGTCGTTGGGCCCTGTATAGTCCATGAGGGGCCTTGCAAGTGACAACGTTTCCATGACGGGTGTCCTCCCGGCATCGAGGGAATATTGGATGAGGTGTTTCAGTTTCCAGCACTGCTCTCTGTATCGTGTCCCCTCCCTCTCTGGAATTTGCAGTAATGCTCGGCATTCCATGCTTTGGAGCGTTTCTCCTAAGGTACGTCGGCTGTTGGGCCTATGGGTAGTATTAGCCCCTTCGAAACCAACCTTTGGAAAGCGACGATGTTGGACATATCCAAGTCGGTAAATGTCCTTACTTTTGACTGGTTCTTGATTTTCGGAGAGGTGACTTGTGGATTACCTCTCTCGGTCTTGCCATCTTGGGGGTATCGGATGGTTTAATAAGAGTCCTCACCCTTTAAATGGCCCGGTTGGATGATTGGCTGCCTTACCCGTTCTAGTTGTGTTAGACGGTATTGGGTTCTTGCAACATCCTCTTCGATGATAGCTACCCTGGAACCTAGGTTATCTAGGGCGGTATTGATTTTCGAGAAGCTATTGTTAATGGAGCAAGATAGCATAAGCATGCTTCCTTGGATATCCCCTTTCTCGATGGTGCGGGCTTTGTCGTGGTTAGGTAGTTTCTCGTTCATTGGGTCCCTCGTAGGAAGAAGCGACAGGTGTTAGAACTCGCCTAAACTCGGTTTTTGCGCAGGTGCAAGGAGTCGAACTAAACACGGCCCGGGGTGACGGGAATGACTAAGATTCTTTGACCAGGAAACTTGAACGTTGATCTAGATAAGGTAACGACCGCGAATTAGACTCGAGCTGTAGAAGGGTGAGTCCGAAAATGCGGTGACCGTATTTGACCGCGTCGCGTGCTCGGACCAACTGTGGTGACCTAACCCTAGGTGACTCGGTGTTCGTAGCAAAGGTACGACTTATAGAAGGCATCATAAGGACGCCGGTGTAGGATGGACGTAGGGTACTCCCATAAGGTGATCGTGGTTGATCGCTCGGGTGGAGGGCAGCACCTGAGTGAGACTAAAGACTCTAATAGAACTCAGATGGTGTGACATCTAACTGATTCGAAAGTGGAGTACGTGAGACATGACCCTTAGAGCAACCGTGATTGATCGCTCTGCTGAAGGGTTGCCCCCAAGTGGGATTGATGATTTTGTTAAGACTCAGGCGTTGGACGAGTGACCCTTATATGTAAGGATCACGAACCTTTAGCTACAGGGCTATGCCTTGTAAAAGGTTGACTCGGCCTCAAGGAAAGGCAGACGGGGTAAGGGAAGAAACTTGTGATGTAAGATCGGCACACGGATTACAGTAGGTCCTATAATAAGGAAGGTTTTTGAAAAGGATTGAATTTCTAAATAAGGAAGGTTTTAGAAAAGGATTGAATTTTGAAAATTGAGAGGACGGTCCCGAAATTGGTGGTGGGCCAATAGGACCGAGCATTTTGAAATATTAGAATGGTTGGGAGTAATTTCGCATTTTTGAAAAATTGGGAGACGGTCCCGTCTTTTGAAGTTGGCAGCATGCCGACAAGACCGAGCTTTTCGAAAAGTTGAACATTTGGAATTTCGAAAATTTGAACATCGAAAATAAATTCCCGAAAATTTTGAAAATCGAAAATAAGATGCTGAAGACTGAAAATCAAAAACGGCATCTCGTAGATTTGAAAATCGAGAACGTCATCTTGAAGATTTGAAAATCGAGAACGGCATCTCGAAGATTTGAAAATCGAAATTGAATTTTGAAGATTTGAAAATTGAAATTGAAAATTGAAAATTCGAAATTCGAAAGGGGATCGGAAATTCGAAATTTGAAATGGGCGGCATGTCGGCTAGAAAATAGGCTTGTTTTGAGTCAAATTTTAAGTCTAAATTTTCGCAGCGTTCCGATTTTTTTGAAAATTGGATGTTTTGAAAAGATGCATTTTTTGGATTTCGGAACTTTGAATATCGAAAATGAATTTCCGAAAATTTGAAAATCGAAAACAGGATCCTGACTTTTTGAAAAGTCAAAATTTTTTGAATGGATAGAATACCGGCTAAAAATAGGCTATTTTGAGTCAAATCATAAGTCCTAATTTCGGTAGTATCCCGGGTTTTTTTGAAAAGTTGAATATTTGAAAATTTGAATATCGGAAATAAATTTCCAAAAAAAATGAAAAATTGAAAACGGGATCCCGAAGATTTGAAATTGAAAGCGGCGTCTCGAAGATTTGAAAATTGATATGGAACCTCGACGATTTGAAAATTGAAATAGAATTTTTGAAAATTCACAAAATCGAATAGTGATCGAAAATTTGAATATTGAAATGGACAGCATGCCGGCTAGAAAATAGGCTTGTTTTAAGTCAAATTTGAAGTCTAAATTTCGGCAGCTTTCCGGGTTTTGAAATTGGATATTTTTGAAAAGATGGGTCCCGAAACGGACGGTATTTCGGGTTTTTTCAAAATTTGATATTTTGGAAAGATGCATTTTTGAAATGACGATTTTTGAAGAAAAAAAATGACACGGAAACCAAGTAGCACTACGTAAGCATTATGACGACAGCATGTACGCTTTACACTAAGTCTCGGTCGGTCGAAATAGGGTCTATACCAACAACGATGGCTTTCTCGTAAATCAGGACGGACTTCCTAAGCCGAATTGAACTTAGAACATGCCGTCAAACCCATACGAGTTCCGCCATCGGAGTCTTTAGTGCACCCATTTAGGAATACACCGCGGTATAGTGGGACGACGTCGGTCACAAGTAACCGGCCCGGGAAAGATTTGGGTTATGATTTAACCATCGAACTAAAATGCGTACATTAATATTCGAAAGATTTCTTTTCGAGTCTCACCCTAAGAATCTCGACGACAAGTGGTACATCAGGTATCCTCATCGGAGTCGCCAAATTGTGGACATGACATAGGTCCACCCCGACGCGGCCACGCGCGGGTTTGGGGCGGCGAATGAATCTCATGTGAGATGGATCTCGAATTGAAATTTAAATCGTAGTTGGAGTCTCAACCGAACTTTGTGGGAGTTCGGGCCCGTTCGAACCCACTCTATGTCGTAGTGGGCCGCGAACAAAGTACGGCCCATTCCGATTTCAGATTTTATGGGGTTCGTCCCTTTTCATTGCGATACCGATACCGACATTATCAGTGATCGTGTATCGAATGACTCTCGTATGCCAATGGTTTCGGACATCCGGAAACCACGGTTCGGAGTAAGGGGTGAGGGTACGTGTTGGGAAGCTCACTAATAACACCCAACCCCGCCCGCACTTAGCGGCCTTTACTAAGATATCGCTCGTTGTTCGTGTACGTGTGTTAGTTTGACGGTTGAATGATATGCAAACAAGGCGTTTGACTAAACATGTAAATTATGTTCAACTACGTCGTTGAAATTCATCTAAACCATCGTCAAAGTTGTTTTAGCATGTGATCTTCATTTTAGTACAATAAAACAAACAACGAAACAAAAAAAAGAAAGGAGCGACAACAGGTTACAATATACGAGTGGCATACCACCCGGAATTACAACGCGACAAATGATAATTGCGACAATTGCGATAATAGTAAAGTAAAAACGAATTTAGAAGATGTAAATATGATACGATGCGGTTTTGAAAAGACTAGATCACGTGATGGACTTGACACGTGTTGACCGAAGTCATTTGAAAAAAAAGGTTTGTCGAGATTTGTAGCGTATAAGACGCGTTTATTTAGGCGTAATTGGGGCTACTCGGCCGAGTCAGGGAGGGACTCGGACGAGTGTCCCTTGAAAAAAGTTTCTGCCGGTTGTTTGGGGTGTCACTCGATCGAGTGGCTATGGCACTCGATCGAGTGCCCCCTCTACGAGTGATGACTCGCTTTGCAATTTTAGTATCGGTTTTGAAATTGCTTTTAATTTTGAAAATTGACAATTTTGCAAAGTCGTGTAAAACTATGACACGATTTATACTCGACTTTAAATTTTCGAAACTCGTCAATATTTTATATTTGATTATGAAATCAATATCAACTATTTAAAGTGATTTTTAGAAAAAAAGATGTTTAGAATTTTTTTTTAATTCAAATAAATCCCTCTGCGTTGTAATGTCGTATTAGTCTTTTTAGAACTATGTGACGATTATTTCGGCATCAACGAGATTATGCTTAAAAAAATTGTTTTTTTATTGATTCCGTTAGATCCGACATTCGACTATAGAGTCGATATCGAATCCTTAGGGACGACTCGTTATTGCTGGAAACGATAGTAGTAATAATAATACTAGAAACGAAAAAAACGCCGATTGACGAGGATAAAGGTCGGACGAAAAAAAAAAAAGAAAAACGTGAGGAGGGGACAGAAGAAGAGAGAAATTCGGGATTTGGAACACCCTCAACCTACATGCTAATTTCGGTCTCCATTAGGAACTCGTAGTAACGGCGCTTGCGTAGGAGTAACGAGAATATAGGAGGAGTTAAGGTGTTGTATCTTTGTATGGTTTGCCTATAGGATTTCTAGGGAAAATCGGGACGGTATTTGTATAGAGTTTTCGTAAAGTTGCTAGAGATTCGGGTTGTGAATTGATGTCGGGATGTTATGAATGTGTGAATTATTGATTGTAGATGATTGTTGATGTGAATGAATGAATGTTGTGTCGGGGTTTGTAATTGTATCAATTGTGTGTGCAAGGGTGGGGTATTTATAGGAGGAAATACCCGACTTGGGATAGGAGATAGACGACTTGCAAACGAAGAAAACAACCGGTTGGGGTGAAGTGGGATTCCGTTTGTGGATAGAAGAGACTTGTTTGCATGGGAAGAAACACCCGGTTTTCAGCTGGAACAAGGGTCACTCGATCGAGTAGTGCACAGCACTCGATCGAGTGTCCGGTCTGATGCCAGATCTGACGATTTTTATGGGCTCACTCGACCGAGTGGCTGGTCCACTCGATCGAGTGGGTCTAAGCCGGGTAGAAGTCTCCTTTTGGAGATCGATTTTTATCATTAAGGAAGAGTCTTGGTTGTTTAATCCTTCTCCGTGGCTGATTTTTGTGAGGAATCGGACTTCCAATTGGATTCTTGAGCGCTTCGTGACAGATTTTCTGTCTCGGAAATATCTTTGACCGGGATTTGACCCGATCGCTAAAAGACGGTTTTGCCCTTGGTCTCGGTTTTGACCCAAATTAGTCTCATTTGACTGGGAACGACCCACTGCGCCTGAATTTGAGGTCCGTTTGGTGAGATTTTTACTCCGCTAAAAGCTTGTGCCAACTACTATTGATTATGAGTCCGAAAATCGAGCGTATTAAGTCATGCTTACGTCCGATCATCATCAGGTGCTTTTCGAAAACTGCTATAGACACCTGGCGGTCAAAATGTGGGTGTCTACAGAGCCCCCACTCTGACAGAGGCTTGGACAAGGCGAAAGTCAGAGTAGCTAGCAGGCCAATCGCAGATTAAGACCTGGCAGACTTCCGATCGGGTCGTTTATAGTCCATTAGACTTGCATAAAAGGGCTCGCCAGCCATATGATAGGAATCGTACCTGAGTTGATGCTAATAGCTCCGTGGGGATTTGCCTAAAAAGCCTTGGGTGTGCCCGTTTGCAGACACATTCCATCTTGGAGCTGCGCGGGAGCTTGCCTAGGAAACTATGGGTGTGTCCGTTTGCAGACACATCCCGATTCAGAATTACGCCGGAGCTTGCATAGGAAGTTATGGGTGTGTCCGTTCGCAGACACATCCCGATTCAGAATTACGCGGGAGCTTGCATAGGAAGCTATGGGTGTGTTCGTTCGCAGACACATCCCGATTCAGAATTACGTGGGAGCTTGCATAGGAAACTATGGGTGTGTCCCTTTGCAGACACATCCCGATTCTTTAGCAGAAATGTCTCCTGAGCTTTCCACTAGGGATTTTTTGCGAGGAGACTTCCTTCTCGAGTCTGGGTGTACCTGTATGATGCCGACACATAGCAATTCGTATGAAAGATTTAGGCGAAACACCGACTCACGCTGGGGAAGTAAAAACTTCATGTTCCTTTGGGAAGTACAAGCCGGTACCTGAAATGTTAGATATATAGGCATAAATAGCAAATATAGCAGATAGAAAGATAGCATACAGGAAATACGGTTAGCATCTATAGACTGACTTGCACTGGGAAAATGATTTTTGTTTCATTTTGTAATCGAAGTCCTAAAAGCAACTCACGTGCTAGGAGATAGGTTTTCAAAATTGAAAGAGGTAGAAAAGAAATTTGCAGTTTAAATAGACCGAAATTTGACCTTGTCGAAAAGGATTTTCTCAGTTGGCTAAGTTTTGCAAATCTCAAAGCAAGAATTTGAAGAGAGAGGCCAACCGACCAGACTCGACTCTGGACGCGACAAGACGAGTTGACAGACACGAATTGGACTCTCTAAGGGTTAGATCGTGACTCAGTAAGAGGTAGGCCACCTAAGATGACAAGACTCTTAAGCCGCATTATTCTGTAGCCTAGGCGAATGGCAACACGGTCGAAGTCGAAATGGGAATGATCTGTTATAGGGGAATTGAAGTAGTCTGTAATGAGACTGGTGTAGTCTAGTGCTCTTCTGGATTCTTGATTTTAGGGTACATTCCCAAAATGGGTATTGCTTCGAGTCCTAACAGATTCTCGTCTTCGACTGAGCCGAGTACTAGGACATACTATAGAAAGGAGGCTAGATTTTGAAAATTTGGATTATGTGAGTGGATGGAGAACTTCTGCCTAGGAGAAGCCCCCAGGACGACAAAGCTAGGTGTTGAGTACATGACAGTGTCGTGACCAGAATGATGGTGCTTTTTGAATGTGTGTCAATGTGGGTGGTTGTGCCTCTGTTGAAAGGCTGCCTACGTATTCACGTGTAGTGAAATCAAACCAAGCCGTAATTCAGTGAATTGAAAGATATGTTTTGGTGCCTAGTTTATTAGGACTTGGTGTGTAACTAGCCATGGCAATGGTAAAGGCAAGGTGCATTCCCACTGATGTCTTGATCAAAGGGTTAGAACGATTAGGATGTTGATCTTGTGACTGTGAGCATTCTCCGGGATAGACCCCAGAGGTGGTATGAACTTTTTGGGCATGTTCTATGCCGACCGCAGGTTGAGTTCCCGTGTTCGGGGTTGGTAACTGGTTTGGATAATTTTGGAAATGTAGTGCTAGGTCGCAAGTGGCTTTGATGATTTGAAATCTGGAGCTCGATTTTGTGGAGCTAAGGCTTCGAGGGTAAGGTATTGCAATGTGGTAGTAAAGGGAGAAATCGAGTAAATATGACTCGAACTTCGATCGGGGTATGTTTGATAATGCGGGATCTGGTTTCCATGTCTGGCCCTAATGGTTAGGGTGAATCCTGTAGAGCTTGAATCCTCAAAATTCCGGGCTGTCTCTTAGCCTAGGTCTCGGGAAGGTCTTGAGGGTTGTAATGTGGGAAGGCTAGATGTGGTGTTAGCTGACCAGCTTGATTGTTTCTCCCCTATTTGATGGTATTGGCATTGATAATCTTGAATTGACTGTACCCCGGTCAAGAGACTTTCACTTGAGTTGACCGTTGACCATGGTCATGGGTATTTTAATTTTTTTGTTTTTTTTTTGGGTTGACCTCTTAGCCCCGGTCATGGGATTCTTCATTCGGATTGACCGTACTCTGGTCGAGGGATGTTGAGAGTTCTTTTTGGTCGTGGCCAGCTCTTTTATTTTGGCCCTTTGCTTTTTCCTTGGACTTTCGATTTTTGTCCAGTTTTTTCTTTTTTTCTGTTGGTCAGACTAACACCTAAGGTAGGGTTTAATCAGTCTTATTGGAGGGGTGTTTATTGTGGGAAATGGGCCTGCTTCCGTCTTGAACCCAAACTAGAAGACTACCTAGATTTGTCCTTAGGATTCGATACCGCTCCTCCTAAGAGTAGTTATGTGGCTTGCTATGTCAGACATGGAACATGTAAAGGAAAACACGGGTCTCAGTTTCCTGCAGTCATTATAGATGTGTCTATAATAGTCACGTGCTTGTGCTCACAGTGTATGATGGTGTTCATCATGTTCTCCGAAACACATAGGGAGAGCATATAGTGGAGATAGAATATTGAAAGCTGATTTTATTGAATTTTTGAAAAGAGGACAGAATACAAATGACTCTGATTTTGACTTTAAAATTGAAACAAATAGTACATCCTAGACTCGGACTCAGACTAGGACTCAAATCAAATCCGAACACTTGGATATATGGGAGACATATTGTTCGTTGGGCCCTGTATAATCCATGAGGGGCCTTGCAAGTGACAACGTTTCCATGATGGGTGTCCTCCCGGCATCGAGGGAATCTTGGATGAGGTGTTTCAGTTTCCAACACTGCTCTGTATCGTGTCCCCTCCCTCTCTGGAATTTGCAGTAATGCTCGGCATTCCATGCTTTGGAGCGTTTTTCCTAAGGTACGTCGGCTGTTGGGCCTATGGGTAGTATTAGCCCCTTCCAAACCAACCTTTGGAAAGCGACGATGTTGGACATATCCAAGTCGGTAAATGTCCTTACTTTTGACTGGTTCTTGATCTTCGGAGAGGTGACTTGTGGATTACCTCTCTCGGTCTTGCCATCTTGGGCCTATGGCTCTTTTTTGTAATTTACTTTTCCTGTTCGGTTTGTAACTCTTGGCCATCTTTGGACTTTTTTTAATGGAAAATCAGGCAGTGGTCGGAGCCGTGGTATAAACTTCAGATTTTTCATTTCTTGTAGTGAAAACTTTTAAAATAGCTGTGGTCGGAGCCGTCGACATTCTATTCTGACCGTCCTCCGCCAATTTTTTTGAAATGAAAACTACTTAGCTTCCTAGTGGTAGATATAGTACTTCTTTAGAGTGTCCGCGTTCCAGTGGGCAGCCAACTCCTGGTCTTCAAGATTAGCAATTCTGTAGGTACCTGGCCCCATAATCCGGGTTACCTCATATGGGTCATCGCAATTGGCGCTCAGTTTTCCATGCTCTCTTGACTTACCCACCGCCTGCGTTTTTCTCCAAACCAAGTCCCCTACCTGGAAACTTCTTTCATTAACCTTCTTGTTGTATGCCTTCCTCATCCGCTGCTGGTAGGCGGCTATGTTAACGCCGGCCTCCTGCCTTACTTCACTGACCAGGTCCAAAGCCTAGGTCATTGCTGCTTCGTTATCCCCCTGTTATACTGTTGGGATCGAAGGGTATGGATTTGTGCCTCAATGGGCAACAGGGCTTCCGCCCCGTAGACCAGGCCAAAGGGTGTTTGTCCCGTGGACTCTTTCTGAGTGGTCCTGATTGACCAAAGTATGCTTGGCAATTCGTCTGCCCACCTGCCTTTAAGCTCATCCACCATCTTTTTGAGCCCATTCAGAATTTGTTTGGTTGCAGATTCAGCTTGCCCGTTAGTTTGGGGATGGCAGACAGCAGAGTAGGCGACTGCTATGCCATGGCTTTCCAGCCAAGCTCTCAGGGGATCGTTGTCAAATTGTCTTCCATGATCGAATACCAGCATTTTCGGCAGGCCAAACCTGGTTATGATATTCCTCCAAATCACCTTCCTGACTGCAGGCTCGGTAATGTTTGGAACTGCCTCGGCTTCGATCCACTTGGTAAAATAATCGATTCCTACTATCAAAAACTTCCGGCCCCCCGTTGCTACAGCAAAGGGTCCCAATATGTCCATCCCCCATTGTGCGAAGGGGATGGGAGATAAAATTGGCCTGAGTTCCTGGGCCGGAGCATGAATTGCTGGGGCGAATAGCTGGCACTTCCTGCACCTCCGGGTTAGGTATCTTGCATCAGCTAGCAGGGTTGGCCAGTAGTAGCCTGCCCTTAGGGCCTTGTGGGCTAGTGACCTCCCTCCTATGTGATGGCCACAGATTCCCGAGTGAATATCATCTAAAACCTCTGCAGCCTGCCCTGCCCCCAGGCATTTGAGCGGGGTGAGGAGAATGACTTCTTGTACAGTTCTTTTCCGATTAGTATGAACAATGCTGCCTTTGCTGGCATCTTCGTTTTTTGTGCAGGGTCAGAAGGAAGAGTTCCGTATTTTTTGAATTGGATGATAGGGGCCATCCAGTCTTCAGGCCCTGCTTCTTCAACGATATTGACTGGCTGGCAGGAGGTGGTGGATTTTTCTTGGACCACGTCCACCCAGACCGACCTCCTTATGTCCTACAGGCTGGAACTGGCTAGCTTTGATAGGGCGTCTGCCCGGTTATTCTGGGACCGGAGAATTTGCTTGACTTCACAGGATTACAAACCTGATAATTCCTGCTTCACCCTCTCCAGATATGCAGCCATGGCCCGATCCTACCCTCGTATTCTCCGTTAATCTGGTTAGCAATAAGCTGGGAGTCTGTTGCTAAGATAACTCGCACTGCCCCTGCGGCTCTGGCTAGATTAATCCCTGCAAGGACGGCTTCATATTCGGCCTCGTTGTTCGATGCAAGGAAGGTGAACCTGAGCGCATGCTCGAAGTCTATTCCTTTAGGGCTGGTCAACACAACCCCTGCCCCCGCACCATTGGCACTGGAAGATCCGTCTGTGTCTTGATGGCGGTCCTGGACTGGTGTGATATTCCCAGCCCGCTTAATTCGATAGCCCATTTCAGCAGTCTCCCAGACTTCTCAAACTTTTCCAGTACCTTTTCTAGTGGTTGGTCGGTCAGCAACACGATAGCGTGCGCGTCAAAGTATGGCCTAAGCTTTCTAGCTGCGACGACGACCGCGTAGGCTGCTTTATCGACCAACGGGTAGTTTTTTTCGGCTGCCCCCAGGGCGCGGCTCACGAAATAGATGGGCTGCTGGGAGCCTGCTTCTTCCCTTAGGATCACCGCACTTACTGTCGAATTTGTTACGGCAATGTAGAGGAAGAGCTTCTCCCCTGCCACTGGCCTCGCCAGGGTGGGCAGCCTCTTCAAATGTTCCTTCAGCTGCTCAAAAGCCTCTTTCTGTTCGTCTTCCCATTTAAACTGTTTGTTTCCTTTCAATACCTTGAAGAAGGGCGTTGACTTGTCAGCTGACCTAGCGATGAAGCGTGCCAGGGCGGCCATCCTGCCCATCAGGCGTTGGATATCTCTTATGGTTTTTGGTTCTCGAAGATCCAGGATGGCTTGGACCTTTTCAGGGTTGGCGTCTATTCCCCTGGCGCTGACCAGGAAGCCCAGGAACTTGCCAGGACAAACTCCAAATGTACACTTCTTGGGATTGACTTTCATTTTGTAGGTTTGCAGGGAGGAGAAGATCTCCTGCAAGTCCTTCAAATGCTCAGCATCCCCCTTGCTTTTCACAATCGCGTCATCTACGTAGGCTTCTAGATTTCTGCCTTTCTGGTTTTCGAAGACTTTGTCGACCAACCGTTGGTAGGTGGCGCCTGCGTTTTTTAGCCCAAATGGCATCATTTTATACATATAAGTTCCGGTGCTAGTGATGAATGCGCATTTTACCCTGTCCGGCTGCCAAAGATAAACTTGATGGTACCCTGAAAAAGCGTCCAAAAAGATGAGCGTGGTATACCCGCTGGTGGCATCCACCAACTGATCAATCCTCGGGAGAGGATAACAGTCTTTCTGGCAGGCTTTGTTAAGGTTTGTGAAGTCCACACACATTCGCCATGCTCCTGAAGACTTTTTTACCATCACTACATTGGCCAGCCTTTCGGGGTAGTCGCAGCTCTCTATAAAATCGGCCTTAAAAAGTTTTTCAATTTCTTCTTTCATGGCCTGATCCTTCTCTGCAGACATGTTTCTCTTTTTCTGTTTCACAGGGCGAGCTTCTGGGTTTATGATGGGAGGGATATGTCGCGGAATCCCAACCGTCAATAATAAACCGGCAATTCCTACGGTGGATAAGGCAAGTAGGGTTGAATCCACGGGGACGGTAATGTATAGCCTAGACTAAGGTCGCCCAAATACAAGACTAAGTCAACGAGCTAAACTAGAGAATGATAGAAGGGGAGAAATCTAGACTAAGACTAAGGCTAAGGAGAAAGCAAACAAAGGAAAACGGGCTAGGATTAGGTCGGGGTCAAAGGGGTAACGGAATGGTCAAGGGAGAACTAGAGCGAAGGAGGTAGTAGGGTAATCTAGGTATAGTCCGGGCTCTCGCAACTTAGACCGGCCTAGAGGTTTCACCTAAAACCCATCTCGGCGACACACATGACAAACGGGGTTCTAGCGCGCTATGGTGGCCTAGGTCGCATCCGGGCTCTCGCTACTTAGACCGACCTAGGGGTCGTCCTCACCGGGCTCTCGCAACTTAGTGACGGGACCGAACCCACAACAAACTAACACACACAAAATAAAGGCAAGAAAAACAAGCATTCTCAACTACTTAGTCATTCAAGCAATTCAACAAACATGTGATGTGCACCAAACCAAGAGGAAACCCAAATCTTCCACCAACATCTCCAACAAACCCTTAATCATCCAATTAACACCCAAATCGCCTTACTAACCCTAGCAAGAACACTACTCTAACATAATTAGACTAAAACTAACAAGAACAAGGGGAATCATCAAAAGAAACAAAACAAACATGAAGATACTAGTGAAAACTATGAACATCAAACATAACAATGAACAAAGATTCAAACTTGATAAACAAAAATGGATTATGAGTAAAAGGAGAAGAAGATTGTACCAAACTAGTAAAGAGGAAAGAACAAAACTTGCATTAATGAAGAAAACCCAAAACAAACACCCAAGGTTGTCAATCTTGAGTGGATCTTGAAGAATTCCCTTAATACAAGTACTAATCTATGATTAACAACTAATTATCGACTAATCTACACTAATCTAATCTAATCTAACCTAAAGTAGTCTAGGGTTTTAAGGATGTAACATAAGATAAGATAAGATGTCTTAACATTACAAGAAGGGAGTATATATATGGGTACAAGAATGAAGGAGAAGAAAAGAAACAATGCGGGTGAGGTGTAGCCCATCCCGACCGGGACGGATCATCCCGATCGGGAAGGGTTCTGTCAACCCGATCGGGAAGGGTTCAACCCGATCGGGACGGACCCACAGTGGCACTCCTAATCGTGCACCCCTTCCCGATCGGGAAGGCCACTATCCCGACCGGGAAGGGTCTTGTATGCCTCCAATAAGAGCTCTAGGGTCCCTCCTGGTATCTCATGGGCTTCTCGTCGATTCTCGGACGCTCGGGATTGGGTCCCAAGGTCTCGGGGTCGACTCCAAGGCCTCGAGTCATCGCTCCTTAACTCCGTTGGCTCCAAAATGTGTATGTATAGAATCGGAATCGCTCCAACTCTTCCAAATCGGTCTCGGGAACCTGAAACAAACTAAAGGAAGCATAAGAAGCCCATGAATCGCACCCAAGGAGTGATTCCACAAGGAAAATGGGACCAAAACACAGTGAAATAGACACTACAAACTACACTTATCAACTCCCCCACACTAAACCCTTACTCGCCCTCGAGTAAGCACATACTAACTAGTATACTATCCGAGTGGGTATTAGCGCACCCTACGCCCCTTCAACTAACGCGAGTGCACTTGGAGGAAAAATGCAATCCGCAAGGCAAGTCGGGTCTTGCGACAAAACTGTGGATGCAACCGGACACAAAACACATAAACAAACAATCACACAAGCAAACACATAATCGGTTGCACCCAAAACAAAAGAAATACCGCTTCCCTCTAAAAGTGGTGAAAGAAGCACCGGTTTAGGACTCGAGGTAAGTGACAACGTTCCCAAGCTAGCAATACAAACCAAGGTGGACTAAACCCTAATAGTATGACGATAAAGCAACAAAAACGTTGGTAACTTACCTAGGTCCTCCTAACTTTCTAAAAACGTACTACCAGACGATCGACGGAGTGGAAAAGTGAAGAACCACGGTGTTAGTCGACACTGTAGGTAAGTGAGACCCCGCCCCCTTTAGCGTGAGCCAAGAGGGTCGTCCCGTGTCCAAGACCGCCTAACTAGTCCAAGTAAAAAGGTGGAAAACATGCAAAATGAGGGAAGACCGACTAATTCCGCTATCATCCTTCCTCGGGACTCGGTCCTTTGGTAGGCTCTTCACGGCAAAAGTCAGAAAAAGGCTTATTTTTGTGGGGATTTCTTTTTGTGAGACGGGTTTTCTTTTGGCATTTTCTTTCTTTTCGACGTTTTGATTTGTTTGTTGCCATGCCATTTCTTTTTCTTCTTTTCTATTTTCTTTTTGGCTTTTGTGCCTTTTCTTTTTCTTCATTCTTTTCTTTCTTTTGTTTGTTTTTTTTCTTTCTTTTCTTTTCTTTGCCCTTTTTTGGCAAGATTTAGCTTTTTGGCATTTCTCGACAATTAAGAAAGAGAAAATCAACAAATTGCACTTTATTGTGTGATATGTGTAGAAGGTAGGTGAATGGGTAAGTCGGGACGGCGCCTTCCCTTCAAACCCACAAAAAGGGGAGAACTTGGACTAATCAAACAATCCCAAACACGGTCACCTAAGGGACTAGACTCGGTAACCAAGGCCTTTTCACACCGTGGGTGGTCATAATGGTCAAAATGCAAATCCCGTAGTAAATCCCTAGTAAGCTAGGTGGACTGAAGGTAAAGGACCAACGAAATCATTAATTTAGGGTCATTCTACTAGATTAAAGTCCAAGACTCGATTTTACATTACTAGGAAGGTGTAGACACCCACATTTTGACCGCTAGGTGTCTATAGCAGTTTCCGACAAACACCCGATGATGATCGGACGCTAGCGTGCTTTAAAAACTCAGAAACGGGCTCAGAATCATTGGCATTTGTCTTGGGCTCATTATGGAGTAAATATCTCACAAAACCAACCTCAAAATCAGGCCCAGTGGGGTAAAATCGTCTTTTTACGACCGAGTCAAAATCCGGTCAAAGATTTTCCCGAGACACGTGAGTCAGCCGTGACACCTCACACGGCTGATTCCTACTTTAATCCTACAAAAAATCAGCTTCTCAAAATATTAAACAAATCCGTTTGAGGATAGGATTCGATCTCAAGTAGGAATTCTATCCGGAAATCGAATCGGATATCGACCGAGCACCAAATACTCGGCCAAGACACCCAAGGTAGCCGAAATACTCCTCCATTCAGCCGAGATTTTGACTTCTCCACCAAGAAACGGAATTTGCGTTCCTTTCGAACTCTTGCATTTCCTATCCAAAAACCGATTCAAACACCCGACCGAGTAAAAACACTCGGCCGAGTAGGCTCCCACCAGCCGTGTTCCCTTTATTCTTGGACAAGAAAGCGGAATTCTCATGCCTTACAACTTCTACGTTTCCTATCCTAAGCGGTAGTTCAAACTCTCCTAGCCAAGGTCGGGAATTTCCTATAAATAGCTCCTTGCACACATCTACAAGAGAGATAGACACATCGACACTCACAACATCAATAATCATCAGAAATCAGAAAAATATCATTCACATCGTCACACACACATACACATCGAGAAACCGATACTACAAACCCGAAGGAAACCGGTCCGAATCCCGACACCCTTCACGCACGTCACGCCCGAGCCGAACCACCATCAACTCACCGACATCCACTCGACGCTCTTGTGCCCAAGTCACGTCCCGACGAGCCCCGATCCGAGTAAACTAAAGCATGTAGGTTGAGGGTGTACAAAAACCCGACTTCTCCTTTTTCTTCTCTTCTCCTCCTTCGCGTCGGTCCTTTTTCATACGGGTCGTATCGTTTTTTTTTTCATTCGTCGAGTCTTTTATTATTTCTAATATCGATAATATCAAAAACTATTTTCATATAACAACATTCTTAAAATATGATATCGATTTTCTATAATCGAATATGGTATTAAAAAGAATTATATTAAGATCTCGACGATATTAAAAATCGTTACATCTTTTTTTTATTCAAAACTTCTTTTACAAAACCTTTTTTTTTTAGTTCGTTCCGAATATTCGATGTCGATTTCATAATCGAATATCGGGTACGACGAATATCGAAAACATAAATCGAATACAAATTAATTCATATTTTGTACGCGATTTATCAAAATTAGCAATTTCGAACAAAAAAAATAAAAACCGGACAGACCCGCACGCGAGGCGCGTCAGGCCCAGGCGACTCGCGCACGGGCCTGCAATCCGAGACGTTTTTTTAGCTTTTTCGTTCGTTTTATTTTATTCTTCTACGAAACGATTTTAAAACTAATACCTTTTCTAAAACTATTCGGAATGTTTGATATTAATTTCGTAGTTAATTATCAAATATAACGAATATCGTAAATATTGAATCGAGTACGAATTATACGATATTCATACGCGATTTAATAAAAACATAGAGTTTTCGAAAACCGTCTTCAAAAAACAGACCGACACGCGACTCGCCGGCATCCCGGGCGAGCCGCGCGGCCGGCTGCCACGGCGCATCTTTCTCATTTTTTTATTATTATTTTTCGAACTTCGTTTTTTATACAAAACAGCATTTTTAGCGATATTTTTCAGATTTCGATTAATATTTATTTTCTCGATCTCGTATATTTATTATATTTGCTATATTTCACAAACCAATACTAACTCGTTTGTTCATCTTTGTAGCAAATTCATTCTTATTTCATCTTTTGTTTTATTATACTAAAACGAACCTCACATGCTAAATTCAACTTTGACGTTAATTTTTCATGCATTAAACCGACTTAGCAACCCATTCAATTCCTCGCATGTTTAGGAAAACATTGTTTGCATATCATTCATCGTATTACTAACGCGCGTATTAAAAAATCATTCGATATCCTAGTAGAGGCCGCTAATGTGCGGGTGGGGTTGGGTGTTCTTAGTGAACTTCCCAACACGTACCCTCACCCTTTACTCAGAACCATGGTTTCCGGATGTCCGAATCCATTGGCAACGAGAGTCATTTAATATACGATTAACCGCTCAAGTCGGCATCTATATCGATATGCAAAGGGACGAGCCCAATAAACTCTGACATCGGAAATGGGCCGTATTTTGTATACGGCCCACTACGACATAGAGTGGGCTCGAACGGTTCCGAATAACCATAAAATTCGGTGGCGACTCCAACTTCGATTTAAATTTCCATTTGACCATCTCATGGAGATTCATTCGCCTCCCCAAACCCGCGCGTGGCCGCGTCGGGGTGGACCTATGTCATGTCCACAATTTGGCGACTCCGCTGGGGATTAGCTGATATGTTACTGACCTTCAGCATCCTCAGGGTGAGACTCGAATAGAAATCGTTTGCCTAGTACAATACGCATTTTAGTTTTACGGTTCATGCAAAACCCCATATTTTCCCAGGCCGGTACTGGTGACCGACGTCCCACTATACTATCGATGTAGTCAAAATTGGATATGTCGAAGGTGTCCATTAGCCGATTCGTATGGGTTTTACGGCATCTTCTAAGCTCAACTCGACTTAGGAAGTCCGCCCCGATTCTCGATAGGCTGTGTACACTAGTATAGACCTATTCAGACTGACCGAGACTTAGAATTAGAGCATACATGGCGTCGTTATACTGTTTCCATGACTACGTGCTACCTGATTTACAAGTCTTTTTTTTCAAAAACCGTCTTTTTCAAAATTACATCCCTTTTCAAAATATCCAATTTCAAAACCCGGGACATATACCGAATTTGGGATCCACGATTTTACTCAAAATAGCCTATTTTTAGCTGGTATTACGCCCATTTCAAAAATCGAAAATATTTTCGAACTTTCAGAACCCTCCCCTGTCCGCCTTTCCGTTTTCGAAAAAAGGGCCGGTTCTCCCCGATTCTTTCGGGCCTTTCAAAAATTCAATTTTTTTCAAAACCTTCCTCTTCTTAGGACTTCCCGTATTTAGCAGTGTCGGGTCATGTCGTAAGTTGTCAAGGTCTCTAGCGTCGAAACTTCGTCGATCTTATATCACGGATTTCCTCCCTATCCCAGTCCGCCTTATTAGACTAAGGCAAGGCCCACCTACGTAGGACATACTCCGACAAAGGTTGGCCCGTTTACACAAATCGAGTCTAAAGTCTGGGGAACGACTCACGTGAACCTCCTTTCGAACAGGGCCCAGCCCACACAGCTGGATCCTAAAGGAGGCCCACCTTTCACAAGTCACCCGTCTAGGAGTCTTTTCCGAGTCGACCTATTACAAGGCATAGCCCTATAACAAAGGGTTTGTGACCCTTACGTCTAAGGGTCACTCGTCCGACACTCGAGTCTTAACCAAATATTCGATCCCACTTGGGGACTACCCTTCATCAGAGCGGTCAATCACGATTGCTCTAAGGGTCATGTCTTACACGTGTCTCACGTACCCCACTTTTGAGCCACTTAGATGCCACACCATCTGAGTCCTATCTGAGTCCTTAGCCTCACTTGGGGGCTATTCTCCGACGGAGCGATTAATCACGATCACTCTGAGGATCATACCCTACACATTTGTCTTAGAAGAGTCTAACCCGAGTCAAATTGGAGTCGTCTCTCCTCCCGCGCTATTTCCTCTGCCTTGGTGAATTTGAGTTCCGAAGCAACTTTCCTGATTACGCGGTATTTTTACAAACAGGCCACTCTTCACCCGAACCATGACTAAGGACTCCATTGATCAACTGACCGCCTCGTTGGCCAAGATCCAAGATCAACTGAACCAGATAAGGGGAGATCAAACCGCCATTGCCACCCGTTTGAGTGCCTTGGAACAAAGGACTCCTAAGGTAGGGAATGAAACCACTGGGCCCATAGCTGAACTGGTCCGTGCCGTTCGCAAACTCGAAGAACAAGTTCATTTGTCAACAAATAACTCAATCCATACGGAGAATGCTCGTTCCTATTCACCTTTGACCGACGAGCTACCCGCTAACCTCAACCTGACGGGCCTACCAATGTTCGACGGGACTGAAGACCCGGTAGTACATATCCGGGCTTTCAAAGAATTCATGGCCCTTAAGGGGGTTAAGTCAAACATGTTCAAACATTTGTTTGCTTCCTCCCTCGAGAAGCACCCGAAAGCCTGGAACTACAGGCTTGGTTCCAAGAAGTACAAAACTTGGGACGATGTCGCAACAGAGTTCGCCCGAAACTATGCGGACAACACCGAGATCCAGACTACCATGCGTACTCTGGAGGTCATGGCCCAAGAGCCCAATGAAGGTTTCACCAAGTACCTTCAAAGGTGGAGGGTCGAAAGTGTAAAGTTGGTAGACAAGCCCAACGAGAAGACACTAGTGGAGGCATTCATCAACAACCTCCTACCTTCTTACCGCGTCCATCTTAGGTATGCCGGCATTTCCAACTTTGCAGTGCTTACCGAAATGGGCATTAGGATTGAAGACGATCTTCGACACAATGAAGATCTGGGTGAAGCTTCTACTGAAGGCTATACTGGACATCAGCTTGAGTCCTTAGAAGCTGAATTGACAACATCATCCGAGAGTCCGGATTTGATTTAAGTCTGAGTCTGAGTACGAGTCTAGGATGTGCTATTTCTTCCAAAGTCAAAGTCAAAGTCAGAGTCAGAGTCTTTTGCATTCTTTCCTCTTTTTCAAAATTCAATAAAATCGGCTTTTCTATTCCTCATATATACTTTCTTTATGTGTTTCCGAGAACATGATGAACACCGTCATACACTGTGAGCACATGCACGTGACTATAGGCACATCTATAATGAATGCAGGAAATCGAGACCCGTGTTTTCCTTTACCTGTTCCATGTCTGACATAGGAAGCCACAAAACTACACTTAGCAGGAGCGGTATCGAATCCAATGACGAATCTAGGTAGTCTCCTAGTTTGGGTTCAAGACGGGAGGCAAGCCCATTTCCCACAATAAACACCCCTCCGACAAGATCAACCATACCTACCTACGGTGTTAGTCTGACCAACAGAAAAAAAAAAAGACAAAAAACTGGACAAAAAAAAAAGAAATCGAAAGTCCAAGGAAAAAAGCAAAAGGCCAAAACAAAAAAGCAGACCATCATAAAAAAAAGAGCATCCACGACCAGAACGGTCAACACAAATGAAGATCCCATGACCGGGGCTAAGAGGTCAACCAACAAAAAATACTCAAATGCCCATAACCGTGGTCAACGGTCCACTCAAGATCAATACTCATACCATCCAATAAGGGAGAAACAATCAAGCTGGTCAACTAACACCACATTTAGCCTTCCCGCATTACAACCCTCAAGACCTTCCAGAGGCCCAGGCTAAAGACAGCCCGGAATTTTGAGGATTCAAGCTCCATAGGATACCCCTAACCATTAGGGTCAGACATGGAAACCAGATCCCGCATCATCAAACATATCCCGATCAAAGTTCGAGCCATTTTACTCGACTTCCCCTTTAAATGACAGAATTCACAATCACCATATGCAAACCCGAGATCAAAACTCGTCAAAGACCCGAGGTCAAAACTCGTCAAAGACCCGAGAGCAAAACTCGTCAAATCCCTTACCTATTCATACACAATCTCGAGAGCAAAACTCGTCAAATCCCCGAGAGCAAAACTCATTAAAATCCCCGAGAGCAAAACTCGTTAAAATCCCCGAGAGCAAAACTCGTTAAAATCCCATCCCAATTCTTCTCATTCAAACCACTTACCAACCCCAAACACGGGAACTCAACTTGAAGTCGGCATAGAACATGCCCAAAAAAGCTCACACCACCTCTGGGGGCTATCCCGGAGAATGCTCACAGTCACAGGATAAATATCATAACCATTCTAGCCCTTTGATCAAGACATCATTGGGAATGCACCTAGCCTACACCATTTCTATGGCTAGTTACACACAAAGTCCTATAAGACTTGGCACCATAATATATCTTTCAACACTGAACTAAGGCATGGTTTGATTTCACTACACGTGAATACGTAGGCAGCCTTTCAACAGAGGCACAACCACCCACACTGACACAAATTCAAAAAGCGCCATCATTCCGGTCACGACACCGTCATGTTCTCAGCAGCTAGCTTTGTTGTCCCGGGGGCTTCTCCTAGGCAGAAGTTCTCCATCCACTCACAAAATCCAGATAAATTCAAAAAAAACTAGCCTCCTTTCTATAGTGTGTCCTAGTACTCGGCTCAGTCGAAAACAAGAATCTGTCAGGACTCGAGGCAATACCCACTTTGGAAATGTACCCAAAAATCAAAAATCCAGAAGAGCACTAGACTACGACATTGCTACTGCTAATAGTCCTGTCATGCCAAAACAGTCTCATTACAGACTATTGCAATCCCCCCATAGCACATCCTTCCCATTCCGAGGATTCGACCATGTTGCCACTCGCCTAGACTACGGAATAGCGCAACTTAAGAGTCTTGTTAGGTGGCCCACCCCCCTACCGAGTCACGGTCCAACCCCTCGAGAGTCCAGTCGTGTCTGTCAACTCGTCCGGTCACGCCCAGCGTCGAGTCTGTCGATAGGTCTCTCTCTTCAAATTCTCATTTTAAAATTTGCAAAACTTAGCTATTTGAGAAAACCCTTTTCGACAAGGTCAAATTTCGGTCCATTTAAATTGCAAATTTCTTTTCTACCCATTTCAGTTTTGAAAACCTATTTCCTAGCACGTGAGCTGCTTTCAGGACTTCGATGTTAAAACTAAGCAAAAATCATTTTTTTATTCCCCAGCGCGAGTTATATTTGTTTCACCTACATGTTACATGCAAAATTTTATGTAACTTATACAGGTACAATTCAAGACCGCGCAATTCACATAACTCCCCAGCGGCATAGACTTATACGACAAGTCCGATTCCCCACGGAGTTATCATCATCAACTCAGGTACATTTCTAGTCTCCGGTCGGCAGGCCCTTTACGCAGGTCTAATGGACCTTAAACGACCCGATCGGAAGTCTGCCAGGTCTTAATCTTTGATTGACCTGGTAGCTACTCTGACTTTCGCCTTGTCCAAGCCTCAGTCAGAGTGGGGGCTCTGTAGACACCGATATTTTGACCGCCAGGTGTCTATAGCAGTTTCCGACAAACACCCGATGATGATCGGACGCTAACGTGCTTTAAAAACTCAGAAACGGGCTCAGAATCTTTGGCATTTGGCTTGAGCTCATTATGGAGTACATATCTCACAAAACCAACCTCAAAATCAGGCCCAGTGGGTCGATTCGAGTCAAATAAAACTAATTTGGGTCGATTCCGACACCAGGGGTAAAATCGTCTTTTTACGACCGAGTCAAAACCCGGTCAAAGATTTTCCCGAGATACGTGAGTCAGCCGTGACACCTCACACGGCTGATTCCTACTTTAATCCTACAAAAAATCAGCTTCTCAAAATATTAAACAAATCCGTTTGAGGATAGGATTCGATCTCAAGTAGGAATTCTATCCGGAAACCGAATCGGATATCGACCGAGCACCAAATACTCGGCCAAGACACCCAAGGTAGCCGAAATACTCCTCCATTCAGCCGAGATTTTGACTTCTCCACCAAGAAACGGAATTTGCGTTCCTTTCGAACTCTTGCATTTCCTATCCAAAAACCGATTCAAACACCCGACCGAGTAAAAACACTCGACCGAGTAGGCTCCCACCAGCCGTGTTCCCTTTATTCTTGGACAAGAAAGCGGAATTCTCATGCCTTACAACTTCTACGTTTCCTATCCTAAGCGGTAGTTCAAACTCTCCTAGCCAAGGTCGGGAATTTCCTATAAATAGCTCCTTGCACACATCTACAAGAGAGATAGACACATCGACACTCACAACATCAATAATCATCAGAAATCAGAAAAATATCATTCACATCGTCACACACACATACACATCGAGAAACCGATACTACAAACCCGAAGGAAACCGGTCCGAATCCCGACACCCTTCACGCACGTCACGCCCGAGCCGAACCACCATCAACTCACCGACATCCACTCGACGCTCTTGTGCCCAAGTCACGTCCCGACGAGCCCCGATCCGAGTAAACTAAAGCATGTAGGTTGAGGGTGTACAAAAACCCGACTTCTCCTTTTTCTTCTCTTCTCCTCCTTCGCGTCGGTCCTTTTTCATACGGGTCGTATCGTTTTTTTTTTCATTCGTCGAGTCTTTTATTATTTCTAATATCGATAATATCAAAAACTATTTTCATATAACAACATTCTTAAAATATGATATCGATTTTCTATAATCGAATATGGTATTAAAAAGAATTATATTAAGATCTCGACGATATTAAAAATCGTTACATCTTTTTTTTATTCAAAACTTCTTTTACAAAACCTTTTTTTTTTAGTTCGTTCCGAATATTCGATGTCGATTTCATAATCGAATATCGGGTACGACGAATATCGAAAACATAAATCGAATACAAATTAATTCATATTTTGTACGCGATTTATCAAAATTAGCAATTTCGAACAAAAAAAATAAAAACCGGACAGACCCGCACGCGAGGCGCGTCAGGCCCAGGCGACTCGCGCACGGGCCTGCAATCCGAGACGTTTTTTTAGCTTTTTCGTTCGTTTTATTTTATTCTTCTACGAAACGATTTTAAAACTAATACCTTTTCTAAAACTATTCGGAATGTTTGATATTAATTTCGTATTTAATTATCAAATATAACGAATATCGTAAATATTGAATCGAGTACGAATTATACGATATTCATACGCGATTTAATAAAAACATAGAGTTTTCGAAAACCGTCTTCAAAAAACAGACCGACACGCGACTCGCCGGCATCCCGGGCGAGCCGCGCGGCCGGCTGCCACGGCGCATCTTTCTCATTTTTTTATTATTATTTTTCGAACTTCGTTTTTTATACAAAACTGCGTTTTTAGCGATATTTTTCAGATTTCGATTAATATTTATTTTCTCGATCTTGTATATTTATTATATTTGCTATATTTCAGAAACCAATACTAACTCGTTTGTTCATCTTTGTAGCAAATTCATTCTTATTTCATCTTTTGTTTTATTATACTAAAACGAACCTCACATGCTAAATTCAACTTTGACGTTAATTTTTCATGCATTAAACCGACTTAGCAACCCATTCAATTCCTCGCATGTTTAGGAAAACATTGTTTGCATATCATTTATCGTATTACTAACGCGCGTATTAAAAAATCATTCGATATCCTAGTAGAGGCCGCTAATGTGCGGGCGGGGTTGGGTGTTCTTAGTGAACTTCCCAACACGTACCCTCACCCCTTACTCAGAACCGTGGTTTCCGGATGTCCGAATCCATTGGCAACGAGAGTCATTCAATATACGATTAACCGCTCAAGTCGGCATCTATATCGATATGCAAAGGGACGAGCCCAATAAACTCTGACATCGGAAATGGGCCGTATTTTGTATACGGCCCACTACGACATAGAGTGGGCTCGAACGGTTCCGAATAACCATAAAATTCGGTGGCGACTCCAACTTCGATTTAAATTTCCATTTGACCATCTCATGGAGATTCTTTCGCCTCCCCAAACCCGCGCGTGGCCGCGTCGGGGTGGACCTATGTCATGTCCACAGAAGGGAAAGTAGACACCCGCACACTAGCCTCTAAACCGGGTTTTCGAAAACGGTTTACGCAAAAGACACACAACACAACACAAAACAAAGACACGACAAAAACGAACGAAAGAAAAAGAAGCAAAAGCAACAAAACAAAAACAAGATGAAACAAACACATAAACAAACAAACACCACCCCAAATTTCCAAACAAGCCACCAAATCAACCACAAGTATGTACAAGCTCCACTCGAGCACACCACATCACAATCTTCTCCAAACTCCGCAAGAGACAAAGAAGGAAAAGGGATAGAAGATGTTACCGGACATCATGAAAGCTCTCCAAAATTAGCGGTGATTCAAGCAACCTATAAGGAAAAGAGGGCAAACACACAACAAAACAAACAACACGACACAAAGACACAAAGGGAAAACACACAAAAGAAAAATCCTTTTGATTTTTGTGAAAAAATTTCAAATTTTTAGGGATTTTTAAGATTTTTTTCGAAAAAACTAAGAAAATAAAGTAAACTATACTAGAATATCGCTCCCCCACACTTAAACCGAGCAATGTCCTCATATGCTCAATCGTAGTGTGCGGAGAGACAAAAGAAAAAGAAGAGAAACTACGAAAATAAAGCTAAAAATCAAAAAGAAAAGTGGAGAAAAGGGGTAGAATGTGTCCGGCCGGGGTGTAGTCAAGTCACCATGGGCCGAGACAAGAAAAGATATGGATGGGGGAAGAAATAAAAAGAAGGAAATAAAAGGAAATGGGAGGGGAGGGCTAGGTGTAATCAAGTCACCTAGCCCGGATTCCGCCTAAATCCGACTAAATCCTCAAAAAGAAAGAGTGGAAACTTGTAAAATTGTGATTTTGAAAATGACTCTCGATGTAGTCACATCATCGAGAGTCGGGAGCAACAACTACCGAGGCCTCGATGGCCACCAAGATACCATGACTCAAGGGGAAAGAGGGAAAACAAGAGAAAAACAAGCAATAAAAGACGGAAAAGTAAGGATAGTTACCAAAACCAATCGGCTAGTAACTCACTCGCTCCATCGTCTCATAGATAAATATTGGCACAAAGCTTGTCTTCTTCATTGTCATCCTCCTTCAAGCTTGATAAAACCGCATGGCTGGGGTAGTAATGGTAGGGGGTGGGATTTGATGTGGATCTCGGTGTAAGGTGAGGTGTACGGGTCATATGATAGGAGTAAGGAGGAGTAGGGAGGTTGGGAGGGGGTACAATGGATGGGTGGAGTCAAGCGCCTAAGAAAAATCTCAAAAGGGAGAAAGGGGACCATCCCGGTCGGGATGGATGGTCCCGATCGGGTTGATACACCCTTCCCGATCGGGAAGCTCTCGTCCCGGCCGGGAATGCACTCCAGTGAGCCCGAATTTTTGCACCTTCATACCGATCGGGATGGCTCCTTCCCGGTCGGGATTACTCATCCTTCCCGGTCGGGAAGCCCTCTTCCCGGTCGGGATGAGTCTTCTTTGCTTTCCCTAAGTCCAAAAGCTTATCATAAGCTTCAAAAACCGACTTCCTCGCTCGCAAACCAAACTCCATCATCAACCACTCCTTTCTAGGAGTCACCTTCACTTCACCTATCACAATGAACTCAAAGTACACATCAAATTCACTCTCTCACATCGCTCATCAAAATACCAAATCAATTACAAGAATCCCACAAAAACAAAGGAGTCCAAGAAACAAAAATCACGAATACAAGCACAAGTACTCTAAAGAAGAGGAGAGGGGAATATACAACATGACGGTTCTTTTAGGAACTCCGTCAAACCTAGGATGGTGGGCTCCATTCTTCAACCATAGCCCTAAAGGGCATGGAGGAGCAAGTCGAACGCGCTACCGACATCATAGTGAAGGCCCAAGAAGCGCTCGAGCTTAACCGACCTCCACGGCATCCAAGGAGGAGGCAAGAAGTAGGAATTCCAAGACCCAAAATGATCTTCAAAGTTGTCTCCGGGGTCTATCCATCCTACGAGCTTCACCGACCTCTTCCTCCCTAAGCATTGCCTCCAATCACAAGATAGCTTCATCTCTAAGAAACGAGGCACAAAGAGCGGTTTTGGCCTCACTTCCTCGTTGCACACCCCCACACTTGCCTCAAGTTGTGGTTCCCCATCTTCATCATTTGTCCCCACATCGTCATGGAGGAGAGGATCGAAACTTCTACCGGCGGTTTCAATCTCTTCCAAACCATTGCTTGGTTCACTTACAAGGGGCTCTTGATGCTTATCCACGTTCTCGGACATGGGCAACTTGAGGTTAACAATTTCACCCAACAACTTCACAAACTCTACCAAATCATCCAACTCACCATCCTCCTCCAATTCCTCACCAATGTTGCCTTCACCAAGGGTCATCTCCTCATTCGTCTCTTTTTGGGTAGACGATTGAGGTTCTTCAAAGCAAATCTCTCTATCAAAGGGAACTACATCGGTGGCTTCGTGATTAGGTTTCTCCTCTCTCTCAAGTGGGCACCCTTCATCTAATCGAGCATCCCTCGCCTCGTTTGCCCTTCGAAGTTGGACCCATAATTCATTTTGTTATTTTTGAATTTGGGTGGCCATTTCTTGGTTGCTCTTTTGCAATTGAATAAGCGATTGAAACTCCTCCATGTCGGGCAATTGGTGATCATTGGGGTCTTGTAAAGCTCCTTGATAATCTTGATGATGCCCAAGGAGTGGGGCATCATATTGTTGGTAGCAAGGTTGGGGTGATTGGTAGTATTGTGGATCATGGGGTTCATATTGTGGTTGGGGTGGAGGGTAATATTGTGGGTTTTGGGGAAATTGGCTTCCATACGGTGAATCTTGATTGAACATGGTGGGTTCACAATCATAGCTCGAGTAATGGCCACCATGGTCGTAGGAGTGATAGTCATTCACTTGTTGGTAGCCATATCCATATTCTTGAGGATCATACCCGTCTTGATTACCCCAAGAAGCTTGATTATGGTAGGGGGACGTCATGTCATAGCTTTGGTTCATGGAAGAAGAGGAGTAGCTCATATCGGCTCCCGAGTATGTGGAGTTTAGATCAAACCCCATGCTTGCTCGAAAATCGTAGTCAATACCCGGTTGGAAACCACTCATTCTAGCAACCGTCCGTTTAAGCGGCTCTAAGTTGCAAGAAGAAGATAGTCACCACCTCTAAGCACAAACTGTAGACTAAGAACAAACGTGAGAAGCCTAGTGCTTTTTGGGCACTAGACAAGAGAGAAATAAACTTCACACACACAAGAAGCAAGGTAACAAAAAGAAAAAAGAAAAACACAAACACAAAGACAAAGTCTAGTAACTAGGAAAACAAAGTCTAAACTAGCACCGTCCCCGGCAGCGGCGCCAAATTGATGGGAGCGATTTGTCGCGGAATCCCAACCGTCAATAATAAACCGGCTATTCCTACGGTAGATAGGGCAAGTCGGGTCGAATCCGCGGGGACGGTAATGTATAGCCTAGACTAAGGTCGCCCAAATACAAGACTAAGTCAACGAGCTAAACTAGAGAATGATAGAAGGGGAGAAAGCTAGACTAAGACTAAGGCTAAGGAGAAAGCAAACAAAGGAAAACGGGCTAGGATTAGGTCGGGGTCAAAGGGGTAACGGAATGGTCAAGGGAGAACTAGAGCGAAGGAGGTAGTAGGGTAATCTAGATATAGTCCGGGCTCTCGCAACTTAGACCGACCTAGAGGTTTCACCTAAAACCCATCTCGGCGACACACATGACAAACGGGGTTCTAGCGCGCTATGGTGGCCTAGGTCGCATCCGGGCTCTCGCTACTTAGACCGACCTAGGGGTCGTCCTCACCGGGCTCTCGCAACTTAGTGAGGGGACCGAACCCACAACAAACTAACACCCACAAAAGAAAGGCAAGAAAAACAAGCATTCTCAACTACTTAGTCATTCAAGCAATTCAACAAACATGTGATGTGCACCAAACCAAGAGGAAACCCAAATCTTCCACCAACATCTCCAACAAACCCTTAATCATCCAATTAACACCCAAATCGCCTTACTAACCCTAGCAAGAACACTACTCTAACATATTTAGACTAAAACTAACAAGAACAAGGGGAATCATCAAAGGAACCAAAACAAACATGAAGATACTAGTGAAAACTATGAACTTCAAACATAACAATGAACAAAGATTAGAACTTGATAAACAAAAATGGATTAAGAGTAAAAGGAGAAGAAGATTGCACCAAACTAGTGAAGATGAAAGAACAAAACTTGCATTAATGAAGAAAACCCAAAACAAACACCCAAGGTTGTCAATCTTGAGTGGATCTTGAAGAATTCCCTTAATACAAGTACTAATCTAAGATTAACAACTAATTACCGACTAATGTACACTAATCTAATCTAATCTAACCTAAAGTAGTCTAGGGTTTTAAGGATATAACATAAGATAAGATAAGATGTCTTAACATTACAAGAAGGGAGTATATATATGGGTACAAGAATGAAGGAGTAGAAAAGAAACAATGCGGGTGAGGTGTAGCCCATCCCGACCGGGACGGATCATCCCGATCGGGAAGGGTTCTGTCAACCCGATCGGGAAGGGTTCAACCCGACCGGGACGGACCCACAGTGGCACTCCTAATCGTGCACCCCTTGCCGATCGGGAAGGCCACTATCCCGACCGGGAAGGGTCTTGTATGCCTCCAATAAGAGCTCTAGGGTCCCTCCTTGTATCTCATGGGCTTCCCGTCGATTATCGGGACTCGGGATCGGGTCTCGGAGGCTCGGGATTCGGTCCCAAGGTCTCGGGGTCGATTCCAAGCCCTCGAGTCATCGCTTCTTAACTCCGTTGGCTCCAAAATGTGTATGTATAGAATCGGAATCGCTCCAACTCTTCCAAATCGGTCTCGGGAACCTGAAACGAACTAAAGGAAGCATAAGAAGCCCATGAATCGCTCCCAAGAAGCGATTCCACAAGGAAAATGGGACCAAAACACAGTAAAATAGACACTACAAACTACACTTATCAGTTTACGTTCAGCTTGTGAACGATATGCGCCGGATCGACCCCCGGCATCTCATCTGCCGAGTAGGCGAAAACGTCCCTGTTGTCCTTCAAGACGTTGATCAATTCCTCACGATAGGGGTTTACTAGGTCAGCCCCTATGAGGACCTGTCTTCCAGGCTCCAGATCCACCAACATGCTTTCTCCCCCAGGTTCAAGGTGGTCAGCAGCCCTGATATTCCTGGCAGAGGATCCCTCCCCAAATGTCACCGGTAGATCTATGATTCCCATTGGAAGTACGCCTGCTCCGCTCAACCCATACAACGATCAAGGGGCGGGTTTCAGATGCCTTTTTCCCAGGTTCATTTTATCGAACGCGTCTTTATACAGTAGGTTGGTGTAGGCTCCTTTGTCTACCATACACCTTTTCACGATGTGGTTGCTGATGACCAGAGACACTACCAAAGGGTCACTGTGGGGGTATATTACTCGCCCTACATCTTCAGGGGTGATGCTCAGGGTCATGCCCTTTGGGCTTCCTGTCCTCTCAGCGTAGCAAATTTGGTTCCGTAATTCACGAATTTGTCTTTTCTGGCCTCTCGTGCTTGTCTGGCCCTCTGCATCCCCTGATATTACGTGGATTATCAGGTGATTCTGCGTCGACCCTTCGGGCTTATCCACTGCTTCCTTCTGGTTTTTGTTTCTTGCGGCGTAGTTGCCCAACCAGCCATTCCTGATGAGTTTCTCAATCTCGTCTTTTAGGTGGCGGCATTCTTCAGTGGTGTGCCCTACACAGTCGTGGAACGTGCAGAATTTCTTTGGATCACCCTTCGGGCTGCGCGGCTTGCTCGGGCGATTCCATTTGGCTGTTTCTTTTTCTAGCTCAAAGATTTCTGCCCTGGATTTGTTGAGAGCTGTGTAGCTATCAAATCTGGGCTGGTAAGCTATGCGTTCCTTTATGGGGGTGTCTCCCTCCTCAGCTCTCTGCTTCCCTGCGTCGGCCCTGCCGCGTCCACCCTGGGGTCCCCCCTGTGGCCTGGCATGGCCTGTGGGGGTGTCCGGCAGGCTGTGGAATTCCTCCTGCAGCATAAAACTCTCTGCAATCTTTCGGGCCTTGGCCAGAGTTTCTGGCTGGGCTCTAATCATTTTGTTTTTCATTTCTCCAGGGAGCAAAGAGTTGGTCAAGGCGTATGCCGCTGTCGGATCATCTATCTCCTTGACCTGCTGGAAGGACAGATCAAACCTTTTCAAGTATTACCTGACTGTTTCGCCCTTCTTCTGTCTGAGGGTCATCAGGTCAAAACGGGTGAGACGACGTCTTTTGTTTCCGGCATACTGGTCTAGAAAAGCTTCGGCTAGTTCAATAAAGTAGCTGATTGAACCTTGTGGAAGATCCCTGAACCACCTCTGGGCCAGGCCCACCAGAGTGGTCGGAAAGATTTTACACCAGACCGCACCGTCGGCGTCGTACATACCCATGTGACTTTCATATGCAGCCAGATGATCCTTTGGGTCGGTAGTGCCATCGAACTTAACGGGCGACATTTTGATTTTTGGAAAGGGATACCACTGCACTTCCGGGTGAAGTGGGGTCCTGGTAGGTCTCCCTGCCATCCTTGACCTGCTCCCGACGGAGTGGTAACCGTGGTCGTCCCATCTGTCAGGGGTCGGTTACCTACTTTCGGGGGAGCGGTGCTTGGGCGGCTGCCTACTTATTGCTTCGTCCTCTCTGGCAGGGGAGTGATAGCGTAAGCGTTTTTTCCAAGGAGCAGGCTCGAAGTTATCGCCCTGCCGATGTCTTGACCTCGGGGGTTGCCCATAGTTAAGTCTTGACTGTAGGCTTTGAGATAGCCCTGGTGTTGGTTGTGACTCTGCCACAGGCGTCAACCTGGAGAAGACATCACCGTGTTTTTCTCCCAGGCGTTTGGACGCAGGCTCTCTGTGCCTCATTCGATCTCGCAGATATTGGGACAAGCCCCTTTTCTCGAGGGGAGCTGTGGATTCAGTAGTGTGTTTGGAGAATACATGTTGTTGAGCAGGCTGCTCCTGATTGTCTGTTGTAATACGCTTCTGCACTTGCGCATACACTTGAGCCGTTTTGCTTGCTTTCCTTTGGATTTTCCTGGCGGCGGTCCGCTTCGTGCCCCCGGTCCCTTCCCCACTTTCAAAGTGAAGTTGCCTGGGGGTTGTCGCGACCCTGCCCACCAGGTCCTCTGAAGTGAACTCTTGGTTGAGCATCGCCGAGAAGAAGGCCGCCGTTTGCGCCATCTGAGCAGGGGTGAGGTTCAAGTTGTGCCTCTGATGTCAAGCCTGCCCAGCTACGACAGCGGCGTCCTTACCGGGTGCTCTCTGAAGACTGGCTCGCCCTACTCCAGGAATAGTGGCGGCGGGCGTTTTCTCCGGCAACGGCATGCCATATAGGGGGGCCTCCGGTGGAACCGTCAGACCTGGCCCAAAACTGGCGTCAATGATTTCAGGCATGATTGTTTTAACTGGTTGATTTCTTGAGGGTAACTCGTGAGCACAACCGAATTCTCCCCACAGACGGCGCCAAATTGTTCCGGTTATGGAATCAATTAACCCGACTTTGGATTCGGGTCTCAGGATGTGGTGCTATTAGTATGACGATTGCTTGACTTCCTTTGATCTCCCCTTCCCTTCACTCCGATGATCAGACCTCCCGGCGGAAATGGTCGGCTCCCTGCACAATGAATGCACAGGGCCTCAGAGGTGTCCGGGGGAACCCTCTCCGATGCCTAAGTCAGTCCGTGAAAGTGCATTGATGAACCTAGTTCGTGAGGAGCTAGGTGGCGATTTTAGAGTGAAAGTCTAGAGAGACAAAGTCCAACCTTTAGTATGTGGGAGGTGGGGAAGTATTTATACCTTCCCCCAAGAAAGAGAAGAGGGGGAGAATGAGTGGATGGTAAGGTGACACGTGGATTCGTCTCATCCACTCGTTCTCCCTTACCTTAGGCAAAATGACGGAGGGGCCCCTGGTTTCCCCTGGCCCTGCCTGGGGAAGACGGCCCCGGGGACAGGCAGGCGGCCCTGTTTTGCAGACGACATGGCCTGCCAGGCAGCTGGATGACTGGTTGCTTTGTTCGAGGGTTTCTTTCATCGACCTCGCCTGATGGCCTGCTGCGCAGGCTCTCTTTTGTTCTTGGGCTGGGCCGCCCTTGGGCTCAATTGACGGGTCACCCGTGGCAGGCTACCGACCCTCATCAAATAATAATAATAAGAATAAGAATAAAAATAATAATAATAATAATAATAATAATGATGATGATGATGATGATGATAATGATGATTGTCGGTAGCCTGCTGCGGGTCGCCTATCAATTAGGCACCGGGAGGGCCGTGATAAGTGTAGTTTGTAGTGCCTTTTTCACTATGTTTTGGTCCCATTTCCTTGTGGAATCGCTCCTTGGGAGCGAGTTATGGGCTTCTTATACTTCCTTTAGTTCGTTTCAGGTTCCCGAGACCGATTTGGAAGAGTTGGAGCGATTCCGACTCTATACATACGCATTTTGGAGCCAACAGAGTAAAGGAACGATGAATCGATGCCTTGGAATCGACCCCGAGACCTTGGGACCCAATCCCGAGCCTCCGAGACCCGATCCCGAGTCCCGAGAATCGGCGACGAACCCATGAGAGGCAAGGAGGGACCAAAGAGCTCTTAAGGGAGGCCTACAAGACCCATCCCGTTCGGGATGGCCTCATCCCGTTCGGGATGAGGTGCGCGTTGAAGAAGGCTGCTGTGGGCCCGTCCCGGTCGGGACCAACCCGTCCCGGTCGGGATGACAGGCCGTCCCGGTCGGGACCAACCCGTCCCGGTCGGGACCAACCCGTCCCGGTCGGGACCAACCCGTCCCGGTCGGGACCAACCCGTCCCGGTCGGGACCAACCCGTCCCGGTCGGGACCAACCCGTCCCGGTCGGGACCGTGGACCTGGCAGCCGCAGTCCTTTCTTTTCTTCTCCTTCATTCTTGTACCCATATATATACTTCCCCCTTGTAATGTTAAGATACCCTAGACTAATCTTATCATATCCTCGACTAATTTAAGCCTCCATTAGACTTCCAAAACCCTAGATTAGTGTTCTCATATTAGCTTTAATCTTCCTTAAATTATTAGTTAATCTTTGTAATTAGTTCTTGTATTAAGAAGTTCTTGAAGATTGTTCCAAGCTTGACAACCTTGGGATTATATTTGGGTTCTTATTTAAACAAGATTGCATCTTTTCATCTTCTTAGAGTTGGTATAATCTTTCTTTACTCTTGTTCTTTGTTATTTAATCAAGTTTCATCTTTTACATATTGTTATTGTTATTGTTTGTTTATGATGAATGTTTGGATGCTTGTTCTAGTTTCTCTTGTGAATGTTAGTTTGTTCATGATAATGAGTGAGTAGTAATCTTGTAGGGTTAGTAGGGGGATTAGGGGTAGATTATGGATGATTAGGGTTGATTAAGGGAAAAGGGTGAGTCTTTGTTGTTAGTCGCATTGTGGGCAGTCTGTGTTTGTTGATATGCTTGTATGAGTTGTAGTGGCCATGCTTCCCATACTTGTGCTCATCTTCTCATTGTTTGTCTATGATGCGGAAATGTTGAGAATAGTTTAGTCGCGAGAGCGCGGACTAGGGTCTAAGTTGCGAGAGCCCGGACCCACCTTGACATCGGTCTAAGTTGCGAGAGCCCGGACCGACTCTAGTAACTAGGAGACATCTATACCCTTGATCACCCCAATTACCCTTCTACTCCTATGAACCCGACCTACGCCACTTCATTCCTTATTTGAGTTCATCCTCTTAGTTAGTCATCATTGCATTAGTTTCATTGTTTAGTTAATTCATCATTAGTCTAGCTCTTTCTCTTCTCCTATCATAGTTTTCCAATTATCGTTTCTTTGTGTTTGTTAGGTAGCATAGTCTTGTTATAGGCCGACCTAGTCTAAACTTCGCCATACCGTCCTCGTGGATACGATCCCGACTTGCCCTAGCTACCCACTAGGTGTAATCGGTAGTTTTATTGACGGTTAGGGACGTGACAAATCCTTACCATCAGCCCGACCCACGAACAAGTAAGGGCCTACCCTGCAGGCCAACCAGCGAACGATTACCCAGAGAACCCAAGTGTAAAGCCCTGAAAGCGCTCACCTGCCCATTAGGGCCTCGCCGTCCGCTGAGCAGGGCAGTCAAGCTCCCTGCCTGCCTGCCTCCGAAGCGCCCCCACCTTCAGCAGGGACAGGGGAAGCCAGGGGCCCCTCCGTCATTTTGCCTAAGGTAAGGGAGAATGAGTGGACAAGACAGACCCACATGTCACCCTGTCATCCACCCATTTTACCGCTCTTTTCCTCTCTTTTCTCTCTCTTGGAGAAAGGTATAAATATTTTCCTTCCTCCCACATTCAAGAGGTTGGATTTTCTTTCTCTAAAACTCTCACTCTAAAGACGCCACCTAGCTCCTCACGAACTAGGTTCATCATGGCATTCCACGGACTGACTTAGGCATCGGAGAGGGTTCCCTTGGACACCTCCGAGGCCCTGTGCGTTCATTGTGCAGGGAGCAGGCCGTGTCGTCGGGAAGGTCCGACCTACGGAGTGAAAGGAAGGAGAGACTGAAGAAAGTCAGACCTCTATCACATTAGTAGCACCACATTCCAGGACCCGAATTCAAAGTCGGGTTAATTGATTCCTTAGCCGGAACAATTTGGCAACGTCTGTGGGGTAGAAATTCGGTTGTACCCATGAGTTACCCACGGGAAATCAACCAGTTATAACAAATCATGCCTGAAATCGTTGACGTCAGTTCAGGAGCGGGCTCGACGGTGCCACCAGCAGCCCCCCTATACGGCATGTCGTTCCCGGAGAAAACGCACGCTGCCACGATCCCGGGAGTGGGGCGGGCGAGTCTCCACGGAGCGCCCGACAAGGATACCGCTGTCGCAACTGGGCAGGGGGCACATCCGAGGCAAACCTTAAACCTCACCCCCGCTCAGATGGCGCAAACGGCGGCCTTCTTCTCGGCAATGCTTAACCAGGAGTTTACTCCGGAGGATCTGGTAGGCAGGGTCGCCACAACCCCTAGACAGCTTCACTTCGAAAGTAGGGAAGGGACTGGGGGCTCGAAGCGAACCGCCGCCAGAAAGATCCAAAGGAAGGCAAAGAAAACAGCTCAAGTGTATGCGCAAGTGCAGAGACGCATTACAGCAGGCAACCAGGAGCAGCCTGCTCGGCAGAAGGCGTTCTCCATACACACAACAGAGTCCACCGCTGCCCGTGAAAGAAGGGGTGTATCCCAAGACCTCCAGGACCGGATGAGGCATAGAGAGCCTGCATCTAGGCGCCTGGGGGAAAGACAGGGCGATGTCTTCTCCAGGCTGACACCCGTGGCAAACTCACAGCCAGCACCAGGCCTGTCTAAGAGCCTCCAGTCAAGGCTCAACCAGGGGCAACCCACTAGGTTAAAGCATCGACAGGGCGAAAATCTTGAGCCTACCCAGAAACAACACTCACGATATCTCTCCCCTGCCAGAGAGGACGAAGCGATCAGCAGGAAACCGCCCAGACACCGCTCCCCGGGCAGTAGGAAACCGACCCCTGATAACTGGGACGATCACGGTTAGCACTCCATAAGGAGCAGGTCAAGGGTGGCAGGCAGGCCTACCAGGACCCCGCTTCATCCAGAAGTGCAGGGGTACCCTATTCCAAAAATCAAGATGCCGTCTGTTAAGTTCGATGGCACGACTGACCCAGAAGATCATTTGGCTGCGTATGAAAGCCACATGGGCATGTACGACGCCGACGACGCAGTCTGGTGCAAAATCTTTCCCACCATCGTGGTGGGTCTGTCCCAAGGTTGGTTTAGGGACCTGCCGCAGGGTTCTATCAGCTTTTTCATCGAACTGGCAGAGGCCTTCCTAGATCAGTATGCTGGAAACAAGAGACGCCGTCTTACCCGATTTGACCTGATTACCCTTAGGCAGAAGAAGGGCGAGACCGTCAGGGAGTACCTGAAGAGATTTGACTTATCCATCCAGCAGGTCAAGGAAATAGACGACCCAACAGCAGCGTATGCGCTGACCAACTCTCTGCTCCCTGGAGAAATGAAGAATCAGATGATCTGGGCCCAGCAGGAAACTCTGGCCAAGGCTCGAAAAATTGCTGAAGGTTTCATGCTGCAGGAGGAGTTCCACAGCCTGCCAGATACCCCCGCAGGCCCTACCAGGCAGCAGGGGGGATTGCAGGGTGGTCGCGGCAGAGCCGAGGCAGGGAAGCAGAGAGCCGAAGAAGGAGATACCCCCAGGAAAGAACGCGTAGCTTACCAGCCTAGATTTGACAGCTATACAGCTCTCAATAAATCCAGGGCAGAAATTTTTGAGCTGGAAAAAGAGACAGCTAAATGGAATCGCCCGAGTAAGCCACGCAGCCCGAAGGAAGACCCGAAGAAATTTTGCACGTTCCATGACTGTGTAGGGCATACCACTGAAGAATGCCGCTACCTGAAAGACGAGATCGAGAAGCTCATCAGGAATGTGTGGACATAACGTAGGTCCACCCCGACGCGGCGAAGCGCGGGTTTGGGTAGGTGAATGAATCTCGTGGTAAGATTGTTCTCGGGTTCGAAATTTAAGTCAAAATGGAGGCGCCACCGAATTTTGTGGTTATTCGGAACCATACGAGCCCACTCTATGTCGTCATGGGCTATACACAAAGTAAGCCCACTCCGATTTCAGAGTTTATGGGGCTCGTCCCTTTGCATTGCGATACCGATACCATCTACACCGGTAATCGTGTAAAGAATGACTCTCGTGCGCCAAGGGTTTCGGACATCCGGAAACCAAGGTTCTGAGTAAGGGGTGAGGGTACGTGTTGGGAAGCCCACTAAGGACACCCAACCCCGCCCGCACATGGCGGCCTCTACTAAGACATCGTTCGTGTTCGTGATACGCGCGCTAGTAAAATAATTAAATGATATGCAAACAGCGTTTTGTCTAAGCATGCGAATTTTGCGTTAACTACGTCATTTAATGCATCTTATTACTTGTCGAAGTGGTTAAGCATGCGAGGTTCATTTATAAAGCGTAAAGCAAGTAAATAAATAAAACTCGAAAATAAATAAATAACGTACAAGTTACACGGGCGGAAATACAACCCGGAGTTCACAATACAACAATACATAAAGAAATGAAATAAAAAAAATAACGCGATATAATTGAAGGGACGGACCCGTATGTAAACTAGACCTCGAAAATATGTAGGCGGACTAACCTCGATAAAATATGCATTATGTCGCATATTAAACGAAGGACGGGAACATGAGAATGCGGCATATTGCTAGCCTAATCTCACGTCCCGTAGTCTTGTCCCGACTTATCACGTCAAAGTGGTCAAAGTCGTTCTACGTGTCGTGATGTGTGTGAGTTTTGAAAAATAGGAAGGTCGGATGATGGTCTAAAGTCGATAAAGAATGGGGCTCGAAATATGTGTCCAAGCCCTCGGTATTAGGGGTTATGAGACCCACTCGATCGAGTCATTGACTGACTCGGTCGAGTGTGTCATTATCGTGGCTACTGACCAATTTTTGGGGTGCTACTCGATCGAGTGGCCTATGGCACTCGATCGAGTTCCCCCTGTACGAGAGGTAACTCGCCTTGTTTTTTGACTTAAAATCGATAGTCGGCCTAACCAAGTACGAATATTACGTGATTCGTACTTAATGCGACCTCCGGTATTATAATCGTATATGAGCGATTATAATACCGTCATCGGGACTTCATGAAAATGTTTTATGTTAGATTAGGAAATTTTGAATTGGTGACGAAATGTATCCCTCTACGTCACGACATCGGAACTAACCCTTTCGGGTTATGTGATGTCGGTTTTCGTGTCAACGGGTTTCGTACCAATTATGGAAAGGGGATTAAATCCGTTCAACTACGACGGATCACGATCTCGTCACGCCCTTGAGTTCATTGGGGCGGGGCTCCTCGAAAGGGCTCCACCTCCGTCGTTGCTCGTAAAGGGATTAGACGGACCAAAAGTGATCATCGTAGTTAAACGTTTTAAAACCGATTTTGATACTAGTTTTATATATACGCGGTATTATTAATATAAACGACGATAAAATGATATAAAACAAAGATATAAAAGATGCAAAAAAATGTTAGTGTTAGCGTCGGTGTTACTACGATCATAATACGAAAATGTACATAAAACGATATAGAAAAGAGATAGAAAAGGGATTTAGGACACCCTCAACATACATGCTAGTATAGGACCTCGGAAATGGACTCGTAAATAGCGGCACGGCAAGAGAGTATCGAGGACGTTTGTGAGTTATGGTGTGTATGGGTGTTGTGTCGGTTTCCGAGGGACAAAGGGGCTCGGGATTGACGTGTTTTTGCTTAGGGTTTGTAGTGTAGAATGTAGGGTGAAAGTAGGGTGAATGTAGGTTAAATGCTTTAGAAGAATTCTGAAAAAAAAAGGTTGTGAATGCATGGGGATGTCGTGGTATTTATAGGCATTTCCCACGACATAGGGGGCACTCGATCGAGTGGCCCTAGTGCACTCGATCGAGTGCCTTAGAAAATGGGCCAAGTCCAGGTAAAAAGGCTCCACTCGATCGAGTAGGGTCAATCCACTCGATCGAGTGGGTCAAGCGGGTGAGAAAAATAAGGGGAGTTTTGACTTTGTAGATTTGTTTATTATTTTTTGAATTTATTTGTGCGCCAATCTGAACCTGGCTGACTTACGAGACGGTTTTGCCTTTGACCGGGTTTTGACCCGGTCGCCAAAAGATGGGAAATATTTTTGGTGTCGGTTTTGGCCCGAATTAGTATCATTTGACTCGGAACGACCCACTGGGCCTGAATTTGAGGTCTGTTTTGTGAGATTTTACTCCGTTAAAAAGTCCATGTCGGATATTATGAATTCCGAGCCCAAATCCGAGTATACTAAGTCACGTTGACGTCCAATCATCATCGGGTGTTTTTCGGAGACTACCATAGACACGTGGCAGTCAAAATGCGGGTGTCTACAGAGCCCCCACTCTGACTGAGGCTTGGACAAGGCGAAAGTCAGAGTAGCTACCAAGCCCGTTAAGACCTGGTAGACTTCCGATCGGGTCGTTTATAGTCCAGTAGACTTGCGTGAAGGGCTCGCCAGCCATAAGTAGAGGGTCATACCTGTCCTGATGATGATAGCTTCGCGGGGAATCAGACTTGTAGCATAAGTCCTGGGCGCGCCTATGTGTGGGCCCATCCCGTATCATTTTGGGAAAATGCCGCCTTTGGCGTTCCGCTGGGGAAATATAGGAGCTGCACGGACTTGTTTCTGAAGCCTTGGGTCGCATTTGAGCTGATGATGATGCTCCGTGGGGAGTAAAGCCTGCCTCTGTTGGGGAGTAGGTGTACCCGTATGCCGACACATCGCACTTTGGATGTAGCACACCGGAGAAAAGTTGACTCCGTTGGGGAAATTAAATAATTTCGCGGGGACTTGCTTCTGAAGTCTGGGGTGTACCTGTATGCTGACACATAACAACTTGTATGTAACACATAGGTAAAATGTTGACTCTCGCTGGGGAGAAAAAAGATTGAAAATTTTGGAACGACAAAAATTTTGACGCAAAGAAATTTTTAGAAAATCTTATGAAAGCTCGGGACAGCTTGATTCCTATTCTGGTTTCAAGTTTGAAATCAGGCCTGCGCGCGCATAGGGCCCAGCTTGCTGAGGAGGCAGAGTAGTTAGGTTTTCTGTTAGGTTTTCCTATTATAAATATGGGGATCCCTGCTTCAGTTTCTGCATCACAACTCAAACTCTCCTTCTCCTTTCTCAAAATCTTGTAGACTTTTAAGAGAGCTTAGAAATCTCTGCTATGGGTATCGATCATTTGACGGCTATGCTTCTTGTCTGGTCCCAATACTTTCGGTACGAGGAGAAGGTCCGGCTGACTCAGATGGGGATAGTCAATCTATTCCCTTTTCAACGTCTGATAGTGGATTCGCACTTTCTGGATGCCTGTCTGTCGTTTTGGGACACCACCCATCACGTGTTTGCATTCCCGAGGGGCGAGATGTGTCCTTTGCCCGAGGAGATTGCGGCCATAGGCGGCTGGGGTCTTGCTATTCAGCCTGCCATTCCCCCATTCTACCCGGATCCGAGGAGGAGATTAAGGGAGTTTTTGGGTTTGTCTCATGCTGAGGCAAACCGAATGGTGCAGGGAGATACCGTTTCCCTGTTTGACCTGGCCGATAAGTTCATGAACCCACGGGATGTGAGGGCCACCCCTGCTCATAGGCGTAGGGCATTCGCCTTCTGCATGCTGCACTGCTATGTCTTCGAGGGGCTGATGGAACTTGACTCATGCATGGGTCAAATTAGGCTGATCGGAGTGGTTGACCAGATGGAGACTGGTCATAGCCCTGCTTGGCTAGCCACTGGGGAGATCATTGCGGGTCTGGATGCCAGACGACTTGACCCGACTCGACGGTTGATTGGGAGTACCCGTTTTCTTCAAGTATGCACCTCGATTTTTTTTTTTTTTTTTTTTGTGCGTTCACGTTTCGCGCGAATTTTATGATTCTCGTAAGTCACTCGATCGAGTGGACCTGTCACTCGATCGAGTGACACTCATACGGAGCTACTGCCTGTTTTCAGAGGGCTAACTCGATCGAGTCATCTGCTGCACTCGATCGAGTGGACCCTGGCGAACCATTCCGTTGCTTATAAAATTTGTGTATTCTCTTCAGATATGGCTGTCGGAGCGATTATCAATCATAGAGACCCCTCCAAGCATTCCCAATTATCGGAGCAGTCAGATTAGCCCCCGAAGGCGGAAGATAAGCTCGAGTCATCGGATTGATCGAGCTTACTGGGACGAGGAGTTGGTGTTTCACGGGGGTCCTTTGATCAGGTGGACCGTCGCTTGGTGGTTCCTTTCAAAATTGACCGGGCTGGCTAAGAGGGACCAAGTCCGATACCTGACGATCTTGTCCTTAGACTGGACAGTTCACATTTATCCGGACCGCCTCCTAAGGCAGTTCGGTTCGTCTCAGCGCATCCCTGAGACTGAAGCCATCATCAGCGTCCCGCTCCAATTGACGGACGCTATGTGCGACACTTGGTTGCAACGATGGTTCACTCGTCCCACATGGACGATAACTAGCCCTTGTCTATCCGCTTGGGTGTCACGGGATTATCAGAAGTGGACTTCTGAAGAGTCCGAGGAAGCTCGAAAGGCCTTGAAGGTTGATGAGGCCATCGAATTGGTTCAGCGTGAGTCGGCGAAGGACAACAGGGATTTCTTCACCGAGGAACACATTCCTGAGACCACAGTCCGGGGAGAATCGGGTCTTAAGTCACAAACTAAGACTCTATCTAAGGAAGTCGGTTCTAGCAGCACTCGAGGGCAGACCGACCTGGAACGACGACTTGGGCCGAGGTTGGCGGTCCGGGACCGACTTGGTCCGCGTGACCGGCTCCCTGAGCCCGTTAGGGCCCGTCTTGGGCCTATTGATATGACAGAGGAGTCGGGCTCAAACACTCGAGCCCGAGCTAGAGAAGTTCCCGTGGTGATTCGGGAACGCTCCCCTCCATGTCGTCGTCAGTGGACAACTAAGGAGGCTAAGGACAAAGGGAAGGGCAAGATGCCCTAAGTGCCGAGTCCTTTAGCTTTATTATTATTTAAGTATTATTATTATTTTTTATTGTGTGCCCTTTTTTGTATATTTTTTTTGAATTCCTGCGTTTTGTAATTTCCCGAGTTTGTCGGGATATTTTTTTTTGAATTAATAAAAGACGTTTATTATTAAACCGCTCCTGTCTTTTCTTGATTGCATTGGTTGTACCCTTTTGAGGGGTTGCCTACGTATCCGCGATTAGCAGAATCAAACCAAACGTAGTTCAGGCATAGGAAATTTGCAATCTCGAATTACACCAAGACTATTAGTTCAAGATGTTTTTGACAGTAGAATAGATAATTCTTGCTAATTGACTTGCTTTTTGTAAAAAAATGATTTTGATAAAATTTGCTAATGACATTGAGAAATAGCTAAGGGTAGTAACGCTTCAGCTGGTACAGGTTGGTTGGGTTGACAAACTCATTCCCGTCCTGGTCCGTCAGCATCACTGCTCCCCCTGATAGGATTTTCTTCACCAGATATGGCCCAGCCCAATTGGGTTTGAATTTTCCCCTTGGGTCAACCGGTAGTAGAGCCCGAATAGACTTAAGGACTAGGTCGCCCTCCTTAATGTGTCTGGGCCTTACTCTTTTGTTGAAGGCCCGTTGGATCCTCTTCTGGGAGATTTGGATATTATTGAGGGCACGAGACCGTCGTTCGTCTAGTAAAACCAGTGAGTCATATCGTGCTCGGACCCAGTCAGCTTCTGGTACTTGACTTTCTAACAGAATTCTGAGGGACGGTACCTCCAGCTCGACTGGTTGGACTGCCTCCATCCCATAAGTTAGGTAGTATGGTGTCGCCCCGGTTGCGGTGCGAATTGACATTCGGTATCGCCAAAGGGCAAAAGGTATTTTGTCGGGCCAGTCCCGGTAATTATCAGCCATCTTTTTGAGTATGGTGACAATTGTTTTATTAGCCGCCTCTACTGCTCCATTTGTTTGGGGACGGTAAGGCGAGGAGGTATGCCTTTGGATTTTATATTTAGTCAGCAGGGCCGCAGTCTCGGCTTGAAAATGAGTCCCGTGATCACTGATAAATTCAGCGGGAATCCCATATCGACATATTATCTTGTTTTGGATAAACTTGGCGACATGCTTGGCAGTGAGGATGCGATATGATTCAGCTTCGACCCATTTGGTGAAATAGTCGATAGCTACCAAAATAAAGCAATGCCCACCGGTACCCAAGGGATTTATTTTCCCGATTATGTCGATACCCCACGTTGAGAATGGCCAGGGTGACGTCATGGTATAGAGTAGCGATGACGGCATATGTTGCACATTGCCAAAGATTTGACAGTTATGACAATGTTTGACATACGACCGGCAATCGGCTTCCATGGTATTCCAATAATAACCGAGCCTCATGATTTTCCGGACCAGCATGTGGGCATTCATGTGTGGGCCGTTTTCACCGTCATGTACTTCGGCCATAACCTTTTCAGCCTTACACTTGTCAACGCAAAGGAGAAGAGCCCCCTGTGCCGTTTTCTTGTACAGTTGTCCGTCGTCGGTGCGGATGAACTGGGTGGCTAGCCTCCGTAAGGCTTTCTTGGCTCGACCTTCCATCCCGGGAGGATATTCTCCGTTTGTCAGGTATTTGAACACAGCTTGGTACCATGGTTCGGGATCAGTTAACTCAATGTCCTCGATGTCGCAGATGTATGCTGGCTCGGACCGTCTTTCGACGCAAATCGGCATACTAGTCACGTGGTCGGGAATATTCAGTAAAGATGCCAATTTTGAGAGTGCATCTGCGAACTGATTTTCTTCCCGGGGCAGATATATGTATGCTACCTTTTGGAATTGTTTCTCGAGATCCCGTACTCGTGCCTGGTAGGCCACGAGATTAGCATTTCGAGTTTTCCATTTTTGAAGTGCCTGGTTAATGACCAAGGATGAATCACCATGTACCCGGAGATTTGTAATCCCCAGATTGGCGGCGGCTTGTAGCCCGTAAATGCATGCTTCGTACTCTGCTGCATTATTGGTAACATCGAAGTCCAGTTTGATGGAGACGGGAGTGTGCTCTCCTTTTGGCGAAATTAGGAGGATCCCGACTCCGAACCCTCGAAAATTGGATGCACCATCGAAGTATAAATCCCAAGTTTCAGTATCAGTATGGAAAATATCTTCGTCTGGGAAGGACCAAGTGTCGGTGTGTCTTTCCTCGGTTACCGGACTATCGGCGAGAAATTCAGCTACTACTCGACCTTTAATAGCCTTTAACGGTACAAACTTTAAGTCAAACTCTGCCAGCATTAGAGTCCATCTAGAGATTCGGCCGTTGAGAACGGGCTTTTCGAAGATATATTTGATCGGGTCCATCTTGGATAGCACATGGACCTCGTAACTGAGCATATAATGTCGGAGTTTCTTGGTAGCCCAAACTAGAGCCAAACACGTCTTTTCGAGCATGGTATATTTGCACTCATACTCTAAAAACTTCTTGCTGATGTAGTAAATGGCTCTTTCTTCGGAGTCAACTGTCTGAGCCAGCATAGCCCCCATGGCTGTCTCGGTCGTCGTTAGGTACAACGACAGAGGCAAACCGGGTTGAGGTGGCATTAAGACTGGCGGAGCAGACAAAATTTCCTTGATCTTGTCGAAAGCAGTTTGGCACTTGTCATCCCATAGTACCCGTTCTCCCACTTTCAGTTTCTTGAAAATTGGTTCACACACCATGGTTAGTTTGGAAATGAACCGACTGATGTACTGGACTTTCCCGAGGAATCCCCTTATTTCTTTTTTGGTTTTAGGAGGTTGCATCTCGATAATGGCTTTGATTTTAGCTGGGTCGACTTCGATACCTCGTTGGCTAACGATATGACCCAGTAATTTGCCTGATGTTACCCCGAAACTGCACTTTTGAGGGTTTAACCTCATGTTGTATTTGCGCAATCGGACGAAGAATTTTCTTAGGGCGGTGATGTGACCGTCCCGTTCTTTGGATTTGACGATCATGTCGTCTACGTAAACTTCTACCTCTTTATGCATCATGTCGTGTAATAAAGTGGTAGCAGTCCTTTGATATGTGGCCCCAGCATTAATGAGACCAAAAGGCATGACGGTATAGCAGTAAGTACCCCAAGGTGTGGTGAAGGTAGTCTTACTCATGTCTTCTTCCGCCATCATGATTTGATTATACCCGGCATACCCGTCCATGAATGATAGAAGGGCATGATCGGCCGTGTTATCCACCAATATGTCGATGTGTGGTAACGGAAAATCATCTTTCGGGCTCGCCTTGTTAAGATCCCGAAAATCTACACATACCCGCACCTTACCGTCCTTTTTAGGAACCGGCACGATGTTTGCCACCCAGTCCGGATACTCGGACACTTGTATGAAGCCGGCTTTGAATTGTTTGTCGACTTCTTCTTTTACCTTGAGAGACCACTCGGGCCTCATCCGACGAAGCTTTTGTTTGACCGGTTTGCACCCATCTTTGATTGGTATGTGGTGCTCGGCTATTTCCCGGTCTATCCCCGGCATGTCCTTGTAGGACCATGCGAAGACATCCTTGAACTCTTGGAGGAGGCTTATGAACTGTTGCTTCTCCTCGGGATCTAAGGATAACCCTATCTTAAGTGTTTGAGGCTCTAAGGTTGTTCCCACATTTATGGACTCGGTTTCTTCGATCACCGGGTTTCGGGACTCCCTTTGCTCTAGTTGCTCGATCAGATGCGGAGGTAAGGGTACCTGTTCGTCTGATTTCTCAATGTCATAGCATAAAACATTTTTAAAAGCAGAATTTGAAAGAGACAAGTCGTAAGCAGAACGGTTGTTATTATTGATTGAAAATTTGGAGAACAGCTCAAAGAGAGCAGCCATCTGATCATTGGTCAGTGGCGGGATAGGTAGGGCACTCGGGACAGACCCCGAAGTGCCAGCAGCAGGAATAATAAAAGGGAGAGGGGTAACAGGAGTGACTCTAGCACCGACTTCCCTAGACTCGACCTCAGACTCTGACTCAAACTCCGACTCAGACTCGGACTCGGACTCAGACTCAGGCATGTCTCCCTCTCCGGTGACCAGCTTGTAGATCCTTCCCTGGCTGTCAGTCCACTTGACAGTCTTCCTCTAGGCCCTGTTTTGGAAGAGAGAGAGAGAGAGGGAGGGGAAGAGAGAGGGGCCAAGTGGGTCCCGAGCTGCATAGCATTGGGTTGGTATAGACCAACCTGGATGGCCCCAAACACCGGTGTGACAAAGTAGTCAGCCAACCGTGGGCTATAAGGGCTCAAGTGGATACCCTTAAGGATGTTACATGCCTTTTTGATTCCTGCTCGGACAACATTGTCGGGGGTGATGGCATAACCGAGACCAAAGTGAGATTCTTCGTCTTTGAGAACCTCGATGATCTTCCCAGCTGGAAGATCAGGTCGAGAAGTAGCCCCCGGAAAGTATCCTAGGTTTTGGAGCATCATGTCGATACTCGTAGTGAAGTAAGGCCTAAAAAGGTATTCTTCCTCGATCATCCCCACAAAATCGAACCCCCAGAGGTCCGTGCGTCCCGTGGCGTTACAGCTAGCCACAGTCATTGGTTTGACCGTGCCTTTTAGGTGGAGCAAGACCGTGGCTACCATTTCAGCAGGGGTAACCAAAGAGTCAACCTTGATTTGATCGAGAGCCTTTGTGAGTGCTTCCCGATGTTCTTGAGAGCTAACCAGGAGTTGTCATATAGTGAGGTCAACTCGGGTCTTCTTCAATTGTTTCACAAGAGCCGTTTCAGCAGTTGGCTCTTCAGAGGCGACTTCCGTAATGACGGTTGTCGGGATAGGGGCGTCCCTAGAGCTAGTGGCTTGAAAGGGACGGCCAAGGTGGTTACAGGTTAAGACTCGAGATTTAGTCTTTCGAATCTCCTCGGCGGTGATGGGGACAGCTTCCCGTTTTGCGAGATAGACATCATCTTTGTCATCGAACCAGATCCCGTTCACTTGCGGGATAAGGGGAGAGATAAGGTGAGAACAGTCAATCACCTCCCCGGTAAAGATGGCGTGGGAGCTGAAAGGGTTCTCCTTGTTGCTAGGCTTATCTCCGGGTAGCGGGATTTTACCGCTTTCAATCAGGTCCTGAATCAAGTGCTTCAGCTTCCAGCACTTTTCGGTATCATGCCCGTTGCCCCAGTGGTATTGGCAATAGGCTTGGGCATTGTAGTTCTTGGAGCGTCGCTCGACCGGAACTTCAGGAGTTGGGCCTATCGGTTGGATTAGGCCTTTTGAGGACAGCCTTTGTAAGGCATAAGTATAGGTCGTACCTATATCAGTGAAAACCCGAGGTGGGGTGTTCCTCTTGGACGGGGCATCTAGTAGATTAACCGCGTCGAAAATACTGCGGGTTGCAGCTTGAGGCTTGGTTGTGGAGGAAGAAGCCCCTTGGTAACCCTTAGCGGCGGCCTTGGTGAGGTCTTCCAGTCTCAGATCATCTTCAATCCTCATACCCATTTCAGTAAGGGTGGTGAAATTGGGTATGACGGCATATCGGAGGTGAACCCGGTAGGATGGGAGGAGGTTCTTAACAAAGGCCTCCACTAAAGATTTCTCACTGGGATTATCGACCAGTTTCACGCTCTCGGCCCTCCATCGTTGAAGGTATTTGGTAAAACCTTCTTTCGGCTCCTGGGCCATAACTTCCAGAGATCTCATTGTGGTTTGGATCTCGGTGTTGTCAGCATAGTTCCGAGCGAACTCGGTGGCCACATCATCCCATGTAGGGTATTTCTTCGGGTCTAGCCTGTAGTACCAGGCCCGAGGTTGCTTTTCAAGAGACGCAGCAAAGAGGTTCTTGAACATGGTGGAGTCCACCCCTTTGATGGCCATGAACTCCTTGAAGGCCCGTACATGTAGTAACGGGTCTTCAGTTCCTTCAAACATAGGCAAACCGGTGAGGTTCAGGTTTGCAGGCAGCTTGTCACTTAGCGGGTTATACTCCCGACTGTTTTCCCGGTGAATGTTGTTATTCCCAGTTAAATGAACTTGTTCTTCTAGTCGGCGGACCGAGCTAACCAGTTCAGCTAAAGGTCCGGTAGTTCCGGTAGTAGGAGTCCTGTGCTCCACCGAAGCCAATCGAGTGACGATAGCAACTTGCCCAGCCCTCATTTCATTCAGTTGGGCATCGATGTCGGCCTACTTCTCGATCATGGCATCAACGGAGGTTTTCAGTTCAGCTAAGGCAGTTTCCATCCTGCGAGTGTGTCTGGTTGATGGTGGCCTGTCTGTAAGAACACCACATAATCAGAAACCGAACCCAGTCTTGGAATCAAAGGAAACAGTACATCCCGAGCGACCCAAAAAGAAAGGACTAAACGGAAAAGACTCGAGAAAGACATCTAGACGGATGACTCGTGGGTGGTATAACTTCCTTAGGATTTCGGCTTTGTGGGCCTAGTCCCATTCGAAGGAAGGTCCACGTGAGATTACTCCCCAGACTTTTGACTCGAGTGTACGGACGGACTTTCCTTTGTAGGGGTATGCCATACGCGAGTTGGTCGTGCCTTGACAGATAAGGCGGACTCGGGAAAGGGGGGAAACTCGTGATATAAGATCGACGGAGTTTCGACGCTATAAACCCTCTACATACTATGCAAAGACCCGACACACGGATAGACGGTAGGTCCTATAATAAGGAAGGTTTATTTTAGGAAAGTTGAAAGTTGAGGTTCGAATGAAAAAATGAACGAATTTCCGAGAGTTTTGAAAACTGAAAACGGAATTTCGAAAACCGAGATTAGAATTTTGAAAAGGAAAATTCCGAAAATCAAGGTGGTGGGGGTGGAAATTCGAGAATTAAAACGGGCAGCATGCCGACTATAGAAAAGGATATTTTGAGTCAAATCTTTGATCCTAAATTTCGGCAGCATTCCGAGTTTTGAAAATCGGATATTTTGAAAAGGTGAGTCCCGAAATGGGCAGTATTTCGGGTTTTTCAAAATTGGGTGTTTTAGAATGACGGGTCCCGAAATGGACAGTATTTCGGGTTTTTCGAAAAGGTGGGTATTTTTTGGAAAGAGGCAATTTTGAAATGACGATTTTTTTGAAAATTGACACGGAAACCAAGTAGCACGTAGTCAAACAAGCATTATAACGACGCTCATGTATGCTTTATACTAAGTCTCGGTCGGTCAAAATAGGGACTATACCAACAACGATGGCTTTCTCATGTGATGGACGGACTCCCTAAGCCGAGTTGGTCTTAGGACATGCCGCAAAACCGAGACGAGTTCCACCATCGATGTCTTTAGCGCACCCATGTAGGAATGCACCGTGGTATAGTGGGACGTCGGTCACAAGTAACCGGCCCGGGCAAAAATGGGTTATGCATGAATCATTAAACTAATGCGCGCACACTATTCTACGAACGATTTCTCTTCGAGTCTCACCCTAGGAACCCCGATGACATGTGGTACATCAGGTATCCCCAGCGGAGTCGCCAAATTGTGGACATGACGTAGGTCCACCCCGACGCGGCGAAGCGCGGGTTTGGGTAGGCGAATGAATCTCGTGGTAAGATTGTTCTCGGGTTCGAAATTTAAGTCAAAATGGAGTCGCCACCGAATTTTGTGGTTATTCGGAACCATACGAGCCCACTCTATGTCGTCATGGGCTATACACAAAGTAAGCCCACTCCGATTTCAGAGTTTATGGGGCTCGTCCCTTTGCATTGCGATACCGATACCATCTACACCGGTAATTGTGTAAAGAATGACTCTCGTGCGCCAAGGGTTTCGGACATCCGGAAACCAAGGTTCTGAGTAAGGGGTGAGGGTATGTGTTGGGAAGCCCACTAAGGACACCCAACCCCGCCCGCACATGGCGGCCTCTACTAAGACATCGTTCGTGTTCGTGATACGCGCGCTAGTAAAATAATTAAATGATATGCAAACAGCGTTTTGTCTAAGCATGCGAATTTTGCGTTAACTACGTCATTTAATGCATCTTAATACTTGTCGAAGTGGTTTAGCATGCGAGGTTCATTTATAAAGCGTAAAGCAAGTAAATAAATAAAACTCGAAAATAAATAAATAACGTACAAGTTACACGGGCGGAAATACAACCCGGAGTTCACAATACAACAATACGTAAAGAAATGAAATAAAAAAATAACGCGATATAATTGAAGGGACGGACCCGTATGTAAACTAGACCTCCAAAATATGTAGGCGGACTAACCTCGATTAAATATGCATTATGTCGCATATTAAACGAAGGACGGGAACATGAGACTGCGGCATATTGCTAGCCTAATCTCACGTCCCGTAGTCTTGTCCCGACTTATCACGTCAAAGTGGTCAAAGTCGTTCTACGTGTCGTGATGTGTGTGAGTTTTGAAAAATAGGAAGGTCGGATGATGGTCTAAAGTCGATAAAGAATGGGGCTCGAAATATGTGTCCAAGCCCTCGGTATTGCGGGTTATGAGACCCACTCGATCGAGTCATTGACTGACTCGGTCGAGTGTGTCATTAGCGTGGCTACTGACCAATTTTTGGGGTGCTACTCGATCGAGTGGCCTATGGCACTCGATCGAGTGCCCCCTGTACGAGAGGTAACTCGCCTTGTTTTTTGACTTAAAATCGATAGTCGGCCTAACCAAGTACGAATATTACGTGATTCGTACTTAATGCGACCTCCGGTATTATAATCGTATATGAGCGATTATAATACCGTCATCGGGACTTCATGAAAATGTTTTATGTTAGATTAGGAAATTTTGAATTGGTGACGAAATGTATCCCTCTACGTCACGACATCGGAACTAACCCTTTCGGGTTATGTGATGTCGGTTTTCGTGTCAACGGGTTTCGTACCAATTATGGAAAGGGGATTAAATCCGTTCAACTACGACGGATCACGATCTCGTCACGCCTTGAGTACATTGGGGCGGGGCTCCTCGAAAGGGCTCCACCTCCGTCGTTGCTCGTAAAGGGATTAGACGGACCAAAAGTGATCATCGTAGTTAAACGTTTTAAAACCGATTTTGATACTAGTTTTATATATACGCGGTATTATTAATATAAACGACGATAAAATGATATAAAACAAAGATATAAAAGATGCAAAAAAATGTTAGTGTTAGCGTCGGTGTTACTACGATCATAATACGAAAATGTACATAAAACGATATAGAAAAGAGATAGAAAAGGGGTTTAGGACACCCTCAACATACATGCTAGTATAGGACCTCGGAAATGGACTCGTAAATAGCGGCATGGCTTGAGAGTATCGAGGACGTACGTGAGTTATGGTGTGTATGGGTGTTGTGTCGGTTTCCGAGGGACAAAGGGGCTCGGGATTGACGTGGTTTTGCTTAGGGTTTGTAGTGTAGAGTGTAGGGTGAAAGTAGGGTGAATGTAGGTTAAATGCTTTAGAAGAATTCTAAAAAAAAAAGGTTGTGAATGCATGGGGATGTCGTGGTATTTATAGGCATTTCCCACGACATAGGGGGCACTCGATCGAGTGGCCCTAGTGCACTCGACCGAGTGCCTTAGAAAATGGGCCAAGTCCAGGTAAAAAGGCTCCACTCGATCGAGTGGGGTCAATCCACTCGATCGAGTGGGTCAAGCGGGTGAGAAAAATAAGGGGAGTTTTGACTTTGTAGATTTGTTTATTATTTTTTGAATTTATTTGTGCGCCAATCTGAACCTGGCTGACTTACGAGACGGTTTCGCCTTTGACTGGGTTTTTACCCGGTCGCCAAAAGACGGGAAATATTTTTGGTGTCGGTTTTGGCCCAAATTAGTCTTATTTGACTCGGAACGACCCACTAGGCCTGAATTTGAGGTTCTTTTTGTGAGATTTTACTCCGTTAAAAAGTCCATGTCGGATATTATGAATTCCGAGCCCAAATCCGAGTATACTAAGTCACGTTGACGTCCAATCATCATCGGGTGTTTTTCGGAGACTACCATAGACACGTGGCAGTCAAAATGCGGGTGTCTACAGAATGGCTTGTTGAGCAACTATGCAGTAAGGAACAAGGCCGAGAAAGAAACAGTGGAAAAACCTGAAGGTTCAGCGCAGAACCGCCTGATAATCCATGTGATATCAGGGGATGCAGATGGCCAGACAAGCAAGAGAGGCCAGAAAAGGCAAATCCGCAAATTGAGAAATCAAATCTGCTACGCTGAAAGGGCGGGAAGTCCAAAGGGTATGACCCTGAGCATCACCCCTGAGGATGCAGGGCGAGTAATACACCCCCACAGTGATCCGTTGGTGCTGTTCCTCGAAATCAGTAATCACATCGTAAGAAGATGCATGGTGGATACTGGTGCATACAGGAACTTATTGTACAAGGACGTCTTCAAGAAAATGGGTCTGGAGAAAAGACACCTGAAACCTGCCCCTGGATCATTGTACGGGTTCAGCGGGGCAGGCGTGCTTCCCATGGGAATTATAGATTTGCCAGTGACATTCAGAGAGGGGACCTTCGCCAGGAATGTCAGGGCATCATTTGTTGTGGTAGACTCGAAATCTGCCTACAACGCCCTAATAAGCAGAGCCACCTTGGATGAAATTGAAGCCGCCATATCAATCAGGGCCCTAACCATAGCCTATTTGACAGACTTCGGCATGGAGGGAAAATTACACGGGGATCAAGAATCAGCCAAACACTGTTACACAGTAGCCTTGCAAACCCATGAGACCGAGAGAAAAGGAAAAAGAAAAATTGACAGTTCCCCCAGCAGGGAGGGAGAGATTCCAGCAGGCCAGCAGGCAGCTAACCACCTTGAACCTGGGGGGGGAAAGCATGCTGGTAGACCTGGAACCAGGAAGACAAGTCCTCATAGGGGCTGACCTGGAAGAGTCCTACCAAGCAGAGCTGATCAAGGTCATGAGAGACAACATGGACGTGTTCGCCTACTCGGCGGATGAAATGCCGGGAGTCGACCCGGCTCACATCGTTCATAGGCTGAACGTGAGTCCGGAGGCTCGCCCTGTGAAGAAGAAGAAGAGAAATATGTCTGCGGAGAAGGACCTGGCTATCAAGGAGGAAATAGAAAAACTTTTGAAGGCGGATTTCATAGAAATCTGCGACTACCCTGAATGGCTAGCGAATGTCGTAATGGTTAAGAAGTCGTCGGTTGCATGGAGGATGTGCGTGGACTTCACAAACCTGAACAAAGCCTGCCCGAAGGACTGCTACCCCCTCCCAAGAATAGACCAGCTATTAGACGCCACTAGTGGGTACACTATGCTGAGTTTTCTGGATGCTTTTTTATGGTACCATCAGGTGTATCTTTGGCAGCCCGACAGGGTAAAGTGTGCCTTCATTACCAGCTCTGGCACTTATATGTATAAAATGATGCCATTCGGGCTGATGACGCAGGCGCCACCTACCAAAGGTTAGTCGACAAAGTCTTCGAAGACCAGAAAGGGAGGAATCTAGAGGCTTACGTCGACGACGCTATCGTAAAAAGTAAGGGGGACAGTGAACACCTGATGGATTTGCAGGAGACTTTTTCATCCCTGCGTTCCTACAAAATGAAACTCAATCCAAAGAAGTGTACGTTTTGAGTTCATTCTGGTAAGTTCCTGGGCTTCCTGGTCAGCTCCAGAGGGATAGACGCCAACCCAGAGAAGGTTCAGGCTGTCTTAGATCTCCCAGAACCCAAAACCATAAGAGACATACAGCGCCTGACATGCAGGATGGCCGCCCTGGCGCGCTTCATCGCCAGGTCAGCAGACAAATCAACCCCATTCTTCAAAGTATTGAAAGGGAACAAGCAGTTCAAATGGGAAGACGAGCAGCGAGAAGCTTTTGAACAACTAAAGGAGCATTTGAAGAAACTCCCTGCCCTGGCAAGACCAGTAGCAGGGGAAAAGCTTTTTCTCGACATCGCCGTAACTAATTAGACGATAAGCACGGTGTTCTTGAGGGAAGAAGCAGGTGCCCATCAGCCCATATACTTCGTAAGTCATGCCCTAGGGGCAGCGGAAAGAAATTACCCGGTGGTCGAGAAAGCAGCCTACGCGGTCGTTATCGCAGCCAGAAAGCTCAGGCCATACTTTGACGCGCATCCCGTTTTAGTGCTGACCGATCAACCCCTGGAGAAGGTACTGGAGAAATTTGAGAAGTCTGGGAGGCTGCTTAAATGGGCCATCGAATTGAGCGGGCTGGGAATATCTTACCAGTCCAGGACCGCCATCAAAGCGCAGGCTTTGGTGGATTTCCTGGCCGAGTGTTCCCACTCGGAGGAAGATGACCTCCCTGTCGGAGAATGGGTGGTGTACACAGATGGGTCCTCCACAGCCAATGGTGCGGGGGCAGGGGTCGTGCTGACCAGCCCGGAGGAGTGGACTTCGAGCACGCGCTCAGGTTCGCCTTCCCTGCATCAAACAATGAGGCCGAGTATGAAGCCGTTCTTGCAGGGATCAAGCTAGCCAGAGCCGCAGGGGCAGAGCGAGTTATCATAGAAACAGACTCCCAGCTCATTGCTAACCAGATTAATGGAGAATACGAAGCTAGGGATCAGGCCATGGCTGCGTACCTAGAGAAAGTAAAACAGGAATTATCAGGTTTGAAATCCTACGAAGTCAAGCAGATCCCCAGGTCCCAGAACAACAGGGCGGACACCCTGTCAAAACTCGCTAGCTCCAGCCTGCAAGACATAAGAAGATCAGTCTGGGTGGACGTTGTCTAGGAAAAGTCCACCACCTGCCGGACGATCAATGCAATTGAAGAGGCAGAGCTGAAAAACTAGATGACCCCCATCATCCAATTTAAGAAATATGGAACCCTTCCCTCTGACCCTGCGAAAAAAAGAAGGATGCCAGCAAAAGCAGCATGGTTCATACTAATCGGGGAGGAGTTGTACAAGAAGTCATTCTCCTCACCCCTCCTCAAATGCCTGGGGGCAGGGCAGGCTGCGGAGGTTCTGGATGACATTCACTCGAGAATCTGCGGTCATCACATAGGAGGGAGGTCGCTAGCCCACAAGGCCCTAAGAGCAGGCTACTACTGGCCTACCCTGCTAGCCGATGCGAGAGACCTAACCCAGAGATCCAGGAAATGTCAGTTATTCGACCCAGCAATTCATGCCCCGGCCCAGGAACTCAGACCAATCTTATCTCCCATCCCTTTCGCACAATGGGGGATGGATATACTGGGACCATTTGCTGTGGCAACGGGGGGCCGAAAGTTTTTAATAGTCGGAATCGATTACTTTACCAAGTGGATCGAGGCTGAAGCAGTTCCGAATATCACCGAGCCTGCAGTCAGGAAAGTTCGACCACGGGAGGCAATTTGACAATGACCCCCTGAGAAAGTGGCTGCAAGGCCATGGCATAGCAGTCGCTTACTTCGCTGTCTACCATCCCCAAACCAACGGGCAGGCAGATGGGCAGATGAATTGCCAAGCATTCTTTGGTCAATAAGGACTACCCGGAAAGAGTCCACGGGTCAGACTCCCTTCGGCCTGGTTTACGGGGCAGAGGCCCTGCTACCCATTTAGGCAAGGATCCCCACCCTGCGGTCCCAGCAGTATAACAGAACGGATAATGTAGCAGCGATGACTGAAGCCTTGGACCTGGTCAGTGAAGTAAGGCAGGAGGCTGGCGTTAAGATAGTCATCTGCCAGCAGCGAATGAGGAAAGCTTACAATAAGAGGGTAAATGAAAGGAGTTTCCAAGTAGGGGACTTAGTCTTAAGAAAAACGTAGGCGGTGGGAAGATCAAAAGAGCATGGGAAGCTGAGCGCCAATTGGGAAGGCCCGTATGAGGTTACCCGGATTATGGGGCCAGGTACCTACAAAATCGTCAATCTTGGAGGCCAGGAGTTGGCTGCCCATTGGAACGCAGACACCATGAAAAAATACTATGCCTGAGCACAAGAGGATTAAAGGATTTTCTTTCTTTTTGCTATTTCCCAATAATTGGCGGAGAACGGTCAGAATAGAATGTCGACGGCTCCGACCACAAATATGTTAAGGATGTTTTTTAAAATGAAAAGGTTTGAAGTTTATACTCGTTGTCCGTTCAAATTCGCATTTTTCACGCACAAGCAGGGGGCAATAGGGGGAGGCCCCCTGTTGCCAGAACCAAGAAAAATGGACACCCCAACAAAATCCCAAGTCCTCCTACTTTCCCCTAGGCAGGCAGGGTGCAGGCTCTCTGGACTTCGACCAGAAGCCAGGGCCAGGCCGGGCCCCACGCGCCGAATGAACAAGGACTGGGGGCATCCCCCAACCTTGTATAAAAACGGTAAGTCCTCCTGCCTGCCTCTTGGCAGGCAGGGGGCTGGCCCCCTGGAATTCGACCAGAAGCAAGGGCCAGGCCGGGCCCCTTGCACCGAACGAACAAAGACTGGGGGCATCCCCCAACCTTGTATAAAAAACACTTATGTCCTCCTGCATACCTCTGGGCAGGCAGGGGGCAGGCTCCCTGGACTTCGACCAGAAGCCAGGGCTGGACCTGACTCTGAAGGAAAAGCAGGCAAAATAGAAAACAAAAGGGATACATTCATAAACAAATGAAAGTTTGATAAGAGGACGATAAAATCCTTAAGTAAAAGAGTTTAAACATTACACCAAAATGGCAGCCGGCCACATCAGGGCCCGGCGCGCAAAAAGATTAGAAAATCAGCAAGGGAGCAAAGGCGCGGTAGGGTAAGTGTTGGGTTTGTTGATGATGACTAGCCTATTTAATTAGTGTTTTCTTAGTTTAACTTTTCAGGTTATGCTTAATTGAAAATTAGTTGATGAATGTTGAGATTGATCGTTTGAAGATCAAGACGAGAAGCCGAAAGAATCAAGAACGTCATAGAGTGTCACGATGTAAAGGTAAGAGTCTTTTGATATATTGTAGTTAGTTCTAGTAACTAGCCAACCCAACTGTTTGCAACAGTTCGGTTGACTGTTACTTCCGTTCGACCCTCTTCAAAAGGAAAAGATTTCAAATCTCAAAGATTTTATCATTTAAATCTTTTCAAACTGATTTTTAAGTGTAGTGGTAAGCAAGCAAGTTGTTTTTGTTTGATCAAAAACGGTTTCCCAAATAAACCCCAAAATGGTTGGGAAGCTTTTTACCAAACACCAAAAGAGAGCTCTCTCTCTCTCCTAAAGTAGTTACCTCAAAAGTTGTGTTTGTCCTATTTTGCTTGGCATCAACCTTGAGTTTCATCCTTCACTTTTATTTGGAAAACTTTCAACTTGCTTTCCTTGTCTCACATCTTCAAGATTGCCCTTCTTATGTCTCCTTGATAAAACCAACTCTTTTGATTCTTCCTAAAAGTGTTGACTTCTTTGAAGAAGCTTCAATCTTGATGTTTGCCCCTCTATAAAAAGAGTTGCTCCACCACACTTATTTCTTAAGACTTTTCAGCTAAAAATCTCTCTTTGCAAATTGTCTCTTAAAGTTTCAAAATCTAGAAAACTCTTTGCAAAATATTTTCAAAGTCTTCAAAAGTCACAGTCGAACGAACTGCTGCATTGTGTCATGAGTGTTCTTGTCTAAATTAGTTAGATTGTAATATCGTAACTTCCTTGTAAGTTAATTAGAGTCGTGACCGGAGTAGGTCATTGGAGAGTTAGGAGACGGAGTAGTCTTCCTAACTCGAGAGTCGTAACCGGAGTAGGTTATTGGTTCTTATTGTAAGGGTTTAAGTTTTCGGAGTAGATTACTTAACAATTATTAATAAGAAAAGCATTGGACGTAGGCCTTTAGAGTGTTGGCCGAACCAATTCAAAAACGCAATGTGTTCATGTTTTTCTCTTTACTTCCGCCGCATACAAAGTAGAACACATGTCGTTTTGCTTCGCTCTAATTTGTTCGTGGATTAATATTAGTTTTAGATGTGTTTTTCAAAGTACTTGCAACAGTCGATATACTGTAACATTTCTCTGTAACATTACCTTTGGTTAAGAGAAATAGAGGCAGTCAGACAACAGTCTACCATACTGTGACATTTGCTCTGTGGCTGTATCCTTTGCCAAGGCAAATTTGTCACAGTCAGACTGACTGTAGCATTTACTTATCTTCACTTCTTTATATATTTAGTAGTCCACTTAGTTTAATTCTCCTTAATCCATAAAGTTGGAGTTAAAATTTTAAAAAGGTACCTAATTCACCCCCTCCCCCTCTTAGGTACTTAGGATCCATAAACTCTTCAATTGGTATCAGAGCCTAGTACTCTTCAAAAGGCTAACCACCCTAGAGTTTGATCCTACGATATGGATTCTTCAAAACACTCCAAAATTCCGGTCTTTACCGGTGAGAATTTTGGATGGTGGAAACTTAAAATCGAACACTATATCAAGAGTATTGACTATCAATGTTGGAAAATTATAAAAGATGGACCTATAGAGATTAATGTCGTCGATACCATAACCGGAAAATTCACAACCAAAGATGAGTCTAAATATGATGAAAAGGACTTTAAAATTGTCGAGAAAAATTCCAAAGCCATGTTTATCCTCCAACGATGTGTCGGAGAGGAGGAAGTGAGTCGCATTAGTGGATGTCCTTCGGCTAAGGAGATTCGGGATTCCCTCGAGCTTACTTATGAGGGTACGTCTCAAGTCAAAAAGCACCGTATTGACCTTCTCATGCAACAATATGAGATGTTTCACATGTCAAAGGACTAATCCATTAAAAGCTTGTCAAGTCAGTTTTCTTGTATCATTAATGAGCTTAAGAGTCTAGGAAGAGATTTCGAGTCGGAAGACATCATTCGAAAAATTCTTCGTAGTCTTACTGATAAATGGCAACCAAAGGTCACCGCCTTAGAGGAAGCCAAAGACCTATCCAAATTGACCCTTCATGAAATAATGGGGTCACTAATGGCTCACGAACTAAACCTCGTGAAGCGTTCTAGTGACAACGCCAAGGGAAAGGGTCTTGCTCTAAAGTCCACCTCAAGTGATGAGGAAGAGGACGAAGAGGATGGGTTTGCCATGTTTACAAAGAACCTAGTCGGATTGGTAAATGGTCAAGGAAACCATAAGTTCAACAACAACTCTTATAAAAAACGTTTTCCTAAAAAACGACCTAACTCAACTATAGGATGTTTTAAGTGTGGTGATAAAAAATCATCAAATTAAGGAATGTCCTAAATGGGATGATATTAGGTCTAGGGAAAAACGTGACAAGGCTAAAAAGGAATACAAACACAAAGTCATGTCGGCTATTTGGGGTATGTCGGATTCTGAGGAAGAGGAAACCATAGAAGAGGAGTTAGAAGCTAAAATGTGTCTCACCAAAAATAATAACTCCAAAATTGAACACCTTAGGTGTCTCATGGCTAATCCCGATGATTCCGACTCCGACTCCGATAATGAGGTAATCAAACTTAAAGCCAAGGTCCGAACTTACTCTAAAGATAAGGTGTGTAAGATTCTTGATAGTCTATTTGATAGGTGTCGTAGCCAAACTAAAAGGTCGTTGGCTATGCAAGAAGAAATAGAAGAAATAGTCATTGAAAACATCCGTCTTAAAGAAGCTCTCCAAGCAACAGACAATGTGACTGTGACTTCTGAAGTTAAAGAAGAGATAAAAAATTTGAAAAAGACTAATAAGAGTCTAATGAATGAACTTCAAAGTCTAAAAAGGGAAACATCCAATCAACCTAAGTGTAATGAGTCTTTTAACACTAAAGAAATAGAGTTGTCCACCGAGAATGAGCATCTTAAGACTAATCTCAACATCACTAAAGGTGAGTTGAGAAAACTTCATGAAAAACTCGTAACCATTGAAGCCTTGGAATGTAATGCTATATCTCCGAGAATGCTTCACTTGGAAGCATGTACTCACAATCTTGAATGTCAATTTGAGCAAAAAGATAAAATCATTGGTGAACTCAAAGTCAAAAATAACACTCTTGAAGAAGAACTCAAGAAAGTGTCTAAAGAAAATGAGTCGCTCACTTCGACCATTCAAACCACCATTAATGAGTTAATCAAGGCTAGGCGTGTGTATAGAACTTGGGAAGGAAGTCAAACCGTTCTAAACTTTCTCACTAAACAAGATGATTTGTGTTGAAAAAAGGGTGGAAAAGGGTTCAAATGGAACAGACGTGAAGACTGTAACATTTACGACCCCGATCCCTCTAAAACAGATTTTAGAAAACAAAAATATGTCGCACTTCCCGATACATTATATGCTATCATTGTGGTAAAACCAGACACTACCACCACGATTGTAAGCTTAAGTATCATGGTCCGAAAAGGAACAATAGTCCGAAAAAGAGGAATGGTCCGAAAAAGAACAATGGTCCGAAAAAGAACAAACAAATGTGGGTTAGAAAAACCACAGTCAGTCCGACTGTTACTAAGGGACTCAAACAAGTTTGGGTTCCTAAAACTAACCCTTTATTTGCTTGTAGGGCTTGGTGAGAGGCCGCCGCTATTGGTACCTAGATAGTGGATGCTCTCGTCACATGACGGGAGACAAGAGCCAATTCCTCTCACTTGAAGCATATAATGGTGGCACGGTAACCTTTGGAGACAACAAGAAAGGTGAAGTTATAGGTCTTGGAAATGTTGGTAAGTCTTCATCGGTTTATGTCGACAATGTGCGGCTTGTCAAAGTTTGAAGCATAATCTCTTAAGTATTTCTCAATTATGTGATCGTGGTAATGTGGTAGAATTTAGTGCTAATTTTTGTCGTATAATTGATGCCGCTTCTCATGAAGTTGTTCTTGAAGGTAGAAGAGTCAAAGATGTATACTTAACCGACTTGAACACCTTAAATGGTCAAACTATGTCTTGCATGAGTGTTATGAAAAATGACCCTTGGTTGTGGCATTAAAGATTTGGGCATGTTAGCACTAAAACTCTAAATACTCTTAAAAGGCTAGATCTAGTAGATGGTTTCCCTAACATGAAGTTTGAGTTTGATAAAGTATGTGAACAATGTGCAAAATGCAAACATGTTAGAAGCTCCTTTAAATCCAAAAAGATTGTTAGTACAACTCGACCTCTACAATTGTTGCATATTGACTTATGTGGTCCTATGAGAGTGAGGAGTAGAGGTGGTAGTCGATATGTTTGTGTGATTGTTTATGATTACTCTAGATTTGTGTGGACTTTATTCTTAAGTTCCAAAGATGAAGCATTTGATGAATTTCTTATTTGGTTAAAAAGGATTCAAAACAAACTTGACCTAAAATTAGTGTCTATTAGAACCGATCTTGGAACCGAATTTGAAAATTCATCTTTTGGTGCTTATTGTGATGAAAATGGAGTAAATCATAACTTTTCGGCCCCTAGAACCCCCCAACAAAATGGTGTTGTTGAAAGAATGAATAGAACCCTTGAGAGCATGGCTAGAACAATGCTTTTGTGTAGTAAGTTGCCTAGAAGCTTTTGGGCCGAGGCCATTAGCACAGCTTGCTACATTCATAATCGAGTCATGATAAGAAGCATAATCAACAAAACACCAAATGAATTGCTACGTGGAAGAAAACCTAATATTTCCTACTTTAGATGCTTTGGGAGCAAATGCTTCGTTCACAATAATGATAAAAATAATCTAGGAAAATTTGACCCACGTTGTGATGAGGCCGTGTTCTTGGGCTATTCTAGTCATAGTAAGGCTTATAAAGTTTATAATAAAAGAAATATGACAATGGAAGAAAGTGTGCATGTCATTTTTGATGAATCTAGTCTTCTTGAGCAGGTACAAAATGATGAGGAAGATGATGATTTTGAAATTGGACTCGTACAAAATGAAGGCACACTTCAAGAAGGTGAAAGTGGTGAAGCTGCTAAACCATAGTCGGACAGACTGTTGCATTCTGATGAGGGCACAAGTTCAGGGGGAACAAACAATCCTCCTGATACTGATCTTGCCTCCACTATTCAAGCAGCCTCTCATGGGAAAGGACTAGGAGAGTCCTCTACATCTGGCGTGAAGTCATCCATCAGCCAATATACCACAGTCGACGAGACTGTTGCAGTCGAGGAGGAAATTGAAGCTTTCACTCCAAGGAAATGGAAGCATCAAAGCTCATATCCTCTCTCAAATCTGACCAGTGACGTAAGATCCGGAGTTTGAACAAGATCCTCCTTCAACAACTTCTATGCATGCAATGCCTTTGTCTATCAAATCGAACCTCCAAATGTCACAGTCGCCTTGACTGATGCGGATTGGTTAATTGCCATGCAAGAAGAGCTCAATCAATTCAAAAGGAATGAGGTATGGCATCTTGTCTCTAGACCATCTAATCGTACCGTCATTGGTACTAGGTGGGTCTTTCGCAACAAGCTAGACGATTCCGGTGAAATCGTAAGGAAGAAAGCTAGACTAGTGGTGCAAGGTTACAATCAACAAGAAGGTATTGATTTTGACGAAACCTATGCACCAGTAGCTAGACTTGAGCAATTCGTCTCCTAATAGCTTTTGCGGCCCACAAAGGCATCAAACTTTTTCAAATGGATGTTAAAACCGCTTTTCTAAATGGTTATCTTGAAGAAGATGTCTTTGTGGAGCAACCTCCGGGTTTTATAGATAATGATTATCCCGAACATGTTTACAAACTCGACAAAGCACTTTATGGTTTAAAACAAGCTCCAAGGGCTTGTATGACCGCTTCTTGAAGTTCTTGCTCGAAAATGGTTTTAAAAGAGGTTCGGTGGATAAGACATTGTTTATAAAGTCACAGTCGGATGGACTGTTGGTTGTCCAAGTATATGTCGATGACATCATATTTGGAGAAACAAATGAACTCCTTAATCTTTATTTCTCTAATCTAATGAAATCGGAGTTTGAGATGAGCATGATGGGTGAACTTGGATTCTTTCTTGGACTTCAAATCAAGCAATCGAAAGAAGGAATCATGATTCACCAACAAAAGTACATAAAGGAAATGCTAAAGAAATTCGGGATGACCAATGCCAAGCCTTTCTCTACACCCATGGTATCTTCATTCAAAATGGATAAAGACGAGAATGGTAAGATTATTAGCGATTCGGTGTATAGAGGTATGATTGGCTCGTTGCTCTACTTGACCGCTAGTAGGCCCGATATACTATTTAGTGTTTGTTTATGTGCTAGGTTCCAATAAAATCCGAAAGAATCCCACTTCAAGGCCGTAAAAATAATTCTTCTGTATTTGGTTGGAACTCAAGTACTCTACTTATGGTACCCCTCACATAGTCCCTTTGATCTTGTAGGTTTTACCGACGCGGATTATGCCGGGTGCACGGTCGATAGGAAAAGTACCTCGGGTGTTGCCACCTTCTTGGGTCCATGTCTCACCTCTTGGGGCTCTAAGAAGCAAAACACGTTTGCCTTATCAACGACCGAAAGTGAGTACGTTAGAGCCGCTCATTGTTGTTCTCAAGTCTTATGGGTACGTCAACAACTTGTGGATTATGGTATGTTTTTCGACTACATTCCCATTATGTGTGATAACACTAGTGCGATTAACATTTCCAAAAATCCGATTCAACATTCAAAAACTAAACACATAGATATCCGTCATCATTTTCTTAGAGATCACGTAGAAAAGGGTCATATTAAGCTTCTTTTTTTGTAATACCGAAGATCAAATAGCCGACATATTTACTAAACCGTTAGCAAGAGACCAATTTGAAAAGTTTCGACTTGAACTTGGTTTGATTAATTGTTCGACTTAATTCCGTATGCTTACTTGCTTCCTCGTATGATTGGTTAGAAGAATCGTTCTCCCTTGTTCTAGTTGTATCGTATTTTTCTAAGTATGTGATTTATATGTGCATGGTTAAATTGTTTGTTCTTGTGTTAGTGTTAAATTGACTACTACCCTTTGAGTTCTCCCATCTTTCCATTTCTTACCTATAAAATAAACCCATAAAATAAATTACCCTCTACACCTCTTTGTCCAAAAAATTAAACCATTTACCCTCTTTTTTGTGTTGTTTCACGTGCCTTCCATCCCCTTACCCAAGTAAAACCTACTCCTACTCCTACTCTATCTCTATCTCTAGTCTTAAACCCTACCCCTAGTCTTACCTAGTCTTCCCCTTCTTTAATCATCCCCCTTCCCAATACTGACATTACTTCCATCACATCCCCTCTTTATTTCCCCTTCCCCAAGTTATCATCATCATCATTATGGTTCAAATTCATCCTTTCTTCCTTGTTTACTTGTTGATATTTTAGCCTGGTTTTCGTGGTTTTTTTTTTAAAAAAAAAACGAAAATTGAAAATCCAAAAAGTTACGTTACTTATTACTACCTCTTTATTACTACCTTTCCCATCTTCTTCTTCTCTCTTTATTACTATCTTTCCTCCTTCTCTCTATCCTATTAAGTCAAAAATTCAAAATAAACCAAAAACCATGGTTAGAACCTCTCTTAATCGTCCAATCCATGTAACTCCTCTTAATACTATAGATCCATCTTTAATGGATGTCGTAGCCTCCCTCCATCCTTCCCCAAAACCAAAAACGAAAGATCCTCAAGAAAATACTTCTAGCAAGGTTAAAGGAAAAAGGGGTCGAAGTACTGCTCCATCCAAAGTAACGAAATCCAAAGTTTCGGCCTCACTAGAACCGACTCCTATTACTGTATCTGCAACTGATAAATCGCCGGAGAAAAAGCGAAGGAAAAGTAACAGGGTTACTAATGCTCCAAAGACCACCGTTCCATAAGATCGGTCCGCTTCTCCCTCGGATATTATCAAGAATGTGGTTGACAGTATACTTGACACTGAGAAAACGGTGTCCAACAAAACCGTTCCTAAGGGTCAGCCATGCATGTCTGAAAAATCCGGGTCGGAAGCATCGTCGAAAAAATATGGGTCGGAAGCTCCATCAAGTTCGGGTTTGCTTAGAACAAGAGCTCAGTCCGCTACGGGAGATGGTTACGGAAATGCAAGCGGATATCCATGTCCTAAAGTCTCTTCAAGTGAATACGGGCGAGGCGGATGACGAGGACTGTATCGATGATGATGATGATTAGCTTGTTTAACCCACCCACCCTCCCTTATTATTAAACAAAAACTTACTTCTTCTACTATCCCCTTCCCTGTTTGTTTTTATGAACTCTTGTGTTTTGTATCGTTAACACTGCTTGCAACAGTCCTGGTGACTGTTGCCTCTGGAACATCTTTTAACTTTGCTACTATATGTCCTATGCTTATGTTTCTGTGGTATTGCTTTGACTAAGGTGTGTTTTTCTTGATTCTTTGATGATGCCAAGAGGGGGAAAAGGTAAAGCATGCGTAGTTAGTCGTTATTTAAGACTCCCTTGCTAATTGTGTCTAAGTAAATGTGTTAGTTATTCGATTTAGGTATTCTTAACCTTTTTATGCTTAATCTCTCTTTCTTATGTGAAACCTAATTAAATGATGATTGTGATCGACTAACTTGTTGAGGGGGAACTTCTAAACACTTATTTTTTATTGGGCTTGTCATCATCAAAGGGGGAATTTGTTGGGTTTGTTGATGATGACTAGCCTATTTAATTTGTGTTTTCTTAGTTTAACTTTTCAGGTCATGCTTAATTGAAAATTAGTTGATGAATGTTGAGATTGATCGTTTGAAGATCAAGACGAGAAGCCCAAAGAATCAAGAACGTCATAGAGTATCACGATGTAAAGATAAGAGTCTTTTGATATATTGTAGTTAGTTCGAGTAACTAGCCAACCCAACTGTTTGCAACAGTTCGGTTGACTATTACTTCCGTTCGACCCTCTTCAAAAGGAAAAGATTTCAAATCTCAAAGCTTTTATCATTTAAATCTTTTCAAACTGATTTTTAAGTGTAGTGGTGAGCAAGCAAGTGGTTTTTGTTTGATCAAAAACGGTTTCCCAAATAAACCCCAAAATGGTTGTGAAGCTTTTTACCAAACACCAAAAGAGAGCTCTCTCTCTCTCTCTCCTAAAGTAGTTACCTCAAAAGTTGTGTTTGTCCTAATTTGCTTGGCTTCAACCTTGAGTTTCATCCTTCACTTTTATTTGGAAAACTTTCAACTTGCTTTCCTTGTCTAACTTCTTCAAGATTGCCCTTCTTATGTCTCCTTGATAAAACCAACTCTTTTGCTTCTTCCAAAAAGTGTTGACTTCTTTGAAGAAGCTTCAATCTTGATGTTTGCCCCTCTATAAAAGGAGTTGCTCCACCACACTTATTTCTTAAGACTTTTCAGCTACAAATCTCTATTTGCAAATTGTCTCTTAAAGTTTCAAAATCTAGAAAACTCTTTGCAAAATATTTTCAAAGTCTTCAAAAGTCACAGTCGAACGAACTGCTGCATTGTGTCATGAGTGCTCTTGTCTAAATTAGTTAGATTGTAATATCGTAACTTCCTTATAAGTTAATTAGAGTCGTGACCGGAGTAGGTCATTGGAGAGTTAGAAGACGGAGTAGTCTTCCTAACTCGAGAGTCGTAACCGGAGTAGGTTATTGGTTCTTATTGTAAGGGTTTAAGTTTTCGGAGTAGATTACTTAACAATTATTAATAAGAAAAGCATTGGACGTAGGCCTTTAGAGTGTTGGCCGAAGCAATTCAAAAACGCAATGTGTTCATGTTTTTCTCTTTACTTCCGCCGCATACAAAGTAGAACACATGTTGTTTAGCTTCGCTCTCATTTGTTTATGGATTAATATTAGTTTTAGTTGTGTTTTTCACAGTACTTGCAACAGTCGATTTCTCTGTAACATTACCTTTGGTTAAGAGAAATAGAGGCAGTCAGACAATAGTCTACCATACTGTGACATTTGCTCTGTGGCCGTATCCTTTGCCAAGGCAAATTTGTCACGTGATGACTGTAGCATTTACTTATCTTCACTTCTTTATATATTTAGTAGTCCACTTAGTTTAATTCTCCTTAATCCATAAAGTTGGAGTTAAAATTTTAAAAGGGTACCTAATTCACCCTCTCCCCCTCTTAGGTACTTAGGATCCATAAACTCTTCAGTAAGGACAAGAGCCCTCAGAGGACGACTGCCCCGCATGTTAAGCAGGGGGGCACCTTGGTCAGGACCAGCAACCTCTTTAGGCGACTTGCGTGCCCAGGCATCATTCTTGATAGCATAAAGGTCTCTGAAGACATCCTCATTATGGTCAGGAAGCATTTCCCTAATAACTTCCATGACAAACCCCAAGGAAGAATTGGCGCCATCATTAAAGCTCGTTTCCACCGCAGCTTAAGCCTCCTGAATTATGTCGTCTCTCTCCTTCTGCCATTCCTCACTCTTCGCCTTCAAGTCATCCTGGGCCTTCTGAAAATCTGAGTCAGCTTTGGACAGGCGCTCCTCCAGATCAGTCACCTTTCTTTTGGTATGTTCCAACTCAGCCACCGCCTTCTTAGCCTGCTTTAGCTCAACAGCAGCCTGCCTGGCCTTTTTTAGCTCTTCCTCCAGGTTGGACACCTCTCTTATGGCTCTCTCACCCTGAGTCTTCCAGAGGGCCTCCTGGTCCTTAGCTTCTTCCAAATCACTCTCCTTCTTCGCCAGCCGGTCCTTCAAACCGGCAATAAGAGTAATGTCGTTCTCAATCAAGGCCAGACGGTCAGGGAGAGGAAGCCCAGGAGTAACAGCTAATTCTTCATCGCTCAGGCAGCTGAGTGCCGCCAACTCAGCAGAGGCCTGAAGTACCCGGGAAGTACGCTGGATGTACTGGAGGACTTGGTTAGTGGTGGAGGCTACAGACTTGGTAAGATGATCCGCCAAAACAGCACTCGAGTCAGAGAGAAGGGCGGAGACGTCAAGGCTGTCACCAGCAGTGTAGTGAAACTCGGTGTTCTCCTCTGAAAAGAGGGCGCTTGGGGTCCCATGAGCGGGACGCTTAGGGTCAGGTGTGTCGGTCTCTAAGTTAACCACATGCACAGCTCTTGTGGGCTCCCTGTTCCTTTTTCTCCTGCTTTCCAAAGGAACACTCTCCCCAGTCTCCTCTGAGCCAGGAGGCTGTGGTCCCAGGGGAGTGCGAGTCCCTGCAGGGGAACCTCCCTACTTGCTGATGGGAGAGGGGGTGGCCTCTGAGGCAGCCTCCGTCCCCACGCGCGGTAGCCTAGGAGGGAGAGGAAATCTCGCTCTATTGGCTGGGATACCCTTTAAGTACTTCATCAAATTTTTCTCACCCTTCTTGAAATTGGAAGGAAGGAGGGGGCGCTTTGCAACGATGGTGAAGTCGTCGTCCAGACCTAGGTTCCTCACCTCTCTCCTTGTCCAAGTTCGAGTGGCAAGGGCTGCAAGGCAAAAGAGGAATCAGTTAGAAAATTATGAGGGAAGGGCAAAAATGAGACAAGGCCAGTAATGTCCCTGAGCTACCTCTATCAAGGCAGGGATTCATGCCTACTCGAGTCAGATAGAGATCGGTAGTAATGAGCTCCGCATTAGAGAGCCAGAAACCAGGGCCACATACGCCTGATTTGTCCACATAAGCGACGAATTTCTCCACCAAATCCTCATCTTTTTTAGTCAATTTCACCTCCAAAGCCTTCCCCTCAACGCCAGGGTGGTATTCTTGGCGAGTTTTCAGTCTCGTATGAACGTGATTCCTGAAATGCCGGGGAATTTTCCACCCTGTAGCACTGTGCACATACAGGAAGTTGTTCTTCCAATCTTTCAAGCTATCTAAAACCGGCTAGACCAGGGTGTACCCCTTCTGCCTTTGGATAGACCAATATCCAGGGGAGCCCTCACTCCCAGAGGCCACCAGGCCATCTGCAGGCCAACCATGTACCTCAGCGCATCGATCGAAGGCTCCTCACAATGGAAAAGGCAAGTCCATGTATAAGATATCAGTGACCTCACTGCCATGGCGGTCAATTGGTCAATGGCCACGTTCATTCGCCTAAATACCTCCTCTAAAAAGGGGTGCAGGGGGAAACGCAAGCCAAATTACAGGCACTTGTGGTAGACGGCAATACAGCCGTCAGGAAGGCAGCAAACTGTGTCCCTCTCCCCATGAACGACAATTGTATACCCATCCCCAAAATTGTAAAAACGCTCAATGGCGTCAGCAACGTTTTTCTCCAAAATCAAATCCCGGTTCTTGGTCTCAGGATAGGTTTTAAGAGGGACTTGGTATTTGGCCTTGTCCAGATAATAAGTTTTTCCTTTCTCCCTAGGGATAAGTGGACCAGCGATGGTTGACGGGTCAATCTCCTTCGCCTTATCATCAGAGTCGATAACGTCGAAGGGAGCGGGGTCAGGAGAGTTGGCATCCCCATCCAGGCAATCCTCCCCAGTCATCCTAGCACTAGGCCCCCCAGAGGAGGAGGCCAGGTTAGCCCCAACCCTATCCCTACCCTCTTCCCTTTCAGTAGAGGATTCACTAAAATCCAAGATGCGAATACGATGACCGCTCATGATGACCAAGGAGAATAAAAATGAAGAAATGAAAAAACGAAGCTTGAGGAGAGGATTCTGACCTAAATTGATGGCTGATCAGACGAAGGCACAAGAAAGCAGTTCTTCAGTCTGAGTGTTTTTAGCAGAGGAAGGTTGTAAAAAGAGTTTGCTTGGGTTTGAAAAAGTGTAAAAGGGGGAAAAGGAAGAGGGGGGATGCTTTTATAGGAAAGGGCGGATAAAGAGTCACCCATCCTGAAGACCTTCCCGAGAAAAGCCCCCACGTGTCACACTTTCAAAACCCCACCACTCATCGCTTCCCGAGAAGCCTCGAAAAGGCAACGGAAGTCAAGAGGGTAATCATTGCATGACGTCATCCATTCATTCATTCAAAAAAAAAACAACAACAAAAACAAATAAGAAAGCCCGCCTGATTTCCTTTGGAAAGAAGCCCAAGAATGGCCATGAGTTACAAGCTACAGGAAAAGTATATTACAAAAGGAGCCTGACAGTTAGGCTCAATCAGCCTGCACTTGCAGGGCAAGGCCTAATCATCATCAAAACCTGGAGAGTAGTCTCCAGGGCTATCATAACCTCCAGCATCAGACCCCCAGTCCCAGTCGTCGGAATCTTTGAAAGGGTCATCAGGGCCATCATCTTCGTTCCTACCAGAGTAACTCTGGCCCTTACTATCCCCGGAATCGCGACTGCTAATGTCCCACTCCCTACCATAGAAGACTGCCTTGGCATTGTCACAGGAGCCACAACCCACTTTCCTCATCAGAGGAAAGAAAGGGTCTGACTAAGAAGAGGAGTTCAGTTCAGGGCAGCTGGGGTCAAACTGCTCTGGATGTAGCCAGGGGAAGCACTTGTGGCACCCCCGATAAAAGCAGCCTCCCGCCTGGGAGCAATGCTTAGGCATGGCCCAGCCGGAGGTGAAGCTTTTGCAGGGCGCTTGCCCGCTCTGACATAATCTCCCCTCCTGACACTCTGAGAAGAGCGAAGCTGAGGCCGCCTACTACGGCGTAGAGCCAAAAAGGCCGCCCTTGAATACTTCAGTCTACGACACCCCCTGAAGCAGAGGACGTCCAGGTAGACTCCACAGCGAAAAACAGTCTTCTTAATCCAAGACATCTTTTCTTTGAAGTGAAAGAGTAAAAGAAAAGTAGAGACGGGTTATGAAAGTAGCATGGGAGAATTGAAATTTATACAAAAGCAAAGATGGCATTAAAATTAATGGCGCTCCCAACCACCTCTATGAGAAGGAAAGCCAATCTACGGCCATGCACGAAAACCAAAAATCACTTTACAAGAAAAGCAATCATGAGCAAAGAACATTCCAAATCTTTGCTTGCCCAATGCGGTGGGTTTTTCTTCCCTCGGAAACATGCGACGCATTAAATGCAGAGGATAGAGCTCACAGGTCAACCCCCTACCATCCCAACCAAGATATCGCCTGCTGAGCAGGAGCACCACTCCTCCCCAACCGGCGAGGGCCAATTGATGAGGGTCGGTAGCCTGCTGCGGGTCACATGTCAATTAGGCCCCGGGAAGGCCCGACCCACGAACAAGAAAGGGCCTGCCCTGCAGGCCAACCAACGAAAGATTACCCAGAGAACCCAAGTGTAAAGCCCTGAAAGCGCTCACCTGCCCGTCAGGGCCTCGCCGTCCGCTGAGCAGGGCAGTCAAGCTCTCTGCCTGCCTGCCTCCGAGGCGCCCCCACCTTCAGCAGGGACATGGGAAGCTAGGGGCCCCTCTGTCATTTTGCCTAAGGTAAGGGAGAATGAGTGGACAAGACAGACCCACGTGTCACCCTGTCATCCACCCATTTTCCCGCTCTTTTCCTCTCTTTTCTCTCTCTTGGAGGAAGGTATAAATACTTTACTTCCTCCCACATTCAAGAGGTTGGATTTTCTCTCTCTAAAACTCTCACTCTAAAAACGCCACCTAGCTCCTCACGAACTAGGTTCATCAAGGCATTCCACGGACTGACTTAGGCATCGGAGAGGGTTCCCTCGGACACCTGCGAGGCCCTGTGCGTTCATTGTGCAGGGAGTAGGCCGCCTTGCCGGGAAGGTCCGACCTACAGAGTGAAAGGAAGGAGAGACTGAAGAAAGTCAGACCTCTATCACATTAGTAGCACCACATTCCAGGACCCGAATTCAAAGTCGGGTTAATTGATTCCTTAGCCGGAACAAATAATAATAATAATAATAATAATAATAATAATAATAATAATAATAATAATAATAATAATAATAATAATAATAATAATAATAATAATAATAATAATAATAATAATAATAATAATAATAATAATAATAATAATAATAATAATAATAATAATAATAATAATAATAATAATAATAATAATAATAATAATAATAATAATAATAATAATAATAATAATAATAATAATAATAATAATAATAATAATAATAATAATAATATCCTTTCTCTCTCTAACCCTAGAGAAAGAATTTCTCTCCTGGTGATCTTCTGATCACGATGTCGGGACCGGGGAGGGGTAGAGGAAGGTCGAGAAAAGCACAATTTCACAAAAACAAAGCTGATGATTCGGGATTAGGAGGGGTAAATTTGGATAGCGAAGGAATGATGGAGAGTGAGGAAAGTAGAATTCCGCGATCGCAAGGTGGGTCGATTAATGAAATTATCCAGAAACCTTTTCAATCAGTATCAGTGATGAAGAACTCTGGGAAGGCGAAGGAAGTATCTCAGGGTAACCAACTGATGGAAGAAGCTGGCAAGAATCTGGGTTTAGAGGAAGCTCAGGAAATCAATACTGCGATTCTGGTGAAGACCAATACTGCGATTCCGGCGTAGATGGGGGTCAATACTGCGATTCTGGTGCAGACGGGGGTCAATACTGCGATTCCGGTGCAGAAAGGGGTTAATTCGTGCTGGTAAAGCTAAGGAATCAAAGATGGGAATGGAATTGTTTTTTGATGAGGTAAGTGCTGATTCTACTGAAACTGATATAGGAATAGAGGAATTTGAGGAGGAACTTAGTCTTTGAAAATTTACCTTGATGGGTAATGTTATTGGGGCAAGACCAACTTTGAAACAGATTCATGAGTTTGTATTGAAGAATTGGAATGTTGTTCGTCCTCCAACGGTTCAATACTACAAGAGGGGTTGGTTCTCTTTTAGGTTTGCCTGTAGAGGGGATATGGATGCTGTGATGAGGGGTGGTCCATGGATGGTTGGGAAGAACACATTAATTCTCAAACAATGGAGTCTATTGTTCTCGCAGGAAATGGATCGGGTTTCGATAGTACCAGTATGGATTCTTTTCCCAGACTTGGATCCTTACTTATGGACTTCCTCGATCCTGAGCAAGATGGCTAGTAAGGTGGGTAGACCAATGTTTGCGGACACGACCACCACTTATAAGGAGCGATTTTCATTCGCGAGGGTTCTTGTGGAGGTAGATGTTTCACTAGAATTGCCTTCGGCAGTTATTATCAATCTCCCTATCATTGGTCAGTCGGTACAGACGGTGGAGTATGAATGGCTACCATATCATTGTTCAGGATGTGGGAAGCCGGGACATCTCAAAGCAACTTGTAAATGGGAGAAGAAGAAGGAGCAAGTTGCTTCTAAGAAACCTACAACACGGTTTACACCTAAGAAGATTGACCCTCAGAGGGGAGGTGGTACCTCGGTGGGGAAGGATGTGGAGCCTCCTATCTCTACCATAATGCATCATGGAACCTCTGAGGAAGAGTCTGATGGAGGCCTCTGTATCACTGGCTTAGGACCCCAATCACTAGGTGCAATTGGTGTGGGAGACCAAGCATTGGACCAGGGGGGGTTCAGTACAGGTTGATCCTGGTTCCATTGTTGGCTTCACTTTTACCCATAGGCACTCAGGATGTGGTGGGATAGGCCCTATGGTGACAGGCTCCACTTCAGGCTATGAGGTTTGGGTACTATTTTGGAAGTTGTTTCACCTAACAGGTTTAAGGTGTTGCAGGGTAACAATGGGAGTAAAATTGATGAGGATGAAACTCTTGATCCAGGGGTGGAGGGAGCTTTCTCGGATTTAATATGATTTTTGCCTCTTGGAATATTAGAGGTTGCAATGAGCCCTTTAAGCAGAATGCAGTGGTTGATCTTATCAGGGCTAGTGGTATAGATGTTCTGGGTCTCTTAGCAACTAGAATTAAACTTAATAAATCAAAAGCTATTATTAGAAGGAAGTTTAGTAATTTTCATGTTGAGTTCAATTATTCTTGCCATTATAATGGGAGAATTTGGGTGATTTGGAATCCTACTACTGTTAGAGTTTCTATTATCGCTACTTCTGCTCAGTTTATGCATTGTTCTATACATCATTGTGGTTCTGGTACTGATTGTCTGGTTACCTCTGTGTATGGAAAGAATGATGCTGGTGGGAGAGTTGAATTATTGGATGGGTTAGTGGATTTAAAGACTAATATGAGTAATTGGTTGGTTTTGGGGATTTTAATATTGTTAAGAATAATGAGGAAAAGATTGGAGGGTCTGCTCCTGTTGATCAGGAAATAGATGACTTCAATAACTGCATTTCTGTAACTAGATTGGAGGATCTTAGTGGGCATGGATGTGAGTTTACTTGGAATAATAAACAAGAACCGGATCAGCGGGTTTGGAGCAAGCTAGATAGGGCTTTAATCAATTTAACTTGGTTCAATAGATTTCCTAATTCTTTTGCTCACTATATGGTGCCTGGAGTGTAAGACCATTCACCTATTTTGGTCACGGTGCTACAGGAAAATAAGGTGGGAAGGAGGTTTAGTTATTTGAATTGATGGGCTAAGCATCCTACATATTCTGATATTGTTCATAAAGCTTGGAACAAAAGAGTCTATGGTACTGAGGGTTACAAATTGTTTAGTAAGATGAAGAATGTCAAGTTGACTTTAAAAGAGTTGCATGGTAATAGTTTTTCTAGTATAGGAAGGAGGGTGGCAGAAGCTAAACATGAACTAGAGGTGTGTCAGCAGCGGTTGAAGGGGTCTCCCCTTTCTGCTGAGCTTATTATGAAAGAAAGAAGACTTAATACTTGCTGGTTGGAGCTCTAAAAAGCGGAGATTAGTATATTATCTTAACGGGCTAAGATAGATAACATCAATTTGGCTGATTCTGGGACGGCATACTTCCATGCAAAGGTGAAGGAAAAGAGAATGCAGCAGGTGATTGGGATGATTACTGATCATAATGGGGTTCAAAGAGTTGGGCACGAAGAAGTGGCGAATGGTTTTGTGGAGTACTATCAATTTCTGCTTGGAAGTAAGGTGGAGGTTGATGCTATTGATCCGGCTTTATTTAGGCAAGGAGAGAGGGTGACTGAGGATGATTGGGTAAGATTATTATTGACACCTGAGGAGGGGGAGATTAGATCTGTTCTGTTTTCTATGGGGTCTGGGAAGAGTCCGGGGCCGGATGGTTTTCCTGCGGATTTTTTCAAGATCTCCTGGGATATGGTCAGGGAGGATTTTTGCTCAGCTGTTAAGGAGTTTTTTCGTAAGTCTAAGATGTTATAGCAGGCCAATACTACGTTAATTGCCTTGATTCCAAAGAAGAAGATCTGCTCATCTGTTATGGATTTCCGACCTTTGTCGTGTTGGTCTGTTTTGTATAAGGTGGTGAGTAAGCTGCTTGTTAGAAGGCTGAAGTTAGTTATTGAAAAACTAATTGGACGTGAGCAGTCTGCATTTCTCAAAGGACGAAACATTCATGATAATATTGCGCTTTCTCAAGCATTGATCAAAGGGTATAGTAGGAAGTACTTAACCCCTCGTTGCTTAAAAAAGATTGACTTAAGAAAAGCATTTGATTCTGTCCAATGGAAATTTATTGAAGATATGTTGAGAGGTCTGAATTTTCCTAATCAGTTCATAGGTTAAATTATGGAATGCATTCAAGCTCTTGGTTTTCGTTGAAAATTAACGGGTCGGTTCATGGATTCTTTAAGGGGAAAGGGGGAGTTAGGCAAGGGGACCCATTGTCTCCTTATCTATTTGTTTTAAGTATGGAGATGTTATCGAGGAGGTTGAGACAAATCAGTTATATGAAGGAGGTTTCTTTTCACCCGAAATGTAGCAAATTGAGGCTTAATCATCTGGTTTTTGCAAATGATTTGATGATATTTATGAGGGGAGATGTGCCTTCTTTTAAGGCTGTTGTTGATTGTTTGGATATGTTTGCAGGAGAGGCTGGCTTGAGGGCTAATCAGGACAAGACCGATATTTATTTTGGAGGTGTACATGTCAATTTGGATGTTAAGGAATTCTTGCTGAAACTGGGTTCAAGCAAGGCTCGTTCCCGTGCAGGTACTTAGGGCTACCTCTGAAAGATATCACTAATAGGAAGGAGCATTACAATTGCCTTATGGTGAATATTCAAGAATGTATTGGGGGTTGGTCTGGTCATCTATTATCCTTTGCTGAACATATTCAGCTTATTAACTCGGCTATTATGGGAATTATGAACTTTTGGTGTGGTAATACGTTGCTGCCAGGTAATGTACTGGATGCTATTGTTAAAATTTGCAGGAACTATTTTTGGACGGGATCTGATCAAAGAAGAAAGATGGTTCTTAAGAGTTGGGATAGCATTAGCACTCCATGGGAGGAAGGAGGATTTGGATTAAGGGATATAAAGGCTTGGAATAGGGCTCTAATATCGCAGAAATTATGGAGATTACATCAGGGCAACAATGATCTTTGGTCACTTTGGAACAAGGCTTACGTTATCAGGCCTAGGACCATTTGGGAAATTCATAAGAATTAGTGGTTTACGAGTACTTTGAAGAGTATTCTGGCTGTTAGGGACATACTGATGGAGTCTGAAGGAGGGTGGGAGAAGGCCTTGCAGTTAGTACAGGACTGGGGTACTGGAGGATCATTTAGTGTGTCCACAACATACGAGTGGTTCAGATTTAAAGGGAGGAAACAAAATTGGCTTAAGGGGTTCAGGGGGCAGCATGTTATGCCCAAACATGGGGTCATTTCTTCTTTGCGTGTCAGAATCAGCTGGCAACGATTGATGTATTGAAGCGAAGAGAGATGACGATGGTTAATAGATGCATTTTGTGCCAGAATGCTCTTGAGTCTCATAAACATCTGTTTTTCAATTGTCCTTTCTCACTGGAAATATGGACAGGTTTGAAGTGTTGGATGCGAGTTCGAGGAAGAAGTAACAGGCTTATCATTGAAGCAAAGTGGTGTGCAGCTAGAAGAAACCGAAAACATTGGAAAGTTAATTGGTATATAGCATGTTGGGCAGCAGCAGTATACTATATTTGGGATGAGAGAAATAGAAGAATTTTTTATGCTAGTTATAGGACGTTAGGAGTAATTTTGCAGCTTATCAAATTTGATATTTTTATTACGTTAAAGAGGGGTAATATTGATTTGAGCACGCGATTGGTATAAGTTAGCATACTAAGGGGGTCTTCTTTGTAAGTTGGTCCTTTTTATTTTGATTAATAAAATGGGGCATAAATTCTTGCAAAAAAAAAATTAATAATAATAATAAAAATAATAATAATAATAATAATAATAATTTTGAAAATTTTTGAACTGTTGGTGCTTTACAGAGGGAGTGCGATGCATCGCCCCTACCTTAGGGCCCCTGCCGCCGGTGCCCGCTGACCGCGGCGACCCCCTCCCTCCTCCGGCTGTCTTCTCCCCGCTTTCCCCTTTGTCGTTGACCTGTTTCCTCCCTCCTGCCGCCGGCGCTCATCTGCGGATCTCCCGGTTTCTTCTCCTGGTTTCCGTCTCTGCTGCCGCCGGTGCGTGCTGTTGATCTGCCGTCCTCTTCTCTTCTTCCTCCGTCCACCTTCCGCTGCTCTTGTCCGGTCCTCCTGGCCGAATTCCCGCCGGACCTGCTGCCCTGCTATTCCGCTGTTCTGTTCTGCTGTTCTGTTCTGTTCCGCAATTCCGCCGCTGCCGTTCGCTTTGCTGCCGCCGGCTGGCCTTTTTCACTGGGGTCCGGCTTTCTGGCTTCTGGCCGGCGTTTTTCTGGGGTCAGTTCCTCTCGGGGCTGTTTCTTGTGGGCTATTATGTTCTTTCTTGTTCCTTCGTCGCTCTTCCGCCATCTCCTGCCGGAATCGGGTCGGTCCTCTGCTGCTGTCCCTCTGTCTCTCTGTCACTGCTGCTGGTTTCTCGTTTTCCGCCGTCACTGGCCAGCCCTTGTGAGCGGGTCTCCGTCCGGCTTTTCTCCGTGTCGGTTTTTTGCTCGCTACTTTTCTTCTGTTTGCGTCGTTTCTTTTGGTCCTTTGTTTTTGTTTTGGGTGTTGTTGGTTTTCTTGGTGGCTGTTTTTCCTTTGTCCCACGCTTCTCCTCACGTGTTTTGCCGGTTCCTCATGCCCATCGCGCGTTTCCATTGCCCCTTCGTTGGTCTTTCTGAGTGTTGTGACAATAATGGGAAGGGTCTAGTTAAAACCTCCATGATCGTCCACCTCCAAAATCGACATGGCCTTGGGAAGGATCAGGTAATTACGCATCAAGCCCTTTCTTCTAGTTTATCTATTTTTTCTAAGGCGGAGTTTACCCTTAAGCGTATGAGTCTTTGGCTTTGTGGGGTTTGCTTTACTTCACATTCTCTTTCGGCCAAGTGTCGGCACGGGCCGGGGTCTGATTTTGTTGCACCCCCTGATTGTGGTGACGGAGTTGCTCGTTTTTTTGTTTATGGCATCCCTCGACCGCTCGCTCCATCTTCGTCTCCTGGCGATGTTGTGGAGCCTGTTGGGTTGGGTTGTCTTGACGTGGCTTCTCTGGATCGCTTATTGTCGTTAGGGGTGCGCATTGTGAAATCTATCCCTCCCAGATGTCGCCTTGGGTTTTCTAGGATCTTCAGGGGGGGCCTTGATGCGGTGGCTGACTCCCCTGGTGATCTTTCTCGCTGGGTTAGCTTGCTTATTTTACCTCTCTGTGTACTTAAGTCTTTCTCCCCCAGGAGTAACCTTGAGTGTAGGGCTGTCGTGAAGCGTCAGCGTCAGGAGGAGTGTATTACCAATGCCATTCGTACTTGGGGTGCCCCTCTTCTGCAGGAGACCTTAGCTGAGGAGAGTCCTTCTCTTCGTCTGGAGGAGGAGGACCTTGACTCTAGTGAGGTTAACTTACAGCAGTGTCGCCGGAAGATTTGCGATGGTCATTACGCTGCCGCTGTCCGGGTGCTTTCTTCGTCTGGCGTCGCCCCTTACACGGCCGATACTCTGCAAGCTTTGAAAGATAAGCACCCTGTTGTTCCGCCCCCTTCCTTGCCGCCTTTGCCTGCCGCTCACCCTCACCTCATCGCGTCCACGACCGTCGTGTTGGTTATGATCAGGAGTTTTCCACGTAGCACTTCTTGTGGGCGGGACGGTTTTCGTGCCCAACATCTCTTGGATTGTTTGAGCGGGGCCGCGGTTACTATCTTGGATGATTTGATCATCTCTATCACTAGAGTGGTTAACCTGTTTCTTGAGGGCAGATACCCACAGGTTCTCAGCGATTACATCGCTAGTGCTCCGCTCACCCCGCTTGTTATACCAGGTGGTGGGGTTCGTCCTATTGTTGTGGGCACGATTTGGGGACGCCTTGTCTCTAAGGTTGGGGCTGTTCTGATTGGTCCGTTGCTTTGTGGTTATTTTGAGGGCCTCCAGTTTGGGGTCGGGGTTTACGGTGGAGGAGTGGCCATTTTGCACGCCTTGAATCGGTTTATTGAGGATCGTGGTGGCGATATGGGCCTTTCCATGTTTTTTGGTCGACTTCCAGAATGCTTTTAACTTGGTCGACCGGGAGATCATGTTGCGCGAGGTTCGTCGTTGTTGCCCTATTCTGTCCCAATGGGTTGAGTTTTGTTACTCTCGGCCTGCCAAGCTTTTTTACTGGGAGCACAGCCTTTGGTCTTGTTAGGGGGTCCAGCATGGTGACCCTTTGGGCCCTCTTCTGATCCTTTCGATTTGGTCTTACATTCTTTGATTTCTAAGATCCGGGACTCTTTTCCCTTGAGCTTGCAGGCTTGGTACTTGGACGACGGCACCATTGTTGGAGATACTTTGGTCGTGGGGAAGGTTTTGGAGCTGATTATGGAGGATAGTCCTCGCTTGGGTCTTCACCTTAATGTCGGAAAAACCGAGGTGTTTTGGCCTAAGGAGGATCCTAGGGGTCGACTTCATGGTGTTTTCCCCCCTGATATTTCTCGACCGCTGCGTGGTGTCAAAGTTCTTGGTGGCCCCGTCAGTGTCTGCCGTGTTTTCAGTAGTGAGCTTGTGGCAAAGAGAGTTACTAGAACCATTGAGCTTATGGATTCTTTTGCCAGGATTAAGGATCCACAGTGCGAGTTGTTGTTACTTCGTGAATGTGCCGGTATTTCTAAACTTTCTTTCACTCTGCGCACCTGCCCCCCTACGGTCTTTGACTCGGCTAAGACCTTCAATGCGGCTTTGCGGTCTAGCTTGGAACGCATTGTCACCGCGTCCGGCCCCGGGTTTGGGGACTGGCAGTGGCGTCTTTCCACACTACCCTTTAATTTCAGAGGGTTGGGTGTGTACAGCGCTGGGGATGTCCTGCACTATGCCTTTTTGGCTTCTCGCCTGCAGTCCTCTGAGATGCAGGCTTCGCTCCTACGGCCTTCAGCTGTCTCAGCTCCCGGGCCGGCCCTCGATGCGGCCTTGGCTCTGTTTAACGAGACCACCGGTTCTAACCTTTCCCGTAATCCTAGTGAGATCGTTGCCCCCAAACTCATGAAGAAACTGGCAGATATATATTTCACGATGGTTGCTGCTTCGGTAGAATCGGATTTCTCCTTGACTCAGCGACAGGTTGCATTGTGGAAGTCTCTGCAGGGTGCTCACACGTCTGATTGGTTGCGCGCAGTGCCTATCTCCGGGCTGGGGCAGACCATGAGTGGGAGAACTTACCGCTCTGTTAATAGCTATCGGTTGGGTGTTCATTTGTTCCCGGCACCTAGACCTTGTCCCGATTGTTCCTGTGTTTTTGTTGGGGACATCTTTGGGGATCATGTTGTGTCGTGTGCTGGTACCGTTGGTATTAAGCATAGACATAACCTGATTCGCGACACCCTCCTGGATATCTGCTTCCGATCCGGTATTTCTGCCGGTAAGGAGGTGGATGTCGGTTTGGTTGATGGGCACGACAAGCCCCTACGCCCGACGGATTTGCTTCTTTATTCCTGGGATAGGGGGCGTGATGTGTGTGTCGATCTGACGGGGTCGTCCCCTTTGACTCAGTCCACGATGTCTGATTTTCTGCGTGGTCGCTGATGCGGCTCGGCGTAAGTGCGCCAAGTATGAAGATTTGTGCACCAGGATTGGGTATGGGTTCCTACCTTTTTCTTTCTCTTCTCTAGGGGAGCTCGACGCGGATGTCGCTGCTTTGCTCAAGCGGATTCAGAAAATTTCTATCTCTCAGGACGCAGGGGCACGCGCAGCTGCTTTTATTTTCACTAGACTTAGTTTTTCTATTACTAAGGGAGTGGGTGCCCAGATAGTATCTCGGCTACCCACTAACTTCTTGTAATTTGTTTCGATCTTAATACAAGTTCCGGTCTATAATAATAATAATAATAATAATAATAATAATAATAATAATAATAATAATAATAATAATAATAATAATAATAATAATAATAATAATAATAATAATAATAATAATAATAATAATAATAATAATAATAATAATAATAATAATAATAATAATAATAATAATAATAATAATAATAATAATAATAATAATAATAATAATAATAATAATAATAATAATAATAATAATAATAATAATAATAATAATAATAATAATAATAATAATAATAATAATAATAATAATAATAATAATAATAATAATAATAATAATAATAATAATAATAATAATAATAATAATAATAATAATAATAATAATAATAATAATAATAATAATAATAATAATAATAATAATAATAATAATAATAATAATAATAATAATAATAATAATAATAATAATAATAATAATAATAATAATAATAATAATAATAATAATAATAATAATAATAATAATAATAATAATAATAATAATAATAATAATAATAATAATAATAATAATAATAATAATAATAATAATAATAATAATAATAATAATAATAATAATAATAATAATAATAATAATAATAATAATAATAATAATAATAATAATAATAATAATAATAATAATAATAATAATAATAATAATAATAATAATAATAATAATAATAATAATAATAATAATAATAATAATAATAATAATAATAATAATAATAATAATAATAATAATAATAATAATAATAATAATAATAATAATAATAATAATAATAATAATAATAATAATAATAATAACAACAATAATAATAATAATAATAACAACAATAATAATAATAATAATAATAATAATAATAATAATAATAATAATAATAATAATAATAATAATAATAATAATAATAATAATAATAAAATAAAAATAAAAATAAAAATAAAAAATAAAAAAAATATTAATAGTAATATTAATAATAATAATAATAATAATAATAATAATAATAATAATAATAATAATAATAATAATAATAATAATAATAATAATAATAATAATAATAATAATAATATGCTGGAGCGCGTGCCGCAGTTCATATTTTCACTAGAATTAGCTTTGCAATTGTTAAGGGAGTGGGGGCCCAGATAGTATCTCGGCTTCCCTCTAACTTCTTGTAATTTGTTCTGCTATTTAATACAAGTTTCGTTTTATAAAAAAAAATTATAATAAAATAAAATAAAATTATAATAATAATAATAATAATAATAAATGTTTTTTTCGAGTCCGGGAGGTGCGAGGGGACATGTCCTCCACCTCCCACCAAACAATGTCACGGGCACGTAACCCGCCTATTTATATCAACAAAACCGGTTTCTCTCTTTTACAAACATGCCTCGACAATCGCTTGATTTTCTTTAATAACTTACTCTCTCGCTTGAAACTCGATACTATGCCATTTATCGATAGCAATTAACTAAGCATAAGGGCCACAACAAACGGCTCACTACAAATTCACCCTAAAAAGAGATCATAAACAACTACCATAAGTTCAACCCACAACGGACCCCTCTAACCAAACAACTACACGCCTATAACCAATAGGTGACCACATACCCATGTCAGTCAAACTAGACTTCCCAGTTACAAACAACGCAGCCAAATACGAAGTTTTCCTAATAGGCTTATTAAAAGCCGCCATAACTCTAGGAGTTAAGAACCTTACAGTACACGGAGACTCATCCCTAGTAGTCAACCAAGCCAGGAGCACCTGGAAGGTTTATAGCGAAAGTCTAGCTCCGTACCAAACCGAAATAGAAGCAATATCTCAAGAATTCACCGAAATCGACTTCATACACATACCTCGCGAAGAAAACCAATTCACTGACGCCCTATCCAAACTAGCCTCACTAATAAACATGTCTGACCACCTCTTCTCTATGCCTATCTGTGTAGAAAGAAGCGAACAACCTGCCTATATCCATAATCTCGAAACCGATGACGATACCCCCGAAGAACCCTGGTACAAACCCATCCTAGACTTTAAAACTGACGGATCATACCCACCCAACACAAACACCAAAACAAAAGAGCCTTAAGAATACAAACCGCCCATTACATCCTAAGCCAAGGACTACTATACAAACAAACCCCGCAAGGAGTCCTCCTTAGATGCAAAAATAAAACCCAATCCAAGAGAGTCATGGAGGAAGTACATGATGGAGAGTGAGGACCCCGCATGAGCGCACGCCTATTAGCCCGAAAAATAATGAGACTAGGCTACTACTGGGTCACCCTAGAGGCAGACTGCCGATGTCACGTTCGTCACTGCCACAACTGCCAAATATTCGCCAACATCCAACACCTACCGCCATATCCTCTCCATACCATGACCACACCCTGGCCCTTCTCTACTTGGGGAATTGACATCATAGGAAAGGTGCACCCAGCCGGGACCGGCGGACACTGTTTTATACTAGTTGCCGTTGATTAATTTACTAAATGGGTAGAAGTCGCCTCTTACACCGTATTAACCTCCAAACTAGTAGTCAAATTCCTACAAAATAATATCATTTGCCGCTACGGCGTACCCCACGAAATCATCAGTGATCAGGGGGCTCATTTCAGGGTCGACACCCAAAAACTCCTCGACAAATACAAAATCCAAAGACATAAATCCTCACCCAATAGACCTTAGACGAACGGGGCCGTAGAGGCGGCAAATAAAATCATTACTACAATCCTTAAGAAAATGATAGACAACTATCGGGATTGGCCAAACAAAATACCTTTCGCATTGTGGGGATACCGAACATCCTACCGAACACCCACCGGACCAACACCTTACTACTTAACCTACGGCTCCGAGGCTGTACGACCCATAGAGTTAGAGATACCCTCACTGAGGATACTAGCCGAAAGCGGCATACCCGAAGAAGAATGGAACCAAAAACGATACGATGAGCTAGTGCTCTTAAATGAGCGTAGAATACACGCACTATTCAACGTGCAGGCTTACCAACAACGAATACAACGAGCCTTTAACAAACGAGTGAAATCCCGTAACATACATGAGGGAGACTTAGTAGTCAAATCCATTAGAGTACCCCTTCCTGTCGACCCCAGAGGAAAGTTGAAACCAAATTGGGCGGGCCCCAACCTCATCAAGAAAATACTCTCGGGGGGCGCCGTAAACCTTACCGACCTAGACGGTCAAGAGTTCTCAACCCCAACCAACATGAACCAACTCAAACGATACTACCCCTAGGCACCCAAACAGCCCCATCCTTATCTCTGAATTAGGGTGAAGACTCGCGCAACAAAAAAAAATCGCATCGATAATTAGCATAACGAGTCTAAAGCAAAATCACTCACATCTAAAAGAACTACGAACATGGTTTGATTCCGTCTAAACACGGATACGTAGGCAACCCTTCTTCGAGTACAACCAACAAAATAACAAAATAGATTACTCGATTCGCATACAAACTGGAGCCTCTTTTTTTTAAAATGTTCCAATTAATGAGTGATTCTAATGACGAAGCACGAACGACGGGCCGAGGACGGGGTGAAAACCCGAAATGGCGCCCCGAGCAAAATGAAGAAACGAGTTGTGAGCCGTCATCAAAAAAAAATACGAGCCGAAGACGGAGTGAAAACCTGAAAGAGCGCTCCGGGAAAAATGAAGAAACGAGTTGCGAGCCGTCAACAAAAAAAGAAGAAAAAAAAAGCAAAAAGGGTGAGCCGAGGACGGAGTGAAAATCCAAAAGGGCGCTCCGGGCAAAATGAAGAATCGAGTAGCGAGCCACCACAAAGAAAAAGTAAACAAAAAAATGTCCTTCTCATTAACAATAAAAATCGGTTAAATCAAGCCTTTGTCGAGGCCTTTACATCAAGCATCGGAAACCCTGCTGTCCCGGAAAATAACAACGTGTAAAAACTCTACAAAAATTAGTACTAATACGCCACATAATATCAACTAATAGAACATAATACGAAACGGTAGGGCTCTACCAGTCCAACTTTTCTTTTTCCCATCGTCATCCGGGTGTGCTTGTTCGGGTTTTCACCATCGACCCCTCTTAATACAAGCTTCCACTGCCCTAGCCAAAGGCGAGCTCAGCCAACCATGTTTCCTCTCATCACTAACACTTTCAATACGAGTCTCATTAGTCTTGGCCTGTATAGATGAACTGATGGCACTAGGATCGGTAACGTTGTCTTTGGTTAGGCACTTAGCGACGACTTCTTTGGTTGCCTCTTTATCCTTTAGCACCGCGGTCTTCCTAACTTTCAACTTGCTCTGTCCTAACGAGTGCTCATGAACCCCCTACCGTAAGGATGTAATGTCGGTCAGCCGAACACTCTCTGTAATAACAGGGCGTGAAAATTTATGTTCCCAAGACACCCTAAACTCCCTAAACGAATTCTCCGTCCACGAGTCGAACCTGGATACGCCCTTAGTAGTATCTGAGGTGATAGGCCTCACCACCATTTGGTTCGAGAACTCGCCTGGATAAACGTAAACCGGGTCTCGTAAGGATAATATTAGCATAGCCTGAGTCGAGGACGGAAAAAGAAACCCGGCTTGCCCACTAATCTGCCACCATGAGACCGTCTATCTGATAGTTACTTGCCTTTTGTCCAAATAAGAATGCCATTCTTCTTCAGTATAACCGGCGCTCCGCGCCTCCACTATCCTGCGACCCGTGAAGCCTTTACAGCTATAACCCTTAACGGACCGAGGAGGGTCAACCAAGCCAAGCCTCTCTTCTAGCCAAACCTGCACAAACCATAACACAATGTCACGATTTTGAACTAAGGCGAGCTTCGTAAAAGGAAATAGTAACACCCTTATACATAGCTGCAAAATAATCCTAGAACCCCGAAAAGGAGCCCGACGCAGCCGGACACGAGCGTCAAGACTTAGAATAAGCTCACCCAAAATAAGTAGAGAGGGCAACCGTCCATGTTCCATCCCCATCACAACATCCAAAACTCAAGGATTACCCCAATCGTCATGCACTTGCGCATCCTCGAAGAGATAACAACAAGCCACCGCAATATTGAAAGCCCGTCTACAGGCTAGAGGTGAAATATCATAGGAACCCATTTTAGGAAACGTCCTAAATAACAACTTTAGGTCAATACCATTCCCCCCGAACAAAACATTGGCTTCCTCTAACGAGGAAAGATCCAAAAAGTGACAAAACCGTTCCACAAAAGCATCATCTCCCCAAAGTACACAAGGCCGGACCGAGGACCATCCACCAATAGGATCGAGCTCCTCGGGAAGAGGATAAACCCGACCCCCGGGAAATGTAAAGACATGCCTTTTTACATCCCAAAACTCAGTGCATGCCAACAAGAAGTCATCCTGCGCCTTAACCTGCCTTAACGCGATAACCGCAGAAAAACCATCACTTGGACCAACCTCGGAGTTACATTTCTTAAAACAACCAGCTCAGTCGGTCAAAAGATTCCCGAAACCCGACATGGCTTCAAATAGTACGAGGAGGCTATAGACACACTATGGGTATTTTAGTATGTCTAAAACAAGCACCCCTAACCCGCATATATAGTATTAATCCCACAACAATTAGGAAACTACGAAAATTTCCATAAAAAAAACTGGACCGCCCAAGCCCAAGCGCCCAGATATTGGGCCGCCTGAACCCAAGCGACCCAACTCCCAGCTGCCATGGCCATGGCGCCCGAACCTTGAGTCATCAGCTTCCAAAGTCCCCAAAAGTTATGAAATCGGCCCTGCTTTACCGCAACGACAACAACCTAGCAACCTCGAGCATCGGGAATGACCTCCCGAGGTCACTAAAACTCTCTCCAAAGAATCAAAATATCCGCGCAAAAGTTACGAGGTCACGCGGACAAAAATTTTCACTCGTCGGATTCACCAGACTTAGACATTTCTTTTTTTTAGGGGGATAAGTTACCCCACCTAGGCGTGTTGTAGTCTTTAACGGTTATTGTCAAGTCGCATCTGTAGCCCAGTACGACATTGTCATGAATATGCAAAAAGTGGTCTAACTTTTTTTTTCAAAAGTGGCCTAGATTTTGGCTTCGGCCTCATTAGGAATGTCGATACCACTACACTTGTCTCCTAGCACACTCGGTCGAGGCATCGCAACTTTTTATGTTCCCCACGTGTCGAGTCAAAACGTTTTAATCAACGTATTATCTGATCCAATTACCGGATCAAACTAACGCGTTTCAGAAAAATCCGAAAAACTGCTTTTGACTCTCATGCAATCCTAACGCATTTAAAACATCCTAAAATACGACGAAATCACAACTAAAACAACCATGAAGTGATTACTTGTCAATTTAGGTCAACATTTCACAAAACAAAAACGCAAAGACTAAACTAACCAATTTAAATACTAAAAGTTAAATATATACAAAACCATATACAAACCGAGTTCACAAACTAGGGAGGACCCCTAGAGGCCGCACCTATGTCCATCACGAATTCACCAATGTTGTCATCCAAACCCAGATCCACTAGATCCAAGAGAGGAGACTCATTACCGTCCATCCTTGACAGCATATCTAAGGTAGCCGTCTCGGGAATCCCTCCAACATCCTCGGTAGCGCCCGGGACATGACCTTCAACCTCAGCCTCAGCCTCCCTCTCCATCCCAATCCCTCACCTAGCCCGCCCCGCACCGAGGTCTCGCCCTGATATCGAGCTAGTTGCTCCTTAAGTCGAGCAATCTCGTCGTCCTTAGAACGAAGGAGTTATCTCATATCAGCCACCTCTACCTCGAGCTCGGTCACCCGAGTCTCCAGCTGCCCCGCCATGTCCCGGGAATCCTGCAAAAGAGCCTAAGCCTTAGGAAAACACGCAAGCAGCCTAGAAAAACCAACCATTGGTACGCATACTCACCGATCGAGAACCCGAAGCATCATGGGGGACCCTCGAGGCATAGGCCCGGAAGCAGTTGGCGGCCTGCCACAACCGCTGATGGCAAGCTAAAGAAACCTGGAAGGCGAAACCACACAAGTTAGCCAAACAAAACCTAACCCTTAGAACTCAAATCCAAACAAACACCAAAACTTACCCGGTATACCCGGTCACGCCACTCTATCCCAGCATCCATCTCCTCGGCAGAACACGAGGGGAGAGGCTCAGAGAAAGCTACCCCAGTTGCGTCTACCCAAGCAGTGCCAAAGGGAAGTCTAGGGGCTGAATAGCATTAGCAGGATCAACCAGCTAAAAGAAAAGTGAACCGGTCAAGGTGCTAATAAGCAACTAAGTCATGAGAACGAAATAAACCCTAGAACCAAAGATCGAGTATTCACCACGAGGCGGTGGCAAGCTATCCGCTGTATGACATAAGATAGATAGGAGGCGCCCGGCACCAGAAGTGCATCACCTCTTTCTCCATCTTTGCCCTCAAGGACCTCCGTGGCGGTCGGTGGTCTAAACATGGTCCGAGGAGGATAAACCGGCACCCTGAAGTCGTCATACAAGCACTAACACATCAACCGTTCGCCCAGATACCAAACCGGGCGGAACAACACAGGAAGGACCATCCTCCTGTAGCTCCTAGGCCTCAACTCTGCTGCTACATGTGCATACACACCCTCGTAGTCGGCCCAAGGATGAGCCACAAACTACATAAACGAAACTAGTATTTCAATGACCCTAAACCCTTGGGGGCTACTAAATAAAACAAGTTAGAAAGAGAGAACTTACATCCTCAAGGCGCAGCTGGTTCACCAGCACGTTCTCCGACGGGTAGTGACTGGTCATACTCTTAGGCTGAGCCAGCCTCCCTTCGATCCCCGCTGAGAATCTGGTCGGACGAGTCTGTACCGTCTTAGGTGCCAAGCAAGGGAAATAGGAGTAGATCTGATAAGTGTAGTTTGTAGTGCCTATTTCGTAGTGTTTTGGTCCCATTTTCCTTGTGGAATCGCTCCTTGGGAGCGATTTATGGGCTTCTTATGCTTCCTTTAGTTCGTTTCAGGTTCCCGAGACCGATTTGGAAGAGTTGGAGCTAATCCGACTCGATACATACACTTTTTGGAGCCAACGAAGTGAAGGAAGGATCACTCGATGCCTTGGAATCGACCCCGAGACCTTGGGACCCAATCCCGAGCCTCTTAGACTCGATCCCGAGACCCGAGATTCGATGAGAATCCCATGAGAAGCAAGGAGGGACCATAGAGAGCATATTGGAGGCATACAGAGCCTTCCCGACCGAGACCAAGTGCCATCTCGGTCGGGAAGAGGTGCACGTTTAAGGAGGCTGCTGTGAAGAGCCGTCTCGGCCGAGACCAACCTTGTCTCGATCGAGACCAGCCCTTCCCGGCCGAGATGGGGCCGTCTCGGTCGGGACGGGGGTGCTGCAGCCCGTGTCCTCTTGTTTTCTTCTCCCTTGTTATTGTAACCCTATAAATACTCATCCTCTTGTAATCTTATGTTATATTCTTCACTTCTCCAAAAACCCTAGACTACTTTAGGTTAGATTAGATTAGATTAGTGTAGATTAGTCGGTAATTAGTAGTTAATCGTAGATTAGCTCTTGTATTAAGGAATTCTTGAAGATCTTCACCAAGCTTGACAACCTTGGATGATTATTTTGGGTTTTCTCTTTTATACAAGTTCTTATTTTTCCTTCCATCCTCTAGTATGGTATAATCCCCTTTTCCTTCTCTTTAATCTTGTTTTATTCATCCAAGTTTGAATTTTTAGTTGATTGTTTTTTTATTGTTCATTGTTATCATTAGTTTGTTGATGTTTGTTTTGTTTCTTTGATGATTCCTCTTGTTAGTGTTAATTCTAGATTAGATATGTTAGAGTAGTGTTCTTGCTAGGGTTAGTAAGGTGATTAGGGTGTTAATTGGATGATTAAGGGATTGTTGGAGTTGTTGGGGGAAGATTTGGGTTTCCTCTTGGTTTGGTGCACATCACATGTTTGTTGAAATGCTTGATTGACTAAGTAGTTGCGAATGCTTGTTTTTCTTGCCTTTCTCTTGTGGGTGATAGTTTGTTTTTGGGTCCGGTTCCCTCATTAAGTTGCGAGAGCCCGGTGAGGACGACCCCTAGGTCGGTCTAAGTAGCGAGAGCCCGGATGTGACCTAGGCCACTATAGCACGTTAGAACCCCGTTTGTCATGTGTATCGCCGAGATGGGTTATAGGATGAACCTCTAGGTGGGTCTAAGTTGCGAGAGCCCGGACCAACCTAGATTACCCTACTACCTCCTTCGCTCTAGTCCTCCCTTGACCATTCTGTTACCCCTTTGACCCCGACCTAATCCTAGCCCGTTTCTTTGTTTGTTTCTCCGGCACCTTAGTCTTAGTCTAGCTTTCTCCCCTTCTATCATTCTCTAGTTTAGCTTAGCTCGTTGACTTAGTCTCGTATTTAGGCGATCTTAGTCTAGATTATACATTACCGTCCCCGTGGATTCGACCCGACTTGCCCTATCTACCGTAGGAATAGCCGGTTATATTATTGACGGTTGGGATTCCACGACAAATCCTTCCCATCAATTTGGCGCCGTTGCCGGGGACGGTGCATTGTTTAGACTTAGTTTGCTTATTTCTAGACTTTGTTACCCTTCTTTGTGTTCTCCCATCTTCCCTTGTGAATATTTTCTAGTTTCTCTTCTTTTCTTAGCTTTCTTTTCTCTTTGTCTCTAGTTGTGCTTGTCTATTGTCGTTGCCTAGTGCCCATAAAGCACTAGGTGTTCTCACGTTTGTTCTAGTGTGTAGTGTATGCCTAGGAGGGGAGGCGAATTCTATCTCTTTAATCCAGAGCCGGAGAGACTCTTTCGAGCCTTTCGCCAACGGACGATTAACTGGGTTAGGATCTCTCAACCAAGTGCGAGCAATACTCATCAAGGGCAAGCTCAAGGATCCGACTTTAGTGAGTCACCTCGAGAGACGGCCGGGGGGACCTTCATCAATCCCTTCGTTAATTCTTCTCCTAGTTCCCCCTCTTCATCTACATCAACACCGTCTACACCACCATCTTCTCCCTTATATCCAATCATGCCGAAGTTCTCATCTCACTCCACTTTTACCGAGGATGTCTTGCCGGGACCGAGTGCATTACCGGAAGCCTATACCGGGAATTTTGTGGCAAAGACTCAATTTATCCAACTTGTGGAGAGAAGCCCGTTTAGTGGTTTGCCCACCGAAGACCCGCACCAACATATGGAGACCTTCTCCGATTATTGTGACGCTATATCTCAAACCGGGGTTACTCAAGATCAAATTCGTTGGGTACTTTTCCCGTTCTCTCTTATTGGAAAAGCGAAGCAATGGATCAAGAGTCTCGATAGGGCAACCATTAGGATCGATACTTGGAAAAAGCTTGCCTTGGCGTTCTACCAAAAGTTTTACCCTCCGGAAAAGACGAATTTGCTTAGGGCCTCCATCACCGAGTTCCAACAAAGGGATGAAGAGAGCCTTAATGAAGCTTGGGAGCGGTTTAAGTTTTTGGTAAGATCGTGCCCTCATCATGGACTCTCGCAATGGTTCTTGGTGCAACAATTTTTGAATGGTCTTCATGAGGACTCGAGAGCTATTCTTAACATGGGCTCCAATGGTAGGTTCACCGAGGTCGATGACGACCAAACTTGGGCGAGAATCGAAGAGATGGCGGTGCATAATTCGCAATACTCTTGGCCTAGGAAGGCACATCGAGGAGGCATACATGAAGTCGATGCTATCACCAAATTAAGCATTGACCTTGGAGCTCAATTGAAAACACACATGGAGACTATTGACAAGAAGCTCCAAAGCCACCTCGACCAAGTCCAGGGCACTAGTTCCTCCCACCATCAACCGATTCAAGAAGTGAATGCTTTGGGGTTTGCACCTCCTTTCCCTTATCTTGGGATGTGTGATACTTGTGGAATCGTTGGTCATGATCCTATGCATTGTAGAGGAAGTATTGAGCAAGTGAACGCCTTTCAAGCGTTCAAGCAAGGTGCCTCCTACTCTAATCAATACCAAGCTTCCAATCAAGTCCCTCAACAACAAGCACTTCAACATCAACAACAACATCGTCCCTATCTCCACCTCCCATAAGGGACAACACTCAAAGTTATCAAGGTTATGTGGGTAATCCAAGACCCTTCAACAACTTCAAGCAAAATAACCAAGGTAACTTCCACAACAACAAGCAAGGGTTCCAACAAGGGAACTTCAATCAAGGTGGTTTCCAAGGAAACCAAAATTTCCAAGAACAACAAAACCACAACCAAGGGTATCAAAGCTACAACCATGGCAACAATCAAGGCTTTAATCAAGGCAATTTTCATGGGTTCCAAGGGAACCGTCAACAAGCAACTCAAAATCAACAACAACAAAGCAAGCCTAGGAGCCGGTCTCCTACTCATGATTATGGCATTCCTCTCGCCATCACCGATACTCCACATAATCCATCATCCCCACCTCGGGATTTTGACATTCAAAAGACTTTGATGGAAATGCAAAGGAGTAATCAAGATATGCAAAAGAATACTCAAGATGTGCAAAAATGTCTAATGGATATGTCAAGAACCCAACAAGAGCTCTTTGCTTATGTTCAAGGGGAAAATGCGGTAAGAGATGCTCGTATGAAGATGCTTGAAACTCAAGTATCTCAACTTGCTTCGGGGAGCTCCTCAAGACAAAAGGGGCAACTACCTTCTCAAGGTGAAACACCGACATTTGAGCATGTAAATGCTATCACCACAAGGAGAGGTACATCTTATGACTCCCCTCCATTCCTAGTGAGCAAGAGCCAATGCAAGAACCGACAATGGAAATGGCATCTCCAACTCAAGAAGAATCAAGCTTTGATAATCCAATGGAGGAACAAGTTTTATGGGAAGTTGAAATACCCTAAGAAAACAACCCTCCCCCACTTCAAGAGAAAGACAAGGGAAAAAGGAAAGTGTCCTTTGAAGAGTCCACCCCTATTGAGCAAAACAAGTACCAAATCAAGTTGCCTTTCCCATCAAGGCAAATGAAGACTAAGGTGGACACTCAATACGACAAGTTCCTTAACATTGTGAAGCAATTGGATGTTAGTGTCCCGTTCACCGAGTTACTTACCCAAATCCCGGCATATGGAAAATTCATGCGGGAAATCCTAGTTAGGAAGAGGTCCATCGACAAGGAAGAGACGGTAGCGTTCACGAGGGTGGTGAGCGTGCTTATTCAAGGTTCTACGCTTCCGAAGTTGAAGGATCCGGGTAGTTTCTCGATCCCTTGCACCATAGGCAATTTCATGATCAAGAATGCATTATGTGACTTGGGCGCGAGTGTGAGCATCATTCCCTACTCTATTTGTTGCCGACTCGGGATGAAGGAGTTGAAATGTACGTCCATCACACTCGAAATGGCCGATAAATCTCTTAACCGACCATTGGGAATGCTAGAGGATGTGCCGGTGCAAATAGGGAAATTCTTCATTCCGGTCGACTTCATTGTGCTCGATATGCCGGAGGATGCAAACACTCCCATTATTCTTGGGCGCCCATTTCTACACACCGCGGGTGCCATGATCGATGTGAAGAACGGTAGGATCACATTTGAGTTAGGCGAGGAAAATATAGTGTTCGACCTCCAAGGGAACACTTCGCCTACTAAGGATGAATCATGCAATATGATCCAAGCCAAGAAAGACATCGATCTAGGGGGTGAACCGGAGCAAAGCTTGAAGAAGTACTCTTATGTACTTGAGGATGATGATTCCGATTTGGAGGAAGATGAGTGCCCAAATCATGGGCTTGATGACAAGTTGATAAGCAAGGAGAAGGATGAGCCTCCCTTGGGGCCACATGAGGACCGGTGGACGTTTGGGTATATCCCGAAAGACCAAAAGTACAAGTTCAAGCCGTTGAACTTGGAAGATCGGGATGCCCCGGGAACGTCAAGGCAAGGCCATGAAGAGTCTTGGGATGTGGTCGGTTATATGACATGCTTGATTGAAGACTTTGCTAGGGCCTTCGACTTGTTCTTACGTGCCCTTGATGGAGATGGAATTGATCATGGTTGTTGAAAAAGAATGAAGAGAGCACCATCCTTGGTTTGACGGAGTTCCACAAGAACCGTCTCATTGTATATATCTCTTTCTTGTAGTTAGTTGGATTTTTTGTGAATTCTCGTTAATTGGATTGATTGATGAGCGTTGTGAGGGAGAGAGTTTGATGTGTGTTTGAGTATTGTTTGATAGGTGAAGTAAGAATGCGTCCTAGAGAAGAATGGCTATGATATACCTTGGCTTGTAAGCACGAGGATCGGGTTTTTGAAGCTTGGAGCAAGCTTTTGGGATTGTGGAAGTTGAAGAAGACCCATCCCGGCCGGGACGGGCGTGGCATCCCGACCGGGAGGGAGTCATCCCGATCGGGATGGGGGTGTACAAATTCGAGCTCACTGGAGGCCCATCCCGACCAGGAAGGAAGCGTCTCGACCGGGATGGGTGAGACATCCCGAACGGGACCGATCATCCCGACCGGGACGGGCACTGCTCCCCCTTTGTGTTTCTTCTTCGCAAATCGAGTCCACCCAACCATTTTATGCCCCCTCCCAACCTCCGTAGCTATCCTAGCCTTATCATATGCCCCATTTACTTCATTGTCATGCCCTCACTCCATTTCCTATCCACTTTACACCGACTCTCACATCAAATCCCACCCCCTACCATTACTACCTCTACCGTGAGTTCTCTTCAAGTGTGAAGCTAGATGGCAACCGAGAAGACAAGCGACGAGCCTCTAATGATCATCGAGACGATGGAGCAAGTGAGTTACTAGCCGCTCGGTTTGGGTAACTATCCTTACTTTTCCGTCTTTTTATCGCTTCTTTTTCATTGTTTACCCCCTTCCCTTGAGTCACGGTATCTTAGTGGCCTTCGAGGCCATAGTATGTTTGCTCCCGACTCCCGACGACGTGATTGCGTCGAGAGTCAATTGTTTAATCCAATTGTACAAGATTTTCACCCTTTCTAGGAATTAGTCGGATTTGGACGGAATCCGGGCTAGGTGACTTGATTACACCTAGCCCTCCCCTCCCATTTCCTTTTATTTCTTTCTTTTTATTTTCTTCCCCCTTCCATATCTTTTCTTGTCTCGGCCCTTAGTGACTTGATTACACCCCGGCCGGACATCTTCTACCCTTTTCTCCCCTTTTCTTTGATTTTTAGCCTTATTTTCGTAGTTTCTTTTCCTTTTATTTTGTCTCTCCGCACACTACGATTGAGCATATGAGGACATTGCTCGGTTTAAGTGTGGGGGAGCGATATTCTATCGTAGTTAGTTTTATTTTTTCCCTTCTTCGAAAAACCTTTAAAAATACCTAAAAATTTGAAAAAAATTCACAAAAATCAAAAAGATTTTTCTTTTGTGTGTTTTCCTTTTGTGTCATTGTGCCGCGTATTTGTTTTGTGCGCGTGTTTTGCCTCCCTTTTCCTTATAGGTTGCTTTAATCGCCGATGACTTTGGAAAGCTCTAAATACTTCCGGTAACATCTTATCCCTTTTTCTTCTTTTTCTCTTGTGGAGTTTGGAGGAGATTGTGATGTTGTGTGCTCGGGTGGAGCTTTGTAAAGTTGTGGTTGATTTTGTGGCTTGTTTGGAAGATCGGGGTGGTGTTTGTGTTGTGTATGTGTTCGTTTTGTGTTATTTTTGTTTTGTTGCTTTTGCTTCTTTTTCTTTCGTTTTCGTTGAGTCTTTGTTTTGTGTGTGTAGTTGTGTCTTGTGCGTAAAAGGTTTTCGAAAACCCGGTTTAGAGGCTAGTGTGCAAGCATTTACTTTCCCTTCCTAGTAGTGTAATCGAGTCTTGGACTTTAATCTAGTAAAATGACCCTAAATCAATGATTTCGTTGGTCCTTTACCTTCAGTCCACCTAGCTTACTAGGGATTTACTACGGGATTTGCATTTTGACCATTATGACCACCCACGGTGTGAAAAGGCCTTGGTTACCGAGTCTCGTCCCTTAGGTAACCGTGTTTGGGATTGTTTGATTAGTCCAAGTTCTCCCCTTTTTGTGGGTTTGATGGGAAGGCGCCGTCCCGACTTACCCATTCACCTACCTTCTACACATATCACACAATAAAGTGCAATTTGTTGATTCTCTCTTTCTTAATTGTCGAGAAATGCCAAAAAGCCAAATCTTGCCAAAAAAGAGCAAAGAAAAGAAAAGAAAGAAAAATGAAAGAAAGAAAAGAATGAAGCAAAAAAGAAAAGGCACAAAAGCCAAAAAGAAAATAGAAAAGAAGAAAAAGAAATGGCATGGCAACAAACAAATCAAAATGTCGAAAAGAAAGAAAATGCCAAAAGAAAACCCGTCTCACAAAAAGAAATCCCCACAAAAAAAAGCCTTTTTCCGACTTTTGCCGTGAAGAGCCTACCAAAGGACCGAGTCCCGAGGAAGGATGATAGCGGCATTAGTCGGTCTTCCCTCATTTTGCATGTTTTCCACCTTTTTACTTGGACTAGTTAGGCGGTTTTGGACACGGGACGACCCTCTTGGCTCACGCTAAAGGGGACGGGGTCTCACTTACCTACAGTGTCGACTAACACCGTGGTTCTTCACTTTTCCACTCCGCTGATCGTCCCGTAGTACGTTTTTAGAAAGTTAGAAGGACCTAGGTAAGTTACCAACGTTTTTGTTGCTTTATCGTCATACTATTAGGGTTTAGTCCACCTTGGTTTGTATTGCTAGCTTGGGAACGTTGTCACTTACCTCGAGTCCTAAACCGGTGCTTCTTTCACCGCTTGTTTGAGGGAAGCGGTATTTTGTTTTGTTTTGGGTGCAACCGTTTACGTGTTTGTTTGTGTGTTTGTTTGTTTGTGTGTTTTGTGTCCGGTTGCATCCACAGTTTTGTCGTAAGACCCGACTTGCCTTGAGGAGTGCACTTTTCCTCTAAGTGTACTCGCGTGAGTTGAAAGGGCGTAGGGTGCGTTAATACCCACTCGGGTAGTTTAGTAGATAGTATGTGCTTACTCGAGGGCGAGTAAGGGTTAAGTGTGGGGGAGTTGATAAGTGTAGTTTGTAGTGCCTATTTCGTCGTGTTTTGGTCCCATTTTCCTTGTGGAATCGCTCCTTGGGAGCGATTTATGGGCTTCTTATGCTTCCTTTAGTTCGTTTCAGGTTCCCGAGACCGATTTGGAAGAGTTGGAGCGAATTCGACTCGATACATACACTTTTTTGAGCCAACGAAGTGAAGGAACGATCACTCGATGCCTCGGAATCGACCCCGAGACCTTGGGACCCAATCCCGAGCCTCTTATACTCGATCCCGTGACCCGAGATTCGGTGAGAAGCCCATGAGAATCAAGGAGGGACCATAGAGAGCATATTGGAGGCCTACAGAGCCTTCCTGACCAAGACCAAGTGCCATCTCGGTCGGGAAGAGGTGCACGTTTAAGGAGGCTGCTGTGAAGAGCCGTCTCGGTCGGGACCAGCCCTTCCCGGCCGAGATGGGGCCGTCTCGGTCGGGACGGGGGTGCTGCAGCCCGTGTCCTCTTGTTTTCTTCTCCCTTGTTATTGTAACCCTATAAATACTCATCCTCTTGTAATCGTATGTTATATTCTTCACTTCTCCAAAAACCCTAGACTACTTTAGGTTAGATTAGATGAGATTAGTTTAGATTAGTCGGTAATTAGTAGTTAATCGTAGATTAGCTCTTGTATTAAGGAATTCTTGAAGATCTTCACCAAGCTTGACAACCTTGGATGATTATTTTGGGTTTTCTCTTTTATACAAGTTCTTATTCTTCCTTCCATCCTCTAGTATGGTATAATCCCCTTTTCCTTCTCTTTAATCTTGTTTCATTCATCTAAGTTTGAATTTTTAGTTGATTGTTTTTTTATTGTTCATTGTTATCATTAGTTTGTTGATGTTTGTTTTGTTTCTTTGATGATTCCTCTTGTTAGTGTTAATTCTAGATTAGATATGTTAGAGTAGTGTTCTTGCTAGGGTTAGTAAGGTGATTAGGGTGTTAATTGGGTGATTAAGGGATTGTTGGAGTTATTGGTGGAAGATTTGGGTTTCCTCTTGGTTTGGTGCACATCACATGTTTGTTGAAATGCTTGATTGACTAAGTAGTTGCGAATGCTTGTTTTTCTTGCCTTTCTCTTGTGGGTGATAGTTTGTTTGTGGGTCCGGTTCCCTCATTAAGTTGCGAGAGCCCGGTGAGGACGACCCCTAGGTCGGTCTAAGTAGCGAGAGCCCGGATATGACCTAGGCCACTATAGCACGTTAGAACCCCGTTTGTCATGTGTATCGCCGAGATGGGTTATAGGATGAACCTCTAGGTGGGTCTAAGTTGCGAGAGCCCGGACCAACCTAGATTACCCTACTACCTCCTTCGCTCTAGTCCTCCCTTGACCATTCCGTTACCCCTTTGACCCCGACCTAATCCTAGCCCGTTTCTTTGTTTGTTTCTCCGGCACCTTAGTCTTAGTCTAGCTTTCTCCCCTTCTATCATTCTCTAGTTTAGCTTAGCTCGTTGACTTAGTTTCGTATTTAGGCGACCTTAGTCTAGACTATACATTACCGTCCCCGTGGATTCGACCCGACTTGCCCTATCTACCGTAGGAATAGCCGGTTATATTATTGACGGTTGGGATTCCACGAAAAATCCTTCCCATCAAGATCCAAGCCTGCAAAACCCCAAAACACCTCTAGCAAAACTAGACCAAACTAAACAAAAACCAAAGAAACTAAGACAGGAGCAGCAGCTAACCTCCAGCACAAGGCCTGGGCTCACGATAGGCAAAGTCGAAGCCGACTCCACCTTCAACGACTCACCATGATCTGTAGGCAACGGGTCATCTCCGCGAACGCCACGGTCACCCAATCAAAACGTCCCAGCTGATCTAGATCAGCTAGGAGAGGAAAAATCCTAGTATTAAACTTTTCGCCCTAATCCGAGAAGTGGGTCGATCCTAGGAAGTACCACAACCAAAGTCGGGCGTCCTGCTCCGGCGTAATGGGTGCTCGACCCTCTAACACCGCCACTCTCTCAAAATGGTCGGTAATGTACGAACTCACCAGAGCATGAGGCGTGCTGTAAGCCTCACGCTCCAAACAATCCTCGATGAGGCCCCGGACCTCATCACTATCTAACTTAGGGCCTTCGGCAGCCCATCGGATTATCTCCGAACCCCAGGGTAAGCCCGTAACAACCCCGAAATCCTCCAAGGTCATCCCAACCTCCCCAAAAGACATATGGAAGGTCGAGAGAGTATCATGAAAGCGATCTACCATCGCTCTAATTACCATAAGGTTGGACTTGGTTTTGCAACCCACCAATCGAACCCGTTGCTCGACCACGGGACCCAGAGCAGTCCTCGCGATAATCCCTTTTGCCGCGGGGGTCAAGTTTTGAAAATAGATCTCAAGGCATGTCGTAAAATCCGAGAGGGTCCTCATCGGACCTGGGGGCTACAAGTCGAGACAATACAAGTATCAACAAAACAGGCCGAACCCAACCAAGTCGACCGAAACTAAATTTTAATGCAGTGAGAAACGTGTAAGTCAGGACGAAACAACAACTGCTGGTCGTCCCAGTCCCGGGCCCACTCAGGATCCTCATAGCCGATCTCTTCATTCTCTGGCACGGGAATTGGGAGATGAGCCCTCCTAGAAACTATCTCGGGAAGCCTACGCTTCCTTACTCTATCGAAGTCGGCCTCATTTATGGCCTCTGGATCACAACGTTGTGATAAAGCGCTTCGGCGTCTTCTGCGGATCCCGCGGGGAGTTAGTGAGCTCGTCCCGGCGGCCTCGCCACTAGTGCCAATCGAAGAAACTTCTTTGGGACGCTCGGTATCATCTCTAGCTGCAAAACCAAGCAAAATACAAAAAACTGTGCCTCAGGTCTGGCTAAAACCGCTCAAACAGGTCAAAATAAGGTCAAAATTTCAGATAGAGGTATTAAAATTCTGAAAGGGTTGCTAGCACCCATTTTCCAGCCTGGTCACAATAAAAGTGGTCTCGAGAAAATCCGCCATCGTTACGACACCTTTTGGTCCATCAAAAGTCACACAAAAACCACACGAAGTGCCCTAGGGGGCATCCTAACTCACAAGGGTCGATATGGAAGCTACCCACAGCACCACAAACACTAATCAAGCAAGGTTATGGGAATTGAATACGGGAATAACCGAGAGAACGGTCTCTAACCCTAACATTTCGAATTTATTCACATAGGAGGCCATTGTCGTACCTCAAAACCTCCAATCAAGCTTATAACTATTTTAACAAGCTCTATTCGACCTTAATTGAACAACGGAACCAAGCATAAACATCGAAACTTAGCAAATTAAAAACACCCAAATCAATTTTCTAGGGTTTTAACTAATTCAACTCACATTCAACCAAATTAAGCAAAATCGATAATAGACAAATAAGAAACACGTACCCGACATCGACATTATCGTGTATGGCAAAAATCGAGACGGAAATCGATTGAATAGGTCGAAGAAGCAAGATTGAGGAGAAGAGGGGCGCGCGTTTGAGTTTCGAGGCGAATGAATCGTTCGTCCCCTCCTTCGCTGACTTAAAGGGACCTGACCCACGAGAATCCGGGCGCCTCAGGTCTCACGTCCAAATCCTGGACCGCTGGGAGCTACGCGCCTGAATTTCGAGGCGCAGCAGGGTGCGCGTGTAATGGCTCGACTCAAAGCCAAAACGAGAACAAATGAAACACGCTATCCAACACTCACAAGGTACACACCTATAAACCAGACAAAAGAAACAACGACAAGACGATTTACTAACCGATACCGGTAAAGCAAGCCAATAAGACAATCCCGAACAAGGAACAATAATAAAGCAAGCATAAGAACATCGACTAACAGGAATGCTCACGCTCGAACATGTGATAAATCAAGCAAAACAAAACCAATCTAAACAAAGTCCGAACGAATCCAAGCACATAATAAATCAGAACAAAGGAAAAGCAAATCCGAACAAAATAAGAGAAATCTGCAAAACAAATTCTAATCCTAATGGGTCTTATATCTCCCAAGCATTTTGGATTCTAATACCTCCCCAACATTTTTTTTAGCCTAATGGATCTTAGTTATCCTGAAGGCAACAGAGTCTTATACCTCCCTAGCATTTTCGAGCCCGAAGGGTCATAGGCATCCCAAAGGCAAATTCTTCTTGTATTCCACAAGACCTACAGATCATAGGCATCAAGAATGCAAGCCTTTAATTCAATTCTAACAAGTCGCAAGCATTCCAAAGGTAAAACAAGCATCCTCATGCCCACCGAGTCATAAGCATTTGAAAGGAAGTATAGATTCTTGACCCACGAACGAAGCAAAACCCGTGACAGACGGCGTGTACGGACCCGAGTTTCGGTAAGCGATCGCAGGCAAAGGGTTCAGGTATGATCTCTAAGCTTTGGCTGGCTAGCCTCAACACGTAGTCCAACGGACTTGAAACGACCCGACCGGACAGCCACCAGGTCGTAATCCTCGATTGACCTGGGCGGCTATACTTTGACTTTCGCCTTGTCCAAGCCTCAGTCAAAGTGGGAGCTTTTGTAGACACCCAGATTTGGACCTGGTGGCTGCAAAGGTACCCAACAAACACCCAATGACGATCGGACTGCGACGCGACGCGAGAACAGGATGATTTAGGTAGTTTTTCTATCAAACGGATCAAATAATTACTCAAAAAGATTAAATTAACATCAAGGTAGCCTTAGTCGTGTCATTACGGTCGCATAGACACAAATTAGAGTCAATTCTGACACCGGGACTCTGAATGGGTCCTGAAACACGAACCAAGTCAGCACCGCGCCAAGCGAGCCTCAGGATGCACATCCGAGGCCCACTAAGCACAACGATGCTAGTTCAAGGAGAGAAAGCTTAGTCTCCAAGTCATGTATAATACGCACAACTCTTGGTTTTGGAAAGTATCAAAATCGTATCTTGAAATTTCCGAGCGCCTCACCTCGCGTGTTTCAGCCTTCACACACCTAAACCCAGGCGCCTGAGTTTTGGTGCCTGGACTCAGGCGTCCATCCAGGTGACGAGGGCCAAAAACAACTATAAATACCCCCTTCACCCCCTTCATTAGACACACATCTTCCCTTCTCTCTTTACTTGTTAAGAATTTCTCGCTAAGGGCTCGCACTCCAACACCCAAGGCAAACGATCCACTCGATCGTAGTTCCGATAAAGCGAAATCAACGCTACTCCTCACCTTCGAGAACCCCACTCGATACCGAGGTGCCTGTGATCGACTAGCTACTCCGAGTGTAGTAACGGAGTTCTGCCGGATTAGCCGCAGAACCAACAAACAATATCAAAGGTCTGACGGATTAGCCGCAGGAAGGGCCAACGGTAACGGAACTCTGCCGAAATCAACAAGCAAGCTAGGAGGATCCGCCTTTTGAAGTCGAATCGTCACTAGGTTGTCATCTAAACAAAACTTTACATTCTTGTACTTTTACTATGCACTACGATAATGTCAAACGCGGACACTAGGTCCGCGACACGAACTAAAACACGTTACGTACCAACTTCAACCATAAACACTAAAACACCCTAAATAGACCCGAGTAGTTACGAGATCATTTCTCAGCTATCTTTGCATCGTGTCCCGTTTAGCGTATACTCCGAGGGTGCAACTCCTCACTACGTGATTTACTTACGTTCGCATTTACAGTGTTCGTATGATTTATCGCTTTTATGACCTTATAATCGCATGCTAAATCACCTAACACGAAAATCAAAACATAAATAAGATAAAACTGAACAAAGCGATGGTCGGGTTCAGTATTAGTCCCGGTCCTCGCCTTGAACGGTTCGACGCATCCCTAATAATACCGAGCCGACGCATCTTAAGCAGCGTACCAGGTAAGGTATACCACGAGAATGACTAATACCCGTATTATCACGTTAAAACTAACTTGCTAATATCTATAATATTAGTACTCTCTACTCTTCTACGTGCATCTTTTCATGGCCTGCTTGTCACGTGAAATCGCTATGTGATTTACTACGCATTGAGTAGTTCCGAGATCCGTTCTCAACCATCTACGCATTGAGTCTCGTTTAGTGTACACTCCGAGGGTGCAACTCCTCACTATGTGATTTACTTATATTTCGCATTTACAGCTTTCGTATGATTTACCACTTTTATGACCTTATAATCGCATGCTAAATCACCTAACACGGAATTCAAAACGTAAACAAGTTGAAACAAATCGATAGTCGGGTTCCATATTCATCCCGGTGCTCACCGTACGTGGTTCGATGCATCCCTATTATTATCGAACCGACGCATCTTAAGCAGCATACAAGGTAAGGTATACCACGAGAATAACTAATACCCGTATTATCACGTTAAAAATGACTTGCTAATATCTATAATATTAGTAAACTCTACCCTCCTACGTGCATCTTTTCATGGCCTGCTTGTCACATGAAATCGCATTCAAAGAATGTAAACACAACTACTTCGATGACAAAACTTACTTATCCTTAAATAACCGACATAGCAAGGGTATAGGGTTTAAAACAATGGATGTTACAGTACTTCCGCCACATAAAAGGAACAAAGTTATCAGCTCACCGATTGATTAGTAGAGGCCGCTATTGTGCGGGCGGGATTGGGTATCAATGTCTAGCGGACGTTGGCTTCCCAATACGTACCCTCACCCCTTACTCAGAATCGACGATTTCTAGATGTTCGAAACCATTGGGAATAAGAGTCGTTCCAGGCATGGAGTGCTTAAGGATAAAAGTCTTTATCTTTAGGTCTCGTGCCACTCAAGTTTGGGCCGGTTAGGGATCAAAGTTGACTTGAACGGTTTTCGAGTCCCCATAATTGACTCAGTGGCGACTCCACAAATCGGCAACGAATTCAGTTCACTAAAAAGGTCGCCTTACCAAACATAACGGCCTTTAAACATTTACAACCACGACTCGATCGATTCCAACGGAAACACGGTGCTCGCACCCGCCTAGTATAAGTCTGAATCGTCATCCGAATCGAGGTCAGAAAAATCGCCCCGAATGCGAGATCGGACCGGCCCCCGACCGGAAGGGGGCCGCGTGGGTGGCTACCGCGATGAAACCAGGTCAGTCTCGCGCTGGCTTGTGCGGGGCGTCGGGCCGTGCGGACGGATGTCCACATTTGTAGATTCAACGATTTGGTCAACGGGATCTAGTTGGACATGGGCTATGACATAAACCAAGCTACATACGAGCGAGGGTCGCACACCGTGTTAATTAAAAAAATGTTGGTGTACGTCGATTTGGGTGGGTTAGGAACCCGATGGTCTACAAAAAATAATGCGTAATTAAAGACTCTTATTTAATAAAAATCGAATCGAAAGTGGTAAATTAAGTGTGTGAATCTAGTGACGAGAACGACTTGAACGTGATGAGTAAAACGGCTTTATGACGTCTATAATAGTCTCGATGTACGTTAAGAATGTGGTGAATTAATAAGGTTAAGAGCGGTATTAATTCGAAATTCGAAAGATCAAGAAATTAAGTTTAGGAAATAGTTTTAATTGCCTTGTTGTCGTCGAGTTATGAACTTTTCAGAAATCCAGAGGAACTAAAAATGGGTTGTGACAGGCTAAAGTCGTATGCCTCAAATTACTAATTTATAATCACTTATAACCAACTAACTATAACAATAGTATAATGGAAATAAGGGTCGAACCCACAGAGAATTGGACTAATTACAAATGTGTACTAATGTAGAACAATAACTAACTAATTAATTAAACAATAAGAAAGGGGGATTTTGAATAATTGTCTAATAACTAAAACCAATAAAGATGAAAACTTTAACTAAATCAAATGATTAAAAGGTCTCGGGTCAAGTACAAATCCACAACTTAATCACAATTGATCATCGAAATCCGGTTCAAATTATTATTCTTGACTACTTTATCGTGAATCGAAGATTCTAATTCTTCTTACGAATAACTAATTAAAACGTATCCCGTTCTTAATCAGCCCTAACTGCTAAACAACCTAAACAATCCAGTTCTAGATTTAATTCAACAGCAGCATTAATATATAGAGAATTCGATAAAGAGATAAATAACCACATACAATCCAATTGTGCTATAAATCTATGATAATTGCTCCTAAGTCTTAATACCAACGAATCCCGTTCAATAATTAAGTCTTAGATGTTACTCAAGTCAAGTTAATCAACAAATCATGTTCAATTAACAAAATTAACAATAGAACGATGAAATAGAAAACTAGTTCATCACTCTAGAAATCAATAACAACATTCATAAAATTAAACCGAGCAATTAATCAATAATCAAGAATAAAGATTAAAACTTTCAAACTCACAACCGATAATTAAGCGCTTCAATGTCTTGAACCAAGAAGAGAAATTAGTTACACATAGTCTTGGAGAAAATTAGGGTTGAACGTTCCCTCGTCATCTAACGTAAAACTACTATATGAATAATAATAAGAATCTATATTAGTAGTAGTGTAATAATAATAGGAAATTCTCAAAATTACCAAAAGCTAATAATAAAATAAAATAATAAAATATAATAATCCTAATAAATACTAGGCTGTCACGGAACCTAAAGAGACTTAAATTCCGTCTTCAATTTCCGAGCTTGTTCTTCCGGTTCCTCGTTTGGGCTTGTTCTTCCAGATCTTTGTCTCAGGCCGAATCAACTAAATAATCATGTCGTACTCCAAAATCCTCAAATTAGCTCATATGATAACCGCACGGACATTACACAAATACGACAGAATAACACCAATTTAGTCAACCAAATTACACCTAAATCATCGTTATAACCGTGACTAAATATGGCCCATCAGGTTGAACTCATCGAATTATGAATTCTCTAAGGTTTGAAGGATTGAATTGTGTTTGAGTTGACTTGAGAACTCTTTATGTTGTGAATTGAGGATCCAAAGTGTATCATGAAGTCGCGGGAATAGTCGTATTTATAGAAACTTTTTAGGTCAAAATAGTAGTGTGTTACAGTACAGTCCGATTATCATCGGGTGTTGGCCGACGACTCAAATAGACATCAGGTAAAAATCAGGATGTCTACAATAATATAACATTTTTTCCAACCAAATCTTTTAATGAGCTAACATTTGTCTCCAACTATAAAATGGAAACTTATAAGATGCAAGGTAATTCTTACCATACACACTTTTCATGCACTATATGTTACAAGGACAACACCTTAAGAAATTAGAAATACATATTGCTTTAATTTTATTTGATTGCTTTAAAAAGAGAGCCAAGGTTTTATTTGTACCAAAAAAGAGACAGCCAAGGTTCACGGTAGAGTTGATCATTGGTCGGGTCAGTGCGAGTTGGAGTCGAGCCACAACTTAAACAGGGCGGGCTGGGTCAGGCCAAAGGGGAGCTATTTTTAAGCCCATGTTCGACCATAGTGGGCTGGAACGGGCTTCCATGATTTTTCGGGGTCTCAAAATTCAAGGTTACCGTATTAAATAAATGTTTTAATATCATCGTTGAATAATTTAAATTTATGTGTTTTGTTTATAAATTTTATAGTTTTGTTAAAATTAATGATAAACGACAATGTCAACATATATATATCTTTTTTTTTTGGTGAAATGTGAATTCATATTATATCGATGAAACATTAACACCATACAGTCAAGCTGTTAACAATGACACTACATCACCAAGCATAGTCGATCTATCCAATCTTGCTTACAACTCAAGATAGATCTAGTACATTGCATATGATTCCTAAACTCTCCCTGAATTCGACAAAGTAGCACATCAGGTCTAATAACATATGTCTCAAGCCTACAAACATTCCTAGCATGCCATAAATGGTACACTACAGCTGCTAAAATTCCTTGAATAATCTTCTTCTGCATAAGGGAAGGACATCTCCAAGTGATGATGTTACCTAGCTCAATCTTCATCGTAATATGTAACCAATTCTTTACACCAAGTATCAGCTGCTGGGAAAAGGCACACTCAAAGAATAGTGATAAGTGTAGTTTGTAGTGCCTATTTGTTGTGTTTTGGTCCCATTTTCCTTGTGGAATCGCTCCTTGGGGGCGGTTCATGGGCTTCTTATGCTTCCTTTAGTTCGTTTCAGGTTCCCGAGACCGATTTGGAAGAGTTAGAGCAATTCCGACTCAATACATACACATTTTGGAGCCAACGAAACTAATGAACGATGACTTGATGCCTTGGAGTCGACCCCGAGACCTTGGGACCCAATCCTGAGCCTCCGAGACCCGATCCCGAGTCCCGAGAATCGACGAGAAACCCATGAGAGGCAAGGAGGGACCAAAGAGCTCTTAAGGGAGGCCTACAAGACCCATCCCGTTCGGGATGGGGTGCACATTAAAGGGTGCCACTGTGAGCCCATCCCGGTCGGAACCAACCCGTCCCGATCGGGATGACAGGGCCGTCCCGGTCGGGACGCTACAGGGGCAGCGCGACTCTTTTATTTCATTCTCCTTCATTCTTGTACCCATATATATACTCCCTTCTTGTATTAGTAACATATATGATGATAGTTTAGCATTCCTTAAGCCTCTCAAAAACCCTAAAACCCTAGATTTACTTCCACTCATTAGTTTTAATCTTCCTTTAATCTTAGTTAATCCATTGTAATTATTTCTTGTATTAAGGAGTTCTTGAAGATTGTTCCAAGATTGACAACCTTGGGATTCTATTTGGGTTCTTATTTATACAACATTGCACCTTTTCATCTTCCTAGTGTTGGTATAATCATTCTTACTCTTGTTCTTAGTTATTTAATCTTGTTTCTATCTTTTTATGTTGTGATTGTTATTGTTCTTGTTAATTATTATGGATGTTTGTTTTGTGATGATGTTTGCTCTTGTTATTGTTGTTTTGTTCTTTATCATGAGTGAGTAGTCTTCTTGTGGGGTTAGTAGGGGGATTAGGGGTAGATTATGGATGATTAGGGTTGATTAAGGGAAAAGGGTGAATCTTTGTTGTTAGTCACATTGTGGGCATTCTATGTGTTTGTTGATATGCTTGTATGAGTTTTAGTGGCCATGCTTCCCATACTTGTGCTCATCTTCTCGTTGATTGTCTATTTTGTGGAAATGTTGAGAATAGTTTAGTCGCGAGAGCGCGGACTAGGGTCTAAGTCGCGAGAGCCCGGACCCACCTTGACATCGGCCTAAGTTGCGAGAGCCCGGACCGACCCTAGCAATTAGGAGACACCTATACCCTTGATCACCCAAATTACCCATCTACTCTTATGAACCCGACCTACCCCACTTCTTTCCATATTTGAGTTCACCTCCTTAGTTAGCCATAGTTTATTCTAGTTTGCTTGTTGGTTCATCATTAGTCTAGTTCCCACTTCTCCTCCACCATAGTTTTCCATTTATCGCTTCTTTGTGTTTGTTTGGTAATCTAGTCTCGTTCTAGGCCGACCTAGTCTAAACCTTGATTTACCGTCCTCGTGGATACGATCCCGACTTTCCCTAGCTACCCACTAGGTTAGTCGGTTGTTTTATTGACGGTTAGGGACGTGACAAATCCCTACCATCAATTTGGCGCCGTTGACGGGGACGGTGCATTGTTTAGACTTAGTTTGCTTATTTCTAGACTTAGTTACCCTTCTTTGTGCTCTTTCATCTTCTCTTGTGAATATTTTCTAGTTTCTCTTCTTTTCTTAGCTTTCTTTTCTCTTTGTCTCTAGTTGTGCTTGTTTATTGTCGTTGCCTAGTGCTCATAAAGCACTAGGTGTTCTCACGTTTGTTCTAGTGTGTAGTGTATGCCTAGGAGGGGAGGTGACTTCTATCTCTTTAATCCATAGACGGAGAGACTCTTTCGAGCCTTTCGCCAACGGACGATTAACCGGGTTAGGATCTCTCAACCAAGTGTAAGCAATACTCATCAAGGGCAAGCTCAAGGAGCCGACTTTAGCGAGTCACCTCGAGAGACGGCCGGGGGGGACCTTCATCAATCCCTTCGGTAACTCTTCTTCTCCTAGTTCCCCCTCTTCATGTACATCAACACCGTCTACACAACCATATTCTCCCCTATATCCAATCATGCCGAAGTTCTCATCCCACTCCACTTTTACCGAGGATGTCTTGCCGGGACCGAGTGCATTACCGGAAGCCTATACCGGGAATTTTGTGGCAAAGACTCAATTTATCCAACTTGTGGAGAGGAGTCCATTTAGTGGTTTGCCCACCGAAGACCCGCACCAACACATGGAGACCTTCTCCGATTATTGTGACGCTATATCTCAAACCGGGGTTACACAAGATCAAATTCGTTGGGTACTTTTCCCGTTTTCTCTTATTGGAAAAGCGAAGCAATGGATCAAGAGTCTCGATAGGGCAACCATGGGGATCGATACTTGGAAAAAGCTTGCCTTGGCGTTCTACCAAAAGTTTTACCCTTCGGAAAAGACTAATTTGCTTAGGGCCTCCATCACCGGGTTCCAACAAAGGGATGAAGAGAGCCTTTATGAAGCTTGGGAGCGGTTTAAATCTTTGGTTAGGTCGTGCCCTCATCATGGACTCTCGCAATGGTTCTTGGTGCAACAATTTTGGAATGGTCTTTATGAGGACTCGAGAGCTATACTTAATATGGGCTCCAATGGTAGGTTCACCAAGGTCGATGACGACCAAACTTGGGTGAGAATCGAAGAGATGGCGGTGCATAATTCACAATACTCTAGGCCTAGGAAGGCATATCGAGGAGGCATACATGAGGTTGATGCTATCACCAAGTTAAGCATTGACCTTGGAGCTCAATTGAAAACACACATGGAGACTATTGACAAGAAGCTCCAAAGCCACCTCAACCAAGTCCAAGGCACTAGTTCCTCCCACCATCAACCGATTCAAGAAGTGAATGCTTTGGGGTTTGCACCTCCTTTGCCTTATTTTGGGATGTGTGATACTTGTGGAATCGTTGGTCATGATCCCATGAATTGTAGAGGAAGTATTGAGCAAGTGAACGTCTTTCAAGCGTTCAAGCAAGGTGCCTCCTACTCTAATCAATACCAAGCTTCCAATCAAGTCCCTCAACAACAAGCTTTCCAACATCAACAACAACATCGTCCCTATGTCCCACCTCCCTTAAGGGACAACAATCAAGGTTATCAAGGTTACGTTGGTAATCCAAGACCCTTCAACAACTTCAAGCAAAATAACCAAGGTACCTTCCACAACAACAATCAAGGGTTCCAACAAGGGAACTTCAATCAAGGCGGTTTCCAAGGAAACCAAAACTTTCAAAGACAACAAAACCACAACCAAGGCCTTAATCAAGGCAATTCTCATGGGTTCCAAGGGAACCATCAACAACAAGCTACACAAGGTAATCAACAACAAAGCAAGCCTAGGAGCCGGTCTCCTACTCATGATTATGGCATTCCTCTCGCCATCACCGATACTCCACATAATCCATCATCCCCACCTCGGGATTTTGACATTCAAAAGACTTTGATGGAAATACAAAGGAGCAATCAAGATATGCAACAGAGTCAAATGGACATGTCAAGAAACCATCATGAGCTCTTCACTTATATTCAAGGGGAAAACGCGACGAGAGATGCCCGTATGAAGATACTTGAGACTCATGTATCTCAACTCGCTTCGGGGAGCTCCTCAAGGCAAAAGGGGCAACTACCTTCTCAAGGTGTAACTCCAAATTTTGAGCATGTCAATGCTATTACCACAAGGAGAGGTACATCCTATGACCCCCATTCATTCCCTAGTGAACAAGAGCCAATGCAAGAACCGACAAAGGAAATGGCATCTCCAACTCAAGAAGAATCAAGCTTTGATAATCCAATGGAGGAACAAGTTTTATGGGAAGTTGAGAAACCCCAAGAAGACAACCCTCCCCCACTTCAAGAGAAAGACAAGGGAAAAAGGAAAGTTTCCTTTGAAGAATCTACCCCCATTGAGCAAAATAAGTACCAAATCAAGTTGCCTTTCCCATCAAGGCAAATGAAGACTAAGGTGGATACTCAATACGACAAGTTCCTTAATATCATGAAGAAATTGGATGTGAATGTCCCATTCACCGAGTTACTTACCCAAATCCCGGCATATGGAAAATTCATGCGGGATATCCTAGCTAGGAAGCGGTCCATTGACAAGGAAGAGACAATAGCGTTCACAAGGGTGGTGATCGAGCTTATTCAAGGTTCCACGCTTCCGAAGTTGAAGGACCCGGGTAGTTTCTCTATCCCATGCACCATCGGCAATTACAAAATCGAGAGAGCTATGTGTGATTTGGGTGCGAGTGTGAGCATTATTCCCTACACCATTTGTGAGCGATTAGGGATGACGGAGCTGAAATGTACTTCCATTACACTCCAAATGGCCGATAAGTCTCTTAACCGACCATTGGGAATGTTAGAGGATGTGCCGGTACGAATAGGGATGTTCTTCATTCCGGTCGACTTCATTGTGGTTGACATGCCGGAGGACGATAACACCCCCATCATCCTTGGACGCCCATTTTTACACACCGCCGGTGCCGTGATCGATGTGAAGAAGGGTAGGATTACCTTTCAACTAGGCGACGAAGAGTTAGTGTTCGACCTCCAAGGCAACACTTCGCCTATGACCGAGACGTGTAATGTGATCCATGCCACAGAAGACATCGATCGAGGGAAAGATTCGGGACAAAGCTTGAAGAAGTACTCTTATGTACTTGAGGATGATGACTCCGATTTGGAGGAAGATGAGTGCCCAAATCATGGGCTTGATGACAAGTTGAAAAGCAAGGAGAAGGATGAGCCTCCCTTGGAGCCACGAGAGGATCGATGGACGTACGGGTATATCCCGAAAGACCAAAAGTACAAGTTCAAACCGTTGAACTTGGAAGATCGGGATGCCCCGGGAACGTCTAGGCAAGGTCATGAAGAGCCTTGGGATGTGGTTGGTTATATAACATGCCTAATTGAAGACTTTGCTAGGGCCTTCGACTTGTTCTTACGTGCCCTTGATGGAGATGGAATTAATCATGGTTGTTGAAAAAAAAGAATGAATAGAGCACCATCCTTGGTTTGACGGAGTTCCACAAGAACCGTCTCATTGTATCTTTCTTGTAGTTAGTTGGATTTTTGTGAATTCTTGTTATTTGGATTGATTGATGAGCGTTGTGAGGGAGAGAGTTTGATGTGTGTTTTAGTATTGTTTGATAGGTGAAGTGAGAATGCTTCCTAGAGAAGAATGGCTATGATATACCTTGGCTTGTAATCATGAGGATCGAGTTTTTGAAGCTTGGAGCAAGCTTTTGGGATTGTGGAAGTTGAAGAAGACCCATCCCGGCCGGGAAGAGGCGTCCCGACCGGGACGGGAGTGGCATCCCGACCGGGAGGGAGTCATCCCGATCGGGATGGGGGTGCACAAATTCGAGCTCACTGGAAGTCCGTCCCGACCGGGAAGGAAGCGTCCCGACCGGGATGGGTGAGACATCCCGACCGGGACCGATCATCCCGACCGGGACGGGCACCTGCTCCCCCTTTGTGTTTCTTCTTCGCAAATCGAGTCCACCCAACCGTTTTATGCCCCCTCCCAACCTCCCTAGCTATCCTAGCCTTATCATATGCCCCATGTACTTCATTGTCATGCCCTCACTCCATTTCCTATCCACTTTACACCGACTCTCACATCAAATCCCACCCTCTACCATTACTACCTCTACCGTGAGTTCTTTTCAAGTGTGAAGCGAGATGGCATCCAAGACGACAAGCCCCGTACCTTTAATGATCATTGAGGACGATGGAGTTCGTGAGTTGCTAGCATGTTGGTAAAGCAACTTCCCTTACTTTTCCGTCTTTTGTCGCTTGTTTTCTCTTGTTTACCCCCCCCCCCCTTCCCCTTGAGTCACGGTATCTTAGTGGCCTTCGAGGCCATAGTATGGTTGCTCCCGACTCCCGATGACGTGATTGCGTCGAAAGTCAATCGATTAATCCAATTATACATATATTTTCACCACTTTTTAGGAATTAGTCGGATTTGGACGGAATCCGGGCTAGGTGACTTGATTACACCTAGCCCTCCCCTCCCATCTCCCTTTATTTCTTTCTTTTTATTTTCTTCCCCCGTCCATATCTTTTCTTGTCTCGGCCCATGGTGACTTGATTACACCCCGGCCGGACGCTTTCTACCCTTTTCTCCATCTTTTCTTTTTGTTTTTTAGCCTTATTTTCATAGTTTCTTTTTCTTTCCTTTCGTCTCTCCGCACACTACGATTGAGCATATGAGGACATTGCTCGGTTTAAGTGTGGGGGAGCGATATTCTATCGTAGTTTGTTTTATTTTTTCCTTTTCTCGAAAAACCTTTAAAAACCATAAAAATTTGAAAAAATTTCGCAAAAATCAAAAATATTTTCTTTTGTGTGTTTTCCTTTTTTGTCTTCGTGTCGTATATTTGTTTTGTATTGTGTGTGTTTTGCCTCCCTTTTCCTTATAGGTTGCTTAATCTCCGTTGTTTGGAAAGCTTTGAAGACATCCGGTACATCTTCTAACCCTCTTTCCCTCTTTATTCCTTGCGATGTTTGGAGAAGGTTGTGTTGAGGTGTGCTCGGGTGGAGCTTGTGCATTCTTGTGGTGGATTTGATAACTTGTTTGGAAATTCGGGGTGGTGTTTGCTTGTTTATGTGTTTGTTTTGTCTTGTTTTATTTTGTTGCCTTTTGTCTCTTTTTCTTTCGTTCTCGTTGAGTCTTCATTTTGTGTGTGTTGTGTGTCTTGTGTGTAAACATTTTTCGAAAACCCGGTTTAGAGGCTAGTGTGTGAGTGTGTACTTTCCCTTCCTAGTAGTGTAAATCGAGTCGTGGACTTTAATCTAGTAGAATGACCCTAAACCAATGAATTCGTTGGTCCTTTACCTTGAGTCCACCTAGCTTACTAGGAATTTACTACGGGATTTGCATTTTGACCATTATGACCACCCACGGTGTGAAAAGGCCTTGGTTGCCGAGTCCCGTCCCTTAGGTGACCGTGTTTAGGATTTTTTGATTAGTCCAAGTTCTCCACCTTTTTGTGGGTTTGAAAGGGGATGCGCACCTCCGACTTACCCATTCACCTACCTCCTACATATCTCCACACAATAAATTGCAAATTGTTGATTTCTACCTTTCTTGTTATACAATGAAAATGCCAAAAAGCCAAATCTTGCCAAAAAGGGCAAAGAAAAGAAAAGAAAGAAAAAAATGAAAGAAATAAAATAAATGAAGAAAAAAAAGAAAAGGCACAAAAGCCAAAAGAAAAATAGAAAAGAAGAAAAAGAAATGGCATGGCAACAAACAAATCAAAATGTCGAAAAGAAAGAAAATGCCAAAAGAAAACCCGTCTCACAAAAAGAAATCCCCACAAAAATAAGCCTTTTTCCAACTTTTGCCGTGAAGAGCCTACCAAAGGACCGAGTCCCTAGGAAGGATAATAGCGGCATTAGTCGGTCTTCCCTCATTTTGCATGTTTTCCACCTTTTTACTTGGACTAGTTAGGCGGTTTTGGACACGGGACGACCCTCTTGGCTCACGCTAAAGGGGGCGGGGTCTCACTTACCTACAGTGTCGACTAACACCGTGGTTCTTCACCTCCCACTCCGCCGATCGTCCCGTAGTACGTTTTTAGAAAGTTAGGAGGACCTAGGTAAGTTACCAACGTTTTTGTTGCTTTATCGTCATACTATTAGGGTTTAGTCCACCTTGGTTTGTATTGCTAGCTTGGGAACGTTGTCACTTACCTCGAGTCTTAAACCGGTGCTTCTTTCACCGCTTTTAGAGGGAAGCGGTATTTCTTTTGTTTTGGGTGCAACCGTCTAAGTGTTTGTTTGTGTGTTTGTTTATTTGTGTGTTTTGTGTCCGGTTGCATCCGCGGTTTTGTCGCAAGACCCAACTTGCCTTGCGGAGTGCACCTTTCCTCTAAGTGCACTCGCGTGAGTTGAAAGGGCGTAGGGTGCGCTAATACCCATTCTGCTAGTATAGTAGTTAGTATGTGCTTACTCGAGGGCGAGTAAGGGTTAAGTGTGGGGGAGTTGATAAGTGTAGTTTGTAGTGCCTATTTGTTGTGTTTTGGTCCCATTTTCCTTGTGGAATCGCTCCTTGGGGGCGGTTCACGGGCTTCTTATGCTTCCTTTAGTTTGTTTCAGGTACTCGAGACCGATTTGGAAGAGGTGGAGCAATTCCGACTCAATACATACACATTTTTGAGCCAACGAAACTAAGGAACGATGACTTGATGCCTTGGAGTCGACCCCGAGACCTTGGGACCCAATCCCGAGCCTCCGAGACCCGATCCCGAGTCCCGAGAATCGACGAGAAACCCATGAGAGGCAAGGAGGGACCAAAGAGCTCTTAAGGGAGGCCTACAAGACCCATCCCGTTCGGAATGGCCTCATCCCGTTCGGGATGGGGTGCACGTTAAAGGGTGCCACTGTGAGCCCATCCCGATCAGGACCAACCCGTCCCGATCGGGATGACAGGGCCGTCCCGGTCAGGATGATCCCGTCCCGGTCGAGATGCTACAGGGGCAGCGCGACTCTTTTATTTCATTCTCCTTCATTCTTGTACCCATATATATACTCCCTTCTTGTATTAGTAACATATCTGATGATAGTTTAGCATTCCTTAAGCCTCTCAAAAACCCTAAAACCCAAGATTTACTTCCACTCATTCGTTTTAATCTTCCTTTAATCTTAGTTAATCTTTAGTTAATCCATTGTAATTAGTTCTTGTATTAAGGAGTTCTTGAAGATTGTTCCAAGATTGACAACCTTGGGATTCTATTTGGGTTCTTATTTATACAAGATTGCATCTTTTCATCTTCCTAGTGTTGGTATAATCATTCTTACTCTTGTTCTTAGTTATTTAATCTTGTTTCTATCTTTTTATGTTGTGATTGTTATTGTTCTTGTTAATTATTATGGATGTTTGTTTTGTGATGATGTTTGCTCTTGTTATTGTTGTTTTGTTCTTTATCATAAGTGAGTAGTCTTCTTGTGGGGTTAGTAGGGGGATTAGGGGTAGATTATGGATGATTAGGGTTGATTAAGGGAAAAGGGTGAATCTTTGTTGTTAGTCACATTGTGGGCATTCTATGTGTTTGTTGATATGCTTGTATGAGTTGTAGTGGCCATGCTTCCCATACTTGTACTCATCTTCTCGTTGATTGTCTATTTTGTGGAAATGTTGAGAATAGTTTAGTCGTGAGAGCGCGGACTAGGGTCTAAGTCGCGAGAGCCCGGACCCACCTTGACATCGGTCTAAGTTGCGAGAGCCCGGATCGACCCTAGCAATTAGGAGACACCTATACCCTTGATCACCCAAATTACCCATCTACTCTTATGAACCCGACCTACTCCACTTCTTTCCATATTTGAGTTCACCTCCTTAGTTAGCCATAGTTTATTCTAGTTTGCTTGTTAGTTCATCATTAGTCTTGTTCCCACTTCTCCTCCACCATAGTTTTCCATTTATCGCTTCTTTGTGTTTGTTTGGTAATCTAGTCTCGTTCTAGGCCGACCTAGTCTAAACCTTGATTTACCGTCCTCGTGGATACGATCCCGACTTTCCCTAGCTACCCACTATGTTAGTCGGTTGTTTTATTGACGGTTAGGGACGTGACAAATCCCTACCATCAAATAGGTGCACCTTAGTCTCAGGCCCACCACCACAAAGAAAGCAAGAATTCTCTCCAAGGACCCCAAAGTGAATAAGTCTATCTCGTGTAAGCAACCTATTCTGCATGACCAGCCAATTAATGAAAATATGCTTGGGAATAGAAAGCCTATTCCAAACATAAGCCATCCAAGGGACCTTCACTTCAGAAGGTTGTAGCCAACGATAACCCTTCTGTGTAGTATAGGAACCATCACCCCACTCATTACCCTTATAGCCTCCTCTTAGTTTATCTCTGACTTTGCAAATTTGTCTCCAAGCCCAGCTAGAACTAGGAGACGGAATATAATCAAACCAATCAGCCTGCTTGAGATAAATATGAGAGACCCATTTAATCCAAAGATGGTCCTTCTTCTGAGCTAACCACCAAGAAAACTTACCAATAGCGGCTGTATTCCAATCCAAGCTATTAATGAGTCCCAAACCTCCATACTTGGTTGTTGGCAACACTGCCTCCAAGCTACGAGCGGAATCTTGCCATAATCACTCTCACCCAACCACAGGTAATTACGACAAATTGCTTCAATCTTATTAATGATGCCAACAGAAAGAAGGAATATGCGAGCCCAATAATCATGTAAACGACTCAAAACTGCTTTAATAAGCACTAACCTGCCAGCATAGCTCAATTTACGTGTTCTCCATCCTCGAATCCGCTGCACAACTTTTTCTACTAAGATAGCACATTCTCCATTAGTTAGCCTCTTATAAGAAATGGGTACACCAAGGTATTTGAATGGGAACCGTCCTTGGCAGAATCCGGACATAGCTAGGATATCACGTCTGTCCTTATCCCGAACACCATTCATGTATATCTCTGATTTCTCCTTATTCATGGTAAGACCAGAAGCTTCAGTAAAAGTCATCATAGCTCTCAATAATACTCTATTTGAATCTTGGTCACCTCGACTAAACAACAACAAATCATCAGCAAAGCATAAGTGGCTCAATCTAAGCCCTTTACATAAGGGATGAAAGTGAAAATCCCTTCTGTCAGTAACATAATCCAGGATGCGAGTGAGATACTCCATACAAATGACAAATAGAAAAGGGGACATGGGATCTCCTTGTCGAATGCCCCTCCTACCTTTGAAATACCCAAACTGTGAACCATTCAAAGCAAGCGTATAAGATGGAGAGGTAACACATTCCATTACCCAATTAATCATAGTAGTTGGGAATCGCAATCCCTCTAGCACGCCCCTAAGGAAACTCCATTCAACCGAGTCGTAGGCTTTCCTCAAATCAATTTTCATGATGCTCCTAGGGGAACAAGTCTTCCTGTTATACAGCCGCACTATATCTCGATAGATCAAGATGTTGTCAACAATATCTCGGCCGGGGACAAAGCCACTATGATTCGAACTTATTATTTCCGGCATACCGTGGCCAATCTATTACTTAGGACTTTAGCAATGCATTTATACAATACGTTGCAGCAAGCTATGGGCCGAAAGTCCATGACGGTTTCCGGCCTGTCTTTTTTAGGAATCAGGGTAATGATGTTGGAGTTGATCTGCTTTAAGAGTTTCCCAGAGATAAAGAATTCTTGAACTGCTCGAACCAGATCATCTTCAATAACAGCCTTCGCATCTTTAAAAAATTTGGAAGAGTAACCATCGGGCCCAGGCGCTTTATCAACAGGTATAGAGTAAAGCGCCTCAAGGATTTTCTCTCTAGTAACCATAGTGCAAAGCTGTGAAGCTTGTTCATTAGTCAGCACACGTCCTTTCCGAATGACAGGAATAGAAACAGGCTTGACGGGATTAGCACTTCCAAGCAAATTTATATAATAATCAATGAACGCCTCCTCAATTCCAACATTATCTGTACACATCTTGCCAGCCTTGTCTTGAATAGCTAGGACCTTATTCTGTGCTCTTCGTGCCTTAATGATACAATGGAAGTATCGAGTGTTATCATCTCCATTTTGTAACCACTGCACTTTAGCCTTCTGTGCCAGAAAAGCCCTCCTAGCATCAGCTAAATCTCTATAAGTCTGTGCTGCAATCGATTCCTCCTCTTGCAACAGTCTGCAAGTAGGATCAGAATGCAATTTTTCCTGAATTTTGTTCAATAGCAGTTCGGCAACCCTTGTTGCATTTTCTATATCACCATAAGCAGTGGTATTTAAGATCTTCAAGGGCTTTTTAAGCGCTTTAGGTTTCTTAACAACCTGAAACATGATCACTCCTTCAACCTTCATACTCCAAATCTCCTTAACAATAGGTATAAAATCCTCATGCTTACTCCACATGTTGGAATACTTGAATGCTCTATTAACTCGGGTACCCCTTTCTTGGCTGTCCCAGAGGTTCAAGAGACACGGACTATGATCATAGAGACCCTCAGGAAGAAAAGAAATGCTTCCTGACGGCCCATTCATGATCCAAGAGTTGTTAGTCAATACTCTGTCTATTCTACTAAACACCCTCCCTTCCTCTTTATGTTTGTTATTCCATGTATAATAGGCGCCCGAAGAGTACACATCATTGAGTCCGCACCTCTCCACACACTCCTGGAAATCAGCTATTTCATTAAGGGAAACAGCACCTCCAATTCTTTCATCCAATTTCAAGACGTTGTTAAAGTCGCCCATTATCAACCATGGAAGTTGCTGGGCAGTGGCTCTATCAGTAAGTGAAGTCCATAACGCAGTTCTGTCCGCGAGCTTATTATATCCATACACTATTGAGCAACTCCATCTAAATCCTGTTTGTCTATACTCACACTCCAAATGAATAACTTGTGCCTCCCTTCTTATCACAGAAACCTGGAAGAAATTCGGGTTCCATAGTACCCAGATTCTCCCCCCTTCCTTGACCTCATTATTAGTGATGAATTCCCATTGTCTTCCCAAACTATCCTGAACTTTATTCATAGATTGTGTCTTGACCCTAGTTTCTAGTAGTCCACATAATCCAACATTATTAATATGCAGAAATCTTCAAATATCTCCCTGCTTATTCATATTATTTATACCTCTAACATTCCAAAAGGCTAGATTAACCATTAGGAGTGCGTAAATTGTGTTTCCCCTTTCCCAAACTATTCAATATGTTGCGTCTTATCGTGTTAGTAAGCGTCTCAGCAAAGGAAAGGCCCTCTAGAACTGGTGGATTCTCTCCTTGGCCAGGCGAACGAGATGTTGCTGGAGTGCCAGAGATGGGAGCATGGGTCGCTATAGGAGGAACAACAAGTGGAGGGGCCTGGACAGGTTGTTTAGGAACCCAATCCTTGCCCCTTTCCTTCTTCTGCTCATCCTTTTTCCTGCAAGCCTCTGCATCATGACCAATTCCTTGGCATCGAGTACATAAAACAGGCCTCCACTCATATTGAACATTCAATGTTTGTTTTTCATCTTTCTCATCCAGGAACTCCACAACATCAGGCAACTTATGATTCATCTTGACCTCTACCATATATCTAGCATACCCAAGGAATTCTCTATCCTCTGTAGCTTTATCACTACGAATAGGTTTCCCAATGAGTCCAACATATATATATCACTCTAAATAAATGTGAATATAAAATCTATTCGTATTAAGTGTTACTTTGAATAATCACGTATATATTACGGAGATATTAATCAAAAATATAAATGACTATATATTATACATGAATATAAAATATACTCGTATTAAGTGTTACTTTGAATAATGAATAATCACGTAAGTATTACGGAGATATTAATTATAAATATGAATGAATATAGTCTATATATTATAAAGAATGTTATATAATTTTATCACTAAGTTTAGAAATTTGTAAAAAAAAAAATACTACTATATTCTAAAGAATGTTAATAAGTATGGCCCGGGCCTGACCAGGTTGGGCCCAAATCCGGGCCAAAATTTGTGTCGAAACCCGACCCAAAAGTGCTTTTGGACCCTTTAAGACCGACCCTTGAACTCCAAGGCGTTTAAAAATCATCTTAGGCCATTTAATCCCCTCTAGCTGAAATACTCCGCATCAAACAACTTTACAAAACCAAGGGAAAAAAGTTCTGGAAAAAAACTATACGAGATGAGGAAAGGGTCCTACAAAGGTCCTCTGGAAAATCCACACTGCATAAGAAGAGACCCACCACCATATCCCACCCTTTCCTTCTCGTGAAGGACATGATCCGCCACTCTCGCTCTCTCTTTCTCTCACTTCAACATCAGCTCACACTCACTCACTCTTCCTTCCCTTCTATTAACTCCATTTTCCTACCTTCATACATACCTACCTACATACATACATACATACATACACGCACTCTTTTCTCCTCCAGACACTTCCCGTTTATTTCAATTTGATTAATGGAAATGGAGAATCAGTACGGCGGCATGTCGGATCTACGGCAGTTCATAAGCATAGCCGCAGCTGGTGGACCTCCCCAGTTTCTGCCTTACGGACAACAACAACAACCGCCACCACAACAGCAGCAACCGTCGCTGTTGTTGTCGGAGTTTATGACGGCCCATAACCACAATCAATATAGCACTACTAATAATAATAATAACAATAGTAATAATAGTGGGATGGTGGTGATGGGCCGTCAAATAGGGACCAGTAGTTCTGGTCCCCCGAATCATCCCTACCAAGATAATTTCAATTGCGACTCGGCCACCACAGCCACCACCGCTCAAGGGAATAATTTCGATGTTGGTGATGGCGGTACGGCGAGGTGGCCGAGGCAAGAGACGCTTACCCTCTTGGAAATCAGATCCAGGCTAGATCATAAGTTTAAGGAAGCTAATCAAAAAGGCCCTCTTTGGGATGAAGTTGCTAGGTATAGTACCACTACATAATAGTACATACATACACTATTACTATTGCACTACCACTCTTTTTCAACCTTTTTTTTTTCACTTTTTCTATGTAAAAATAATAATGATAATAATCACATAGGTAGGTGGTCCGTACAAATAATGAATTCTCTATGAAAATAACGAGCCTATGATAATGCTATACCACACATAAACTAATAAGGCTTCCTTTTCTTACTACAACTACAATTTCCTCATTTTTTTTAATAATTTTTTTTTTGTTTTTTTGTTTTATGTAAAACAAAAAGGAAAGGTTTTAATTCTTCACAAAAATGGGTTTTCTTTCTCGAGTAGAAGTGTAGAACTGATTTTACGTTGTCCCTTTGAGAAAGCCTATACTATGAAAGGTGTTCTGAAATGTGGTCCTTAAAGCTGAGTTCATTTCCTTCCTTACCTTTTTTTTTTCTTCTACCAGTTTCACTCAAACACTTATGCTAGGGTTTCCTAAATCTTTCACTTATTATGAGGGTCTTCTTTAATTATCACTTCTATGTTTGCTTCACCAATAACTATATACACAAACATATATATATATACTATATATTAAGAGTATTTTATTATTTCTTTTTATTTAACTTAATTCTTGGGAACAGTAAAACCAATCATAGGTGATCTATTTAATTAAACAACTTGAGTTCATTAGTTAAATACTCCGTACCCATGTTATTTTCATGCATGCAGATGCATTATATATTACTCATCGTATGTATGGTGCTTAACTGAAAGGGAAAGTTAGTTGTTTATACAGGTGGATAAATTTATGATTAATTATATATTTAATTATTTTTGTTGTTATAATGTTGGTGGCCTGGCCTGTTGATGGGATTGAATAAATTTTGAAAATGATTATTGTAGGATAATGTGTGAAGAACATGGTTACCAAAGGAGTGGTAAGAAGTGTAGGGAGAAATTTGAGAACTTGTACAAATACTACAAGAAGACTAAGGAAGGTAAAGCAGGAAGACAAGATGGGAAGCACTACAGATTCTTCAGGCAACTTGAGGCACTCTATGGTGAGCACAATCATCCTATTTCGACATCGGAAGTTCAAAATACCGAAAATGCCCCTCAATTCCACAATACTCATCCACTGATCCCACCTCATCAGCCAACAACCTCTTTAGTCCCACCTCCAGCTAGGGGGTGCGACACTAGTGTAAGCCTCTCAAATTCCTCAAATTTCGACTCATCGTCATCTGACGACGATGAAGATGGGTCCACGGAGAGCAATGGGTCAATGGAAACACAAAAGAAGAAGAAGAAAACGAAGAAGAAGAGGAGAGGGCACAGTAGCAATTGGAAGGCGAAAATTAAGGAGTTCATAGACCTGCAAATGAGAAAAATTATGGAGAAACAAGAGTTTTGGCTTGAGAAGATGATGAGTACACTAGAGAGTAGGGAGAATGAGAGATTGGTTAAGGAGGAAGAATGGAGAAAACAAGAGGTTGATAGAGTGGAAAGGGAGCATAAGTTTTGGGCCAGCGAACGGGCTTGGATCGAGGCACGCGACTCAGCTCTTATGGCGACCTTAGAGAAGCTAACCAACAACAACAACAACAACAACAATAGAGTTGTTCATCATCAATGGCCGGAACATGAGGTTACTAGGCTCATACAAGTGAGGACTAGTATGGAGTCGAGGTTTCAACAATGTGGATTTTCTGAAGAAGTTTTGTGGGAAGATATTGCTACTAAAATGGCTTATTTGGGGTATGATAGAAGTGCAAGTGTTTGCAAAGAGAAATGGGATAGCATTAACAACTACTTTCGAGGCAAGAGCTTGATTAAGGATAATGAAGGCAAGAAGAAGAGGAAGGAGAATTATGGAGTAATTCATCATCATCAACAACAACAACAACAACAACAACAACATAATCATCATCATAATCCTAATCAAAGTCATAACCATAGCAATGAAGGTGGGATTTATATGAATCAATTGAGTGGGTTTAATAATTGCGAGATTAACGAACCTATTAGGCTTCAATTGAATGAGGGATCATCTTCTCCTTCTTCACATAACTCCAATGTTAATGCTAATAATATCAATAATGCTGCTGGAAATGTCATGAATGATAGCTGCTTGAGGTTTTTCCTTGGTGATGGAGAGAGCAACCTTGGATGGGAGAGTAGTAATTATGCTCTTAAGCTCAACAATAATGGTAATAATAATAATAATAATCATAATCATAATCATTGTTCTTAATTACTTTAGCTTTGTTAGTTATTAGTCTCTATGTTCCTAGGCTAATTTGTTGGATTATGAATATTTTATTTTTATTTTTATTTTTTAAAATTTCAACCTCCCTATATAAATGTAATTTGTAGCAAAGCTAGCTTAAGGCTTGAGAAAGTTCTTCTGTTAGAAGCGCAAAAGCAGTGGTTGTATCTTGTATGCAAGTAATCTCTCTGACATTAATTTATAACAGTGTTGCCATTATATATGTGCTTAATGATAAGTATTTCTCTTTTTTGTGCACACACTTAATTAGTTGCGCTATACGAGTAATAGGGAGAAGGGGGATCGACCCTGGTATATTATCCAGTGTACTTCCGACTTAACAAATATATTATGACAGCTACATACGATATAATGTGCTTAATGATTGTAAAGGGGGTGTACACCGTCTTCATTTAGCATATGATGGGAGTAATTGATTTTTTCTAAACCTTTTTCTATACCTTGTGCATATAATGTTCAAGATCAATCCGGAGATATGCCTATGATTGAGGAAGGATTATTGTGCGATTACAAATGGGTGGGTAAATTTGAGTACATCATTATACATATAAAATTAAGATTATGTGTGAACCATCGTGATAATTTTTAGAACTGCATTTAAATAGTATATTTTTTGTATTTGCTTTGTCAGAAAATTTAATAGCCCGTAACAATTTCTTTTGTGAAAATGTTTCTCATCTAGTGACTGAAACGGAAATGTATAACTTTAGCGTACCCAATGCTTCTTTTTAGTGTATCTAAATTTTTAATGTATCTAACTTCTGTTTCAATGTACATAAAATGTATTTCAGTGTAACTTTTACGAGTAATTTTTTGTAACTAGATAACAAATTTTCTTACTATATTAAGTAAAATATTACTCCATATTAATTCTAACAAATACAGTGTTTTGATGAATTTACTTAGGGGTAAATGATTCATCTAAAATTTTAAATAAAATTTGGTTGAGATTTGGAGAAGGTTCTTACGATTCTCAATAATTAGGTGATTCTTACGGAACTTTACTCTATATATAATCACTAAGGACTTTTGAGTACGTATCAAAAATAAAAGTTATGTACTTGATATTCGGTTGCCCCGCCATCAAAATAATCTAATAATCGTTATGTACAACTGATTTTATGATTTTGAGCTTTATCACAGAGTTTTCGAATTTTGTTGTAAACTTTCTAAGTTTTAGTTTAAAGTTGTACATAAATGTTTAAGTTCAAAAACTTAATAACCCAACTTAGAAACTTTATAAACTCAGTAAGTATATATACATCAAGGTGTATAGTCCTATTTTCCGAGTATATACTAATCTGTAATAAGATAAGGTGATCGACTTTATATAATACTTCATAGGACAATTCTAATGAATTACTCATTTCTGGTACTAATTTCCTAATATTGAGCATTAGAAAAAGTAGAAAGATATATCATTGGTCTTTTAACACGTACATTTTATGAAAAAATATATACCAGCATATTAATTTCTTCTCAATCATTTATTTATTTTTAACATTTTTTATAAAAAAAATATTTTATTCAAAGGTAAATAAATAAATAAATGATCGTAAAAGAGACAAAAACTAGAGAAAATAAGCTTCAATCAGTATGATTACTAGGTAATTTAAGGAAACAAATTGAATCCAAAGAGGGGGCAAGAAATTAAAGCAGTGCTACCTCCAACACATGATGTTGACCAGAGATAAGCTCCAAAATGAAGAAACATTTGTAGTCTTGACTGAGTAACAGTAGTAATCTACTTGCCAAATTTTTGATATAAATTGGTACTCACAATAGTGAGCAGTACATCACTTGAAATGCAAAATGCCCATGTCTTCTTGTCTTTTATTACTTGGGCTAATCTCTTGCCACCCCATTTTGTTTTCCTCCATTCTCGTATTGTATTTCCATAATATTGCAATCTACTAACCTAATCCATAATATATACGGAGTATGCAACATGCATAATTTAGGGGAATCTAATGTCGTTTCAATATATATTATCTAATATCGTCACTCGAATGTCATATAAATATATATATATATATATATATATATATATATATATATATAGGGGAAAGGATCTGGTACATTTGTCATATTAACTACGGAGTACAATTTACATTTTAGTTGTGGTCATTAGATCTCACATGATGAATAGCTGAGATTAAAAACTCTCTAAATTTCCAAAATATTTTTTATTCTCAGGTTTTTGTAATCATTTAAATGTACAAACAAGATTATTTTAATGAAGAAGCATAGTTATTTTATAGTTAACTCAATTGTGTACCGAGTATAATGTTACTAGGTTATTTCAATGTAGATATGTAATGATTTTAATGTAAAAAGTCAGTTATTGTATTGAGATTAAAATCAAATATAATTAATTTTAGAATAATATTATTTGATGTCATCTAGTTATTCCAATGTAGAAACTCATTTATTATAACTCGTGTTATTATATTGAGATGAAATTCAAATATAATTAACTGTATAATAATGTTATCTGATTTTACATAGTTATTCTAAAGTAGAAACTCAGTTGTTGTAATGAGTAACTCATGTTAATATATTGGGCTGACACTCAAATATAATCAGTTTTAAAATAATACTATCTGATTTACGTAGTTATTAGTCCAATGTAGAAACTCAGTTATTGTAATGAATAACTCGTGTTATTGTATTAGGATGAAATATCTTGCGTATCATTGAGGGTGCACCAAGGAAAAAGACACTTCACTGAAACGCAAAAACAAAGAGGGAGTTAGTTACAGTACCAAAAAAGTTGAAGAACAATAATCACATATGTGATATAGAATAACTATAAAAATACTATAAAATAACCCTAGTTATAAAACATAATAACTAATATAATGAAATAATTTCAAGAATAATACTCCCTCTATCCATTTTTAATCTTCCTACTTTCCTTTTTGAATTGTCCATCTTTAAACTTCCTACTTACAATATTTTGTTTTTTGGTTGATTTTTGTGGTCCATATCATTTCTGATCCCACATTTTCTATCAACTTTCATTTTCCACCATACACTACACTCCACCCTTAATTTTTGTGCCTACTCTCCCATGAAGTTTAAATTTGGATGGAGGGAGTATAGAATAACTGGAACAATAGTATAGAATAACTGAAATAATATAATAAAATCAATCAATATATATAATTAAAGGAAGTTTTTTTTTTTAAGAGAATCCAACTTTTATGAAACACTAGCAATCTAAACATTATATCCATATTAAAAGTGGATATGACAAATACTACTTCTATTTGTTTTAGTATTAGATAATAAATTTGAATTTAAATATTAGAAAAAATAATCCTAACAACCCTAAGACTCGAACAATTATCATTATATAAATCATCAATTATCACCCAAAAAATAACAAAGTTTGAATAGACACCACGTGAAACGCATATTCAGTTCGGCTTAATAACTTTTTAACATTAATATTTATTACCTATTAATATAAATAGATACGCATATTCAGTTCGTAGTATATTTTATTAAGATAAAATTATCCTACATATAAGTAGATAGGAGTATATTTTATTGAGATGAAATTATCATAATAGAATTAGATTTATATTTTTGATAAAATGAGTGTGAGAAATTACAATTTTATGTAAAAAACATTACATATCGTTTAACAAAAAATTTATCATTCCTATGATTTTTAATACGGAATATTAGATAAAATTACCTAAAATTACAAAGTAAATACGAGTAATTTTTTCGACATTTTTTACCTTTTATAATATCGTTCCTAGGTTTGATGACGCTTGAATCGTGGATCAAGATTTATAGAATTTGACCTACGTTACGAGTCAAGTCAAGTCATTCAACTCAAGAGTACAACTTTAGTATCAAGTTAGATAATTCAAGTTAAAATTAGATACAAAACCATATCAAATAAAAATGATTAATATATACAGTAAAAATTAAAAATTAACTACATTGAATCAATCAATAAAGTTAAACGAGACATTTTTCGAGCGACATTGATAATCTTCAACAATTTTAGGATTCTTAAGTACAAATTTAAATTATTTATCATATTCAAGTTTTTAAAAAGTTTGAATACTACAAATTTGATTAAACTATTTTAACTAATTGAAAAATAAACACTTAAATACAATATTTGATTAAATAATTTAAAACAAAATGAATATAATTGAAGTTTTTTTCGAGTGACATGTAGTCTCAAATATTTTTAAACTACATGATTTGTTTAACACAAATTATACTATACAACCGTTGTACCGTACGACAGATTGAATTTATGGTAAAAAGTTACCACTTTAGGTTATTTAGTGACCACTTTAGGTTAAATAGTGACCACTTTTTGATACGAAAAAGTGGTAACTATTTATCTGAAAGGGGTAACTAGCTAACCTAAAATGGTCATTTTTTTTTTTCATAAATTACACTTTTATTATTGTCGCACGGTACAACGATTGCACACTATAATTACTGTTTATTTAAATAACTTTATACATACCGAGTTAGAATACAGGTCGGTTCAAATATCAGTCTGGTTATACGGATCACGAGACGGATTATGTTTAGAATACGAGTGAAAATTAGTTTCAAACGCCAATTTCTTTTTACCCTTTTTAAGTAAAAAATACGAAGTAATATTTTTGATATTAACTTCTTATTTATTTTAATATATATTATTTTATAGACCTTGATTATAATTTTATATTTCAATGAATTTTTAAAATTATTTTATAACTATATTATTATCAAAAGGTAAAAAAATGTTGTATTAAATTGAATACTCCGTATTAGTTTATATTTGTAATTTAAAATATCGATTCGTGGATCAAGATTTAGAAGTCTTGAATCTTGACCTACCAATAAACTGGTTGAACGTGTCAGATTTACAAGTCAAGTCATGTTTTGACCATTTAAAATATCGAGTCACAGATCAAGATTTAGAGGTCTTGAATCTTGACTTACCAATAAATAGGTTGTGCAGGTCGGTTTACAAGTCAGGTCAAGTTTTGTCAATTCTAATAATAACGTTACTATTTAACACGATAATATAACTTTAGTCTCCCAGCAAATCTTCCTTGTGACGGGCATATCCATCACAAATTTGCGACGCGACAATCACTACCCACGTACACGTGGGTAGATAAGACAAAATATGTAGTCATTTCCTAGCCATTTTGCTTTTGTTTTTTCTACTCCACGTAGGTAATACTTGACCCGTCGCAAGCTAAGAGAGAGTAATGTACTTCCTCCTTCCATCAATGTTTTACCCATTTGATTATTTTATACCACCTAAATGAATATATAATGGGTAGAACACTTATAAAAGGAGGAAGTACTAAAATTGCTCCCTATATAAAGTAAGAATTTGTATTAGTCTATCTATGTACAATTGTACAAGAGAATAATGTACTAAAATTGCTAGATAATTTAAGTTAAGATTAGACACAAATTTATATTAAAATAAAGGATAATATATACTATAATTATTATATCGAATAACTAAAGTTTTAGCAAAATCTAGACATATTAATATGTTGGCTTGAGCTGAGCTTTTAGACTAAGGTTTTGTGATATCTTTTTTCCCACGGGTTGAATAGGTCGGTCCAGGTCATGGTTCAAAACTAAGAGGTCATTTAGAGTGTGTTTGGAAAGATTGATTTGGAAAGAAAGGGAAGGGAGGAAAAGTTAGCGAAACAAGTTCATTTATTTGGTTAGCAAAAATGGGACGTAGGGATTTATAGGTGAAAGTAAAAGGAATTCCTCCATTTCTCTCTTCCAAGGCAAAATATTTCCCCTCCAAAATTGGAGGTAATCATATGTGGGTTCGACCCGGACATGGTCCGAGCTAAATGTAAAATTTTAACCCATGGACAAGCGGGTTTGGAACGTGTTTGCGGGCTGAACGAGACGGGTCAATCGAACGGTATGACCCATGATCAACTCTATCCAAAATAGACAAAATTTTGAGGAAAAATGTATAATCTCCATTCACCATCCCCTTCCCGACCCTTTCCCTTCTCTCTTTCTATTTCCACTCTTTTACCTTTCTCTCTCATTTTATAATCCAACCACACCTTTTAGATTCGGGTAAGAAAAACAGGTTCATGACTCTAAAAACAACAAATGGGGTGGGGCGGGTTTGCAGGTCGGGTCGAATTTAGAGCGAGGTGATACCATACATACAATATATTCAATGCAGAAAATCAAGTGGTTAGAGAGTAAAAGGCATAAATAAACTCAATGTTTCATGTGAGTTGTCACAGACATATAAATATTGCTGACGGACACAAGTGCTGGTATTTTGATGAACATCATTTATTTTACACAGATAATTAATGTAGGCATTAGACCTGTTGGGCAGGTCGGGTCAAATACGGATCATGGGTCGAGTTATGGTTAGAATACGGATCATAAATAGTTCGAACGCCTAATTTTTTTTACCTTTTTTAACTAAAAAAATTATAATGATGGGATAGATTCAGATCATGTGACATAGTTAATGTTGGATTTCATATGTTTATGCTTCTAATCGATCCCTATTCAAGACTAGCTGAAAGGTTGTTCATTTCGATTTTAGAAAATGTTGAACTGAGGTTCAAGTAAGTGGAATGCCTCAATATATACTATTGACTGAAGAATGGTAATTAGATGATAATAGAACAATCATATTATAAAGTTATTGTTGCACCCGTGCATCGCACGGGCATCAAACTAGTAATTAGGTATTTCATAGTAATAATAATTAATAATATACCAAAACCAGAAATTCATGCCATGAAATAATATGTAGTTATTTCAATGTGCATATTTAAGTATTTCATTGTTTATATTCAAATATTACAATGTTCATAATTTCAATTTTTAATCTTGAAATCAAAAATCCAAAAATTGATCTTATTGAAACAGCAGTCACGAAATTGATGGACTTTCCTGCTGTCACGAAATCAAAAAATTCCAAAAGGGTTTATCTTATTTGGATTGAGACGAATATCAATACACGAAATATTGAATAAAATCAGAAAAATTGAATTGATTTATATATTCAGAAATAATATATCATTGAGGTTACGTAGTTATTTCTACTCTAAATAATATGTAATTATTTCAATGTTCATATTCAAGTATTTTATTCCTCATATTCAAGTATTGCAATATTCATAATTTCGACTTTCAATCTTGTAAGCAAAAATATAGATTTTATTCAAATAATGTATCAAAACATCTAAAATAACACACAAACCCTAAATCACTCAAAAAATTGAATGCAATTAAACTAGATCTCTAACAATAACAATATCCAAATTAGCAAGATATATGTAAAAATCGAAGGAAAAAAAAATACTATACATCAAAAACCTAGAATTTAGAAATTCTATAGGTATACCAGAACGAAATCGGAAACCCTAAAATTCTAAACGTATAATCAACAATACATATTCAAGTATTGCAATATTCATAATTTCGATTTTCAATCTTGTAACCAAAATTATAAAAATTAGTCAAATAATGTATCAAAACATGTAGAATAACGTAACAGCCCTAAAAATTAATAAGAAAATCGAACAATTTCTAAATTACTAACAATAACAATACCAAAATTAATAAGATGCATATGAAAATCGAACCGAATTATTATATCGAAATTGATAAATTTGAAAATCAAAATCAACAAACATAATATGAAAAAGAAGAAATTAAAGAGTTAAAAGATTGAAATTAACTTAACCTAAAAGTTTAATCTTGAGTACAAACTGATTTTGATGGAAAATTAAAGAACAAATTTGAGAGGTTTTGAAAATTTGAATCTTTAGAATGAAAAGAAAAAATAAACGTAAATAAGGAAAGGTGGAAGTTGGAAAAAAAGGTTTTGCATTATATATAATGGCTAGTATACATAGGTAAATTGAAGCAAAATTGACATGGGTAAAAGATCCTAATCTATCAGATCCTATTATGTGAATGGATGGCTGAGATTAACTTTCCCTCGATTAATTTCCTTAACCCCCCCCCCCCCCTCCCAATTTTCCTCAATTTCCTCCTAACTGAGGTAAATGAACGATTTCCCCCAATTTCCCTCAATTTCCCCCCAATTTTCTTAATGCAATCTGAACCCTACATTATCCAACTATCACTGTATCATAAAACTAAGAAAATTTGTCTTCAATCCTCGATCTTCTTCGCAATATCATTTGTCTTCAATCCTCGATCTTCTTCGCAATATCCAGATATTCCTCACTCAATCTTCTTAATTACTCTTCTTTTATGCAATCGATGATATCAACTCAATCGTTCATTTAGTTCAATTCAATCGTTCATTTAGTTCGATCAATCGGTTAGTTCAACCGTTATCATCATCATCGTCATGCAATTACTTGACTAGTCAATTACTGCTTGCTAAACTAGATTAATTTGATTTCAAACTGTTTTACGTCGCTTAGTCGATGATTTGACTTTTTCTTTGTGATAACTTAGTTTTATGTTGATAATTGAGGTTTCTTCCTGGTTTGATCAATGGCAGATAATGCTGCTTGATGTTTTCTTTTGTTTATGATGACTTGACTTAGTTTCGTTGGCATAATTGAGTTTTTTTTACTTAATGTTGATATAATATAATTTTGTTTCTTATGTAGTTATGTGTGATGATGAGTTTTGATCGGTCAATTGATTGGATTTTTGAATCAGTGCCATCGTAATGTTTTAATTTGTTTGTTGATAACTTTACTTTCTTTTGTGATTATTGAGGTTTTGTCGAGATAATTTAGGTGTTGCTATGATAATTGAGGTTTCTTCATGATTATGGGTTGAAAGTTCTTTGTTTACATGGTTTGATCGATTGAAGATTGTACTTGCTTGATGCTTTGTTGTTTTTCTTTGTTTTTTTGTTTTGTTGATGGTTTGCCTTAGTTTCGTTGGCATAATTGAGTCCCAGCAAACCATTTTATTTGCTCTATAATTGCAGTACACGACGATATTTCATTGCTGTAAGACACTTGTTTGATTCTACGACACTATAAGACAGTTGTTTATAACTTTCATTGCAAACCCCGCTTTGCTTCATATTGTCGATGGACAAATGAACTCATCATTGTCTTGATGGCTACCTACAGTTCTGCCAGTATATACCACATTAAAATTCGAAAAGATACGCTAAAATTGAAAAAGGGTACGTTAAAATTGAAAAATGGTACGCTAAAATCGAAATTGAAAAGGGTAAGCTAAAATCGAAATTGAAAAGGGTACGCTAAAATTGAAAAAATGTACGCTAAAATTGGAATTGAAAAAGGGTACGCTAAAATTGAAATTGAAAAAGGGTACGCTAAAATTGAAATTGGAAAGGGTACGCTAATTAAAATTGAAAAAGAGTACGCTAATCTAAGGGTTGTAAAGGGTTCTCACAGTTCTCACCATAGTATGATTTCTCACCCGATCTTGACTCTCACTCTATATATATATATATATTTTGAGGCAGCTCAACTCGCCGCACCCATTGAGGCACAATTTCAACCATTAGATTAAAATATATTTTTTGCCGGACATTTTTTTTCCCAAAAGAAAAAAAATCCAAAAAAAAAAATCCCGAAAAAAATCATTTTTTTTAATATTAAAATAAAATTGGTGTATATAAAAACAATTTCAGTGTACATAATAACTGTTTTAGGGTATATATAACAATTCTACTATATCAAATAATTAAGTACATATGACAATTATTTCAGTGTATATATATGTTGATTAATTGGTGTACATAGTAACCATTTGAGTGTATATAACAATAACTATTTTACTACTGTATATATTGAGTTCTTATATATATATATATATATATATATATATATATATATATATATATATAGGTTCTTATGAGTCTCTCTCTGAGTCTCTAAGTCCTCATACAATCCATTGGATGGTAGAGGGATGGATGGACAAGATAAATCATACTTTCCTTCATTAATTTTTTTTATGAAAGATCCTGCTTTCTATAATGATGGAACGTGATTGTCATCAAAATAAAAAACAATATCAAAGTATAACGCTCTCATTCATAGTCTCATTCATAGCAATATACACGTTTATACTCGCATTCATACTCTCATTCATCACGTTTAACCAAAATAATCTTCAATCAAAGTATACACGTTGAATCAATACACTCTAATACACGTTCAATAAATTTCCTTTGGGAATTCTTGATTAAACTCCACCTCTACCAGCACCTTAATTAGCATAATTCAGAACTGTCTTATGAATTGTAACTTCATCCCTTTTAATGAATTTACCCACCAACCCAGATATTTTATAGAGGCTAGATTCTCCCCAAAATTTCAACTCCAACCCCTGCATCTTGATCCAAATAGGAATTGTTTTACTTACAATTCTGCTTAACAAGCTCACTCTCCTCTATCCACTCTTTCAGAAAAATAGGTTTACTGTCAAACATCAGGAAACCAGTTTCTAAGGTCTTAAGTTTATTCTCATTAGAGTTGTAGCGAATTAAAAAGACTTCATTAGGCAAAGTAGATACCTTGTCAATACTCAGAGATTTCCATGTACGTCTAATAAAACAATTAAGAACACCGTAAGGAGGCTTAGCTCCTTGGACATACCCATAAATTGCAGTAGACCAGTATGTAATCTCCGGGCTAACATCTTCCTCTGTTAGCTGAAGGATCACCTTCGTAGACTTCTTATTACTGACCGTCTCCCATGGTTGATCGTGCTCCAGCTCCTCCTTCGATTTATTGTCGACCTCCTCCTCAGTATGGTCCATCTCATATTCGAAATCAAAAGCTTGTATTTCCTCATTATTCAGGGTCGTAGCAGAAGAAGATGTTGTAGACTTAATTATTAGCAATCGTCTTCTCTTTTAGCTCTCTAATGATTAGGGAAGGATTTCGAGGTTGATTATTTTTCTTGGATCTCACCATTCTCAAAAGCTGCTAGTCTAATCACTAGGGTTTAGTAATTTTTAGAGGTTTTTCTCTTTCTATCACTAGCCATTTTCCCCTTTTCATTATCTTAACCAATATTTTATTAAGTTGTACGTTATTACTACATCTGATTATTCACTTTGCTTAACTCTTTATTCTTCGCTTTGAATCATGATTTCAATACAGGTATGTTTTTTAGATGTAATCATATTATAAACATTCTGAATCACTTTTATGCGTAACAAGTATGGAATCTTCTCAGTGTAGTAAAAACTTCTCCTCTCATTCTAATGTGTAGCCTCGACAGAACGTTATCGTTTTCCATTATTTTATAGTCATATTCTCATCTTCTTTATTTCTAATGCTAATGTTGCTGTTTATCTACCATTCTATTTTCTCAGTGCAGTTAAATACTTTCATTAATCAAAGTTTCATGGCCATATCAAAAACAAACATTTGAGTATGACATTTTCTTTATTTACCTTTCATTCTTAACATCATATTTGAGTAATATGTAATGTAGAAGGAGAAGAAACCTTGTTTTCGTATGAGGTAGTATGTGAATATACTCATCTATTTTGCCTCCGTTAATCATTGAATGATGTATCGTCACTAAGTTTTCTGTATGTAATGTAGGTGTGTGGATGTCATATAAAGATACATTGACTTTTGTTCTTCTTTTCTTGAAAATATTCACCATCTTTCATGTGACAAGATAAATACTCTTGGCGGTGCTTCCGGATGAAAGCAACAATTCCAGCATTTACTTTTGGGAGCTAATTAGTTTGATCTTCTAGTTAAGATTTAATAATTTTGTATATTTTTTTTTATCTTTGTAGAAAACATAAGTATGTTGCACCTTTTAGGAATTGATATTTTTAACACCTTTTTTTTGAAAACATTTGTAATAGTATTCTTTCGATTTGTTTTGATTGTAAGAAATGATACTCTGTATTACTTATATCTTGGAATTTAAATTGTATTCTTTTACACGGTAAAGTTCTATTCGAAGTATACAGATGAGTCCTTCTATATATTTGAGTCCCCAAGTTCTTATATCATCCATTGGATGGTAATTCAATGGATGGATGAGATGACTTGGAGTAACAAGTTTGTAACATAATTTCTTGAAGTAATACACAGTATCTATTAGAGGAACATGTTTGTAATGTTGGAGTAACATCATTCATACGTTAGAGTATCCATTAGAGTAACACAAATAGAGCTCTATACTAAACCAAAATATCACTGTTGGAGTAACATTAGTCATACGTTAGAGTAACATTAATCATACGTTAGAGTACCATTCATCTACCCCTAATCCATTGGACGTGATGAGTTGTTGGAGTAACATTAGTCATACGTTGGAGTAACATTCATCTACTCCTAATCCAAGAGGAATCACGAACTCAATATATATAGAAGGACTTACCTGATCCCTCTTCTAGTCCTCAATACTTTTTGAGTCCGTAAGTCCTAATCTAAGCCATTAAAGCTTAGGAGATGGATGATTGAGAATGAAATGATGATAAAAGACTCATCCATTAAGTATTTCAGGTAATAATAATTTGACTTTTTCTCTCCCATGTATTCAATTTCCAATTACCATATTAATTACATTATCTCTCTCGTAACATCTTTATTTAAAATCTTCTTGTAACTAAATATGGCGTAACTTCAACAACTACTCTCCTTCCCCCACTAAGATTTTCCCACTCATTAATTTAATCCCTCACATTTGAATAAAAGTGGGAAAATCATTGTAGGGGGAAATAGAGTATTTAATATTAGAGTAACACCACTTCAATATTAGAGTTACACAATTTTGTATTAGAGTTATAAACTTATGGGTTAGAGTTACGCCAAACATTAGACAGAGTAACAATTCTATATAATAAGAGTAACACAAATACAACGCCATAGTTACATGAGTCTTCTGGCAGTAGTGAATCTAACAACGCAACCCCTCATTGTTGGAGTAACAAACTAATAACATAAGAGTTTCACGACGTTAATTTTGAAGTAACACTAGTATATAATAAGAGTAACATTACTACTCGTATATAATAAGAGTAACACAAATTAAAGTTACACTCAATGACAAAGGTGCGTATAACATTAGCATGGGTGAGTTAATTGGAGAGAGATTAATTAATTAGTGAGTAGATAGGATAGAGGTTAAATAATTAGTGAGTAGATAAGAGAGGGTAAAATCTAGTAAAATAAGGAAGGAGCGAGAGAAAAGGAAGTGATATTTAAGATATCAAATCATTTACTTGCTATAATTACATAATCAAATCACAACCATCTATCTACCTATCATGACTTACGGACTCAATTATGAGAGGTGGACTCTCTCTCTCTCTCTCTCTCTCTCTCTCTCTATATATATATATATATATATATATATATATATATATATATATATATATATATATATATATATATATATATATATATATACGGCTTGCGACGGAATAACCATCACAGACTTCGACTTTTGCGACGGCAATTTCGTCGCAACTCACTTTGAATATTTTTTTTACTTTTTAACGTACGTCTGATTTTCCGACGCAGTCCCCATCTGGGTCGGCAGGTCCGAGGCAATAAAAACCCCTACGACGAAATATTGCGGCGGAATCGTTGCGTCGATTCGTCCAACGCAAACGTCGATTTGCATCGGAATTATGGTGTTTTCGGCGGATTTTTGTACCGCAAATTGACATGCTTTTTTGTAGTGATTTCGGGCCAAGACAGGACCCTAAATTAATAGATCATTTAGGATTTAGGTAAAAAAAATGGGTTCATGACCGTAAAAACAACATGCCGAGTGGGACGGGTTTGCGACTTGGGTCGAATTTAGAGCGAGATGATCAGATACATACAAACATATTTGATGCGGAAAGCAAAATGGTTAGCGAGTAAAAGACATAGATAAACTCAATGTTCACACGAACATATTAATATTGTTTATAGACAGTAAGACCTCATATTTTGATTAACATCATTTGTTTCACCCGGGTAACTAATTTATACACAAGACTTGTCGGGCGGGTCAAGTCAAATACGGATCATTTATCGGGTTATGGTCAGAATATAGAACATAAAAAATTTCGAACACCTAATTTTTTTTACAGCTTTTTAAGAAAAAAAAATATTTTTAATATTTTTTTTTATTTATTTGATTAGTATTATACTCTTTAATTATAATGATTATATTAAAAAAATTAATCATAATCTTCTTAACCCGTCTTCTTAACCCGTCCCTGTAAGATAAAGATTAATAAGTAGTGTCAATTCAACAAAAATGACAATTATTTGAAATAATCATATTCACTTCGTCACAGTCAATAATTATAATGGGAAGTACTATGGTCGATTTAGTAACTTATTGGTGCACCCGTGTAAACTTGTAAATAGTTAATTTAATTAACACAATATTATTTGCATACACAATGAAATTAATAATAACATACATTAAAATTTACACATTTATCAATAATTATTTTAGTAACCGTGGAACGGACGGACATCCATCTATATCATTAATGAATACAAGTTAGAAAATCTAATAATTAAGGAACACAAGTGAGAAAATCCTATTTATAATTCGCTAGTTAAAATTAAAAATAATTAGAGAATTTAGGTTCTATAAGTTTTAGAAACACTCTAATTTGTAGTAATAAAATATTTGTGAAGCATATCAATGATTTAATAGAGTACTCGTATGATATTTCAATAATTTAATAAACTTATCTATTCTTGTGGACGCCCATCTGCACCACCTGGCGCCCCACGCGCGCCCGCACGGGACCTCTTGTTTGTCGCGGCGGCCACCCACGTGGTTCCCTCCCGTTGAGGCTCGGTCCGATCTCACGTACGGGCCGATGTGTCGGACCTCGATTTGGTTGATGATTCGGATAGTACTAGACGGATGCGGACACCTGCGTTTCCGTTAGAATCGATCGAGACGTGGTTGTAAATGTTTAAAGGCCGATATGTTTGGTAAGACGACCTTTTTAGTGAACCGAATTCGTTGCCGATTTGTGGAGTCGCCACCGAGTCAATTATGGGGACTCGGAAACCGTTCAAGTCAACTTTGATCCTTAGCCGGCTCAAAGTTGACTGTCACGGGACCTAAAGATAAAGATTTATTCCCTTAAGCACTCCATGCCTAGAATGACTCTCATTGCCAATGGTTTCGGACATCCGGGAACTGTCGATTCTGAGTAAGGGGTGAGGGTACGTATTGGGAAGGCAATGCCCGATAGAAATCGACACCTAATCCTGCCCGCACGTAGCGGCCTCTACTAATCAATCAGTGAGCTGATAACTTTGTTCCTTAATTGTGGCGGAAGTGCGATAACATCCGTTGTTTTAAACTTATGTCTTTGCTATGTCGGTTGTTTAAGGACAAGTGACTTTGTGTCGTCGAAGTAGTTGCGTTTACATTCTTTGCATGCGATTTCACGTGACAAGCATGCAATGAAAAGATGCACGTAGGAGAGTAGAGAGTACTAAGTATTATACGTATTAGCAGGTCAGGTTTAATGCGATAATACGGATATTATTAATCATTCTCGTGGTATACCTTACCTGGTATTCTGCTTAAGATGCGTCGGTTCGATAATAATAGGGATGCATCGAACCACGTACGGTGAGCACCGGGATGAATATGGAACCCGACTATCGATTTGTTCCAGCTTGTTTACGTTTTGAATTCCTTGTTAGGTGATTTAGCATGCGATTATAAAGTCATAAAAGTGGTAAATCATACGAAAGCTGAAAATACGAAATATAAGTAAATCACATAGTGAAGAGTTGCATCCTCGGAGTGTACACTAAACGAGACTCGATGCGTAGATGCTTGAGAACGGATCTCGGAACTACTCGGGTTTAGTTATGGTGTTTTAGTGCGTATGGTTGAAGTTTAGGACGTTACGTATGTTTATAACGTGCCATGGACCTAGTGTCCATACTAGTCAGACTTGACATTATCGAAGTGCATAACAAAAGTACAAAATGTAAAGTTTTGTTTAGATGAAAACCTAGTGACGATACGTCTTCGGGGCGGATCCTCCTAGCTTGTTCTGCGGTGAATCTGGCAGAGCTTCGCTACTGTAATAGGTGGCGGCTAGTCGAGCGTAGGTGCCTCTCTATATTCTAATCGAGTAGAGTGCTCGAGGAACGACGAGGAGTAGCGTTGATTCACGTATCAGGACAACGATCGAGTGAATTGTACTTAGTGTCGGAGTGCGACCTAAGTTAGAGAGGAAGAGAGGGAGAGCGAATTGTGAGAGAAAGAGTTCACGAATTTATGTTCTCTCGAAATGAGTGAAATGATGGGGGTATTTATAGTTGCTCGCGCAATTCAAATCGACGTTTAGGACGCTTGACCTCTTGCGCACCAGAACTCAGTCACCTGGTGTCATGCGCATCAATATTGGGACGCCTGGTGTGTGGCGCTTGAAGTTTTGAAGATCCGATTTTGAAACTTTCCATAACGGAGAAGATGCGTATATTAGCGTTGCTTGGGGATTAAGAATTCCCGTTAACCCTAGCGCATCGAGTGCTTAGTGGGCCTCGGGCGCACGTCTCGAGGTTCGCTCGGCGCGATGCATTGACTTGGGTTTGACTTTGCATATTTCGGGACCGATTCGGGGCCCCGGTGTCGGAATTGACTCTAATTAGCGTCGCCGCGACCGTAATGACACGACTAAGACTTTTTTGATGTTGAATTAATTTTTTCGAGTATTTATTTGACCCGTTCTATAGAAGAATTATCTAAAACATCGTAATCTCGCGTCGCATTGCAGTCTAATCCTCATCGGGTGTTTGTCGAGCACCCCTGCAGCAACCAGGTCAAAATCTGGGTGTCTACAGAAGCCCCCACTTTGACTGAGGCTTGGACAAGGCGAAAGTCAAAGTATAGCCGCCTAGGTCAATTGAGGATTACGACCTGGTGGCTGTCCGTTTGGGTCGTTTAAGTTCATTGGACTACGTATTTGAGGCTCGTTGGCCAAGGCTTAGAAATCATACCAGACATCCTTGCCTGCAGTTGCTTATCGGAGCTCAGGTCCGGGCTTGCTAGCTTGTCTTGTGTTTGTCGTCTTAGTAATTTCGGTTTTTGATACGGGCCTTTTGCCTAAGTCTTTATTGGTATCTTAGTTGTGGTTTTAATATCATTGGCGGATGGTTGTGTTGATTTCGTTTTGCTTTTTGCTTTAGGTATTCCTCTGGGGGCGTGAATTGAATGCTTAGGGACTCGTTTCGTGTTGATTTGATTGCTCTGAATGTTTTAGGACTTGTTTAAAATTTGAATTGAATTGAATTGAGTTGGGTCGGATTAAATTGAAAATGGGTCGAATTGAATTGTGATTGAGTTGTTGAGTTGAATTGAATTGAACTTGAATTGAACTTAATTGAATTGAACTTGAATTGAATAGAACTTGAATTGAAATGTAATGAAATGAATTGAATTGAATTTTCTTGACTTGAATTGAACTTGAACTTGAATTGAATTGAATTGAGTTGAGTTGAGTTGAGTTGAATTGAATTTGGTTGAATTGAATTGAGTTGACTTGAATTGAATTGAATTGAGTTTAACTTGAACTTGAATTGAGTTGAATTGAGTTTAACTTGAACTTGAATTGAGTTGAATTGTGTTGAGTTGAATTGAGTTGAATTGAATTGCGGTTGAATTGAATTGAATCGGATTGAATTGAACTTGGATTGAATTGAATTGACTTGAACTTGAATTGAATTGAACTTGAATTGAATTGACTTGAATTGAATTACCTTCATAATGCTTTGAGATTCGTTAGGCTCAGGGGTTTAAAATTTACCTTCAGAATGCTTTGGGATTCGTTAAGTTCACGAGTTTCAAATTTATCTTCAGAATGCTTTGGGATTCGTTATGCTCACGGGTTTAAAATTAACCTTCAGAATGCTTTGGGATTCGTTAGGCTCACGGGTTTAAAATTTGTTTTTCGAATGCTTCAGGATTCTACGAGTTTGTTTTGTTCAGATATCATGCTTGGGTTGTCAAGTGCTTGGGTATGAGTGGTCTCGTTAGCAAGAGGTTAACCTCATGTTCGTTTTTTTTCGCTGGGCTCGATTTCGATTAGAGGAGGTTTTGAGGCTTACTTTATCGGTTAGGGGTAGTAAATTGTCCCGTTCTTAGCTTGCTTATCTTGTTTAGTATAGGAGGGTGCGTCTTGCGGCTATTGGATACCATGTCCAATTTGTTTATGTCTTTGCTATGGGCCGAATAGTCAGGCGCTGGTCTTCTGGAGCCTTAGTCCTCAGTCGCCTAGCCCCCAATAGCCCAATACAGTGACGCTTGTCATAGGGCACCCGGGATTTTGAGGGTCAAATTTGTTGAAAATCAGCGAAGGAAAGGGGGCGAATTTATTTGGTCTCAAAAGTTAAACACACGACACCCTTTGACCTAATCCTGTATTCTCGACTTCGTTCAACTGATTTCCGTCTCGATTTCCGTCATATACGATTATGTTGACCTCGGCTAAGTGTTCCTTACTCGTCTATTGTCGATTTGTGCTTAGCTAGATTGATTGTGGGTCGATTTTGCTTACACCCTAAAAATTTATTTTGGCATTTTGTTTTTGCTAGGTTTCGATGTTTATTCTTGGTCCCATTGTTAAATTAGGGTAGAATACAGCTTGATAGGGTACTGAAGTTTTGAGGTGCTGTAATGGCTTCCTATGGGTGGAACTCGAAATGCTACGGTTTAGGGATCGTTTTCCCGGTTTTTCCCGTATTTGACCTTTGTAGTCTCGCTCGATTAGCATTTGTGACGTTATGGGTGACCTCTATGTCGTTTTTTGTGAGTTATAATGTACTCTAGGTCATTCTGTGAGGATTTGTGTGGCTTACGACTGACCAAATGATACCGTAACGATGCCGCAGTTTCCCGAAACCACTTTTATTGCGACCGGGGTCGAAAGTGAGTCCTAGTGGGTATTTCGGAATTTTGATATCTCTGTCCAAAATTTTGTGCTTATTTTGACATGTTTGGGCTGTTTTGACCTGACCTAAGGCGTAAATTTATTTTGTTTTGCAGCTAGAGATGACATTGAGTGTCCCGAGGGAGCTCCTTCGACTGGTACGAGTGGAGAGGCCACCGGGTCGAGCTCGGTGACTCCCCGGGGGTTCTTAAGAGGCGACGAAGCATTTCTTCGCAGCGTCGTGAAACGGGGGTCGTGAATGAGGCTGATTTTGATAGGGTCACAAGGCGTAGACTGCCTGTGACGGTTTCTAGGACGACCCATGTCTCGGGTCTAGTCAACGAGGGTGAGGAGGTTGTTTACGATGATCCTCCTTGGGCTCGGGATTGGGACGGTCACCAGTTACTATTTCGTCCCGATTTGCACGTCTCTAGTCGTGTCGTGAACGGCCTGGTGAGTACCCCAACTCGTGCTTATTAGTTTAGGCTTCTAGTTTTGGTTTGCACTGGTTTGGTTTGTTTATACTTGTATTATCTCGGTTTGCAGTTGCCCGGCCCGATGAGGACCTTCTCGGGGTTTTCACCACGTGCTTGGAGATTTATTCTCGGAAGCTCAGCCCCGCGGCAAAGGGGATCATCGCGGGGATGGTTTTAGGCCCCGTGGTCGGGCATTGGGTTGGTAGGTCGCTGGACCAAATGCAACCTCATGGTGATTAGAGTGATGGTAGATCGCTTTCACGACACGACCTCGACCTTCCATATGTCGTTTGGAGAGGTCGAGATGACCTTGGAGAACTTCGGGGTTATTACGGATCTGCTCTGGGGTCCGGAGATGATTAGGTGGGCTCCTGAGGGTCCTCGGTTAGATAGTGATGACGCCAGGGGCTGGATCAGAGATTGTTTAGTGCGTGAGGCTTATAGCGTGCCCCATGCTCTGGTGAGCTCGTACATCACCGACCACTTTGAGAGGGTGGCGGTGCTAGAGCGTCGAGTACCCCACACACCGGTGCATGATGCCCGTCTGTGGTTGTAGTACTTTCTAGGATCGACCCACTTCTCGGATAAGGGCGAGAGGTTTAGTACTAGGATTTTGCCTTTCCTGGCTGATTTAGATCAGCTGGGACGTTTCGATTGGTTGACCGCGGCTTTCGCGGAGATGACCCGTTGCCTACAGGTCATGGTGAGGCCGCAGAGGGTGGAATCTGGCTCGGCTTTACCCATTGTGGGTCCAGGTCTCATATTAGAGGTTAGTACTTGTACTCGGTTTCATGGATTTACTTAGTTCGGTTTGGTTTTGCTAACGATGCTTTTGGGTTTTCCAGGCTTGGATCTATTCTTACTTCCCTCGATTGGCACCCAAGATGCTGCCCGCTCGTTCGGTTAGGTTTTTGGCGGGGTTGAGTGGAGGTTGGCTCAGGCTAAGAGCACGACGAGTCACTTCTCATCGAAAAATATGCTGGTGAACCAGCAGCGCCTCGAAGATGTAAGAGTCCTTCTTACGGTTTGTTTTACTTAGTAGCCCCTAGATTAGGATTATTGAAATGTCGGTTTGTTTATGCAGTTCGTGGCCCGTCCTTGGGCCGACTATGAGGGTCTGCCCGAGTATATGAGGGCAGAGTTGAGGCCTAGGAGTTACAGGAGGATGCTCCTTTTCGCGTTGTTTCGCCCGGTGTGGTATCTGGGCAAAAGGTTGGTGCGTCAGTGTTTATATGACGAGTTCGGGGTGCCGGTTGATTCTCCCCGAACTATGTTTAGACCACCGACCACCGCAGATGTCCGCGAGGGCAAGGACGGAGAGAGAGGCGACACATTACTGGTGCATGGTGCCTCCTATCTGTCTCACGTCTGCCAGCGGCTAGCTTGCCACTGTCTCGTGGTGAGTACTCAGTTCCTTGCTTCAGAGTTTGTTTTTTTTCTATGGTTTGGTGTTTGCCTGCATTTTGAACGGTTTGCTTTTCCTTTAACTGGCCAATCCGGCTGATGCTGTTCAACCCCCATACTTCCCCTTGACACTACTCAGGGGTAATGCGGCTGGGGTAGCCTTTATAGAGCCTCTTCCCTTGTGTTCCGCTGAGGAGATGGAGGCTGGGATGGAGTGGCGTGACCGGATGTACCAGGTAAGTTTCGAGATTTGCCTTGAACTCGGCTCTTGAGGGTTCGGCTTAGTTTGACTAATTTGTTCGGTTTTGTATTTCAGGTTTCGTCGGTTTCCCATCAGCGGTTGTGGCAGGCAGCCAACTGCTTCCGGGCCTACGCGTCGAGGGCGGCTGCTACCTCTTCGGTGATACTTCGGGACCTCGATCGGTAAGTATTCGTTTTTTTAGGGTTGGTTTTCTAGGTTGTTTGTGTCTTTTCCTAAAGTATAGGTGCATTTGTAAGATGTTCCGGATATGGTGAGGCAGCTGGCGAACCGGGTGACCGAGGTCGAGATGAACGAGATCAAGTTGCTGCAACTCCTGCATTCTCGGGATGCTGAGGTTGCCAAGCTTAAGGAGCCGTTGGCTCAGACTCAAGGTGACACCTCGGTGCAGGGTGAGGCTAGGCTTGGGGCTGAGGCTGAGGGTCATGCAACGGGTGCTACCGAGGATGTTGAAGGGATTCTCGAGAAAATTATTCTAGATATGCTGTCGGGCATGGATGGTACCGAGTCTCCCACCTTTGATCTGAGTGATCTAGGTTTTGACGATGATCCTGGTGAACTTGTGCTGGCTGTAACTGCAGCCTCTAGCGGTCCTCCCTAGTTTATAAACTTGGTTTGCTGGTATTTTGTATAATTTGTATACTCTTAGACTTTTAATATTTCGATTGATCTGTTAGTCTTGCGTTTTGTTTTTCTTTTGAAATGTTGACTTAAATGACAAGTAATCACTTCAAATTTGGTTCGTTTGCGGTTCCGTCGTAGCTTAGGATGTCTTGAATGCGTTAGGATTGCGTGAGAGTATGAAAATGGTTTTCGGAATTTTTGAAACGCGTTAGTTTGACCCAAGAGGTGGATCAAGTAGTACGTCGATTAAAATGTTTGACTCGAGACGTGCAAAGATGTAAGATGCTTCGTAGCTAAAGTGTTTCGAACGGGTAGGTGTTCGATGCTGGGAGACGAGTGTAATTGTCTCGACATTCTTATGTAAAATGAGGTTAAAAGAAATAGGTTAGACCACCTTTGAAAACTATTAGACCACTTTTTATACCTTAATGATAATAACGTACTGGACTACAGACGCGAATTGACGATGTCATTCGAGGCTACAACACACCTAAGTGGGGTAGCTTATCCCCCTGATAAGTCTGGTGGATTTGATGGACGAAAATGTGTCGTCCGTGTGGACCTGTCATTCTTGCGCTGTCATTTGATGGACGAAAATGGTGGGTTCGGTTTCCGTTCTCATCATCGGATCATACTATGCAGATGTTGTCCTTGAGGGATGAGGTTTATATTTACCCGGGCGAGTTAACGTGCCAAATGGGTGTGAAGCGAGCTGTATCCGAGGTTACTGATGATGCCCCTAAGTCTTATCCTTGGACAGAAAGTTCTCTTAAGGAGTTTGGAATGTCTTGGAGACAGAGGTTTTCTCGTCCCTTTATTATAGAAAGTGCTTGACCGACAGACCCTACTCGTTCCTGGCGGGGAGCTTACGGATATCTGCCAGTGCAGGGCAAGTCGAATGCTAGGAAGACCCCGATGCTAAAGGATAAGGAGGCAACTCGAGTTAACATCACTAAGCGCTCGACCAGAGACAGTGTTACCGATCCTAGTGTCGTCAGTTCATCTAAACGGGCCAAGAGGCCCAAGAATGACAAGACCCATATTAAAAATGTGAGTGAGGAGGAGAAGTGGGGCTGGACTCGTCTTTGGCTAATATAAAAGTGGAAGCCTGTATTCTGAGGGTCTATGGTGTGAGACTCGAAGAGGTACTTCCAAATGGCAAGAAGAAAGGGAAGTTGGACCGGTAGAGCCCAGCCGTTTAGTACTATGTTATATTAATTGATATTATGTGGCGTATTAGTACTAGTTTTTGTAGGGTTTTACTTGATACGTTGTCATTTTCCGGGTAGACGGATTTTGGGATGCTCGATGTAAAGGGCATCGACAAAGGCTTGATTCAATTGATTTTGCATTAATGAGAAGCACATATATTATTTTTTGTGGCTCGCAACTCAATTCTTCATTTTGCCTGGAGCGCCCTTTCGGGTTTTCACTCCGTCCTCGGCTCACCCCCTTTTTTTGCTTTTTTTTTCTTTGACTTATTTTTTTCCTCTTTTTTGTTTTTTTTCTTTGACAGTTCGCAACTCGATTCTTCATCTTCCCCGGGGCACCCTTTCAGGTTTTCACCCCGTCCTCAGCTCGTCATATTATTTATTTTATTTTTATTTTTTTTACGACGGCTCGCAACTCGCTTCTTCATTTTGCCCGGGGTGCCTTCAGGTTTTCACCCAGTCCTCGACTTGTCGTTTGTGCTTCATCATTGAAATCACTCATTAATCGGAACATAGGGATGGTTCCGATTTGCATGCGAATCGAGTAATCGATTTTCCTATTTCGTTGATTGTACCCTGGAAGGGTTGCCTACATATCCGTGTTTAGACGGAATCAAACCATGTTCATAGTTCATAATAGATGCGAGTGATTTTGCTTTAGACTCGTTATGCCAATTATCGATCCAAATTATTTTTAAGCGTTTTGCATGAGTTTTCACCCTAGTTTAGTGATCAGGATGAGGTTGCTTAGGATGTTAAGGATAGTATCGTTTAAGCTGGTCCATGTTGGTCGGGGTCGAGAATTATTAACCGTTTAGGTCAGTAAGGATCAAGGCGCCTCCCATGAGTATCTTCTTGACGAGGTAGGGGCCCGCCCAGTTCGGTTTGAATTTCCATCTTATATCGACGGGAAGGGGCGCTCTAATGGATTTGACTACTAGGTCTCCCTCATGTATGTTTCGGGACAAAGGCTCGTTGTATTCTTTGTTGATAGGCCTGCACGTTGGGACGTGCGTGTATTCAATGCTCATATAGGAATACTAGCTCATCGTAACGTTTTTGGTTCCATTCTTCTTTGGGAATGCCGCTTTCGGCTAGTATCCATAGCGAGGGTATTTCTAATTCTATTGGTTGTACGGCTTCAGAGTCGTAGGTTAGGTAGTAGGGTATGGCTCCGGTGCGAGTTCGGTAGGAGGTTCGCTATCCCCATAATGCGAAGGGTATCTTGTTTGGTCAATCCCGGTAATTGTCTATCATTTTCTTAAGGATTGTGACGATGGTTTTGTTTGCTGCTTCCACAGCCCCGTTTGTATGAGGTCTGTAGGGTGAGGATTTGTGTCGTTGGATTTTGTATTTGTCTAGGAGTTTTTGGGTGTTGGCTCTAAAGTCATGAGCCCCCTGATCATTGATGATTTCATGTGGTATGTGTTATCGGCTGATGACGTTGTTTTTTAGGAATTTGACTACTTGTTTGGAGGTTAGTATGGTGTAAGAGGCTGCTTCTACCCTAGTCATATTTCGAGATTTTTACATCTTTTGGATCTTAGTGTGTAATATCTTTAGCGCGACTTTACATTGCCTTCCCCTATCCGAAATTGAAAAAAAATATTGAAGCATGAAAAGAAAAGAAAGAAAAATTCCAATAAAAGAAAAATAATATATATGCTTCTCATGATATTTCGGGGAATGGTCGAGATGCTACAACTAGAATTTGATTATAATTAGGAGGATGACGAAATTTCCTCTTACGCTCTTTTGAGTTTTATTCCTACTTGGTGGTCGAAATTCATAGATAAGATTTTTTATGGATAGTTTTTATTGGGCAGTTGTGACTACTGGTCTTAGCCCCACATTTCCATACGTGCTTTAAGCACAATCCATTTTATCCCTACACATATAAGCCACCCTTTATAAGTCGTTGACATGTACTATGGTCCTGATTGGTGGAACACGTACTCGATTAGGGAGATTGATTTCATATTCGATTGCATGCATATTTCATAAGTCGAGTGAGTGTCTTTATTCATCCTTATCGTCACGTATATACTTACCCGTTCTTATGAGTGTCGAGCGAAAACCGTAAGGAATTCCGACATCATTGGTCTTGCAAGATCGAAAATTTGGCAAGCAATTGTTTGATTATGGCATGATTATTAATCTCGTTGTATTCTTGAGCATTACTTGTTTTCTCGCCAGTTTGAGTCAATTTTAAGGGAATGATTATAATTTATCTCTGAGTCGTGTTTCACATCACTTGTCCTCATATGTTTATACTAGTGTCTTTTGCTTGAGGACAAGCAAAGGTTTGGTTTGGGGGAGTTTGATCAACACATTTTATATCTTACTTTATTGTCCCCCGATACCAATTTTTTAGCTTTTCTTCCTCTTAATTTATATATTTAGTGTCGATTTTTCATAGAAAGTCGATACTGCCGATTCTCGTGCTATTTTTGCAGGTTAGGTAAAATTTCAAGCACATTTAGGAGTTATAATCCAGATAGCCGGGACGAGAACAGAAGTCGAGGAAGAAAACGAAATACCGAGAAACAAAGAAGAACTCACTGACGAGCTTCAGCATGCTGATAAGTGTAGTTTGTAGTGCTTATTTTGTTGTGTTTTGGTCCCATTTTCCTTGTGGAATCGCTCCTTGGGAGCGGTTTATGGGCTACTTATGCTTTCTTTAGTTTGTTTCAGGTTCCCGAGACCATTTGTGAAGAGTTGGAGCAAATCCGACTCGATACATACACTTTTTGGAGCCAACGAAGTGAAGGAACGATTACTCGATGCCTTGGATTCAACCCCGAGACCTCGAAACCCAATCCCGAGCCTCTTAGACCCGATCCCGAGTCCCGAGAATCGATGAGAAACCCATGAGAAGCAAGGAGGGACCAAAAAGAGCTTATTTGAGGCCTACAAGGCCCATCCCGGTCGGGATGGCCTCAACCCGTCTGGGATGAGGTACACAAAAGCGAGTGCTACTGACCTGGGTCCGTCCCGGTCGGGACCATCCCGTCCCGGTCGGGACCGATCCGTCCCGGTCGGGACCGTGGTGCTGCAGCCGCACCTTGTTTCTTTCATCCTCCTTCACTCTTGTAACCCTGTATAAACCCTTCCTCTTGTATTCCTATGTTATGTTATTCACTTCCCACAAAACCCTAGACTACTTTAGGTTAGATTAGCTTAGATTAGAGTAGATTAGTCGGTAATTAGTCGGTAATCTTAGTTTAGTACTTGTATTAAGGGAATTCTTCAAGATCCATCCAAGATTGACAACCTTGGTTGATTGTTTTGGGTTTTTCTCATTAATGCAAGTTTTCATTCTTCCTTTCATCTTGTTAGTAGGTATAATCTTCTTTTCCCTTCTCTTAATCTTGTTTATTCATCCAAGTTTTAATCTTTGTTCATTGTATTGTTCATAGTTCATTGTTTTCACTAGTTTCTTTTTGTATGTTTTGTTGTTTGAGTTAGTTTATCTTGTTCTTGTTAGTTTTTCCTTTAGATATGTTTGAGTAGATTCTTGCTAGGGTTAGTAGGGTGATTTGGGTGTTTAATGGCTGATTAAAGGTTTGTTGGAGATGTTGGTGGAAGTTTTGGGTTTCCTCTTGGTTTGATGCATGGTACATGTTTGTTGAAATGCTTGAATGACATGTAGATACATATGCTTGTTTTTCTTGCCTTTTCTCTTGTGGGTGATAGTTTGCTTGTGGGTTTGGTTCCCTCACTACGTAGCGAGAGCCCGAAGAGGATGACCCCTAGGTCGGTCTACGTAGCGAGAGCCCGGATGCGACCTAGGTCACGCTAGCACGCTAGGAACCCCGTTTGTCACGTGTGTCGCCAAGATGGGTTCTAGGAAGAACCTCTAGGTCGGTCTACGTAGCGAGAGCCCGGACTACACCTAGATAACCCGACTACCCCCTTCACCTTAGCTCCTCCTTAACCATTCCATCACCCCTTGAACCCGACCTAATCCTAGCCCTTTTCCTTATTTGTTTTCCTCGTCACCTTAGTCATAGTCTTAGCCTTCTTCCCTTCTTATCATCCTAGTTTAGCCTAGTTCGTTGACCTAGTCTCGTATTTGGGTGACCTTAGTCTAGACGCCTCTTACCGTCCCCGTGGATTCGACCCGACTTACCCTATCTACTCAGTTAGGATTAGCCAGTTATTATTTGACGGTGGGGATCCACGACAAATCTCCTACCATCACATGCTCACTCGATCGAGTAGTGCTATGGCACTCGATCGAGTGCCTCTCATTTACAGCCAACTGGACTGCGTTGGAGACTTGGACTGATTCGTTTTTTTAGGCCCAAAACAAACCGAATTTGGAACCGACCCACTCGATCGAGTGCATCAAATTCGGGCCGCGCATAATTTTAATTTTTGACTTAGCATTGGGCCTGTTTTGAGTCCAACTAATTTTCTTTAAATCAGTTTTGATGGATCATGTGTCAGATTTTTTTTTTTTACTTTTCATCTTTTCCCTACCTTCTTTTAGATTTTGGAGTTTTATGTTACTTTGGCTTCGCGAGATACATTGAACCTTGCTTTTCATTCTCAGATCTTGAATTCTTCGGTATTATTATTCGTAATTTCAATTCCAATTTTAGTTTTCTACGTAGTATTGTTCGCAGTAATTGTTGTAATATTATTATTCTTAACAATTATTCGTAGTAATTGTTGTATTCGTAATTCGTATTGTTTTATCGTTTTCTAGCATAAAATTATTATTGCTTTCCGTAGATTAATTTGTATCGTTTTCGTTATGTTTAATTGCAATTCGTCTTTTGTTAGTTTGATTATTTTTAATATGAGTAACTAAATTCCACCTAGGGTTTAAGGGGATCGATGCGTATTATTAGGGTTATAGACAATTGACCTGTTTCTAATCGTATGCTTTATCGCCTGAATATCATTTTATTTCTGATTGATTGATTATTAGTCAGGATTGATTAATTAGTATCATAATTAGGACTTTTCGCCGACCGTGTTAATGACTAATTAGGTCAAGATAACTTGGGTAGACTAGCTTAATTCTAGCGACCGCAGGTTAAGTTTAGTTCTAAAGTTTGTAGAAGTACCGACCGGATGGACCTACATCTTAAGTAGTTCGATTATTGACCTGTTAGTTGACTCCCTGACCCGAATAATATTCATAGTGAACCTGAGACGCTAGACTTTTCTCTTATTGATTTACCCTTTAGTAATTAGTTCTTACCCTATCAAAACAAACAGAAAAACAGTGACCCGTAGTCTTACGTCTAGACCTTAGAACAAGTAATTGAGTCTTGTCTCCTTGTGGTTCAACCCGTACTTCACTATCTGCATTACTTAGTGGACCTTAGGGTATCTTTGTGTGGACATGACATAGGTCCACCCCGACGCGCCACGCGCGAGTTTGGGGAGGCGAATGAATCTCATGTGAGATGGTTGTCGGGTTGAAATTTAAATCGAAATGGAGTCGCCACCGAACTTTGTGGGAGTTCGGGCCCATTTGAACCCACTCTATATCCTGGTGGGCCGTGCAAAGAGTACGGCCCATCCCGATTTCAGAGTTTATGGGGTTCGTCTCTTTGCATTGCGATACCGATACCGACATTATCGGTTACCGTGTATTGAATGACTTTCGTGCGCCAATGGTTTCGGACATCCGGAAACCGAGGTTCTGAGTAAGAGGTGAGGGTACGTGTTGGGAAGCCCACAAAAGATACCCAACCTTGCCCACACTTAGCGGCCTCTACTAAGATATCATTCGTTTTTTGAATATGCTCGCTAGTAATTCGGTTGAAATGATATGCAAACAACGTTTTGACTAAACATGGGAATTATGTCTGATCTATGTCGTTTAATGCATCTTTGAATTATGTCGAGGTTGTGTTTAGCATGCCAGGTTCGTTTTAGTATAATAAAACAAACAACAAAAATAAGACATAAAGACAAGAGCAAACGAGTAAGTAATGGTAATAATGGTTCGTAAATAGATAAGAACGATGTAAGAAGATGCGACGCAAAAGAGTGGGACATGTGATGGTCTTGACAAGTGTTGACCGAAGTCATAAACAATTTTATCGAGGCTAAAAATATGTTGAAGGCTGACGATTTTGGTGTGACAAAGGCCACTCGATCGAGTCATTGAGGGACTCGGTCGCGTGGTCCTTGAAAAAAGTTTATGCCCAAATTTTGAGGTGCCACTCGACCGAGTCAAGGAGGGACTCGATCGAGTGGTTCTCGAAAAAACCTTTTGCCTCTGATTTTGGGGTGTCACTCGATCGAGTGGGCTAGGCACTCGGTCGAGTGTCCCCTATACGAACAATGGTTTGCTTTGAAATTGATTTCGAAATTGCTTTTAATTTTGAAAATCGATAATTTTGTTAAGTCGTGTAAAAATATGATACGATTTATACTCGACTTAAATTTTCGATACTCGTCATATTTGATTTTTGATTATGGAATCAATATCTAATATTTAGAGTGATTTCTAGAAAAGACGTTATAAGTTATTTGAAATTGAACTAAGACGAAATAATTCTCTCTGCGTTGTAATGTCGTAATTAGTCCACTCGATCGAGTGGGTCTGGTCGGGTGGGAGGACTCTTTAGAGATATAGTTTTATCTCTAACGAAGTTGTTTAATTGCTTTGATTCTCTTTGTAGCTGATTTTTGTGTAGTCTTTGACTTCGAGTCAGACCTTCGAAGTTGCATGACTGATTTTTATGTCTCGGAAATGTCTTTGACCGGGGTTTGACCCGATCGCTAAAAGACGGTTTTGCCCTTGTTGTCGGTTTTGACTCAAATTAGTCTTATTTGATTGGAAATAACTCACTGGGCCTGGATTTGAGGTTGGTTTTGTGAGATTTGTACTCCGTAAAAAGCCCAAGCCAAATACTAACAATTTTGAGCCCATATTCGAGTATGCTAAAGCACGTTCGCGTCCGACCATCATCGGGTATTTTTTGGAATTTGCTATAGACACCTAGCGGCCAAATGTGGTTGTCTACACTTTGATTAGGGATACGACTAACACTTTTCACCTTTTAGCCCAAGTGATCGAGGGGGAGCGTTTAATCAATTTTTCATTTGTCACAGACTATCTTTTTATGATCGAATTTTCCTTAGTTTGAGAAATTCCCTAGAAAACGTAATAGTAGTTTAACGTTCTTCGCTTTGGATTTTGGTGCAAAAATTTTGAGCATTGAATTCTTCTGTAACCTTCAATTCAATTTCAGTTATAATTTTAGTTTTAGTCTTATTCTTCGTTATTCGTCTTAATTTGTGATTTAGGTATTTCTAGTGATTATCATTCTCATAGTTTAGATCGCTTACCTTTTATTAGCATAGATTCATCATCGTTCTTCGTAGTAATTCGCATCGCCTTCATCATGTTTAATTTCAATTCATCCATTGTTAGTTTTATTATTTCTAGTATGAGTAGCTAATTTTTATCTAGGGTTTAAGGGGGATCTACGTTTATTATGAGGGTTATAGTTAATTGAGTTTTCACAATTTGATTAATATCACAATTTGGACTTTTCACAGACCAAGTTAAGGACTAATTAGGCCAGGATAGTTTGGGTAAACTAGCTTAATTCTAGCGACCGTAGGTTAAATTTAGCTCTAAAGTTTGTAGGGTACCGACCAGACATACATCTTAGATAGTTCGATTATTGACTATGTTATTAAATTCCCTAACCCGATTTGTAATCTTAGTGAACCTGAGACCCTAGACCTTTTCTTTATATTTATTCTTCGTTTAGTTATTTTGTGTTTAGTTCAACAAACAAACCAGAAAGCAGTGACCAGTGGTCTTAAGTTTAGACCGTAGAACAAGTAATTGAGTCCCGTCTACAGTTGGTTCGACCCCTACTTAACTATTTGCATTAGTTAGTGGGCCCTAGGGTATCTTTGAATAGGGATACAATTTTTCCCTATCAAATTTTGATAGGGCTAAGGCGTATCTCTAATCAAAAGTACCCTAAGAACACTAAATAAATGCAGATAGTAAAGTGAGAGGTTGAACCACAAGGAGATGAGATTTAACAGTCTATTCCTAAGAATTAGATCCCACAATTTTTATGGCTTTTGTAATGAATAAACTAAGACAAGACAATAATAATGTAAAGTTATAGGATCGTAGGTTCACTATGAACATTAGTCGGGGTCGGGGAATGAATTTGCTAATCAGTAATCGATCTACCTAAGGTGCAAGTCCGGTCAGTACAATACCACCTTTAGATTTAAACTTAATATTCGGTCGCTAGCATTAAGTCAGTCTACTCGAATAATCGTGGCCTTATTTGTTCTTAACTCGGTCGGTGAAAAGCCTTAATTGTTGTACTGATTAATTGAATTTTGCAGGAAATAATCAATCATATTTAAGACGATAAACAAGTAATAGTTCATGCGATTAACAATTAATCAATCAATTATAACCCCCTCCTAACATGCATAGATCCTCCTTAACTGTAGATGAGAAATTAGCTACGCATAAAAAGACTAATCAGGCAAGAGAGAAATAAATCGGATCTAAGCATATTAAGATCAATTAAACTAAATACTAATTATAAGCCAATAAGAATTAAAGAACAATCAATTGAAAACAATAACAAAAGAACGATAAATAAAAGACGATGAATTGAAAGAAGAATTGAAATTGAATACCGAATGATTAAGAAAGTTGCAAAGGATTCGATCTTGAAAGTACGTAAAACGAAACAAAGAAAGCACTTTATCTAGGTCTAAGACTAAACTAAGAAAGCTGAATGATAAAAAAGGTGAGTCATCTCAAGTCCTAACACAACTAATAGTAGAAAAATGGGCCCAAAATAAGTTATTCAAGAAAATTGATCCACGGGCTAGAAAAAGGTCAACTCGATCGAGTCCACAGAATGACTCGATCGAGTCTCTTAACGTGATAGTTCTTCCCAAATTTGACAACCCAACTCGATCGAGTCCAGTGACTAACTCGATCGAGTCACTCTGTAAGTCACAACATCACGCAGAGGAATTCAAACGACTGTCATTTCTTCGTTACTTGTTCAAATTGGGCATACAATATTCCGTTGAAAAGATAAGAGAAAGAGCTTTCCAACGCCACCTGAATCACCCTCATGGGAGTTGTAAAACTTAAGATGTGGATGTTTGAAGTTGACATTTTTGCAATCGATCATTCTTTCTTCTCGTTTCGCGTCTTTTCCTTCTCGAATTCCATTCTTGTTCCCTGCTTAATCCTTTTAATTCGTCAAGACATAAATGCATGCAAAAACACACATATCCTACAAATAACCCGAGAACGGCAGTATTAACTTCCTAGCAAATATCGACAATTAAACCTCACTTAAGAAGGAAAAACACAATAGAATGATCGTCGGGGGAGCGATAGAAAAAAGGTATATTAAGCATTGATCAAACTCCCCCAAACCGACTATTTGCTTGTCGTCAAGCAAACCACACTGTAGACACCCACATTTTGACCGCCAGGTGTCTATAGCAGTTTCCGACAAACACCCGATGATGATCGGACGCAAACGTGCTTTAAATACTCAGAAACGGGCTCAAAATCATTGGCATTTGGCTTGGGCTCATTATGGAGTACATATCTCACAAAACCAACCTCAAAATCAGGCCCAGTGGGTCATTTCAAGTCAAATAAGACTAATTTGGGTCGATTCCGACACCAGGGGTAAAACCGTCTTTTAACGACAGAGTCAAAACCCGTCAAAAATATTCCCGAGGTACGTGAGTCAGCCGTGACACCTCACACGGCTGATTCAAACTCTAATCCTACGAAAAATCAGCTACATAAAATATTAAACAAATCCATTTAGGGATGGAATTCGATCTCAAGTAGGAATCCTATCCGAAAACCGATTCAAACACCTGACCGAGTGCAAACACTCGGCCGAGCAGCCCTCTACCAGCCGGTTCCCTTTCTTCCTTCAAAAGAAAGAGGAATCCTCATTCCTTTCGAACTCTTACGTTTCCTATCTTAAACGGTAGTTCAAACTCTCCTAGCCAAGGTCGGGAACTCCCTATAAATAGCCCCTTGCACACACACTTTTCAAAAAAAGAAGACACAATACAAATCAATTATCAACAGCTACAACATCAATTACTATCATACACACTTAGCATCGATACACCGATATTACAAACCCGAAGGAAACCGGCCCGATACCCGACACCCTTCACTCGTCACGCCCGAACCGAACTGCCACCAACTCACCAACATCCACTCGACGCTCTTGGGCCCAAGCCACATCCCGACGAGCCACGATCCGAGTAAACAGAAGCATGTAGGTTGAGGGTCTAACAAAACCCGATTTCTCTTCTTCTTCTCTCTTCCTCCTCGTCCGTCTTATTTTTTATGGGTCGGTCGTCGTTTATTTTATTTTCTAATATCGATATTATTACAAAACTATTTTCATATATCGAACATTCTTAAAAATATGACATCGATTTTCTATAATCGAATATTGTATCAAAAAGAATTATATTAAGATCTCGACGATGTTAAGAATAGTTACATCTTTTTTTCGTTCAAACTTCTCTTTACAAAACTTTTTTTTAATTCCTTCCGAATACTCGATATCGATTTCATAATCAAATATCGGATACGACGAATATCGAAAACATAAATCGAATATAAATTAATTCATATTTTGTACGCGATTTATCAAAATTAGCAATTTCGAACAAAAAAATAAAATCGGACAGACCCGCACGCGAGTCGCGCCACTCCCAGGCGACTCGCGCACTGGCCTGAAACCCGGGTCTTTTTTTTAGCTTTTTCGTTCGTTTTATTTTATTATTCTACGAAACAATTTCAAAATTTATATCTTTTCTAAAACTATTCGAAGTATTTGATATTGATTTCGTAGTCAATTATCGAATATAACGAATATCGAAAATATTAGATCTAGTACAAATTATGCAATATTTGTACACGGTTTAATAAAAGCATCGAATCTTCGAAAAATCGTCTTCAAAAACAGACCGACACGCGACACGCCGGCATCCCAGGCGAGACGCGCGGCTGGCTGCCACGACGCGCCTTTCTCGTTTTTTTATTATTTTTCGAACTTCGTTTTTTATACAAAACAGCGTTTTAGCAATATTTTTCAGATTTCGATTAATATCTATTTTCTCGATCTCGTATATTTATTTTATTTGCTATAGTATTATTCACAAATCGATACTAACTCGTTTGTTTATTTTGTAGCAAATTCACATCTTTTTCATCTCTTGTTTTATTATACTAAAACGAATCTCACATGCTAAAACAACTTTGACGTTAATTTTAGTTGCATTAAACCGACTTAGCAACCCATTCAATTCCTCCCATGTTCAGGAAAACAATGTTTGCATATTATTCATCGTATTACTAACGCGCGTATTAAAAAATCATTCGATATCCTAGTAGAGGCCGCTAATGTGCGGGCGGAGTTGGGTGTTCTTGGTGAACTTCCCAACACGTACCCTCACCCCTTACTCAGAACCATGGTTTCCCGATGTCCGAATCCATTGGCAACGAGAGTCATTCAATATACGATTAACCGCTCAAGTCGGCATCGGTATCGATATGCAAAGGGACGAGCCCAATAAACTCTGACATCGGAAATGGGCTGTATTTTGTATACGGCCCACTACGACATAGAGTGGGCTCGAACGGTTCCGAATAACCATAAAATTCGGTGGCGACTCCAAATTCAATTTAAATTTCAATTTGATCATCTCATATGGAGATTCATTCGCCTCCCCAAACCCGCGCGTGGCCGCGTCGGGGTGGACCTATGTCATGTCCACAATTTGGCGACGCCGCTGGGGATTAGCTGATACGTTACTGACCTTCAGCATCCTCAGGGTGAGACTCGAATAGAAATCGTTTGACTAGTACAATACGCGTTTTAGTTTTACGGTTCATGCATAACGCCATATTTTCCCGGGCCGGTACTGGTGACCGACGTCCCACTATACTATCGAATGTAGTCCAAATTAGATATGTCGAAGGTGTCGATTAGCCGATTCGTATGGGTTTTACGACATGTTCTAAGCTCAACTCGACTTAGGAAGTCCGCCCCGATTCTCGATAGGCTGTGTACACTGGTATAGACCCTTTCAGACTGACCGAGACTTAGAATTAGAGCATACATGGCGTCGTTATACTGTTTCCATGACTACGTGCTACTTGATTCACAAGTCTTTTTCAAAAACCGTCATTTTCAAAATAGCATCCTTTTTAGAAATATCCAATTTTCAAAACTTGGGACATATACCGAATTTAGGATCCACGATTTTACTCAAAATAGCCTATTTTTAGCCGGTATTATGCCCATTTCAAAACTCGAAAATATTTTCGAACTTTCAAACCCGTAACCCGGTCCACCTTTTCCGTTTTTTTTTCTTTTTCAAAAAAGGGCTGGGCTCCTCTTCCCGATTTTACTCGGGCTTTCAAAAATCCAATTTCAAAACCTTCCTCTTCTTAGGACTTCCCGTATTTAGCAGTGTCGGGTCATGTCATAAGTCGTCGAGTCTTCTAGCGTCGAAACTCCGTCGATCTTATATCACGGATTTCCTTCCTATCCCAGTCCGCCTTATTAGACCAAGGCAAGGCCCACCTACGTAGGACATACTCCTACAAGGGTTGGCCCGTCTACACAATCGAGTCTAGAAGTCTGGGGAATGTCTCACGTGAACCTTCTTTCAAACAGGGCCCAACCCACACAGCTGGATCCTAAAGGAGGCCCACCTCTCACGAGTCATCCGTCTAGATGTCTTTTCCGAGTCGTTTCCTCTCTAGTTTCCCTTCTCTTTGCTCGGGATGTACTTTAGTTCTATGATTTGGGCTAGTCGCTGATTACGTGGTGTTCTTACAGACAGGCCACCTGACAGCTGAACCATGACTAAGGACTCAATTGATCAACTGAACGCCGCATTGGCCAAGATCCAAGAACAACTCGACCAAATCAAGGGTGACCAGATCGCCATCGTTACCCGGGTTAGCGCCATAGAACAGGATAGGCCGAGTGATGAAGACAAAACTAAGGGCCCATTAGCCGAATTGACCAGCGCGGTCCTCAAGCTACAAGAGCAGGTGTAATAACTCGTCCTCCTTACAACTGTTACGTCAATTATGTTAGTGTGGTAATTGATTGATCGGTCAATTAGATAATGATTAATTGGTCTATCTGGTTGATATAGTTAGTTGCTCCGTAGCGAGAGATGAACTTCGGGGACGAAGTTTCTTTTAAGAAGGGTAGATTGTAATACCTGCCTTGTGACTCAGTATTAACACCCGAGTTGGCGGTGGCAACCCGAACCCATTGAGTTATGACTTTATAGAGGAATAAACCAGCAAAACAGATTGAAATTGGCCAATCCAGGTTTTTAACCCACTTTTAATCAAATACTCCGAATATTACTTAGACCCACATATAACCACCCTAATCACAATGGAGCAAACCCTAAAATACCTTCACTCACAATGCACACTCAAGAAGAGAAAGGATAAGAGAGAAATAGGAAGAGAGAAGAGGAGAAGAGGATTCGATCCCAAATCGTATCCTAGCAATTCATTTATATGATTGAGTCATGTAAGTTCCTTAACTTTATTTTAATGATGTTTAAGAGTATAATTAGGGTTTAGTCGTGCTTACCATTCCCAATACAAATTAGGAGGAAGATTATATTAAAGACATTAATTAGGAAATAGTTACTGAAATTCTCAGATTCGTAGAACTGTCTTGTGTTCATTGATATACGTGTTTATGTTTCGAATTGGGAAAAGGTCAAAGAACAAACCCTAATTTATTTCAAGTCTAGTTTATGCCTGTCAAATTTCGTAATCAGATTCAAAGTCGTTTCTTCTAGAGAATTTATTTGTGAACCGTCGTTTATAATTCGCTGATTCTGTAATGCTATATAGTAATGGGTGTTAAAACGAATTTATATATCATAATTGAATTTGAATTTCAGCCAAAATTAAATTCATTGAGTCTAGTTGATAATAGAAGTTGGAATGGAGTTAAAAGAATTAGTCTAGTACTAGTAACTCATCAATAGTTTTTATGCGATGAATTCAGTCAGTCTGTAGAGATCAGGTTATAAGTCAATGTTAAGATGATATTTAGATAAAGGTCATATAAGATAAATGGTAGAAAAGACGATCACGGTTCTTATACAGTTGGTCTCGTGTTAATTGAAGTAGTAGTTCTTTAATTATGAATTTTATAACAAGACAGTACAATGCTATAAAATTGGAATTTAAGATTAAGTCTTTAATGTTAGTAACGGCTTAGAGCGTGATCAATCTAAGTAGTACTTTTATGTTAATACCAATTGATTGTAGGTGATGAATGTTTTAGAGGAGGTCTTTTAACCCGCTTGATTGTGCTTGTGACACGCTTGTAAAGGTAAGGTTTTCCTTACTTAGAATACGTTAATGTTATGATGCATGTATGAGTTACGAGTACGATGTGATATCGTGCTGATGAGAACGATGTTGAATAATGATGGTGGAATGATTGATGAATATTGATATATTGGAGTTGGTGAGGCTAGCTTTAGACCTAGTCGGGACCCTTGATCACGGTCCCCTCCCTGATTTCTTCTCGCGGGTTGTTGAACCTGCGGGGGGTGTGCACACTCGGAATGAAAGGGCCTGCCAGAAGAGTTGAGATGAGATTATTGATTGGTACCGGGATGGTACTGAGAATGTTGAGATGAGATTATTGATTGGTACTGTGATGGTACTGAGATGTGGAGATGATATTGTTGATTGGTACCGATGATGGTACTGAGACTGGATATTTTATATTACGTACTTGTGTTATAATGTTAGCATGTTCTAACCGTACTCTCTGTCTATTGTCACCCTATTTTATTTGGGGACCTGCAACGATCCATTTGACATCTTCGGTTTTTTGGGGAGGAGTGCTAGTGTGCAGGTTGATGATGTGTGATGATTGTATTCGGGTTGACTGTACGGGACGGGTCTGAGTTATCACTGAACACGTTTATATGTATTTTATAATCTTTTTAAGTTGTGCTTCCGCTGCTATAATTGTGCCACTGCACCCTGTAGATACGAGATTGTAATAATTCATTATTTAGTTTTAAATGGTTGGTTTCTGAATCGTATTGTAATGGACTACTACCTCGGGTTATACCGAGATGGTAACAACTTTATTTACTTGGAAATGTCTTGATAAGGCTTCCAGGTAAATGGGGGTGTTACAAAGTGGTATCAGAGCGATCGATCTTGGAGCCTGAATAAATGAACCTAGGAAAAATAAAATGAACCCCGGTGATGGACCATTAGGAGCCCCTCTAAAATTCGTTTGAGGAGACGTCCTTATACCAACCCCGGCCCTCCTGGTCTTGACCCGGTAACCGCGTGTGAGAAATGAGATGGGGTATATATTAAGAAGGGATACGTTGTGATGCAATGAATGTTTTGTGATTACTGCCTGCGATAATTGGTTGCGTTGTTTGACGTATGTGGTGTAGTAATCGAACTGTATAAGCTGAGATGTGACTAGTACGTACTTATGGTATTAACATGTTATAGTAATTAGTACGAGGCCATATGAGGGATATGTTACATCACATAAGGTCGCGGTAGGAGTCGATCATCCTTGGGTGGGAGACAGGTCATAGCCAGGGTTGATAGTAAAATTAGATACAATGTCAACTTGTTTGTACGTGGTAGTGTCGTACGCGATAGACGGGTTATGATTAGTTGATTTTATGATACCCGGTGTTGGTCTTGATGATGTAGTAAGGTAGTACTACCTTCGTGTTATGTGAACGGGGTGTTGATAGAGGTACTCTGGATATTGTCTCGTCTATGTAGTGTACTAGTACGGTTTCATGCTATTTGAAGGGCTCGATGACTAATGTGGTAGGGGTATCGTCTAATGTCAAGAAGGTTGATAATTTATGTGGTTTAAGTGTGTAGTAATGTAAATGTTATTCAAAAGTACCTGGATAATTGCATTTTGGTTCGAGTATCATATGTTTCCTTGCCAATATAATGTACAATTTGCCTTCATGTTAATGATACCAGTATCTACAAGTTTAAATGGTGTCGTATCGTGATGTGTTAATGGAGCTTGTCGCTTGTTAATCAAGTACGAGTTAACGAGATAAAGAGTCGAATATTGTAAGAACACTTGAGGTCCATTTTGAGTTAATATGAGTTACTTGCTTTATATCAATTTGAGTACCTCTTATTGGTCCTCATCCTTTACTCGTAATGACATAAATGAACTTGTCTATTAATCGATTCTTGAAAGCATATGTGGTATTGGGATTTATGTCGAGCTGTTTGTATTATAAGGAGCAACAATGTATAGATAAATGCGTCGTTTCTATTTCACCATAATTAATACAATGTGATTGACGAGATAATGTGTGAAACCGAATTCTGTTTATTAATTTAATTTAAGTACATGTTATTAAAATGATATATGTGTGGTGTCGTATTCATTAATGTGAATTTTTGTCAATGACATGCACTTGAACATTGGTGTTTCGTTTCAAGTTTATGTGTTTCCCTGTCAATTTTATAGGTTCTGAGTCGTAACTTGTTATTGATTTCTATTCTTGATGGTTTAAATGGGTATTTATAAAAAGTCATGTTAAGTTAATGACATGCACATTTACAACACTTCATCTATTCGGAATAATGTGTTTATTGAGTTCTGTTTTGATTACCTAAACTAACATTTTGCTAATCGTGTCGTTAGAACAACTTAAAACACCTTCGCTAACATGAACAATATGGTATTGAATTGTTCCACCTATTTACAATGTCTATTTCAGAAAAGTTTGAAAAGAGACTCACGTTTATTTCATGTCTAGTTCTTTAGTGCAAAATTTAAGGATCTAAATCTAAGTATGTACTTCAACCTATTTGCTGGTGGTCAAGTTTTCTATTATAAAACTTAGAGATTAAATTATCATTGGGAACTTTTACCAAGGTCGTCATCATTTTGAAGAGTTTGGATAATATTGGAATTTGATTTGCTCAAAATATGATTTGATACTTGTTTTACCAATCGAAACTTTCCAAGGTCAAAATTTGCCAGCTCATGAGAACGATTTTGCAAATTACCGTTACATTTGGAAATTGATAATAATTTTAACTAGAAAGTTTTAGAGGGCTATCTTTTGAATCTAACCCCACTGATTTTACACTATTTTGAGTACAATGATTTAATTGTGATTTTTTTTCCTATCATGACTGCAATGTTCTGAAAACGTCTAGTTCCACTTAATGATAATTGTTTCGTTTTTTTCAAGTGAATGCACTAATGTGAAAGTGTCTAACTTATTAAATGGCATAATAGAGTTAATCTTATATGTTAATTATGAATTCAGAGTAAATTCGGGTCACGAGAGGTTATACTGGTTCATGTTGCATAATTGCCTAAAGGTGCATCTTATGGATCAAATGTATTGTTGTCTGATAAATTTGTCATGGTCATGAGTCGCTTATGTGATAAAGAACCTCGGTACACGTATCCGATAGGTGTAATTCGTCCCAATGAGAAGTCAGGAAAGGTCGAGTCATCGGACAATGAACCGAATACTCAGCTTATGTACAGTTAAACATGACATCAATTTTCAGATTTTGGTTTAATAATGTATAGATTTTGGACATGTCTGGTGAACAAGTCAAATGCTAGTCTTAATTAATTCTATACATCTCTGATGAGTTTCCCGTCCTTACTTGTTGGTCGATGAGTAACATATGCGTAGAGGAATGAATGTCTATAATGTCTACAGGTTGATTGTTGGTCTTAAGTCGTTTTTTAGGGTTGCAATTAGAAGGAATAAATGAGTTATCTTGTTGGTTGTTGCAATTACGAGGAATGAATGTCACCTGCTAATCGTCTCAAGGTTTGAAGTTGTTAACGTGGTTATCTAAGAGTGTCCAGTTGTGTTGTTGTCTTGCCATGATGATTATATTGACTGCTCAAGCTTTCTCTCAGTATATATATGTGTCTGTTTGTGACTCCAAACCTGTTAAAGATACTATTGTGTCCACGAGTTATCATAATATAGATCGAGATCAAACTGTCTTAATGTGAACTAACTGTCTTATATGCTTGATAATCCCAGTGTCCAAATATTTAAGAGTGTTGCGGAGTGAAAGTTCAAGCAATTATGTAAAGACACAAGTGCATTGTATGTGGCATGTCGATATGCAAATTGAGTCATGACATGAATAATGAAGATAAACACAATAGTAATAATGAGTGGTCTTCTTAAATTATGTGAAGTATGATATATGAAAATGGGTATGCAAGAATCTTTTGGTACTTATGTTGAATCATGAGATCAATCTAAGTAATGATTCCTGTAGTTATTAGTAAAGAGAAGAGAAATTATGTTGTTAATCGTTAATAAATGCAAAAATTTATGTTGATGAGTGAGTAAGTTGCGAAATCTAGATGAAACATGAATGAGTTGTTGTGTTAGTCTTGACGTCAAAAGAGTTGGATGTCATGTAATGACGGAGTGATGCTATATATATATATGAGAAATATGTTGAAAATCAAATGATGGCTCGCATGAGTTGATTACAGATATTACTAAGCTACTCACCCCTTTAGCCAAGGCCTATGCATTTATTTGTATGAAAATTTTACAGTGGTGTCTTATGATGATTGAATAGCGCATTATATAATAAGATCGAGGAGTGTAGTCATTAGTGTCAAGATGGTGTCGTAATATACTAGATGGGTTGCGTAGAGTAGGACTAAGATCAGTGAACTTCGGGGCGAAGTTCTTCATAAGGAGGGTAGGATGTCATACCCGTTGATTCTTATGATATGTGTACTCAATGATCGTGTCATTCCTCGTGTAGTAAGTATAAATGGTGGTCGTTAATCATAAGTGTGTGAGTAGTTAGTTAGCAATGCGTGATGCTGATACAACAGTTAGTTATTCGAGGAGTCATGTGATGTATTCCATTAAGTTTGAATGGTGGGCGGCACCGTTAGTCGAGAGGTGTCATGAATGATGGGATCCTGAGCTTCGGGACGAAGCTCTCTGCAAGGTGGGTAGATTGTAATAACTCGTCCTCCTTACAACTGTTACGTCAATTATGTTAGTGTGGTAATTGATTGATCGGTCAATTAGATAATGATTAATTGGTCTATCTGGTTGATAAAGTTAGTCGCTCCGTAGCGAGAGATGAACTTCGGGGACGAAGTTTCTTTTAAGAAAGGTAGATTGTAATACCTGCCTTGTGACTCAGTATTAACACCCGAGTTGGCGGTGGCAACCCGAACCCATTGAGTTATGACTTTATAGAGGAATAAACCAGCAAAATAGATTGAAATTGGTCAATCCAGGTTTTTAACCCACTTTTAATCAAATACTCCGAATATTACTTAGACCCACATATAACCACCCTAATCACAATGGAGCAAACCCTAAAATACCTTCACTCACAATGCACACTCAAGAAGAGAAAGGAGAAGAAAGAAATAGGAAGAGAGAATAGGAGAAGAGGATTCGATCCCAAATCGTATCCTAGCAATTCATTTATATGTATGACTCATGTAAGTTCCTTAACTTTATTTTAATGATGTTTGAGAGTATAATTAGGGTTTAGTCGTGCTTACCATTCCCAATACAAATTAGGAGGAAGATTATATTAAAGACATTAATTAGGAAATAGTTACTGAAATTCTCAGATTCGTAGAACTGTCTTGTGTTCATTGATATACGTGTTTATGTTTCGAATTGGGAAAAGGTCAAAGAACAAACCCTAATTTATTTCAAGTCTAGTTTATGCCTGTCAAATGTCGTAATCAGATTCAAAGTCGTTTCTTCTAGAGAATTTATTTGTGAACCGTCGTTTATAATTCGCTGATTCTGTAATGCTATATAGTAATGGGTGTTAAAACGAATTTATATATATCATAATTGAATTTGAATTTCAGCCAACATTAAATTCATTGAGTCTAGTTGATAATAGAAGTTGGAATGGAGTTAAAAGGATTAGTCTAGTATTAGTTAAACATCAATAGTTTTTATGCGACGAATTCAGTCAGTCTGTAGAGATCAGGTTATAAGTCAATGTTAAGATGATATTTAGATAAAGGTCATATAAGATAAATGGTAGAAAAGACGATCACGGTTCTTATACAGTTGGTCTCGTGTTAATTGAAGTAGTAGTTCTTTAATTATGAATTTTATAACAAGACATTACAATGCTGTAAAATTGGAATTTAAGATTAAGTCTTTAATGTTAGTAACGGCTTAGAGCGTGATCAATCTAAGTAGTACTTTTATGTTAATACCAATTGATTGTAGGTGATGAATGTTTTAGAGGAGGTCTTTTAACCCGCTTGATTGTGCTTGTGACACGCTTGTAAAGGTAAGGTTTTCCTTACTTAGAATACGTTAATGTTATGATGCATGTATGAGTTACGAGTACGATGTGATATCGTGCTGATGAGAACGATGTTGAATAATGATGGTGGAATGATTGATGAATATTGATATATTGGAGTTGGTGAGGCTAGCTTTAGACCTAGTCGGGACCCTTGATCACGGTCCCCTCCCTGATTTCTTCTCGCGGGTTGTTGAACCTGCGGGGGATGTGCACACTCGGAATGAAAGGGCCTGCCAGAAGAGTTGAGATGAGATTATTGATTGGTACCGGGATGGTACTGAGAATGTTGAGATGAGATTATTGATTGGTACCGTGATGGTACTGAGATGTGGAGATGATATTGTTGATTGGTACCGATGATGGTACTGAGACGGTTGAGACTGGATATTTTATATTACGTACTTGTGTTATAATGTTAGCATGTTCTAACCGTACTCTCTGTCTATTGTCACCCTATTTTATTTGGGGACCTGCAACGATCCATTTGACATCTTCGGTTTTTTGGGGAGGAGTGCTAGTGTGCAGGTTGATGATGTGTGATGATTGTATTCGGGTTGACTGTACGGGACGGGTCTGAGTTATCACTGAACACGTTTATATGTATTTTATAATCTTTTTAAGTTGTGCTTCCGCTGCTATAATTGTGCCACTGCACCCTGTAGATACGAGATTGTAATAATTCATTATTTAGTTTTAAATGGTTGGTTTCTGAATCGTATTGTAATGGACTACTACCTCGGGTTATACCGAGATGGTAACAACTTTATTTACTTGGAAATGTCTTGATAAGGCTTCCAGGTAAATGGGGGTGTTACAAAGTGGTATCAGAGCGATCGATCTTGGAGCCTGAATAAATGAACCTAGGAAAAATAAAATGAACCCCGGTGATGGACCATTAGGAGCCCCTCTAAAATTCGTTTGAGGAGACGTCCTTATACCAACCCCGGCCCTCCTGGTCTTGACCCGGTAACCGCGTGTGAGAAATGAGATGGGGTATATATTAAGAAGGGATACGTTGTGATGCAATGAATGTTTTGTGATTACTGCCTGCGATAATTGGTTGCGTTGTTTGACGTATGTGGTGTAGTAATCGAACTGTATAAGCTGAGATGTGACTAGTACGTACTTATGGTATTAACATGTTATAGTAATTAGTACGAGGCCATATGAGGGATATGTTACATCACATAAGGTCGCGGTAGGAGTCGATCATCCTTGGGTGGGAGACAGGTCATAGCCAGGGTTGATAGTAAAATTAGATACAATGTCAACTTGTTTGTACGTGGTAGTGTCGTACGCGATAGACGGGTTATGATTAGTTGATTTTATGATACCCGGTGTTGGTCTTGATGATGTAGTAAGGTAGTACTACCTTCGTGTTATGTGAACGGGGTGTTGATAGAGGTACTCTGGATATTGTCTCGTCTATGTAGTGTACTAGTACGGTTTCATGCTATTTGAAGGGATCGATGACTAATGTGGTAGGGGTATCGTCTAATGTCAAGAAGGTTGATAATTTATGTGGTTTAAGTGTGTAGTAATGTAAATGTTATTCAAAAGTACCTGGATAATTGCATTTTGGTTCGAGTATCATATGTTTCCTTGCCAATATAATGTACAATTTGCCTTCATGTTAATGATACCAGTATCTACAAGTTTAAATGTTGTCGTATCGTGATGTGTTAATGGAGCTTGTCGCTTGTTAATCAAGTACGAGTTAACGAGATAAAGAGTCGAATATTGTAAGAACACTTGAGGTCCATTTTGAGTTAATATGAGTTACTTGCTTTATATCAATTTGAGTACCTCTTATTGGTCCTCATCCTTTACTCGTAATGACATAAATGAACTTGTCTATTAATCGATTCTTGAAAGCATATGTGGTATTGGGATTTATGTCGAGCTGTTTGTATTATAAGGAGCAACAATGTATAGATAAATGCGTCGTTTCTATTTCACCATAATTAATACAATGTGATTGACGAGATAATGTGTGAAACCGAATTCTGTTTATTAATTTAATTTAAGTACATGTTATTAAAATGATATATGTGTGGTGTCGTATTCATTAATGTGAATTTTTGTCAATGACATGCACTTGAACATTGGTGTTTCGTTTCAAGTTTATGTGTTTCCCTGTCAATTTTATAGGTTCTGAGTCGTAACTTGTTATTGATTTCTATTCTTGATGGTTTAAATGGGTATTTATAAAAAGTCATGTTAAGTTAATGACATGCACATTTACAACACTTCATCTATTCGGAATAATGTGTTTATTGAGTTCTGTTTTGATTACCTAAACTAACATTTTGCTAATCGTGTCGTTAGAACAACTTAAAACACCTTCGCTAACATGAACAATATGGTATTGAATTGTTCCACCTATTTACAATGTCTATTTCAGAAAAGTTTGAAAAGAGACTCACGTTTATTTCATGTCTAGTTCTTTAGTGCAAAATTTAAGGATCTAAATCTAAGTATGTACTTCAACCTATTTGCTGGTGGTCAAGTTTTCTATTATAAAACTTAGAGATTAAATTATCATTGGGAACTTTTACCAAGGTCGTCATCATTTTGAAGAGTTTGGATAATATTGGAATTTGATTTGCTCAAAATATGATTTGATACTTGTTTTACCAATCGAAACTTTCCAAGGTCAAAATTTGCCAGCTCATGAGAACGATTTTGCAAATTACCGTTACATTTGGAAATTGATAATAATTTTAACTAGAAAGTTTTAGAGGGCTATCTTTTGAATCTAACCCCACTGATTTTACACTATTTTGAGTACAATGATTTAATTGTGATTTTTTTTCCTATCATGACTGCAATGTTCTGAAAACGTCTAGTTCCACTTAATGATAATTGTTTCGTTTTTTTCAAGTGAATGCACTAATGTGAAAGTGTCTAACTTATTAAATGGCATAATAGAGTTAATCTTATATGTTAATTATGAATTCAGAGTAAATTCGGGTCACGAGAGGTTATACTGGTTCATGTTGCATAATTGCCTAAAGGTGCATCTTATGGATCAAATGTATTGTTGTCTGATAAATTTGTCATGGTCATGAGTCGCTTATGTGATAAAGAACCTCGGTACACGTATCCGATAGGTGTAATTCGTCCCAATGAGAAGTCAGGAAAGGTCGAGTCATCGGACAATGAACCGAATACTCAGCTTATGTACAGTTAAACATGACATCAATTTTCAGATTTTGGTTTAATAATGTATAGATTTTGGACATGTCTGGTGAACAAGTCAAATGCTAGTCTTAATTAATTCTATACATCTCTGATGAGTTTCCCGTCCTTACTTGTTGGTCGATGAGTAACATATGCGTAGAGGAATGAATGTCTATAATGTCTACAGGTTGATTGTTGGTCTTAAGTCGTTTTTTAGGGTTGCAATTAGAAGGAATAAATGAGTTATCTTGTTGGTTGTTGCAATTACGAGGAATGAATGTCACCTGCTAATCGTCTCAAGGTTTGAAGTTGTTAACGTGGTTATCTAAGAGTGTCCAGTTGTGTTGTTGTCTTGCCATGATGATTATATTGACTGCTCAAGCTTTCTCTCAGTATATATATGTGTCTGTTTGTGACTCCAAACCTGTTAAAGATACTATTGTGTCCACGAGTTATCATAATATAGATCGAGATCAAACTGTCTTAATGTGAACTAACTGTCTTATATGCTTGATAATCCCAGTGTCCAAATATTTAAGAGTGTTGCGGAGTGAAAGTTCAAGCAATTATGTAAAGACACAAGTGCATTGTATGTGGCATGTCGATATGCAAATTGAGTCATGACATGAATAATGAAGATAAACACAATAGTAATAATGAGTGGTCTTCTTAAATTATGTGAAGTATGATATATGAAAATGGGTATGCAAGAATCTTTTGGTACTTATGTTGAATCATGAGATCAATCTAAGTAATGATTCCTGTAGTTATTAGTAAAGAGAAGAGAAATTATGTTGTTAATCGTTAATAAATGCAAAAATTTATGTTGATGAGTGAGTAAGTTGCGAAATCTAGATGAAACATGAATGAGTTGTTGTGTTAGTCTTGACGTCAAAAGAGTTGGATGTCATGTAATGACGGAGTGATGCTATATATATATATGAGAAATATGTTGAAAATCAAATGATGGCTCGCATGAGTTGATTACAGATATTACTAAGCTACTCACCCCTTTAGCCAAGGCCTATGCATTTATTTGTATGAAAATTTTACAGTGGTGTCTTATGATGATTGAATAGCGCATTATATAATAAGATCGAGGAGTGTAGTCATTAGTGTCAAGATGGTGTCGTAATATACTAGATGGGTTGCGTAGAGTAGGACTAAGATCAGTGAACTTCGGGGCGAAGTTCTTCATAAGGAGGGTAGGATGTCATACCCGTTGATTCTTATGATATGTGTACTCAATGATCGTGTCATTCCTCGTGTAGTAAGTATAAATGGTGGTCGTTAATCATAAGTGTGTGAGTAGTTAGTTAGCAATGCGTGATGCTGATACAACAGTTAGTTATTCGAGGAGTCATGTGATGTATTCCATTAAGTTTGAATGGTGGGCGGCACCGTTAGTCGAGAGGTGTCATGAATGATGGGATCCTGAGCTTCGGGACGAAGCTCTCTGCAAGGTGGGTAGATTGTAATAACTCGTCCTCCTTACAACTGTTACGTCAATTATGTTAGTGTGGTAATTGATTGATCGGTCAATTAGATAATGATTAATTGGTCTATCTGGTTGATAAAGTTAGTCGCTCCGTAGCGAGAGATGAACTTCGGGGACGAAGTTTCTTTTAAGAAAGGTAGATTGTAATACCTGCCTTGTGACTCAGTATTAACACCCGAGTTGGCGGTGGCAACCCGAACCCATTGAGTTATGACTTTATAGAGGAATAAACCAGCAAAATAGATTGAAATTGGTCAATCCAGGTTTTTAACCCACTTTTAATCAAATACTCCGAATATTACTTAGACCCACATATAACCACCCTAATCACAATGGAGCAAACCCTAAAATACCTTCACTCACAATGCACACTCAAGAAGAGAAAGGAGAAGAAAGAAATAGGAAGAGAGAATAGGAGAAGAGGATTCGATCCCAAATCGTATCCTAGCAATTCATTTATATGTATGACTCATGTAAGTTCCTTAACTTTATTTTAATGATGTTTGAGAGTATAATTAGGGTTTAGTCGTGCTTACCATTCCCAATACAAATTAGGAGGAAGATTATATTAAAGACATTAATTAGGAAATAGTTACTGAAATTCTCAGATTCGTAGAACTGTCTTGTGTTCATTGATATACGTGTTTATGTTTCGAATTGGGAAAAGGTCAAAGAACAAACCCTAATTTATTTCAAGTCTAGTTTATGCCTGTCAAATGTCGTAATCAGATTCAAAGTCGTTTCTTCTAGAGAATTTATTTGTGAACCGTCGTTTATAATTCGCTGATTCTGTAATGCTATATAGTAATGGGTGTTAAAACGAATTTATATATATCATAATTGAATTTGAATTTCAGCCAACATTAAATTCATTGAGTCTAGTTGATAATAGAAGTTGGAATGGAGTTAAAAGGATTAGTCTAGTATTAGTTAAACATCAATAGTTTTTATGCGACGAATTCAGTCAGTCTGTAGAGATCAGGTTATAAGTCAATGTTAAGATGATATTTAGATAAAGGTCATATAAGATAAATGGTAGAAAAGACGATCACGGATCTTATACAGTTGGTCTCGTGTTAATTGAAGTAGTAGTTCTTTAATTATGAACTTTATAACAAGACAGTACAATGCTGTAAAATTGGAATTTAAGATTAAGTCTTTAATGTTAGTAACGGCTTAGAGCGTGATCAATCTAAGTAGTACTTTTATGTTAATACCAATTGATTGTAGGTGATGAATGTTTTAGAGGAGGTCTTTTAACCCGCTTGATTGTGCTTGTGACACGCTTGTAAAGGTAAGGTTTTCCTTACTTAGAATACGTTAATGTTATGATGCATGTATGAGTTACGAGTACGATGTGATATCGTGCTGATGAGAACGATGTTGAATAATGATGGTGGAATGATTGATGAATATTGATATATTGGAGTTGGTGAGGCTAGCTTTAGACCTAGTCGGGACCCTTGATCACGGTCCCCTCCCTGATTTCTTCTCGCGGGTTGTTGAACCTGCGGGGGGTGTGCACACTCGGAATGAAAGGGCCTGCCAGAAGAGTTGAGATGAGATTATTGATTGGTACCGGGATGGTACTGAGAATGTTGAGATGAGATTATTGATTGGTACCGTGATGGTACTGAGATGTGGAGATGATATTGTTGATTGGTACCGATGATGGTACTGAGACGGTTGAGACTGGATATTTTATATTACGTACTTGTGTTATAATGTTAGCATGTTCTAACCGTACTCTCTGTCTATTGTCACCCTATTTTATTTGGGGACCTGCAACGATCCATTTGACATCTTCGGTTTTTTGGGGAGGAGTGCTAGTGTGCAGGTTGATGATGTGTGATGATTGTATTCGGGTTGACTGTACGGGACGGGTCTGAGTTATCACTGAACACGTTTATATGTATTTTATAATCTTTTTAAGTTGTGCTTCCGCTGCTATAATTGTGCCACTGCACCCTGTAGATACGAGATTGTAATAATTCATTATTTAGTTTTAAATGGTTGGTTTCTGAATCGTATTGTAATGGACTACTACCTCGGGTTATACCGAGATGGTAACAACTTTATTTACTTGGAAATGTCTTGATAAGGCTTCCAGGTAAATGGGGGTGTTACAAAGTGGTATCAGAGCGATCGATCTTGGAGCCTGAATAAATGAACCTAGGAAAAATAAAATGAACCCCGGTGATGGACCATTAGGAGCCCCTCTAAAATTCGTTTGAGGAGACGTCCTTATACCAACCCCGGCCCTCCTGGTCTTGACCCGGTAACCGCGTGTGAGAAATGAGATGGGGTATATATTAAGAAGGGATACGTTGTGATGCAATGAATGTTTTGTGATTACTGCCTGCGATAATTGGTTGCGTTGTTTGACGTATGTGGTGTAGTAATCGAACTGTATAAGCTGAGATGTGACTAGTACGTACTTATGGTATTAACATGTTATAGTAATTAGTACGAGGCCATATGAGGGATATGTTACATCACATAAGGTCGCGGTAGGAGTCGATCATCCTTGGGTGGGAGACAGGTCATAGCCAGGGTTGATAGTAAAATTAGATACAATGTCAACTTGTTTGTACGTGGTAGTGTCGTACGCGATAGACGGGTTATGATTAGTTGATTTTATGATACCCGGTGTTGGTCTTGATGATGTAGTAAGGTAGTACTACCTTCGTGTTATGTGAACGGGGTGTTGATAGAGGTACTCTGGATATTGTCTCGTCTATGTAGTGTACTAGTACGGTTTCATGCTATTTGAAGGGATCGATGACTAATGTGGTAGGGGTATCGTCTAATGTCAAGAAGGTTGATAATTTATGTGGTTTAAGTGTGTAGTAATGTAAATGTTATTCAAAAGTACCTGGATAATTGCATTTTGGTTCGAGTATCATATGTTTCCTTGCCAATATAATGTACAATTTGCCTTCATGTTAATGATACCAGTATCTACAAGTTTAAATGTTGTCGTATCGTGATGTGTTAATGGAGCTTGTCGCTTGTTAATCAAGTACGAGTTAACGAGATAAAGAGTCGAATATTGTAAGAACACTTGAGGTCCATTTTGAGTTAATATGAGTTACTTGCTTTATATCAATTTGAGTACCTCTTATTGGTCCTCATCCTTTACTCGTAATGACATAAATGAACTTGTCTATTAATCGATTTTTGAAAGCATATGTGGTATTGGGATTTATGTCGAGCTGTTTGTATTATAAGGAGCAACAATGTATAGATAAATGCGTCGTTTCTATTTCACCATAATTAATACAATGTGATTGACGAGATAATGTGTGAAACCGAATTCTGTTTATTAATTTAATTTAAGTACATGTTATTAAAATGATATATGTGTGGTGTCGTATTCATTAATGTGAATTTTTGTCAATGACATGCACTTGAACATTGGTGTTTCGTTTCAAGTTTATGTGTTTCCCTGTCAATTTTATAGGTTCTGAGTCGTAACTTGTTATTGATTTCTATTCTTGATGGTTTAAATGGGTATTTATAAAAAGTCATGTTAAGTTAATGACATGCACATTTACAACACTTCATCTATTCGGAATGTCTTTTAACCCGCTTGATTGTGCTTGTGACACGCTTGTAAAGGTAAGGTTTTCCTTACTTAGAATACGTTAATGTTATGATGCATGTATGAGTTACGAGTACGATGTGATATCGTGCTGATGAGAACGATGTTGAATAATGATGGTGGAATGATTGATGAATATTGATATATTGAAGTTGGTGAGGCTAGCTTTAGACCTAGCCGGGACCCTTGATCACGGTCCCCTCCCTGATTTCTTCTCGCAGGTTGTTGAACCTGTGGGGGGTGTGCACACTCGGAATTAAAGGGCCTGCCAGAAGAGTTGAGATGAGATTATTGATTGGTACCGGGATGGTACTGAGAATGTTGAGATGAGATTATTGATTGGTACCGTGATGGTACTGAGATGTGGAGATGATATTGTTGATTGGTACCGATGATGGTACTGAGACGGTTGAGACTGGATATTTTATATTACGTACTTGTGTTATAATGTTAGCATGTTCTAACCGTACTCTCTGTCTATTGTCACCCTATTTTATTTGGGGACCTGCGACGATCCATTTGACATCTTCGGTCTTTTGGGGAGCAGTGCTAGTGTGCAGGTTGATGATGTGTGATGATTGTATTCGGGTTGACTGTACGGGACGGGTCTGAGCTATCAGTGAACACGTTTATATGTATTTTATAATCTTTTTAAGTGGTGCTTCCGCTGCTATAATTGTGCCACTGCACCCTGTAGATACGAGATTGTAATAATTCATTATTTAGTTTTAAATGATTGGTTTCTGAATCGTATTGTAATGGACTACTACCTCGGGTTATACCGAGATGGTAACAACTTTATTTACTTGGAAATGTCTTGATAAGGCTTCCAGGTAAATGGGGGTGTTACAGCAGGTCCACTTGTCGACCCATAACTCGATCCATATGGAGAATGCTCGAACCTATTCTCCCTTGACCGACCAACTGCCTGCCAATCTCAAATTGACAGGCCTCCCGATGTTCGACGGAACCGAAGACCCGGTATTACATATCCGGGCCTTCAAAGAGTTTATGGCCCTAAAAGGAGTCAAGTCCGACATGTTCAAGCATCTGTTTGCTTCCTCGCTAGAGAAGCACCCGAAGGCTAGTTTTATAAGCTCGACTCCAAAAAGTACAAGTCTTGGGACGACGTAGCAACGGAATTCGCTCGGAACTACGTTGACAATGCAGAAATCCAGACAACCATGCGTACCCTCGAGGTCATGGCCCAAGAGCCAAAGGAGGGTTTCACCAAATCCCTCCAAAGGTGGAGGGCCGAAAGTGTCAAGCTAGTCGACAAGCCCAGCGAAAAGATATTAGTGGAGGCCTTTGTGAAAAATCTCCTCCCATCTTACCGGATCCACCTCCGGTACGCTATCATACCCAATTTCGCCACCTTAACCGAGATGGGTACAAGAATCGAAGACGATATAAGGTTAGAGAGCCTTACTAAGGCCTCTACAAAGGGTTATCAAGGAGCCAGTTCATCTTCTGGTAAGCCCGCAGCTACAAGTGCGGCCCGAAGCATCTTCGACGAGGTTAATTTGCTAGACACCTCAACCAAAAAGAATACTCCAGCCCGAGTATTCACGGACATAGGAACTACTTATGCCGACGCCTTACAAAGGCTATCTTCCAAAGGCCTGATCCAACCCATAGGCCCAATGCCCGAAGTTCCTGTCGAGAAGCGGTCCAAAAGCTACAACGCTCAGGCCTATTGCCGCTATCATCAGGGCAACGGGCATGACACCGAAAAATGCTGGAAGTTAAAGCATCTCATTCAAGATCTGATCGAGAGTGGGAAGATACCATTACCTAGCGATAAGCCCAGTAACAAAAACAACCCTCTTGCTACTCACGCCATTTCTACTGGAGAAATAATCGATTGCACTCATCTCATTTCCCCTTTCATTCCCCAAATCAACGGGATATGGAATGACGATGAAGACGATGTTTACCTGGCTAAGGGGGAGACTGTCCCCATCACGGCCGAAGAGATCCGGAAGGCCAAAACCAAAGCCCTAGCCGGTACTCATGTCATCACGGCCGGACCTTCAACCCCAGGATCCGTCATTGAGCCCGCCAAAACGGACTCTATACCTGAAGAGCCAGACACCGACACGGCCCTAGTCAAGCAACTAAAGAGGGTTCGAACTGACCTTACCATATGGCAGCTTCTGGTTAGTTCTCAAGAACATCTGGCAGCACTTACTAAGGCTCTCGATTAAATAAAGGTAGGCTCGTCAGTTACCCCCACTGAAATGGTAGCCACCATCCTGCCTCACCTCAAGGGCAAGCCCAAAGGAGAAGGCCCACTTATCACCTTCTCTGAATCCGATCTGCCACCATTTGGGGCCACCCACAACCTGGCCCTATATATCACGGTGATTTGTCGAGGCAAGTATCTACCCATGACCCTAATCGATGACGGGTCAGCTGTGAACGTCCTACCCTTAAGGACTGCAAAGGCTCTCGGCATTACCGAGACTGACTATCTTCCTACTGCACAAACTATCCAGGCTTTCGATGGAAGCCCGGAATCAGTTGCTGGGGCCGTCAAGCTGACCATCATAACAGGCCCAATTGAAAAAGAGCTCGAATTCCAAGTGATCGATGTAACCTCATCTTTCAATCTGCTACTTGGAAGGCCTTGGATCCACGCGGTTAAAGCCGTATCCTCCACTCTTCACGGAAAGGTCAAGCTACCTTTACAAGACGGGGTCATCACCCTCGAAGCTACCCCAATAGCCGTGTCAAGCTGCAACACGACTGGTTCAATCGACCCGCGAGGATTCAATTTCGTGGGAATGATTGATGAAGAGTATCTCTTTAGGCCCTACTTCACAACCAGCATCGACAAAATGCTGCAAAACTTGGGTTACTTACCGGGGGCTACTTCAAGGCCTGGTCTCCCTGCTGGCAAGATCATCGATGTTTTAAGCGATGAAGATTCGAAATTCGGTTTGGGGTACGCCTTAACCCCGGAAAATATGGTCCGGGCCGGCATCCAAAAGGCCTGCAATATTCTCAAGGGTACCTACTTGGACCCTAACAGCCCAAGACTAAGCGATCACTTTGTCACTCCAATATTCGGAGCTATCCAGACGGATCTCTATCAGCCCACTATAACCTATCCTGAGGTCAATTTCATCCGAGATGATGTCTTTTCTCTCATTCAGGCCGAATCAAAGGAGGATTCGAACCAAACCGAGCCCATGCTGGGGCTCTTGTTCGGGGACAGCAAGATAATCCCGACCCCTAAGGAGGAATTAGTCAACCTGATCCTTCATAGCAACAAGTTCGATCCAACCAAACTGATCTCTGAAGTAGGTGCTGACACCAGAAAGTGGGCTTGGAGGAAGACGATCAAGTGGACCGACAACGAGGGTCGAGTCTACAAGCTCACTTCTGGTGAAGGAGACATGCAGGGCGACGAGTCCGAATCCGAATCCGAGTCCGAGTCAGAGTCAGAGTCGGAGTCTGAGTCTAGGTCTAGAAGGTCCAGCACTAGGGTCGAGTCTGTAACCCCTTTTCCTTTAGCTGTACCTCAGGGAGTCTCGGAATCTGTCCTAAGAGCACTCCCCATACCGCCTCTGATCAGCGATCAGATGGCAGCTCTCTTTGAGCTATTTTCAAAGCTCTCTATCAATAATAACGATAACCGTTCTGCTTACGACTTGTCTTATTTTCAAAACATTTTCAAAAACTTTACTTGCAATGACATTGAGAAACCCGACGAACAGGTACCACTACCTCAGCATCTAGTCGAGCAACTCGAACAAAGGGAGTCCGGAGATCCGGTGATCGAAGAAACCGATTCCATCAATGTAGGAACCCTTTTAGAGCCTCAGATGCTTAAGTTAGGTTTATCCCTAGACCCCGAGGAGAAGCAACAATTCACAGATCTCCTCCATGAATTCAAAGACGTCTTCGCATGGTCCTACAGGGACATGCCGGGAATAGACCGGGAGATAGCCGAACACCATATACCCATCAAAGACGGGTGTAAGCCGGTAAAGCAAAAACTCCGAAGAATGAGGCCCGAATGGTCTCTCAAAGTCAAAGAAGAAGTTGACAAACAATTTAATGCGGGCTTTATCCAAGTGTCTGAATACCCAGACTGGGTTGCGAATATCGTACCAGTACCCAAGAAAGACGGAAAGGTACGAGTTTGTGTAGATTTTCGGGACCTTAATAAGGCCAGCCCGAAAGACGATTTCCCGTTGCCACACATCGACATACTGGTGGACAACACGGCCGACCATGCCCTTCTATCCTTTATGGACGGGTATGCCGGATACAATCAGATCAAAATGGCAAAAGAAGACATGAGTAAGACCACCTTCACTACACCTTAGGGGACTTACTGTTACACTGTTATGCCATTTGGGCTTATCAATGCCGGTGCCACTTATCAACGGACCGCCACTACCTTACTGCATGACATGATGCATAAGGAAGTAGAAGTCTACGTGGACGATATGATCGTTAAGTCCAAAGAACGAAACGGGCATATTCCAGCCCTTAGGAAGTTCTTCACCCGACTACGCAAGTATAACATGAGGTTAAACCCTCAAAAATGCAGTTTTGGGGAAACATCGAGCAAATTACTGGGCCATATCGTCAGCCAGCGCGACATCGAGGTTGACCCAGCCAAAATCAAGGCCATTACCGAGATGCGGCCGCCGAAAACCGAAAAGGAGATTAGGGGGTTTCTCGGGAAAGTCCAATATATCAGTAGGTTCATTTCGAAGCTAACCATGGTATGTGAACCCATTTTAAAAAAACTGAAGATAGGAGAACGGGTACTATGGGACGACAAATGTCAAGCAGCTTTCGATAAGATCAAAGAGATTCTGTCATCTCCGCCGGTATTAATGCCACCTCAGCACGGTCTGCCTCTTTCATTATACTTGACAACAACCGAGACAGCCATGGGGGCTATGCTAGCCCAGACAGTCGACTCAGAAGAACGAGCCATTTACTACATCAATAAAAAGTTCCTAGAGTACGAATGCAAATACACGATGCTCGAAAAGACGTGTCTAGCTCTAGTTTGGGCCACTAAAAAGCTCCGACACTATATGCTTAGCCACGAAGTGCACGTACTATCAAGAATGGATCCAATCAAGTATCTGTTCGAGAAACCCGTCCTCAATGGCAGGATATCTAGATGGACTTTATTGCTTGCTGAGATCGACCTCAAGTTTGTACCATTAAAAGCCATCAAGGGCCGGTTAGTAGCCGAGTTCCTCGCCGATAGTCCGATATCTGAAGAGGGACACAACGATACTTGGGCCTTCCCTGACGAAGATATATTCCATACCGACACGGAGACATGGGATCTATATTTTGATGGGGCATCCAACTTTCGAGGATTTGGTGTCGGGATTTTACTAATCTCACCACAAGGGGAGCACACCCCGTTATCCATCAAGTTAGATTTCGATGTGACTAATAACGCAGCCGAATACGAAGCATGCATTCACGGGTTGCAAGCCGCCGCTGATTTAGGAGTAACAAATCTCCGGGTACATGGTGACTCATCATTAGTCATTAATCAAGCACTCCAGAAATGGAAAACTCGGAACGCAAATCTCGTAGCTTATCAAGCGCGAGTAAGGGTTCTCGAAAAGTAGTTTCAGAAGGTGGAGTACATTTATCTACCTCGGGGAGAAAACCAGTTTGCAGATGCGCTATCCAAATTAGCATCTTTACTGAACATCCCGGAACATCTGACTAGCATGCCGATGTGCGTCGAAAGACAGTCCGAGCCGGCATACATCAACGCTATCCAAGACATCGAAATAACCGACCCAGAACCTTGGTACCATGCTGTTCTTACCTACTTGACGTCGGGAGAATATCCTCCGGGATCTGAAAACCGGGCCAAGAAGGCTCTAAGAAGATGGGCCACTCAGTTCATCCGCACGGACGATGGACAGTTGTACAAAAAGACGGCACAGGGAGCTTTACTCCTATGCATCGACAGAACGCAGGCCGAAAAGGTCATGGCCGAGGTACACGATGGTGAGAACGGTCCGCATATGAATGCCCATATGCTAGCTCGAAAAATCGCAAGACTCGGGTACTATTGGAATAGCATGGAAACCGACTGTCAGTTATACGTCAAGCACTGTCGCAACTATCAGATTTTTGGCAACGTCCAGCATATGCCGTCATCCCTATTATGTACTATGACATCACCATGGCCATTCTCGACATGGGGAATTGATATAATCGGGAAAGTGAACCCTTCCAGAATGGGAGGTCACTGCTTCATTCTAGTGTCTATTGACTATTTTACCAAATGGGTCGAAGCCGAGTCATATCGTGTCTTGAACGCCAAGCACGTAGCAAAATTTATCCAAGATAAAATTATATGCCGAAACGGGATCCCGCACGAATTCATTAGTGATCACGGGACCCATTTCCAAGCCGAAACCGCTACTTTGCTAGCAAAATATAAGATTCAAAGGCATACATCATCGCCTTACCGTCCCCAAATTAATGGAGCGGTAGAAGCAGCTAACAAAACAATTGTCACCACACTTAAAAAGTTGGCTGATAATTACCAGGATTGGCCCGATAAAATCCCTTTCGCCTTATGGGGGTACCGGACATCAATCCGCACCGCGACCGGAGCAACTCCATACTATCTGACATACGGGATGGAGGCGGTCCAGCCGGTCGAGCTTGAGGTACCATCTCTAAGGATTTTACTCGAAAGTCAAGTACCTGAAGCAGATTGGGTCCAAGCCCGATACGATTCATTGATTCTTTTGGACGAACGACGATCCCGAGCCCTCAACAATATCCAGATATATCAAAAAAGGATAAAACGGGCTTTCAACAAAAGAGTTAGGCCCAGGAATATTAGAGAGGGCGACCTGGTCCTAAAATCTGTCCAGGCTTTGCTACCAGTCGACCCAAGGGGAAAATTCAAACCTAATTGGGCCGGACCGTATTTTGTAAAGAAGGTTTTATCAGGAGGAGCCGTAATACTGACAGGCTTGGATGAGAACGAATTTGTCAACCCAACCAACTTGGACCAGTTGAAGCGCTACTACCCGTAACCTTGTCTCAATGTCATTTGCTAAAAGTTTATCTTTTTTATAAAACTTTCAAAAATTAAGCAAGTCAATGAGTTAGGATTACTGATCCTACTGTCGCACATCTCGAACTAATAGTCTTGATGTATTTCGAAAATTGCAAAAATCTATGTCTGAACTACGGTCGGTTTGATTCCACTAATCGTGGATACATAGGCAACCCCTCAAAAGGGTACAACCACTGCAATAACGAAAAGACAGGAACGGTTCTCACTAATATGTCTTTTATTATTTCAAAAATGCCTCACGAAAAAAAAATAATAACAAAAGTCACACAAAAATAGTAGTAATACTTAAATAATAAAATTTAGGAGACTACTCGTACATTTTTCCCTTGCCCTTATCTTTCGGGTCACGCGGATCCCGAGGCCGACGAGGTGGAGGCGAACGTTCCCTAATCACAAGTGGAACTTCCTTTACTCGAACCCGCTTCTTCGACTTTGGTTTCTTGATGGTTGGGATTTGTCACGTCCCTAGCCGATCAATAAAACACCGACTAACCTAGTGAATAGCTAGGGTAAGTCGGGATCGTATCCACGAGGACGGTATATCAAGGTTTAGACTAGGTTGGCCTACAACGAGACTAGATTACCGAACAAACACAAAGAAGCGATAAATGGAAAACTATGATGGAGGAGAAGTAGGAACTAAACTAACACTAGAGACTAACTAAACGATAAAACTAACGGAAATGATGGCTAACTAAGAGGATTAACACAAATATGGAAAGAAGTGGGGTAGGTCGGGTTCATAGGAGTAGAAGGATAATTGGAGCGATCAAGGGTAAAGGTGTCTCCTAATCGCTAGAGTCGGTCCGGGCTCTCGCAACTTAGACCGATGTCAAGGTGGGTCCGGGCTCTCGCAACTTAGACCCTAGTCCGCGCTCTCGCGACTAAACTATTCTCAACATTTCCACAAAATTAGCAATCAATGAGAAGATGAACACAAGCATGGGAAGCATGGCCACTACAACTCACACAAGCATATCAACAAACACATAGAGTGGCTACAATGTGACTAACAACAAAGATATAACGTTTTCCCCTTAATCAACCCTAATCATCCATAATCTACCCCTAATCCCCCTACTAACCCCACAAGAAAACTACTCACTCATTATTAAGAGAAAACCAACAATCATAAGAGAAATCAATGTCACAAAACAAGCATCCATTATCATTAACAAGAACAATAGCATTAACAATAAGAAAGAATTTGAATAAATAACAAAGACTAAGGATGAAAAGATTATACCAACAATGGATGAAGAAAAGATGAAAACATGTATTAATGAGAAACCCAAATACAATCCCAAGGTTGTCAATCTTGGAACAATCTTCAAGAATCCCTTAATCCAAGACTAATTACAATAATTTACTAAGGATTAAAGAAAAGATTAAACTAATGAGAATAGCAATAATCTAGGGTTTTTAATAATAATGGAGGCTTAAACTAATCTAGGGTAAGATAAGATGTCTTAAAATTACAAGAAGGGAGTATATATATGGGTACAAGAATGAAGGAGAAGAAAAGAAGAAATGCGGGTGAGCTGTAGCCCATCCCGACCGGGACAGATCATCCCGATCGGGAAGGGTTCTGCCATCCCGATCGGGAAGGGCTCAACCCGACCGAGAAGGACCCACAGTGGCGCTTCTAAATGTGCATCCCTTCCCGATCGGGAAGGCCATTATCCCGACCGGGAAGGGTCTTGTATGCCTCCAATAAGAGCTCTAGGGTCCCTCCTTGTATCTCATGGGCTTCCCGTCGATTCTCGGGACTCGGGATCGGGTCTCGGAGGCTCAGGATTGGGCCCCAAGGTCTCGGGGTCGATTCCAAGGCCTCGAGCCATCGTTCCTTTATCTCGTTGGCTCCAAAATGTGTATGTATTGAGTCGGAATCACTCCAACTCTTCCAAATCGGTCTCGGGAACCTGAAACGGACTAAAGGAAGCATAAGAAGCCCATGAATTGCTCCCAAGGAGCGATTCCACAAGGAAAAAGGGACCAAATAGGCACTACAAACTACACTTATCATTTCTCCTGCACCGGTTCGATCCGAGCTCGTACGTGCTCGGGAAGTTTATCCCGAGGACCAAGTCGGTCCTTAGCCGCCAGTCTTGGACCGAGTCTCCTTTCTATGTCCGTCTGGGGGCTCATCTTCCCCCATGTACCTTTAGTGCTGGACCCTTTAGTCAAAGTCTTGGTCTTCCCTTTCTGGCCTGACATCAGTGGGACCATGGTAGCCGGGGTGCCGCCATCATCAAAGAAACCTCGATTATCCTTAGCCTGTTCTCGGCGCAGCAAGTCAAAGGATTCATCAGTCTTTAAAGCAGCACGGGCTTTAGCAGAATCTGCCTGGGTCCACTTCGTATAAGAATTTGACACTTAGATCGAGGGAGAAGCTTTGGAAACGGGCCAAGTGTGCCGGGTATACCATCTTTGCGCCCAAGTATCACACATCACGTCCGTTAGCTGAGTATATTCACTCACGACCGCCTCAATCTCCGGGATTCTTTGGGCCCGACCATATTGCCTAAGTATACGATCGGGATAAAGATGAATCGTCTGCCTAAAAGATAGGATTAGTTGATAACGGACCCTGTCTCGCAATTCTAATCCGGTCCAGTCATAAATGTGCCACCAAGGTACGGTCCAACGGATCAACGGGCCTCCATTGAAAGATAGCAGCTCGTCCCATAATTTTTGGGTAGTAAGGCGAGAAAAGTCAACAGTCCGTCTTTTCATCATCACTTGGTTCAGATGATATCGGCTTACATCTAGAGGAGGATCCAAGATCGATAGCCTCTCAAAAAGCCATAGCTGAAAAGTCAAAATCGCGAAAAGTCAAAGTCGTAAAAAAAAAAAAAAAAACGCAAAAATCGAAAAAACCGAGAAAAACGGGAAAATCGACAAAAACCGCGAAAACCGCAAGAAGATCGAAGACCGAAAAATCGGAAATTGAAAAATATCAAAAATTGCGAAAATCGAAAAAATCAGCCTACCTGTAGAAGACGGGTGCTACCGGACAGCCTGATCGATGGATCCCTCTTACGATTATCTAAGCCTTGGATAATCTCCCCAGTAATCAGCCAAGCTGGGCTATGCTCTATCTCCATTTGATCCGCTACGGCGAGAAGTCTAACATGGCCCATACAAGATAGCCAATCCATATGGCCTTCAAAAGCATGGACATGAAGCATGCAAAAAGTAAAGGCCCTACGGCTATAGGCCGGCCTGGCCCGAACGTCATTTGGATTCATAAATTTTTCAGCCAGGTCGATCAAGGAGACTGTATTTCCTTCCAGCATACGGGACACCTCCATATGAGAAAGCCCTAAAAATTCTCTTAATTTCCTCCGTGGATCATGAACTGAAAAGGGGATAGCAGGACGAAGAATGGGGTTCCACCCTCCTACGGCAGCTATTTCCTCAGGAAGGGGACAGATTTCGCCCCGAGGAAACCTAAAAACATGATAGGTATCATCCCAATAGGACAGGCAAGCATCCAAAAAGTGACGATCCACTTGCAACTGGCGGATTGTGGACAGCTGGGTGACGCCATTCTGGTTTAAAATAACTTTATCAGCATCTCTGAAAATTCGGGACCAATCTTGCAACATTCCGACTAATCGATCAATACCCATGATTGAATTCCTAAAAAGAAGAAATAAGTTTCTCAAGGCTTGTTTTTCTTTGAAGGGAAAAGAGAATTGTGAATTGTGAATAAATTGTGAGCAGGAAGAGGGTATTTATAGCATGAAATCAGATTCTCCTCCTCACTTCGGGATTCCTAATCCTAAGGGATTTAGCATACAGGCCTTTTTCCTAGGATCTAGCTAAGTCATCCCGAGCATTCCTACTCCTTCTCAGAGTCAAAATACCTTATTTTCAAAAATTCTTCCAAACTCAAAATTCAAAAAATCTTCTTCAAATTTTTATTCCCCAGCACGAGTCATTTCTCCTAAAAATGTGTTACATGCAAACTTTGCATAAATCATTATACAGGATGACTCAAGCAAAACCGTGCAATCAACTCCCCAGCGGCATAGACTTATACGACAAGTCTGATTCCCCACGGAGTTATCATCATCAACTCAGGTACATTTCTAGTCTCCGGCCGGCGGGCCCTTTACGCAGGTCTAATGGACCTTAAACGACCCGACCGGAAGTCTGCCAGGTCTTAAACTTTGATTGGCCTGGTAGCTACTCTGACTTTCGCCTTGTCCAAGCCTCAGTCAGAATGGGGGCTCTGTAGACACCCACATTTTGACCGCCAGGTGTCTATAGCAGTTTCCGACAAATACTCGATGATGATCGGACGCAAACGTGCTTTAAATATCAGAAACGGGCTCAAAATCATTGGCATTTGGCTTGGGCTCATTATAGAGTACATATCTCACAAAACCAACCTCAAAATCAGGCCCAGTGGGTCGTTTCGAGTCAAATAAGACTAATTTGGGTCGATTCCGCCACCAGGGGTAAAACCGTCTTTTAACGACCGAGTCAAAACCCGTCAATATTCCCGAGGTACGTGAGTCAGCCGTGACACCTCACACGGCTGATTCAAACTCTAATCCTACGAAAAATCAGCTACATAAAATATTAAACAAATCCGTTTAGGGATGGAATTCGATCTCAAGTAGAAATCCTATCCGAAAACCGATTCAAACACCCGACCGAGTGCAAACACTCGGCCGAGCAGCCCTCTACCAGCCGGTTCCCTTTCTTCCTTCACAAGAAAGGGGAATCCTCATTCCTTTCGAACTCTTACGTTTCCTATCTTAAACGGTAGTTCAAACTCTCCTAGCCAAGGTCGGGAACTCCCTATAAATAGCCCCTTGCACACACACTTTTCAAAAAAAGAAGACACAATACAAATCAATTATCAACAGCTACAACATCAATTACTATCATACACACTTAGCATCGATACACCGATATTACAAACCCGAAGGAAACCGGCCCGATACCCGACACCCTTCACTCGTCACGCCCGAACCGAACCGCCACCAACTCACCAACATCCACTCGACGCTCTTGTGCCCAAGCCACATCCCGACGAGCCCCGATCCGAGTAAACAGAAGCATGTAGGTTGAGGGTGCAACAAAACCCGATTTCTCTTCTTCTTCTCTCTTCCTCCTCGTCCGTCTTATTTTTTATGGGTTGGTCGTCGTTTATTTTATTTTCTAATATCGATATTATTAAAAAACTATTTTCATATATCGAACATTCTTAAAAATATGATATCGATTTTCTATAATCGAATATTGTATCAAAAAGAATTATATTAAGATCTCGACGATGTTAAGAATCGTTACATCTTTTTTTCGTTCAAACTTCTGTTTACAAAACTTTTTTTTAATTCCTTCCGAATACTCGATATCGATTTCATAATCGAATATCGGATACGACAAATATCGAAAACATAAATCGAATACAAATTAATTCATATTTTGTACGCGATTTATCAAAATTAACAATTTCGAACAAAAAAAAAATCGGACAGACCCGCACGCGAGTCGCGCCACTCCCAGGCGACTCGCGCACAAGCCTGAAACCCGGGTCTTTTTTTTAGCTTTTTCGTTCGTATTATTTTATTACTACGAAACGATTTCAAAATTTCTATCTTTTCTAAAACTATTCGAAGTATTTGATATTGATTTCGTAGTCAATTTCGAATATAACGAATATCAAAAATATTAGATCGAGTACAAGTTATGCAATATTTGTACACGGTTTAATAAAAGCATCGAATCTTCGAAAAATCGTCTTCAAAAACAGACCGACACGCGACTCGCCGGCATCCCAGGCGAGCCGAGCGGCCGGCTGCCACGACGCGCCTTTCTCGTTTTTTTTATTATTTTTCGAACTTCGTTTTTTATACAAAACAGCGTTTTAGCAATATTTTTCAGATTCGATTAATATCTATTTTCTCGATCTCGTATATTTATTTTATTTGCTATATTATTATTGACAAATCGATACTAACTCGTTTGTTTATTTTGTAGCAAATTCACATCTTTTTCATCTCTTGTTTTATTATACTAAAACGAATCTCACATGCTAAAACAACTTTGACGTTAATTTTAGTTGCATTAAACCGACTTAGCAACCCATTCAATTCCTCGCATGTTCAGGAAAACAATGTTTGCATATCATTCATCGTATTACTAACGCGCGTATTAAAAAATCATTCGATATCCTAGTAGAGGCCGCTAATGTGCGGGCGGGGTTGGGTGTTCTTGGTGAACTTCCCAACACGTACCCTCACCCCTTACTCAGAACCATGGTTTCCGGATGTCCGAATCCATTGGCAACGAGAGTAATTCAATATACGATTAACCGCTCAAGGCGGCATCGGTATCGATATGCAAAGGGACGAGCCCAATAAACTATGACATCGGAAATGGGCCATATTTTATATACGGCCCACTACGACATAGAGTGGGCTCGAACGGTTCCGAATAACCATAAAATTCGGTGGCGACTCCAACTTCGATTTAAATTTCAATTTGATCATCTCATATGGAGATTCATTCGCCTCCCCAAACCCGCGCGTGACCGCGTCGGGGTGGACCTATGTCATGTCCACACACACACATAATATAAAAGAGGACAAGTGATGTGAAGCACGGCTCAGAGCTAACTTACAATCATTCTCCTAAAAATCGATTCAAGACGGCTAGAAAACACACGATGGCAAAAAATACAACCAAACTAATAATCATGTCATCCTCGAACAATTGACTGCCAAACTTTCAATCATGCAAGACCATCGATGTCGGACTTCCACGCGAAAATCGCTTAACACTCATAAGAATAGGTGATTAAATGTTAAGATAAGAAGAAATAAGAACACTCACTGAACTTATGAAATATGCATGCAATCGAATATGAAATCAATCTCCCCAACTGAATACGCATTCCACGAATCAGGATCATAATACATGCCAAGGACTTACAGAAGGTGGCTAAAAGGGTACGGGAAAAAAATGGATTGTGCCTAAGCACGTATGAAAATGTGGAGCTAAAACCAGGCCTAGTCGCAACTACAAAATAAAAAAATCCAATCAAAAATCCCGACAAATAACGTCAAACCACTAACTAGAGATATAAACCCAAAATTAAGCATAAGATCGAGGTAATTTTGTTCATCCTCACAATTTATTAACCTAGTTTCAATTTCTTCGACCATTCCCTAAAATATCATAAGAAGCATACTTTTACATTTTTTTTTCTTTTTCTGATAATTTTTTTTCTTTTCTTCCGTGCTTCTATTTTTTTTTCAAATTTCCGAATAAGGGGAAGACGAATACAAAATCGCATGAAAAATATAAGTAATCTCAATAAAGCACACTACGACTGCCCCGATAAGGTACGATATTTTGGATTGTAGCTAATCATTAATATGGGCAAAGAAAATAGGCTACAAAGGCTCAAACCGGTTAAACATAGGAAAAAAGGACCTAAATCTACAAGGTAGTAAAATCAAGTCTTTTTAGCTATGTGGAGCTCATCAAAACAACAAAAATGTCTTTCCTCATGTACTTCCTCCTCAAACCAAACACGTATTCAGTATCAAGTGACGTACATCATATTTAAGCAAATTGATGTTACACATTCCACAAGGAGAAAACCACTCAATCCTAAGTAAAAAGAGACAGGTTATGAATGTTACTGGCCTAGGAAGCTCTAAATTCTCATAATTATGTGGCTTGCCGACAAGTGGTCAAATCTACTTATTTGGCGATTAAATGTTCAAATACGCATATCATATCAATTTAATCAAATCTCAAGACAAATCACGTTTTCAGGCACGAAGTCAGCTGTCAATCATTATCGTCGTTTGCATGCTTCACATCAGACACACACAAAATAAAAACACATAAAAACTAAAAATGTTTTGGATTTTGATGATTTTTGTTTTCGATTTTTTTTTTCGATTTTTAGTTTTTTGAAAGTGGTGAAACATACGCGGGAAATAAAACACAGAAAATCACGTAAACTCTCCACCAAACCTAAATGTCACAGTGTCCTCAATATGACTCTACAACAGATAAAAACAAGAAATCCACGGCCAATCATAAGGACACTTCAACCTAAGGGGAAGACAAAAATCAAAGAAATCGGAGAAAAATAAAATTAAAATAAAGGAAAGGAAAGGAAAGGAAACTACCGTATATACAGGTGAGCTCCCCCAAACCAGCTGCAACACAGGGGTTTTTCTTATAGATCAGTTGTCCACAAATGACCGTGATCAAAACAACTTAAGGCTCTCAGGAGTAGATCAAACATCTGCACATGTGCTACACAAAAGCATAAGTAGCATCAAGACATAAATAAGACAAAGAGAGACAAAGTCAATAATCGTCTTAGCCTATATCAGACAAGCTAGGCCAATCCACAGCAAGTTGATCATAGTACATAGAAAGGGTAAGAATGTCATTAGGCGACTCGTAAGACAAGACACACACATCAAGTATCTCAAATTCGCCCCCACAACATATCATCGGGTATAGATTATTGCATAAGAGAAGAGTTAGAACTCTCAAGACCACTAAAAACATCAATCTTACCGATCATCGTGACAAAATTAATACAATCCTCCTCACTAATCATAAGCTCAAACGAAGGGGTAAGAGATATAGGATCAAGGTAATCAAAGGGCGAAAGGGATACATCCTCGATATAAGGGAAAAACTCAAATTTCTCTAAAAAGGGGTTCTCAAAGAAATCATCCTCGCTATCCCATCTATCCACACTTTTTCACTCAAAGAATCATTAAAACGTGTATTCTTCTCTTCCCTTTGATTTTTCCGCTCAACCTCAAGATCCTCTCTTTTTTTCATTTTTGTCTCCAAAACCTCATAATTGACATCAAATGACACTCTCTCAAAATCACACAAAATAAAATCCTTCGTGTTATCCTAAATTAAAAGAGCATCATTCAGAGCATCCAAACACATGTTTTCCTAAAAAAAACGCCCTTTCCAGCTAACAATCCTTCATCGGGGTTTGGGCATCTTGGATAGATTGAAAATTATACCCATTATTATATCCATCATCAATTATGTTCACAAGAGAGCAGGATGGAACACTTACATGGAGGTTCTTCATTACTTCCATAGGCGTACCCGGTTGACTTTGTTGCTTTTGGCTTGCTAATTGGGCAATTTGATTGTCCAAGATTTGATAATGAGCTAGCAACTGGCCTATTTGAGTATATTGCTTTTGTCGAGCTTGCATGAATTGTAGCAACAAAGCCTTGATTTCTACCTTGTCATTATTCCGCCTAAACTCTAATTCAGTACTATTTCGGGCTAAATATTTAAGGATTTTCAATCATTCCTCGTAAGCGATATAATTAAACATCCCTACGCAATTTTCCTCGATCCTAGCCCCTGACTCATCATCGACACCATTATATATCATATGGCACATATCCCGTATATCAACATTAAAGCCACTTTGAATAATGAAAGACTGAAATTTATCCCATTAATTATGTAATCACTCATGTTTGAATTGTGGGAAGTAAAAATTGGTCATAATGGTGAAGACAAGTAGAAATAAAAAAAAATTGTACGAAAAAAACTATATACAAAATAATCTAGAACCTAAAAATGAAAGACAAACAATTAAATAACATTGTCTCCCCATCAAAGGCGCCAAAATTTGATAGGGCTAAGTCGTATCCCTAATCAAAACTACCCTAAGGACACTAACTAACTGCAGATAGTGAAGTCAGGGGCTCCAACCACAAGGAGATGGGATTTAACTGTTAATTCCTGAGAATTAGATTCTTGATTATGGGTCACAATTTTTATGAGTTTTGTAATGAATAAACTAAGACAAGACAATAATAAGGTAAAGGTCCGGAACTGTAGGTTCACTATGAACATTAGTCCGAGTTAGGGAATTAATTAGCTAATCATTAATCAAACTACCTAAGCTGCAAGTCCGGTCGGTACAGTACAACCTTTACATCTAACATAACCTGAAGTCGCTAGCATTAAGTTAATCTACTCGAATTATATCGTGGCCTAATTAGTTCTTAACCCGGTCGATGAAAACCCTAATTGTTGTACTAATTAATTGAATTCTGCAGCAAACAATCAATCAGATTTAAGACAATAAACAAGCAATAGTTCATGCGATATTAACAATTAATCAATCAATTATAACCCCTCTTAACATGCATAAATCCCCCTTCACCATATATGAAAAATTAGCTACGCATAATAAGACTAATCAGACAAGAAAGAAAGATATCAGATCTACACATATTAAGATCAATTAAACAAAATACGATATCAAAAATTCAAATATTACAAATTCCCCCAAAAAATCAAAATATCCAAAACGCACAAATATTGAAAATCGAGAGATGATGCTCTCACTGCATCTTGCCTTTAACTTTGTCTTTAGCATACTTCGGGGTCCATTGGCGTCAGGATGGAGTTGGGCTTTCTCAAATCACGACCGGTACCTTCTTGACCCGTTTTTGAGGCAGATGATCATCTTCCACATCAACAAGTCCAAGACAACCCCAGACATGAGAGAGAAGTCTCTCTCGAGTGCCAAGTCGGTCCCTAACTACCATCTTCGGCCCTAACCTTCTTTCTATGTCAGTCTGGGAGCTTAGCCTTCCGCAAACACCTATACCACCCGGGTCTCTAGTCCGAGTCTTAGTCTTCTTATTGGGTCCGGACGCCAGTCGTACCAGAGTGGCCGGAATGTCCCCATCATCGAAGAAGCCCCCATTATCTTTCACCTATTCTGTCCGAGCAAGGTTAGAAGCCTCGTTAGTCTTCAAAGCTCCGCGGGCCTCCTCGGACTCCTCTTTGGCAAAATGGTTCTCAAAAGATTCAGACACCCAATAAGAATGTGTAGGAACAGGCACGGTTCAAACTACTCGAGTATGCCACCTCTGAAAACCAAGTATCACACATCTCGTCGGTCTGCTGAATGGGCACGCTAATGATAGCCTACACTTCGGGAATCCTCTGTGTCCAGCCAAACTGTCTCAAAATCTGGTCAGGATAGTCAACTTTAAAGACAGAAGTACAAGATAACACGCCTTATCTCGTTTTGCCAAGCCGGACAAGTTAATAAGGAACCGCAAAGGGACGGTCCATCTAATCAGGGGACCCTGATGGAAGATCAGCTCTTCCTCCCATTACTTCTGGGGCGAGTCACGAGACGGGTCCAAATTCCGCTTCCTAGAAATCACTTGACTTGATTTTTGGTTTGTTTTGAAGTGTCTGGAACACCGTGTCCATGTGTAGTCACCCAGATTTGGACCTGGTGGCTGCGGGAGCGCCTGACAAAGACCCGATTATGATCGGACTGCAACACAACATGATTTTACGATGTTTTAGATGGTTTTTCTATAGAACGGATCAAGTAATTACTCGAAAAAATTAATTCAACAACAAGATGGTCTTAGTCGTGTCATTATGGTCGTGTCGACACTAATTAGAGTCAATTCTGACACCGGGGCTCCGAATCGGTCCGGAAACACGCAAAGTCAAACGCTAGTCAACGCATCAGGCCAAGACGAGCCTCGAGACGCGCGCCTGAGGCCCATCGGCACACGCGTGCTAGGTCAAGGGTCGAAGCCTTAGCGTCCAAGAAACCAAGACTACGTTCAATCTTCGCTTTGGAAAGTGTTCAAATCGAATCTTAAAAATCCCAGTCGCCTCACCCCTAGCTCCTCAATCTTCCATCGCCTCAACCTAGGCGCCCCAACTTTGGGTTGCACGACTTCAGGCGCTTGAGATCTCGATTTGAACTACGAGAAAAATTATAAATACCCACCCCTCTTCGCTCATAATCGACACAACACACATCTCAATCTTTCCTCTCTTCTCTAGGAGCACCTTAGTTCTTCTTTAGCATCGAACTCCAAGATTAGGCACAATCCACTCGATCGTTTTCTCTTCGATTCGCGTCTTACGAATCAACAGTACTCTACGTAGTTCTTCAAGTTATTGACTTGATACAAACAAAAAAGGGCACCCGTGTTGACTAGTCGACCCAAGCCACTGTAGCGAAGCTTTGTCGGATTGCCGCAGGAAGCTATAAGGATCAGCCCATAGAAGTCGTATCGTCACTAGGTTGTCATCTAAACACAACTTTACATACCGTACTTTTAATTATGCACTTTTTAAATGTCAAGTCCGTCTCATGTGGATATTAAATCCACGACGCATCATAAACATACGTAACGTCCACAGCTTCAACCACAAGCAGTAAAACACCTTAACTAAACATGAGTAGTCGTGAGGTCCATTCTCGACGATCTACGCATCGTGTCTCGTTTAGTGTACACTCCGAGGGTGAAATTCCTCAGAATGTGATTTACTTACATTTCGTATTTATAGCTTTCGAATGATTTACCGCTCTTATAACCATAATCGCATACTAAATCACCTAATACGAGATTCAAAACGTAAACAAGCTAAAATGGAACAAGCGGTGGTCGGCTTCCATATTAATCCCAATGCTCACCCGTCACATGCAGTTCGATGCATCCTTATTAATACCGAACTGACGCACCTTAAGCAGAATACCGGGTAAGGTATACCACGAGAATGACTAATATCCGTATTATCACGTTAAAACCGATTTGCTAATACGAATACTATCTAGTACTCTCTATTCTCCTACGTGCATCTTTTCATGGCCTGCCTGTCACGTGTAATCGCATGCAAAGAATGTAAAACCAATTACTTTAATGATAAAACTTACTTGTCCTTAAACAACTGACGTAGCAAAGGCATAGGGTTAAAACAATGAATATTATTGAAGTTATCAGCCCACCGATTGATTAGTTGAGGCCATTACGTGCGGGTGGGATTGGGTGTTGATGTCTAACAAACGTTGGCTTCCCAATACGTATCCTCACCCCTTACTCAGAATCTACGGTTTCCAGATGGCCGAAACCATTGCCAATGAGAGTTATTCTAGACATGGAATGTTTAAGGGTATAAGTCTTTATCCTTAGATACCCATGACACTCAGCTTTGAGCCGGCTAAGGATTAAAGTTGACTTAAACGGTTTCCGAGAAAATCCCAAAATTACTCGGTGGCGACTCCACAAATCGGCAACGAATTCGGTTCACTAAAAAGGTCGTCAGACAAAACATTTCGGCCTTTAAACATTTACAACCACGTCACGATCGATTCCAACGGAAACATGGATGTCCCCCGTACATCTAGTACAACTCAAATCGTCAACCAAATTGAGGTCCGATACATCACCCCGAACGCGAGATCGGATCGGCCCGGAGGCGACGAGCGTACACGACGGGCCATGTAGGTGGCCGCCGTGACTGATCCCCACGCGGGCAACGGTATGTGCGAGCATTCACAATTTGGCGTCTTCGCTGGGGGCATGAAAACAAGTTTCCAACGGTGGTTAACTCGAACAAGGTCAGTGAAGCTCATTTCCTAGTTCCTTTTTTTGTGGTCACTACAGGTTTTGGCCCTAAAAAGCCCACCCTAACCGATTCTAGGACCAATCAACCTTTTCCCGGTAAGGTTCTTGGACCAAACCCACGGGGAGATCCTCGATTGAAGTTCCGGTCGTCCAAGATAGTCACGCATTCCGTGAATATGCCAAGCGATTAGATCTTAGTAAACGGGGCAATGTTCACCTCCCCCGGTGAGCGGTCGCCGCCAAAGCAAAGACTCTTCATGGACGGTAGTCTACCCTAGCCTACCCCCGTTTGCATCCTGCATGAGTGTATGCCTTCTTAGTTATGTGTAGCGTGTGGTGACAACCAAAATAAAACACTAAAATCTTGAGTCAACCACGACAACATATATACTCAACTACACCCAAACTCCGTTTTCGAAAAGATATCATTTTCAAAAACCACTTTAGCGTCGTTATTATCGGCCAAATTCACACTCACTATTTAAAAAAAACACACTTTAGCGCCATTACGCTGGCCAAAACAAAGCTCATCGTTTTTTTTTTGAGGAAAAAAACACAATAACACATCGTTACTATCGACAAAATTCCAACCAATAGAATCTAAGGCATCAAACACAGTTACATCTTTGTTTTCAAAACACTTTCTTACACATACCCTTATCATCACCAAAGTTTCAATTAATGGAATCGAGGTACCCAACACGGTTATACCCACAAAATACTTTTACACATACCGGCGCTATTGCCGAAATTCCAATCAATGGGATGGAATCGGCAAACACAGTCACACATTAATTCATTTTCAAAATTTCAAAAACCACTATCACATCCTGAATTCCGTAAAAAGAATTTGGCCACACTTTCAAAGCACCGCCACTGACACGGTGTTTTCTCACAAACACCCTTCACATCGCAAATATCGAACTCCTAAATAATAGAAGCCTCGATAACAACGCGACCCTACGATTTTCACATATCTTCAAAACCGGTTTTTCTATAACCGTATTTTTGCAAAATCACAATTCACACTCGTGCTATCGCCAATTTTTCAACTCATTAACTCTTGACACCCGCATAGCAACACTTTCCGACATGCCACAAACGTTGTCGCTAAACCATCGTAATATCAATTTCAAAACTTTAATTTTCGGAAACTCATTTTTCAAAAAACATCCATTTTCGATAACGTCAAAACTCTTTGATTCCGAGCCAGGATCGAGATCAATTCTTTACATTGTACAACCGTGTGATTAATTGTTTGTCTTAGTTACTAAGGTCACCTCCGTTCGAGGTCTTATATTTTCGTTCATCTTATCTCGAGAGTCCTCTATAATTCTCACCCCGAGGTTTGTCTCAAATCATCTCGTTCTAGAGATCCGATTCTATTAGGCGTCTCGCCTAATACACTAAATGTCTAAAGCACCTGAGTCCCAAACCTAATAACCTAAAACACACCCGAATCAAGGGTCTCATTTCCGTGTCGCTCGCCTACGGGGATTCCTTGGGTCTTTTACATCATCCGGTGGATCCGTTCTCATCTTTGGCTCTGTTCTGCAGACCCACTCTCCAGGAATGTCTCCAAACAACAACGAAAGCAATGCTGACCAACTCAATGCCTTGATGAACGTAGTTCACGGCATCTTAGGGCTGATATCACCAATCTCGTCATCCATTGACGAGATCCAGCGCCGGCTCGAAAGCCTAAAAGGAACCGAAAGGAGACACCACGAAAGGCCAGTGGAACGAGAACTAGTCCTCAGCGGCGACCCATACGTCGAGTATGCAAAGTTCGCCCCTTCCACTGAGGTCACAACTTTTCAAAGGACTTATAGGCAGTTTACGGAGTTGGGGGTGTCCTATTCGGAAGCCCTCAAGAAACTACAAGATGCATGGTTGCTATGGCCCATAGATCCCACTCCTGACCCGTCGATAGATAAAAGGGGCGTGTCCTGGACCCCAAACGCCTACTGCTTATACCATCAAGATCGAGGCCATAAACCCAAAAATGCATTGAGCTCAAGCACGAGGTGCAAGATCTGATCGTGAAGGGGGTCTATGTTCCCGCAGGATGTTTTCAGAAACAACCTAATTTCTGCTACTAAACCAACCAAACCGGTGACCCGAATGGGCCTCGGGAACCCAACCAACGAAGGTTCTTCTAAAGAACGTAGATCTGATTCTAGTCAGAGTCTAGCTCGTCTTAGGGTCAAGACTTAATAAGTGTCTTTTTCTTTTTGTTTTACCGGATTGAGTCGGAGGTACAGGGGTCTGTTCCTACCTCCAAAGAGTCGTATTCGGACACGTTGTCCCTATTACATTATCAATAAAAGAAATAAAACTTTTCTTCTCTTTACTATGGGCCTCGCCAATCACTTGATGAGTTAAAAAAAGAAATAATACCCTCCATAAGGATACTAGCTGAGAACGGCATTCCCGAAGAGGAATGGAACCAAAAACGTTATGATGAATTAGTCCTCCTAGACGAGCGTAGGATACATGCACTATCCAACGTGCAAGCCTAAAAACAGAGAATATAACGAGCCTTTAACAAACGAGTTAAGTCTCAAAACATACACGAGAAAGATCTAGTGGTTGAATCCATTAGAGCACCACTAGGGGAAAGTTCAAACCAAACTGGGCAAGTCCTTACTTCGTCAAGAAAGTACTCATGGGGGGAACCGTAATCATCACCAATCTAGACGGTCAAGAGTTCTCGACCCCTACCAACATGAACCAACTTAAACGCTATTACCTTAGCTTCCTAGTGTCCCATCCTGACTTAAACATGAACAAACTTACATCCTCGAGACACAGCTGGTTCACCCGCATGTTCTCCGTCGAGTAGTGGCTCGTCGTAGTCTTTGTCTGAGTCAACCTTCACTCGATCCCAGCCGGGAACCTAGCCGGGCGAACTGGCACTGTCTTAGGTGCCAAGCTGTAATCCCCTAGAAATCTAACGCGATATAGTGCGGAAACACTGTAGAGTCGGGATTAAAACACACTGTAACTATGTCTTAGTAAATTAAAATGGTAAAGTCAAACAATAGGCCATAAATAAAAATGGCCAAAAATTAAAACAATCCACAAATGGGTTTGAACAATCCATAAGACAGTGTTATTATAAAACAAAACAAGCGGGAACCACACTGCTCGCTAGCCCACACCCGGCGAAAACACGTATACCTGCCATGTTAAAACATAACAGCCACAATCAGTGGGGAGCAACGTCAACGTTCTCCCAGCCGTATAACATAATTTTAAAACTGAAATTACTATTATAGAAAAATAGTAAAAAAAATCGGAAAATAATAAGACGTTATAATAAAATAAACTTTCAGTGAAAAAACTTCACGTATCGCAACAATATAATAAAAACGAGTTTTCCGAAGAAAACATAAAACATTTACCAACCTGCAAACCAAATCATATCGACAATAATAAAATAGTCAAAAATGGCGTTATGGATAGGATTAGCGTAGACGGCCAGACTTTCACTAGGATAGTACTAAAAACTAGCTTCGAGAACTGTAGACTTATTAACTCATAACAGAATCCATTCTCTAACTAGGCAACTCAACTATAACAGGACTGCGTGCAGCGAGGTCCTGGTTTAAGTAGTATACACCCCTCCTAGATACAAGACATATCAAGTTCAACCCGACGCGACTTACACGATGCGATATCTAAGTTTAAGGGCACAATGCACACTCTCCTGAACAAAAATCATACTCAGTTCAACAACCAATGTGCCCCATAAAGAGACATCAGCCTTACAGTTGATGGCAAAAACGTACATCCCAGTCTATATTACTCTAACCCCACACTTGTCCTTATCTCATAACTCCAAAACAAAGTCATTATCGATATTTAAAAAGGTATAATAATTATGAGCAATATGGAGATAAAAGGAGTAGTCATTATACACTAAAAGAGGAAACTTTCTATTTTAGGAAACGTCTTTTTTTAGAAAATTTACTAAAAATAGCATCATATCAAAATATTGAAAATATTAGTTCATACTAACAAAACATTTTTAGTAAACGATATAGATTTATAAAACTAATACTTTCGACCCTCAACGATATTAATTGTTAAAGTGAGAACATTTAGGTTTATGAAATTATTGAAATACCATACGAGTGTTTATAAAATAATTAAAAAATGTCTTAAACATTTTAATACTACTAATTAGGGTGCTTCCAAAATTTATAAAACTCAAATTCCCTAATTATTAATAGGTTCGACAATACGAACATAAATAAGATTTTACGGCAAATGTAAAAATAAATCATTTAACGTCTTTTATTTAATTAAACCATTGAACACATTTAGAGTATGTTAAGAGGTGATTTAACTCTTAAAGTTTCAGATTTAAACATTTTCAAAATTGCTGGAAAAATAATTCATTTAGCTGAAACAGAGCATTTTAACGATAATCGTAAATTCTAGCAATTAAAGACATCAATAAATAGTACACAAATTACGTAAAATAGCTAAAACACATTTCTAGACATTCTGTCCAGAAAAAAAAAATCCAGAATCCTTGAATTCGGTTTTTAAAGGGTTTTCTCGTTAATCGTCTAATCTCGACAATAACGATTAATAATAAAAATAGTAATTACAAAATTATTTGATTATTAATATCAAAAAATTATTATTTAACTTAAAAATCACCATTTTCCAGAAACTAACCATTTTCCAGATTTCCAAAATTCCAGATTTCACAAATTCCATTAAAACCATCTTTTAAACCCCGTTTTCACAATTAACGATTCTCTTAATAAAACGTGTCGTTCTTAATAATTTATTAAAGCACTAAAAATCATAAAAATGAATTTTATCATGAAATCATCAGAAACACATTTTTTTCCATATTTAAAACAAAGACCAGAAATCGGAAATTAAAACGACAAACACGGTTTTAACGATAAACGATGATTTAAAGTGATTAATTAATTCACCCACTTAACAATTCCGAAAAAATATGAAAAAATTCATAAAATTCTTTTTCATTAGAAAAATTATCCAAATCAAATTTCAGATCAATATAAAATGTTTAAGTGCTAGAACAAAAAATCGGCTTTTTAATCGTTTTTGTCCGTGAACGGTAATAATTCAATAATCGATATCTAAAATATCTGAAAAATACTAAATTATCAAAACTCATCAAAAACATCATTTTTACAGAATATATTCATATATTAAAATTTTAGGCCGAATATTACGATTTTACAAATTAATATGACGATTTAATCGTTAATCTCGTAAAAGCGATAAAAATACCGAAACATGCAAATTTTCAACTTTTAAAAGTTTTCCAGATTATATGACATACATATATTGTCAAAAATGAAATATAAAAAAAATACATGCAATTACACAAATAAAATCAAGTAATACCGAGTAACATCGACGTCACCTCTAATCCAAATCCGAATCGATAACATATTCGTCTACTTCAGGAATGTCCAAGAAGCCTACAAAAATATGAAATCCATGGTATGCAAATACCATAAGATCGTTAAAAAATCAAGGTGTAAAACGATCGAAAACGAAATCGATTAGTACCTTAACGAAAGAGATGGAATAAGAGACAAAAAGATGACGATTAAGACTTGATTTTTTCACCAAATTGGGGCTGGTGGCTGCTGGAAAACATGACCAAATGAAGAGGAAAAGAGAGTTGTTTTGCTTATGTTTTTTGTAAATGAATGATAAGAAAAACAAAGGGTTTCTTAAGCATAAATGATGCATGACTTTTGATCAAAATGAGGCCAAATGCTAGTGATGTTGGCAAGCCAAAATGAAGAGGTGGAGCTTGAAAAGTTTGATCATTAATATTAAGAATAAATGGTAGAAAACAAAATATCTAAAAAACTTAATCAATTTTATAAAACAAAGTGTAAAAAAAAGTGAAGGGATGAGTGTATGACAAGGTCACGGTCCAAAGGTAACAAGGGAGTCCAAAAATAGTTGTAGGTTGGTAGAAAAAAGGATCGTAAAATTTTTAAAGTTATTTCAAAGCAATTCGAGTAAACCTCGCGTTAGAAAATAATTATTTACGAAACTTCGTAATTAAATCTTTAAATGGTAAATTTTCAAAAATAAAATATTTCTTAGTTGAAAATATTAAATAAACTTGTTTGGACACTTTTAGGAAAATAACTAACTCAATTCCAAGCTTAAAATAATAGTTTGTAGAAAAATGAAATTCCTCGCGAATAAATAAATAGTTTACGATGAAAATCAAATAAATAGGTTTAAAAAAATTAAAATCTTTTAAAATAAAAATAAATATTATTTGACTCGAAAATAAAAATAAAGCTTGAATAAATGATGAAACAGAAGGATGAAACGTGATAGAGTTATGACGAAGTCATAACGGAAAAGATAAATAGCGGGTGTTACAAAGCATGGAAAGTAAGAGTAGATCCAAGCCTGCAAAACCCGAGATATCATCATCAAAACAAAACAAAACAAAGCCAACCGAAATCCAAAACGCCAATACAAGTTAAATAACTAACCTCTAGCACGAGATCTGGACCCACAATGGGTATAGTAGAGCCCGAATCCACCCTCTACGGCCTCACCATGGCCTGCAGGCAGAGGCTCATCTCCGCAAGAGCCGCTGTCACCCAATCAAAACGTCTCAGCTGACTCAAGTCAGCTAGGAAAGGCAAAATCCTAGTGTTAAACCTCTCGCCCTTATTTGAGAAGTGGGTCAACCCAAGGAAGTTCCACAACCACAGACGGGCGTTCTGTGGCGCCGTGTTAGGCACTCGACCCTCAAAAACCGCCACCCGCTCGAAGTGGTCGGTGATGTACGAACTAACCAAGGCATGAGGCGTACTATAAGCCGAGGTCTCCAGATTGTCCCCAATTCAGCCCCTAACCTCAGCACTATCTAACCTAAGGTCCTCTGGAGCCCACCTGATAGACTCGAAACCCTAAGGCAGCACCGTGATGACTCCAAAATCCTCCAAAGTCATGCCGACCTCGCCAAAAGACATTTGAAATGTCGAGGTCGTGTCATGAAAGAGATATATCATCGCCCTAACCACCATAATGTTGCACTTGGTCTTGCAACCTATCAGTCGAAGCCAATGTCTGACTAAGGGACCCAAGGCCGTCCAAATAACTATCTTCATTGCCTCGGGGCTAAGCTTCTAAGCATAAATCTCTAAGCACGTTGTGAAGCCCGAGAAGGTCCTCATCGGACTTGGGGGCTGCAAACCGCGGCAATACAAGTACAAACTAACAACATAAACGTAAATCAAAGTCAAAAACATGACACATGCAAGTCTGGACGGAGCAATCGTTGTCGACCGTCCCAATCCCGAGCCCAAACAGGATCCTCATAAGCAGCCTCCTCGGCCTCGTCAACCTGGCTAGGAACGTGCTTCCTCCTAGCAATCGTCACAGGCAAGGTATGCCCTGTGACCCGATCGTAATTAGCCTCGTCCTCAGCGTCGGGCTGAAGACGAGGTGAAGGAGCACTTCGACGCCTCTTACGGGCCATCTGGGGAGTCATTGAGCTCGACCCAGTAACCTCGCCATTAGTACCAACTGCAAGGACTCCCTTAAGGCGTCCCGTACCATCTCCAACTTCAAAACAAAACGAACAATGCGCTCCGGGTTAGGTCAAGACATCCCAAACAGGTTAAAATAAACTCAAAATGTCGGAGAACAATATCAAAATTTTGAAAATCCCACTAGCACCCCTTTTTTATCCTAGTCGCAATAAAAGTGGTGTCGGGAAAATCCGGCATCGTTAAGGTCTTATTTGGTCCATCGTAAGCATCACAAACCCACAGAGAGTGATCAAAACTGCATTCCGACTCACAAAAATCGACATTTGAGCTACCCACAACATCACTAGCAATAATCTAGCAAGGTTACAAGAGTCAAGTACGGGATTAACCGGGAAATTGGTCCCTAAACCCTAGCATTTGGATTTTCACACATGGGAGGCCCTTAAAATACCTCCAAGATTTCACCTCAAGCAAATAGCTACACCTTTGAGTTCCATACTATCCTAATTCGAGAAAGGGATCAAGAATAAGCATCGAAACTTAGCAAAACCAAAATATCCAAATCAATTTCTAGGGTTTAAGCAAAATCAACCTACAATAATCACACCAATCCAGTACAAAATCGACAATAGGTGAGTAAGAAACACTTACCTGGGATCGACGTAGTCGAGTATAACGAAAATTGAGTTGGAAATCGGTTGATCGAGTCGAGAGACGAGTTTGGGACAAAGGGAGTCACACGCCTGGGTTTTAGGTCGAATAATCAACCCCCTTCTCAATCGGGACATTTAAGCGAATCTGCAAAACAAACTTCGGGCCGCCTTAGTGAGGGCGCTAGAATCCTGGGGCGCTGTAGCCCAGGCGACTCAATACTGGGTCGTAGGAAGGGGGCGTCTGACCTCTCAAAATAAACAAAATCGGGTTAATCCAAACACAATCCCGCAAGACGTACACGCATGTACTAGCCCAAATAAGCAATGTCGAAACGACTCACTCATCCTCAACAGACTAAGCAGGAATATCTCGTAAGTCGGCACATCCCGTTATGCAAATCCATGAAAATCCTCAGCGATACTCATCAACTCAAAATACCAAGTCCAAATAGCAATACCTTTCAACAAAATTGCAAGTACCGAACCGATTACCCCAGAAAATCCTCAATCCAAAGCAACTAATCCAAAACCGTGAACCCCAGACCAGGTATAAATGCAAGAAGCAATGCAAACACAATTACGCACTCGTTAAGAGTTTATACAACAACCCCAGCAAAATATTAGAAGCCAATAAATATCACCAAATATAAACAATTTCTTATCAATGTACAAAGGCCAAAGATAGTCGAAAACTATCTCAAAGAAAGCAAAAGACCAGGGACAAAGATCTGTCCCAAAGAATAGGACAAAGATAGTTAGAAACTATCTCGAAGGAAGTCCTAGGGCAAAGATCCGTCCCAAAGAATAGGCCAGAGATAGTCAGAAACTATCTCAAAAAAGTTCAGGAACAAAGATTTGTTCCAAAGAGTTGGCTAGAGATAGACAGTACATAAATTATCTCAAAGGAAGTCCAGGAATAGGCAGGATTCTGTTCCAAAGAAAATCAAATCTAAATCAACGCAGCCACCCGAGAGGGATAAATCTGATTCAATGTTGTAATCCCCTAGAAATTCTAACTCAATACAGTGGTGGAAACACTATAGATTAGGGATTAATACACACTAATGTTCTATATTTTACAAAAGAACGGTCAGTCAATACAAAGGTCACTTTTTAAAAAATGACTAAAATAAAATTCTTCAAACGGGTTTATACCAATCCATAAATAATTTCAATGAAGAAAGAGTAGGATCCACGCTACTTGTTAGCTCACACACCAAACCCAGCAGCAAATACATGTCATGTTCAAACATACAGCCACATCAGTGGGCAGTAACTCGGACGTTCTCCTAGCCATATTATACCATATAGAAAATAACAGTATAACTATATCAAAATAATTAAAATCGAAACCATTAAAATGATATAATAAAAGTAAGCTTTCGGAGAAAACTTAAAATATTTTCCAACCTGCAAATCAAAATTTGTCGATAATAATAATATTCAGAACTGGCGTTATGGAAATCCGATCAGTGTGCACAAGACTAGACTTTCACTAGGGATATACAAAAACTAGCTTCGAGAACTTCAGTCTTGACACATATCAGACTTTAATCTCTAATCTAGGCAACTCAACCATAATAGGACGGCGACTTATCAATGCGAGATTCTAGCTTAAGTAATATAAACCCCTCCTGGACACCATATATATCTAGTTCAACTGACATCGACAAATTAAATACGATACAATATCTAGCTTAAGGGCATAATGCACTTATACTCCTGGACACCAAATGTATCCAGTTCAACAACCAATGAATCCCAAATCGATACACAAGCTTTATTGTTGATGGCAAAACAGTACATCCTAGACTGTATTACTCTAACCCCACACTTGTCTTTATTCCATAACTCCAAAACAAGTCATTATCGATAGTCAAATGAGATAATCATTGAAAATAATATTAAGATAAAAGAAATAAACATTTTATATTAAAAGAAAACTTTCTATAAATAGAAACTTACTAATTTTAGAAACTTACTTAAAATAGAAATATTGTTATACAAATATGTAAGCTATAAATAAGTGAAATGTATAAAAATAGCATTTCTAACAAAATTAATATTCTATTATTTATTTTTTTTGGTGAAGAGTAAGTAGTATTATAAATCAAAAATCATGTACAGCAAGTCATGTACAATTGCCTAAAAGGCGAGTAACGTAACTAGCATCTTTATCTACCATCTTATCATTTTTAATATTCCTAATATTAAGGCACATTTCTTTCTTAATTATTCTCCCTACAAATTCACGTCTCATAATAATTCCGTCCACTCTACTCTTGTTCCGTTGATGCCAGATATGATAAATAATAGCGTTAATCACCCCGTTATCAATCGCCTTCTCTATCTTCGAACCACTTATTTCCGATCTCCAGCTTTTATCAAAGTCACCTCGCATTTGCGTCTGCACCCATTCATTCATACACCTTACAAGTTTCTTACAGTACTCACACTCACCAAATAGGTGGATTAAATCTTCCGGGCTGCTCCTGCATATCATACATTGATCATCAAGCACAATATTCAACTTGAAGAGTCTCGTATAGATACTCATTGCCTGATGTTGGAATAGCCAGTTCACAAATCGATGCTAAGGTATAGACCATTTTTTCCATACCGTCTCATCCTAGTTAACCTCCGTTCCCTTATCCCGAATCCATTGGTACCTCTTTGAGATGCTATACTCATTGATTTCGCTCCATTCACCGCTCTCAAAACAATGTTTGAACACCTCTTTAACATGACAGATTTTCCGCCACCCCCAACTCGTGTATATTGCAAGCTGGTACTCCATCCAATTCTTGCCCTTCAAATAGACGTGATGAACACACTTGACCCAAAGCTTATCGTCATTTTATTATTCTTGACCCAGAGATTTTCCGTCACTTGAACCGTAACATTTTATTATTATCGTCATTATCGTAACGTAATATATTTATAAATTCATTACTAAAACTATAATTTAAATGTAATAAGTCAAAGTATAGGATTTTATAAATAATTGGAGAAACGAGTCACAACGACAAATTTAGGAAAAGAAATGTCTAAAGAAAATAATATCAAAATCCAATGAGTCAACAAGTTTTATAAATGAAATGAGATTTTGCAAAGATTTCAAATTATTTTTAGCAAATAGCTTTTATTAATTAATAATACAGTTAGTCTTGCCTTAGACAAATAAGGCGGACTAGGATAGGGAGGAAACCCGTGATGTAAGATCGACGGAGTTTCGACGCTAGAGACTTCGACAACTTAGGAAAAGACCCGATGCTAATAAATGCGGTAAGTCCTAAGATAAGGAAGGGTTTTTTTTCGAAAAAGTTTGAATTCCGAGAAAAATCGGAGGACGGTCCCGACATTTGAAAGTGGCGAAAATGCCGTCGGGGGCCGGTTTTTTTCGAAGGTTTCTAAAAAGTTTGAAATTGGACATGGGCGACATACCGGCTAGAAATAGGCTATTTTAAGTGAAATCATAAATCCTAATTTCGGTAGCATCCCGGATTTTGAAAATTGGATAATTTTGAAAAAAATGCAAGTTTTTGAAATAACGGTTTTTTGAAAAATATGACATGTAAATCAAGTAGCATGTAGTCATGGAAGCAATACAACGACACCATGTATGCTCTAAACTAAGTCTCGGTCGGTCGAAATCGGGTGTATACCAACAACGACGGCTTTCTCGTAAATCAAGACGGACTTCCTAAGCCGAATTGGTCTTAGAACATGCCGTGAAACCCATACGAGTTCGGCCATAGAAGTTTTTAGCGCACCCATTGAGGAATGCACCGCGGTATAGTGGGACGTCGGTCACAAGTAACCGGCCTGGGTAAAAATTGGGTTATGCATGGACCATCGAACTAAAACGCGTAAATTACTAATCGAACGATTTCTCTTCGAGTCTCACCCTAAGAATCCCGATCACAAGTGGTACATCAGGTATCCCCAGCGGAGTCGCCAAATTGTGGACATGACATAGGTCCACCCCGACGGGGCCACGCGCGGTTTTGGGGAGGCGAATGAATCTCATGTGAGATGGAATTCGGATTGAAATTTAAATCAAAGTGGAGTCACCACCGAACTTTGTGGGAGTTTGAGCCCATTCGAACCCACTCTATATCTTGGTGGACTGTGCACAGAGTACGGCCCATTCGGATTTCATAGTTTATGGGGTTCGTCCCTTTGCATTGCGATACTGATACCGACATTATCGGAAATCGTGTTTGAATGACTCTCGTATGCCAACGGTTTCGGACATCCGGAAACCACGGTTATGAGTAAGGGGTGAGGGTACGTGTTGGGAAGTTCAGAAAGAACACCCAACCCCGCCCGCACTTAGCAGCCTCTACTTAGATATCGTTCGTTTTTCGTGTATGCGCGTTAGTTTGACGGTTGAATGTTATGCAAACAGCGTTTTGACTAAACATGTGAATTATGTTTGACTATGTCGTTTAATGCATCTAAACTAACGTCAAAATTATTTTATCATGCGAGGTTCGTTTTAGTACAATAAAACAAACAACGAAAAAAGGTGCGACAATAGATTACAACATACGAGTCATGGTTTTTTTTCGTAACGAGTGGCATACCACCCGGAAATACAATGCGACAAGCGATAATACACAACAATTGCGATAATAACGGAGTGTAAATGAGTTAGAAGATGTAAATATGGTACGATGCATGGTTTTGAAAAGGCGAGCACGTTATGGACTTGACACGTGACGACCGAAGTCCTTAAAAGAATTTTATCGGGACTCGAAATACGCTGCAAGACTCACGGTTTTGATACACCAGGACCCACTCGATCGAGTCATTGAGAGGACTCGACCGAGTGGTCCACAAAAAAGTTTCTGCCCCGTTTTTGGGGTGCCACTCGATCGAGTGCCCCCTGTACGGACTGTTGTCCGTGATGTTTTTGATTTTAAAATCGATAACTTTGCTAAATCGCGTGAAAATATAATATGATTTACACTCGATTCAGTTTTCGATCTCAACATATACGATACTTGATCATAGAATCAATATCTAATTTTTAGAATGAATTTTAAAAGACGTTTATAAATCGTTTTTTTATTGTATTAAGACGAAATAATTCCCTCTGCGTCATAATGTCGTATTAGTCTTTTCGGACCACGTGATCACTATTTCGGTGTCAACGGGATTATGCTTAATATGGTTTATTGATTGATTCCTTTAGATCCGACATTCGACTATAGAGTCGATATCGAATCCTAGGGACGACGCTTTATGATAGTATGATAATATTGATATTAGAAACGAGAAAAAGAAATAAAAAAACGACGATGATGACGACGCATGGCGACGAACGAAAAAGACGAGAAAAAGGGAAGAGAGAAAAGGAGAAAGCGGGATTTGTAACACCCTCAACCTACATGCTAATTTCGACCTCGATTAGGAACTTGTAGTAACGACGCTTGCGTGGGAGTAACGAGGATATAGGAGGAGTTATGGTATTGTATTTTGGGATTGGTTTTTTCCCGGGTTTCCTATAGGATTTCTAGAGGAAAGTCGGGACAGGATGTGGGTATAGTTTGCCTAGGATATTTGAAGTTATGGGATGTTGATTGTGTGTTATTTGTGTTGGAAAGGGGGGTGTATTTATAGGAGAGGTACCCCGGTTTTGGATAGGAAAGTCTTTGCTTGGATGGGAAGAGACACCAGCTTGGGTGAAGGGAAACACCCGGTTTGAGGTGAAGAAGGATCCCGATTGTGGATAGAAAAAGGAATCTGGCTTCAGCTGGAAAAGAGGCCACTCGATCGAGTGGTGGATAGTACTCGATCGAGTGCCCGGTATGGCGTCGATTTTATGCGGTTTTGTGAGCCTACTCGACCGAGTGGGCCGGTCCACTCGATCGAGTGGGTCTAGCCGGGTGGAATACTCTCTTTAGAGATAGAATTTTATCTCTTACGGAGTTGTTTAATCACTTTGATGCTCTTTTGTAGCTGATTTTTATGTAGTCTTTGACCTCGAGTCAGATTTTTGAAGTGGCATGACTGATATTTATGTCTCAGAAATGTCTCTGAACGGGATTTGACCCTGTCGCTAAAAGACGATTTTTTCCTTGGTGACGGTTTTCGCCCAAATTAGTCTCAAATGATTGGAAATGACCCACTCGGTCTGAATTTGGGGTCGGTTCGGTGAGATTTTTATTCCTCTAAAAGCTCGCGCCAAATACTATTGATTCCGAGTCAAAAAATCGAGCGTATTAAGTCATGTTTACGTCCGATCATCATCGGATGTTTGGTGGAAACTGCTATAAACATCTAGCGGCCAAATGTGGGTGTCTACAAATTGTTGTAGGCCAAAAAGATGAATCAAAGAAAGGGAAATAACAAGAACAGACACGACCACAATGATATCAAGAAGAAAAAAACGTATAAGAACAAGAATAATAGGACGACAGAAACAGGGGAAGAAAGAAGACGATTCTCACCGGGATTGGGTCTGACATGATCAAAAGAAGAAGCAGGATCGTCACACAGAGATGGACGATGATGGATACTGATGAATCGGGTTCAATGTGTGAGGGAGGCTGGGTTGTGTGTTAACAAGGAGAAGGAAAATAGGGTTTGCAACTAGGTTTAAGAGTTTGAGCAGATATTACGTGATAACTAATATGTGGTGTGCAGTATCGGGTCACAAGTTGACCCACGAGTAATCGAATTGAATCGAGTTGTAAAGATGGATATTTGGGCCAAGTAAAATATTGTGTAATCTAACTATTTCCTGAAGCTAGCACAAATATTTAAGACAAAAACGAAGTTCAAGAACATGATAATTACTTAGTTCGAAAGGATAAATAAAGTGCATCTCGCTAATAAAATAAACCTTGACGATAAAAAGAAAGTCTCACGAGAAAATTAATAATTTGATGAGATTGAATTAAATTGACTTCTCGAGAAAAATTAATAAACGTTTGAAGAGGCATAATTAAAATGAGCTTCGAGCTGAAAATAAAAATTCGAGCTTAAATAAAAATAAATCGAAACAATTTAGAATTTAAATCACCCGAAGTAGACTTTGGATAAGAGTTAATTGAACAAACAAATCGAAACGAATTAAGAAATATATTTTAAACATAAAAAGGACTTTTCGAGACAAATGGAATTTTAGTAGTTCCAAGCGATGACAAGGATAAATTGATTTCATAAATAATTTAAGAATTGAAAGTTAAATCATAAACAAAACTAAAATATGAACCTAAATTTAATTTATAAAATCGGGGGTGTTACAATCTTCCCCACTTAAAAGAAAGTTCCATTCCCGAAACTTCAGGAACATAAAATTTGAAAGGAAACAAAAATTATTTCACTTGAACCAAATAGAAATGCGCTCAACTCGCATAAAAATCTTGATTTAAATAAAAGGAACTTTTACAGTTTCAAACGTGATATGAAATCAAATAATGCAAATATTTATTTCAAGATGAGTTGGGCTAACCTACCCGAAGTCTAAAATCTTTTTAAATTACTAAAATTGAAAGTTAAAGTTATTTGATGAAATAACGACGATAAATAATATTTGTAAACGAACTCTAGGGGAAAGAGTACTAAAACGTTTTGATTAAGACACTCGACAATATTTCATTAAGACAACAACATTTTTTGCAATCAGCTTTTGTAGTTCGTAAAAACCGAACCAGTCGTCAGATCTTTTCAATAACAGATTCAAAAGTCCAGGAAAATTAGACGAAAACTTGAACCTATGAAATTATTTCGAAAATATTAAACCGTTGACATAAACATATTATAGAAATGAAAATATTTGCAAGTATGAAAGTTTTTAAAATAGTTCGCTCCATTGAAAATCAAAATTTGAAACAATTTTGAAATAATTTAAAATAACTTATTAAAGCATTTTGAAACAGAACTAAATATAAGTACCAATCAAAATAATACAAAAATGAAGTATAAAGTTCTTAAAATTATAACTCAGAAACGTTAAATTCCACGATAACAGAAAAGTTGAAATTAGTCAAACGTTTTACAAAATGAGGAGTTTTAAAATTTGAAATTATATCTCAAAATGTTAAAATTTCAAGGTATTCCAAATTAAAATTTTAAATTGGTCATACTTTTCATAACATAGGGAGTTCGGGAAAATGGTTAACAGATGAAAAGAACAAAGGGTAAACGATAAATCAAAACAAAAAATTTCAAACTTGATAATGGTAGAAGGTATTGATACATTTGGAGTACTAGAATTCGGGAAAAGTAGATGGGAGGACGAAGTTGAGTGTCAAATAGAGCTCTCAAGGATTATAGAATAAATTAACCTTGACGATAAAAACAAAGTCTCACAAGAAAATTAATAAATGTTTTATGAGAATGAATTAAATTGATTTCTCGAGAAAAATTAATAAATGTTTGACGAGGCTTAATTGAGCTTCGAGCTGAAAATAAAAATTCAAGCTTAAATGAAAATAAATAAAAATAATTTAGAATTAAATCGGCGAAGTAGACTTTCGATAAGAATTAAATAAATAGACAGATCGAAACGAAATCAGAAGAATTAAATAAACAGACAGATAAAAAGGAATTTTCGAGACAAATGGAATTTTAGGAGTTCCAAGCGATTACAAAGGTAAACTGATTTCATAAATAATTTATGAATTGCGAGTTATATCATAAACAAAATTAAAATATGAAGCTATACTTGCTTGGATGCATATTAGCAGAACGATTTTTTCGCTGAAGCATGTTCTTCAGTGGATGTGTTCACCTAAGAAGAGAAGGCATTGGAAGATTGCTTGGATGCAAGCAAGTGTATCTGCTACGGTTGCCATAATTTGGAAGGAGAGAAACAAGAGGAATTTTACTTGTAAAGACTCTTGTTTGGACAGTTTAGTTGCAAAAATTCAATTCCTTGTCTCGGCTGGTTTTTGTAAGGCGTCTAAGCCTAAACATAGTAGAATTTTGGAGCATCTAGGATCTACGAATGCCTTGGCATCATAGCATGATAGATATTTTTTGCATCAAAACATTGTAATTTCACTCTTTTGAATGAAATGATAATCTTTCATGCAAAAAAAAAATTAAAAAATGAACCTAAATTTAATTTATAAAATCGGGGGTGTTAAAAATGCAGCCACCCGTAAGGATTAACCTAAAACTGAGTCACCCAAGAAAGACTCAAGCATGAGGTCTATCCCGAAAAACAGAGCACTAATCAACAAACGCAAGTCCAAGTAAGCAAACCAAGATCATAGCTTCCACAAACAACCGCATGCGAGGAGGTCAGGTATTATTTCTAAACCTTGACTGACGAGCCTTAGTACGTAGTCCAACGGACTCAAAACGACCCGAGTGGACAGCCACAAGGTCATAATCCTCGATTGACCTGGGCGGCTACACTTTCATTTTCGTCTTGTCCAAGCGTCAGTCAAAGTGGGGACTTCTGTAGACACCCAGATTTGAACCTGGCGGCTAAATAAGCGCCCGACAAACACCCGCTGATGATCGAAGTGTAACACGACACGATTTTGTGATGTTATAGATGGTTTTTCTATAGAACGGATCATATAATTACTCGAAAAAATTAATTCAACATCAAGATGGTCTTAGTCGTGTCATTATGGTTCCGTTGACACTAATTAGGGTCAATTGCAACATCGGGGCTCCGAACCCGGTCCCGAAACACGCAAAGTCAAACCCGAGTCGACGCATCAGGCCGAGACGATCCTCGAGACGCGCGCCTGAGGCCCATCGGCGCACGCGCGCTAGGGGAAGGGTCGAAGCCTTAGCGTCCATGAAACCAAGATTACGTATAATATCCGCTTTGAAAAGTTTTCAAATTGAATCTTCAAAATCCCAGTCGTCTCACCCCTAGCGCCTCAATCTTCCATCGCCTCAACCCAGGCGCCCCAAATTTGGGTCGCACGAGTTCAGGCGCTTGAGATCTTGATTTGAACTACGAGAAAAAACTATAAATACACCCCCCCCCCTCTCCGCTCATAATCGACACAACACACATCTCAATCTTCCCTCTTTTCTCTACGAGCACCATAACTCTTCTTTAGGGTCGAACTCCGACATTAGGCACGATCCACTCGATCGTTTTCTCTTCGATTCGCGCCTCACGAATCAAAACTACTCTTTGTAATTCCTCAAGTTATTCACTCGATACGAACGATAAAGGGCAACCGTGTTGACTTGTCGACCCAAGCCACCGTAGTGAAGCTCTGCTGGAATTGCTGCAGAAAGCTAGGAGGATCCACCCATAGAAGTCGTATCGTCACTAGCTTAGGTTGTCATCTAACCACGACTTTACATACATACCATACTTTTAATTATGCACTTTAATAATGTCAAGTCTGTCTCATGTGGATATTAAATTAACGATGCGTCGTAAACATACGTAAGATCCACAACTTCAACCACAAGCACTAAAACACCTTAAATAAACTCGAGTAGTCCTAAGATCTATTCTCAACCATCTACGCATCGTGTCTTGTTTAGTGTACACTCTGAGGGTGCAATTTCTCGCAATGTGATTTACTTACATTTTGTATTTACAGCTTTCGTATGATTTACCGCTTTTATGACCATAATTGCATGCTAAATCACCTAATACGAGATTCAAAACGTAAACAAGCTAAAACTGAACAACCGGTGGTCGGGTTCTGTATTAATCCTGATGCTCACCCCTCACACGCGTTTCAAAGCATCCTTATTAATACCGAACCTGTAATACCCGCAATATTTAGTAAGTCAAACCCGAATATATTGGTGGTGGGCCTGGACCAAAGGGATCCGTGTATTTTAATACACACTACGCTAGTGCCCCAGCTAACTCAAACCTTATGTATGTATGTATATATATATATATATATATATATATATATATATATATATATATATATATATATATATATATATATATATATATATATATACATATATATATAACCTAAGAACCTAACCTTTACACTGCACACCCTCAATCTCTCTTTTTTTCAATTCATTGCCGCCGACACCATCTCCATCCTTTCACCTTTTAATTGCGTCCACCAACCATTACGCCGCACACTCGAACCTCCATTGCACGCACTACCGTTCCCTGGTAAACTCTTCGCCTTCCCGTCTTACTTCCGTCATGTTTATTCACCTCTTATTCTTGTCTTATGTGATGTTTATTCGTTTTCCTTACTCTCGTGATGGTTTGATTTTGTGTCGGGTTGGAGTTGCGTTGGCCGTTAGTCTGTTTCGTTGTATTATTGATGTTGTTTTGTACGACTGTAGGCGGTGAGTGTGTTATGGCTGCCGTGAGGTTGTCATTACTGTCATGTGTCGAGTGGTTGTGAATTGGTGTTGTCGTGCGAGGGTTGTAGTCGGGGATGTGGTTATCATTGGCTAGTGGTGTCGTAGTATTGTACTTGGCTTGTCGGGTTCTTTGTCGACTCGTCGTTGTTTCGATCGATGCATTGTTACTGTTGTTGTCGTAGAATTGTAGTTGGCTTGTCGGGTTAGGGTGTTTATCGGTTTGGAGTACACGGGTCATACTCAGGGTAGAAGTGTATGTGCATGAGGTGTGTTGTTGTTGTAGTCTATGTGCGTACAAACATATAATATAATAACATATAATATTAATAATAATAATAATAATAATAATAATAATAATAATAATAATAATAATAATAATAATAATAATAATAATAATAATAATAATAATAAGTTAATAAGTTATGGGAGCTAGTGCACGTAGTTGTGTAGTATACTACTGTAGTAATTTGGAGTTAGATGCATGTTAATCAGAAGGTATCTAGTGAACCAGTTTAATGTAGGAGTTTATGTACGGGGCTCTAGAATGATTAGAACAGATTTGTTGTTGCGGGTCACATTATTTAGGCGGTACTGGTTTGTTTTATAAATCAAATATGTTACTATTGATATTAATTTATATATACAATATTTTACTAGGATCGAACTTCGTAGAATTTCCGTGGTGATTTATACTAGCGACGCTGTGGTGACCTGCTAATTAGGTAAGGTTCTCCTTACTTAGAATATGTTAATATTATTATGCATGTATGAATGACGTGTACGATGTCATATTGTGATAATAAGATTAATGTTCAATATTGGTGGGAGAATGATTGTTGAATATTGATATATCGGAGTTGGTGAGGCTAGCTTTAGACCTAGCCGGGACCTCTGATCACAGTCCCCTCCCTGATTTCTCCTCGCGGGTTGTTGAACCTGCGGGGGGTGTGCACCCTAGGAATGAAAGGGTCTGCCCGAAGAGTTGAGATAAGAATATTGATTGGTACCGTGATGGTACTGAGGATGTGGAGATGATATTGTTAATTGGCACCGATGTCGGTACTAAGATGGTTGAGAACTGTTGTTTCATATTCCGTACTTGTATATTATTGTTAGCATGTTCGAATCGTGTTTTCATTGTCTAATTTGTCACCCTATTTTATTGGGGGCCTGCGACGATCCAATTGACATTTAAGGTCTTTTGGGGAGCGGAGTATTGATGCAAATACGGACCATTGATGTGTGCTTAACTGAAGGGAATTGATGTTCGGGAAGGGAGTGTGTGGCCATCGTTATTATACTTTAGCTTGCCCCGTCGTTAGATCTGAATGGACCTTTTATTCATGTAATCGTTAGGGTTATGTAACCATACTTATGCTCGAACTTGACCTTTTGAATAATCTATTAAACTCGGTTGTGTTTCAGTATTGTGTTGTGATGTGACTACTAACTCGGTTAACCCGAGATGGTAACACTCTCATTTATCCGGGAAGGCCTAGTTAAGGCTCTTTGATAAACGGGGGTGTTACAAAGTGGTATCAGAGCGATCGATTCTGGAGCCTGAATAAATGAACATAGAAATTAAAATGAACCCCGAGATAGACCATTAGGAGCCCACTTAAAATCTCTGGTTGAGGAGACGTCCTCATACCAACCTCCAGACCTTTTGGTTTGGACACGGTAACTACGTGTGAGATTGAGATGGGGTAGAATAGGATGGGCCCGCGATGAATTGCATAATTGTACAAGTAGTTACAAATGTGATGTTTACAATGATATGATTAATTACAACGTTAATAGTAATGTATTGTTATGATGAATGAGCATTTAAGGCTCATGTGTATGTTATTTTTGTTTTGAAGTAATCATGTCAAACGACGCAGCTACCAGTTCTACCCCAGCCACTTTGAGTGTCGAAGAAATGGCGCGCTTGAAGGCAACTAACGATGCACTTTTGGAAGCTCTGAGAAACATCAACGCCACGAAACCACCGGCGACAGATGCGGCCACCACCAGCGCTGCGATAGCACGCCTTCGTCCCAGTAAATATGACGGGACTGGTGGGCCGTCGCAGCTAGAGAACTGGGTGAGAGAAATAAAGAAGGTGTTTCAGACCGTAAAGTGTCCGGAGCATTTGGAGCTTAATCAAGCCGCATTCTATTTGAGTGGCAAGGCCGATTTATGGTGGCACCTTAACTATGACAAGCTTATTGCAGAGCATGAGGAAGGAGATTATAGGGAGTATGCCTTTGGGTGGAAGAGTCTCGCAGAAGCGCTGAAGGCTAAGTTCTTTCCGGAACATATCCGTAGTGCAAAAAGAGCTAAAATTTGATCGTTTCACCATGACAGATGACATGACTGTCGAGGACTATTACGACAAGTTTATAGAGCTCGCCACTTATTCTGCTGACCTCAATTTGAGTTCTGAACTATTGGCTTCCCGCTTCGAGAGGGGCTTGTCTATCAGAATCCTGGAAAGGCTACCCATAGGGAATAATGCTGATGTGAAAGAGATATACTTGAGAGCCGGGCACGCCGAGCGAGTAGCTGATCGCATTAAGGAGCTGAGCGGTCAGAAGAGTGAAAAGAGGAAAGCCGAGTCTGAAGGAGCTGTGCAGGGGGATGCGAAAAGACATGGGAATAATCGACCTCATGGAACAAGGCCTCAGTATTCTGGAGGGTACAATTGAGGGGGTGATAGTTATAACTCGGGTAGGAGAGATGTAAGGAGCTATAACTGTAAGAATTGCAACTACAACCACCCAGGGACGGACTGCAATGGACAACCAGTTAAGTGCTTCACATGTGGAAAATCAGGGCACCGTGCTTACGAGTGTCGAGTGAAGAAGGGTAACCCTAATTCCATTCCGGTGTCGGGATCCGAGAGTATTAATCAAGGAAATCGATACCAGGGGAACTGGAACAGATCACAAGGAAACTGGAACCGATCACAGGGGAACTCGAACCGGCCACAAGGGAGTTACAATCAGGGATCTGGGAGCACTAACCAATCAACTGCAGCCACCAAACCAACTACGTCTGTTAATGGGGCACCTGAAGGAAGTAAAAACACCGGGAAGCTCTTTGCTATGGGGAAGCAGGCTGCTGAGGAGGACAAACAAGTTATCATGGGTACCTTTCTCGTTAACTCGAAACCTTCTTTTGTTCTGTTCGATTCTGGGGCAACCCATTCATTTGTAGCTTGTAACCATGTACCGAGTCTAGGGTTCGTAGATTTTGAAAATATAGATGATGATATAATCACACCCTCGGGGAAGTCGGTTAGGTGTACGAGAGTCTTTTGTAGTGTGTCCTTAATAGTTGGGGGAGTTGACCTGCCAGTTAATTTAATAGAGTTTCCCTTAGATGACTTTGACATTATCCTGGGAATGGATTGGTTTGGACGATTTAGAGCCCAGATTGATTGTAACCTCAAGAAAGTGTCATTAAGAGGCCCGAAGGGAGTTAGAGTGTCTTATGGAGGATTTGCGGTAAAGCCAGTTGTGAAGATCATAGCAGCCATTACCCTGAAGACCCACCTGATGAAGGAAAGTTCGTTATTCTTGTGCCATGTACGGGATACTCGGGCCGAGCAATTGCCTTCCGATTCAATCCCTGTAGTGAGCGAGTTTGGGGACGTATTTCCGGAGAAGATCCCAGGTTTACCACCAAGGCGAGAGGTCGATTTCAATGTTGAGTTGAAGCCAGGGACGGGGCCGATTTCTAAGGCACCATACCGTATGGGGCCTAAGGAGCTGACTGAGTTGAAGAAGCAGTTGGAGGAATTGATGGATAAGGGGTATATCAGACCATGTGTGTCCCCGTGGGGTGCTCCTGTTTTGTTTGTGCAGAAGAAGGATGGGAGCATGAGGTTGTGCATCGATTACAGGGAACTGAACAATGTCACTGTGAAGAATCGGTACCCTTTGCCTCGTATTGATGATTTATTCGATCAACTGAGTGGCGCTGGTATCTTTTCAAAGATTGATTTGAGGTCCGATTATCACCAGTTGAGGGTCAAAAATGAAGATATTCCTAAGACCGCATTCAGAACTCGGTATGGCTACTATGAATTCGTGGTGATGCCATTTGGTCGAACAAATGCTCCTGCTGTCTTCATGGATTTGATGAACCGAATTTTCCGGCCCTACCTGGACCAGTTTGTGGTAGTGTTTATCGATGATATCCTGGTTTATTCAAGGAAACGGGAAGAGCATGCGGAGCATCTGAGGATCGTATTGTAACTACTCGGAGACAATCAGTTGTACGCTAAGTTATCAAAGTGTGAGTTCTGGTTGAAGAAGGTCGCATTTTTGGGACACGTGATTTCGAAAGCGGGTGTATCTGTAGATCCGAGCAAGATCGAGGTTGTCTCAAAGTGGCAGGCACCAAAGAACGTGGCAGAGATTCGGAGTTTCTTTGGGTTAGCCGGGTACTATCGAAGTTTCGTGAAGGACTTCTCAAAGATAGCAAGACCATTGAATAACCTTATGTGGAAGAAGATTCGGTACAGGTAGGATGACAGCTGTGAGAGGGCGTTTCGAACCTTGAAGGAGCGTCTGACTACGGCACCAATCCTAGCCTTACCCGAAGGGAGCGAAAATTTTGAGGTGTACACTGATGCATCGAAAAATGGGTTGGGTTGTGTATTAATGCAGAATGGCAAAGTCATTGTGTATGCTTCACGTCAGCTGAAGACGTACGAAGAGAACTACCCAACTCATGACCTAGAACTTGGGGCAGTGGTATTTGCTCTGAAAATATGGAGACATTATCTGTATGGGGCAACATTCAAGGTGTTCTCGGACCACAAGAGTTTGAAGTACATCCACACACAGAAGGAGTTGAATATGCGGCAGAGGCGATGGATAGAGTTGATCGGAGATTATGACATGGATATTTTATACCACGAGGGAAAGGCAAATGTGGTGGCCGACGCTCTAAGCAGGAAGTCAGTGCATTCTCTGTGTTTGGATATGTCCAGATTGAGGCTAAGGAATGAAGTGCATTAGATGGGGATTCATGTGATAAGGAAAGGGGAAGCAATGTCTGACTTGGCGATTCAACCAGAGTTGTACGCCGAAATACGAGAAGAGTAGTTTTTGGATCCGAAATACCTAATGTGCCGAGCCCGTATTGAGAGAGGTGAACCCTCAAATCTCACCATGCACCCGGACGGGAGTCTCAGGTTCAACGACAGGTGGTGGGTGCCGGAAGGAGGAGATTTAAGGAGGAAAATCATGACTGAGGCGCATTGTAGTCCTTACTCGGTACATCCGCATGGGGACAAACTGTATAAGGATCTGAAGAAGACATTCTGGTGGGAGAACAGTAAGAGAGAGGTGGCCAAGTTTGTGTCCAGATGTATGACTTGCCAGAAGGTCAAGAGTGAACACAAACGACCGCAGGGTAAGCTGCAACCCTTAGAGGTACCTGAGTGGAAGTGGGACTCCATTTCGATGGATTTTATTGTAGGTTTGCCAAGAACCCCAAAGGGGAATAATATGATTTGAGTGATAGTAGATCGACTCACCAAGTCGGCTCACTTCGTGCCAATGAAGGATACGTGGAGTAAGGCTGAACTAGCAATGGCTTATAGGAGGCATGTTCTGAAATTACATGGAGCACCTAAGGAAATTGTGTCAGATCGTGATTCGAGATTCATATCGAAAATTTGGCAGGAGTTGCAAGAATCCTTGGGTACACGGTTGAAGATGAGTACAACATTTCACCCTGCGACAGATGGTCAGACAGAACGAACCATACAGACCTTGGAAGATATGTTGCGGGCTTGTGCCTTGGAATTTTGGGGTTCGTGGGAGGATCAGCTGGATTTGATTGAGTTCTCTTACAACAACAGCTACCATGCTAGCATCCAGATGGCACCGTTTGAAGCTTTGTATGCGAGGAAGTGTAGGATCCCGGTATGTTGGGACGAGAAGGCCGACGTAGTAGTGCTGGGGCCCCACATGATTCAGGAAATGGTCGAGCAGGTACAAGTAATTAGATAGAAGATGCAAGCAGCTCAGGATCGTTAGAAGAGTTATGCTGATCTCCACCGCAGAGAGGTTGAGTTTGTTGTGGGTGATAAGGTATTGTTGAATGTGTAACCTATGAGAGGGGTTATGAGGTCTGGGAAAAGGGGCAAGTTGAGTCAAAAGTTTATTGGACCGTATGAAATTCTGGATAGGATAGGGGAGGTGGCATATCGGTTAGCACTTCCACCAGCTCTCGATAAGGTCCATAATGTGTTTCATGTTTCCCAATTGAGAAAATACTTGAGTGACCCGTCTCACATCCTTGAACCCGAGACGATCCAACTAGATGAGTCTCTCACTTATGAGGAGGTGCCAAAGGAAATCTTAGACCGAAAAGTCCGAAAAACTCGGAGAGGGGAAACAGCTCTTGTCAAAGTTTTGTGGTCTAATCACAATGTCGAGGAGGCAACCTGGGAGACAGAAGTATCAATGCAGAAACGTTTTCCCCATCTTTTTTATCAGGTAATTATTTCGGTTACGGGGACGTAACCTTGTTTATAAGGAGGGTAGGATGTAACGGCCTTACTTATGGTATATTTAAATTATTATCGTTATCGTTTTATTTGCTTCGTCATAGGGTAGTTCCTTAGAGGTATTGAACTTAGTGTCGGGGAATGAACTTCGCGAACGAAGTTCCTTTTAAGGAGGGTAGATTGTAATACCCGTAATATTTAGTAAGTCAAACCCGAATATACTGGTGGTGGGCCTGGACCAAAGGGATCCGTGCATTTTAATACACACTACGCTAGTGCCCTAGCTAACTCACACCTTATGTATATATATATATATTATTATTAGTAGTAACCTAAGAACCTGGCCTTTACACTGCACACCCTCAATCTCTCTTTATTTTTCAATTCATTCGCCGCCTACACCATCTTCATCCTTTCACTTTTTAATTGCGTCCACCAACCATTACGCCGCACACTCGAACCTCCCTTGCACGCACTACCGTTCCCTGGTAACTCTTCGCCTTCCCGTCTTATTTTCGTCATGTTTATTCACCTCTTATTCTTGTCTTATGTGATGTTTATTCGTTTTCCTTACTCTCGTGATGGTCTGGTTTTGTGTCGGGTTGGAGTTGCGTTGGTTGTTAGTCCGTATCGTTGTATTATTGATGTTGTTTTGTACGGCTGTAGGCAGTGAGTGTGTTATGGCTGCCGTGAGGTTGTCATTACTGTCATGTGTCGAGTGGTTGTGAATTGGTGTTGTCGTGCGAGGGTTGTAGTCGGGCATGTGGTTATCATTGGCTAGTGGTGTCGTAGTATTGTACTTGGCTTGTCGGGTTCTTTGTCGACTCGTCGTTGTTTCGATCGATGCATTGTTACTGTTGTTGTCGTAGAATTGTAGTTGGCTTGTCGGGTTAGGGTGTTTATTGGTTTAGAGTACACGGGTCATACTCAGCGTAGAAGTGTATGTGCAGGGGGGGTGTGCTGTTGTTGTAGTCTGCGCGCGTACAAACATATAATATAATAATATACTCCCTCCGGTTTTATATGATTGGCCCATTTCTCTAATATATGTGGGGAGTATTATATTGAAATGAGGCAAACATATAAAACCGGAGGGAGTATAATAATAATAATAATAATAATAATAATAATAATAATAATAATAATAATAATAATAATAATAACATTTGTAAAGGGTGTACGTAGCCTGCATATACACTCATACAATAATAATAATAATAATAATAATAATAATAATAATAATAATAATAATAATATAATAATAATAATAATAAGTTAATAAGTTATGGGAGCTAGTGTACGTAGTTGTGTAGTATACTAATGTAGTAATTTGGAGTTAAATGCATGTTAATCAGAAGGTATCTAGTGAACCAGTTTAATGTAGGTGTTTATGTACGGGGCTCTAGAATGATTAAAACAGATTAGTTGTTGCGGGTCACATTATTTAGGCGGTACCGGTTCGTTTTATAAATCAAATATGTTACTATTGATATTAATTTATATATACAATATCTTACTAGGATCGGACTTCGTAGAATTTCCGTGGTTATTTATACTAGCGACGCTGTGGTGACCTGCTAATTAGGTAAGGTTCTCCTTACTTCGAATATGTTAATATTATTATGCATGTATGAATGACGAGTACGATGTCATATTGTGATAATAAGATTAATGTTGAATATTGGTGGGAGAATGATTGTTGAATATTGATATATCGGAGTTGGTGAGGCTAGATTTAGACCTAGCGGGACCTCTGATCAAAGCCCCCTCCCTGATTTCTACTCGCGGGTTGTTGAACCTGCTGGGGGTGTGCACACTAGAAATGAAAGGGCCTGCCAGAAGAGTTGAGATGAGAATATTGATTGGTACCGTGATGCATATGGTACTGAGGATGTGGAGATGATATTGTTATTTGGCACCGATGTCGGTACTAAGATGGTTGAGAATTGTAGTTTCATATTTCGTACTTGTATATTATTGTTAGCATGTTCTAATCGTGTTTTCATTGTCTAATTTGTCACCCTATTTTATTGAGGGCCTGTGACGATCCAATTGACATTGTGTGCTTAACTGAAGGGAATTGCTGTTCGGGAAGGGAGTGTGTGGCCATCGTTATTATACTTTAGCTTGCCCCGTCGTTAGAACTAAATGGACCTTTTATTCATGTAATCGTTAGGGTTATATAACCATACTTGTAATCCCCTATAAGTTCTAATGCAATACAGTGGCGGAAACACTGTAGATTTGGGATTAAAACACAATGATGTTCTATATTTTACAGAAAGAATGTCAGTCAATACAAAGGCCACTTTTTACAAAAGGGTTAAAAATAAAAATTCTCCAAATGGTTTTAACAATACATAAATAAACATATCAAGCGGAGTAGGATCCATGTCACTCGCTAGCTCACACCAAACCCCGGAACAAATAATACCTGCCATGTTATAAACATAACAGCCACAATTCAGTGGGGAGTAACTCAGGCAGTTCTCCCAGCCATATTACATAGTATTAAAACATAATTACTATTATATCAAAATAGTTGACAACGGAAAACATTTAAAATGATACGGTAAAATACTTCAAAATGATTGTCAACCTGCAAATCAATGTCAATCAATAACAATAACGGCGTTGTGGAAATCAATCAGTGTAACGGAATAGACTTTCACTAGGATCATACTAAACTAGGTTCGAGAATTCAGCCAAAACAAATTAGACTTCGGTCTCTAACTAGGCAACTCAACTATAACAGGACTGCGTGCAGCGAGGTCCTGGCTTAAGTAATGCACACCCCTCCTGGACACCAACCGTAATCCAGTTCAACCCGACGGCGACTTACACGATGCGATATCTAAGTTTAAGGTTAAAATATACACACTCCTGAACACAAACCATGCTCAGTTCAACGACCAATGTGTCTCAACATAGACACACCAGCTTTATAGTTGATGGCAAAACGTATACCCTAGATTGTATTTCTCTACCCGTACACTTGTACTTATTCCATAACTCAAAAACAAAGCCGTTGTCGTAATTCGATAGGATTATCAAACGTTCTTAAAAGGAAACTTTCTATTTTAGGAAACTTTCTTCAAATATTAAATATTATTATAATTAGAAATCGTTCAACATTTGGATTATATAAAATAGTTAGTATTTGGCCTCGAGACATAAACATTATACTTATTTTATAAATATATATTTAACGATTAAAAGTCAACGAAAGTCAAAATCATAATTATTTCTCAAAAGGTTGAATTTTAACTTTCCCTTTGCTACTTTATATTAAAATCACGAAAATTCAGAAATAAAGTCTTATTTGTATGTTTTAGTCTCGGCCTTATAATACTTTTTGAAGATCCGATGTGAAATAAATTGAGAAGATTAAAAGCGATAGAAACACGAAATTGATTTAAGCATATTATTGCAATATAATTAAAACATGCTTATTCGTATAAAAATTCGATTTTAAAACGATACTAAAAACAACTACAACATATATATCATGCAATACCGAGTCATGCCAGCATGTGTTACTTTAAGCGAAATCCCGGTCAATTATGATAATCATCTTTGACGGAATTGATATGATAACCTACAAAATAAATTAACATATGGTATTAAACCATATTATAAATTAATAAAAGAGGGAAACGAGACGGAGAATAGGAGTAATTAAATTACCCTCAAGATTGGAATAGGATCGGTAATTAGAAAGTTGAGAATAAATTACTGTTGTTGTACGTTCAATTCAATTTTTTTGTAGAGAAGAGAAGAAGAGGGATACGTACAATGTTATGATAGAATAAGGAAATTGTGTTGGGGGGAGTTAAGAGAAGTTTGGAGAGTCAGTAACTAATTACTCAATCAGTTAACCAAAAAGAGAGGAATTGGAGCGCAAGAGAAGTTTGGAGAGTCAGTAACTACTTACTCAAACAGTTAGCCAAAAAGAGGAGAAGTGGAGCGAAGATAGGAGAGAATATCGAGTCGATTTTTGACTCTCTCAACTGAACCACGAAAATGTCTCAGTCCGATGAGGGAAACGGTCGGGTCTGCTACAATCTGAGCCCGACTCACGCTTAAAATTGTAAATGGATCACTTAAAAAATAATAATAATAATAATAATAATAATAACTAGACGGAACTCGTATAAGAACGTGTTTATGAGAAAGTAGTATTAAAATCACGTTTCAAATGTACGAAATCGCGTAGAAAAAGATTAAATAGCATTTTATCGATATTAATAAAAATTCTTGCGAATGAGGTAATTAAAATGGATTTCGAGTTTAAAATAAAAATTCAAGTTATATATAGAGAAACTCGGGAGTATAAACCGTCGAAACGGAAACTCGAATAGAAATAAAATGAGTAAATCGAATGAAACGAAAGTAAGATACATTTTAAGCATAAAAATGACTTTTCGAGGTAAATAGGATTTTACGTGTTCAAACGATTGAAAAATGAATCTGTTTTATAATTATTTAAGAAATACGAGTTAAATCGTAAACAAAATAAATTTAATATATAAAAATCAGGGGTGTTACAACCTTCCCCACTGAAAAAAAGTTTCGTCCCCGAAACTTACAGGAACACAAAAATATAACACAAAACAAAGTTATTTCACTTGAACAAAATGAGAATGCATAACTCGCATCAAAATCTTTATTTAAAAAGGAAATTTTAGAACTTCAAACGAGATATGAAGTCGATTGCACAAATTTATCTCAAGATTAACGGGGTTAAGCTTCCCGAAACTTGAAAACTTTTCAAAATATTAAAAACGCAAGGTAAAGTTATTCAATCATTCAATCAACAGGGTAAGAATCCTCGAATGACACAGAATCAAATCACGCTACCGAAATTCCATAAACCACAACACGATCAAATCAATCAACCAATAAGGCTCTAAACTATTCAAGATTCACCAGATTATACTCGAGGTACATTCCATGGTACTCGAGTAAGGGCCATGATGGTTAGGGATTCGTCACGTCCCTAGCCAACAATATAACACCGACTAACCTAGTGGGTAGCTAGGGTAAGTCGGGATCGATTCCACGAGGACGGTATATCAAAGCTTAGACTAGGTTGGCCTAAAACGAACGAACACAAAGAGTGCAATAAATGGAAAACTATTGAGGAGGAGGAATAAGAACTAGACTATCAATGCTAAACAATACTAATGATCGATCTAACAAATAAGCTAAAGAAAACGATGTATAACTAAGAAGATGGACTCAAATATGGAAGAGAAGTGGGGTAGGTCGGGTTCATAGAGGTAGAAGGGTAATTGGGGTGATCAAGGGTAAAGGTGTCTCCTAATCGCTAGAGTCGGTCCGGGCTCTCGCAACTTAGACCGATGTCAAGGTGAGTCCGGGCTCTCGCAAATTAGACTTTAGTCGGCACTCTCGTGACTATGACTATTCTCAACATTTCCACAAAATAAACAATCAATGAGAAGATGAATACAAGCATGGGAAGCATGGCCACTACAACTCACACAAGCATAACAACAAACACATAGAGTGCCTACAATGTGACTAACAACAAAGATACATCCTTTTCCCCTTAATCAACCCTAATCATCCATAATCTACCCCTAATTCCCCTACTAACCCCACAAAGGAACTACTCACTCATTATAAAGGAGAAACCAACATTAACAAGAGAAAACAAACTAAACATCCAAGCATTCATTATGAACAACTAACAACAATAACAATAAAAAGATGAAACAAGATTGAATAAACAAAGACAAGAGTAAGAAAGGTTATACCAACACTAGGAAGATGAAAAGATGAAATCTTGTATAAATAAGAACCCAAATAAAACCCAAGGTTGTCAATCTTGGAGAATTCTTCAAGTATCCTCTTAATACAAGAACTAATTACAATAATTAACTAAAGATTAACTAAGATTAATGGAAGATTAAGGCTAATGAGTGAGAGTAAATATAGGGTTTTTGAGGCTTAAACTAATGTAGGTTATGATAAAAGATCCCTTAAAATTAAAAGAAGGGAGTATATATATGGGTACAAGAATGAAGGAGAAGAAAAGAAGAAGCCCGTGCTGCCTCTGTAGCTTCCCGACCGGGACGGATCATCCCGATCGGGACGGCTCTGTCATCCCGATCGGGACGGGATGCTCCAGACCGGGATGGGCTCACAGCAGCCATCACAAAGTAGCACCTCATCCCGAACGGGATGAGGCCATCCCGAACGGGATGGGTCTTGTATGCCTTCCTTAAACACTCTTTGGTCCTTCCTTGCCTCTCATGGGCTTTCCACCGATTCTCGGGATTCGGGATCGGGTCTCTGAGGCTCGGGATTGGGTCCCAAGGTCTCGGGGTCGATTCCAAGGTCTCGAGTCATCGTTCCTTTATCTCGTTGGCTCCAAAATGTGTATGTATTGAGTCGGAATCGCTCCAACTCTTCCAATTCGGCCTCGGGAACCTGAAACGAATTAAAGGAAGCATAAGAAGCCCATGAATCGCTCCAAAGGAGCGATTCCACAAGGAAAAAGGGACCAAAACACAACAAATAGGCACTACAAACTACACTTATCAACTCCCCCACACTTAACCCTTACTCGCCCTCGAGTAAGCACATACTAACTACTACACTAGCCGAATGGGTATTAGCGCACCCTACGCCCCTTCAACTCACGCGAGTGCACTTAGAGGACAAGTGCACTCCGCAAGGCAAGTCGGGTCTTGCGACAAAACTGTGGATGCAACCGGACACAAAACACATGAACAAACAAACACACAAACAAACACATAATCGGTTGCACCCAAAACAAAAGAAATACCGCTTCCCTCTAAAAGCGGTGAAAGAAGCACCGGTTTAGGACTCGAGGTAAGCGACAACGTTCCCAAGCTAGGAATACAAACCAAGGTGAACTAAACCCTAATAGTATGACGATCAAGCAATAAAAACGTTGGTAACTTACCTAGGTCCTCCTAACTTTCTAAAAACGTACTACGGGACGATCGGAGGAGTGGAAAAGTGAAGAACCACGGTGTTAGTCGACACTGTAGGTAAGTGAGACCCCGCCCCCTTTAGCGTAAGCCAAGAGGGTCATCCCGTGTCCAAGACCGCCTAACTAGTCCAAGTAAAAAGGTGGAAATATGCAAAATGAGGGAAGACCGACTAATGCCGCTATCATCCTTCCTCGGGACTCGGTCCTTTGGTAGGCTCTTCACGGCAAAAGTCGGAAAAAGGCTTATTTTTGTGAGGATTTCTTCTTGTGAGATGGGTTTTCTTTTGGCATTTTCTTTCTTTTCGAGGTTTTTGCTTTGTTTGTTTGTTGCCATGCCATTTCTTTTTCTTCTTTTCTATTTTGTTTTCGGCTTTTGTGCCTTTTTTTTTCTTCATTCTTTTCTTTCTTTCATTCTTTTCTTTCTTTTTTTTTCTTTTCTTTGCCCTTTTGGCAAGATTTGGCATTTTTGGCATTTCATTGTGTAACAAGAAAGAGAGAATTCAACAATTTGCAATCTTATTGAGTGGATGTGTGTAGGAGGTAGGGAAATGGGTAAGTCGGGGTTGCGCATTCCCTTTCAAACCCACAAAAAGTGGAGAAAACTTGGACTAACCAAACGATACTAAACACGGTCACCTAAGGGACGAGACTCGGTAACCAAGGCCTTTTCACACCGTGGGTGGTCATAATGGTCAAAAGTGCAAATCCCGTAGTAAATATCTAGTAAGCTAGGTGGACTCAAGGTAAAGGACCAACGAATTCATTGATTTAGGGTCATTCTACTAGATTAAAGTCCAAGACTCGATTTACACTACTAGGAAGGGAAAGTACACACTCACACACTAGCCTCTAAACCAGGTTTTCGAAAACGGTTCACGCACAAGATACACAACACACAAGCAAAGACATGACGAAGACGAACGAAAGAAAAAAAAACAAAAGCAACAAAACAGGAACAAAACAAAACGAACACACACAAAGCAAACACCACCCCTAACTTCCAAATGAGCAACCAATCATCCACAAACTTTACAAAGCTCCACTCGAGCACACCACAACACATATCTCCTCCAAACTCCACAAGAAACAAAGAGGAAAAAGGGTTGGAAAGATGTTACCGGGTGTCTTGATAGCTTTCCAAAGTCATTGGCGATTAAAGTAACCTATAAGGACAAAGGGAGGCAAAACACGCAAAACAAAACAAATACACGACACAAAGACACAAAAGGAAAACACACAAAAGAAAAAAAATCTTTTTGATTTTTGTGAAAATGTTTCAAATTTTTAGGGATTTTTAAGATTTTACCGAAAAACTAAGAAAATAAAACTAACTATACTAGAATATCGCTCCCCCACACTTAAACCGAGCAATGTCCTCATATGCTCAATCGTAGTGTGCGGAGAGACAAAATAAAAAGAAAAGAAACTACGAAAATAAAGCTAAAAAAACAAAAATGAAGATGAAGAAAAGGTATAAGGTGTCCGGCCGGGGTGTAATCAAGTCACCATGGGCCGAGACGAGAAAAAGATATGGAACGGGGAAGAAAAATAAAAAGAAAGAAATAAAAGGAAATGGGAGGGGAGGGCTAGGTGTAATCAAGTCACCTAGCCCGGATTCCGTCCAAATCCGACTAACTCCTAACAAGGGGTGAAAACCTTGTAAACGGACTAATCGATTGACTCGCGACGTAATCACGTCGTCGGGAGTCGGGAGCAACCAAACTATGGCTTCGAAGGCCCCTAGATACCGAGGCTCAAGGGAAGGGGGCAAACAATGAAAAGAGAAGCGATAAAAAGACGGAAAAGTAAGGATAGTTACCCAAACCGAGCGGCTAGTAACTCACTTGCTCCATCGTCTCGTTGATCATTAGAAGCTCGTCGCTTGTTTTCTTGGTTGCCATCTCGCTTCACACTTGAAGAGAACTTACGGTAAAGGTAGTAATGGTAGGGGGTGGGATTTGATGCGAGAGTTGGTGTAAAGTGAATAGGAAGTGGAGTGAGGGCATGACGATGAAGTACATGGGGCATATGGTAAGTCTAAGGTAGTTAGGGAGGTTGGGAGGGGGCACAAACCGGTTGGGTGGACTCGATTTGCGAAGAAAAATCACAAAGGGGGAGCAGAGGACCATCCCGGTCGAGAAGACTGATCCCGATCGGGTTACCTCACCCGTCCCGGTCGGGAAGACCTCATCCCGGTCGGGACGGACCCACAGTAAGTCCAATTCTTGGTGCACCCATCCCGATCGGGACGGCTCCTTCCCGGTCGGGATGCCTCATCCGTCCCGGTCGGGATGAGCTCACAGTAAGCTCGAAATGTGATGCACTCTTCCCGATCGGGAGGACACCCTTCCCGATCGGGAAGCTTAACCCTTCCCGGTCGGGACGCCTCATCCCGGTCGGGATGGGTCTTCTTCGACCTCCACGATCCCAAAAACTTGTTCCAAGCTTCAAAACCCAATCCTCTCGCTCACAACCTAAGGTTAACCATAGCCAATCTCCTCTAGGAGCCTTTTCACTTCACCTATCAATCAAACTCAAATCAAGCATCAAATTCTCTCCCTTGCCTCGCTCATCAATAATCCAAATAACAAGAATTCACAAAAAACCACTAACTACAAGAAAGTGATATATACAATGAGACGGTTCTTGTGGAACTCCGTCAAACCAAGGTGGTGCAATCCTCATTCTTTTTTTCAACAATACTCCAACCGGTTCCATCTCCATCAAGAGCACGTAAGAACAAGTCGAAGGCCCTTGAAAAGTCTTCAATCAAGCATGTCATATAGCCGACCACATCCCAAGGCTCCTCATGGCCTTGCCTTGACGTTCCCGGGGCATCCCGCTCTTCCAAGTTCAACGGCTTGAACTTGTACTTTTGGTCCTTGGGGATATACCCAAACGTCCACCGGTCATCATGTGGCCCCAAGGGAGGCTCATCTTCTTCCTTGCTTAGCAACTTGTCGTTAAACCCATGATTCGGGCACTCATCTTCCCCGGCAACGGCGCCAAATTGATGGTTAGGGATTCGTCACGTCCCTAGCCAACAATATAACACCGACTAACCTAGTGGGTAGCTAGGGTAAGTCGGGATCGATTCCACGAGGACGGTATATCAAAGCTTAGACTAGGTTGGCCTAAAACGAGACTAGATTACCAAACGAACACAAAGAGTGCAATAAATGGAAAACTATTGAGGAGGAGGAATAAGAACTAGACTATCAATGCTAAACAATACTAATGATCGATCTAACAAATAAACTAAAGTAAACGATGTATAACTAAGAAGATGGACTCAAATATGGAAGAGAAGTGGGGTAGGTCGGGTTCATAGAGGTAGAAGGGTAACTGGGGTGATCAAGGGTAAAGGTGTCTCCTAATCGCTAGAGTCGGTCCGGGCTCTCGCAACTTAGACCGATGTCAAGGTGAGTCCGGGCTCTCGCAACTTAGACTCTAGTCGGCACTCTCGTGACTATGACTATTCTCAACATTTTCACAAAATAAACAATCAATGAGAAGATGAATACAAGCATGGGAAGCATGGCCACTACAACTCACACAAGTATAACAACAAACACATAGAGTGCCTACAATGTGACTAACAACAAAGATACATCCTTTTCCCCTTAATCAACCCTAATCATCCATAATCTACCCCTAATCCCCCTACTAACCCCACAAAGGAACTACTCACTCATTATAAAGGAGAAACCAACATTAACAAGAGAAAACAAACTAAACATCCAAGCATTCATTATGAACAACTAACAACAATAACAATAAAAAGATGAAACAAGATTGAATAAACAAAGACAAGAGTAAGAAAGGTTATACCAACACTAGGAAGATGAAAATATGAAATCTTGTATAAATAAGAACCCAAATAAAACCCAAGGTTGTCAATCTTGGAGAATTCTTCAAGTATCCTCTTAATACAAGAACTAATTACAATAATTAACTAAAGATTAACTAAGATTAATGGAAGATTAAGGCTAATGAGTGAGAGTAAATCTAGGGTTTTTGAGGCTTAAACTAATGTAGGTTATGATAAAAGATCCCTTAAAATTACAAGAAGGGAGTATATATATGGGTACAAGAATGAAGGAGAAGAAAAGAAGAAGCCCGTGCTGCCTCTGTAGCTTCCCGATCGGGACGGATCATCCCGATCGGGACGGCTCTGTCATCCCTATCGGGACGGGATGCTCCCGACCGGGATGTGTCTTGTATGCCTTCCTTAAACACTCTTTGGTCCTTCCTTGCCTCTCAAGGGCTTTCCACCGATTCTCGGGATTCGGAATCGGGTCTCTGAGGCTCGGGATTGGGTCCCAAGGTCTCGGGGTCGATTCCAAGGTCTCGAGTCATCGTTCCTTTATCTCGTTGGCTCCAAAATGTGTATGTATTGAGTCGGAATCGCTCCAACTCTTCCAATTCGACCTCGGGAACCTGAAACGAACTAAAGGAAGCATAAGAAGCCCATGAATCGCTCCAAAGGAGCGATTCCACAAGGAAAAAGGGACCAAAACACAAAAAATAGGCACTACAAACTACACTTATCAGGCCACTAAACAAAATCTACCAATTTAACAAAGCTCGGGTACTAAGTCCTCAAAAATGATTATACCAACATGTTTAACATCACCACTTCACAAAAGGTATGAAAGTAAGCCAAACCTAGGCACACTCGACCTCAAATGTAATGACAGACACTCACATTTTCAAGCACGTCATCTAAATAAGGTCTCTCAGAAATCCATCAATTTCTAATCGCAATGATGCAACCACAATATGTTTAATCACCCAACGAAGCCACAATCTCGTTGGTGCACAGGTATCGAAAATTCTATTAGGATGATTGGCACAAAAGTATTCCTCAAAATGACACAATAAGTCCAAACTGTGATTCTGCAAGATATCTCTCTTTCTCAAGGTTAACAACAATTCATCCAAGTTTAGATCACTCCAAAGCTCAAAGATTAAAACCTTCTCAGACTCAATGATCTAATCCATAAGAACTAAGGTTTAACATCTATCAACCAAAATTACTGAAAATCTTAATGAGAACCTAAAATGGAACCATAACCCTTGGGTTAGAACTCTAAACGATGATCTATAACCTCAAAAGTCAACGACTAGTCCATTAAGTCAACCTTAGGTGGGATTCCCAAAGTAATATTACCAGTTACATTTAGTTCAGTCTAAGTTCAATTTTAGGTTAGGTACTAGATATCCGCCAAAATAAAATATAATCTTACTATCCAAAAACTTATTCTCTTTAAGTACTTTGTATAATGATCAAGTAAATTATAATCCAAGCTCAACACTTAAGGTACAATCCTAATTCCATCAATCAATTAATATCGTCGAAATTAATCCTCAAAAAGTTCTTACTTGCTTAGAAAATAAGGTACAACTTACAACTCTCAAACCACGTAACAAGTGGTTTACTAAACCTCAAACATCTTTAACTATCGCGGGGTTCACTAAGACATGAGTCTAACCAGAGAATCTCAAGAGGATAGAGGGTGAAATGAGAGAATAAAACAAGGATTCGCCACGAGAATTAAGATGACCATTTATGAGGAGGATTGGAAGAAGAAAAGAGAAACTGACAGAGAGAGCAGTGGCAGCCCATGGCCAGCAGAAATAACAACACGTGACAGTAGAGAGTCGAACAACATCATGCTGTAGCAGTACAACAACACAACAACATCCGTAAGGAGAAGAAGAATAAGAGAATAAGTAAAAGAAGAAGAAGAATAAAAGAAGAGGAAGGAGAAGAAGAAGAAATTGGGAGCATAGAACAAGGGTCCTAGATTATTAAGGTCTTAGAACAGATAAGAGTCTTCGTATCTCCAGAGTTCACAAGGGAACTCGCTGGATCACTTTGTTTTCTTGTAGAGAAATGAGCACCTAGTCTTGGATCGCTTCATCTGCATTCAGAGTGAAGTGAAGTCGCATCCGGGTCCAAAGAGAAATCATATCTGAGTCTATTGCACCATCGTGGAACTGGAATCTACTCTTGATCATCTGGCTTGTAACTTGAGCAAACTGAATCTCGGTTGGAAAGTCACCACTGTATCTTCCTTGTAACACCAAGTCGTCCACTCGAGTCATCAGGTCTTAGAAGTACTAAGTAGGCCTTGTCCCGATCTGGAGCAGCATCACGTAAACATCTTGTCCACTCATCTTCTTCTTGGACAAATAGAACAACTATTCAATGCTAATCATTGAGTTACAAGAACACGAGAACCTAACAGTTAAGTCCTTAATTTGGTTTCTACCCATCACTCACTATTATTTTTATTAATGTTCAAAATCGTTTACGAGTATTTTCTTAAAATCAGGTGTGAGCGTCGGGAGCAACGACGCTATGATACCAACTGTAATCCCCTATAAATTCTAATGCAATACAGTGGCGGAAACATTGTAGATTTGGGATTAAAACACACTGATGTTCTATATTTTACAGAAAGAACGATCAGTCAATACAAAAGCCACTTTTTACAAAAGGGCTAAAAATAAAAATTCTCCAAATGGGTTTAACAATCCATAAATAAACATAAATCAAGCGGAGTAGGATCCACGCCACTCGCTAGCTCACACCAAACCCTGGAACAAATAATACCTGCCATGTTATAAACATAACAACCACAATTCAGTGGGGAGCAACTCAGGCAGTTCTCCCAGCCATATTACATAGTATTAAAACATAATTACTATTATATCAAAATAGTTGAAAATGAAAAACATTTAAAATGATATGGTAAAATACTTCAAAATGATTGTCAACCTGCAAATCAATGTCAATCAATAACAATAACGGCGTTGTGGAAATCAATCAGTGTAACGGAATAGACTTTCACTAGGATCATACTAAACTAGGTTCGAGAATTCAGCCAAAACAAATTAGACTTCGGTCTCTAACTAGGCAACTCAACTATAACAGGACTGCGTGCAGCGAGGTCCTGGCTTAAGTAATGCACACCCCTCCTGGACACCAACCGTAATCCAGTTCAACCCGACGGCGACTTACACGATGCGATATCTAAGTTTAAGGTCAAAATATACACACTCCTGAACACAAACCATGCTCAGTTCAACGACCAATGTGTCTCAACATAGACACACCAGCTTTATAGTTGATGGCAAAACGTATACCCTAGATTGTATTTCTCTACCCGTACACTTGTACTTATTCCATAACTCAAAAACATAGCCGTTGTCGTAATTCGATAGGATTATCAAACGTTCTTAAAAGGAAACTTTCTATTTTAGGAAACTTTCTTCAAATATTAAATATTATTATAATTAGAAATCGTTCAACATTTGGATTATATAAAATAGTTAATATTAGGCCTCGAGACATAAACATTATACTTATTTTATAAATAAAAGTCAACGAAAGTCAAAATCATAATTATTTCTCAAAAGGTTGAATTATAAGTAATTAGAAGTATTAAATTACAAATTTACAGATTTTCCGGAAAAACACTGTCTTACTATAAAATTCATAACTACATCATCAAAAATCAAAACAAAGTAAGATCAGTGGGGTTGAAAACTATAAAATCTTTTCTAAAACTTTTATTTCTGGAGTAAATCCAAATTTCAAACGTAACAAAGGTTTTTACTTGTACTTTCACAAACTGACAGAATTCGACACCCGATGGTATCTCATTATTAAATACGTTTAATAATTTATTTTAAAGCAAAACCAATTGGAAACATTAACCAAACTCTTCAAAGTTTATGTAGGAAAATTACCCAAATTATATTCAAAGTGTATCAAAGGTTTTAAATTAGTTTTACAACAACTGACAGATTCGCGGACTATTTCGACATCTGGTAGTAAACATTTTATTGTGACCAAAATACTTTGAATTAATTTACGAAATTTTACAGACATATAATAGACTTAAAATAAACATTAGTATCTTTTCAAACTTTTCGAAAATATAGTCTTTAAACAGGAGTAATAAATCGTTCAAATACACTAATCGATTTTGAAACATGCAGTAATTATCTTAAAATAATAAAAACTTTCCCTTTGCTACTTTATATTAAAATCACGAAAATTCAGAAATAAAGTCTTATTTGTATGTTTTAGTCTCGGTCTTATAATACTTTTAGAAGATCCGATGTGAAATAAATTGAGAAGATTAAAAGCGATAGAAACACGAAATTGATTTAAGCATATTATTGCAATATAATTAAAACATGCTTATTCGTATAAAAATTCGATTTTAAAACGATACTACAAACAACTACAACATATATATCATGCAATACCGAGTCATGCCAGCATGTGTTACCTTAAGCGAAATCCGGGTCAATTATGATAATCATCTTTGACGGAATTGATATGATAACCTACAAAATAAATTAACATATGGTATTAAACCATATTATAAATTAATAAAAGAGGGAAACGAGACGGAGAATAGGAGTAATTAAATTACCCTCAAGATTGGAATAGGATCGGTAATTAGAAAGTTGAGAATAAATTACTGTTGTTGTACGTTCAATTCAATTTTTTGGTAGAGAAGAGGAGAAACAGGGATACGTACAATGTTGTGATAGAATAAGGAAATTGTGTTGGGGGAGTAAAGAAAAGTTTGGAGAGTCAGTAACTACTTACTCAAACAGTTAGCCAAAAAGAGGGGAAGTGGAGCGAAGGTAGGAGAGAATATCGAGTCGATTTTTGACTCTCTCAACTGAACCACGAAAATGTCTCAGTCCGATGAGGGAAACGGTCGGGTCTGCTACAATCTGAGCCCGACTCGCGCTTAAAATCATAAATGGATCACTTAAAAAAAATAATAATAACTGGATGGAACTCGTATAAGAATGTGTTTACGAGAAAGTAGTATTAAAATCACGTTTCAAATGTACGAAATCACGTAGAAAAATATTAAATAGCATTTTATCGATATTAATAAAAATTCTTGCGAATGAGGTAATTAAAATGGATTTCGAGTTTAAAATAAAAATTCAAGTTATATAAAGATAAACTCGGGAGTGTAAACCGTCGAAACGGAAACTCGAATAGAAATAAAATTAGTAAATCGAATGAAACGAAAGTAAGATACATTTTAAGCATAAAAATGACTTTTCGAGGTAAATAGGATTTTACGTGTTCAAACCATTGAAAAATGAATCTGTTTTATAATTATTTAAGAAATACGAGTTAAATCGTAAACAAAATAAAATTTAATATATAAAAATCAGGGGTGTTACAACCCTTATGCTCGAACTTGACCTTTTGAATAATCTATTAAACTCGTTTGTGTTTCAGTATTGTGTTGTGATGTGAGTACTAACTCTGTTAACCCGAGATGGTAACACTCTCATTTATCCGGGAAGGCCTTGTTAAGGCTCTTGGATAAACGGGGGTGTTACGGAACCAACTCACCTTAAGCTGAATACCAGGTAAGGTATACCACGAGAATGACTAATATCCGTATTATCACATTAAAACTGATTTGCTAATACGAATACTATATAGTACTCTCTACCCTCGTACGTCCATGTTTTCACGGCCTGCCTGTCATGTGATATCGCATGCAAAGAATGAAAAATCACTTACTTCAATGAAGAAAACTTATTTGTCCTTAAACAACCGGCATAGCAATGGTATAGGGTTAAAATAATGGATGTTATCCAACTTCCACCACGATTAATGTAATCCTCTAGAAATTCTAACGCGATATAGTGGCGGAAACACTGTAGAGTCGGGATTAAAACACACTGTAACTATGTCTTAATAATTTAAAAAGGTAAAGTCAAACCATAGGCCATAAATAAAAACGGCCAAAATTTTGAAACAATCCATAAACGGGTTTAAACAATCCAAAATATAGTGTTCTTTTTAAAAAAGCATGATCCACAACTGCTTGTTAGCCCACACCCAGCGAAACACGTATACCTGCCATGTTAAAAACATAACTGCCACAACCAGTGAGGAGCTCCCAGTCGTATAACAGGATTTTAAAACTGTAATTTTTATTATAGAAAAATAGTAGAAACGGAAAACAGTAAAACATTATAATAAAAAAAAGCTTTCGGTGAAAATCTGCACACATCAAAACAATATAATAAAAATGAGTTTTCCGAAGAAAACATAAAACATTTGCCAACCTGCAAACCAAATTATATCGATAATAATAAAAATATTCAAAATGGCGTTATGGATAATATTAGTTTAGAATCTAGACTTTCACTAGGATAATACTAGAAACTAGCTTCGAGATCCGTAGCCTTAACATATAACAGCTCCAGTCTCTAACTAGGCAACTCAACTATAACAAGACTGCGTGCAACGAGGTCCTGGTTTAAGTAGTGCACACCCCTCCTAGACAATAATTATGTCTAGTTCAGCTGACGGCGACTAACACGATACAATATCTAGCTTAAGGTCAAAACATACACTCTCCTGGGTGAAACTACGCCCAGTTCAATGACCAAATGTGCCTCAAAGAAACACACTGGCTTTATAGTTGATGGCAAAAACGTACATCCCAGAGTATATTATTCTAGACTCCACACTTGTCCTTATTCCATAACTCCAAAACAAAGTCATTATCGATATATACAAAAGATAATCATTATAAAAAAAAATAACAAAAGGGAAAAAGGATCACCTCCCAAAAGAGGAAACTTTCTATTTTAGGAAACTTCTATATTTAGAAACTTTCCAAAAATAGCATTATATTAAATTATCGAAAATATTAATTCATACTAATAAAACATTTTTATAGTAAACGATATAGATTTATAAAACTAATACTTTCGGCCTTAACGATATTAATTTCTAAAATAAGGATAAATGGGTTTATGAAATTATTGAAATACCATACAAGTGTTTCTAAAATAATTAAAAATGCCTTAAACATTTTAATACTACTAGTTAGGGTGTTTCCAAAATTTATATAACTAAAATTCCCTAATTATTAATAATTTTGACAAAACAAGCATAAATAGAATTTTACGGCAAATGTCAAAATAAATCATTTAACGTCTTTTATTTCATTAAACTATTAAACACATTCAGAATATGATAAGGGGTGATTTCAATATTAATGTTTCAGATTTTAATATTTTCAAAATTGATGGAAAAATAATTCATTTAGCTGAAACGAAGCATTTTAACGATAAATCATAATTTTGTTCAAAAATCATAACTATCATTTAAAGGTTTCGATATATAGTACATAAATTATGTAAAATAGCTAAAATACATTTTTGGACATTCTGTCCAGAAAAATAAGTTTTCCAGAATCTGTAAACTCGGTTTTTAAAGGGTTTTCTCGTTAATTATATAATCTCGACAATAATGATTAACAAAATTAGTAATTACAAAACAATTTAAGTATTAATATCCAAAAATTATTATTTATCCTTAAAATTATGATTTTCCATAAAAAATCTTTTTTTTTTTCAAATTTCTAAAATTCCAGATGTCATAAATTCCAATAAAACCGTCTTTTAAAACCCGTTTCCACAATCGATTATCTTAATAAAACTTGTCGTTCCTAATAATTTATTAATGCACTAAAAATCATAAAAATACATTTTTATCAAGAACTATCAGGAACATTTTTTTCCAGATTCAAAAACAAAAAAATCAGAAATCGGGAATTAAAATGACAAACACGGTTTTAACGATAAACGATGATTTAAAGTGACTAATTAATTCACCCAATTTTGATTCTTTCAATACTCGTTCTCTAGAGAAGTATGGTTAGAAGTCCTTCAATGGATGAAAATGAACTATATGGACTGTAAACTGCTGAAGATAATGAGATGGATGACTTTACCTTATAAGATTGGAAGATGGATTGGATGAAGCCATGTATAGCTGCTACGATTTATATTATCTGGAAGGAACGAAACAAGAGGATTTTTGTTGATAAGAAGTCTACTGTGGCTGCATTAGTCTCTCAAATTCAGTTTTTGGTAATTGCTAGATTTTCTACTTATAAAGCTAGTCCTAAATTTAGTAGGATTATTGAGGCTATTGTGCCAATGTTGGTGTGATTCTCTAGTGAGGTAGTTTTTTGCAAAGCTTGTAATTTATTTTCACAATGAAATGAAATGATATCATTCTTGCAAAAAAATAAATTATTTCACCCAATTAAAAATTCTGAAAAATTATGAAAAAACTCAGAAATTTGTTTTTCATCTGAAACGTTATCCACGCCAAATTTCAGACTAAAGCAAAATTTTTAAGGGCTAGACCTAAAAATTGACTTTTAATTGTTTTTGTTCGAAAACGGTAATAATTCAATAATCGATAGGCAAAATATCAGAAAAATACGAAATTATCAAGGGTTATTTAACAACAATAATACCAACTATAGGGCGTCTTCCCAAAATAATATCAATTTTAATAAATCTGAGAATAATACGTATTATTGAAGTAGTTAAACGAGAGTAGTATGGGTGACCGGTTACCTGTAAAACCCTTCCACCTTTCTTTTTCACCTTTAATTTTATTTAACGGCAATAATATCAACTAATGAGCGTCTTCCGAAAATAATTCCAATTTCAATAAATCTGAGAATGATACATATTTTTGGAGTAGTTAAATCAGAGTAGTATAGATGACCAGTTAACGATAGAACTCGTTCACCTTGCTTTTTCGCCTTTAATTTGTTTAATGTTCACTCTTTTTTACTTACTCAGTATACGAGGCATTAAACGTCATTAACGTCTTCAGTCTTCCTCTTCCTTCAACCGCACCAAATCTGACTATCAACACAATCCTACACCAAAATCAACACGTTAATCTAAAAGAAACTTATAGAAAAAACGGAAGAAGGATGAAGCGTAATGGAGAGAGAGGATGAAGGAGAAGAGTAAGGCCCTGTTCTTTTCAACTTATTTTCAGCCCGTTTCAGACCAGCTCAGCTTCTATCAGCTCAGCCCAGCTCGTATCAGTTCAGCCCAGCTCCTATAAGCTCAGCTCAGCTCAGCCCTAATATTTTCAGCCCAGCCCCAATATTTTCAGCTCTTAAAATAATACTTCGATAATAATAATAATAATAATAATAATAATAATAATAATATATACTATATAATAATATATATTGTTATTATTATTATTATTTATTTATTTATTTATTTATTTATTTATTTATTTATTTATTTATTTATTTATTTATATGAAACGGAAGTTGCATTAAGATCGAAACAAATTACAATAAGTTATTATTGTTGTTGTTGGTGTTATTGCATTTCGATATTAATGCAAGTTTCTTTTCATAAAAAATTAATTAATAATGATAATAATAATAATAATAATAATAATAATAATAATAATAATAATAATAATAATAATAATAATAATAATAATAATAATAATAATAATAATAATAATAATGTTGTTCTTCTTCTTCTTGTTGTTGTTGTTAATTTCATTACTTGTACCTCTTAATGTTAATAATAATAATAATAATAATAATATCGTCATTGTCGTTGTGGTCATCATCATCGTTATTGTTATTATTATCGTTATTATTATTATTATTTTCTATTTTTTTTATCATCATTGTTATTATAATAATTATTTATATTATTATGCACTCCATAATATTTTGAGGTCTTGAAATAGATATTACATTCAAATATTTACAACTCACACATACACAATATAGCATATGAGTATTATTTCTATTATTAAGATTTAAGAATATGAAAATTTAAATTTTTGTATATTACGTAATCAAATATATATACATAACATTTTCTATTGCCAAGTACTAAAAAAACAAAAGTAGAAATCAAATGAATTGGAGTGAGTACTATGTTGTTGTTATAATCATTACTATTATTAATTAATTAATTAATTATTATTATTATTATTATTATTATTAATTAATTACTATTGTTATTATTATTATTATTATTATTATTATTATTATTATTATTATTATTATTATTATTATTATTATTATTATTTAGTGTTATAATTTTTTATATTTTTTTTCTCAATTTTTAAAATATTATTAGATAATTTCTATAAGTAGTTATTAGTTTCAGCTTCTTTTAATTCAGCTCAGCTCAGCTCAGCTTCTATCAGTCCAGCTCAGCTCCTATCAGACCAGCTCAGCTTCTATCAAACCAGCTCAGCTCAGCCCTGTTTCAGCCGAAAAGAACAAGGCCTAAGGAGGAGTAGACTTGAGAAAACTGACCCGACCCGAATAAGCCAAACCGAAACCGACCTGACACCCGAATCGTAGCATGATTTTGACCCGAGCTAACCCGAAACTGACCCGACTATTATTATAGAAAATTAGTCGATATCCCTAAAAAGGTTGAAAACAGCAAACCCGAGAATGACCCGAACCCGAAATTATCCGACCCGACCCGACGCGAAGTCAACCCGATTATTATAACCCGTAAGTGACCTGAACCAAAGCTGACCCGACACAGTTCACCCGTTATCCGTGTCTAAGGAGGAGAATGGAGGATAAGTAGCAGGTTAAATATTAATTAGGTGCCCTGATGTAGCAGGTTATAAATTGACTTATACTACTCTTGTTTAACTACTTCAATAATACGTATTATTTTCGAATTTATTGAAATTGGTATTATTTTGGGAAGACGCCCTATAATTGGTATTATTGTTGTTAAATAACCCAATTATCAAACATCATTTTTACAGAATATATTCAAATTTTACATGTTTAGGCCGAATATTACAATTTTACAAAATAATATAACAATTTAATCGTTAATCTCGTAAAAGCGATAAAAATACCGAAACATGCAAATTTACGACTTTTAGAAATTTCCAGATTATATGACATACATATATTGTCAAAAATAAAATTATAAATGCAATTACACAAATAAAATCATGCAATACCGAGTAACATTGGCGTTACCTTCAATCCAAATCCGAGTCTATGATAAATTCATCGACTTCAGGGTCGTCCAAGAATCCTATATCACACGACATACATGGTACAAAATACCATGAGAAAACTAAAAGAACCAAGGTAAATAATGATGGAAAATAACATCGATTATTACCTTAACGAAAGAAACAGACTAACGATTAATTTTGAGATGAAAAAGAGACGATCAAGACTCAATTTGAGACATAATTTGGCTGGAGAATTTGGCTGAAACTCACGACCAATAAGGAGAAAATGAAGAGTATTTTTTTTTAATATGGTTGAATGAAAGAAATGATGAAATGAGAGAATGAATGTTTAAAAATGATAAGACTATGTTAAACACCGTAAGAAATCTGGCCAAAATAAATAAGGAGGGAGTATGAAGAGTTTTGTAATAATTCACTAAACTGATTGAAGAAAAGAAAAATATCTAAGGCTTAAATTAAACATAATATAAAATTAAGTGTGTAAGAAAAATGTCAAGGTGTGTGAGTCCAAAGGTGCCACGGTCCAAAAGGAGTCAAAAAGCGTTTCCCTTAAATGAAGGTTGCATAAAAATAAGAATCGTAAAATTATTAGAAGCATTTTAAAGCAATTTGAGCAAACCTCGCATAGAAAATAATCATTTACGAAACTTCGTAATAAAATCAATAAAGGCTAAATTTTCGTAAATAAAAACATTTCTTAGTTGGAAATATTATATAAATATGTTCGGACATTTCTAGAAAAGATAAATGAGTCAAACCGGGGATCAAAACGTTGGTTCGTTGAAAAGTATAATTCTCCGCGAATAAATAAATAGTTCGCGATAAAAATTTAAGTAAATGAATTTGTTAGAAAAGTAAAATGATTAAAAACCTTTGACAAAAATGAGTAATATTCGACTCAAAAATAATAAAATTTCAGAAGAATGAGGGAAACAAAAGGCAAAATTGACATTAAGTCATGACGGAGTCATAACAGAATAATTACAAGCGCTAAGAAAAATAGCGGGTGTTACAATTAAGGAACGAAGTTATCAACCCATCGATTGATTAGTAGAGGCTGCTACGTGCGGGCGAGATTGGTTGTCGATGTCTATCGGACGTTGGCTTCCCAATACGTACCCTCACCCCTTATTCAGCATCTACAGTTTTCGGATGGCCGAAATCATTGATAATGAGAGCCATTCTAGACGGAATGCTTAAGGGTACAAGTCTTTATCTTTAACTCCCCATGTCACTCAGCTTTGAGCCGGCTAAGGATTAAAGTTGACTTGAACGGTTTCCGAGTATCCCAAAATTACTCGGTGGCGACTCCACAAATCGGCAACGAATTCGGTTCACTAAAAAGGTCGTCAGACCAACCATATCGACCTTTAAACATTTACAACCACGTCTCGATTGATTCTAACGGAAACATAGAGATGTCCTCGCATCTGTCTAGTACAATTCAAATTATCAACGAAATCGAAGTCTGACACTTCGCCCCGAAAGTGAGATCAGACCGGCCCGGACACGACGAGCGTCCATGACGGGCCGTGTGGATGGCCGCCGCGACAGGTCTTCGCGCGGGTGCTCGCGGGCAGCAGTGTGGGCGAGCGTCCACACCATGTTTCATGTCATTTTGTCTTGTTTAGTGTATATTTTAGATTGTCCGTCACTAGTGTTTAAATTAGAAGCATTTCATCCATTGTTCATCCTTGTGACTCTAGTAGCTTAGTTTGTTTACGTTTCTAGCTTGGTTGCCTTTGTTTACTCATTTTTACATTATTTGGTAGTGTGTTTCATCTCTGTGGTTCGATTCATTTACTAGTTACATATGCTCCGTACTATACTATTGTTGTATGTTAATGGTTTTGGGTGTTATAAATGTTTTTGCATGATAAGGCTTGTTACTTAACGACTTGGAAAAATCTTTCTCATCATTTCCCAATCAATATCTGAGTAGCTGGGTATAAAATGCCCTATTGGGCTTCTGTTTAGAGTTCTCTAATTTGTTTAGGGTTTAAGAGTAATATATAAACTCTCATACCCTACCCAATCCTTTATTTATTAAAGCAGCCACCACGCACAATGACGTGGCACTGCTCTTTGATGAGTATTTTGAAATACTCAATCCTCATGCATTCAACCTTTGCCACGTCTCTTTGATGAGTATTTTGAAATACTCAATCTTCATGCATCCAACCTTTGTATGGCAACTCTTCTGTGGGAAGCTAAATCATGCGGGTTCACAATTTGGGTAAAGCAATCCGAGCTTAGCAATCTTTCTTTCACACACAATTAACCTGCCCACAATTACATCCTCATTAATCCTTAATCCTTGATCAAACAACTTACCGTAATCTGTCAAATCCTAATCTCAAATATCATATAATTCAAACCAAATAGAATTAAAACCTAACAGAGAATTAAAAATCTTAATTGACTGTAGAATTAAAATACTGCACTGTCTATCAAACCCTAATCTCAAATGTCTGCTGCGATTAACCCATCAATTGCTACTCTAATTCAAGGCGTCAGACTATCGAATATGGATGTTAGGGTCATATACAGATGACAGAGGCCTGACTTCAATGACAAGTCAAAGATCGATGGTGTCGAGTTGCTACTAATTGATTCAAAGGTGATGTTATTTAAAACAATGTACATATATGAACAATACAATTTAGTTTATATAAATAAGCATTTATATGAACAATACAATTTCATAATTAAAGTGAATGTAAGTTATATACGGTTATATAACCATGATGAAATTATGTTTATATGGAATACAATTATTTACTCTCCGCCTTCTCGAAAATATATGCTTAGATATTGGAATTTTCAAGTCCATTTATATGTACACAACAGTATTAGCATTTATATGTACATAATCATATATGAATATAAAAATTCTGAATGATAGTTGAATTACATGAACAATACTATTTAATAAAAATATTGATTGTAATTTATGTACTATTTTAATTTATATAGCATTTGTTATCCTTGGCTTTCAAATTTCTGTCTCAGTCATCACGAGTATATAAGTATATATGTATATATGTTATACCGTTGATATATATAAGCACTTATATTAACAATACAATTTCATAATCATAATGATTGTAATTTATATACGATTGTAATTTCATATAGCATTTATATGCGATTGTTAATGTAATTTACTATAAGCATTTATATGTACATAAGCATATATGAATATAAAAATTCTGAACAATTTCCTATCACATCTTACCATATATGTTCATCATTTTTAGCATTCTACTATCGTCACGAGTATATATGTATATATGTATATAAGCATACATTGTGATGTTCATGAGAATATATTTCAAAAGACGAGAGATGAATAGATAACTAGATGTAATAAAAAAGAATGAAGCTAATCATCAGCTGCTGAAAAAAATCGATCTAAGGGTAAGGTGGAGGCCGATCTTCTATTTCACCATCAACAATCCTCACCCACCACTTGAGGTCAAATTTATCACCCAAATAAAAATATAAATTTTTTTAAAAAATTATGGTTTAGAGAATTTGAGGGAATCCACAATAACAATTTTGACGCGCGGAGAGGGAGCATATTCAAATAATCGGCAAAAAGGGGATCAGTGTTTTATCAAGATCAAAAGTATGATTTCTTTAGGCATATGATTTATTCAAACATATGAAATCAATACTGCATACTGCTTCCTCAGATCTATTCCTTTGTTGTTGATTGTAGAAATCGTGGGTGACGATGTATTTTTATGGCTTTTTGTCTTGGAAATGGATTGAAAGAATGTATTGTCTCAGTGAAGTTGAATAGATCTGATAGTTTTTGTTGTCCTAAAATCTTAAATAATTAATTTGTTAATATGTTGCATTTTATTTGGATAACGAAGTAATATATTTTACGGAGTATATAACTATATGTCAAATGTTCGGTAACCTTAGACGGAATAATTTATACTTCGTTAATAAAATTTATTCATTAAAACAAACGATTAGTCCTTATGCTTAATATTATGTTATACTACGTATGGCGCTAACTTTTTCAAACAATCGACTAATAGGATGTATACTCATCTGAGAACGAACGTATGTATTTTCCCGTCTCTTATCTTTTATCTATTAGAATTACGAAACAACTATCGTGTAAATTGTATGTTACCTACTAAAAGTCATTCATAACCACACACATTATTCGTTCGTAGTGAAATAGTCTTCCTACGTGTATTAATATTTTATGTAGGTAACAATTTTTTTTAATCTAATTACCACAAAATAAACGTAACAGCCCGTGAATTTTCACGGGCCATCAAACTAGTATTACTCTTAAACCCAACTCTAATAATTATAATATGAGTCTGAAATCCGTAATCTTTCATAAAATTAATAAAATTTTCCTCTTCTTCTCTCAGTGGACATAGTTAACCTATTGTCAGTGAATCACGTGAATCTATGTGTCTCTCAATTTCCGGTTCTTAATTTTTCAGTTTTTCTCTTCCGTTATAACCAATGGATTCTACGTATCTAAACACATATACCATGAACTACAATATTACAGAATTTATAATTAATTTATGAACTGTATATATATACCTATATACAAAACGGACAGAAAAGATTCCGTACTGAATCCAAACCAAGAGTAATGTCAACTTAAGTCATTGAAAGAAAGCATTTAAGTAAGCTCCTTGTTTGTTGTACTTCTCTGCACTGCAAGACAGTAACATAAATAAACATAGTGTATAGATGGGTGGTAAGTGGTAATTGATAGGTGTGCAAAATAACAAGAATACAAAAATAATACTTCCTCCATTTTCTTTTTATCTTCCCATTTACTTTTGGCACACTTTTTTTTTTGTAATGAATATAAAATAATAAATTTAAAAAATAGCGAGGGTAGAATGGTAAGAGTGGGTAAATAGGAAATAATAAAGATGGAAAGTGTTGTAAATAGTAAGGGTAGTATGGTAAAAATTATGGAACAAAAAGGAAATAAATGAAATGGGAAGATAAAAAAAAAGTTGACCGAAAAGAAAATTGGGAAGATATAAAGAAAATGGAGGAAGTAATACTCGTTAATAACACTCCACTCTTCACTTTTGTTTTTTCGATTCTTCACTTTTGTTTTTTCGACACTGTTCATAGTCAAAGAGAATATTCAGTATTCTCGACAATCTATAAGTGAGAAAATAGCATGTGAGATTTTGTTTGATTCTTCTTTACGAATACATTAAGAATATCAATTTTTTTTTTTTTCAAATGTAAAATGAAAGATATCGATGGTGTAAAACATGAACTGACAAATGTGCCAAAAGCATATGTGGAGTTAAATGGAGGGGTACTTCGTAATACAATAAAAGTTGGCTTTCTATAAAAAAAATTATTAACAATAATGACTGATGCTATTGTCCTGGTCAAGCGGATTTAGAAATTTTCTGTATCTTAGGATGTCGGGGCACGCGCATCTGCTTTTAATTTTGATCGACTTAGCTTCGCTATTGCTAAACGGGATGGAAGACAAATAGTATCTCGACTGTTCACCAATTTCTTGTCAAATTTGTTTTAATTCATCAACAAAATTCAAAATATATATATATATATATATATATATATATATATATAGTAATGCGCGCTTCTCCTTTTAGTTTTAGTCGACTTTTCTTTGCTTTAGTTAAGTGGTGGTAGCCCAGATATTATCGCGACAGCCCACCAATTTCTTATAAACTGCATTTTGATTCATTAAAAAAATACTCCTATGTGAGAGGTCTCACAATAATCGATTATTAATCGTATTGTGAGACCGTCTCACATGAGACTAACTATTTGTAAATTTGGTTTTATTAAAAAAATTTCTTACTAATAATAATAATGATGAAAAGGGTAGTTTCAACTTTTAAACTTGGCGTTTTATCTGAAGCAGTTCTTACACACATTAATGGCGAAGAAGCTAATAGAGGAAATATGTGTGTTATTTTATAAAAAATATTGGACTGCATCTCTATGCTAATTTGTTTTCTGACATGAACTGAAACTGCAAATATCTCAGTTCAGTATCAGTCTTCACCACCTTGGGAAGGAAGTCACGTATTTATAAATGAATGAATTGTATAACTTGAGTTTTCTTCTCAGCTTTTCAGGATAAAGTGAGGGGACATGGATCTAGGCAGTATGCTACTATGCTGTATGCACCACTTTCAAGTACACACTGATCCCCTTGAAATTCTGTAAATACTCAACTTTTTTATTTGACATTTGTATGTTCAATGATATACGCAGGGACGGACCTGGGCCTGGGCTTGTTGGGCTATAGCCCGACATCTTTTAAAAAAAAAAAAAATTATTAAAAATTAAAAATTAAACCCAGGAAAGAGAAACTGGGAAAAGGTAACGTAAACCCAACAGAGAACAGACCAAACAAAACAATCAAACCCTAAACTCCTTGTCTAGCGCCTCTCCACCAACCACTGTCGCCTGACTCGCCGAGTCGCCGGCCGCCGCCACTCGCTCACTCCACCAACCACCGCAGGCACCGACCACCAACTCGCCGGCACTTTAAACCCTAAACTCGCCACTGATAAGGTAATTTTTTTTTTATTGTCTTTTGTGTTTGAACTTTAAACTTTTGAAGATTGATTCTCTAAATTCTAAAGTTTGAATTATGCTAGTCTCAATGTTTAATTGTAGATTTGTAGTGGAGAACTTGAGTTTTTAATTCGTTCATTTGTTGGATACTTATTTATTTTCTTATTAATTAGTATTTGATTTGTTGCTTCTTGTTGGGGTTTCGATTTTGGAATTGAAAACTCATATTGTGAATTCCAGATTTCAGAAATGGAGGAGTATTGATTTGATTTGAGTTGGGAGTTGATTTTTTTATTTTAATGACAAAATTGATAGATTTGAGATTTGGGGATATGGAGTATTGAAGTTCCTTAGTGCTGATGAATTAATTATAGTTAATTTGTGGTTGAAATTAATTTTTTAAGTTAATTTTTCAGACTCCATACCTTCTGCCAAACGTGAGATTTGTTTTTTTTTTTTTCATTTGTAGTTGGTAACATAAATGCATATGGACTTATGGAGTAGTTTAATGTAGAAAATGACTTTAAATGCTTAGTGGAGGACTAATTATAATTAATTAATCAAAAAAAGGGTTGTAAGGCATTAATTTAAAGTATGCATCTTAATCTTAATATATACTCTATAGATAAATAGTTGTGAGGTAGGGATATACATTTGGTTATCCAATATTGATGTATATTTTTTAACTTATTGTTGTAGGTATATGAAGAACAATGACGGATAATCGCAACCCCAAACGTTATAAGAACTTATTCTCATTTTTCAAAAGTGACACTTTGCCAATTCCTCAAGATAAAAACGAGCAAGATGAAAATGTAGAGATAAGAGACGAGCAAGAGGAAGATGTTGAGATAAGATACGAACAAGATGAAGGATTTGAGATAAGCGATGAACAACCTAATGAACAAGATGATGAGAGAGGGGATGAAGTTGAAAACCAAGATAATCAAGGAGAAGCAAGTGATTGTAGAGATCAAGATTATGATGTTACATCTATTGAAAGAGATCCCGGATTACGTCGTCCTATTGGTACTTATTGTTTGAATGAACGTGATAGTGTTCGAAGAGCTTATGTGGTATATGGTCCTTACCAACCTCAATTGGCGAGCTATCCAAGTACTCAAGAGGGAAGTCAAAAGAGAAGATTTTGTTACAAGTGGTTCAAAGAGTGGTCTTGGCTTGAGTATTCACCTCATCAAGATAAAGCATATTGTTTCCCTTGTTTTTTATTTGATGAATATCCATCTCGACATCCATCTTTTACCGAAGTTGGATTTAACGGATGGAAGAATGTGATGAGTAAACACTCGGGCATTTTATTGCATGTAGGGGACATAAAATCATTACACAATACTAGAGTACACATGTGGGAAAATTTGAGAAATCCTTCGAAACATATAGAGAGAGTGTTTAACACATTCTCTTCACAAGAAATAGCAAATAACCGACTTCGTCTTGTTGCTACTATAGAAGTTGTAAGATTGTTGGCACGACAAGGATGCTCTTTTAGAGGTCATGATGAATCTTTTGATTCTCTTAATGGTGGTAATTATGATGCCGTTTTGAATTCTTTCACAAGAATGAACAATGAAGTGAAAAGAGTTATAGACATAGCTCCTAAAAATGCCAAGTATACTTGTCCGAAGATTCAAAAGAAAATTGCAAATATTCTTGCCAACAAAGTTCGAGCTATGATTCGTGATGAAATAGGAGATTCTAAATTTGCAATTCTTGTTGATGAAGCTCTTGATGTGTCAAATAAGGAACAAATGGCGATAATTCTTCGCTTTGTTGATAGTGGAAGATTCCTTAGAGAACGATTCTTCAAGGTTATTAGCGTTGATAATACTTGTTCTCAAACTTTAAAGGACAAAATAGTACAAATCCTTACTCTTTATAAACTTCAAGTGGAAAATATACGAGGCCAAGGATATGATGGTGCTAGTAACATGCGAGGCCAATTCAATGGTTTGCAAGCTTTGTTTCAAAGAGAATGTCCATATGCATATTATGTGCATTGTTTTGCCCATCGCTTACAATTGGCTTTAAATGCCGCGGCTAAAGGAGTGCATGATTTGTGGCAATTTTTTTCTACTCTGACTATGATTGTGAATTTTGTTGATTCCTCCGCTAAAAGATATTCTATTTTAAAAGCTTACAAGGAAGGGGAACTCTCTGATTTAGTGGCTGCGGGTACACTTGAGACGGGTTCAGGGAAAAATCAAGCCACCACTTTGCAAAGAGCAGGGGCAACTCGTTGGGGTTCACATTTGCGTTCCATTTCAAGTCTTATTAAGTTGTTTGGAGCTACTAGATCTACTATTGATGATTTATATGTGAATGGGGTAGATAAAGTGCGAGGAGAAGCTAAGGCTGTCGGTAAGGCTTTGAAAAAATTTGATTTTGTGTATTGTTTACATATGATGCATGGTACCATGAGGATCACAGATTTTTTATGCCAAACATTGCAAAGAAAAGATATTGACATATTGAATGCTCTTCATTCTCTTTCAATTACGAAAGATAAACTTCAAGAGATGAGAGAAAAAGGTTGGGATGAATTGATTGAGAATGTTAGAAATTTTTGTTATGAGCATGATATTTCTATGCCGGATATGTCCGCATCTTACAAGAAAGGGTTAAGGAATTGTGAAAAGAATATCACAAATGAACATTATTATCGTGTTAATGTATTTTATTGTGTGATAGACTTTCAATTGGCGGAACTTGATAGCAGATTTACGGAGAGCTCTAGGGAGATTCTTATACTTGGTGCTTCATTTGATCCACGCCATAATTTTCGAGCATTTAAAAGTGAAGATGTTGCTAAGCTTGCTCTAAAGTATTATCCTTTAGACTTTTCATCAAATGACCGACGTGCTCTTGATTTAGAGTGTGGATTCTTTGTAGCAGATATTCAGAAAGATCCCAGATTTGCAAATACAACTTCAGCCTCAGATTTGTGTCGAAGGATGGTTGACTTTGATAAGATATTCCTTTATCCGATGATTTATCGGTTACTTAGTCTTATCTTGACACTTCCAGTTTCCACAGCAACAACAGAGAGAGCATTTTCAAGTATGAGCATCATCAAAAACAAGTTGAGAAATAAGATGAACGAAGAATTTTTTGATGATTTGATGGTTCTTTATATTGAAAGAACATTTCCTTGTAAAATTGACAATGATGATGTAATTGCTGAATTTGAACTAAGTGGATCCCGTAGAGTAAAATTTAGTTAGTTATGTAATTTATATGTTTACGGTGTTTTTTATCGTAATTTTTTTATGCTAATATTCAAGATTAGTTTTTTTTTTGGTGTTAATTATTTTAGCCCCACCTACTTTGGATTCCTGGGTCCGCCCCTGGATATACGAGTAGTTTAGCTTTTTGTACCCAAGAACTTAATAAAGTTTTTTGCATCATGGAATTTACTTAAAGAGTAGGTTTGGGTCTGAGTCGGGTGATTAGGACCCAAACCCGGACCCGTCATACTTACCCTAGACCCAGACCCGATCCAGATCGGCATGTGTATAAAATTTTCAGACTCGGGTGTCAGGTCTGGACGGATCGGGTCGGGTCGGGTCTATCCATAACTCCAAAATATAACAACTTTTCAAGAAAAAACCTATAACAAATATCAAAAATCATATCAACAACAATTTAAATTTTTTGTTGAAGATAGTAGTTTTCGTCATTTGCAACAAGAAAATCAAGCAACTAAATTGTTGCTTAAGCCTGCTGAGTAGCAATTTGATGGAAAAATGATGAATTTTTTTTCATGGGTCCATGTTGGATTTGGGACTCATCAATCACTTAGACCAAGACCTCGTACCCGGTGTTTTTTTAAGGACCATGCCCGTTGGGTCCAAAAATATGGGACTCAAACCCGTCCCATTAGGCTCCGACCCGATGGGTTAGGGTGGGGTCCGAACCCCTCTGTCATCCTTACTTCAAAGTTGTTTGATTAATGCCGGAATACAAATTCACCTAAAATAAAAATTCAAATGAAATAAATTCCTTTCGATAGTGTTTGAGATATTAAACTAGTTTAGACCCCATGCAAATGCACGACTTGTATAGTGACTCATGTTTTAGGAAAATAAATAATTTAGAATGACATACATTTATTTAAAAAAAATTACTCCGTAATAGTTTTTTATCACAATGTTTTAAATATATGTTGAAAATTAACGAAAAACCCATTAAATCAAACATTGTACTACATAGTTTTCTTGGTGGGTTTATTTAAAGATTTTTATCTTTTGCCAAAATTAGTCTCTCAATGTATGAATTTAGGCGGGAAATTTTGTGACGTGAGCATGACACGTATTCCCTCCCTCTTTAGTGATTTGTCATCCCCTTTCCACTAACCAAATAACACTACTCATGTGTTTTCCCGCCTACTTTGTTGGGCTACTTATTGGGCTTCTCTCCATTGGGTCATTTAATTATTAAAGCAATTTGGTTGATACGAATTTCCTAGAAAAACCCTAGTTTTCCTCCTTCTCCTCTAAAAAAAACCTAGCCTTCCTCCTCCATCCGGGGCCTCCATCGATAATTAATCGATGGTAAGCCACAAAAATTGTTTAATTTCCAATTCTTGATAATCGAACCCTTCAATAAAAGTCTCTCTTTTTATGAGAGTTATTTTTTCGTCCTTTATTTCGAGGTTTTTTCCTTTATTTCGAAGTTTCAGTCATTTACATTAGTATAGGACTTAGATTTATCAAGAACTATGTGCAAGATCATGAGAGCAATGAAATTTCTATGTAGGGTGCCACAATTGAGTTCAGATCTCGGTCTACTATTTGTCAAAATAGAGAAAGTTCATCCTTTTGGAGATTATTTCATCAGATCTATAGATTCCTTCGCGAAAAGTTGTGTTAATAAACAACGATATATAGAAGGTTGTGCAGAAGCGCGTTACTCTAATAGCGATCTTTGTCTCAAAGATGTTCTTTATTTATTTTTTACAAATCTGTATTCAGTTCATTTTGACATTATTTGTAAATGCCGGATGACTTATTATTAATGATATTGATCTTCACTTAAAAAAAAAGCAATTGGGTTGATCCATATATCAATATATCAATCTACATTTTAGAATTTTTCATATATGCGTTTGACTTAATTATGCATATATGCATTATTTAACGTGATATGAGGTGATATAGTATAGTATGATTACCTGATATAATAATAATTATTATGCCATAAATTCCATATATAATGCATAAATTCCATATCTACATTATAATCCATATATTATTACATACTAGATTAAAGCCTATGCGTTGCACGAGTTAGTTGGCTTAATTACATTGACAATATACATTCGTTAAATAAGAAACTTAATAAAACTATGTCATTACAATAAATAAAATGATCACAAGATATTAGTAATCAAACTTAATTTCAGCTGAGTTTATAGTCTTAAGAGCTCATTTTAGAACTCAAAAGAATACATTATTGCTCTTATTTATAATATAAAGTTTCATCACCTTATTATAATTTTTCGATGTGAGATTATTTTTTACTTAAGTTTGTAGTCTTATTAAGAGACTTTTTAAGACTCAAAAGTTTTTTGATTGATATCTAGAACGAACGAATATTTTGATTGATATCTAAGAACGAAAGATTAATCTTATTTATAATATAAGATTCTACTGACTCATCTTAATTTTTCGATATAGGATAATTTCCTCAAGGTCTATAGTTTTAAGATCTGCTTTTAAGACGGGGACTACTCATCGTCGTCGGCGATTTACTTAAAATCGTCGGCAAATATGATAGTAAATGACCGAATCGCCATCTGTTTAATTACTAACTAAACAAAATCTAAACTAACCTAACTAAATTATATTTAACCTAACTATTGTTATATTATCACGATTTACTAACTAAATTAACGTAATTACTATTATTTAACCTACCACTATTTAACCTAAGGAAATTACAAAAGTCCGAAAGTAGCACTATTATATTTAAATTTAACCGAATCATCATCGGAATAACATCGAAACACTTATATTTTGATTTTTCCAATAACGTTTACAATTATCCGGAATATCGAACACGGTTAACAATTTCTCTTTTGATTTGAATTTGCCGTATACCGAAAACAATACGGAACACGGTTAACAATTTTCCTAGACTTCGAGTCTTAAAGTCTACGCTCAGGCGTAGACTTCGAGTCTTAAAGTCTCAGGCGTAGACTTCGAGTCTTAAAGTCTATGCCGAGGAGTAGACTTCGAGTCTTAAAGTCTATGCCGAGGCGTAGACTTCGAGTCTTAAAGTCTATGCCTAGGCGTAGTTTTCGTGTTTTAAAGTCTATGCCCATGCGTAGTCTTCGTGTTTCAACGTCTATGCTATTACCTACTTCAATTGACGGGAAATTGTTGCTTCGAGTCTTAAAGCTTGATGCTCGCGTCGATTGTCTTATGTGAACTTCATTGATTTCAGTAGTAACATGATTTCTGGGGTATTCCAATTGAGATTTCTAATTGTGGGAATCTGGAGTATTTGGATTTGACTTCAAATAACTTGACTGGTGTGTTTCCTAAGAATTTGGGGAATCTTCAAAAGTTGAGTTTTCTTATTGATCATTTTTGTTTTGATCGGACAGAGATGTAGTAACTTGTTTTGATTTCAGTAGTAAATTTTATTTTGTTTTGATGTTTTTGTTTTGTTTTTGTTTCGTTTTGTTGGGTTGATCGTTTTTGTTTTGTTTTGTTTAGTTAAGGAAGGAAAAGGGAGTAAAGCGTAAATGTAGACACCCGCATTTTGCCTGCTAGTGTCTATAGCAGTTCCCGACAAAACACCCGATGATGATCGGACGTAAACGTGTCTTAATACGCTCGAATACGGACTCGGAATCAATAGTATCCGACGTGGGCATTTAGCAGAGTACAAATCTCTCAAAACCGACCTCAAATCCAGGCCCAATGGGTCGTTCCCAATAAAATGAGACTAATTTGGGTCAAAACCGACACCAGAGATAAAACCCGTCTTTTAGTGACCGGGTCAAAATCCGGTCAAAGACGAACCCGTCTCACAAATCAGCCAAATTCAGCTTCTCGAAACTGGCGCACAATTTAAAATTCAAATTAATCAATCAAAACAACAAAATCAATTCTTTCCTATTTTGTCTCGATTTTCTTGACCCACTCGATCGAGTGGATTGACCCACTCGGTCGAGTGGAGCGCCAAAAACCGGGTTTGGCCCGTTTGCAAGGGCACTCGATCGAGTGCACTAGGGCCAATCGATCGAGTGACCCTAGGTCGGGGGGTGAAGCCTATAAATACCCCCTTAACCCCATTCATTTAAAAAAAAAACCTTTTTCCATGCATTCTTAGTCTACACTTTCTACCCTAGTCCTACCATACTACACTACACTACAAGCCCTTAGCAACCCTAAGCAATACACACAAAAACCGAGTCCTTCGTCCCTCGAAAACCGACGAATCATCCATTACACATACACATACACATACAATCAAAACTCGAGATCAAAACTCGCCAAAGACCCGAGAGCATCCTCTCCCTAACCAAACACACCCTAACTCACCCTACATATCTCGACACTCCCGCGCACACGCCGCTACCACGAGTTCGTTTCCGAGGCCATTAGTTGAGGGTGTAATTCAAATCCCGACATCTCTTTCTCCTTTCTTCTTTTTTCGTTTCTTTTGTATATATATTTGTATTATCATTATTATTATTATTATTATTATTATTATTATTATTATTATTATTATTATTATTAGTACTATTATTATTAGTCGATATTAACGACACTAATATTTTATTTACCAACACTAACCTTTAATTTTGTGCATACTAACTTTTTATTTATTTTGTTTACTAACACTTTAATTCCGTATTCTAACATCTAACATTATTATACCGTGTATATATACATACTAATATTAAAATCTCGGTTTCGAATACGTTTGACTGTGACAATCACCTAAAGTCCATCTAATTCCTTTACGAGTAACGACGGAGGTGACGCCCTTTCGAGGAGCGCCGCCCCAATGTGCTCAAGGACGTGATGTGATCGTGATCGGTCATAGTTGAACATATTTGGTCCTATTTCTACAATTAGTGCGGAACCCGTTGACACGAAAACCGACATCACATAATCCGAAAGGATTAGTTTCGATGTCGTGACGTAGAGGGATGCAATTCCGTTACTAATTCAAAACTTCAATCTAAACAATAACGTTTTCATAAAATTCCGATAACGGTATAATAATCGTACATACACGAGTATAGTACCGGAGGCCAAGTTAAATACAAATCGTGCGATATTTGTATTTGATTTGGCCAACCTTCGATTTTAAATCAAAAAACTAAACGAGTTGTCACTCGTACAGGGGCTACTCGACCGAGTACGTAGGATACTCGATCGAGTAGCACCCAAAAATCTGGACAGTAGCTACGTTAAAGACACACTAGACCGAGTCAGACCATGACTCGATCGAGTGGGTCCTGTAGCCAAGAAAACCGAGAGCTCTAATGTAACATTCGAGCCTCGTCATTTTTTACGACTTTTAGTCGACATGTGTAAAGTCAATCACGTGGTCCTATTTTTCAAAACTCATGCATATCATATCACTTAAAGCGATTTTGATCGACGGTCTCGCACTATTAATTTTATGTCAACGACTCTTTAGTCGTATCCGACACATAATTAATTTAGACTCCATTTCTCGAGGTGATAAGTCGGGACAAGGCATCGAGGTTCGAGATCGGGTTAGCACCACGCCTAGGTCTCGAACCTCCGTCCTTTGATTAATATGCAATCTAATGCGTAATTAATTAAGGTTCGTCCGTCTATCTTATTCACGATCTAGTGTGCATTTATTATATACGGGTCTTTGTCGGGTCGTGTATTTATTTATCACTCTTCTTATTTTATTCAATTATTCTATTTTATTGCTCGTTGTATTGTGAATTCCGGGTTGTATTCCGCCCGTGTAATTTGTAATTTATTTACGAGTTTTTCTATTTTCGATGTTTGCCATTTATTTATTTAATTGAACATCACATGCTAAATCACTTTGACGTGAATCAAGATGCATTAAATGACGTAGCTCTCACATAATTCACATGTTTAGCTAAAACGCTGTTTGCATATCATTTAATCATTTTACTAGCGCGCGTACACGAACACGAACGATGTCTTAGTAGAGACCGCCATGTGCGGGCGGGGTTGGGTGTCCTTAGTGGGCTTCCCAACACGTACCCTCACCCCTTACTCAAAACCTTGGTCACCCCAATACGAAAGCCGGTGTAAACGGTATCGATATAACAATGCAAAGGGACGAGCCCCATAAACTCTGAAATCGAAGTGGGCTTACTTTGTGTATAGCCCATGACGACATAGAGTGGGCTCGAATGGTTCCGAATAACCACAAAATTCGGTGGCGACTCCATTTTGACTTAAATTTCGAACCCGTGAACAATCTTACCACGAGATTCATTCGCCTACCCAAACCCGCGCGTGGCCGCGTCGGGGTGGACCTACGTCATGTCCACAATTTGGCGACTCCGCTGGGGATACCTGATGTACCACATGTCATCGGGGTTGCCAGGGTGAGACTCGAAGTGAAGTCGTTCGTATATTAGTGTGCGCGCATTAGTTTAATGATTCATGCATAACCCATTTTTGCCCGGGCCGGTTACTTGTGACCGACGTCCCACTATACCGCGGTGCATTCCTACATGGGTGCGCTAAAGACTTCGATGGTGGAACTCGTATGGGTTTTGCGGCATGACCTAAGACCAACTCGGCTTAGGGAGTCCGTCCTGATTTACGAGAAAGCCATCGTTGTTGGTATAGACCCTATTTTGACCGACCGAGACTTAGCGTAATGCATACATAAGCGTCGTTATAATGCTTGTTTGACTACGTGCTACTTGGTCTCCGTGTCATTTTTTTTAAAAAACCATCATTTCAAAAAATGCATCTTTCCGAAATACCAAATTTTGAAAAACCCGAAAAGCTGTCCGTTTCGGGAGCCGTGTTTTCAAAATATCCAATTTCAAAAACTCGGAATGCTACCGAAAATTAGACTTACGATTTGACTCAAAACAAGCCTTTTTTTAGCCGGCATGCTATCTATTTCAATTCGAATTTCCGATCCACCATTCGATTTTCAAACTTTCAAAATTCAATTTCAATTTTCAAATCTTCGTGATGCCATTCGCGATTTTCAAATCCTCGAGATTCCATTCTTGATTTTCAAATCTCCGAGATGTCGTTTTCGATTCTCAAATCTTCGGGATCTCATTTTCAATTTTCAAATTTTCGGAAATTTATTTTCGATATTCAAATTTTCAAACTTCCAAATATTCAACTTTTCAAAAAACTCGGTCCTGTCGGCATGCTGCCAATTTCAAAAGACGGGACCGTCTCCCAATTTTTTCAAAACGCGAAATTACTCGCAACCATTCTAACATTTCAAAATGCTAGGTCCTATTGGCCCACTACCAATTTCTGGACCGTCCTCTCAATTTTCAAAATTCAATCATCTTTTCAAAAACCTTCCTTATTTTAGGACCTACCGTTATCTGTGTGTCGGGTCTTTTCATAATTTGTCGAAGGTCTATAGCGTCGAAACTCCGTCGATCCTACATCACGGGTTTCTTCCCCATCCTAGTCCGCCTTTTTCTAAAGGCACAACTGACCAACACGAGTCATACACTCGTAAATGGAAGGTTCGTAAACACTCGAGTCCTAACTAGAAAGTCACACGCGATCTTTCCCTCCGACAGGACGGTCCCCACGACCTTTCCTAGGGGAATTTTGTCCGTCTTTCAATCCGTTAGTCGAGTCATTCCAATTCAAATCATTTAACTTAAGGGTCTACCCTAATCACAGTATCTATCCTTATTCATGTCAAGTCAAGGGTCTCTAGCGTCGAAACTCTGCCGATCTTACATCGCAAGTTTCTTCCCTTACCCCGTCTGCCTTTTCTCGAGGCCGAGTCAACCTTTTACAAGGCATAACCCTGTAGCTAAAGGTTCGTGATCCTTACATCTAAGGGTCACTCGTCCGATACTCGAGTCTTAGCAAAACCTACAATCTCACTCGGGGGGCTACCCTTTAGGAGAGCGATCAATCATGGTTGCTCTAAGGGTCATGTCTTACACGTGTTGTCTCACGTACCCCACTTTTGAATCATTTAGATGTCACACCATCTGAGTCCTATTAGAGTCCTCGTTCTCACTCGGGGGCTACCCTTTAGCAGAGCGATCAATCACGGTTGCTCTAAGGGTCATGTCCTACACGTGGTGTCTCACGTCTATCACTTTCGAGTCATTCAGATGCCGCACCATCTGAGTCCTATCAGAGTCTTTAGTCTCACTTGGGGGTTTTCCTCCACCCGAGCATTCGACCACGGTCACCTTAAGGGGTACCTTACGTTCATCCTACACCGACATCCTTATGATGCTTTCTTTGAGTCGTACCTATGCTACGAACACCCGAGTCTCCTAAAGGTTCAGGTCGCCACGGTTGGTCCGAACACGTGACGCGGTCAAATACGGCACCCCATTTTCGGACTCACCCTCGTGCAGCTTGAGTCTCATCGTCGAGTCCAAGACAGGGTCGTTACCTCGTCTAGGTCAACGTTCGAGTATCCCGGTCCAAGAATCTTTGTCTACCCGTCACCCTGGGCTATGTCTAGTTTGACGCCCTCTCTTGCATTTGCGCAAAGCCGAGTTTAGGCGAGTCGTGGCACCAATCGTTTTCTCCAATCAAAGACCTTACCAAAAAAAAGGAACAACCAACTGAGCATCCGTAAGTCCGGATTTGATTCGAGTCTAAGTCTGAGTCCGAGTCTAGGATACCCTACATCCTCATTTCCAAATCAGAGTCAGAGTCTTTTGCATTTTGTCCTCTTTTCAAAATTCAACAAAAATCAGCTTTCAATATTCTATCTCTACTATATGCTTTCCTTATGTGTTTCCGAGAACATGATGAACACCATCATACACTGTGAGCACATGCACGTGACTATTATAGACACATCTATAATGACTGCAGGAACTGAGGCCCGTGTTTTCCTTTACCTGTTCCATGTCTGTTATAGAAAACCACAAAACTACCCTTAGCAGGAGCGGTATCGAATCCTATGACAAATCTAGGTAGTCTCCTAGTTTGGGTTCAAGACGGGAGGCAAGCCCATTTCCCACAATAAACACCCCTCCAATAAGACTAACCAATCCCTACCTTAGGTGTTTAGTCTGACCAGAAAAGAAGCATCGTGACTCTATAGACTTGATGCCAAAAATACCCAACTCGGGACGATGCTCCCACTAAGCTTGCTCGAAATTATAATGAGAATACCGAGATCCAAATCACCATGCTTACCGTAGAGTACTCCACCGCGAGTTGCACTCACACAAACACCAACTAGGCTTACACCTTACAAAGGTTTAGCTCCACAAGCCAAATCCAACCGATGGGCCCACCCCCATATTCACCCATAACACCATAGGAGGGGATTACCGTGAAAAAAAAAGTTGGACAAAAAAAAAATCAAAAGTCCAAGGAAAAAGCGAAAGGCCAAAACAAAAGAGCTGGCCATGATCAACATCCCTCGACCAGATACGGTCAATCCCTTGACAGGAGCACGGTCGACTCAACTGAAGAATCCCATGATCGGGGCTAAGAGGTCAACCCAAAAAAAACAAACAAACAAAAAATTCAAATACCCATGACCGTGGTCAACGGTCAGCTCAGTGAAAGTCCCTTGACCGGGGTACGGTCAATTCAAAAATTACCGATGCCCATACCATCAAATAGGGGAGAGACAATCAAGCTGGTCAGCTAATACCACATCTAGCCTTCCCACATTACAAAGACCTTCCCGAGACCTAAGCTATGAGACAGCCCAGAATTTTGAGGATTCTAGCTCCATAGGATACACCCTAACCATTAGGGCCAGACATGGAAACCAGATCCCGCATCATCAAACCTGCCCAATCGAAGTCCGAGTCATTTTTACTCGACTTCCCCCTTTCCTACCACATTACAATACCTTACCCTCGAAGCCTTAGCTCCACAAAATCGAGCTCCAGATTTCGAAACATCAAAGCCACTTATTGCCTAGCACCACATTTCCAAAAACATCCAAACCAGTTACCAGCTCCAAACACGGGAACTCAACCTGCGGTCGGCATAGAACATGCTCAAATAGTTCACACCACCTCTGGGGGCTACCCGGAGAACGCTCACAGTCACGGGATCAACATCCTAACTGTTCCAGCCCTTTGATCAAGACATCATTGGGAACACACCTAGTCTACACCATCGCTATGACTAGTTACACACAAAGCCCTAATAAACTAGGCACAATAATATATCTTCCAATCCACTGAACTACGGCTTGGTTTGATTTCACTACACGTGAATACGTAGGCAGCCTTTCAACAAAGGCACAACCACCCACATTGACACAAATTCAGAAAGCACCATCATTCCTATCATGACACTGTCATGTCTCAACAGCTAGCTTTGTCGTCTTGGGGGCTTCTCTTAGGCAGAAAACCTCCATCCACTCACATAATCCAAATGACTTTCAAAATTTAGCCTCCTTTCAATAGTGTGTCCTAGTACTCGGCCCAGTCGAAGACAAGAATCCGTCAGGGACTCGAAGTGACACCCACTTTGGGAATGTACCCCAAAACCAAAAATTCAAAAGAGCACTAGGCTGCAGCATTGCTAATACTAAGTCTTGTCATGCAGAAACAGTCTCATTACAGGCTACTGCAATTCCCCTATATCACATCCTTCCCATTTTGATGTTCGACCGTGTTGCCACTCGCCTAGGCTATGGATTAGCGCAGCTTAAGAGTCTTGTCGTCTTAGGTGGCCCACCCCCCTACCGAGTCACAGTCCAACCCCTTCAGGATTCTAAGTCGTGTCTGTCAACTCGTCTTGTCACGTCTAGAGTCGAGTCTGTCGGTATGTCTCTCTTTTCAAATCCTTGCTTTGAAATTTGCAAAACTTAGCCATTTGAGAAAATCCTTTTCGACAAGGTCAAATTTCGGTCTATTTAAACTGCAAATTTCTTTTCTACCCCTTTCAATTTTGAAAACCTATCTCCTAGCACGTGAGTTGCTTTCAGGACTTCGATTTCAAAATGAAGCAAAAACCATTTTCTCCAGCGCAAGCCAGTCTATAGATGCTAACTGCATTTCCTGTATGCTATCTTGCTATATACTATGCCTGCTATTTCTGCCTATGTATCTAACATTTCAGGTGCCAACTAGTGCTTCCCAACGAAACAACAAAGGCGGTGTTTCTCCTGGAATGCTACATCCAAGATGTGATGTGTCGGCATACGGGTACACCTATGACTTCAAAGACAAGTTTGACTCCCCACGGAGCTATCATCATCAAGACAAGTATGACCCTTTTCTTATGGCTGGCGAGCCCTTCACGCGAGTCTAATGGACTATAAACGACCCGACCGGAAGGCTGCCAGGTCGTAATCCTCGATTGGCCTGGTAGCTACTCTGACTTTCGCCTTGTCCAAGCCTCAGTCAGAGTGGGGGCTCTGTAGACACCCGCATTTTGCCTGCTAGTGTCTATAGCAGTTCCCGACAAAACACCCGATGATGATCGGACGTAAACGTGTCTTAATACGCTCGAATACGGACTCGGAATCAATAGTATCCGACGTGGGCATTTAGCGGAGTGCAAATCTCTCAAAACCGACCTCAAATCCAGGCCCAGTGGGTCGTTACCAATAAAATGAGACTAATTTGGGTCAAAACCGACACCAGAGATAAAACCCGTCTTTTAGCGACCGGGTCAAAACCCGGTCAAAGACGAACCCGTCTCACAAATCAGCAAAATTCAGCTTCTCGAAACTGGCGCACAATTTAAAATTCAAATTAATCAATCAAAACAACAAAATCAATTCTTTCCTATTTTGTCTCGATTTTCTTGACCCACTCGATCGAGTGGATTGACCCACTCGGTCGAGTGGAGCGCCAAAAACCAGGTTTGGCCCGTTTGCAAGGGCACTCGATCGAGTGCACTAGGGCCACTCGATCGAGTGACCCTAGGTCGGGGGGTGAAGCCTATAAATACCCCCTTAACCCCATTCATTTCAAAAAAAAGCTTTTTCCATGCATTCTTAGTCTACACTTTCTACCCTAGTCCTACCATACTACACTACACTACAAGCCCTTAGCAACCCTAAGCAATACACACAAAAACCGAGTCCTTCGTCCCTCGAAAACCGACGAATCATCCATTACACATACACATACACATACAATCAAAACTCGAGATCAAAACTCGCCAAAGACCCGAGAGCATCCTCTCCCTAACCAAACACACCCTAACTCACCCTACATATCTCGACACTCCCGCGCACACGCCGCTACCACGAGTTCGTTTCTGAGGCCATTAAGCATGTAGGTTGAGGGTGTAATTCAAATCCCGACATCTCTTTCTCCTTTCTTCTTTTTTTGTTTCTTTTGTATATATATTTGTATTATCATTATTGTAGACACCCGCATTTTGACCGCCAGGTGTCTATGGCAGTTTCCAAAAAACACCCGATGATGATTGGACGCTAACATGTTTCTACGCGCTCGGATACGGGCTCAAATCCATTAATCGTTGGCTAACACACTTACGGAGTACAAACCTCACCAAACAGACCTCAAATCCAGGCCCAGTGGATCATTCCGAGTCAAACAAGACTAATTTGGGTCGAAACCGACACCGGGAATAAAACCGACTTTTAGCGACCAGATTAAAACCCGGTCAAAGCCGTTTTCGAGTAGCTCACCCACGGTCCGCCTCCAAACGGGCCATCAAATCAAGTCCGTCAAGGCACAAAACCCTAGACACCAAGGTGCCCTATCTTTGCCTATATAAGCAACCCCATGCAACACAATTACACAACCTCTCACAACCCTAAAAACCCTAGTACACTCTAGGACAATAAACTTTTCACCTCTTACAAAAAACCCTAATCTTTTACAACCCTAGCAAGCTACACAACCCTAATCCGACGCATCTACAACAAACCCTAGAAAAACCATAGGAAAACCGACTTTAGCAAACCCTAAACCTAGTTTTAGGAATTCCACCCGAGCCACCACAACTTAGCCTCCATACACCTCGAAGACTCCCGTGTGGTAGCCACGCTTACGAGCCTTAGTCCGAGACAGAAACATGTAGGTTGAGGGTGACAAACCTCCTTCTTCTTTCTCTCCTCTTTTCTCCGTTTATTATTATTATTATTATTATTATTATTATTATTATTATTATTATTATTATTATTACTACGTTGTTGTTGTTGTTGTTGTTATTATTATTATTATTATTATTCTTATTCTTATTATTATTATTATTATTATTATTATTATTATTATTATTATTATTATTACTACGTTGTTGTTGTTGTTATTATTATTATTATTATTATTATTATTATTATTATTATTATTATTATTATTATTATTATTATTATTATTATTATTATTATTATTATTATTATTATTATTATTATTATTATTATTATTATTACGTCTGTTACTATTATTATTATTATTATTATTATTATTATTATTATTATTATTATTATTATTATTATTATTATTATTATTATTATTATTATTATTATTATTATCGCGCATTCATCGTTCTTCCTCGTTTTTTTCGCTTTTTTATTATTTTAGTCCTCGCATCATAATATCTATATCTTTAGTATTAAAACATTAAAATACTCATTGATTTGTGTCGAGTAAGAAGGATATCGGGATAAGAAAACACGAACATACAAGTGTACTGCACACAGCGTTGACGGTCGCTTATCCCGGTACCCCGATTATTTGATTATTGAGATGAGTCAACTTAAACAAGATTTCGTTATTATTTCTCGTTATCATCATCAATTTTGCATCCATCAATTTCTTTAAACATCAATTTTAACAAGGGTCGAAATCCGTTGACACGGATCCGACATCACAATCCCTAGGGATTTATTTCGATGTCGGAGAAGTCTAGGGAATCAAGCTTTTTTATTTATTTATTCGAATAAAGCATCGATTTTGGATTCGATACCAATTCCATAATTGGATATCGAATCTAACAATCAAGTCATATGAATTAATTAACGTGATTTACTCATATCACGATAATTAATTTAAAACGACTAAAACCAATTTATTTATTTTTCTATTTCACTCTAATATTCCATATCGATTCAAATAATCGAATATGGGATACAACGAGTACTCCAAATTTAGAATCGGGTATAAATTCAACAATATTTATATTCGGTTCAACAAAATTCGCGGTTTATAAAAAAACCAAGTCGAACATAAATTATGCAATATTTATGTCTGATTCGGTAAAACCGTCGAATTATCAAAAATCAAAAGCAATTTCAAAATCAATAATAAAATTGCAAACGAACAAAGTTCGCACAGGTGCCACTCGACTGAGTGCCTTAGTCACTCGATCGAGTGACACCCTAAAATCGAGTCAGGAAGCTAATTATGACCACCACTCGATCGAGTATCACAGTGACTCGGTCGAGTGGCCATGTACTCGACCGAGTTGGTCAATAACTCGGCCGAGTACGGTCATAAACGCAAAACAGAAATCTTTTTTTAAGGTCTACTCGATCGAGTCTATTGACCATTCGATCGAGTGACCTCATAACGACTCAAGCACGGGTCGTACATTATTCTATTTTTCAAACTCGATAGTATTTTACGACTTAGGTCAACATGTGCATAATTAATCACGTGTATACTATCTTTTCAAATCATGCATCCTCATATTTGCATCTTTTCAATTCAATTCAATATTTGCAAACCGTTATTATTCGTTTCTTTACATCGTTTACTAACGCGTTTTTTTTGTTTCTTTTGTCAATTTAATTACTATTCGTTTATTATACTAAATGAACCCGCATGCTAAAATACAACTTTGACGTTAATTTTAGTTGCATTAAATTGACTTAGAAACCCTTTCAATTCCATTCGCATGTTTAGGAAAAATAAATCTTTGCATATCATTTTCCCGTTTTACTAGCACGCGTATTAGAAAGTCATTCGAGTTCTTAGTAGAGGCCGCTAAAGTGCTGGCGGGGTTGGGTGTCCTTTGTGGGCTTCCCAACACGTACCCTCACCCCTTACTCAGAACCTCGGTTTCCGGATGCCCGAAACCGTTGGCGCACGAGAGTCATTCAATATACGATTAACCGCTCAAGTCGGCATCTATATCGATATGCAAAGGGACGAGCCCAATAAACTCTGACATCGGAAATGGGCCGTATTTTGTATACGGCCCACTACGACATAGAGTGGGCTCGAATGGTTCCGAATAACCATAAAATTCTGTGGCGACTCCACATAGACCTAAATTTCATTTCGATCCTTCTCATATGGAGATTCATTCGCCTACCCAAACCCGCGCGTGGCCGCGTCGGGGTGGACCTATGTCATGTCCACAATTTGGCGACTCCGCTGGGGATTAACTGATGCGTGACTTACCATCGGCATCCTCAGGGTGAGACTCGAATAGAAATCGTTTGACAAATACAATACGCGTGTTAGTTCTACGGTTCATGCATAACCCATATTTTCCCGGGCCGGTACTCGCGACCGACGTCCCACTATACCGTCGATGTACTCCAATATGGATATGTTGAAAGGTGTCCATAGTCGATTCAAGTGGGTTTCGCGGCATGTTCTAAGATCAACTCGACTTAGGAAGCTTGTCCCGATCAACGTCTAGACTATGTACACTGGTATAGACCCCTTATAGACCGACCGAGACTTAGTATAGAGCATACATGGCGTCGTTATAATGCTTGTGTGACTACGTGCTACTTGGTTTCCGAGTCGTTTTCAAAAAACCGTCAACTTTTCAAAATTGCATCCTTTTCAAACTATTCAATTTCAAAACCCGGGACACATACCGAATTTAGGACTTATGATTTTACTCAAAATAGCCTATTTTCTAGACGATATGCTGCCCGATTCAAAACTCGAAAATACTTTCGAACTTTCAAAACCCGTGGCCCAATGACTTTTCGTCCTCTTTTTCGGAAATTTGGGCCATTCACCGAGTCCACTCGGTCCTTTTTCAAAAATCATCAATTTTCAAAACCTTCCACTTCTAGGACTTCCCGTATTTAGCAGTGTCGGGTCGAGTCTTAAGTTGTCAAGGTCCTTAGCGTCGAAACTATGTCGATCTTACATCACGAGTTTCTTCCCTATCCCAGTCCGCCTTATTAGACTAAGGCAAGGCCCACCTACGTAGGACATACTCCTACAAGGGAGGGCCCGTCTACACAATCGAGTCTAAAAGTATGGGGATGTCTCACGTGGACCTTCTTTCGAATAGGACTCGGCCCACATGCCGAATTCTAAGGGAGGCCCACCTTGCACAAGTCACCCGTCCAGGTGTCTTTTCCGAGTCAACCTTTTACAAGGCATAGCCCTATAACAAAAGGTTCGGGGTCCTTACGTCTAAGGGTCACTTGTCCGACACTCGAGTCTTAACAAAATTATCGATCCCACTTGGGGGCTAACCCTTAGCAGAGCGATCAATCACGATTGCTCTAAGGGTCATGTCTTACACGTGTCTCACGTAACCCACTTTCGAGTCACTTAAGATGCCACACCATCTAAGTCCTTAGTCTCACATCGGAGGCTATTCTCCGACGGAGTGACTAATCACAGTCACTCCGAGAATCGTACCCTACACATTTGTCTTAGGGGAGTCTAACCCGAGTCAAACTAGAGTCGTCTCTCCTCCTGCGCTATTTCCTATGCCTTGGTGAGTTGGAGTTCCGAAGCAACTTTTCTGATTACGTGGTGTTCTTACAGACAGGCCACCCGAAACCAGATACCAACGCAAAATGGACGATTTGAAAAATGCTCTGGCCAAGATCGAGACTCAACTGGCCGCCATCCAGGCTAACCAAGCAACGATAGTCACCCGCCTAAGTGCCGTGGAAAAAGCGGCCCCAGTCGAAGGAGCTGAGCCCAATGGGCCCATGGCCGAATTGGTCAGTATCGTTCGTAGGCTCGAGGAACAAGTTCACCTATCAACGAACAACTCGATCCACACCGAGAATGCTCGTATTTATTCACCTCTGGATAACGAACTTCCTGCTAACCTCAACTTAACGGGACTTCCTATGTTTGAGGGTACCGAAGACCCGGTCCACCACATCCGGGCTTTCAAAGACTTCATGGCGGTGAAGGGTGTGAAGTCAACTATGTTCAAGCACTTGTTCCCTTCTTCCCTGGAGAAACACCCCAAAGCCTGGTACTACAGGCTCGATTCCAAGAAATACCCGACTTGGGATGACGTGGCAACGGAGTTCGCTCGGAACTACGCCGATAATATCGAGATCCAGACTACAATGCGTACTCTGGAAATCATGGCCCAAGAGCCCAAAGAAGGGTTCACTAAATATCTTCAAAGATGGAGGGCCGAGAGTGTAAAGTTGGTAAACAAGCCCAACGAGAAGACACTAGTGGAGGCATTCATCAACAACCTCCTACCTTCTTAATAATTGATGTGTAATTGTTGTTCTTTTGTGTTGAACGTGAAGGTCTATTTATAGGTGAAAAGGTTTAGGAGAAGTATCTTGCTTAGACAACAAGAAATACCGGTTTAGATAGGAAACGTAAGAGTTTGAAAGGGAACGAAAATCCCGTTTCTTGGTGGGGAAGCCGAGTATCTCGGCTGTTTTGGGGAGCTTTGGTCGAGTGTTTGAGCTCGGTCGGTGAATTGTTTTGGTTTTCGGATAGAATTTCTACTTGAGATCGAATTCTATCCTTGAATGGATTTATTTAATATTTTCGAAGCTGATTTTTCGTAGTAGTTGAGTCCAAACCGGACGTGTGGTGTCACGGCTGGTTCGTGTGACTCGGGAAAAAATATCTTTGACCGGGTTTGACCCGGTCGCTAAAAGATGGTTTTGCCCCTGGTGCCGGATTCGACCCAAATAAGTCTTATTTGACTCGAAACGACCCACTGGGCCTGGATTTGAGGTTGGTTTAGTAAGATTTGTACTCCGTAATAAGCCCAAGCCAAATGTCCATGATTTTGAGCCCATATCTGAGTCCATCAAAGCAGGTTTGCGTCTGATCATCATCGGGTGTTTGGCGGAAACTACTATAGACACCTGGCGGTCAAAATGTGGGTGTCTACACATCACCTTGTTATAATTTTTTACTTAAGTGTATAGTCTTAAGAACTTTTTTAGGCCTCAAGATTTTTGTTTGATAAAACTTTATAATTTTTCAAATGTGTGATAGTTTTAAAGTTTATAGTCTAATGAAAAGATTCAAAATATTTTTGGTTAATATGTAAGAGCACGTGATTATCTTATTTATAATATAAAGTTTCATCACCTTATTATAATTTTTCGATATGAGATTATTTTTACTAAGTGTGTGGTTTTATTAAGAGACTTTTTAAGACATAAAAACTCTTAAAAGATTGATATTCATTACCTTAATATATTTGTGAGGGGTATTTTAATGAAACGAGGCAAAAAAAATAGTGTGTGTTTTAAGACTCAAAAGAGAAGGTATAATTTTTCGATGTGGGATAATTTAATTTTGAGTGATATCTAAGAACAAATAATTAGTCTTATTTATAATATAGAAATCAATCATTGATAAGTGTAGTTTGTAGTGCCTATTTTGTTGTATTTTGGTCCCATTTTCCTTGTGGAATCGCTCCTTAGGAGCGATTTATGGGCTACTCATGCTTCCTTTAGTTTGTTTTAGGTTCCCGAGACCATTCGAGAAGAGTTGGAGCGATTCCGACTCGATACATACACTTTTTGGAGCCAACGAAGCGAAGGAACGATCACTCGATGCCTTGGATTCGATCCCGAGACCTTGGGACCCATTCCCGAGCACCTTAGGCTCGATCCCGAGTCCCGAGAATCGATGGGAAGCCCATGAGAAGCAAGGAGGGACCAAAAAGATCATAATGGAGGCCTACAAGGTCCTTCCCGGATGGGATAATGCCTTCCCGACTGGGAACGAGGTTGCAATTGAAGATGCTACTGGTTTGGGTCCTTCCCGACCGGGAAGGGGGGCTTCCCGGCCGGGACCACCTCTTCCCGACCGGGACCACCACCGTCCCGGCCGGGAAGGCCCAGCTGCAACCCGCGTTAACTTGTTTCATCTCCTTACTCATTGTAACCCTATATATACACTTCCTCTTCTATTCTTATGGGAGGTTCTTCATGTTCTTGATTACCCACTAAACCCTAGACTATTTTAGCATAGATTAGCATAGATTAGTGTAGATTAGTTCTTAGTTAATCGTTAATCTTAGATTAATCCTTGTATTAAGGGAATTTTTGAAGAATCTAACCAGGATTGACAACCTTAGGTGATGTATTTGGGTTTTTTCTTTTATCCAAGTTTTCATTCTTCCATTAATCTTGTTAGTAGGTATAATCTTCTTTTCCCTTCTCTTAATCTTGTTTTATCATCCAAGTTTTAATCTTTGTTCATTGTATTGTTCATAGTTCATTGTTTTCACTAGTTTCTTTATGTATGTTTTGATTCTTATGTTGATTTCTCTTGTTAGTGTTAGTTTTAGCATAGATATGTTTGAGTAGACTCTTGCTAGGGTTATTAGGGTGATTGGTTGTGATTGAGGATGATTAGGGTGAGATGGGTGGTACTAGATGTTGTTTTTGTTGTTTCCCATTTAACTTGCACTCCACAAGTTCGATGAAATGCTTGTGAGACTAGAGACGATCAATCCTTGTTTTTCTTGCATATTTTCTTGTATGTGTGTGTTTGGTGGGTTGGTTTGGTTCCCTCATTACGTAGAGAGAGCCCGATGAGGACGACCCCTAGGTCGATTACGTAGCGAGAGCCCGATCGGCGGTACCTAGGCTACGAAAGCATGCTAGTGACCCCGTCTTTCCCCTTTTTGTCTCCTTTGCACCCATGAACCCGACCTAACCCTAGTTTTCCTTCTTATTGTTATCCTAGCTTCCATTAGTCGTTAGTTACTCGTTTTTCTTTCTTTTCCTGGTTTTAGACCTTAGCCTAGTCCTTAGCCATCACCCTAGATTAGCTTGTCTCGAACCTAGTCCTAGAACGTAGCACCCATTAGTCCGAACGCATTTCCGTCCCTATGGATTCGACCCGACTTGCCCTAGCTACCCTAGTTAGGTTAGTTGGTTATTATATGACGGTGGGGATCCGCGACAAATCCCGACCATCAAATTGGCACCGTTGCCGGGGACGGCGTAGTTTAGACTTTTGTTTGCTTAGTTGTGGACTTTGTTTTTGATTTTTGTGTTTGCCTCTCCTTGTGTATCTCCTTTCTATTTCTTGTGTGCTATTATCTCTTCCTAGTGCCTCAAAAGCACTAGGCTACTAACGTTTGCTCAAGTGCTTTTACTTCATCCTGGGTATCAAAGCAACGTTATGGAAATGGCACGTCCTAGCTTCCATCAATCGTCACGGAGCAACTATGGGGCAAATGGCCAAGTCCCAAAATTTCACCAACCATATCAACCTCATCAACAATCTTACGAACGCCCTTAATATGGTTATCATGAAAGTTGTCAAGGATCACTCCAACATCCTAACAACTACCAAACACCCTTATATAACCCACAACCAGAAATCCCCGACTTTGAGACTTGTCAAATGTTGGTCCAAATGCAAAAGAGTCAACAAGAGGCGATAATGCTATTGCAAAAGGGTCAACATGAGATGATGATTTTAATGCAAAAGAGTCAACAAGTGATGATGACTCAAATAAAAGGGGTCAAAGAGGAGCTTAGGGCCCAAATAGAAGTGCAAGATGCTCGAATCAATGCACTCATGGCTCGTATCACGATGTCGGCCACTCGAGCTCCACGACTTGTTGAGGAAGGTTCATTTGGGCAAGAAGGTCGGGTGTCTCCACAAGAAAGTTAACCAGATCGTGAAGCTACAAATGAAGAAGAGGGGGTCAATCAAGAGATCATTGTTGAGTGTTGCTTGGATGGTGAAGATATGGGAAGAATAGAGGAAGTTGAAGCTTCAAGGGTCGACAATGAGGAGGGGTGTGAACATGATTCTGAAGGTAACTCTTGGGTAGCCAATGTATTGGCTATTAAGTTGGATTTGTTCGAATTTCTTCGTGATGAACCGGATCTTGACAATCCAAGCCCAAGTGAAGAGATGACCCCTAGAGACCAAATCGGCAAGGCGAGTGAAAAGGAACGTAATACTTGGGAGAAAGAAGTAGATGCCTTAGAACTCGCCTTTAATGGGAAATTGGAGGAGCCAATTGCCTCCAATGAAGAAAACTTGATGCCTTCTCCTTCTCTATCGCACTCGATTTCTAGTCCCTTGTTCTTTGAGACGATTGATGAAGAGGATCCTTGTCGGGCGGTGGAAAAGAGCTCTACTCTCGACCCCGTAGAAGAAGCAACATCCCTAGGGTGTGATCTCCCACATCATAACACCGAGCATGACTCTAGACCACTATACCTACCGGATGGTCATAAGAGTCGTTGCTATCATGGTTCGGAAGACCCGGAAGATCACGAGAACCCCGAGCATAATGAAGATGATTGCTTCTTGCCTCCGACTTGGAAGCTCTTGAATGTGGCTAGGCTCGGCCATGTGAGCTTAAATGAAGATGTTGCTAGGGCATTTGACTTACTTCTTCGAGCTCTTGATGGCTATGGAGGTGTAGTTGGTGAGAGTACCTTAGTGTAAATATATTTTCCCTTTTATTTAGTGCTTGTATTTGTGTTTATGTTTGTTTAGGTACTTTGATTTCTAGGATTGATGTTTTTGTGAAATTCTTGATTATTTGGATTGTTGATGAGCGATGTGAGGGAGGGAATTTGATGTTGTATTTGAGCTTATTGTGATAGGTGTGAAGTGAAGGTGATTCCTAGAGAGGAATGACTATTGATAGGGCATGGATTGAGAGTAAGGGAATCAGGTTTTTAAGCTTTGGATGAGCTTTTTGGGGTTATGGAGGTCATGAAGACTCTTCCCGGGCGAGAAGAAGGCTTTCCGACTGGGAAGGGTGAGGCATCCTGACCGGGAAGGAGCCATCCCGATCAGGATGAGGGTGCAAAAATTGGAGCTTTCTGTGGAGCCATCCCGACCGGGACGAGAGCTTCCCGATCGAGATGAGAGCTTCCCGATCGGGACGGGTGTGTCATCCCGACCGGGACCATCCAGCTCGACCGGGATGGTCCCCTTCTCCTCTTTTGGCCTCTTCTTCATCATGTGAGCCCACCCTACCATTTTATACCCCCTCCCAACCTCCCTACTTACCCTTGCACCTATCATACGACCTTACACTTCATATGCATAGCCTCACCTCATCTTACCTTCACTACATACCAAGCCTAACATCAAATCCCACCCCCTTCTACCATTGCAAGCTTAATACTTCAACCATGCGGGCCTATCAAGATTGAAGAGGAATACCAATGACGAAGACAAGCTATGTGCCGATATTGAACTGAGGCGATGGAGTGAGTGAGTTGCTAACCGATGGGTACGACAACTATCCTTTCTTTTCCGTCTTTTATCGTTTGTCTTCCTTTGTTTGTCCCCTTCCCCTTTTACACTTATGTGTCATGGTGGCCTTCGGGGCCTTGGTAGCTATTGCTCCCGACTCTCGATGATGTGACTACATTGAGAGTCATTTCAAAATCCAAATTTACAAGTTTTTCAACCCTTTTTTGTAGGATTTAGTCGGATTTAGGCGGAATCCGGGCTAGGTGACTTGATTACACCTAGTCCTCCCCTCCCATTTCCTTTTATTTCCTTCTTTTTATTTCTTCCCCCATCCATATCTTTTCTTGTCTCGGCCCAGGGTGACTTGACTACACCCCGGCCGGACACGCTCTACCCTTTCTTCACTTTTCTTTTTGATTTTTAGCTTTATTTTCGTAGTTTCTTTTCTTTTCTTTTGTGTCTCCACACACTACGATCGATCATGAGGACATTGCTCAGTTTAAGTGTGGGGGAGCGATATTCTAGTGTAGCTTAGTTGATTTTCGTAGTCTTTTCGAAAAATCTTTAAAAACCCTAAAAATTTGAAAAATTTCACAAAAATCAAAAAGATTTTCTTTTCTTTTTTGTGTGTTTTCCTTTTGTGTCGTTGTGTCGTATATTTGTTTTTTTGTGCGTGTTTGCCTCCCTTTTTCCTTATTGGTTGCTTAATCACCGCTAGCTTTGGAGAGCTTTCAAGACATCCGGTAACATCTCTTCACCCCTTTTTCCTCTTTGCCCTTGTAGAGTTTGGAGGAGATTTGTGATGTTGTGTGCTCGGGTGGAGCTTTGTACATATTTGTGGTTGATTTGGTGATTTGTTTGGAAGTTCGGGGTGGTGTTTGTTTTGTTTATGTGTTTGTTTTATCTTGTTTTGTTTTGTTGCCTTTTGTCTCTTTTCCTTTTGTTTTCGTCGTGTCTTTGTTTTGTGTGTGTAGTTGTGTCTAGTGTGTAAAGAGGTTTTCGAAAACCCGGTTTTAAGGCTAGTGTGCAAGTGTTTACTTTCCCTTTCTAGTAGTATGAATCGAGTCTTGGACTTTAGTCTAGTAGAATGACCCTAAATCAATGATTTCGTTGGTCCTTTACCTTGAGTCCACCTAGCTTACTAGGGATTTACTACGGGATTTGCATTTTGACCATTATGACCACCCACGGTGTGAAAAGGCCTTGGTTGTTGAGTCTCGTCCCTTAGGTGACCGTGTTTGGGATTGTTTGACTAGTCCAGGTTCTCCCCTTTTTGTGAGTATGAAGGGAAGACGTCGTCCCGACATACCCATTCCCCTACCTCCTACACACATCCACAAAATAAAGTTGCAATTTGTTGAAATCTTTTTTTCTTGTTGCAAAAAGAAATGCCTACACTCAAATCAAGCCAAAAAGGGCAAAGAAGAGAAAAAAGAAAGAAAATGAAAGAAAGAAGAGATTTAAGAAAAAGAAAAGGCACAAAAAGCCAAAAAGAAAATAGAAAAGAAGAAAAAGAAATGACATGGCAACAAACAAAGCAAAAATGCAAAAGAAAGAAAAATGCCAAAAAGAAAATCGTCTCACAAAAAAGATCTTAACATCTCAAAATAAGCCTTTTACCGACTATTGCCGTGAAGAGCCTACCAAAGGACCGAGTCCCTAGGAAGGATGATAGCGGTAATGGTCGGTCCTCCCTCATTTTGCAATAATATCCACCTTTTTACTTGGACTAGTTAGGCGGTTCTGGGCATGGGACGACCCTCTTGGCTCATCGCTAAAGGGGGCGGGGTCTCACTTACCTACAGTGACGACTAACGCCGTGGTTCATCCCTTTTCCATCCCGCCGATCATCTCGTAGTACGTTCTTAGAAGATTAGGAGGACCTAGGTAAGTTACCAACGTTTTTATTGCTTTGTTGTCATACTATTAGGGTTTAGTTCATCTCGATTTGTATGATTAGCTTGGGAACGTTGTCACTTGCCTCGAGTCCTAAACCGATGCTTCTTTCACCGCTTGTTTGAGGGAAGCGGTATTTGTTTTCTTTTGGGTGCAACCGATTATTTGTTTGTTTATATGTGTTTTGTGTCCGGTTGCATCCACGGTTTTGTCGCAAGACCTTACTTGCCTTGCGGAGTACACTTTTCCTCTAACTGTACTCGCGTGAGTTGAAAGGGCGTAGGGTGCGCTAATACCCACTCGGCTAGTTAGGTAGTTAGTATGTGCTTACTCGAGGGCGAGTAAGGGTTAAGTGTGGGGGAGTTGATAAGTGTAGTTTGTAGTGCCTATTTTGTTGTATTTTGGTCTCATTTTCCTTGTGGAATCGCTCCTTGGGAGCGGTTTATGGGCTACTCATGCTTCCTTTAGTTCGTTTTAGGTTCCCGAGACCATTCAAGAAGAGTTGGAGCGATTCCGACTCGATACATACACTTTTTGGAGCCAATGAAGCGAAGGAACGATCACTCGATGCCTTGGATTCGATCCCGAGTCCTTGGGACCCACTCCCGAGCACCTTAGGCTCGATCCCGAGTCTCGAGAATCGATGGGTGTAGACACCCGCATTTTGACTGCCAGGTGTCTATGGTAGTCTCCAAAAAATACCCGATGATGATCGGACGCAAACGTGACTTGGTATACTCGGACTTGGGCTCGGAATCAATAATATCCGACATGGACTTTTAGCGGAGTAAAAATCTCACAAAACAGACCTCAAATCCAGGCCCAGTGGGTCGTTCCGAGCAAAATAAGACTAATTTGGGCCAAAACCGACACCAAAAATAAATCCCGTCTTTTGGCGACCGGGTCAAAACCCGGTCAAAGACGAAACCGTCTCACAAATCAGCCAAATTCATCCTCGAAACTGGCGCACAAATCAAAATTCAAAAATAAAACAAACAAATCAATCAAGGATAATCCTTCCTATTTTATCTCGCCTAATTGATCCACTCGATCGAGTGGATTGACCCACTCGGTCGAGTGGAGCGCCAAAAACCGGGTTTGGACCGTTTGCAAGGGCACTCGATCAAGTGCACTAGGGCCACTCGATCGAGTTCCCCTATGTCTTGGGGAAAGGCCTATAAATACCCCATCAACCCCATTCATTTTGACAGATTTTTCCTATGGTTTTTACCTACATTTTCAGGCCTAAGTCACCTATACACTCTACACTACGAGTCCTTAGCAACCTTAGGCAAATACACACAAAAACCGAGCCTCCCGTCCCTCGAAAAACCGACAAAACACACACACACACACACACACACCATAACTCGCGTACATCCTCGATACTCCGGCGTCCCGTCGCTATTTACGAGTCCATCTCCGAGGCCTATACCTAGCATGTATGTTGAGGGTGTCCTAAACCCCATCTCGATCTCTACTATCTCGTCTCATTTTCATTTATTTTATCGCATTTTGTATTGTAATCATATCGATCTAGTAACACTAACACTTTCATATTTGCACATTTTCGTTTTGTTTCTTTATTACTAACGTTATTATACCTCGTATATATACTCTAGTATCAAATTTCTGTTTCAAAAACTTTTCACTATGATAATTGCCTAAGGTCCGTCTAATCCCTTTACGAGCAACTACGGAGGTGGAGCCCTTTCGAGGAGCCCCGCCCCAATGTACTCAAGGGCGTGACGTGATCGCAATCGGTCATAGTTGAACGCATTTGATCCCATTTCGATAATTAGTGCGGAACCCGTTGACACGAAAACCGACATCACATAACCCGAAAGGGTTAGGTCCGATGTCGTGACGTAGAGGGATGCATTTCGTCATTAATTCAAATTTTCTAGTCTAACAAAAACGTTTTCATAAAAAGTCCGATAACGGTATTATAATCGTTCATACACGATTATAGTACCGGAGGCCAAGTTAAATACAAATCGTGCGATATTTGTATTTGGTTTGGCCGACCATCGATTTTAAATCAAAAATGAAACGAGTTACCACTCGTACAGGGGCTACTCGACCGAGTACGTAGGCTACTCGATCGAGTAGCACCCAAAAAACTGGGCAGTAGCTACGTAAAGGACGCACTCGACCGAGTCAGGTCGCGACTCGATCGAGTGGGTCCTGTAACCCAGAAAATCGAGAGCCTCGACACACATTTCGAGGCTCGACCTTTTACGACTTTAGTCATCACGTGTAAAGACCATCACGTGACCCTCCCATTTTCAAAACCTATGCACGTCACGACACGTAGAACGAATTTGACTGATCTTCTTCGAAGTGATAAGTCGGGACAAGACTACGGGACGTGGGATCGGGCTAGCAAAACACCACAATCCCATGTTTCCGTCCTTCGTTTAGTACACAACATAATGAGTATTTAACCGGAGTTAGTCCATCTACATATTTCGCGGTCTAGTTTACATACGGGTCCGTTTCTATCATTATATTGCCTTTTATTATTTCGTTTATTATTTTTATGTATCGTTGTATTGTGAATTGCGGGTTGTATTTCCGTCCGTGTAACTTGTACGTTATTTATTTCCTTTCGAGCTTTATTTATTTACTTGCTTATCGCTTTATAAATGAACCTCACATGCTAAATCATTTCGACCATAATCAAGATGCATTAAATGACGTAGTTCACATACTATTCACATGCTTAGCCCGAAAACGCTGTTTGCATATCATTTAATTATTTTACTAACGCGCGTAAACGAACACGAACGATGTCTTAGTAGAGGCCGCCATGTGCGGGCGGGGTTGGGTGTCCTTAGTGGGCTTCCCAATACGTACCCTCACCCCTTACTCAGAACCTTTGGTTTTCGGATGTCCGAAACCCTTGGCGCATGAGAGTCATTTTATATACGAAAGCCGGTGTAAACGGTATCGATATAACAATGCAAGGGGACGAGCCCCATAAACTCTGAATCGAAGTGGGCTGACTTTGTGTGTAGCCCATGACGACATAGAGTGGGCTCGTATGGTTCCGAATAACCACAAAATTCGGTGGCGACTCCATTTTGACTTAAATTTCGAACCCGAGAATAATCTTACCACGAGATTCATTCGCCTACCCAAACCCGCGCATGGCCGCGTCGGGGTGGCCTGGACCTACGTCATGTTCACAATTTGGTGACTCCGCTGGGGATACCTGATGTACCACATGTCATCGGGGTTCCCATGGTGAGACTGGAAGAGAAATCGTTCGAATATTAGTGTGCGCGCATTTTTTTTTTGGTAAAATGTAAATATATATTGAAATCTCAATGCAACCAAATACAATCAGTTTCAAACAAGAACACAATTTCTCACTCCCTATATCTCTCTATTCCAATTAGTACGTAAGTGTCTAAGTTTACTTCTAACTCTATCCTCAACATTTCTCTTCAACTCTCCTATTAACACTTCCGGCCTCTTAAGGCTGCCTTCTTTCCAACATCTATTCCTTTCAATCCAAATGCCATATATGACCCCGCAGACTACTGCATAAATCCAATGCTTCCTGCACATTGATCTATCCCGTATGCTCGCACAATACTGCAGAATTCCTTGTTCCGGCAAATCAATTCTCACCCACGCCTTACAACCTGTGTACTTGAATGCTATATTTGCACTCAAAGTAAACATGCTGCAAAGTCTCCTCTTGCAAACCACATAAGTAACACACATTAGCCGTGATAACCCCAAACCGCATCAATCTATCCTGCGTAAGGAGCTTACCACACGCATAAATCCAAGTGATAAATCTATGCTTAGGAACAGTCTGAAAAAACGTGGATAATAACCTTCAAAATCAAAATCAAAAAACCCTACGTCCTTCTCTGGAGATTCCCGACGACATATTCTGCGATCTCCGGCGGCGCTGATTCACGACGATCACCGGCCCTGTCACCGACCAGGCTGGCGTTCGCCCTTCTCTGCGTGATTCGAGAATGAAACAGAAACTAGCGTCAGGCCCTAGAGGCGCTAGGGCAATGAAACCCGTCACCAAAAAAGCTAAAGAAGAACTGTTACGAAAGGTTGTCAAGAACTCGAAATTGGACGATGGCCCTTCATCCAGGCTGCACAATTCGGTAATTGAAATACCGGGTTTGAACTACGTCTCTGACTTGGAAGAGGAGGAGACGCCTGATGTTGTCCCGGAAACAGGGAGCGAAAAACCTGAGGATGCAGGGGGCTGGAAACAAAGGCAGGGGAAGCAAGTGGTCGATATGGAGGATGACGATGATATCCTACGTTTCTCAGAGGAAGATGTCGATGACGAGATTGAATATTGGAGCTCTGCTGTTTACTGCTTCATCATGGGTGCTAACCCACCTTGGGAAGTGATAGAGGGGTTTGTGAGACGAATTTGGAAAGAGCTTGGAATCGACAAGATTGCCTTCCTCCCGAATGGTATCTTCTTAGTCCGATTCAAGGACAAAAATGCTAAGGTAACAGTACTTGATCATGGACTATATATGTTTGACAATAAACCTCTCATTGTGAAAGAATGGACCCCGGATGCCATTCTAGATAAAAGTGATGTTCTTGAAGTACCGATTTGGATACAATTACATGACTTGCCCTTGAAATTTTGGGGGAGGTGTTTGCCTAGGATAGCGTCGCTTGTGGGTCCGTATGTCAAGTCTGACTTGGCTACGGAGGAACGGACTAGGCTTGGGTACGCTAGAGTCATGGTCATGGCAAAGGTGGGCCAAAAATTTAGGAATGAGCTCAAAATACTAGATGAGAAGGAAAATGTGATTGAAATTCGTGTCAAATATGAATGGAAACCTACGTGGTGCACGAAGTGCAAAGGGTATGGCCATGATAGTCGAGATTGTAAGAAGGATGAGTTGAGAAAGGCGAGGCTTGATTTGAAGCAAAAGAATAGTGAGGGGGGGCCGGGTCTAAAGTTTAGCCTGTGAGAACTCTTGGGGCGCCTACTTCTAAGGTTGTGCCGGGGTCTGTAAGCACCTCAGCTGCTGCTGATCCATTGCGGATTAAGCTGGGACAAGATGGTCCGATCAATAGCGTGGCGAAGCCTGCTCGAGGAGTAGTAGAAGGGGTTTCTTACGTTGACATGGTGTTGGGTTCTCCTAGGAAAGATGAGGCAGTGAGAAATGAAGGGGGGGTGTATGGAGTTAGTTGTCCATGGAGATACATAATATTGGGTTTTGGAATGTACGCGGAATGTGTAATATAAATAAGCAGCGTACTATTAGTGAGTTTATTAGAAAGCAGCAAGTAGATGTTTTTGGATTATTAGAGACGAAAATTAAGAATAAGGCTTATGCCAAGGTACACCAAAATTTGTTCTCTGACTGGAGTATTACTACTAATAGTCATTGTGATGAGGGGGGCCGTGTTTGGCTTCTTTGGAAACATGATAAGGTCAACTTGATGATACTCGAGTATACGGCTCAAAGTATTCACGTCAAGATAACTACTTCAGCGGGCAAGAATTATTTACTGACCCTCGTGTATGCTTATAATTCAGTGGCGGATCGGAGTACCCTTTGGCGTAAGATGGAATCCTACGCTTTTCAGGGTCCTTGGGTGGTCATGGGAGATTCTAACTGTGTTATTGATGGCCGGGAGAGACTCGGGGGAAATTCGTCGGATGAAGAAATGAACCAGTTTCGGGATTGCATAGCGAACTGTGAGATTGGTGATTTTCGTGCGAGTGGCTCGTGGTTCACTTGGAATAACAAACATAAGGTGGTGGAGACTAGAGTTTTTAGTCGAATAGATAGATGCTTGGTGAACGATGCCTTGGTCGGGTTATTTCCGGATGGGTCTGCTAATTTCCTTCCTGAAGGGACCTTCGATCATTGCCCGTGTATCGTCCAACTTGGGAATCCCCCGAGTAGGAGGAATAGACCGTTCAAGTACATGAATATGTGGAGCCGCTCTCCTGACTTTCTTAAATGTGTTGAGAATTGTTGGGATGGTGATATTGTAGGTACTAAGATGTTTCGTTTGGTCACCAACTTGAGAAGACTCAAGGCGCCTCTGAAAGGCCTGAACACCACGGCATTTGCAGACATAGAAACTCGATGTAGTGTCGCTGAATTGGAGCTACAGGAGCTGCAGGTCCGTATTCGGACAGATCGCTCTGACTCGTTATTGCAGGAAGAATCGATAGCGAATGACGCGGTCCGGGTCCTCCAAGCAGCTCGAGCAGACTTTTGGGCCCAAAAATCGAAACAAAGATGGGTCAAGGATGGTGATATCAACTCCACTTACTTTCATGGTGTTTTGAGAGCTCGACGGGCTCATAATGCCGTGGCCAAGCTCGAGGATGCCGAGGGAGTGGAATGCACGAGTAAATCTGAGATCGAGGCTGCGTTTTTGCGGTACTATCGGGCGCTTCTGGGTGAGTCTAAACCGGTTGAGCAGGTTTGTGTGGATACGGTGCGTTTGGGGAAGACTTGTACACCAGAACATAAAATTGCGTTACTGGCGTGTGTGACTGAAGCCGAAATCAAGACTGCCCTCCATGCTATTCATCGGGACAAGGCCCCGGGGCCGGATGGATTCTCGAGTCAGTTTTTTATTGATGCATGGGAGATCATTGGAGGAGATTTGGTTAGCGCGATCAGGACTTCTTCGTTTCAGGTAAGCTGCTGAAACAGCTGAACTGTGCTATCATTACTTTAATTCCTAAAGTGAACAGACCTCAGACTGTGAAAGAGTTTAGGCCTATAGCGTGTTGTAATGTGGTGTATAAATGTATTGCGAAGATAATTTGTTCGCGTCTAGCCAAGGTCCTCCCTCAGATAATCTCGCCTACACAGGGAGGATTTATTGCGGGCCGGAGTATTGTGGAGAATATTTTGATCTGTCAGGACCTTGTTAAGATGTATGGTAGAGGACGTGTGTCTCCGCGTTGCTTATTCAAGGTCGATTTACACAAGGCTTATGATAGTGTGGAATGGGATTTTGTTGACCAAATGCTTCGGGCTCTTGACTTTTCGGATCATTTCCGTCGTCTCATCATGGAATGTGTTACAACTGTGTCATATTCGCTCAGTGTTAATGGTGATTCGTTTGGTTTTTTCCCGGGGAAGAGAGGTCTCCGGCAGGGTGATCCCATGTCGCCTCTGCTCTTCACTATCTGTATGGAGTACTTCTCGCGCATCCTTATTCATGGGCAGATTGACAAGAAATTTAGGTATCACCCGAAGTGTGCCCCGATGAAGTTGACTCATCTCATGTTTGCTGATGATCTTCTGCTCTTTTGCAGAGGAGATTCTAATTCGATGGAATTTTTGTGGAGGGCCTTCACTACTTTTAGTAAGGCATCTGGCTTGATTATTAGTGCAGGTAAATCCCAAGCTTATTTTGCAGGGGTTGACGCGGGTACGAAAGAGGCTATTCTGCTATTTTCAGGCTGTGTTGAAGGTATGTTCCCCTTTCGTTATTTAGGCCTTCCAATCCAAAGTACCCGAATTGGGAAAATTGATTGTGAATGTTTAGTGGCTCGCATCATTGCGCGTATATCGAGTATTGGGGCGCGTAAGCTTTCCTATGCAGGCAGGCTGACTTTAGTTCAGTCTGTGCTATCTCAACTCCATAATTATTGGGCGATGGTTTTTATTATCCCGGCCTATGTTATGTCTAGAATCATATCCGTTTGTCGCAATTTCCTTTGGAATGGCGGCGTGGAAGGTAATAATAGGGCGCTGGTAAGTTGGGCGAAGGTTTGCTGTCCTAAATTGGAAGGTGGTCTGGGCCTTCGGGACCTGACTGTGTGGAATCAGGCTGCTGTAGCTAAGTTAGCTGCTTGGGTATTTGACCAACCGGATAGGCTGTGGGTGAGATGGGTGAATTCAGTCTACTTGAAAGGGAAGGACTGGCGCGACTATCAGCCTAACACCGATGTCACTTGGGCTTGGAGAAAGATCTGTCAGGCTAAGGAAAAAATTAAACATATGTATGTGAATGGTCTGTGGCATGGGTCGCGACCCGGCTACATGATTTCGGAGGGCTACGATGGTATTCGGTTACATCAACCGAAAATACCTTGGGCCCGGCTGGTCTGGAGTGGTTGGAGCTCTCCTAAACATAGCTTCATTTCGTGGCTTGTTTTTAGGAAGGCTTTAAACACTAGGATTAACCTGGCTAGATTTGGGGTTGCTGAGTCTGATCGATGTGTGATTTGTGAGCTACATGAAGAAAGTTTGGAGCATCTTTTCTTTGGGTGTGAGTGGAGTACTAGGATTGTGGCAGCCATGCGTGACTGGACGAAGAAATTGATTCCGTTTTCTGGAACGCTAAATTGGGCGTGTAAGGTTCGCGGGACTAAACTGCAATGCAATGTTATTCGGGCTATGTTCAATGCCATGATTTATCACATTTGGAGGCATCGCAACTTATGTCGAGTTGATGGTGCGGTCCAGAGGCCTAGTATAGTTGTTAAGTTGATTAAGATGGATGTTCGAGATAGAATTATGGCTAAGATTAAATATCCGTTACAATCTAGAGATGAAAGATGGCCGCATAATTTGATGTAGCCATTTATTTGTACAGTGAACAATATTTTTTAATATATTCTTACCATTTACCAAAAAAAAAAAAAAAAAAACAGTCATTCTATTCCAAATCACACCCCACCATCGCTGCAGCTGCATATCCCCTCTAATCCAATGATATCCTTCTTTCACCGTATATCCCTTCTCCTCTATCAACCAATTTTTCTCTTGATAACCCTCATTGAGTTTATCTTTAATGCTACATATCTTCCTCCATGACCAACTAGAAGCCATAGTCGGTTGATACGTAGACCAATCTTGTCCCTTTAAATATATAGCATGTACCCATTTCACCCATAAATGATCGGCCTTCTTGTAGATCAACCAAACATATTTGCCCATTAATGCTTTATTCCATGCCTTTCCCTCCTTTATACCGAATCCTCCTGCTTTATGCTTAGTACAACATTGGTCCCAATTCACTAAAGACTGCTTCATACCTCCATTATGCCCTCTCCAAAGATAATTCCTACACACCCTTTCTATTCGCTTGATAACAGTATTGGGCAGGAGGAAGATTCTGCACCAATACTGATTTAGTTGACTTAGTACAGATCTTACTAATGTCAGGCGCCCAGCATAACTCAAAAATCGCACTCCCCATCCATTTATCCTCATCATGACCTTTTCTACCAGACCCTGGCAATCATTCACCTGCAATCTCTTGTAAGAAATGGGTACACCCAAGTATTTGAATGGCAATATTCCACGTCTAAATCCACAAATCTGCAGAATTCTTCTTTCATCAGCCCCCTCTACTCCATTTAGAAAATTTTCAGACTTAACTTTGTTCACCATTAAACCCGAGACTTGAGCAAAATACTCAAATGCTCGCATAATTATTCGGACTGAATTGTAATTCCCATAGCTAAACACCAGCAAGTCATCCACAAAGCATAGATTAGTAAGCTTCACTCTATTGCATAATGAATGGAATTTAAATCCCTTCTTCAAAGCCAAAACCTCCATTATTCTAGTAAAGTACTCCATACATATTGTAAAGAGAATCGGGGACATAGGGTCACCTTGACGTATCCCCCTTTTAACCTTGAAGAATCCAAACATAGAACCATTCAAAGAAAGAGAATACGATGGAGTAGACACACATTCCATGATCCACTCTACCATTTTCCCGGGCACCCGTAAAGCAATGAGCATCTGTCGCAAGAACTTCCACTGAATAGAGTCGTAGGCTTTCTTTAAATCCACCTTCAAGATACACCTCAGAGTACAACTCTTTCTATTATATAGTCTCACCAATCTTGACATATTAGAATATTATCAACAATGTCCCTTCCTCTTATGAAGGCGCTTTGATTTTGACTCACTATGGTAGGTAAAACTTCCATTAGTCTCATGCTAATAACTTTAGTAATGCATTTTTAGACTACATTGCAACACGCAATAGGTCAAAAATCAACCACACTTTCTGGCCTATCCTTCTTAGGCATTAATGTAACATTTGTTGCATTAAACTGCTGTAATAATCTTCCAGTCTGGAAAAATTCTTGCACTGCCCGAATGACAAGATCCCCACTTATCTCAAAACTATCCTTGAAGAAGCCACTCGAGTATCCGTCTAGACCAGGAGCTTTAACTTCAGGTATAGAAAATAACGCCTTCTTGATCTCCTCCCTTGTGACATCTCGGCACATACGTACACCATCACTCTCAGTCACAGTCTGTCCTCTCCGCACCACCTGAATATTAATGTTTCTAGTGTCATGATCCACCCCTAGCAGTCCTTCATAGTATCTAAGAAATGCTTCTTCAATACTATCCGGTCTGTCAAAAATATTGCCTTGCTCATCCTTTATCCAAAACACATGATTCCTGGATCTCCGAGCTTTAATGGAAGCATGAAAATACTTTGTATTCTCATCTCCATCATCCACCCATCTAGCCTTTGCTCTTTGTTTAAGAAAGCTAACTCTAGCTGTTTCAAGCTCAAGAAACGCAGCTGCTGCCTGCTTTTCCTGTTGCTGTAACTCTACATTTTGCGGCTGACTCTGCAATTGTATTTGTATCCTGCTCAGGACATCTCTAGCCAGGTGTGCAACAGTCTCTATATTCGCAAAATCCTCCTTATTCAGTTCCTTTAAGAGTCTTTTTAACCATTTCATCCTCTTAGCTAACTGAAACTGATAGGTACCTCGCACATCTTGACTCCATACTCGCTGCACCATATTGTTTATCTTTACCCCACATATTAAAGTATTTAAAACTCCCTCTTCTCCTATTATCATTGTTCCATATATTAATGGTGCACGGACAGTGGTCAAACAACCCCTCTGGATGAAAATGAATTTTGCAATCAGGCATAAGTAAATTCCACTCATCATTCCCCATGACTCTATCGATACGACTATATCTTCTGTCACCAGTCTCACCCTTGTTATTCCACGTATAATAAGCCCCTGTTGCAGGAAGGTCATAAATTCCACATTCAGTCACACAGTTCCTGAAATCTCTTACTTCCGCATCTATAACCCTGCTCCCAATTCTTTCATCACCTTGTAATACATTGTTAAAATCCCCCACTAACATCCATGGCCCATTCCCATTCGCGTGAATACTCTTGATTGCTGCCCATAGAGGTCTTCGCTCTGCAATTCTATTGAATCCATAAATGAAGGTCATGCTCCAACTACTTCCATTCACCCTGGAAGTGATACTAGTATGTATAAATTGTTCACCCATCAATTCAACTTGGACATTAAACTGATTATTCCACATAACCCACACTCTACCTCCTTCATGATAACTATTATTAGTGACCATTTGCCAATCCATCCCTATTCCATCAAACACTTTATTAGTGGCCACCGGCCTGACTCTAGTCTCCATTAAGCCTATCAGTCCAACGTTATTCTTGTGCAAAAAGAGTGCAATCTCCTTCTGCTTATTCGGACTGTTTATTCCTCTTACATTCCAGAATCCTAAGCTAGCCATGGTCACCTTTCCGATGACCACGGCCTAAGAATCCACCATCCCCATCATCAATTGCATTAAGCACATCATAGAAGGACCTCCCCTCTTGAATGGAATTCCCTCTATGTTGCTGAGTGAACTTCGTAATAATCCTCTCCGGTGAGTGAGACATCACCCCTCCTTGAATAGGCATTGGAGTAATTAAGACCTCAGTCTCTTTAATTGGCTCCAACCTAGGTTCCTCCTGTATTTTCCCTTCATGCTTCTCCTTAGCACCCCCCTGCACCTGTTGTTGCACTTGTCGCCATACTTTCTTTCCCGGTCGTTCAGTCACCTGTGTTTTCTTCTTCCTACAACTGTTTCCATCATGACCTATCCCTTTACACAAATCACACACAACAGGCTTCCATTCGTAATGCACAATTTGCCTATGCACTACATCCAATTCATCTTGGAACGTAATGACATCTAGTAACTTCACATTAAATGGAACTTCTACTATCACCCGAGCATACCCAACAAAATTCTTAATCAGAGTAGCAGTATCACATCGTATGGGTTTGCCTACCAACCCAGCAATCTTCATTAACGCAGAACCCCAGAATTTGAGTGGTAGATTATAAAATCTTACCCAGATTGGAACCGTTGATATGTCTTGCTTTTCCAACTTCTGCGTCGGGTCCCATTCTCTTACAATCAGCGGTTTGTTATCGAAGAACAACTGCCCACCTCTCATAGCATCAATCTTCCCCTCCAAGGTCTTGAATCGAACCAGGCATATACCATTAGATTGAAATGAAATCTGTTCAATATCAGCACTTTTCCAGATGCGCTTGATGTATGCGCTGAGTACAAACCATGGAGGATTCGCACCCAGCACATAGCAAGCAAGCGTGTTTTTCCAGTAGTCCAGCTCCGATTGAATATCATCATTAGTAAGTATCAGAGTTGGCCCATTCCTCAGCGGTATTTCCTGCCACTGACCCGATCCTTCTCCCTCATCTTCAAGAATTGTCTGTATCTCTTCATCCATATCCTCCTTATCACCATCAGCACCCATCGAGCTTCTATCACTACCATACTCATGGCCTTCCACAGTATCCTTTCCTTTAGTTTTTGATTTATTACTATTTGACGTATTACTATTATTTAGTGAATGTTTATTACGGTATGAACTATTATTTTTTCCTGACTTATTATTATTAGCTCGAGATTGATGTTTCATAGATTTTGCCATTGCAAGATCCAAGATCGCTCTCAAGCTTTCTCTCTCGACTATTAGTTATTAGAATTAGTGTGCGCGCATTAGTTTAATGATTCATGCATAACCCATTTTTGCCCGGGCCGGTTACTTGTGACCGACGTCCCATTATACCGCGGTGCATTCCTACATGGGTGCGCTAAAGACTTCGATGGTGGAACTCGTATGGGTTTTGCGGCATGTCCTAAGACAACTCGGCTTAGGGAGTCCGTCCTGATTTACGAGAAAGCCATCGTTGTTGTTATAGACCCTATTTGACTGACCGAGACTTAGCGTAATGCATACATAAGCGTCGTTATAATGCTTGTTTGACTACGTGCTACTTGGTTTCCGTGTCATTTTTTTCAAAAAAACATCATTTCAAAATTGCATCTTTCCAAAAAATACCACTTTTCGAAAAACCCGAAATACTGTCCATTTCAGGACCCGTCTTTCCAAAACGACCAAATTTGAAAAAACCCGAAATGCTGCCCATTTCGGGACTCATCCTTTTCAAAAAACTCGGAATGCCGCCGAAATTTAGGATCAACGATTTGACTCAAAATATCCTTTCCTTTAGTCGGCATGTTGTCCGTTTTAACTCTCGAATTTCCGACACCATTTTGATTTTCTGAATTTTCTTCAAAATTCTAATCTTGGTCTTCGAAATTCCGCTTTCCATTTTCGAACTCTCGGAAATTCACCTATTACATATTCAAACTTCAAACACCCAACTTTCCTAAAATAGATCTTCCCTATTATAGGACCTACCGTCTATCCGTGTGTCGGGTCATTGCATAGTATGTAGAAGGTTTATAGCGTCGAAACTCCGTCGATCTTACATCACGAGTTTCCCCCCCTTTTCCCCGAGTCCGCCTTATTTGTCAAGGCACGACCAACCCGCGTAGGGCATACCCCTACAAAGGAAAGTCCGTCTATACACTCGAGTCAAAAGTTTGGGGAATAATCTCATGTGGACCTTCCTTCGAACGGGACTAGGCCCACTAGGCCAAAATCCTAAGGAAGTCATACCACCTACGAGTCATCCGTCTAGGCGTCTTTCTCGAGTCTTTTCCACTCAATCCTTTTCTTTTGGGTTGCTCGGGATGTAATTTTTTCTATGATTCCAAGATTTGGGTTCGGTTTATAATTACGCGGTGTTCTTACAGACAGGCCGCCGGCAACCAGACACACCCGTAGGATGGAAGCTACTTTGAAAAGTCTGAAAACCTCTGTGGACACCATGATCGACAAACAGGCCGACATCGAAGCCCAACTGAATGAAATGAGGGCTGGTCAAGTTGCTATCGTCACTCGTTTGGCTGCAGTGGAGCACAGGACTCCAAATGCTGGGGTTACGGAACCTCTAGCTGAACTGGTTAACTCGGTTCGCCAATTGGAAGAGCAAGTTCATTTGATTGGGAGTAACAATATCCATCGGGAGAATAGTCGGGAATACTCCCCGGTGAGTGACAAGCTGCCCGCAAACCTGAATCTCACGGGTTTGCCCATGTTCGAGGGAACCGAAGACCCGTTACTATATGTACGGGCCTTCAAAGAGTTTATGGCCATCAAGGGAGTGGATTCCTCCATGTTCAAGAACCTTTTTGCTGCGTCTCTTGAAAAGCACTCACGGGCCTGGTACTACAGGCTAGACCCGAAGAAATACCCTACTTGGGATGATGTGGCCACCGAGTTCGCTCGGAACTATGCTGACAACACCGAGATCCAAACCACAATTCGATCTCTGGAGGTCATGGCCCAAGAGCCGAAAGAAGGTTTTACCAAATACCTTCAACGCTGGAGGGCCGAGAGCGTGAAACTGGTCGATAAGCCCAGTGAGAAGACTTTGGTGGAGGCTTTTGTCAAGAACCTCCTACCCTCCTACCGGGTTCACCTCCGGTACGCTGTCATACCCAATTTCACCACCCTTACTGAAATGGGTATGAGGATCGAAGATGACCTAAGACTGGAAGGCTTCACTAAGGCCCAAGCGGCAACCCGCAGCATTTTCGACGCGGTTAATATACTAGATGCCCCGTCTAAGAAGAACACCCCACCTCGGGTTTTCACTGATGTAGGTACTACCTATACTTATGCCTTACGAAGGCTATCCTCAAAAGGCCTAATCCAACCGATAGGCCCAACTCCTGAAGTTCCGGTCGAGCGACGCTCCAAGAACTATAATGCTCAAGCCTATTGCCAGTACCATCGGGGCAATGGGCATGATACCGAGAAGTGCTGGAAGCTGAAGCACTTGATCCAGGACTTGATCGAAAGCGGTAAAATCCCGCTACCCGGAGATAAGCCTAGCAACAAGGAGAACCCTTTCAGCTCCCACGCCATCTTTACCGGGGAGGTGATTGATTGTTATCACCTTATCTCTCCATTTGTCCCGCAAGTGAACGGGATCTGGTTCGACGACGAGGATGACGTCTACCTCGCCAATGGGGAAGCTGTCCCCATCACCTCCGAGGAGATTCGAAGGACTAAATCCCGAGTCCTAACCAGTAACCACCTTGGTCGTCCCTATCAAGCCACTAGCTCTAGGGACACCCCTATCCCGACAACCGTCATTGAGCCACTCAGGACGGAAGTCGCCTCTGAAGAGCCAACTGCTGAAACGGCTCTCGTGAAGCAACTGAAGAAGACCCGATTTGACCTCACCATATGGCAACTCCTGGTCAGCTCACAAAAACGTCGAGAGGCACTTACAAAGGCCCTCGATCAAATTAAGGTTGACTCTTTGGTTACCCCTGCTGAGATGGTAGCCACGGTCCTGCCTCATCTGAAGGGCAAAGCTAAGGAAGAAGGCCCAATGATCACTTTCTCCGAAGCCGACCTACCGCCATTCGGGGCCTCCCATAATCTGGACCTCTACATTACGGTGGTTTGTCGAGGGAAATACCTCCCTATGACCCTGGTTGATGATGGGTCCACTGTAAATGTCCTTCCCCTAAGGACCGCCAAAGCCCTCCGCATTATCGAGGCCGATTACATCCCGACTGCTCAGACCATCCAAGCCTTTGATGGGAGCCCAAAGTCGGTAGCTGGGGCCGTAAAACTGACCATCATAACGGGCCCGATAGAGAAGGAGCTCGAATTCCAGATGATCGATGTCACCTCATCGTTCAACCTGCTCCTAGGTAGGCCTTGGATCCACGCGGTCAAGGCGGTGTTCTCCACCCTCCATCGGAAGATTAAAATAACTCTGCTTAACGATGTTATCACTTTAGAGGCAACACCAATGACAGTGGCTAGCTGTAACGCCACAGGACGCACGGACCTCTAGGGGTTCGATTTTGTGGGGATGATCGAGGAAGAATACCTCTTTAGGCCTTACTTCACTACGAGTATCGACACGATGCTCCAAAACCTAGGGTACTTTCCGGGGGCTACCTCTCGACCCGATCTTCCAGCTGGGAAGATCATCGAGGTTCTCAAAGATGAAGAGTCTCACTTTGGTCTCGGTTATGCCATCACTCCCGACATTGTTGTCCGAGCAGGAATTAAAAAGGCCTGCAACATTATTAAGGGTATTCACTTGAGCCCTTATACCCCACGGTTAGCTGACTACTTTGTCACACCGGTGTTTGGGGCTATTCAGGTTGGTCTATACCAACCCAATGCTGTGCAGCTCGGGACCCACTTGGCCCGGGACTGCAACTATATTCCGGATGATGTGTTCGCCCTCATTCAATCCAATAGAGCTGATGACGCTGAGCCCGCGCTAGGTCTACTATTTGGGGAAGACATCATAGCCCCAACTCCAAAGGAAGACCTGGTCAACCTGATTCTCCGCAGCAACAGGTTTGACCCGACCAAGCTAATCTCGGATGTTGGTTCCAAAATAGGAAACAAGGCCTGGAGGAAGACTGTCAACTGGACTGACAGTCAGGGAAGAATTTACAAGCTGGTCACCGGAGAGGGAGACATGCTTGAGTCTGAGTCCGAGTCTGAGTCGGAGTCAGAGTCAGAGTCTGAGGTCGAGTCTAGGGAAGTCGGGGCTAGAGTCACTCCTGTAACCCCTCTCCCCTTTATCATTCCTGCTGCTGGCACCTCGGGGTCTGTCCCGAGTGCCTTACCAATTCCGCCACTGACCAATGATCAGATGGCTGCTCTCTTTGAGCTGTTTTCCAAATTTTCAATCAATAATAACAACCGTTCTGCTTATGACTTGTCTCTTTTAAATTCTGTTTTCAAAAATACTTTATGCTATGACATTGATAAACCAGACGAACAGGTACCCTTACCTCCGCATCTGATCGAGCAACTAGAGCAAAGGGAGTCCCGGAATCTGGTGATAGAAGAAACCGAGTCCATAAATGTGGGAACAACCTTAGAGCCTCAGACACTTAAGATAGGGTTATCCTTAGATCCCGAGGAGAAACAACAGTTCATAAACCTCCTCCAAGAGTTCAAAGATGTCTTCGCATGGTCCTACAAGGACATGCCGGGGATAGACCGGGAAATAGCCGAGCATCACATACCAATCAAAGAAGGGTGTAAACCGGTCAAGCAGAAGCTCCGCCGAATGAGGCCCGAGTGGTCTCTCAAGGTAAAAGAAGAAGTCGATAAACAGTTCAAAGCCGGCTTCATACAAGTGTCCGAGTATCCGGACTGGGTGGCAAACATCGTGCCGGTTCCTAAAATGGACGGTAAGGTGCGGGTATGTGTCGATTTTCGGGATCTTAATAAGGCAAGCCCGAAAGATGATTTTCCGTTACCACACATCGACATACTGGTGGATAACACGGCCGATCATGCCCTTCTATCATTCATGAACGGGTATGCCGGGTACAATCAGATCAAGATGGCGGAAGAAGACGTGAGTAAGACTACCTTCACAACACCTTGGGGTACTTACTGCTATACCGTCATGCCATTCGGTCTCATTAATGCCGGCGCCACGTATCAAAGGATCGCTACCACTTTATTACACGACATGATGCATAAAGAGGTAGAAGTTTATGTAGACGACATGATCGTCAAAACTAAAGAACGGGATGGTCATATCACCGCCCTAAGAAAATTCTTCACCCGACTACGCAAGTACAACATGAGGCTAAACCCTCAAAAATGCAGTTTCGGGGTAACATCAGGCAAATTACTGGGTCATATCGTTAGCCAACGAGGTATCGAAGTTGACCCAGCTAAAATCAAAGCCATTACCGAGATGCAACCTCCCAAAACCGAAAAAGAAATAAGGGGATTTCTCGGGAAAGTCCAATATATCAGTCGGTTCATTTCCAAGCTGACCATGGTGTGCGAACCATTTTTCAAGAAACTGAAAGTGGGAGAACGGGTACTATGGGATGACAAGTGCCAAGCTGCCTTCGACAAGATCAAAGAAATATTGTCTACTCCGCCAGTCTTAATGCCACCTCAACCCGGTTTGCCTCTGTCGTTGCACCTAACAACGACCGAGACAGCCATGGGGGCTATGCTGGCTCAGACAGTTGACTCCGAAGAACGAGCCATTTACTACATCAGCAAGAAGTTTTTAGAGTATGAGTGCAAATATACCATGCTCGAAAAGACGTGTTTGGCTCTAGTCTGGGCTACTAAGAAGCTTCGGCACTATATGCTCAGCTACGAGGTCCATGTGTTATCCAAGATGGATCCCATCAAATACCTCTTCGAGAAACCCATTCTCAATGGCCGAATTTCTAGATGGACCCTAATGTTGTCAGAATTCGACCTAAAATTTGTACCATTAAAGGCCATTAAGGGGCGGGTAGTAGCTGAATTCCTCGCCGACAGCCCAGTGAGCGAAGAAGGACACACCGACACCTGGTCCTTCCCAGACGAGGATATTTTCCATACCGATACTGAAACATGAGATATATACTTCGATGGAGCGTCCAATTTTCGAGGGTTCGGAGTTGGGATCCTCCTAATTTCACCAAAAGGGGAGCACACTCCCATCTCCATTAAACTGGACTTTGATGTTACCAATAATGCAGCAGAGTACGAAGCATGCATTTACGGGCTACAGGCCGCCGCCAATCTGGGGATCACAAATCTCCGGGTACATGGTGACTCATCCTTGGTCATTAACCAAGCACTCCAAAAATGGAAGACTCGGAATGCTAATCTCGTGGCCTACCAGGCACGAGTAGGGGATCTCGAGAAACAATTCCAAAGGCTAGAGTACATATACCTGCCCCGAGAAGAGAATCAGTTCGCAGATGCACTCTCAAAATTGGCATCTCTACTGAACATTCCTGACCACGTGACCAGTATGCCAATTTGCGTCGAAAGACGGTCCGAGCCGGCGTATATTCACGATATTGAAGACATTGAGATAACTGATCCCGAACCATGGTATCAAGCTGTGTTAACGTACCTGACAAACGGAGAATATCCTCCCGGGACGGAAGGTCGAGCCAAGAAAGCCTTACGCAGGCTAGCCACCCAATTTATCCATACCGACGACGGTCAGTTATACAAAAAGACGGCACAGGGGGCTCTTCTCCTTTGTGTTGACAAATTTAAGGCCGAGAAAGTTATGGCGGAAGTACATGATGGCGAAAACGGTCCACACATTAACGCCCACATGATGGTCCGAAAATTCATGAGGCTCGGTTATTACTGGAATACTATGGAAGCCGACTGCCGGTCGTATGTCAAACATTGTCATAATTGTCAAATCTTCGGCAATGTGCAAAATATGCCGTCATCACTGCTTTATACCATGACGTCACCCTGGCCATTCTCGACGTGGGGTATCGACATAATCAGGAAAATAAATCCCTCTGGTACTGGTGGACACTGCTTTATTTTGGTAGCTATCGACTATTTCACTAAATGGGTCGAAGCTGAATCATATCGCATTCTCAATGCTAAGCATGTCGCCAAGTTCATCCAGAACAAGATAATATGCCGGTATGGGATTCCGCACGAATTTATCAGTGATCACGGGACTCATTTTCAAGCCGAGACTGCGGCCATGCTGACCAAGTATAAGATTCAAAGGCATACGTCCTCGCCCTATCGTCCCCAAACTAATGGAGCAGTAGAGGCGGCCAATAAAACAATTGTCACCATACTCAAAAAGATGGCTGATAATTACCGGGACTGGCCCGGCAAAATACCTTTCGCCCTATGGGGATACCGAACATCAATTTGCACCGTAACCGGGGCGACGCCGTATTACCTAACTTATGGGATGGAGGCAGTCCAGCCAGTTGAGTTAGAGGTACCATCCCTCAGAATTCTGCTAGAAAGCCAAGTACCCGAAGCTGACTGGGTGCGAGCACGGTATGACTCGTTGATTCTACTAGATGAACGACGATCTCGTGCCCTTAATAATATCCAAATCTACCAGAAGAGGATCCAACGGGCCTTCAACAAGAGAGTATGGCCCAGAAACATTAAAGAAGGCGATTTAGTCCTTAAGTCAGTTCGAGCTCTACTACCAGTTGACCCGAGGGGAAAATTCGAACCCAATTGGGCTGGGCCGTATCTGGTGAAGAAGATCCTATCAGGGGGAGCAGTGATGCTGACGGACCTAGACGGGAATGAGTTTGTCAACCCAACCAACCTGGACCAGCTGAAGCGTTACTACCCTTAGCCACTTCTCAATGTCATTAGCAAAATTTATCAAAATCTTCCTTTTTTTTTACAAAAAGCAAGTCAATGAGCTAGAATTACTTATTCTACTGTCGCAAATATCTAGGACCAATAGTCTTGGTGTAACTCGAGATTGCAAATTTTCTAAGCCTGAACTACGTTTGGTTTGATTCTGCTAATCGCGGATATGTAGGCAATCCCTCAAAAGGGTACAACCAATGCAATCGAGAAAAGACAGGGGCGGTTTAATAATAAACTTCTTTTATTAATTCAAAAAAAAAACCTCGATAAACTCGAGAAATTACAAAATGCAGGAATTCAAAAAATACAAAAAGAAAACACACGACAAAAATAATAATAGTACTTAAATAATAATAAAGCTAAAGGACTCAGCATTTAGGGCATCTAGCCCTTCCCCTTGTTCTTGGCCTCCTTAGCCGTCCACTAACGACGACGCGGAGGGGAGCATTCCCGAATCACCACAGGAACCTCTCTAGCTCGGGCTCGTTTGTTTGAGCCCGAATCGGGTCCTCACAGGTTCAGGGAGTCGGTCACGCGGACCTAGTCGGTCCCGGGCCGCCAGCCTTGGCCCAAGGTGTCTCTCCAAGTCAGTCTGCCCCCGAGTGCTGCTAGAACCGACCTCATTAGATCGAGTCTTAGTTTGTGACTTAAGACCCGATTCATCCCGGACTTTAGCTTTAGGAATATCTTCCCCGGTGAAGAAGTCCCTGTTGTCCTTCGCCGTCTCGCGATGAACCAATTCAAAGGCCGCATCAAGCTTCAAGGCCTTACGAGCTTCCTCGGACTCCTCAGAAGTCCATTTCTGGTAAGCCCGTGACACCCAAGCGGATTGGCAAGGGCTGGGAATAGTCCATGTAGGACGAGTGAACCATCTTTGCAACTAGGTGTCGCACATAGCGTCCGTCAATTGGAGCGAGACGCTGATAATGGCTTCAGTCTCAGGGATGCGCTGAGACAAACCGAACTGCCTCAGGAGACGATCCGGGTAAATATGAACTGTCCAGTGTAGGGACAGAATCACCAGGTATCGAGCTTGGTCTCTCTTGGCCAATCCAGTCAACTTCGAGAGGAACCACCAAGTGACGGTCCTCCTGATCAAAGGACCCCCATGGAACACCAGCTCCTCATCCTAGTAAGCTCGGTTTATTTGATGACTCGAGCTTATCCGTCGCCTTCTGGAGCTAATCTGGCTGCTCCGATAATTGGGAATGCTCGGAGGGGGCTCTATGATTGACAGGCGCTCCGACAACCATATCTGAAAAGTATACACAAGTGTCGTAAGCAACAGAGTGGTCCGCTACAGCCCACTCGATCGAGTACAGCAGCTGACTCGATCGAGTACAGCAGCTGACTCGATCGAGTAAGCCCTTCAAAAACAGGCAGCAGCTCGTTGTGAGTGTCACTCGATCGAGTGACAGGTCCATTCGATCGAGTGACTTACAGACTTCAAGAATTTCGCGTGAAAAAAAAACGCGAGATGTATACCTGCAAGAGACGGGTACTTCCTGTCAGCCGTCGGTTTGGGTCAAGCCGCCTAGCATCCAGACCCATGATGATTTCCCCAGTGGCTAGCCAAGCAGGGCTATGACCAGTCTCCATCTGGTCAACCACTCCAATTTGCCTGATTTGACCCACGCACGAGTCAAGTTCCATCAGCCCTTCAAAGACATAGCAGTGCAGCATGCAAAAGGCGAATGCCCTACGCCTGTGAGCAGGGGTGGCCCTTACATCCCGGGGGTTCATGAACTTATCAGCCAGATCGAATAGGGAAATGGTGTCTCCCCGCACCATCCGATTTGTCTCAGCATGAGACAAACCCAGGAATTCTCTTAACCTCCTCCTTGGATCTGGGTAGAACGGAGGAATAGCAGGCTGAACAGCTGGACCCCAAACACCCTCACATAACCCACAACCAGAAATCCCCGACTTTGAGACTTGTCAAATGTTGGTCCAAATGCAAAAGAGTCAACAAGAGGCGATAATGCTATTGCAAAAGGGTCAACATGAGATGATGATTTTAATGCAAAAGAGTCAACAAGTGATGATGACTCAAATACAAGGGGTTAAAGAGGAGCTTAGGGCCCAAATAGAAGTGCAAGATGCTCGAATCAATGCACTCATGGCTCGTAGCATGATGTCGGCCACTCGAGCTCCACGACTTGTTGAGGAAGGTTCATTTGGGCAAGAAGGTCGGGTGTCTCCACAAGAAAGTCAACCCGATCGTGAAGCTACAAATGAAGAAGTGGGGGTCAATCAAGAGATCATTGTTGAGTGTTGCTTGGATGGTGAAGATATGGGAAGAATAGAGGAAGTTGAAGCTTCAAGGGTCGACAATGAGGAGGGGTTTGAACATGATTCTGAAGGTAACTCTTGGGTAGCCAATGTATTGGCTATTAAGTTGGATTTGTTCGATTTTCGTCGTGATGAACCGGATCTTGACAATCCAAGCCCAAGTGAAGAGATGACCCCTAGAGACCAAATCGGCAAGGCGAGTGAAAAGGAACGTAATACTTGGGAGAAAGAAGTAGATGCCTTAGAACTCGCCTTGAATGGGAAATTGGAGGAGCCAATTGCCTCCAATGAAGAAAACTTGATGCCTTCTCCTTCTCTATCGCACTCGATTTCTAGTCCCTTGTTCTTTGAGATGGTTGATGAAGAGGATCCTTGTCGGGCGGTGGAAAAGTGCTCTACTCTCGACCCCGTAGAAGAAGCAACACCCCTAGGGTGTGATCTCCCACATCATAACACCGAGCATGACTCTAGACCACTATACCTACCGGATGGTCATAAGAGTCGTTGCTATCATGGTTCGGAAGACCCGGAAGATCACGAGAACCCCGAGCATAATGAAGATGATTGCTTCTTGCCTCCGACTTGGAAGCTCTTTAAAGTGGCTAGGCTCGGCCATGTGAGCTTAAATGAGGATGTTGCTAGGGCATTTGACTTACTCCTTCGAGCTCTTGATGGCTATGGAGGTGTAGTTGGTGAGAGTACCTTAGTGTAAATATCTTTTCCCTTTTCTTTAGTGCTTGTATTTGTGTTTATGTTTGTTTAGGTACTTTGATTTCTAGGATTGATGTTTTTGTGAAATTCTTGATTATCTGGATTGTTGATGAGTGATGTGAGGGAGGGAATTTGATGTTGTATTTGAGCTTATTGTGATAGGTGTGAAGTGAAGGTGATTCCTAGAGAGGAATGGCTATTGATAGGGCATGGATTGAGAGTAAGGGAATCGGTTTTTTAAGCTTTGGATGAGATTTTTGGGGTTATGGAGGTCATGAAGACTCTTCCCGGGCGAGAAGAAGGCTTCCCGACCGGGAAGGGTGAGGCATCCTGACCGGGAAGTAGCCATCCCGATCAGGATGATGGTCCAAAAATTGGAGCTTTCTGTGGAGCCATCCCGACCGGGACGAGAGCTTCCCGATCGGGACGGGTGTGTCATCCCGACCGGGACCATCCATCCCGACCGGGATGGTCCCCTTCTCCTCTTTTGGCCTCTTCTTCATCATGTGAGCCCACCCTACCATTTTATACCCCCTCCCAACCTCCCTACTTACCCTTGCACCTATCATACGACCTTACACTTCATATGCATAGCCTCACCTCATCTTACCTTCACTACATACCAAGCCTAACATCAAATCCCACCCCCTTCTACCATTGCAAGCTTAATACTTCAACCATGCGGGCGTATCAAGATTGAAGAGGAATAGCAATGACGAAGACAAGCTATGTGCCGATATTGAACTATGAGGCGATGGAGCGAGTGAGTTGCTAACCGATGGGTATGGCAACTATTCTTTCTTTTCCGTCTTTTATCGTTTGTCTTCCTTTGTTTGTCCCCTTCCCCTTTTACACTTATGTGTCATGGTGGCCTTCGGGGCCTTGGTAGCTATTGCTCCCGACTCTCGATGATGCGACTACATCGAGAGTCATTTCAAAATCCAAATTTACAAGTTTTTCAACCTTTTTTTGTAGGATTTAGTCGGATTTTGGCGGAATCCGGGCTAGGTGACTTGATTACACCTAGTCCTCCCCTCCCATTTCCTTTTATTTCCTTCTTTTTATTTCTTCCCCCATCCATATCTTTTCTTGTCTCGGCCCAGGGTGACTTGACTACACCCCGGCCGGACACGCTCTACCCTTTCTTCACTTTTCTTTTTGATTTTTAGCTTTATTTTCGTAGTTTCTTTTCTTTTCTTTTGTGTCTCCACACACTACGATCGATCATGAGGACATTGCTCGGTTTAAGTGTGGGGGAGCGATATTCTAGTGTAGCTTAATTTATTTTCGTAGTCTTTTCGAAAAATCTTTAAAAACCCTAAAAATTTGAAAAATTTCACAAAAATCAAAAAGATTTTCTTTTTTGTGTGTTTTCCTTTTGTGTCGTTGTGTCGTATATTTGTTTTTTTGTGCGTGTTTGCCTCCCTTTTTCCTTATAGGTTGCTTAATCACCGCTAGCTTTGGAGAGCTTTCAAGACATCCGGTAACATCTCTTCACCCCTTTTTCCTCTTTGCCCTTGTGGAGTTTGGAGGAGATTTGTGATGTTGTGTGCTCGGGTGGAGCTTTGTACATATTTGTGGTTGATTTGGTGATTTGTTTGGAAGTTCGGGGTGGTGTTTGTTTTGTTTATGTGTTTGTTTTATCTTGTTTTGTTTTGTTGCCTTTTGTCTCTTTTCCTTTTGTTTTCGTCGTGTCTTTCTTTTGTGTGTGTAGTTGTGTCTAGTGTGGAAAGAGGTTTTCGAAAACCCGGTTTTGAGGCTAGTGTGCAAGTGTTTACTTTCCCTTTCTAGTAGTATGAATCGAGTCTTGGACTTTAGTCTAGTAGAATGACCCTAAATCAATGATTTCGTTGGTCCTTTACCTTGAGTCCACCTAGATTACTAGGGATTTACTACGGGATTTGCATTTTGACCATTATGACCACCCACGGTGTGAAAAGGCCTTGGTTGCCGAGTCCCGTCCCTTAGGTGACCGTGTTTGGGATTGTTTGACTAGTCCAGGTTCTCCCCTTTTTGTGAGTATGAAGGGAAGACGTCGTCCCGACATACCCATTCCCCTACCTCCTACACACATCCACAAAATAAAGTTGCAATTTGTTGAAATCTCTTTTTCTTGTTGCAAAAAGAAATGCCTACACTCAAATCAAGCCAAAAAGGACAAAGAAGAGAAAAAAGAAAGAAAATGAAAGAAAGAAAAGATTGAAGAAAAAGAAAAGGCACAAAAAGCCAAAAAGAAAATAGAAAAGAAGAAAAAGAAATGGCATGGCAACAAACAAAGCAAAAATGCAAAAGAAAGAAAAATGCCAAAAAGAAAATCGTCTCACAAAAAAGATCTTAACATCTCAAAATAAGCCTTTTACCGACTATTGTCGTGAAGAGCCTACCAAAGGACAGAGTCCCTAGGAAGGATGATAGCGGTAATGGTCGGTCTTCCCTCATTTTGCAATAATATCCACCTTTTTACTTGGACTAGTTAGGCGGTTCTGGGCATGGGACGACCCTCTTGGCTCATCGCTAAAGGGGGCGGGGTCTCACTTACCTACAGTGTCGACTAACGCCGTGGTTCATCCCTTTTCCATCCCGCCGATCGTCCCGTAGTACGTTCTTAGAAGATTAGGAGGACCTAGGTAAGTTACCAACGTTTTTATTGCTTTGTTGTCATACTATTAGGGTTTAGTTCATCTCGATTTGTATGATTAGCTTGGGAACGTTGTCACTTGCCTCGAGTCCTAAACCGGTGCTTCTTCACCGCTTGTTTGAGGGAAGCGGCATTTGTTTTCTTTTGGGTGCAACCGATTATTTGTTTGTTTGTATGTTTGTTTGTTTATATGTGTTTTGTGTCCGGTTGCATCCACAGTTTTGTCGCAAGACCTTACTTGCCTTGCGGAGTACACTTTTCCTCTAAGTGTACTCGCGTGAGTTGAAAGGGCGTAGGGTGCGCTAATACCCACTCGGCTAGTTAGGTAGTTAGTATGTGCTTACTCGAGGGCGAGTAAGGGTTAAGTGTGGGGGAGTTGATAAGTGTAGTTTGTAGTGCCTATTTTGTTGTATTTTGGTCCCATTTTCCTTGTGGATTCGCTCCTTGGGAGCGGTTTATGGGCTACTCATGCTTCCTTTAGTTCGTTTTAGGTTCCCGAGACAATTCAAGAAGAGTTGGAGCGATTCCGACTCGATACATACACTTTTTGGAGCCAACGAAGCGAAGGAACGATCACTCGATGCCTTGGATTCGATCCCGAGACCTTGGGACCCATTCCCGAGCACCTTAGGCTCTATCCCGAGTCTCGAGAATCGATGGCTGTAGACACCCGCATTTTGACTGCCAGGTGTCTATGGTAGTCTCCAAAAAATACCCGATGATGATCGGACGCAAACATGACTTGGTATACTCGGACTTGGGCTCGGAATCAATAATATCCGACATGGACTTTTAGCGGAGTAAAAATCTCACAAAACAGACCTCAAATCCAGGCCCAGTGGGTCGTTCCGAGCAAAATAAGACTAATTTGGGCCAAAACCGACACCAAAAATAAATCCCGTCTTTTGGCGACCGGGTCAAAACCCGGTCAAAGACGAAACCGTCTCACAAATCAGCCAAATTCATCCTCGAAACTGGCGCACAAATCAAAATTCAAAAATAAAACAAACAAATCAATCAAGGATAATCCTTCCTATTTTATCTTGCCTAATTGATCCACTCGATCGAGTGGATTGACCCACTCGGTCGAGTGGAGCGCCAAAAACCGGGTTTGGCCCGTTTTCAAGGGCACTCGATCGAGTGCACTAGGGCCACTCGATCGAGTGCACTAGGGCCACTCGATCGAGTGCCCCTATGTCGTAGGGAAAGGCCTATAAATACCCCTTCAACCCCATTCATTTTGACAGATTTTTCCTAAGGTTTTTACCTACATTTTCAGGCCTAAGTCACCTATACACTCTACACTACGAGTCCTTAGCAACCTTAGGCAAATACACACAAAAATCGAGCCTCCCATCCCTCGAAAAACCGACAAAACACACACACACATACACACCATAACTCGCGTACATCCTCGATACTCCGGCGTCCCGTCGCTATTTACGAGTCCATCTCCAAGGCCTATACCTAGCATGTATGTTGAGGGTGTCCTAAACCCCATCTCGATCTCTACTATCTCGTCTCATTTTCATTTATTTTATCGCATTTTGTATTGTAATCATATCGATCTAGTAACACTAACACTTTCATATTTGCACATTTTCGTTTTGTTTCTTTATTACTAATGTTATTATACCGCGTATATATACTCTAGTATCAAATTTTGGTTTCAAAATTGTTTGACTATGATAATTGCCTAAGGTCTGTCTAATCCCTTTACGAGCAACGACGGAGGTGGAGCCCTTTCGAGGAGCCCCGCCCCAATGTACTCAAGGGCGTGACGTGATCGCAATCGGTCATAGTTGACGCATTTGATCCCATTTCGATAATTAGTGCGGAACCCGTTGACACGAAAACCGACATCACATAACCCGAAAGGGTTAGTTTCGATGTCGTGACGTAGAGGGATGCATTTCGTCATTAATTCAAATTTTCTAGTCTAACGAAAACGTTTTCATAAAAACTCCGATAACGGTATTATAATCGTTCATACACGATTATAATACAAATCGTGCGATATTTGTATTTGGTTTGGCCGACCATCGATTTTCAATCAAAAATGAAACGAGTTACCACTCGTACAGGTGCTACTTGACCGAGTACGTAGGCTACTCGATCGAGTAGTACCCAAAAAACTGGGCAGTAGCTACGTAAAGGACGCACTCGACCGAGTCAGTTCGCGACTCGATCGAGTGGGTCCTGTAACCCAGAAAATCGAGAGCCTCGACACACATTTCGAGGCTCGACCTTTTACGACTTTAGTCATCACGTGTAAAGACCATCACGTGACCCTCCCATTTTCAAAACCTATGCACGTCACGACACGTAGAACGAATTTGACCGATCTTCTTCGAAGTGATAAGTCCGGACAAGACTACGGGACGTGGGATCGGGCTAGCAATACGCCACAATCCCATGTTTCCGTCCTTCGTTTAGTACACAACATAATGTGTAGTTAACCGGAGTTAGTCCATCTACATATTTCGCGGTCTAGTTTACATTCGGGTCCGTTTCTATCATTATATTGCCTTTTATTATTTCGTTTATTATTTTTATGTATCGTTGTATTGTGAATTCCGGGTTGTATTTCCGCCCGTGTAACTTGTACGTTATTTATTTCCTTTCGAGCTTTATTTATTTACTTGCTTATCGCTTTATAAATGAACCTCGCATGCTAAATCATTTCGACCATAATCAAGATGCATTAAATGACGTAGTTCACATACTATTCACATGCTTAGCCCGAAAACGCTGTTTGCATATCATTTAATTATTTTACTAGCGCGCGTACACGAACACGAACGATGTCTTAGTAGAGGCCGCCATGTGCGGGCGGGGTTGGGTGTCCTTAGTGGGCTTCCCAACACGTACCCTCACCCCTTACTCAGAACCTTTGGTTTCCGGATGTCCGAAACCCTTGGCGCACAAGAGTCATTTTATATACGAAAGTCGGTGTAAACGGTATTGATATAACAATGCAAAGGGACGAGCCCCATAAACTCTGAAATCGAAGTGGGCTGACTTTGTGTGTAGCCCATGACGACATAGAGTGGGCTCGTATGGTTCCGAATAACCACAAAATTCGGTGGCGACTCCATTTTGACTTAAATTTCGAACCCGAGAACAATCTTACCACGAGATTCATTCGCCTACCAAAACCCGCGCGTGGCCACGTCGGGGTGGACCTACGTCATGTCCACAATGCGAAGCCCATGAGAAGCAAGGAGGGATAAAAAAGATCATAATGGAGGCCTACAAGGTCCTTCCCGGGCGGGATAATGCCTTCCCGACCGGGAAGGAGGTTGCAATTGAAGATGCTACTGGTTTGGGTCCTTCCCGACCGGGACCACCTCTTCCCGACCGGGACCACCACCTTCCCGGCCGGGAAGGCCCAGCTGCAACCCACGTCAACTTGTTTCATCTCCTTACTCATTGTAACCCTATATATACACTTCCTCTTGTATTCTTATGGAAGGTTCTTCATGTTCTTGATTACCCACTAAACTCTAGACTATTTTAGCATAGATTAGCATAGATTAGTGTAGATTAGTTCTTAGTTAATCGTTAATCTTAGATTAATCCTTGTATTAAGGGAATTCTTGAAGAATCCAACCAAGATTGACAACCTTGGGTGATGTATTTGGGTTTTCTCTTTTATGCAAGTTTTCATTCTTCCATTCATCTTGTTAGTAGGTATAATCTTCTTTTCCCTTCTCTTAATCTTGTTTTATCATCCAAGTTTTAATCTTTGTTCATTGTATTGTTCATAGTTCATTGTTTTCACTAGTTTCTTTATGTATGTTTTGATTCTTATGTTGATTTCTCTTGTTAGTGTTGGTTTTAGCATAGATATGTTTGAGTAGACTCTTGCTAGGGTTATTAGGGTGATTGGTTGTGATTATGGATGATTAGGGTGAGATGGGTGGTACTAGATGTTGTTTTTGTTGTTTCCCATTTACCTTGCACTCCACATGTTCGATGAAATGCTTGTGAGACTAGAGACGATCAATCCTTGTTTTTCTTGCATATTCTCTTGTATGTGTGTGTTTGGTGGGTTGGTTTGGTTCCCTCTTTACGTAGCGAGAGCCCGATGAGGACGACCCCTAGGCCGATTACGTAGCGAGAGTCCGATCGGCGGTACCTAGGCTACGAAAGCATGCTAGTGACCCCGTCTTTCCCCTTTTTGTCTCCTTTGCACCCATGAACCCGACCTAACCTTAGTTTTCCTTCTTATTGTTATCCTAGCTTCCATTAGTCCTTAGTTACTCGTTTGTCTTCCTTTTCCTCGTTTTAGACCTTAGCCTAGTCCTTAGCCATCACCCTAGATTAGCTTGTCTCGAACCTAGTCCTAGATCGTAGCACCCATTAGTCCGAAGAACGAATGATTACTCTTATTTATAATATAGAATTTCATCATCATATTAAAATTTGTCGATGTGGGATAATTTTACAACTGTTATATACAATAAATTCATCACATAATGTGAAACAAATAATATGAAATTTATACTCTAATGAAAGCATTTTTTACCACGAATATAATTATTTCATTTTTATAATTTATTTTATGATAATGTTTTTAAAAAATGAACCCTAAAGGTTTTTTTTCCTCAGAATTGAAAAACATCACATTAATATAATAAATAAAATATATATTATAATAATTAAAAGATTCTCTAATTGATTTTTTTTATTATCTATGATATTTTCCTAATTTGAGGTTTGATGACACGGACCAATAAGATCGCTCGAAAAGACTCTAATATATATATATATATATATATATATATATATATATATATATATATATATATATATATATATATATATACTTAGGTCATGTGAGAACCACTCACTCAATGAGAACTGTGAGAACTCTTCTCAGCCATCAGATTTTCTTATGAAATGGATGATTGAAATTCCTCTCTGAGTCATCTCATAATTTGTCCGTGACAAATCAAACAGATTTTTAACCGATCGACCCAGTCATCCATTTAACACTAATGTCATATGTCATATACACGTAGACACATATTGTCACGTGTCTACCTACTGCCACCTCCTTTTTCCGACAAAAAAAACACTCCGGCCTGCTACTGCTATTGCCACCTCCTTCCTATACATACCTACACACATACATATTCCACGCTTCATTTTGTTCTTACATTTTCACCCCATCCAACCAAAATAAAAATGGGAACCAAAAGTGGAAGAAAGAAAGTAACCCAATTAGTGAAAACAACCAAAGTTGTTGAGGAACCATTGGTGCGGCTATTTGTTTAATTATTTTTTGTTCCAATATTGGTCCAATTTGAGTGTACCCTTTGACAGTATTGTTGTATCCTTTTTAAATTTTAGAATACCTTTTTCTATTTTATCGACCCTTTATCTATTTTAGCGTACCCTTTTTCTATTTCAATTTTAGCGTACCCTTTTTCAATTTTAGAGTACCTTTCTCAATTTAGCGTACCCTTTTTCTATTTTAGCGTATCCTTTTTCTATTTTTTTTATCGTACCCTTTCTCTATTTTAGAATTCCTTTTCTTAAATTTATCGTCCTCTTTTTCTATTTTAACGTACTCTTTTTCAATTTTATTTATCGTACCCTTTTTCTATTTTAGAATATCTTTTCTTAATTTTATCGTACCATTTTTCTGTTTTAGTGTACCCTTTTTTCTATTTTAGCGTACCCTTTTTCAGTTTCAATTTTAGTGTAGCGTACCCTTTTCCAATTTCAATTTTAGTGTATCGTACCCTTTTTTTAATTTCAATTTTAGCGTACCCTTTTTCAATTTTAGCGCACCCTTTTTCTATTTTATTATCGTACCCTTTCCTATTTTAGAATACTTTTTCTTAATTTTATCGTACCCTTTTTTTAATTTTAGTGTACCATTTTTTTATTTTAGCGTACCATTTTTCAGTTTCTATTTTATTAGCGTACCCTTTTTCAGTTTCAGCGTACCCTTTTTCTATTTTAGCGTATCCTTTTCAATTTCAATTTTAACGTATCGTACCCTTTTTCAATTTCAAAAAAGAGTACCCCTTTTCTCTTCCACATTTCAAAAAAGGCTAAAATCAAGATTCATAGCTACAATCTGATTAAGCTAGTTTTGGCAAAATTCAAACTAAGTAATTAGTATTTTGGAATTCACAACAGCCAAACATAAAGTCAATCACAGAGTAGGTTCAATTGTCTAGATAGCTTTATCCCAAAATAAAACTGAAATCGAATTAGTAGAATTAAATAGGAGTTGAACAGATGATACAACAATTTTTTTGCCTCAGAAACAATCAAGTAATCAACAATGGACTTACGAGCAAATCTACGAACCCTACTGCACCGCCTACGCTGACTGTTGTATCAAAACCCTAACCCTAATTTTTTTATGATTAGATAACAAACCTCGTTTAATTCATTTGAATTTATGAATGATGCTCAATCTACGTTTTCTTGATTTTTGGTGAGTTTTGTTGAATTGATGAAGGCAGGGGCAATGGGATAGAGGGAAAGGAGAGATAGAGGGGGGGAAAGGATAGAATGAGCGCTGACCTTAGATCCAAGGGTTGTAAAGGGTTCTCACAGTTCTCACAAGAGTATGGGCTCTCTCTCTCTCTCTCTCTATATATATATATATATATATATATATTGATTACATATTATAATCCCTATTAACTAATAGAATAACAACTTACTAAAAAGTCCTTCGAAAATACATCATGCCTATTATAGAAATAAATAATGATACATCATGTAATAAATAGAACAAATCAATTAAATTTCATAAAGACAAAAGAAAAGTCAAAATAGTTTGAACAAACTTATAATAAGAAATCATCAAAGTAAAACAATATTCTTCATTTTCCTAAATAATATTTTTGTTTCTCGAGGTTAATGTCTCTTAACTTTTTAAAAAAGCGTAGAATTAGTATAATTTTTTTTAAAATTTTTTTCTATTATATCCTTATATTATTTGATGATACATCTTATAGTAATATATACTATTTGGTGATATTATAACCCATTTATCTCGTAATATACTAAAAATATTGTATAATATATATTTTTTTTTGCAGAAAAACTTTCATTCTCGTAATGACATGTAAGCGCAATTCTAGTTTCTCTTATTTTCTTAATATACGCGGGTTAAACTAAGTCAATTAATATCAAAGTAAATATTTGCAATTTTTTAAAAAATACTTTTCAATTTTTATAATTTATCAAAAAAGATAATTGGAACTATGAGAATTTTGTAAATATATATGAGTTAAATTATTATTTCTAGCCTAAATTACTTGTTTTTAAAATTGAGAAATTAAAACGTTGGGAGGGAAAATTTTAATGTTAACAAAATACTCTAAGTTATATTATATTAAGAGATTTACATAATTATAATATTATTATTTGACTCAAATAAATATTTCATGTATCAATGAGTATTAGGTATATTCTTTTAGTATCAATGAGTATATTCGTAAAATGACAATATATCTTATCAATGAATATATTTTTTTTTTGATAAACGAGGGAAGCCGCAGCCGCTACCTTTTTGGTGCGCTCTGGGTAAACCCTCGGGTGTACGCATTAGCCTACAAACCACGCACACCAACTTCCACAAGTTCCCGCTTGCAGGGGCTTAATCCTGAGACCCTTGGGCCGATGACCACAAGTTTTAACCACTAGGCATCACCCTTATCAATGAATATTATTCCCATTATTTTCATGTCATTATATTAGAGAATGATACTACAATATATTTTAAAAGAGGAAGGAAATGAGATTGAGAAGGTGGATGAAAAGGGCGGGAAAAAATTGAAGGAGAGGCTGACACGTGTCCCATTTTTTAGAACTTCCTATTCTTTTAGTAGAAGAGGGATTGCAAAGTTGTGTAACATAGAAATTAATATGTAAATTTTAGAATATCTATAAAATAAAGGGTTATTTCATGGGAATAATACCAACTATGCGCGTGCTTCTTAAATTAATACAAACTATACGTAATCTCATTTTAATATGAACTACGCAATCATTAATCTCGCTTTGCTATGTATGAAATTATGACTTGCTATTACCGGTCATAATAACTTGTTGTAACTTTCTAAGGTTTTATTGGGTCCGTTGCAGCTATCGTGAAAGCCAAAATTACAATAAAAATATTTTTTTCATAGCTTCTATAAGGCTAATTGAAAAACAAATGGAAGATAAATTTTCGGAAAAATTTAATTTTTTTTATCAATAGCCGAAAATGAACCCGAAATGTAAATTAAAAGAAGAAATGTTAGAGGAAGAGTTGAAAAAGAAAGATTCAACAGGTAGCCGGTCACCCATAACAAAGCGAGATTAATGACGGCGTAGTTCGTATTAAAATGAGATTACGTATAGTTTGTATTAATTTAAGAAGCACACGCACAGTTGGTATTATTCCCATGAAATAACCCTAAAATAAATTTGCATATGTACCGTGCATATGCACGGGGTCTATACTATTTTAGTATATGTAGTTAAGTTATAGATTATATACTCGTAGACGATTTAATAATACAATTAACCAAAGATATAATTTTTCACTCAAGATATTACATTTAAACATACAATAATATATTTTATTTAGATAGCGAGTACTATTAGCAAGATAATATTACCCCAGATAATAGGTCTTGAAACGAATTTTTTTATTTTATGGGGAGATTTTTTTTATTGAAATCATGCTAATTATATATAAACCCTCATGGGGGTCGGTAGCCCGCGCCCGGCCGCCTGCCAAGCAGGCCCCGGGACGGCCCGACCCGAGAACCAGGGAGAGCCTGCCCAGCAGGCTGCCAGGATAGATCACTAAAAAAAGCCCCCCAAGGGACAACTTCTGACAACCGGCTGCCCGGCAGGGCAATGCTGCCCACCGAGCAGGACCTTCAGAGCCCCCTGCCTGCCTGTCTCCAGGGGACCTCTCCCCCGGGCAGGGCCAGGGGTAACCAGGGGCCCCTCCGTCATTTTGACTAAGGTAATTGGGAATGAGTGGATATCATAGACCCACGTGTCGCTTTATCATCCACTCATTCTTCTCTCTCTCTCTCTCTCTCTCTCTCTCTCTCTCTTGGGGGAAGGTATAAATACTTTCCTTTCTCCCACATTCAAAAGGTTGGATTTTCTCTCTCTAGACTCTTACTCTAAAAACGCCACCTAGCTCCTCACGAACTAGGTTCGTTAAGGCATTCACGGACTGACTTAGGCATCGGAGAGGGTCTCCTCGGACAACCTTCGAGGCCCTGTGCGCTGTGTGTGCAGGGAACAGGCCCATCCCGCCGGGAAGGTCCGACCAGTGGAGTAAGAAGAAGGAGAGGACCGCAAGGTCGTTCAAGCAACATCCAAACACCGAAGACCCGAATCCAGAGTCGGGTCAATTGATTCCAATACCGGAACAATTTGGCGCCGTCTGTGGGGAAGAGTACGGTTGTACCCACGAAATTACCCACAAAATCAACCATTCTCAAATACAAAAATCAACCAGTTATAACAAATCATGCCTGAAATCGTTGACGCTAGTTCAGGGGCAGGCCCAACAGTGCCACCAGAGGCCCCCCTATATGGCATGCCGTTCCCGGAGAAAACGCCCGCTGCCACAATCCCGGGAGTAGGGCGGCGAGCCTCCACGGAGCGCCCAGTAAGGACGTCGCTGTCACAGCTAGGCATGGGGCACATCCGAGGCAGACCCTAAACCTCACCCCCGCTTAGATGGCGCAAACGGCGGCCTTCTTCTTGGCAATGCTTAACCTGGAATTTACTCTGGAGGATATGGTAGGCAGGGTTGCCACGACCCCCAGATAGCTTCACTTTGAAAGTGGAGAAGGAACTGGGGGCTCAAAGCGAACCTCCGCCAGAAAAATCCAAAGGAAGACGAAGAAAACAGCTCAAGTGTATGCACAGGTGCAGAGGCGCATTACGGCAGGCAACCAGGAGCAGCCTGCTCAGCAGGCGTTCTCCATAAACACAACAGAGTCCACCGCTGCCCGTGAAAGAAGGGGTTTGTCCCAAGACCTCCAGGACCAGATGAGGCACAGAGAGCCTGCGTCTAAGCGCCTGGAAGAAAGACAGGGCGACGTCTTTTCCAGGCTTACGCGTGTGGCAGACTCGCAGCCAGCACCGGGCCTGTCTAAAAGCCTCCAGTCAAGACTTAATCAGGGGCAACCTGTTGGTTCAAAGCATCGTCAGGGGGACAATCTTGAGCCAGCTCAGAGGAAGCGCCCACGACACCACTCTCCTGATAGATGGGACGCCGAGGCGATTAGCAGGCAACCGCCCCGACACCGTTCCCCTGGTAGTCGGAAACCGACCCCTGACAGATGGGGGGATCACGGTTACCACTCCATATGGAGCAGGTCGAAGATGGCAGAAAGGCCTACAAAAACCCCTCTTCATCCAGAGGTGCAGGGGTACCCAATCCCAAAAAGATGCCTTCTGTCAAATTCGATGGCACGTCCGACCCGGAAGACCACTTAGTTGCGTACGAGAGTCATATGGGCATGTACGATGCCGACGACGCAGTCTGGTGCAAGATCTTTCCAACCACCCTGGTGGGTCTGGCCCAGGGTTGGTTTAGGGACTTGCCGCAGGGTTCGATCTGCTTTTTCATCGAGTTGGCAGAGGCCTTCCTAGATCAGTATGCTGGAAACAGGAGACGACGTCTTACCCGATTTGACTTAATGACTCTTAGGCAGAAGAAGGGCGAGACCGTCAGGGAATACCTGAAGAGATTTGACTTATCCTTCCAGCAGGTCAAGGAAATAGATGACCCAACAGCAGCGTATGCGCTAACCAACTCTCTGCTCCCGGGAGAGATGAAGAATCAGATGATCAGGGCCCAGACGGAAACCCTCGCTAAAGCTCGAAAAATTGCTGAAGGTTTTATGCTGCAGGAGGAGTTCCACAGCCTGCCGGATACCCCCGCATGCCCTACCAGGCAGCAGGGGGGACCGCAGGGTGGGCGCAGCAGAGCCGAGGCAGGGAAATAGAGAGCCGAAGAGGGGGATGCACCTAGGAAAGAACGCACAGCTTACCAGCCCAGATTTGACAGCTACACAACCCTCAAAAAATCCAGGGCAGAGATTTTCGAATTGGAAAAAGAAACAGCTAAGTGGAATCGCCCAAGTAAGCCACGCAGCCCAAAGGGGGACCCCAAGAAGTTTTGCACATTCCATGACTGCGTAGGACACACCACCGAGGAATGCCGCTACCTGTAAGACGAGATCGAGAAGCTCATCAGGAATGGCTGGCTGAGCAACTACGCAGCAAGGAACAAAACCCACAAGGAAACAGTGGAAAAGCCTGAAGGCTCGGTGCACAACCGCCTGATAATCCATGTGATATCAGGGGATGCAGAGGGCCAAACAAGTAGGAGAGGCCAGAAGAGGCAGATTCGTGAGCTACAAAATCAGATCTGTTATGCTGAAAGGGCAGGGAGCCCAAAGGGTATGAGATTGAGCATCACCCCTGAGGATGAAGGGCGAGTAGTGTACCCCCATAGTGACCCTTTGGTCCCGTCCCAGGAAATCAGCAACCACATCGTGAGGAGATGTATGGTGGACACTGGGGCCTACATGAACCTGCTTTACAGGGACGCCTTCGAGAAAATGGGTCTGAAATAAAGACACCTGAAACCTGCCCCCGGGTCACTATATGGGTTTTTAGCGGGGCAGGCGTGCTTCCCATGGGAATTATAGATTTGCCAGTAACATTCGGAGAGGGGACCTCCGCTAGGAATGTCAGGGCATCATTTGTTGTGGTAGACGCGAAATCTGTCTACAACGCCCTGATAGGCAGAGCCACCTTGGATGAAATTGAAGCCGCCATATCGATCAGGGCCCTCACGGTAGCCTATGTGACTGACTTTGGCATGGAGGGAAAGGTACATGGGGACCAAGAATCAGCCAGACATTGTTACACTGTGGCCTTGCAGACCCATGAGACTGAGACAAAAGGAAAAAGAAAAGCTGACAGCTCCCCCAATAGAGAGGGCGAGATTCCAGCTGGCCAGCAGGCGGCTAATCACCTCGAACCTAGGGGGGAAAGCATGCTGGTGGACCTAGAGCCAGGAAGACAAGTCCTTATAGGGGCCGACCTGGAAGAGTTCTACCAAGCAGAGCTCATTAGGGTTCTTAGAGACAACAGGGACGTGTTTGCCTACTCGGCAGATGAAATGCCGGGGGTCGACCCGGCTCACATCGTTCACAGGCTGAACGTGAGTCCGGAGGCTCGCCCTGTGAAGCAGAAGAAGAGATATATGTCTGCAGAAAAGGACTTGGCTATCAAAGAAGAAATAGAAAAACTTTTGAAGGCGGATTTCATAGAAATCTGCGACTACCCTGAATGGCTGGCGAACGTCGTAATGGTTAAGAAGTCGTCGGTTGCATGGAGGATGTGCGTGGACTTCACAAACCTGAACAAAGCCTGCCCGAAGGACTGCTACCCCCATCCAAGAATAGACCAGCTAGTAGATGCCACTAGTGGGTACTCAATGCTGAGTTTTCTGGATGCTTTCTCAGGGTACCATCAGGTGTATCTTTGGCATCCCGACAGGGTAAAATGTACCTTCATTACCAGCTCCGGTACTTATATGTATAAAATGATGCCGTTCGGATTGAAGAACGCAGGCGCCACCTACCAAAGGTTAGTCGACAAAGTCTTCGAAGACCAGAAAGGGAGGAATCTAGATGCTTACGTCGATGACGCTATCGTGAAAAGTAAGGGAGACAGTGAACACCTGATGGATTTGCAGGAGACTTTCTCGTCTCTACGTGCCTACAAAATGAAACTCAACCCAAAAAAGTGCACGTTTGGAGTTCGTTCTGGTAAGTTTCTGGGCTTCCTTGTCAGTTCCAGAGGGATAGACGCCAACCCTAAAAAGGTTCTGGCAGTTTTGGATCTCCCAGAACCCAAAACCATAAGAGACATCCAGCGCCTGACGGGCAGGATGGCTGCCCTGGCGCGCTTCATCACCAGGTCAGCGGATAAATCAACCCCATTCTTCAAAGTCTTAAAGGGAAATAAGCAATTCAAATGGGAGAACGAACAGCGAGAAGCTTTTGAGCAACTAAAGGCACATTTGAAGAAACTCCCTACCCTAGCAAGACCAGTAGAAGGGGAGAGGCTCTTCCTCTATATCGCCGTAACCAATTCGATGGTAAGCGCGGTGATCTTGAGAGAAGAGGCTAGTGCCCAGCAGCCCATATATTTGTAGGTCATGCCCTGGGGGCGGCAGAAAGAAACTACCCGATGGTCGAGAAAGCAGCCTACGCGATTGTTATCGCAGCAAGAAAACTCAGGCCATACTTTGACGCACACCCCGTCGTAGTGCTGACCCAACAACCCTTGGAAAAGGTACTTGAGAAATTTGAGAAGTCTGGGAGGCTGCTGAAATGGGCCATCGAATTGAGCGGGATGGGAATATCATGCCAGTCCAGGACCGTTATCAAGGCGCAGGCTTTGGCGGATTTCCTGGCCGAGTGTTCCCACTCAGAAGAAGATGACCTCCCTGCAGGAGAATGGGTAGTATACACAGATGGGTCCTCCACGGCCAACGGCGCGGGGGCAGGAGTTGTGCTTACCAGCCCCGAGGGAGTGGACTTCGAGCATGCACTCAGGTTCACCTTCCCTTCGTCGAACAATGAGGCCGAGTATGAGGCCGTCCTTGCAGGGATCAAGCTAGCCAAAGCTGCAGGAGCAGAGCGAGTTGTCTTAGCCACAGACTCCCAGCTCATTGCTAACCAGATTTATGGAGAGTACGAGGCTAGGGATCAAGCCATGACTGCGTATCTGGAGAAGATAAAGCAAGAGTTATCAGGTTTGAAATCCTACGAAGTCAGGCAGGTCCCCCGGTCCCAGAATAACCGGGCGGACGCCCTGTCAAAGCTTGCTAGTTCCAGCCTGCAGGACATAAGGAGATCGGTCTGGGTGGACGTGGTCCAAGAAAAATCAACCAACACCTGCCAGTTGGTCAGCATTATCGAAGAAGCAGAGACGGGGGATTGAATGGCCCCTCTCATTCAGTTCAAGAAGTATGGAGCCCTGCCATCCGACCCTATGCAGAGAAGAAAAGTGCTATCAAAGGCAGGATGGTTTATAATGATTGGCGAAGAACTGTACAAAAAGTCGTTCTCCTCGCCCTTTCTCAGGTGTCTGGGGCAGGACAGGCTGCAGAGGTTTTGAATGATATCCACTCTGGGATCTGTGGCCACCATGTTGGAGGAAGGTCGCTGGCCCGCAAGGCCCTGAGGGCAGGCTACTACTGGCTTACCATGTTGGCTGACGCTAGGGACCTGACCCAAAAGTGCAGGAAATGTCAACTATTTGCCCCTTCAATCCACGCTCCTGCCCAAGAACTCAGGCCAATATTGTCTTCCATCCCTTTCGCCTAGTGGGGGATGGACATATTAGGACCTTTTGCTGTTGCAACTGGGGACAGGAAATTTTTAATTGTGGGGATCGATTACTTCACCAAATGAATCGAGGCTGAAGCGGTTCCGAATATCACCGAGCCAGCAGTCAGAAAGGTGATCTGGAGGAACATCATAACCAGATTCGGCCTACCAAAAGTGCTGGTGTTCGACCACGGGAGGTAGTTTGATAATGACCCCCTGAGAGTTTGGCTGGAAGGCCACGGCATAGCAGTTGCCTACTCCGCCGTCTGCCATCCCCAAACCAACGGGCAGGCTGAAGCCGCCAACAAGCAAATCCTGAACGGACTTAAGAGAATGGTGGATGAGCTTAAAGGAAGGTGGGCAGATGAATGGCCAAGCATCCTTTGGTCAATCAGGACAACAAGGAAAGAATCTACAAGGCAAACGCCCTTCGGCCTGGTTTACGAGGCTGAAGCTTTGTTACCTATTGAAGTGCGAATTCTTACCCTGCAATCTCAGCAATACGACAGAGTTGTTAATGAAGCAGCAATGATTGAAGGACTAGACCTAGTCAGCGAGGTAAGGGAGGAAGCCAGCATTAACATCGCCGCCTACCAGAAGAGGATGAGAAAGGCGTACAACAAGAAAGTGAATGAACGAAGTTTTCAAGTAGGGGACTTAGTCTTGAGAAAAACGCAGGCGGTGGGAAGGTCAAGAGAACATGGGAAGCTGAGCGCCAACTGGGAAGGCCCGTATGAGGTAACCCAGATTTTGGGGCCAGGTACCTACAAAATTGCCAATCTTGGGGGCCAGGAGTTGGCCGCCCATTGGAACATTGACACCCTGAAGAAATACTACGTTTGAGCAAAAGAAGATTAAAGGATTTTCTTTCTTTTTGCTATTTCCCAAAAACTGGTGGAGAACGGTCAGAATATAATGCCGAAGGCTCCAACCACAAATATGCTAAGAATGTTTTTTTGAAATGAAAAAGATCTGAAGTTTATACTCGTTGTCCGTTCAAATTCGCATTTTTACGCACAAACGAGCAGGGGGCAATAGGGGGAGGCCCTCCTGTTGCCAGAACCAGGGAAAATGGACACCCCAACAAAATCCCAAGTCCTCCTGTCTGCCTCTGGGCAGGCAGGGGGCAGACCCCCTGGACTTCGACCAGAAGCAAGGGCCAGGCCGGGCCCCACGCGCCGAATGAACAAGGACTGGGAGCATCCCCCAACCTTGTATAAAAAACGCAAAGTCCTCATGTCTGCCTCTGGGCAGGCAGGGGGCAGGCCCCCTGGACTTCAACCAGAAGCCAGGGCCAGGCCAGGCCCCACGCGCCAAATGAACAAGGACTGGGAGCATCCCCCAACCTTGTATAAAAAACGCCAAGTCCTCATGCCTGCCTCTGGGCAGGAAGGGGGCAAGCCCCCCTGGACTTCAACCAGAAGCCAGGGCCAGGCCAGGCCCCACGCGCCAAATGAACAAGGACCGGGGGCATCCCCCAACCTTGTATAAAAAACGTTAAGTCCCCCTGCCTACCCCTGAGCAGGCAGAGGGCAGGCCCCCTGGACTTCGACTAAGAAGCCAGGGCTAGGTCTAACTTTGAAAGAAAAGCAAGCAAAAGCAGGCAAACATAAAACAGATACATACACAAACAAATAAAAGAGTCTTTACAAGTGGGCAATAGAATCCGCAAGCAAGAAAGTTAAAGCATTACACCAGAATGGCAGCTGGCCACATCAGGGCCCGGCGCGCAAAGAGATTAGAAAATCAGCAGGGGAGCTAAGGCGCAGTAGGATAAGGACAGGAGCCCTCTGAGGACGACTGCCCTGCATATTAGACACCAGGGGCATCTCCCCCAAGCCCTGTAGCTTCTTCAGGTGGCCTAGTTGCCCGGGCCTAATTCTTAACAGCATAAAGATCCCTGAAGGCATCCTCGTTAAAATCTGGAAACATCTCCCTGATAACTTCCATGACAAGTTGCAGGGAGGAGTTGGCGCCATCTTCAAAGCCCTTCACCACGGCATCTTCAGCCTCCTGAATTATGTCCGTCTTATCCTTCTGCCATGTCTCACCGTCACCAAGTCAGCTTGAGTCTTTTGAAGGTCAGAATTGGCCTGGGACAAGCGCTCCTCTAGGTCGCTTACCTTCCTCTTCACATGCTCCAGCTCAGCCGCCGCCTTTTGGGCCTGCTCCACCGCCTGCTTGGCTCCCTTCAGCTCCACCTCCAGCTTGAACACTTCCCTTACAGCCCTTTCGCCCTGTGTCTTCCACTGGGTCGCCTGACCCCTGGCCTCCTCTAAGTCGCCCTCCTGCTTCGCCAACTGATCCTTCAAATTGGCGATAAGGGTGACATCCCTTTCAACCATAGCTAGGCGATAAGAGGGGCGGACCTCTGGGGTAATGGCTAGCTCCTCATCACTCAGACGACTGAGAGCCGCCAGCTCAGCACTCAGCAGAGGCTTGGAGCACCCTGGATGTACGCTGAATATATTGAATCACCTGGTGAGTAGTGGAGGTGACGGTCTTAGTCAGGTGCTCCGCCAAAACAGCGATGGAGTCTGAGAGCATGGCAGAGACATCGAGACTTTCCCCAGCAGTATAGTGGAATTCAGGATTTTCCTCTGAGAAAAGAGTGCCTGGAATTTCACGGGCAGGTCGCTTAGGGTCAGGCTTGTCAACATCTGCCTCAAGATCTACCACATTCGTGGCGCCTGAAGGCTCCCTACTTCTCTTCTTCCTGCCTTCCAGGGGAGTGCTCTCTCCAGTTTCCTCGGAGGTAGCAGGGTGCGGCCCCTGGGGAGTATGAGCCCCTGAGGGGGAGCCTACCTGCTTGCTGGCAGGAGAAGGGGTGGCCTCTGAGGCGGCCACCACCTCCACGCAATGAGTAGGGGAGGGGAGAGCGGTCGGCTTTGCAGACGAAAGTCTTGGGGGAAAAGGAAGTCTTCGGTTGGCGGAGAGGCCCTTCACAAACTTCATCAAGTTTTTCTCACCCTTCTTATAACTGGAAGGAAGGGAGGGACGCTTGGTACGGATTAGGCCAGGAATTAGGCCCACTCGGCCCAAATACCTGTCAGTAGCAATAATCTCCGCATGAGGAAGACAGAAGCTAGGGCCACATGCCCTAGACTTGTCTACAACAACAACAAATTTTTTAACTAACTCTTCATCCCGCTCATTCAACTTCACCTCCAAGGCCCTTCCCCCAACGCCCGGGTGATACTCTGCGCGGGTTTCCATGTGGGTATGGACATGATTCCTAAAATGCCGAGGGATCCTCCACTCTGTGGCACTGTGTACATACAGGAAGTTATTTTTTCAATCTTTCAGGCTGTTCAGAGTTGGCCACACAGGAGAGTACCCTTTCTGCCTCTGGATGGACCAATATCAAGGGGAGCCTTCTCCTCCAGAGGAGGACACCATTTGCAGCCCGACCATCTACCTCAGGGCATTGATTGAGGGCCCCTCACCATGAAATATGCAAGTCCACGTGTAGGCTATTAGTGACCTGACCGCCACAGCGGTTAACTGAGCTATAGCCACGTTCATTCGCCTGAAAGTCTCTTCCAGGAAGGGGTGCAAGGGGAAACGCAGGCCAAATTCTAGGCACTTGTGATAAACGGCTATATAGCCGTCAGGAGGGCAGCACTCAGTGTCCTTCTCTCCTGTGACAACAAATGTGTACCCCTCCCCAAAATTGTAAAACCGCTCAATCGCTTCTGCGGCGTTCTTCGCCAAGATTAAATCCCGGTTTTTGGATTTCGGGTAGGTCCTCAGGGGGATATGGTATTTAGCCTTATCTAAGTAGTATGTCCTCCCGCTTTCTCTGGGAATGAGGGGGCCGACAATTCTGGAGGAGTCAATCTCCATTGCCCCGTCGTCTGAGACGACGTCGAATGGGCGGGGTCAGGGGAGTTTCCACCTCCGCTCTCCTTTGAATGCTCTTCTTCAATCATCCGGAGACCAGCTCCCCCAGAAGAAGAGGCAAGGTTCTCCCCATTCTCCTCCCTACCCCCCGTATTTTCGGTCGATGGGTCGGTGAATGAGAGAATACGGGCACGTTGTCTAGGCATGGTGATTTAGGAAGAAGAAAAAGCGAGGAAACGAAAAAAGAAGCAAGGACTTGGGATTAGATTCTAACTTAAAGTTGACGGCTGTCGAAGGGAGGTCCGAGAAAGAAAGCTCCGCAAGCCCAAAAGTTTTCCAGTGGTAGGAGAGTATGAGGAAGGCTCAAGATCTTTAAAAAATTGTAAATGGGGGAAGTGAAGGAGTTAGGTTGCTTTTATAGGGAGCGCAGACGACGAGTCGCTAACCCTAGGGAACCTACCCAAAAAACACCCCACATATCACACCCTCAGAAACTAACCACCCACGGCTTCCAAAGAAAATCCTCGGAGAAATAACAAGTCAGAGGAATAATCATTCCATGACATCATCCATCCAATTAAAAAAAAAAGACAAACAACAAAAATAAAAGTCCGCCTGATTTTTCCCTTAAGAAAACCCAAAAAAGGGCAAGTTACAAACTAGACGAAGTTACAAAAAGAGCCTGAAAATCTGGCTCAACCTGCCTGCATGCCTTAAGCAGGCCTAGTCATCATCGAAGCCTGGGGAATAGTCCCCAGGACTATCATGGTCTCCGACGTCTGACCCCCAGTCCCAGCCGTCGGAATCTTTGAAGGGGTCATCGGAGCCCCCATCTTCATCCCTGCCAGAGGAATAACCCTGGCCTTCGCTGTCCCCAGAATCGCGACTGCTAACATCCCAGTCCCTGCCATAAGGGACTGCCTGGACGTCGTCACAAGAGCCATGATAAGTGTGTTTTCTATTGATTATTTCTTGCGTTCAGTCCCATTTTCTCTATGGAAATCGCTCTTTGGAGCGGTTTTCGTAGCTACTTACGCTTCCTCTAGCTTGTTTTAGGTTCCTAGAGCTTATCTTGAAGAACGGAACGTTTCCAACTCGTTTCCGACATATATGGAACCAAAGAAGACACCGAGCATCGACAAGGAGTATAGGAAGAGCAAAACAGGACCCATCCCGAGCGAGATGACGTCATCCCGATCGGGATGGAATGCAAGAATAGCCGGCCTACTGTCAAGCCATCCCGATCGGGATCATATCGTCCCGGTCGGGAAGGAGGAAGCATCCCGGTCGGGATAAGGCCTTCCCGATCGGGAAGGATGGAGCAAAGAGACCCTCTACTGTGAAGCCGTCCCGATCGGGATCATGTCATCCCGGTCGGGACCATCGTTTCTTCCCGATCGGGACCGTCTCGTCCCGGTCGGGAAGACCCAGCTCTTATTCCGCCTCCTTCTTTCACTTCTCTCACTTTTGGAATAGTATAAATACCCCTCTTGTAATATTTTGAAGGGACACAAAACCCTAGACAGAGACACACTACTTTAGCTTAATCTTACATTAATTTCCCCTTAATCCTTCATTAATTTTAGCTTAATCCTAGAACTCTTGTGTAATTTGGGAAGCTCTTGAAGATTTCATCATTATTGACACATTGGTGGATGTTCTTGGGTTATCATTTATACAAGTTTCAATCTTTCCATTTCCTATTTGTGTTGGTATAATTTCTCTAGTCTCTTCTCTTTTATCTTAGTTCTTTCATTAAAGTTTGAATCTTTTCCTCTAGATTATTGTCTTCCTTTGTTTATCTTGCATTATGGATGTGTTGGCTTTTATGTTACTTTCCTTTATTCATGTTAGTTTTAGTTTAGTCATGAGTGAGTAGACTTTTGTGGGGTTAGTAGGGGGATTAGACGTTAATTATGGGTGATTAGGGTTAAGAGTGGATAAAGGTTGAGTCTTTATTGTTTGTCACTTGTTTTGCATGTTAAGTGTATGACGAATTGCTTGTTAGGGTGGTAGTGGCCATGCTACTCTTGCTTGTTTCTTCTCCCTTGATGTTTGCTTGACTTGTGATTGATTCTTCATGTTTTGGGTAATAGCTTGCATGAATTATCGGGTTTGTTTTCGTTGCGAGAGCACAAGCTTGCCTTAGTGATTAGGTGATACCCTTATCCTCGTTTTTCCCACTAGCCTTTTACGTCTTTGAACCCGACCTAACCCTACTCCTTTTCCTATTTGAATTCATCTTCCTTTTATACATTGCTCTAGTTGTTTGTTGCGTTAGTTTAATCTTATTTGAATTGTTTAGTTTATGTTAAACTTAGTCTTTAGTCTTGTCCAAACTCAAAAATACCTTCCTCAATTGTTTCTTGTGACTTTGTCTTGTTTCTAAGCATACTCTAGTCTTTTCTCCACCGTCTTCGTGGACCGACCCGACTTGCCCCTAGCTACTAGTTAGGTTAGTTGGTTTAATTGGTGTTAGGATTGACAGCAAAATCCTCCCATCAAGCCACAACCCACCTTCCTCACCAGGGGAGAGGGAGGGCCTGACTCCGAGGAAGAGTTCAGCTCAGGACAGTTGGGGTCAAACTATTCCGGATGTAGCCAAGGGAAGCACTCATGGCATCCCCTGTCAAAGCAGCCTCCCCCTGGGAGCAGCGCTTGAGCTTGGAGCCCGCTGAAGATGAGGACTTCTTGGGGCGCTTACCCGCCCTGGTAGAGGCTCTCCTCCTGGCATTCCGGCAAGAACGAGGACGAGGCCGCCGACTGCGGCGCAGGGCAAGAAAAGCCGCCCTAGGGTACCTCAACCTCCAGCCCCCCTTAAAACGACGAACAACCACACGAGCCCCACAGTGAAAAAATATTCTCGTAATCCAAGACATGCTTCTTTGAGAAAGAAGAAGAAGAAGAAGAAGAAGAAAATTGGAGATGGGTTATGGAAGTGGTGAAGAGTCGAGATTTATAAAAAAGAGAAACCATGACATTAATGGCATCCCAACCACCTTTGTAGGAGGGAAAGCAAATCACTGGCCTGGCACGCTGCTCAAAAGGGCCGTCCTAAGAGGAATATAATCATGAGAACAGACATCCCAACTCTTTGCATGCCCAATGCAGTTATGTTTCCTCCCTCGGGAACATGCGGCGAATTAAATGCAAAGGTGGAGCTAACAAGTCAACCTCCCACTATCTTAATCAAGAGTTCACCTGCCAAGGGGAAGCCCTGCTTCCCCCCAGCCAGCGAGGGCCAATTGATGGGGGGTCGGTAGCCTGCGCCAGGCCGCCTGCCAAGCAGGCCCCGGGACGGCCCGACCCGAGAACCAGAGAGAGCCTGCCCAGCAGGCTGGCAGGATAGATCACTAAAAAGAGCCCCCAAGGGACAAATTCTGACAACCGGCTGCCCGGAAGGGCAATGCTGCCCACCGAGCAGGACCTTCAGAGCCCCCTGCCTGCCTGTCTCCAGGGGACCTCTCCCCCGGGCAGGGCCAGGGGTAACCAGGGGCACCTCCGTCATTTTGCCTAAGGTAATTGGGAATGAGTGGATATCATAGACCCACGTGTCGCTTTATCATCCACTCATTCTTCTCTCTCTCTCCCTCTCTTGGGGGAAGGTATAAATACTTTCCTTTCTCCCACATTCAAAAGGTTGGATTTTCTCTCTCTAGACTCTTACTTTAAAAACGCCACCTAGCTCCTCACGAACTAGGTTCGTTAAGGAATTCACGGACTGACTTAGGCATCGGAGAGGGTCTCCTCGGACAACCTCCGAGGCCCTGTGCGCTGTGTGTGCAGGGAACAGGCCCATCCCGCCGGGAAGGTCCGACCAGTGGAGTAAGAAGAAGGAGAGGACCGCAAGGTCGTTCAAGCAACATCCAAATACCGAAGACCCGAATCCAGAGTCGGGTCAATTGATTTCAATACCGGAACAATAATATATATTTAATCTATTATATTAATGTGATGTTTTACAATTCTGTTGTAAAAACCTTTAGAGTTCATTTTTTAAAAATATTATCGTAAAATAAATTATAAAAATGAAATAACAACATTCGTGGTAAAAAAATGTTTTCATAAATTTTATATTATTTGTATCACTATCTTGTGATGACTTTATTACAGAATCTTTTAATTATTATAATATATATTTAATCTATTATATTGATGTTTTACAATTCTATGGTAAACTCTTTACAAGTCATTTTTAAAATATTATCGTAAAATAAATTATAAAAATGAAATAACTAGATTCGTGGTAAAAAAATGTTTTTATTAGATTATAAATTTTATATTATTTGTATCACATCATGGGATAAATTTATTACATATAATAGTTGTAAAATTATCCCACATCGACAAATTATAATATAATGATGAAATTATATATTATAAATAAGAGTAATTATTCGTTTTTTGATATCTACTAAAAGTCTTTTGAATCTCAAAAAGAGTTCTTAAGACTATAAACCTTAAGTAATTATCATACATCGAAAAATTATGATGAGGTGATGAAATTTTATATTATAAATAAAAGTAATCATTTGATTTTAAATATCGACCAAGAAAAAGACTTTTAAATCATCCCACATCGAAAAATTATGATGGCGAAATTTTATATTATAAATAATAATAATAATAATCATTCGATTTTAAATATCGACAAAAAAAAATTTGAGTCTTAAAAAAACTCTTACTTAAAATCATCCCACATTGAAAAATTATAGTGAGGTGATGAAATTCTATACTTCGTATTATAATCAAAAGTAATATATGATGTATTTTTTTTATAGTTTTATAAAGAGCTCTTAAGAGTATAAGGTTAACTAAATTCTCTCACATCGAAAAAAATTTGACGAGCTGCTGAGAGACTATAAACTTAAATAAACTATCCCATATCGAAAAGTTATAATAAGTTGATGATTTATATATTATAAATAATACTAATCTTTCGCTCTTAAATATCAATAAAAAAAAACATTTAAGTCTTAAAAAGTCTGTTAATAAGACTACAAACTTAAGTAAAAATAATCTCGTATCGAAAAATTATAATAAGGTGATGAAACTTTATATTATAAATAAAGAGTAAACATTCGGTTTTAAATATCGACAAAAAAACTTTTGAGTATTAAAAAAGTTTTTAATATATAAGACTACAAAGTTAAAATCACCCCACATTGAAAAACTATAGTGAGGTGATGAAATTTTATATTATAATCAAGAGTAATGTCGGAGTATGATGTATTTTATTTCATTTTAAAAAGACTTTTTAAGACTATAAGCTTAAGTAATTATTTCACATCGAAAAATTATTACGAGGTGATGGAAGACTATGAACTTAAATAAGTTATCCCACATCGAAAAATTATGATAAATTGACGAATTCTATATTATTATAAATAAGAGTAACATTCGTTCTTAAATATCAATATAAAAACTTTTACGTTTTAAAAAGTCTCATAATAAAACTACAAACTTAAGTAAAATTAATCTCACATCGAAAAATTATAATAAGGTGATGAACTTTATATTATAAATAACATAACAATGTGCTCTTAGATATTAATCAAAAATCTTTTGAGTCTTAGAAGTATATTAATAAACTTAAGTAAAACTATCACACATTCGAAAAATTATAAAGTTCTATCAAACAAAAATCTTTTGAGTTCTAAAAAAGTTATTAAGACTATACACTTAAGTAAAAAATTATAATAAGGTGATGAAATTTTATATTGCAAATAAGACTAATAATAATTCTTCCTTAGACATCAACCAACTTAAGTAATTCTTCCACATCGAAAAATTATGATGAGGTTATGAATTTCTACTAAATAAGAGTAATAATTGTTTTTAAATATCAACCAACAATATTTTGAGTTTAAAAAAGGTCTTAATAAGACTACAAAGTTAAAATTATCCCACATCAAAATAATTAAAATAAGGTACGGTGATGATTCTATATTATAAATAAGACTACAAACTTTAGTTAAATTATCCTACATTGACAAATTATAATAAGGTGATGGAATACTTAAAAAAAGGTTCCTAAGACAAAGCCTATATAGTTAAAGTATTATTATCCCGCAACGAAAAATTAAGTTGGGTTGATGAAATTCTATATATTATGAATAAGTATAAAGTGTAATCATTCGTTTATAAATAAAAGTTCATAGTTAGACTATATTTAAACTTAAATAAACTTAAGTAAAATTATCTCACATCGTGAATTTTTTTTATTATATAAATAAGACTAATCATTCATTCAAAATATATTATAAATAAGACTAATTTTTCGTTCTTAGATATCAATCAAAAAAACTTTTGAGTCTTAAAAAATCTTTTAATATATAAAACTGCAAAGTTAAAATCATCCCACATCGAAAAATTATAGTAACGTGATGAAATTTTTTGTATTATAATTTAGAGTAATCATTATTTTTTTTAGTTTTAAAAAGAGCTCTTAAGACTATAAACTTAAATAATTATCCCACATCGAGGTGATAGGAGACTAAAACTTAAATAAATTATCCCACATCGAAAAATTATGATAGGTTGATGAATTCTACACTATAAATAAAGACTAATCATTCATTCTTAAATATCAATAAAAAAAAACTAATTATCTCACATCGAAAAATTATGATAAATTGATGAATTCTATATTATAAATAAAGATTAATCATTCGTTCTTAAATATCAATCCAAAAAATTTTTAAGTCTTAAAAAGTCTCTTAATAAGACTACAGACTTAAGTAAGAATAATCTCATATCGAAATAATATAATAAGGTGATGAAACTTTATGTTATAAATAAGAGTAATCATGGACTTTTATATATTAACCAAAAAACTTTTTAGTCTTAAAAATATCTTAAAAACTATAAAATTAAGTAAAACTATCTTACATTCGAAAACTTATAAGTTTCATCAATCAAAAATCTTTTGAGTCTTAACAAAAACTTTCAAGACTATACATTAAGTAAAAAAAAATTATAATAAAGTGATGAAATTGTATAATATATTCGTCCTTGGACATCAAAAAACTTCCAAGTAAGGTGACATCAACCAACAATTATCCCACATCGACAAATTATACTTCTTACGGAATATATAAATAATAAAATAAGAGTAACCACCTTCAATACAAATAATAGTAAAATTATCCCCTCATCAACAGTTTATTAATAAGGTGATAAAATTCTAGTGCGGGCGGGATTGGGTGTCGATGTCTATCGGATGTTGGCTTCCCAATACGTATCCTCACCCCTTACTCAAAATAACCATTGGCAATGAGAGTAATTCCAAGTCTTTATCTTTAGGTCATGTGCCCCTCAGCTTTGAGCCGGCTAAGGATTGAACGGTTTTCAAGTCCCCATAATTGACTCGGTTGCGACTCCACAAATCGGCAACTAATTCAGTTCACTAAAAAGGCCGCCTTACCAAACATAACAGCCTTTAAACATTTACAACCACGACTCGATCGATTCCAAATGGAAACACAGGTGCAGGCACCCTAGTAAATGTCCTGATCGTCATTCGAATCGAGGTATGACACATCGCCCCGCACGCGAGATCGGACCGGCCCCCGACCGGGAGGGGGCGCGTGGGTGGCCGCAGCCATACATTGAAAAACCGGGGCGGTTTCGCGCGGGCCGCCGGGCGTTGCGGACGGACGTCCATAGTTTGGCGACTCCGCTGTGGATTTGGAAACAAGTTTCCAGCGGTGGTGTAACTTGAACGAGGTTGGTGAAGCTCATTTTCTAGTTCCTAGTTGAGGTCACTACAGGTTTTGACCCTAAAAAACCCACCCTAACCAATATCAGGACCAATCGACTTCTTCGCGGTAAGATCCTTAGGGACAAGCGGAGAGATCCTCGATTGACGCTCCGGCCGCCTAACGCGTACCTCGCGGGTACTAAACGGATAGTTCTGAACGGATGGTATGACACTCGTCTCCCCAGATAATTTGTCAATACCTAAGTAAAGACTATTCGTAGGCGGTAGCCTACCCTAACCTACCCGTGTCTACATCCTACGTGAGTGTATGCATTTCTAGTTATGTGTAGCGTGTTTGAACAACTCAAATAAAGCACTAAAAATCTTGATTCAACCACGCCAACATATTCAACCGCACCCAGCTTCGTTTTCGAAAAGGTCATTTCCAGGATCGTTGTTTTAGCGCCAATACTCCTGCCAAGTCAAAAAGATTTTCGAAAACCTTTTAAAAGCGCCGTCATCATGATGGATTTTTTTTTCAAAGAATCTTTTTATTAAAATGAAAAAAAGTGCCATCACTCTGGCCAAAATAAAGCAACGAATACCGTTAATACCACTGAGACCCCCGATCAATGGGATCGAGGTACCTCAAACGGTTACATTTTATTTCAAAGAAAAAGGAAATGTTATTACGCACATACCACATACCGTTAACACAACCGAAGCTTTAATTAATGAAGTTAAGGAATCCGAAACGGTCACACTCACAAAACATCATTTTCAAAAGTCATCACCAGACATCACGTTTTGTCACAAACATCGCATATACCATGAATATCGAGCTGACTAATTCATAGTTGTTTCGGTAAAAACACCGCGTCATCATTTTCAAAACAGGTTCCCCTAAGAACCATGCTCATTTAAAAAAAAAACAACACCACCATTTACACTACTTTTGCCATCATCGAATCTTCACCCCAATTTTACAAACGATGTCAACACGCCATCGTCATCCCAATTTTACAAATCCTTCTTTTCGAAAAAAAAACTTCCTCTGCAAAGCTCGATCGTTTTCAAAAGAAAAACATATATCAAAACTCTTTGATCCTGAGCCAGGACCGCGATCAACTTCTTACGTCGTACAACCGTGTGATTAATTGTCTGTGTTAGTTACTAGGGTTGGCTCTACTCGAAGTCTTACATTTTGGGTCGTCTCATCTCGATAAATCCTTTTCTTTAAATCTCACCCTCGAGATTTATGTCAAATCGTCTCGTTCTGGAGACAAAAAGTCTATTAGGCACTTCACCGAATACGCCGAGAGTCTAAAGCACCCGAGTCCCTAATTCGATGACCGCAAACACGCGTAAATCAATGGTTTTGTTTCTGTATCGGTCAACTACGAGCCTCCCTTGAGTCTTTAAGCCGTCTGGTAGATCCATTCTCATTAATACCACCCATTCCGTAGCCATGTCAGGAGATTCAAGAGTAGACACAAGTAACCATAGTGGGAACAACGTCGAACAATCCGGGGATAACACCGTAGGAACCCTAGCCAACATGATCCGAGACCTACAGGCCACCTTCATTACCATGAACGCATCAATAAACAACATCGATTCCCGCCTAGGCCCCTTGAAAGATAAGGCCTCTGATGAACACCATAACCGGATCCTCAACGAGGTCCTTTTAACCTCAACGCCGCTAGGCGGTGCTCCTTCCGGAGTCTCCCCTAATGACCCCGTTACACCACCTCAAGACCACATCCTACAGTCTGCCATGAGTCGCATAGAATTTCTTGAAAACCAAATGCGCCTAAATCAAGGCAACAATGTCCATCTCGAAAATCACCGAAAGCTTGAAATGGTTAACGACCAACTATCAAAAGACGTTTCCTTAGCCGACATACCAAAGTTCAAAGGAATTGAGGACCCCCTCAACTATATCCGGGCCTTTAAGGATTACATGGCCATTAAGGGGGTCAAACCCAACCTTTTTGCTAGGATATTCCCATTCTCTTTAGACGACACCCCACGATGTTGGCTTTATTCCATCGACCCTAAAAAGATATCCACCTAGGATGATATCTACATAGAATTCGCAAAACAATATGCGGATAATTCCGAAACGCAAGTCACCTTAGAAGCCTCGAAGTCCTTTCCCAAAACGAGATGGAAGGCTTCTCCGAATTTCTGACTAGGTGGAGAAAGGTCAGCACCGAATTAGTGAACCGTCCTGACGAGGCCACCTTAGTAGAGAAATTTGTCGATAACCTTAGACCCCCTTACGCCTCTCACCTTAGGTACCAAAATATTCATACCTTCAAGGAGCTATCTACCTTAGGGATACGCCTAGAAGACGATATGAAAAAGGGAGTATTCTCCAAATAATGGGGAAAGGTTATCAAAGCCCGACTACATCAACGGGAACGCGCTCTTACGGGTCATCCGAGAATAACAAAACCGACAAGTACACCTTGTCGAACCAACCACCAGAGGGAGGACGAATTTCACCCCTAGGACATTTTCCAAGCTAGGCAGCACGTACACCGAAGCCTTAAAAAGGCTAACTGAGCAAAGAAAACTCGAGCCAATAGGTCCTACTACAGACCCACCCACAAACAAGCGGTTAAGGCATGGGATGCTAATAAATATTGCCATTTCCATCGTGGCAATGGTTGTTGTGTGCTAAATTTAGACCGTTTTTCCTCCCATTTAGACCCGTTTTTCCCTCGTTTTGCGAGTCTTGAGTGCGATTATCGCCATATTTTGAGTACTTCTCGCATTAGCGTCCCTCTTGTGCGTTTTACGTGTTTTTGGTAGTTTTTCTATCAATTTTGATAGGATTTAGCACCGAAATCACGATCGAGCTTTCACGAGCACAAGATCAGGGAATACCGTCGTTTAAAGAGCAAAGCACACAACTTAAAGTTTAAAGCCATCCAATCATACAAAGAAGAATGAGACAAGAATCGATGCCAGAAATATGACCGGGTGAAATTTCACCCGGTGAGACACCACCGGGTGAAATTTCACCCGATGGTAATTTGTCTCCCCTGAAGATTTTCCAAGACTTCCCACCAGGCGAAACTGACCGGGCGAAATTTCGCCCACCGGGTGAAATTTCGGCCGATGGAGAAAAGCACCAGAAATTGAAAATTGAGAAGAAAATCTCACCGGGTGAAATTTCACCCGGTGGGATTAATTCGTCAAGACCGCAGGACGAAGCTTCACCCCATGAAGATGCAAAGAGTGATTGTCTCACTAATGGAGCAAAAAGTTGGATTTGGGCTTTAGGTTAAAGACCCATTAAGGAATTACTATATATATGTTACCCTAGTTTGTTGCCCAAGGCATCCCTTCATTAGTGTAGTATCACATCTCCATAACCATCCATCATTTCATCCACCATTAGTGTAGTATAACCATCCATTAGTAGAACAATCTAGTAGTATTCTTAGTAATTCTCTATAATTCTAGTAGTAATTTAGTAGTAGATCTACTTAGTTTCTATCAACGATTCTCTAGATTTCAAGTTTGTAGAAAATTATCTCAATTTTTATTTAAAGATTTGTTAGGTTTATTGAAGAATTAGTGACAAGTTCTTCATTTTATTCATCAAAGATTCAATCTTTTTTTTTTACAAGAAGGTAGTTCTCTTATATCTCATCAAAAGGTACAAGAGTTTAGTCTTACAAAAGTATAAGCCACTATAAATTTGTACTTCAACCTTGCAAGCTAGCTATTATCTCATCATGTATAGACTCGTTTGTAGTATGAAACATCGATATACTGACACTATATTGGATTTCCCGTATTAGAACTTCCTTTGGCCGAACTGTCGATGAGAAGATTCGCCCATTCCTCTCCTTCCATAGGCTTGACACTGTAGCAGCAATACAACATCGGATCCACAAACATCTCCAATGCTTACTCCTCTTTCTGCTCGAAACCCAATGTAGCATAGTAGATAGATCATAGGACATTGTAGTAGCTCCGCACCATTGCATTATAGAAGAGAGTACCTCCCGTGAATACTCGCACCTGAAAAAGAGGTGTTTCGGTTCCTCCTCATTCTGGTAGCAGAGATAGCATCTATTTGCTAGTGGTAGCCTTCGCTTCTTAATGTTATCCTGCTTTGCCAGATTTCCTTGGTAAGCTAGTGTTAGGAAGAGCTTGTGTCGGGGGTAAATACCAGCATTCCTGCAAGGCTTATACCAGCTAAGTTGAGGGTAAGGCCTCCTAAGCACCTGATACATAGCAGCCACGTTAAATCTATTTCTTTGGGCACATCCCTGTAGGAGTTTTTTGGCCTCGGAAATGCTGCCCACGTGATCTATCAGGATGTCTCTGGCTATGATGACGCCGCTCAAGCTTACGAAGTGCCTATCAGCAATTGTAAGGTCTCATATAGTAGTAGAATGAAGATGATACCTAGTGACCCATTGCACCCAAATTGAGCCTTCCTTCCTATCCAACACCCATAGCCACTTAAGCATGAGTTCCTTGTTCCATATGTGAAAATCTTTGATATTAAATCCTCCCTCCTTCCACGACTTACTTATGTTATCCCAACTTTTACAGACCATCTTTCTGTGGTCATTAGTGGCTCCCCAGAAAAATGCTCTGCATATCTTGATAATTTGACGAATTACACCACCAGGTAGGAGCAGGCTAGCACCCCAAAAACTTTGGAGGCAAAAACCATAGAGTTTAATAGCTGAACCTTTCCTGCATATGATAGAACTCTGTTAGACTAGTGCATAATGGTCTTTTGGAGCTTAGTAATTAACCCTCCATACATGTCAATAGTAAGTCTAGCATGATGTATTGGCACCCCAAGGTATCTAAAGGGAAATCGCCCCTTTTTGAATTCAGTATGCTTCATGATTTTCTGCTTGACTGCATCTCGTATGCCTTCAAAATAGATTTTTGTCTTCTCTGAACTAGCATGAAGCCCAGATGTCTTAGCAAATAACTCCAAGGTTTGTTTAACTTGGGCCACTGATGGTAGATCTCCCCGTGTGAATACCATTAGATCGTCCGCGAATACAAGAAGCGTTAGGCCGATTTTGGAGCACTTAGGATGATAAGAGACATTTACCTTAGAGCACATGTCCCTGAGATAACGTGATTGGATTTCCATGCTCAAGACGAATAGAAACGGCGATAGGGGATCTCCCTGCCTTATACCACTACGACCTTTGAAAAACCCATAGGATGCCCCATTCACCTTAATAGAGAACCATGAGCCTGTAATACACCCCTTTATCCAATTAATAAACTGGTCAGGAAATTGGAAGACCTGCAGCATATTCAGGACGAAATCCCACTGAAGTGTATCAAATGCTTTGGATATATCGATTTTTAGCATACATCAGGGGGAGATGTCTGCCCTTGTATAACCTTTTAAAAAATTTTGAGTGAGCATGACATTCTCAAATAGGTTCCTGTCAAATATGAAAGCAGCCTGCTCTTGCCTAACCACTTTAGGCATTATTCGAAAGGCAAGATTCAATCTTTATCTATGCAATCTTCTTATTTCTTGTAGATCTTCATAGTTGGTATATATTTCTCTTCCACTCTCTAACCTCTAGTTTAGATTTAATATAGTTTTCTCATCATTGTCTTGTTTAGATCATATTAGTGTTGTTAGTTACTCTAGATTTTATTTATGTTGTTCTAGATTATTCTCTAGTTTATTGTGTTAGATCTTATTTCCTCCATAGTTTAGTGGGTAATTGTTAGATCATAGTTTCCTTATTGTTTTGCTGTTGGTTCCTTTAGATCTAGTTAATATGCATGTTGTAGTGATTTTCTCCTTAGTTAATGTTTTGTTGTCTCTCATTATGATTAGTGAGTAGATTTCTTGTTGGGGGGTTTAGGGATGAGGACTTGGATTATTTGAATTAAGGGATGTTGGTGGGTTGCTTGCTTGTTGGTTTATCTTGTTTATGGTTGTTGTGTCATTGTTGTTTTAGTCCGGACATTTAGACCGACCTTGACTCATTTCAATCAATATGGGGAAACTCGGGGTAGAAATTACCATAGCTAGAGAGTTACCCTTCTTCGCCGCGAAAGCGGCTTTTTAGGTGGGTTGGGTGAAGAAACCGAAAGGTGGCATTCTCCCTCTATCAATGTTGCAACAAAAACTCGATTCCGACCTTCTTAGACTCCAAGTACTGAATCCCGACTTCCCCCTAACACCTTTCCCTAGATTGATCATCCCTAGCTATCTTCGTAGTCATTTCTCTAGTATAGACTCGACCCTTAGAAACCCTCCTCTAGATAGCAAACACGCCGCTTCAAACATGTCAATACACTCTGTTCTCTGTGGACCGACCTCAACTTACCACGATTACTCTAAGTAGTTTTTTTGTTATTCCGAGTCTATAAGTATTGTTTGATCTCCCGTCCTTTGCTAAACGACCGATAAGATTGGGGCGCGATCAAAATGGCGCCGTTGCCGGGGAGCGGCTAGTAGTTGATTGTGTTTTTAGTTATTGTGTTTGATTCTTTACCCTTGTCCCTTTTCCCTAGTACCATTAGGTGCTAGGAGTCTCACCGTTTAATTGAGTTTTATGGGCAGGAACACGTCATCGCCCTTGTGGTTCGATCCGGATCCGGAAAGGACTTTTAGAGCATTGCGTTTTCGGGGAAATAACTCAACCACCATTATTCCACATCCTTCATTATCACCTCCTAACCTTAATCCCATCCTACCACATACACCTTCTACACCTTCTACATCGCACATTTCCATTCCAAATAATCCTTCCATACCTTCCACTTCACAAAATTCACCACCACCACCATCACCGAAAACTCCACCACCAAATCCATCCCCTCCGAATTCTCCAAATTTACCAAATTCAAATCCTCCATCACCACCAATCCAACCAATGGCGACCTTAGCCTCTCATTCTTAACTCACACACGGAGAGATTCCCGAGAACTATGAATTGAAAGCCTCTTTGACAAATGCGGTTCAACAAGATTGATGGGAGGGATTTGTCACGTCCCCACCGTCAATAAACTACCGATTACACCTAGTGGGTAGCTAGGGCAAGTCGGGATCGTATACACGAGGGCGGTAAGGCGAAGTTTAGACTATGTCTACCTAAAACAAGACTAGGTCACCAAAACAAACACGAAGAAACAATAATTGGAAAACTATGAAGGAGGAGGAGTAAGAACTAGACTAACACTAGAGACTAAGTAAACAATGAAACTAATGGAACGAAGACTAACTAAGAGGATGAACTCAAATATGGAGAGAAGTGGGGTAGGTCGGGTTCATAGGAGTAGAAGGGTAATTGGGGTGATCAAGGGTATAGGTGTCTCCTAGTTACTAGAGTCGGTCCGGGCTCTCGCAACTTAGACCGATGTCAAGGTGGGTCCGGGCTCTCTCAGCTTAGACCCTAGTCCGCGCTCTCGCGACTAAACTATTCTCAACATTTCCACATCATAGACAAACAATGAGAAGATGAGCACAAGTATGGGAGGCATGGCCACTACAACTCATACAAGCATATAAACAAACACATAGAATGCCCACAATGTGACTAACAACAAAGATTCACCCTTTTCCCTTAATCAACCCTAATCATCCATAATCTACCCCTAATTCCCCTACTAACCCCACAAGATTACTACTCACTCATTATTATGAACAAAACAACCATAACAAGAGAAAACAAACTCACTAAACAAACATCCATTATTAACAACACTAACAATAACAATATGAAAAGATGAAACTAGATTGAATAAGCAAAGAACAAGAGTAAGAAAGATTATACCAACACTAGATGAAGAAAAGATGCAATCTTGTATAAATAAGAACCCAAATAGAATCCCAAGGTTGTCAAGCTTGGAACAATCTTCAAGAACTTCTTAATACAAGAATTAATTACAATAGATTAACTAAAGATTAACTAAGATTAAAGTAAGATTAAAACTAATGAGTGAAAGTAAATCTAGGGTTTTAGGGTTTTAGAGAGGCTTAAGAGATGCTAAACTATGATAAGATATGTTACTAATACAAGAAGGGAGTATATATATGGATACAAGAATGAAGGAGAATGAAATAAAAGAAGTCGCGCAGCCTCTGTAGCGTCCCGACCGGGACGGGATCATCCCGACCGGGACGGCCCTGTCATCCCGACCGAGACGGGTTGGTCCCGACCGGGACGGGCCCACAGCAGCCCTCTTCAAAGCGAACCCCATCCCGAACGGGATGAGGCCATCCCGTACGGGATGGGTCTTGTAGGCCTCCCTTAAGAGCTCTTTGGTCCCTCCTTGCCTCTCATGGGTTTCTCGCCGATTCTCGGTACTCGGGATCGGGTCTCGGAGGCTCGGGATGGGGTCCCAAGATCTCGGGGTCGATTCCAAGGCATCGAGTCATCGTTCCTTTACTCCGTTGGCTCCAAAATGTGTATGTATAGAGTCGGAATCGCTCCAACTCTTCCAAATCGGTCTCGGGAACCTGAAACGAACTAAAGGAAGCATAAGAAGCCCATGAATCGCTCCCACGGAGCGATTCCACAAGGAAATGGGGCCAAAACATAGTGAAAAAGGCACTACAAACTACACTTATCAAAGATACTTTTCACGGTTTTTCTCAAGATGCTCAAGAGCACATCGCTTCATTTAAATAAAAATTAGTAGGAGCCCGTCTCAATGGATTAACTTCATGCCAATTGTATCATTTATTATTTCCGAAGACCTTGAGAGATGGAGCTCGTAGATGGCTTCAAGGCCATCCCGCTAATACATTCACTACATGGGCTCAATTATCTAATGCCTTCTTGGAGAAATATTTTCCGCTGTCAAAGACTAACCAATATTGCATGGAGATACAAACCTTCAAGCAAGATGAATTTGAAAGCCTAAGTGAGACTTAGGAAAGATTTAGAGATTTGTTGCGCAAATGTCCACACCATGGAATGATCGATTGGCTAACCACTCAAACATTTTATAACACCCTTTCATCGAGAACCAAGGAAAACCTCAATTTGGCCGCCGGAGGAGACTTCTCTTCTCTCACCAATGAGGCATCTAAGAATCTTATTGAGAAGATGGCAAGGAGTGATTCTAGAATGGGTCAATCGAGGGATTCTAGAAAGAAAGTTGAAGTGAACTCATCTAAGAGTTCTAATGAATTGAAACTTCAAGCGGAAGTTGAAGAATTGAAAAAGAGAATGAATGCCATGAATTCTAAGCCCACTCCTAGAGGAATGTACAAAATTCAAGGGAGTGTTCCATCAACGCAACCATCACCTCCAAAGCAATTAACATGGGAAGTTCAATGTGATCATTGTGGCAATTATGGCCATGATTCTAGCTCTTGCATTCCTAATGAAGAATTTTATGTTGAAGAGCCAAATGAAGTCCAAGCTATACAAGTATATGGGCAAAGACCTCAATTTGATCCCTTTTCTAATACTTACAACGCCGACACAAGGTTTCATCCCAATTTTTCTTATGGAAATCAAAATGTTCAAAATCTGATGCCACGTGCCCAAGGTAGCCAAACGAGGCCGTTTAATCAAAGTCAACAAAGGCCCTCTAATCAAGGTCCTCCAAAGATGCCCTCATATGTGCCTCCTCATCAAAGGAGCAACTTCAATCAACAAGATAGCAACTTCCGTGTTCCTAACAATTACAACGATTACCAAAATCAACATGGTAATCACTTCAATCATAGATATAATCAAGGGTTCCAAGGAAATTTTCATGGTAATCAAGGTTACAATCAATAATAATTTAATCAACCCTCTCAATCTTATGGCCAATCAAGCAATTTCCAATTTGGTCAAGGAGGAAGTCCATGGGATAACATTAATGATTTGCAAAGAATCGTTGGGCAACTATGGAATGAGCATCAAGATACTAAGGCAAGGCTAAAGGTTTGGGAATTGCAAGAAGCAACAAAAGCCTTAGCCGCCCCAATTCATGCACCCCATGGTTTGTCCGATCAACCCCAAAACCCAAGAGACCCTTCACACTAAGAAAATGCCATCATTTTGAGAGGTGGCAAAGAACATGAGGACCCGTATAAGAAGTTGAACTTGAATACCAAAACCACCCCATCCAAAGTCAATCAACCAAGTGCACCACAAGAATCAACTCCCACTTCCCCCAAACAAAACCGGGGAATACAAGCAGAGTTTGATATCCTCCAAAATGCGGAGAATGAACAAAGAGAACAAATAAAGAAGAAAGAGCAAATGGAAACGGAAGAAGCGAAAACAAAAGAGGCAGAGCGATTAGCCGAAGAAGAAGAATCTAATGTTCCACCGCCTCCCACTTTTTGTCCCTCCATTGCCTTTTCCCGAACGAGCTAAACCATACAAAGAGAATGCCCAATTTAGCCGTTTTGTGGATATGTTGAATAAGGGGGACGTAGCTTTACCCTTCACCGAGGTAATTTCTCAAATGCCCTTCTATTCTAAGTTTTTGAAAGAAGTCTTGACTAAAAAGAGAACCATAGAGGACAAAGAATGTGTCTCCCTCACGGCATAATGTAGTGCCATTCTTATGAACCAAATGCCAAAGAAACTAGAGGATCCCGGTAGTTTTTCCATCCCTTGTCGGGTAGGAAATGTTGTTGTTAATCATATGTGACCTAGGGGCTAGTGTTAGTTTGTTACCTTATTCTATTGCCAAGAGACTTAGTGTGGGGGAGATGAGACCCACTAGCATGTCGATTCAACTTGCGGATAGGTCCGTCAAGTACCCACTTGGGATACTTGAGGATGTACCCGTTCAAGTTGGTAAGTTCTTCATCCCCTCCGACTTTGTTGTCATGGATATGCCCGAAGACAGTATTACCCCCATTATCTTAGGTCGACCTTTTATGGCTACCGGTGGTACTATAGTTGATGTTAAGAATAGAAATTTGTCTTTTAACATAGGGAACGAGTCGGTAGAAATTTCCCTTTCTCAAGCTCTTAAACAACCAATGATTGAACAAGTGCATTCCATTGAAGTTATTGATAGTTTGGTTGAGTATAGCTTGATAGATGATGATAAGCAAGAAGATGAACCATTTGAATCTCCACCTCTTGAAGAAGAATGCTTGCATGAAGAAAAGGTAGAACCGCTACCGGTGGGTAAGAGTATGGTATCTTCTCCTCCTAATCTTGAACTTAAACCACTCCCCTCTTCCCTCAAATATGCTTTTCTTGAAGGAACTAATTATCCCGTTATCGTCAATGGTACCCTTGATGGTCCTCAATTAGAAAAACTTTTAATTGTTTTGAGAAAGCACAAAACGGCCATCGGGTATAGCATTGCCAACCTCCAAGGCATAAGCCCAAATGTTTGTATGCATAGGATCATCCTTGATGATGACCACCGTCCTTCGGTTGAGGGTCAACGTAGATTGAACCCCACCATGAAAGAGGTTGTCATGAAGGAAGTCCTCAAGTTGTATGAGGCTAACATTATATACCCAATAACCGGAAGCAAATGGGTTTGCCTCGTACAAGTTGTGCCGAAAAAAGGAGCAATGAAGGTTGTAAAAGGAGAAAAGGGTGAGTCAATTTCTACTAGGACTATTACCGGTAGGCGCATGTGTATAGACTATCGAAAATTGAACACGGCCACCATAAAAGACCATTTCCCCCTTCCCTTTATTGATCAAATGCTTGAAAGATTGGTGCATCATTCTTATTTTTGTTTCCTCGATGGTCATTCCGGATTTCTTCAAATTCCCATTCACCCCGATGACTAAGAGAAGACCACATTTACATGTCCCTATGGCACCTATGCTTATAGAAGGATGCCATTTGGATTGTGTAATGCGCCCTGAACGTTTCAAAGATGTATGATGGCTATTTTCTCCTATTTTATTGAAAAATCCATGGAAGTTTTTATGGATGAATTTAGTTTCCATGGTACATCTTTTGATTCTTGCCTTAAAAATCTTGATCGAGTGTTGGCTCGATGTGAAGAGTATAGACTTGTTTTAAATTGGGAGAAGTGTCATTTTATGGTTGAACAAGGTGTTGTTCTAGGTCATATTGTTTCTAATAGAGGAGTTGAAGTCGATAAGGCTAAAGTCTCCCTGATCGAGAATTTGCCACCACCTACAAACGTCAAAGGGGTGAGGAGTTTTCTAGGTCACGCCGGTTTTTATAGATGATTTATTAAAGACTTTTCTAAGATTGCTAAAACTTTGACTTCTTTGCTTATGAAAGATGCACCTTTTGTTTTTGATGACTCGTGTCTTGAAGCCTTTTGCAGGATAAAGACCGCTCTCACTACTACTCTAATTATCAATCACCCGATTGGAATCTTCCATTTGAGATCATGTGTGATGCATCCGATTTTGTCGTTGGTGCCGTTCTAGGTCAACGGGTTGATAGGATGCTACATGTGATTTATTATGCAAGAAAAACACTAGATGAAGCCCATTCAAGGTATACAACAACCGAAAAAGAGATGCTTGCCGTTGTCTATGCCATGGAGAAATTCCAAAATTATGTTACCGGTTCCAAAGTCATTATTCACACCGATCATACGGCGATTCATTACATCATGTCTAAAAAGGAGACAAAGTCCCGTCTCTTTCGGTGGGTGCTCCTTTTACAAGAATTTGATATTGAAATTAAAGACAAAGCCGGATCGGAGAACTTGGTAGCGGATCATCTTAGTAGACTAATGGTTAGTAAAGAAAGCAATGAAGAAGATTGTATACCCATCAATGAAGCAATGAGAGATAAGGCCTTGATGGCCATTGAAACTATTACACCTTGGTATGCCGATATCGTCAACTTCTTAGTGTCTCATTATATTCCGGACGATTTATTGCAACCAAGAGAGGAAGAAACTACATTATGAAGCCCGACGCTATTATTGGGACGAGCCCTATTTATTCCGCTATTGTATAGATGGAATTTACCGACGATGTGTTATGGCCGAAGAAGGATATAATATTGTGAAGCACCTTCACTCGACATCTTACGGTGGACACTTGGCCAACCAAAAGACAATTTCCAAGGTTCTCCAAAGCGGGTTTTGGTGGCCTTCCATGTTCAAGGACATTCGAGCTTTCATTCTCACATGTGATGCATGCCAAAGAAGTGGCAATATTACAAGAAGAAATGAGATGCCCCTTCAACCTATCTTGGAGATTGAATTGTTCGATGTTTGGGGCATTGATTTCATGGGTCCGTTGACATCCTGGTTTGGTAACAAATATATCCTAGTCGCGGTTGATTATGTCTCAAAATGGATCGAGGCCGTAGCTTCCCCCACCAATGACTCCAGGGTTGTAATCAAGCTTTTCAAGAAAGTAATTTTCCCAAGATTCGGTATGCCTAGAGCCATAGCCAGTGATGGAGGCTCTCATTTTAGGAAAGATACCTTTGAACACCTTCTTAGGAAATATGGTATCACTCACAAGATGTCCTTAGCCTACCACCCTCAAGCAAATGGGCAAGCCGAGATCTCCAACCGTCAAATCAAGGGAATTTTAGAAAAAGTTGTAAATACACACCGAAAGGATTGGTCATTAAAGTTAAATGACGCCCTTTGGGCATTGCGAACGACTTACAAAGCGCCGATTGGAACCACTCCTTATCGTCTCGTGTATGGTAAAGCTTGTCATTTATCGGTGGAATTAGAACACAAAGCCAAATGGGCAATCAAAGAACTAAACTTCGATGAGAGTGTTGTAGGAGATAATCGCCTTCTCCAACTACAAGAATTGGAAGAACTAAGACTTGAAGCCTATAAGAATTCGAAGATCTACAAAGAACGAACTCGCAAATGACACGATTCTCGAATACTTCGTAAGGACTTATCCATTGGTGATAAGGTATTACTCTTCAACTCTCGCTTTAAGCTTTTCCCCGGTAAGTTGAAATCAAAATGGTCCAGTCCATTCGATGTGACCAAGGTGCAACCATATGGATCAATAGAGACATCTAGCCCGGATACCGGGAAATTTATGGTTAACGGACAACGTTTGAAGATTTATCACCCCGGTCACGTTCGTGAGACCTTTGCTACCGTGAAGTTTGGTGAGCTACCATTGGGGAGCGTTGCTTAACCCCCTCTCGAATTGATGTAGGTTTTGTTGTATCCTCAACAACCACCTTGTATATATATGTATCATATTTCTTTGGGTTTATTAGTTTTGTTCGCTTGAGAAGAATGGTTGAAATTGGATTTCACCATGGAGCATTAATTTGGATGAAGATCAAGCATTTGGAGGAGTTATGGAGCTTAAATTCAAGACCACAAGCATGTTTGTGAGAGATATTGATTATTGTGGACATGACGTAGGTCCACCCCGACGCGGCCACGCGCGGGTTTGGGTAGGCGAATGAATCTCGTGGTAAGATTGTTCTCGGGTTTGAAATTTAAGTCAAAATTGGAGTCGCCACCGAATTTATGGGAATTCGGACCCATTCGAGCAAACTCAATTTCGTCATGGACCGTACACAAAGTTTGGCCCACTTCGATTTCAGAGCTTATGGGGCTCGTCCCTTTTCATTGCGATACCGATACCATCTACACCGGTTATCGTGTAAAGAATGACTCTCGTGCGCCAACGGTTTCGGACATCCGGAAACCGAGGTTCTGAGTAAGGGGTGAGGGTACGTGTTGGGAAGCCCACTAAGGACACCCAACCCCGCGCGCTCTAGTAAAATGACCAAATGATATGCGAAAAGCGTTTTTGGCTAAGCATGCGAATTATTGGTTAACTACGTCATTTTAATGCATCAAAACTATAGTCGAATTGTTTAGCATGAGAGGTTCATTTATAAAGCGATAAACATCAAAATGAACAAAGCTCGTAAATACGTACAAAATACACGGGCGGAAATACAACCCGACCAATACCAAAATTACAAACAATAAAAGATAGAATAAATCGGAATACACAAAACGATAACTAATAACTAGAAACGGACCCGTATACAATAAATGCAAACTAGACCGTAAGTTAGATAGATGGACGAACTTCGATTAAATACATATTATGTTGTGTATTAAACGAAGGACAGAGACATGTATGGGACCTAGGCGTGATGCTAGCCCTATCCCGAATGTCAATGCCTTGTCCGGACTTATCACATCGAAAAATGGCGTCTTGATTAGCCATATAACAGACATGACTAAAGAGTCGTCGATATAAGACTAATCGTGAAAGACTTCGATCAAAGTCGTTTAAGTGAAGTGAAATGCATGAGTTTCGAAAAAAAGGATCACGTGATTGATTTTGCACGTGACGACTAAAGTCGAAAAAAAGAGGCGAGGCTCGAATGATGCATTAAAGCTCTCAGTTTTCTTCGGGCTACATGACCCACTCGATCGAGTCATGGCATGGACTCGATCAAGTGTGCCTTTAAGGTGGCTACTGCCCGTTTTTTGGGGTGCTACTCGATTGAGTAGCCTATGGCACTCAGTCGAGTGCCCCCTGTACGAGGCATGGCTCGTTTCGTTTTTTATTTGTTTAAAGTCGATGGTTGACCGAGTTGAATAAAAGTATTGCATTATTGAAATTCAACTCGGTTTTCGGTGCCATAATCGTGTACTATACGATTATGAGACCGTCATCGGGATTTTATGACGATATGTGAAAAATTTGATTAGTGACGAAATTGTAGCCCTCCGCGTCACGACATCGATACTAATCCTAACGGATTATATGATGTCGATTTTCGCATCAACGGATTTCGCACTAATCTTAGAAATGGAGTCCTTCACGTTCAACTACGAACGACCACGATCTCGTTACGCCCTTGAGTACATTGGGGCGGCGCTCCTCGAAAGGGTGCCACCTCCGTCGTGACTCGTAAAGGGATTAAACTGACTTTGGATGGTCGTCGTAGTCAAACGTGTGAGGATCCGAATTTTAATACTATTATGTACGTATACACGGTATTAATTGTTAATGCCGATAATAAACGATTGTAAAAATGTTAGTAAACAAAAGTTAAATGTTAGTGTTAGTATACTAGCGTAATTATAATATAGAGTATAAAAATGTACATATAAATCGAGATAGAAAAAAGATAGAGATGGGGTTGATGACACCCTCAACATACATGCTTAGTAAGGCCTTGGCAATGGACTCGTAATAGCGACGGGAACGCGGGAGTATCGAGGATGTATGTGAAGTTATGGTGTGTGTGTGTGTGTGTGTGTCTGGGTGGATTTGTCGGATTTTCGAGGGACAAGGACTCGGTTTTTGATTAGGGTTGCTAAGGGTTGTAGTGTAGTGTAGTGTAGGACTTAGGGTAGAAAATGTAGGATGTTCTAAGTGTTTGCCCAAAACTTGAAATGAAGAGCACAAGGAGGGGTATTTATAGAGTTTACCCCTCGACCTAGGGTCACTCGATCGAGTGGCCCTAGTGCACTCGGTCGAGTGCCCTAGAAAACGGGTCTGTTCCGGATTTTTTGGCTCCACTCGATCGAGTGAGGTCAATACACTCGATCGAGTGGATAGGGTTGGCGAGCCAAATTAGGAAATGGTTGACTTTTTGTTTTTTCGAAAATTGTATTTGGGCGCCATCTTATAGAAGCGCATCAGGCTGTTTTTGAGGACGGATTCGTCTTTGACCGGGTTTTTGACCCGGTCGCCAAAAGACGGTTTTTATTTTTGGTGTCGATTTTGGCCCATATTATTCTTATTTTACTCGGAACGACCCACTGGGCCTGAATTTGAGGTTGGTTTTGAGAGATTTGTACTCTGCTAAATGTCCATGTCGGATATTATTGATTTCGAGCCCACATTCGAGTATACTAAGTCACGTTTGCGTCCGATCATCATCGGGTGTTTTGTCGGGAACTGCTATAGACACTAGCAGGCAAAATGCGGGTGTCTACAGAGCCCTCACTCTGACTGAGGCTTGGACAAAGCGAAAGTCAGAGTAGCTACCAGGCCAATCGCAGATTACGACCTGGCAGCCTTCCGGTCGGGTCGTTTGTAGTCCAGTAGACTTGCGTGAAGGGCTCGCCAGCCATAAGCAGAGGGTCATACCTGTCTTGATGATGATAGCTCCGCAGGGAGTAAATGAGCTGCGCGGAGACTTGCTTCTGAAGTCTGGGGTGTACCTGTCTACTGACACATAACAACTTGCATGTAACACATAGGCGAAACACCGACTCATGCTGGGGAAATAAAATATTGATTTTTTGAAAAGCAAAATTTTTGAAAGATTTTTTTTATTTTTTTATTAGAATTTTTTTTAGGAAAGCTCGGGACCACTTGATTCCTATTCTAGGTTCTGAACTGCAATCAGGCCTGCGCGCGCATAGGGCCCAGGTTTGCTGAGGAGGCATGGTAGTTAGGGTTCAGTTAAGTTTTCCTATTATAAATATAGGAATCCCTGCTTCAACTTACTGCATCCCAAATTACAAACTCCTTCTTCTCCTCTAAATATTTTAGACTTTCAAGAAGACTCAAATTCTGTCATGGGTATCGACCATCTGACCGCAATGCTTTTTGCTTGGTCCCAATATTTTCGGGATGAGGAAAATGTACAATTGACCCAGATGAGAATCGTCAGTCTATTCCCTCTCCAACGTCTGATAATTGACTCACACTTTTTGGACGCCTGCCTAACGTTTTGGGATACTACCCATCACGTTTTCGGGTTCCCGCGAGGAGAAATATGCCCTCTACCTGAGGAGATCGCAGCTATAGGCGGTTGGAGCCCTATTGCTCGTCCTGCTATCCCTCCGTTCTACCCGGACCCAAGGAGAAGGCTGAGGTATTTCTTCGGTCTGTCTAATGCTGAGACAGATCGAATGGTGCGGGGAAATACTGTTTCCCTCTTTGACTTGGCTGACAAGTTTATGAACAATCAAGATGTGAGGGTTACCCCTACTCACAGGCGTAGGGCCTTCGCCTTTTGCATTCTGCACCGCTATGTTTTTGAAGGGATGATGGAGGCTGACCCGTGCTTGGTTCAGATCAGGCTGATTGGTGTGGTTGACCAGATGGAGACTGGTCATAGCCCTGCTTGGCTAGCCACCGAGGAGATTATTATGGGTCTTGATGCCAGGCGACTTGACCCGGACCGACAGCTGACTGAGGGTGTTCGCCTTCTGCAGGTATACATCTCGCGATTTTTTTTTTGTTTCGCGCGAATTTTCTGATGTACGTAGGTCACTCGATCGAGTGGACCTGTTACTCGATCGAGTGACGTCTTTAACGAGCTACTGCCTGTTTTTAGAGGGCTTACTCGATCGAGTCAGCTTGTGTACTCGATCGAGTGGGCTCTGGCGAACCTTCCCGTTGCTCACGAATATTGTGTATACTTTTTCAGATTTGGTTGTCTGAACGCCTGTCGATCATAGAGTCCCCTCCGAGTATACTCAATTAGCGGAGCAGTCAGATTAGCTCGAGGAGGCGACGGATAAGCTCGAGTCACCATATAAACCGAGCTTACTGGGATGAGGAGCTGGTGTTTCACGGTCGTCCATTAATTAAGTGGACCGTCGCCTGGTGGTTCCTCTCCAAACTGACGGGATTTGCCAAGAGAGACCAAGCCCACTACTTGGTGATTCTGTCTCTTCACTGGACAGTTCACATTCACCTGGACCGCCTCCTGAGGCAGTTCGGTTTGTCTCAGCGCATTCCTGAGACTGAGGCTATCATTAGCATCTCGCTCCAATTGACGGACGTTATGCGCGACACATGGTTGCAGAGGTGGTTCACCCGTCCCATGTGGACCATACCCAGCCCTTGCCAATCCGCTTGGGTTTCACATGCTTACCAGAAAAGGACTTTCGAGGAGTCCGAGGAAGCCCGTAAAGCTTTGAAGGTTGATCAGGCCTTCGAACTAGTTCGCCGGGAGTCGGCGAAGGACAACAGGGGTTTCTTCGACGAGGGAGACACTCCTGCTACTTTAGTCCGATTAGAATCGGGTCTTAAGTCACATACTAAGACTCGATCTAAGGATGCTGGTGTTAGCAGCACGTGGGGGCAGTCAAGCCCCCATACTGACTTGGAGAGACGACTAGGGCCAAGACTGGTGGTCAGAGACCGACTAGGCCCACGTGAACGGCTTCCTGAGCCCGTGAGGGCTCGACTTGGGCCCGTCGAAGTGATTGAAGACTCGAGTTCAAAGAAGCGAGTCCGGGCTAAAGAGGTTCCCGTGGTGATTCGGGAACGCTCCCCTCCACGTTGTCGTTAGTGGACGGCCAAGGACAAGGGGAAGGGCAAGATGTCCTGAATATACAGTCCTTAGTTTTATTATTATTTAAATATTATTACTATTTTTTGTTGTGTCGTGTGCATTTTTATTGCATTTTTTTGAATTCCTGCATTTGTAATTTCCTGAGTTTATCGGGGTTTTTAAGAATTAATAAAAGAAGTTTATTATTAAACCGTTCCTGTCTTTTCTCGATTGCACTGGTTGTGCCCTTTTGAGAAGCTGCCTATGTATCCATAATTAGTGGAATCAAACCAAACGTAGTTCAAGCTCAGTAAATTTACAATCTCGAATTACACCAAGACTATTGGTTCAAGATGTTTGCGACAGTAGAATAAATAATTCTAGCTCATTGACTTGCTTTTTGTAAAATAATGATTTTTGATAAATTTTGCTAATGACATTGAGAAAAGGCTAAGGGTAGTAACGCTTCAGCTGGTCCAGGTTGGTCGGGTTAACGAACTCATTCCCATCCAGGTTCGTCAGCATTACTGCTCCTCCTGATAGGATCTTCTTTACCAAATATGGCCCAGCCCAATTAGGTTTGAATTTCCCCCTTGGGTCAACTGGTAGTAAAGCTCGAACCGACTTAAGGATCAGATCTCTTTCCTTAATGTTCCTGGGCCTTACTCTTTTGTTGAAGGCCCGTTGGATCCTTTTCTGATAGATTTGGATGTTGTTGAGGGCACGAGATCGTTGTTCGTCTAGTAGAACCAACGAGTCATACCGTGATCGAACCCAATCAGCTTCGGGTACTTGACTTTCTAACAGAATTCTGAGGGACGGTACCTCCAATTCAACTGGTTGGACTTGCTCCATCCCATAAATTAGGTAATACGGCGTCGCCCCGGTTGCGGTGCGAATTGACGTCCGGTATCCTCATAGGGCAAAAGGTATTTTGTCGGGCCAGTCCCGCTAATTATCAACCATCTTTTTGAGTATGGTGACAATTATTTTATTTGCCGCCTCTACTGCTCCATTCGTTTGGGGGCGATAGGGCGAGGAGGTATGCCTTTGAATTCTATACTTGGTTAGCAGGGCCGCGGTCTCGGCTTGAAAATGAGTCCCGTGATCACTAATAAATTCATGTGGGATGCCATACCAACATATTATTTTGTTCTGGATAAACTTGGCGACATGCTTAGCATTGAGGATGAGATATGATTCAGCTTCGACCCATTTGGTGAAATAGTCGATAGCTACTAAAATGAAACAGTGTCCGCCGGTACCAGAGGGATTTATTTTCCCGATTATGTCGATACCCCATGTCGAGAATGGCCAAGGCGATGTCATGGTATACAGCAAGGATGACGGCATGTGTTGCACATTGGCGAAGATTTGACAGTTATGACAATGTTTGACATATATCTGGCAGTCGGCTTCCATAGTATTCCAGTTATACCCGAGCCTCATGATTTTTCGGACCAGCATGTGAGTATTCATATGTGGGCTGTTTTCACCATCATGTACTTCGGCCATAACTTTTTCGGCTTTATATTTATCAACACAAAGGAGAAGAGCCCCATGTGCCGTCTTTTTGTACAGTTGTCCGTCATCGGTACAGACGAACTGGGTGGCTAGCCTTCGTAAGGCTTTCTTGGCTCGACCTTCAGTCCCGGGAGGATATTCTCCGTTTGTCAGGTACGTTAATACAGCCTGATACCATGGTTCAGGATCAGTTATCTCAATGTCCTCAATGTCGAGAATGTATGCCGGCTCGGACCGTCTTTCGACACAAATTGGCATATTGGTCACGTGGTCGGGGATATTCAGCAAAGATGCCAATTTCGAAAGTGCATCTGCAAACTGATTCTCTTCCCGAGGCAAGTATATGTACTCTACCCTTTGGAATTGTTTCTCGAGATCCCTTACACGTGCCTGGTACGCCACGAGATTAGCGTTTCGAGTTTTCCACTTTTGAAGTGCTTGGTTAGTGACCAAGGATGAGTCACCGTGTACCCGGAGATTTGTGATCCCCAGATTGGCGGCGGCTTGTAGCCCGTAAATGCATGCTTCGTATTCTGCTACATTATTGACAACATCAAAGTCCAGTTTGATGGACATGGGAGTATGCTCTCCTTTTGGCGAAATTAGGAGGATCCCGACTCCGAACCCTCGAAAATTGGATGCTCCATCGAAGTATAAATCCAATGTTTCGGTATCGGTGTGGAAGATATATTCATCTGGGAAGGACCAGGCGTCGGTTTGTCCTTCTTCGGTTACCAGGCTATCAGCGAGAAATTCAGCTACTGCTCGCCCCTTAATGGCCTTTAACGGCACAAATTTTGGGTCAAACTCTGCCAGCATTAGAGTCCATCTAGAAATTCGGCCGTTGAGAACGGGCTTTTCGAAGAGGTATTTGATTGGGTCCATCTTGGATAGCACATGGACCTCGTAGCTGAGCATATAGTGTCGGAGCTTCTTAGTGGCCCACACCAGAGCCAAGCACGTCTTTTCGAGCATGGTATATTTGCACTCATACTCTAAAAACTTTTTGTTGATGTAGTAAATAGTTCGCTCTTCGGAGTCAACTGTCTGAGCCAGCATAGCCCCCATGGCTGTCTCGGTCGTCGTTAGGTATAACGATAGAGGCAAACCGGGTTGAGGTGGCATTAAGACTGGCGGAGCAGACATGATTTCCTTGATCTTGTCGAAAGCAGCTTGGCACTTGTCATCCCATAGTATCCGTTCCCCTACTTTCAGCTTCTTAAAAATTGGTTCACACACCATGGTTAGTTTGGAAATATAATGAACCGACTGATATACTGGACTTTCCCGAGAAATCCCCTTATTTCTTTTCGGTTATAGGGGGTTGCATCTCGGTAATGGCTTTGATTTTAGCTGGGTCGACCTCGATACCTCGTTGGCTAACGATATGACTCAGTAATTTGCCTGATGTTACCCTGAAACTGCACTTATGAGGGTTTACCCTCATGTTGTACTTGCGTAATCGGGTGAAGAATTTCCTTAGGGCGGTGATGTGACCGTCCCGTTATTTGGATTTGACGATCATGTCGTCTACATAAACTTCTACCTCTTTATGCATCATGTCATGCAATAAAGTGGTGGTGGTCCGCTGGTATGTGGCTCCAGCATTAATGAGACTGAATGGCATGACGGTATAGCAGTAAGTACCCTAAGGTGTAATGAAGGTAGTCTTACTCATATCTTCTTCCGCCATCTTGATCTGATTATATCCGGCATACCCGTCCATGAATGATAGAAGGGCATGATCGGCTGTGTTATCCACCAGTATGTCGATGTGTGGTAACGGAAAATCATCTTTCGGGCTCGCCTTGTTAAGATCCCGAAAATCTACGCATACCCGTACCTTACCGTCCTTTTTAGGAACCGGCACGATGTTTGCAACCCAGTCCGGATATTCCGACATTTGTATGAAGTCGGCTTTGAACTGTTTATCGACCTCTTCTTTTACCTTAAGAGACCATTCGGGCCTCATTCGGCGGAGCTTCTACTTAACCGGTTTGCACCCGTCTTTGATCGGTATGTGGTGCTCGGCTATTTCCCGGTCTATCCCCGACATGTCCTTGTATGACCATGCGAAGACATCTTTGAACTCTTGGAGGAGGTTCGTGAACTGTTGTTTCTCCTCGGGATCTAAAGATAACCCTATCTTAAGTATCTGAGGCTCTAAGGTTGTTCCCACATTAATGGACTCGGTTTCTTCGATTACCGGATTCCGGGATTCCCTTTGCTCTAGCTGCTCGATCAGATCTGGAGGTAAGGGCACCTGTTCGTCGGGTTTCTCAATGTCATTGCATAGAATATTTTAGAAAGCAGAATTTAAAAGAGGCAAGTCGTAAGCAGAACGGTTGTTATTATTGATTGAAAACTTTGAAAACAGCTCAAAAAGAGCAGCCATCTGATCATTGGTCTGTGGCGGAATTGGTAAGGCACTCGGGACAGACCCGAAGTGCCAGCAGCAGGAATGACAAAAGGGAGAGGGGTTACAGGAGTGACTCTAGCACCGACTTCCCCAGACTCGACCTCCGACTCTGACTCAGACTCCGACTCAGACTCGGACTCAGACTCGGGCATGTCTCCCTCTCCAGCGACCAGCTTGTAGATCTTTCGTTGACTGTCAGTCCATTTGACAGTCTTCCTCCAGGCCCTATTTCCCATCTCGGAACCAACATCCGAGATCAACTTGGTCGGGTCAAACCTGTTGCTGCGGAGAATCAGGTTGACCAGGCCTTCCTTTGGAGTCGGGGCTATGGTGTCTTCCTCGGAGTATTTCCCATCATCCGGGATATAGTTGCAGTTCCGGGCCGATTGGGTCCCGAGATGCACAACATTGGGTTGGTATAGACCAACCTGAATTGCCCCAAACACTGGTGTGACAAAGTAGTCAGTCAACCGTGGGCTGTAAGGGCTCAAGTGGATACCCTTAATGAGGTTGCAGGCCTTTTCGATTCCTGCTCGGACAACGTTGCCCGGAGTGGTGGCATAGCCAAGGCCGAAGTGAGAGTCTTCGTCCTTAAGGACCTCGATAATCTTCCCAGCTGGAAGATTGGGTCGAGAGGTAGCCCCCGGAAAGTACCCTAGGTTTTGGAGCATCGTGTCGATACTCGTGGTGAAGTAGGGCCTAAAAAGGTACTCTTTCTCGATCATCCCCACAAAATCGAACCCCCAGAGGTTCGTGCGGCCCGTGGCGTTACAGCTAGCCACAGTCATTGGGGTTGCCTCCAAGGTAATGACATTGTCGAGCAAAGGCATATTGATCTTTCGGTGGAGGGTGGAGGACACCGCTTTGACCGCGTGAATCCATGGACTCCCTAGGAGCAGGTTGAAGGATGAGGTGACATCGATCACCTGGAACTCAAGATCCTTTTCTATCGGGCCCGTTATAATGGTCAGCTTTATGGCCCCAGCTACAGACTTTGGGCTCCCATCAAAGGATTGGATGGTCTGAGCTGTCGGGATATAATCGGCCTCGGTAATGCCAAGGGCTTTGGCGGTCCTTAAAGGAAGGACATTTAAAGCAGACCTATCATCAACTAGGGTCATCGAGAGGTATTTCCCTCGGCAGATCACCATAATGTAGAGGGCCAGATTATGGGAGGCCCCGAACGGCGGTAGGTCGTCGAGTCTTCTGAGAAAGTGATCATCGGGCCTCCTTCCTTAGCTTTGCCCTTGAGATGGGGCAGGACCGTGGCTACAATTTCAGCAGGGGTAACGAAAGAGTCGAACTTGATTTGATCGAGAGTCTTAGTGAGTGCTTCTCGATGTTCTTGTGAGCTAACTAGGAGTTGCCATATGGTGAGGTCAACTCGGGTCTTCACGAGAGCCGTTTCAGTAGTCGGCTCCTCAGGGGTGACTTCCGTCCCGAGGGGTTCAGTGACGGTTGTCGGGATTGGGGTGTCTCTAGAGCTAGTGGCTTGAAAGGGACGACCAAGGTGGTTACTGGCTAAGACTCGAGATTTGGTCTTGCGAATCTCCTCGGAGGTGATGGGGACAATTTCCCCTTTAGCGAGGTAGACATCGTCCTCGTCGTCAAACCAGATCCCGTTCACTTGCGGGATAAATGGAGAGATAAGATGAGAGCAATCAATCACCTCCCCGGCAAAGATGGCATGGGAGCTGAAAGGGTTCTCCTTGTTACTCGGCTTATCTCCAGGTAGCGGGATTTTACCGCTCTCAATCAAGTCCTGGATCAAGTGCTTCAACTTCCAGCACTTTACGGTATCATGCCCATTGCCTCGGTGGTATTGGCAATAAGCTTGGGCATTGTAGTTCCTGGAGCGTCGCTGGACCGGAACTTCAGGAGTTGGGCCTATCGGTTGGATTAGGCCCTTTGAGGACAGCCTTTATAAGGCATAGGTATAGGTAGTACCTATATCAGTGAAAACCCGAAGTGGGGTGTTCTTCTTGGACGGGGCATCTAGTAGATTAACCGCGTCAAAAATGATGCGGGTTGCATCTTGGGGCTTAGTGGTGCAAGAGGAAGCCCCTTGGTATCCTTTGCTAGAGGCCTTAGTGAGGCCCTCCAGTCTCAAGTCGTCTTCGATTCTCACACCTATTTCAGTAAGGGTGGTGAAATTGGGTATGACAGCGTACCGGAGATGAACCCGGTAGGAGGGGAGGAGATTCTTGACGAAAGCCTCCACCAAAGTCTTCTCACGGGGCTTATCGACTAGTTTCACGCTCTCGGCCCTGCAGCGTTGAAGGTACTTAGTAAAAACTTCCTTTGGCTCTTGAGCCATAACCTCCAAAGATCGCATTGTGGTTTAGATCTCGGTGTTGTCAGCATAGTTCCGAGCAAACTCAGTGGCCACATCATCCCAAGTAGGGTATTTTTTCGGGTCTAGCCTGTAGTACCAGGCCCGTGGGTGCTTCTCAAGGGACGCAGCAAAAAGATTCTTGAACATTGTAGAATCTACTCCCTTGATGGCCATGAATTCTTTGAAGGCCCGTACATGTAGTAACGGGTCTTCGGTTCCCTCAAACATCGGTAGGCCAGTGAGGTTCAGGTTTGGGGGCAGCTTGTCGTTCACCGGGGCATACTCATGGCTATTTTCCCGATGGATGTTGTTACTCCCAGCTAAGTGAACTTGTTCCTCTAGTCGGTGCACCGCACTATGTAATTAAGCTAGAGACCTAGTAGCCTCGGTATTAAGAGTCCTTTGCTCCACTGCAGCCATACGAGCAACGATAGCCACTTGACCAGCCCTCATTTCTGTCAGTTGGGCTTCAATGTCGGTTTGTTTGATGACCATGGCGTCCACAGAGGTCTTCAGATTGTTCAGAGCTGCTTCCATTTTGCGGCTGTGTCTGGTGGACGGTGGCCTGTCTGTAAGAACACTGCGTAAACAGAAACCGAACCCATATATCGGAATCATAAAAAGTACATCCCGAGCGACAAAAGGAAAAGACTAAGTGAAAAAGACTCGAGAAAGACACCTAGACGGATGACTCGTAGGTGGTATGACTTCCTTAGGACTTTGGCTTTGTGGGCCTAATCCCGTTTGAAGGAAGGTCCACGTGACACTTTTCCCCAGACATTTGACTCGAGTGTATGGACGGACTTTCCTTTGTAGGGGTATGCCCTACGCGGGTTGGTCGTGCCTTGACAAATAAGGCGGACTCGGGAAAGGGAGGAAACTCGTGATGTAAGATCGACGGAGTTTCGGCGCTATAAACCTTCGACATACTATGCAAAGACCCGACACACGGATAGAAGGTAGGTCCTATAATAAGGAAGATATATTTGGAAAGTTGGATGTTTTGAAATTTTGAAAGTTGAATATAAGAATGAGCGAATTTCCGAAAGTTTGACAATCGAAAACGGAATTTCGAAAACCGAGATTTGAATTTTGAGAATTCGGAAAATTGAGATGGTGTCGGAAATTCGAAAGTCAAAACGGGCAGCATGCCGACTATAGAAAAGGATATTTTGAGTCAAATCGTTAATCCTAAATTTCGACGGCATTCCGAATTTTGAAAATTGGATATTTTGAAAAGATTGGTCCCGAAACGGGCAGCATTTCGGGTTTTTTCAAAATTTTGGTATTTTTGGAAAGATGCATTTTTGAAATGACGGTTTTTTGAAAAAAGACACGGAAATCAAGTAGCACGTAGTCAAACAAGCATTATAACGACGCTTATGTATGCTTTACACTAAGTCTCGGTCGGTCAAAATCGAGTCTATACCAACAACGATGGCTCTCTCGTAAATCAGGACGGACTCCCTAACCGAGTTGGTCTTAGGACACGCCGCAAAACCCATACGAGTTTGGCCATAAAAGTCTTTAGCGCACCCATTTAGGAATGCACCGCGGTATAGTGGGACGTCGGTCACAAGTACCCGGCCCGGGCAAATTTGGGTTATGCATGAATCAATAAACTAATGCGCATACACTAATATGCGAACGATTTTTCTTCGAGTCTCACCCTAGGAACCCCGATAACATGTGGTACATAAAGGTATCCCCAGCGGAGTCGCCAAATTGTGGACATGACGTAGGTCCACCCCGACGCGGCCACGCGCGGGTTTGGGTAGGCGAATGAATCTCGTGGTATGATTGTTCTCGGGTTCGAAATTTAAGTCAAAGTTGGAGTCGCCACCGAATTTATGGGAATTCAGACCCATTCGAGCCCACTCTATGTCGTCATGGACCGTACACAAAGTATGGCCCACTTCGATTTCAGAACTTATGGGGCTCGTCCCTTTGCATTGCGATACCGATACCATCTACACCGGTTATCGTGTAAAGAATGACTCTCGTGTGCCAACGGTTTCGGACATCCGAAAACCGAGGTTCTGAGTAAGGGGTGAGAGTACGTGTTGGGAAGCCCACTAAGGACACCCAACCCCGCCCGCACATAGCGGCCTCTACTGAGACATCATTCGTATTAGTGTACGCGCGCTATGAAAATGACTAAATGATATGCAAACTGCGTTTTTGGCTAAGCATGCGAATTATTGGTTAACTACGTCAGTTTAATGCATCAAAACTATAGTCGAATTGTTTAGCGTGCGAGGTTCATTTATAAAGCGATAAACATCGAAATGAACAAAGCTCGTAAATACGTACAAAATACACGGGCGGAAATACAACCCGGCCAATACCAAAATTACAAAAAAAGATAGAATAAATCGGAATACACAAAACGATAACTAATAACTTGAAACGGACCCGTATACAATAAATGCAAATTAGACCGTAAGTTAGATAGATGGACGAACTTCGATTAAATACATATTATGTTGTGTATTAAACGAAGGACGGAGAGATGTATGGGACCTAGGCGTGATGCTAGCCCTATCCCGAATGTCAATGCCTTGTCTGGACTTATCACATCGAGAAATGGCGTCTTGATTAGCAATATATCGGACACGACCAAAGAGTCGTCGATATAAGACTAATCGTGAAAGACTTCGATCAAAGTCATTCAAGTGAAGTGATATGCATGAGTTTCGAAAAAAAGGATCACGTGATTGATTTTGCACGTGACGACTAAAGTCGTAAAAAAGAGGCGAGGCTCGAATGATGCATTAAAGCTCTCAGTTTTCTTCGGGCTACATGACCCACTCGATCGAGTCATGGCATGGACTCGATCGAGTGTGCCTTTAAGGTGGCTACTGCCCGGTTTTTGGGGTGCTACTCGATCGAGTAGCCTATGGCACTCGGTCGAGTGCCCCCTGTACATGGCATGGCTCATTTCGTTTTTTATTTGTTTAAAGTCGGTGGTTGACCGAGTTGAATAAAAATATTGCATTATTGAAATTCAACTCGATTTTTGGTGCCATAATCGTGTACTATACGATTATGAGACCGTCATCGGGATTTTATGACGATATGTGAAAATTTTGATTAGTGACGAAATTGTAGCCCTCCGCGTCACGACATCGATACTAATCCTAACGGATTATGTGATGTCGATTTTCGCATCAACGAATTTCGCACTAACCTTAGAAATGGCGTTCTTCACCTTCAACTACGAACGACCACGATCTCATTGGGGCGGCGCTCCTCGAAAGGGTGCCACCTCCGTCGTGACTCGTAAAGGGATTAAACGGACTTTGAATGGTCGTCGTAGTCAAACGTGTTAGGATCCGAGTTTTAATAATTTTATGTACGTATACACGGTATTAATTGTTAATGACGATATTAAATGATAGTAAAAATGTTAGTAAAAAAAAGTTAAATGTTAGTGTTAGTATACTAGCGTAATTATAATATAGAGTATAAAAATGTACATATAAATCGAGATAGAAAAAAGATAGAGATGGGGTTGATGAGAACCTCAACATACATGCTTAGTAAGGCCTCGTCAATGGACTCGTAATAGCGACGGGAACGCGGGAGTATCGAGGATGTATGTAAATTTATGGTGTGTGTGTGTGTGTGTGGGTGGATTTGTCAGTTTTTCGAGGGACAAGGACTCGGTTTTTGATTAGGGTTGCTAAGGGTTGTAGTGTAGTGTAGTGTAGGACTTAGGGTAGAAAATGTAGAATGTTCTAAGTGTTTGCCCAAAACTTGAAATGAAGAGCACAAGGAGGGGTATTTATAGAGCTTACCCCTCGACCTAGGGTCACTCGATCGAGTGGCCCTAGTGCACTTGGTCGAGTGCCCTAGAAAACGGGTCTGTTCCGGATTTGTTGGCTCCACTCGATCGAGTGAGGTCAATCCACTCGATCGAGTGGATAGGGTTGGCGAGCCAAATTAGGAAATTGTTGACTTTTTGAAAATTGTATTTGGGCGCCATCTTCTAGAAGCGCATCAGGCTGTTTTTGAGGACGGATTCGTTTTTGACCAGGTTTTTGACCCGGTCGCCAAAAGACGGTTTTTATTTTTGGTGTCGGTTTTGGCCCAAATTAGTCTTATTTTACTCGGAACAATCCACTGGGCCTGAATTTGAGGTTGGTTTTGAGAGATTTGTACTTCGCTAAATGTCCATGTCGGATATTACTGATTCCGAGCCCATATTCGAGTATACTAAGTCACGTTTGCGTCCGATCATCATCGGGTGTTTTGTCGGGAACTGCTATAGACACTAGCAGGCAAAATGCGGGTGTCTAGAATTATGTAAAGTGAGTCGAGTCTTTATTTGAATCTCTAGGTGATTATTGAAGAACCATGAAATGGCAAGGCGGAAAAACGCAGCAAAGATTCCGCCAGGCGAAACTTCGCCCGGTGAGACTCGACAGGGCGAAACTTCGCCCTACGGAAAAGTTGCCAGAATTGTCAGAATTGAAGAAGATACCACCGGGCGAAATTTCGCCCGGTGAGATTTTTACCGGGTGAAATTTCACCCGGTGGAAAAAAGTATGCAAAATGATTTTCAGGACGATTAACCGTCGGGTGAAATTTCACCCGACGACATGCGCTTGGCCGTATCACCTACACCTTTTTACTCACTACACTTTCAATTCCCTCCTTCATATTTACCCCACATAACTTTCCCTCCAAAATATTTACACCAATGTTTTACCAATCACTTTAAAACTTTTCATTTCCCTCTCATTCACCCTTATTTATATCACCTTTTTCACCTCACTCTTCATTTCACCCTTTCACCCATCATAATATCATAAAATCACCTTCCATACACCCCAACCTCCATTCATAACTTCATCTCCATCCTTGGTGATTTATTTTGGGTTCTTAAAGAAAAGAAAGAAAGATTTGGGATTTTCTTGCAAGCACATTATTATCGAGACAAGAGCTCAACGAGCCGCACGAAAATAAGGTTGTGGCTTCGACTTCTAAAACTTCTAAATGTTCTACATCTTCTAGTAAGTCTTCTAAGCCCAAACTTTTACCTTGTCCTAATACACCCTTAGCTCGAACCTTCTCTGAAAAGACCTTTCAGAGCACAATGAAAATTTTAGGAATAGAGGACGATATTAAAGAGTTATCGTCAAGGACCGGTTCTAGCGGACTTCTAAGTTACGTACCTTGCACATACAAAGACCTTGCATGTGAATTTTTAGGTACCTTTACTATCGATAACCCGACCACACCAAGAGAGTTTAAATTTCGTTTGTTCGGTAGAAATCATTGTTTAAATATTTTCGAGTTCGGCCTAGCCCTAGGTCTACCCTCATCGGGTACTGGAGTTAGTGAACCTTTAAGGGGTGTACAAGCTAGTGCGACTAGGAGAGACTTGTGGAGGTGCATAGCGCCAGGACAACGAGATTTCTAACCCAATTCAAATTTTACCACTGAAATCCGTAACCCTTCTATTCGTTACTTCACCGAGATACTTTCCCATTGCTTGATACCATCTGCCGACAATATTATTAATCTTAATGTGTGCGTCTTACAATTAATTTCCGACTCTGTACTTGGTAACCCTAACCCCCTTGACCTACCTATTGTCGTGGCGTTACACTTTCATCAAATTATTGTTGCCCAACGCCCCTCCGTAGACTGTGGTGGTCTTGTGACTTTAATCGTGAAAAACTTGGGTTATGCGACTGACCATCTTATCCCACATGACAATCATCGTGCCTGGCTTGACGAGGCCTACCTCCCTACTTGGATCTTTAATGTACCTGACCATCCCCTCGTCTCTATTTGCCATGACTGCGCTTTAATAGTCCCCAACATATACTAAACCAATATTTATAATTGCTACAATTGGGACCTACCTTTAGGTCCCGGTGAATTCCGACTGAACGAATCGGGGGGGAATATGAGTTTGGGAGTACACCGGTGAGTTGGAACCCACCGAGGGGCGCGCAACCATCTCCGACGGCTTCTTTTGCGTCAAATGATTACATGGTTTAGCCCCCCAACAAGAGTCGGTAGATAATATGGTTTGTATGTGTTGTGGGTATATATGTGTTGGTTGGTTGGTGAGTCTACAATCGTATGTCCTTGGATTAATCTTATTCCTTGTTCCCTGTTTCATCATTCTTATAACCATTGTGATTGCTTGCTTTATCTTGAACCAAAAATTGCAAGTTGTCCCACCGTCCCATCGATTTTTGTGGCCGTCGCGGCCTTAGTATTACTCCTGGTCTTTAGGCGATGTGATTACGCCATTGACATTTTGAAAAATCCAAATTTCAATCAATCTTTCTCAAATTTTTCTTAATCCGGGCTAGGTGACGTGACCACACCTACGCCCAATTTTTCACCCTTTCGTTTTAATTTCTTTTGTTTTACTTCATTTTCATTTTCTTAGCCACTTGACTAGGGTCTAGGTGATGTGATTGCACCTAAGTCCGCCACTATTTTACCGCTTTCTTTGTTTTATTTTATTTTTTCTCTTCTCAAAATTTTGAAAAACCCAAAAATATTCAAAAAATTATAAAATTCCAAAAACATTTGAAAAATCATAAAAATCCAAAAAGATTTTTCTTATTTTTCTTTTCCGTCTTTTTTGTTCTTCCCCTACGTGTCCATTGAGAACAATGTACTGTTTTAGTGTGGGGAGGAGTCTACTATCTTTTATTTCTCAAAAATCTTTTCAAAAATCCATAAAAATTGATAAATTCGAAAAATCAAAAATATTTTCCTTTTCTTTTTCTTTCATTTTCTTGTTTCTCGTTATGTTTTGTGTCCCGTACGGTTTTGTTCTCTACTCTTACAGGTAACCGCCACCTTAATAGCGCGATTTGAAGAGATTATGAAAGCACCCGCTTGGTAATTTCCTTCCTTCTTTTCTCTCTATTTTTGTAGAGGAGTTAGGACGTTGCTATTTGGAGGCTCTCGAAGTTGAGCATTTAGGGTGTTGTAGTTGATTGTGTGCTTGTATGATGATGGAGTATGGAGTACATGATTTTACTCGTGTTTTCTTTCATTTGTTTTTTTTTTCCTTTTCGTGTGTTTCTTTTGCATTTGTATAGTGTGTCTAGGATTAAAACTTTTCAAAAACCCGATTACAAACCTTTTACAAGAGTTTACATTCCATTGTAGATAACCCATTGTAGATTTTGGACCTTAATCTAGTAGAATGACTCTAAGGCAATGAATTTGTTGATCCTTTAGCTTGAGTCCACCTTTTCTACTAGAGGTTTACTTCGGGGTTTGCATTTGACCACCTTGACCACCCATGGAGAAGTTAGGCTTTGGTTCCCGCATCTCGTTTTCTAGGTGACCTTGCTCGAATGACCATTGCACCTTTAGTCCAAATTCTTTCCGCCTTTTTGTGGGTTATCCGGGAATGGCGCGCGTTCTCAATTACCTATTTTTCCTCCACCTATACATCACCATCATAAGTTTAAACAAAAATAACCTCCAAGCTTGGTTTCAAACCACATCAAAAAACCAAAAAAGGGCAAACCAAAGCAAGAGAAAAAGGGCACAAAAACATGAAAAAGAAAAACAAATGAGAGAAAAGGAGCTTCAAATGGAAAATCGTATCATCAAAAACGTCTTCTTAAAAAAAACCCCTTGATCGATTAGTCGCCGTGAAGTGCCAACTGGAGGACCGAGTCCCGAAGTAGGAAGATAGCGGTGATTAGTCGATCCAGCCAATAATTGTAAACACTCTACCTTTTTGTTTGGGCTAATTTAGGAAATTCGAGTTTCGAACGACCCTCTTGATTTAGCCAATGAGAGCGGGACTGCACCTACCAAAAGTGTCGAACGAATCCATGGTTCACTTTTTCCATTCCGTTATACGCCCCGTAGTAACCCTTTAGAAGATTAGGAGGACATAGCTAAGTTATCAACATTTATATTGCTTAATTGTCATAGTATAGGCTTTGGTCCTTGTTTACGTGGGTGATTTATCTTGGAAGTTTATTGTTGTTTTAGGTAAGTAATCGGTGTCTTTCCCCACCGTTTCGATGAGGGATTCGGTGTTTTATTTTTGCTTTGGATGCGTCTATTCTTTCGTGTTATGTGTTTATTGTGTGTTTAGTCGCATCCACCATTTTGAGCAAGCCCCAACTTGCCTTGCATGGGAGTACTCTACCTCATGGATATTTCGATGTGAGTTTAAGGGACAGAGCGGGCCCGTTGATTACCCCGTATCGGCTTAGCATAGTCTAGCTAGTAGTAGTAGTTTGTAATATTTTTTTTGGGTCTTTGCTCGAGGACGAGCAACGGTTTAGTGTGGGGGAATGGTTGTGTGCTAAATTTAGACCATTTTTCCTCCCATTTAGACCCGTTTTCCCCTCGTTTTGCGAGTCTTGAGTGCGATTATCGCCATATTTTGAGTACTTCTCGCATTAGTGTCCCTTTTGTGCGTTTTACGTGTTTTTGGTAGTTTTTCTATCAATTTTGATAGGATTTGGCACCGAAATCACGATAGAGCTTTCACGAGCACAAGATAAGGGAATATCGTCGAAAAAGCAAAGCACACAACTTAAAGTTTAAAGCCATCCAATCATACGATGAAGAATGAGACAAGAATCGAGGCCAGAAATATGACCGGGTGAAATTTCACCCGGTGAGACACCAACGGGCGAAATTTCACCCGACGGTAATTTGCCTACCCTGAAGATTTTCCGAGACTTCCCACCGGGCGAAACTGACCGGGCGAAATTTCGCCCGATGGAGAAAAGCGCCAGAAATAGAAAATTGAGAAGAAAATCTCACCGGGTGAAATTTCACCCGGTGGGATTAATTCGTCAAGACCGCAGGGCGAAATTTCACCCCAAGAAGATCCAAAGGGTGATTGTCTCACTAATGGAGCAAAAAGTTGGATTTGGGCTTTAGGTAAAATACTCATTAAGGCATTACTATATATATGTTACCCTAGTTTGTTGCCAAAGCATCCCTTTATTAGTGTAGTATCACATCTCCATAACCATCCATCACTTCATCCACCATTAGTGTAGTATAATCATCCATTAGTAGAACAATCTAGTAGTATTCTTAGTAATTCTCTATGATTCTAGTAGTAATTTAGTAGTAGATCTACTTAGTTTCTATCAACAATTCTCTAGATTTCAAGTTTGTAGAAGATTATCTCAAGTTTTATTTGAAGATTTTTTGGGTTTATTAAAGAATAAGTGACAAGTTCTTCATTTTATTCATCAAAGATTCAATCTTTATCTATGCAATCTTCTTATTTCTTGTAGATCTTCATAGTTGGTATATATTTCTCTTCCACTCTCTAATCTCTAGTTTAGATTTAATATAGTTTTCTCATCATTGTCTTGTTTAGATCATATTAGTGTTGTTAGTTACTCTAGATTTTATTTATGTTGTTCTAGATTATTCTCTAGTTTATTGTATTAGATCTTATTTCCTCCATAGTTTAGTGGGTAATTGTTAGATCATAGTTTTCTTATTGTTTTGTTGTTAGTTCCTTTAGATCTAGTTAATATGCATGTTGTAGTGATTTTCTCCTTAGTTAATGTTTTGTTGTCTCTCATTATGATTAGTGAGTAGATTTCTTGTTGGGGGGTTTAAGGATGAGGACTTGGATTATTTGAATTAAGGGATGTTGGTGGGTTGCTTGCTGGTTGGTTTATCTTGTTTATGGTTGTTGTGTACTGTCATTGTTGTTTTAGTCCGGCCAATTAGACCGACCTTGACTCGTTTCTATCAATAATCCTAAAATCCCTAAAATTATCCAAAAATCCTAGAATTTACTCAATTATCATCAATAACGTTAATCTGATGAACGTTAATCTGATACAATAACTTGAAAAGTTCACCCTAGAATTTAGGCAAAAATCCATAAAGCGTTCATCTGATAATCAATAAAAAGAAATCAAAAAGAAATCAAAAATCAAAGGTAGAAACCCTTAAAGCGTGACCATAACAAGATGTAGAAATCAAAATTATAAATTATGATTGAAATCAAAATTACAGGATCTCAAAAATTACGACAGGATGTTAGCATTACGACAGAATTTATCCTGTATCGAAATCGATAAAATCAAAATTCAAAATTAACAAAAAAGAGTATGAAAAGAACAAAATTAAAAAGTTAGAGATTGAAATTAGATTAGCTTGAAAATTTACTCTTGAACGGAAACTGATTTGATTGAGGAAATGAAGAACGAAATTGAGAAAGTAAAGTGAGTTATGAAAAAAAAAAAGGAAGCATTGGAATAAACTGAATGATACGTAAAAAGGGGAGTGGAGAAAAAAAAATAGGGTTTTAGTAGGATTATGTATTTAATCTCAGACATTGATCTAATAAAATCTAATGGTTAGGAAAAGATGGTAAATTGTACAACTTTTGAGAAGTTGTAAAAGATCCTAATTCTATATATATATATATATATATATATATATATATATATATATATAGAGAGAGAGAGAGAGAGAGAGAGAGAGAGAGAGGTTCACATAAGGCCAACAACTCTTATATGTTCATAAGTTCCAGTGTTAAAGTTACACAAAAGGTGCTTAAAGTTACACGAGATGAGTGTTAAAGTTGCACTTTATCATTTGAAGTGATAAAAGAGCTGAATGTTATAGTTACATATCAATTCTGAAAAAATGTAACTTTAACGTATGTCATCTGTAACTTTAATATAGACTTAATTACATATGGTGAACTTATTTGATCCCTTCTCTCTCTCTCTCTCTCTCTCTCTCTCTCTCTCTCTCTCTCTCTCTCTCTCTCTCTCTCTCTCTCTCTCTCTCTCTCTCTCTCTCTCTCTCTCTCTCTCTCTCTCTCTCTCTCTCTCTCTCTCTCTCTCTCTCTCTCTCTCTCTCTCTCTCTCTCTCTCTCTCTATATATATATATATATATATATATATATATATATATATATATAATAGTTGTACAACTTCATAGTTATTATAAATCTTAAATATTTATTGTAATTGATGTTCATCAAGTTATTGTAAAGTGTTTATCCAGTTATTTTATAATGTTAATTTAGTTATTTTATACTATGTAGTATTCATTTAGTTATTGTTTCAAATCTAATGTTTAATTATTAATGATCGCAGTTATTATAGAAAAAATAATGAAAAAATATATTGCAGAAATATATTGATTATAAAGAAATTGAATATAAAAACATTGAATTAAAGAAATTGAAGAACAACGAAATTAAACGATGAACGGAGATAATTAAATTAAACAAAAAACGAAGAACGTAATATTTTTTTTGAGAGGTTAACAATTTTTGGTCAAATGAATCCTGATATATATGTGTAACTGTTAAGGAATATGAGATATTTGTAATGTAAAATACTTACATCTTAGCCATTGATCCTATGAAATCTAATGGCTGTCATTAAAAGGTAAATTGTACCAAATTTGTTAATTGTACCAGATCCTCTCTCTCTCTCTCTCTCTCTCTCTCTATATATATATATATATATATATATATATATATATATATAGGCGGGCTCCGGTGAGACAGGGCAACTCCTTACACCCATTGAGACACAATCTAGACCATTAGATTAAGATGGAACATACATCTAAATAATTGTTATATACACTAAAAAACTCATTATATAAGTTATTAAACTCACTATATATACACACACTTAAGAACTCAATATATACAGTAAAATAATTGTTATATATACACTCAAATAGTTATTATGTACACCAATTAATCAACAATGCAACATACATCAAAATAATTGTTATATACACTAAAAAAATTCATTATATACACTATTAAATTCACTGCATATTACACTTAAAAACTAAATACATACAGTAAAATAATTGTTATATACACTCAAATAATTAATATGTACATCAGTTAATCAACAATGGAACATACATCAAAATAACTATTATATACACTGAAAAACTCATTATATACTCTATTAAACTTACTACATATATACACTTAAGAACTCAATATATACAGTAAAATAATTGTTATATACACCCAAATAGTTACCATGTACACCAATGGAGAATACATCCAAATAAGTTTTATATACACTAAAAACTCAATATATATATATATATATATATATATATATATATATATATATATATATATATATATATACATAAGGTCAACAACTTTTATAAGTTCATAAGTTTCAGTGTTAAAGTTACACAAAAGGTGCTTAAAGTTACACGAGATGAGTGATAAAGTTGCACTTTATCACTTGAAGTGATAGCAGTGCTGAATGTTATAGTTACATATCAATTCTGAAAAAATACACCTTTACCGTATGTCATCTGTAACTTTAATATAGATTTAATTATATATGGTGAACTTATTTGATCTCTTCTATATATATATATATATATATATATATATATATATATATATATATATATATATATATATATATAGAAGTGGGATCAGGTGAGTCCACCTATATATGTTGAGTCCGTGAGTCCCCATCTTAGCCCTTGATTTAATGTTAGATTGATGGTTAAGATTTTTTTTCATAATTAAGCAAATAACTAACAAATCTAGGTAAATATATCAATTAACTGTCACATGTAGAATATGGACAGTTAAATTGTAAAGAGTAGTTGTAATCTCCTATGAAACCGCCTACCTATCTCACTACCACTTCCCATTAAAACTGTCCATCAAGAACCTGCATATCTAGCATATTATTATTATTCATCCATTATTTTCTTAATTCTCTCCTAACACCTGCCGTCTTAGGTACCTCCACCTCAAACGCCGCTTCTCCGACAACGACGGTGACGACAACGTCAAAGACCTTCGTAAACTTCGCTTCCATCAACTCAAACACGAAGTCTACAAACACGTCGTTTTCATTCTGTAATTTTCATTCTCTCTCTCTTTTTGATATGAATCAATTTAGTTTATTATTTAGAAAACATGATAGACGCATCCAACACAAGTCAAGCACTTTCAAATCATAACCGAGAAATTTCAGTTAAGTTATTTTCTACTGAACCCATACAGATATTTTAGAGAGAATGCTCAACCTGGGTGGACATAATTGCAGGAAGAGATTTCAGCAGATAAATCGTTGTTCTTCTTGCCGTCATGTCCTGCGCTGCACGGGCTATTGCAGTTATGTACTCTGATGCACATGTGAATCATCAAAGCACTAAAGACTCAAACCTAAAAGCAGCGTTAGCCGACTACCTTAAACAAAATCGAGGGGTTTCAGAGAGAGATATCATTTGAGCCGGGATCATGTTGAAAAGAGGGATTTCAGTGGTGCTATTACTGCTGTGATTTGGGTTTGTAATAATCCATGATGTCGTGGTGACCGATTTCAATACTGTTTATAGGGATTGGGACAGGATTGTTCTTAGAATGTTGAATGTCGTTCATTAAATTCAGTGTAAATTCAGACTTTTATTCAATTCATATGTCGGGATTTGTTAAGAATTCGTTGTATTGTCATGGCACATGTAGTGGTGCAATTAGATTTTTACTTTGCGCAAAGGCGGGAGCACCTATTTTTACATCCGATCAACCCTATTTAGAAAATAGAGGGCACACTCATTCACCAAAGGGAACTACAACAACATCAGAGTCTTAGTCCCAAAAGGGTTTGTGTCAAGTCGGCATCCTCAAAATAAATAAAAATAGACGAAAAATGAACAATGAATCGAAAAAGAATAATAATAAAAATATAGTTTTAAAATTAATTTGAAAGCGTTAATAATAAATTTTTAAAGCTTACGAATCTCAAGCTAAGTATGAAAAGGATTTTGAAAACAATATAAAAATATTAAGAATATATCGTATACATAAGATCAAGGAATATAATTTTCGTATATCTAATGATGTTAAGTACTCCCTCCGATCACTATTTTTTGCCTCATTCAATTAAAATACTCCTCACAATTATTCATGAAATGAGGCAAAAAATAGTGATCAGATGGAGTATATCATTTAACTATGACATAACCATTTTTATTGTATAGTCATAAATATTATATAGGGATTTTCTACATGATGCCCTATTTTTTAGTGTTTCTATATGGTACCCCTGCACTTTTATAATCACACATGGTACCCCTCAGTTTTAGTATATTATGTCTCTACCCTTAGTGATGTTTTCCGTCTTTTTTTACTTCTTTTTTTCGTTAATTGTGTTGCTTATACAAAAAAATGGAGGTTTAAGATTAACATAAACAACTACTTAAGCGTAGTTAAAGCAACACAACTAACGGAGAAGAGAAGTCAAAGAAGACGGAAAATGTCATTAATTAAGGGTATGGAGTCATAATACCCTAAAAGTGAGGGTTATCATGTGTATTTATAAAAGTGCATGAGTATCGTATAGAAAAACTAAAAACACAGGTACCATATAGAAAATCCCTATTATATACATGTAACAATTAATTTTTCATACTCTTTTTAATATATCAAATTATTTTTCTTTAAATTATATATATATATATATATATATATATATATATATATATATATATATATATATATATATATATATATATATATATATATATATATATAGGTGGGATCAGGTGAGTCCACCTATATATGTTGAGTCCGTGAGTCCCCATCTTAGCCCTTGATTCAAGGTTAGATTAATGGACAAGATTTAATCTCATAATTAAGGAAATAACTAACAAATTTGGTAAATATATCTTTTCTCTCTCTCCTCCTTAATTATCTCAATCCAAATCTTTTATCTCTCTTATCAATCTTTTTAAATGTTTTTTCTCTCACACAACAAGTTTTTTCAAAATTAAGTTTTTTTCATTTTCACCAAAAAATCATTATTTTCTTACTGCCATTGTACGTATATTACTATGTTACTGCCATAATCCATAAACTAGGTTACTTTAACTCATATAACGTGTTACTTTAATTCATGAACTGCGTTACTTTAACTCATAAAATCTGTTACGTTGCATAATCTCTTGCAAAAACTGTTACTCTAACTCATACAATGTGTTACTTTAATTCATTAACTGTGTTACTTTAACTCATAAAATCAGTTACGTTGCATAGTAGTCTCTTGCAAAAACAGGAGTTCCAATTAACAAAAAGAACAATGTTTGTTTTTATTAAGATACTCCAAAACAAAAAGTGGTACAAGGTTCCAACTAAATCAACTTCATTACAATTCCAATGTTTCAAACTTGTTACTCATAATGTCCTACTTATAATTCTGCTTCTTCTTCATCCTTCTCGTTCTCTCCGTCTTCTTCTTTTTCATCTTTTTCATCATCATCTCAGAAGCTTTGATTTAATCTCATCACCGCACAATGGAGGAAACTCTCACCCACATCCCTACATCATTCATGTGGATTAAAGTAACAGATAACAAGAGTTAAAGTAACAGATGAAGTGCATTGAAGTAACATTGAATTAAATTAACAGAGTATGCTTATACACCAGATATAAAGTAACAGAGGTCAGACATTAAAGTAACAAATAGTATGAATTAAATTAACAGATAGTGTTCATTAAAATAACATCAGATATAAGTTAGTGCAAAAAATTCATATAATGATAAAAATGAGAGTATGACGCAGTATCTTACTATTTGATATTGTTTCCTATTTTGGTGGCAATCACGTCCCATTATTATAGGAAACAATATTTTTTTTTTATTATTTTTTTAATATGGCAGTTTCCTAAATTCTTAGGACACTACAATGCACTACAATAGCAGATGAAAAACACTAAAGTAACAACTGGAGTGTATTAAAGTAACACGACATATAAAGTAACAGATGGTAGACATTAAAATAACAGATGCTCTACACTAAAGTAACGCATTATATGAACTAAAGTAACGCAATATATTGTAAACGTAAAAACTAATAATTGAGTAGCATCTCAAGAACTTCCATGGCGATTCCAGTATAAATTACAAAACATATATACTCACCGTTTGTGTGTTCTACGATTTACATATGAATCTATGATGAATAACACGACCATGAAAACAATATCAACATGAAAATTGACGCAAAACATGAATGACACGACCATGAAAGCAATATCAACATGAAAATTGTCGCAAAACATGAACACAAATTGACGCAAATTAATCAAGATAATGAATAAAAGTTGATGCAAAACATGAAAGCAATATCGAAACTCACCATTGTTATACTCGATGAATTGCTTATCAACGGTTAATGAAGATGTCGCGATCATTGAATTCATAGTAACGGAATTTCGAGCACATATTTGATTGAATGAATGCATGAACGTGATGATCGATGGGAGCGTTTTTTTTTAAGGTTTTGATGAACCTGTAACGTGAATGAATGAATGAGGAATGATTGTGATTATGGGAGTTATTGTTTCCTAAAATCATGGGAGTTATTTAGTATCATCTTTAATGGCTCCCACTATTATAGGAAACATAACTTTTTTAGTATCATCTTTAATGACTCCCACTATTATAGGAAACAATATCTTTTATTATTATTATTTAGCAATGGCGGTTTCAAATATCCCCATGACTCACTAACGCGTTACAATAACAGACTTTAAGAACTAAAGTAACGTCTTCGATAAACTAAAGTAACATATCATAAAAGTAAAAAAAGTTTGTCATTAAAATAACGGACATTCTACACTAAAGTAACACAGTATCTGAACTAAAATAACCCAATACATTTTCTGTGCGCAGACATCATGTGATTAAAATACAACATTACTATAGCTCAACGTAGAAAAGTAGAAACTAAAAATTTAGTATCATCTTAATGACTCCCATATCCTTTCAAGTATAAACTACAATATATACTCACAGTTTGTTTTTTCCACGATTTGCATATCAGCCATTGAATGAAAAGTAGAAGCCGGATTGAATGAAAAGCAGCGCGATGAAGACGATTATTGACTGAATGTGTTATTGATTGTGTCGTATTGAAATAAATGGCAGCGGCGCGTTGAAGATGATGAATGATTGAATGTGATTTCGTAGAATGAATGATTGAATGAGCGAGAGAACGACGAAGAAGGTGGTTGAAACGGAATTGATGAAAGAGAGAATGAATGATTGAATGAATGAGAATGTTACTTTACTGAAATATTCACCTTCCTATTTTGGTGGATTCAGTATCTTCCTTTTTTTTTTTTTTTTTTTTTTTTTTTTTTTATTAAAACAGTGATTTTATCTCGTTCCTTGATCCATCTCCCATCCAACGGATGGGATGAGGATCAAGGACTCAACACATATATAGGGACTCATTAGAACCCATCTCTCACTCTCTCTCTCTCTCTCTCTCTCTCTCTATCTCTCTCTCTCTCTCTATATATATATATATATATATATGTGGAGGTCCGTCCACACTGCCCGGCTCCCCGCACCGCCCTGCGCCTCGCGCGGGACCAACCCGGTTTCATCGCGGCGGCCACCCACGCAGCCTCCTCCCGGTCGGGGGCCGGTCCGATCTCGCATTCGGGGCGATGTGTCGGACCTCGATTCGGATGACGATTCGGACTTGTATTAGATGGGCGTAGGCGCCCGTGTTTCCGTTGGAATCGATCGAGTTGTGGTTGTAAATGTTTGTAACACCCCTGATTTTATAAATTAAATTAAATTAAATTAATGTTTGTATTTTTATTTTTACGATTTTACTCGTAATTCTTAATATTATTATAAAACGAATTTATCATTTAATCGTTTGAAACTCCTAAAAATTCCATTTGTCTCGAAAACTCTTCTTATATTTAAAACATATTTTTATTTCTGTTTTGATTCATTTTATACATTTAATTTGATTCTTATTGAAAGTCTATTTCAACGATTTAAATTCTAAATTCTTTTTATTTATATTTAAGCTCGAATTTTCTATTTTTCGGTTCAGAGCTCATTTATTTTAAGTTTCGTCAAAATATTTGTTTCCTTTCCTCGAGAAATCAATTTAATTCACTTTATCGAAAATTTATTATTTATCGGGAAATATTATTTCATCGTCTAATTATTTATTTCTATTAACTTCGTTTTCGTCTCGAATGCTTTATTTACTCATTTCATTTTTCGGCCCGATTATTTATTAATTTTATTAACTCGTTTTGATTTGATTTGTAGGTCAATCAACTATCGTTACCGAATTCGTCTCGATTCATTTTATTGGGCTGATTCATTTTCCCTTTCCACTTATTACATACATCCCTTTTTTTTTCCGGTTGACCTCCGCTTCATACTCCTCCACCGTTTCATTCTCCTTTCTTTTTTATTTCTTCATCCTTGTCTTCTGCCCTTTTCTTGTTTTCTTCTTGCTTCATTCTTTCTCGTTTTCTTTCGTTGATGTCACTGTTGTTGTTGCTCGCTGATGTTGCGATCTAAAGCTGTTGTTTGTGTGTTTCTTTTGTCCTGCTCATAATTTTGGTTTTTCGCTTCCCGTAATCTTCGTTTCCCTTGTCTTCTCTATTTTTCCTGCTCTGATGTCCGTTGTTGCTCATGCTGATGCTATCTTTGTCGTTTCTTCTCCTTAATCTTCTTCACCTCAATCTGTTCGTGTCTGCTGCTGTTTTTCATTATTTTTATGCTGCTGTGTTTTACGTGCGGCCTGGTCGTTCGTGCATCTATGATATTCCGCTCATGTTCGTTTAGGTGTTGTATGTCTCGCTGCAGTTGCCACCCTGTTCGTTTGGTTTCGTCGATTCTATTTCGGTGGCCATTGTTGTGTGTGTGCTGCTTTTGGGAATTGTTCTTTTTGCTGCTACCGTTAACACCTCTTCTGTCGTTTCCGTAAATGTTGTTGTCCAAGTGCGTGCTGCTGCTGCTCTGTCTTTCGGCTGTTGTTGTGCTGTTCAATATCGTTTTTTGATGTTCCGTCTGCTTGGCTGCTGTTTCATGTCTTATCCGGCTCGTTCTACTCTCTTGTTTATGTCGTTCCTGTTACTCCCATCGAATCCCTCGCAAATTGTTTCCTCTTACATTATTGTTCTCCCTTGACTTCTAATTTACTTGAACTCTCGACTTTCATACTCTGCTCTCATAATAATCTTTTCGTTCCTCTCTTACTTTTCTGGGTAATTCGATCACCCATTCTCCCTCTTTCGTTCTACTCGTTTTATATGGTACTTTATACCATATATTTGTATTTCGTAGGAATTCGTGAGGACCTGACAAGGATAAGCACGTGATCGATTCGCCGTTGTCCTAAGGTAACTTTAGGACGTTACTGGATTTTATATCGTATGTTTGAGTAGTAGTATATAGTAAATATTATAACTTCGGTTTCCTAATTTTAGCTATTTATTATATGCTAATTATATTATTTTTAAATCGTGTACCTTATAAATATTTTTACAGTTTTCGATATCGTTTTATAAATCGTTAGTATTTTAATTATTTACGATCCTTATAATATTTTGTTGGTTATCGTGACACTAGTAACTAAATAATATCGATTTCATATTTTCGTCATATTTCGTTAATTTCTAATTTTTAACTTAAAATCATATTTTAATAAAATTATCGAGATTTGAGGACTTGTTAATTAAATTAATTTCATTTTACGACTTATATTAATAAATGAGAAAGTAATCGATTTTGTTTTAAATATATTTTTAGTCGAGACTATTTTCCCTAATAATTTCTCATTTTTCTACGATTGATTATTTTTAGTAAAATCAGTATTATTTATTGATAAAATCTATTTGCTAAAACTAAATTGAAAGCCTTATAAAATCTCGTTTAATTTATAAAATTCGTCGATCAATTAACTTTGATATCATTTTCTTACAACATCCATTTTCTAAAATTCATAATTTTAAACTCGATTCTCCTAATTATTTATAAAATACTATATATTGACGTATTATATTTTATTCATATTTTGAGTAACGAACTTAGAAATATATTAAAGTTACTATAACGACGATAATAATAAAACGTTAATTTTGTTAGAGATGCTATTTTAATACATTTCACTCATTTTAATAACTTACTTATTTTCAATAACAACATTTCTATTTTAAGTAAGTTTCTAAAGTTAGTAAGTTTCTATTTATAGAAAGTTTCCCTTTTTATATAAAATGTTTGTTCCTTTTATTCTCATATTATTATAACGATTATTGATTCTCAGTATCAATAATGGCTTGTTTTGGAGTTATGGAAGAAAGACAAGTGTGGGGTTAGAGTAATATAATCCAGGGTTTACGGTTTTGCCATCAACTATAAGGCCAGTGTATCAGGAATCGGTACATTGGTTGTTGAACCGGGTGACAGGTATCCCGGGAGTTGTGTACATTTTGACCTTAAGCTTAGGCCACGCAGTACGTCCACGTCATAAGTTGAACTAAGTGACATGTAATCCCAGAAGGGGTGTGCATTATCTTAATGTAGGGCCACGCATTTATAAGTCGCTGTCTTATTATAGTTGAGTAGCCTAGTTAGAGACCGAAGTTTGATTTGTTTGAACTAAGTTCTCGAAGCTAGTTTTAGTATTCTCCTAGTGAAAGTCTAGCCGTCGACATTAATCCTATCCATAACGTCATTTTTTAATATTATTATTATCGCTTGATTTTTGACTTGTAGGTTGGTAAATATTTGAAGTTTTTTTTCTGAAAACTTGTTCTGATTTTATTGTTCCAATATTTTAAGTTTTCTCCGAAATCTTATTTTTATTATATCATTTAATGTTTTCCATCTTAATTATTTTGGTATAGTAATACTTTTATTTTTCCATATGGTATAATATGGCTGGGAGAACTTCCGAGTTACTCCCCACTGACGTGGCTGTTATGTTTATAACATGACAGGTATTTGCTGCTAGGTTTTGGGTGTGAGCTAGCGAGTAGCGTGGATCCTACTCTTTCTTTATTCATGTAATTTATGGATTTTTATAACCCGTTTGGAGAATTTCCTTTTTAGCCCTTTTTTAAAAAGAGGCCTTTGTATGTTTACCATTTCTTTTAATAAGATATAGTTTGTCAGTGTGTTTTAATCACAACTCTACAGTGTTTCCACCACTGTATTTCGTTAGAATTTCATGGGGATTACATTAAAGGCCGATATGTTTGGTAAGGCGACCTTTTTCGTGAACTGAATTCGTTGCCGATCTGTGGAGTCGCCACCGAGTCAATTATGGGGACTCGGAAACCGTTCAAGTCAACTTTGATCCTTAGCCGGCTCAAAGTTGAGGGGCACGGGACCTAAAGATAAAGACTTGTACCCTTAAGCACTCCATGCCTGGAATGACTCTCATTGCCAATGGTTTCGGACATCCGGAAACCGTCGATTCTGAGTAAGGGGTGAGGGTACGTATTGGGAAGCCAATGTCCGATAGACATTGACACCCAATCCCACCCGCACAATAGCAGCCTCTACTAATCAATCGGTGGGCTGATGACTTCGTCTCCTAGTTGTGGCGGAAGTACTGTAACATCCATTGTTTTAACCCTATATTTAGCTACGTCGGTTATTTAAAGACAAGTATTTTGTCGTCGAAGTAGTTGTGTTTACATTCTTTGCATGCGATTTCACGTGACAAGAAGACCATGAAAAGATGCACATAGGAGAGTAGTGAGTACTAATATTATAGGTATTAGCAAGTCAGTTTTAACGCGATAATACGGATATTAGTCATTCTCGTTGTATACCTTACCTGGTATTCTGCTTAAGATGCGTCGATTCGGTATTAATAGAATCCGATCATCACTTTGTTCGGTTTTAGCCTATTTACATTTTGATTTTCGTGTTATGTGATTTAGCATGCGATTATAAGGTCATAAAAGCAATAAATCATACGAAAATGGTTAATGCGAAATGTAAGTAAATCACATAGTGAGGAGTTGCACCCTCGGAGTATACGCTAAACGGGACGCCATGCATAGATAGATGAGAACGGATCTCAAAACTACTCGGGGCTATTTTGGGTATTTTAGTCGTTATGATTGAAGTTGGACCGTTACGTATTTTAGTACGTGTTATGGACCTAGTGTCCGCATTTGATATTACTGTAGTGCATAAAAAATGTACAAAAATGTAAAGATTTGTTTAGACGACAACCTAGTCATGATTCGACTTCAAAGACGGATCCTCCTAGCTTACCCGGTGATTTCGGTAGAGTTTCGATACCATTGGCCCTTTCTGCGGCTAATCCGGCAGAGCTCCGCTACTACTGGCTAGTTCTGTGGCTAATCCGGCAGAACTCCGTTAGACTCGAAGTAGCTAGCTAGTCGATCACAGGAACCTCGCTATCGAGTGGAGTGCTCGAAGGTGAGTAGTAGCGTCGATCTCGCTTTCGGGACTACGATCGAGTGTCGGAGTGTGAGCCCAAGCGAGATACTCTTAACGAGTCAAAGAGAGAAGAGAAATGAGAAGTTGTATCGAAATGAAGGGAGTGGAAGGGGGTATTTATAGATGTTTTCGGCTCTCGTCACCCGGATGGACGCCTGAGTCAAGGCACACCAGAACTCAGGCGCCTGGGTTTAGGCGGGTGAAGCCTGATGTGCGCAAGGTGTGGCGCTCGGGATTTTGAAGTACGATTTTGATACTTTCCAAAACCGAGAGGTGCGCATATTATACAGGTCTTAGGGATTAAGTCTTCACCGCCTTGACCTAGCGCCGGTGCACCTAGTGGGCTTCGGGCGCGCGTCCCGAGTTTCGCTTGACGCGGTGCTGACTCAGTTCGTGTTTCGGGACCGATTCGGGGTCCCGGTGTCGGAATTGACTCTAATTAGCGTCTATGCGACGATAGTGCCACGACTATGGTTGTCTTGATGTTAATTTATTATTTTCGAGTTATTATTTGATCCGTTTTATAGAAAAACTATCTAAAACATCGCGAACCCGCATCGCGTTGCAGTCCGATCGTCATCGGGTGTTTGTTGGGCATTCCTGCAGCCACCGGGTCCAAATCTGGGTGTCTACAGAAGCCCCACTTTGAGTGAGGCTAGGACAAGGCGAAAGTCAAAGTATAGCCACCCAGGTCAATCGAGGATTACGACCTGGTGGCTATCCGGTCAGTTCGCTTTTAGTCCGTTGGACTACGTGTTGAGGCTCGCCAGCCAAGGCTTAGAAATCATACCTGACGTCCTTGCCTGTAGTCGCTTGTCGGGGCCTGGGCCCATGCTTGCCGTCTTGTTCTCAGTTCTTCATGCTCGTGCGTTTTGTCTTTTCAGATTGCTTAATAGTTTGTTCGAATTTGGATTACTTATGACGCGTCAAGTGTGGATGTGTGAAAACAATGTTCGTATGTGTTAGTTTTCATTTGAACAACTGTCTTCGGGATGGTTTTAACCCCTCCAACTTAATAAAATTCCTTTTGGGATGCTTATGACCCCTCGAGCTCGAGAATAACATAAAATGTTCGAGTGCGTCAGTATCCACTTGAACAATTGCCTTTGGGATGCTTATGACCCCTTGGACAAAACATGTTTGAGCGTGTCAGAATCCGCTCAAACTAAAATTGCCTTCAGGATAACTCATACCCGTTTGGCTCGAAGGTGTTTGAGCGTGTCAGTATCCGCTCAAACCTAAATTGCTGTGGAGGTATAAGACTCCAAAATGGTCGAACGTGTCAGTATCCGCTCGAACAAGAATTGCCTTCAGGATAACTCAGACCCATTAGGCCTGGAAGGTGTTTGAGCGTGTCAGTATCCGCTCAAACCCAAATTGCTGTGTAGGTATAAGACTCCAAAATGTTCGAACGTGTCAGTATCCTCTCGAACTTGAATTGCCTTTGGGATAACTCAGATCCTTTAGGCTCGAAAAATGTTTGAGCATGTCAGTATCCGCTCAAACTCAAATTGCCTTCCAGATAACTCAGACCCGTTAGGCTCGAAAAATGTTTGATGGCACCTTGTTTATCTGTTTGAATTTGTTTTATGGACTTGTCTTATCTTGTTCGGATTTGCTTTGCTTTGTTTTGGTTTGTTATGCATTTGGATTTGTTCGGAATTTGCTTAGCTCGGCTTTGTTTAATCTGTTTTGTCATGCGTTTGAGCGTGAGCGTTCTTGTTAGTCACGGTTTCTATGCTTGTTCTGTTATTGTTTTTTTGTTCGGGCTTGGTTTATAGGTGCGCTTTATCGGTGCTTGATTAGTAATTGTCTTGTCGTTGTTTATTTGCTTGCTTTAAGGGTGCTTGTTATGCATTCATTGGATATTAAGCCTCATTTGTTCTCGTTTTAGTATTGTACTGGGTTAGTGGGACACGCACCCTTCTGCGCCCCAATTCTAAGGTGTGTGGCCTTCAGCGGTCCAAGTTTTGGACGCGCGACACGAGACGCTCGGGATTTCGTGGGTCGGGTTTGCTTAAGTCAGCGAGCATCGGGTGAACGATCGATTCATTCGTCTCACATTTCAAACGTGCGCCCCTCTTTGCCCCAATATCGCTTCTTTGACTTTTCTAACCGATTTCCGTCTCGATTTTTTGCCAGACACGAAAATATCGACTCCGAGTAAGTGTTCTTTACTCATTTATTATCGGTTTTGCTTAATTTGATTAATTGTGGGTCGATTTTGTTGGAACCCTAGAAAATTGATTTGGACGTTCTAAATTTGCTAAGTTTCGGTGTTTGCGCTTAATCTCATTGCTAAATTAGGGTCAAATATAGCTCGTTAGGGTAGTTAGAAGCTTGATAGGAGACCTTGAGGTATGACAATGGCCTCCCATGGCGGTGAATTCGAAATGTTTAGGGTTAGGGAACATTTTCCCGGTTATTCCCGTACTTATTTTACATAATCTCGCTCGATTAGCGTTTATGACGATGTGGGTGACTCCTTTGCCAATTTTTGTAAGCTAGGATGGCCTTTAGGGCCTTCCGTGAGGTTTTTGTGTGACTTACGACGGACGAAAAGGCGTCGTAACGATACCGGATTTTCCCGAAACCACTTCCATTGTGATCCGGGATAAAAATAGGTGTTAGTGGGCCTTTCGGAGTTTTGACATCTCTATTCGAAATTTTGACATTATTTTGACCTGTTTAAGCTATTTCAGCCTGACCTGAGGTATGGATTTTTTATATTTTGCTTGGTTTTGTAGCTAGAGGTGATACCGAGCATCCCGAGGGAACTTCTTCAGTCGATACTAGTGGTGAGACCGCCGGGACGAGCTCAGTGACTCCCCGCGAGATTCGTAGGAGACGACGGAACGTTCCGTCGCAGCGTCGTGATCCGGAGGCCATAAACGAAGCCGAATTTGATAGAGTAAGGAAGCTTAGGCTTCCCGAGACGGTTGCTAGGAGGGCTCATGTCCCGATTCCTGTACCGGAGAATGAGGAGATTGGCTACGAGGATCCCGAGTGGGCTCGGGACTGGGAGAAGAGAAGTCAAAGAAGACGGAAAATGTCATTAATTAAGTGTATGGAGTCATAATACCCTAAAAGTGAGGGTTATCATGTGTATTTATAAAAGTGCATGAGTATCGTATAGAAAAACTAAAAACACAGGTACCATATAGAAAATCCCTATTATATACATGTAACAATTAATTTTTCATACTCTTTTTAATATATCAAATTATTTTTCTTTAAATTATATATATATATATATATATATATATATATATATATATATATATATATATATATATATATATATATATATATAGGTGGGATCAGGTGAGTCCACCTATATATGTTGAGTCCGTGAGTCCCCATCTTAGCCCTTGATTCAAGGTTAGATTAATGGACAAGATTTAATCTCATAATTAAGGAAATAACTAACAAATTTGGTAAATATATCTTTTCTCTCTCTCTCCTCCTTAATTATCTCAATCCAAATCTTTTATCTCTCTTATCAATCTTTTTAAATGTTTTTTCTCTCACACAACAAGTTTTTTCAAAATTAAGTTTTTTTCATTTTCACCAAAAAATCATTATTTTCTTACTGCCATTGTACGTATATTACTATGTTACTGCCATAATCCATAAACTAGGTTACTTTAACTCATATAACGTGTTACTTTAATTCATGAACTGCGTTACTTTAACTCATAAAATCTGTTACGTTGCATAATCTCTTGCAAAAACTGTTACTCTAACTCATACAATGTGTTACTTTAATTCATTAACTGTGTTACTTTAACTCATAAAATCAGTTACGTTGCATAGTAGTCTCTTGCAAAAACAGGAGTTCCAATTAACAAAAAGAACAATGTTTGTTTTTATTAAGATACTCCAAAACAAAAAGTGGTACAAGGTTCCAACTAAATCAACTTCATTACAATTCCAATGTTTCAAACTTGTTACTCATAATGTCCTACTTATAAGTCTGCTTCTTCTTCATCCTTCTCGTTCTCTCCGTCTTCTTCTTTTTCATCTTTTTCATCATCATCTCAGAAGCTTTGATTTAATCTCATCACCGCACAATGGAGGAAACTCTCACCCACATCTCTACATCATTCATGTGGATTAAAGTAACAGATAACAAGAGTTAAAGTAACAGATGAAGTGCATTGAAGTAACATTGAATTAAATTAACAGAGTATGCTTATACACCAGATATAAAGTAACAGAGGTCAGACATTAAAGTAACAAATAGTATGAATTAAATTAACAGATAGTGTTCATTAAAATAACATCAGATATAAGTTAGTGCAAAAAATTCATATAATGATAAAAATGAGAGTATGACGCAGTATCTTACTATTTGATATTGTTTCCTATTTTGGTGGCAATCACGTCCCATTATTATAGGAAACAATATCTTTTTTTTATTATTTTTTTAATATGGCAGTTTCCTAAATTCTTAGGACACTACAATGCACTACAATAGCAGATGAAAAACACTAAAGTAACAACTGGAGTGTATTAAAGTAACACGACATATAAAGTAACAGATGGTAGACATTAAAATAACAGATGCTCTACACTAAAGTAACGCATTATATGAACTAAAGTAACGCAATATATTGTAAACGTAAAAACTAATAATTGAGTAGCATCTCAAGAACTTCCATGGCGATTCCAGTATAAATTACAAAACATATATACTCACCGTTTGTGTGTTCTACGATTTACATATGGATCTATGATGAATAACACGACCATGAAAACAATATCAACATGAAAATTGACGCAAAACATGAATGACACGACCATGAAAGCAATATCAACATGAAAATTGTCGCAAAACATGAACACAAATTGACGCAAATTAATCAAGATAATGAATAAAAGTTGATGCAAAACATGAAAGCAATATCGAAACTCACCATTGTTATACTCGATGAATTGCTTATCAACGGTTAATGAAGATGTCGCGATCATTGAATTCATAGTAACGGAATTTCGAGCACATATTTGATTGAATGAATGAATGAACGTGATGATCGATGGGAGCGTTTTTTTTAAGGTTTTGATGAACCTGTAACGTGAATGAATGAATGAGGAATGATTGTGATTATGGGAGTTATTGTTTCCTAAAATCATGGGAGTTATTTAGTATCATCTTTAATGGCTCCCACTATTATAGGAAACATAACTTTTTTAGTATCATCTTTAATGACTCCCACTATTATAGGAAACAATATATTTTATTATTATTATTTAGCAATGGCGGTTTCAAATATCCCCATGACTCACTAACGCGTTACAATAACAGACTTTAAGAACTAAAGTAACGTCTTCGATAAACTAAAGTAACATATCATAAAAGTAAAAAAAGTTTGTCATTAAAATAACGGACATTCTACACTAAAGTAACACAGTATCTGAACTAAAATAACCCAATACATTTTCTGTGGGCAGACATCATGTGATTAAAATGCAACATTACTATAGCTCAACGTAGAAAAGTAGAAACTAAAAATTTAGTATCATCTTAATGACTCCATATCCTTTCAAGTATAAACTACAATATATACTCATAGTTTGTTTTTTCCACGATTTGCATATCAGCCATTGAATGAAAAGTAGAAGCCGGATTGAATGAAAAGCAGCGCGACGAAGACGATTATTGACTGAATGTGTTATTGATTGTGTCGTATTGAAATAAATGGCAGCGGCGCGTTGAAGATGATGAATGATTGAATGTGATTTCGTAGAATGAATGATTGAATGAGCGAGAGAACGACGAAGAAGGTGGTTGAAACGGAATTGATGAAAGAGAGAATGAATGATTGAATGAATGAGAATGTTACTTTACTGAAATATTCACCTTCCTATTTTGGTGGATTCAGTATCTTCCTTTTTTTTTTTTTATTAAAACAGTGATTTTATCTCGTTCCTTGATCCATCTCCCATCCAACGGATGGGATGAGGATCAAGGACTCAACACATATATAGGGACTCATTAGAACCCATCTCTCTCTCTCTCTCTCTCTCTCTCTATATATATATATATATATATATATATATATATATATATATATATATGTGGAGGTCCGTCCACACTGCCCGGCTCCCCGCACCGCCCTGCGCCTCGCGCGGGACCAACCCGGTTTCATCGCGGCGGCCACCCACGCAGCCTCCTCCCGGTCGGGGGCCGGTCCGATCTCGCATTCGGGGCGATGTGTCGGACCTCGATTCGGATGACGATTCGGACTTGTATTAGATGGGCGTAGGCGCCCGTGTTTCCGTTGGAATCGATCGAGTTGTGGTTGTAAATGTTTGTAACACCCCTGATTTTATAAATTAAATTAAATTAAATTAATGTTTGTATTTTTATTTTTACGATTTTACTCGTAATTCTTAATATTATTATAAAACGAATTTATCATTTAATCGTTTGAAACTCCTAAAAATTCCATTTGTCTCGAAAACTCTTCTTATATTTAAAACATATTTTTATTTCTGTTTTGATTCATTTTATACATTTAATTTGATTCTTATTGAAAGTCTATTTCAACGATTTAAATTCTAAATTCTTTTTATTTATATTTAAGCTCGAATTTTCTATTTTTCGGTTCAGAGCTCATTTATTTTAAGTTTCGTCAAAATATTTGTTTCCTTTCCTCGAGAAATCAATTTAATTCACTTTATCGAAAATTTATTATTTATCGGGAAATATTATTTCATCGTCTAATTATTTATTTCTATTAACTTCGTTTTCGTCTCGAATGCTTTATTTACTCATTTAATTTTTCGGCCCGATTATTTATTAATTTTATTAACTCGTTTTGATTTGATTTGTAGGTCAATCAACTATCGTTACCGAATTCGTCTCGATTCATTTTATTGGGCTGATTCATTTTCCCTTTCCACTTATTACATACATCCCTTTTTTTTTCCGGTTGACCTCCGCTTCATACTCCTCCACCGTTTCATTCTCCTTTCTTTTTGATTTCTTCATCCTTGTCTTCTGCCCTTTTCTTGTTTTCTTCTTGCTTCATTCTTTCTCGTTTTCTTTCGTTGATGTCACTGTTGTTGTTGCTCGCTGATGTTGCGATCTAAAGCTGTTGTTTGTGTGTTTCTTTTGTCCTGCTCATAATTTTGGTTTTTCGCTTCCCGTAATCTTCGTTTCCCTTGTCTTCTCTGTTTTTCCTGCTCTGATGTCCGTTGTTGCTCATGCTGATGCTATCTTTGTCGTTTCTTCTCCTTAATCTTCTTCACCTCAATCTGTTCGTGTCTGCTGCTGTTTTTCATTATTTTTCTGCTGCTGTGTTTTACGTGCGGCCTGGTCGTTCGTGCATCTATGATATTCCGCTCATGTTCGTTTAGGTGTTGTATGTCTCGCTGCAGTTGCCACCCTATTCGTTTGGTTTCGTCGATTCTATTTCGGTGGCCATTGTTGTGTGTGTGCTGCTTTTGGGAATTGTTCTTTTTGCTGCTACCATTAACACCTCTTCTGTCGTTTCCGTAAATGTTGTTGTCCAAGTGCGTGCTGCTGCTGCTCTGTCTTTCGGCTGTTGTTGTGCTGTTCAATATCGTTTTTTGATGTTCCGTCTGCTTGGCTGCTGTTTCATGTCTTATCCGGCTCGTTCTACTCTCTTGTTTATGTCGTTCCTGTTACTCCCATCGAATCCCTCGCAAATTGTTTCCTCTTACATTATTGTTCTCCCTTGACTTCTAATTTACTTGAACTCTCGACTTTCATACTCTGCTCTCATAATAATCTTTTCGTTCCTCTCTTACTTTTCTGGGTAATTCGATCACCCATTCTCCCTCTTTCGTTCTACTCGTTTTATATGGTACTTTATACCATATATTTGTATTTCGTAGGAATTCGTGAGGACCTGACAAGGATAAGCACGTGATCGATTCGCCGTTGTCCTAAGGTAACTTTAGGACGTTACTGGATTTTATATCGTATGTTAGAGTAGTAGTATATAGTAAATATTATAACTTCGGTTTCCTAATTTTAGCTATTTATTATATGCTAATTATATTATTTTTAAATCGTGTACCTTATAAATATTTTTACAGTTTTCGATATCGTTTTATAAATCGTTAGTATTTTAATTATTTACGATCCTCATAATATTTTGTTGGTTATCGTGACACTAGTAACTAAATAATATCGATTTCATATTTTCGTCATATTTCGTTAATTTCTAATTTTTAACTTAAAATCATATTTTAATAAAATTATCGAGATTTGAGGACTTGTTAATTAAATTAATTTCATTTTACGACTTATATTAATAAATGAGAAAGTAATCGATTTTGTTTTAAATATATTTTTAGTCGAGACTATTTTCCCTAATAATTTCTCATTTTTCTACGATTGATTATTTTTAGTAAAATCAGTATTATTTATTGATAAAATCTATTTGCTAAAACTAAATTGAAAGCCTTATAAAATCTCGTTTAATTTATAAAATTCGTCGATCAATTAACTTTGATATCATTTTCTTACAACATCCATTTTCTAAAATTCATAATTTTAAACTCGATTCTCCTAATTATTTATAAAATACTATATATTGACGTATTATATTTTATTCATATTTTGAGTAACGAACTTAGAAATATATTAAAGTTACTATAACGACGATAATAATAAAACGTTAATTTTGTTAGAGATGCTATTTTAATACATTTCACTCATTTTAATAACTTACTTATTTTCAATAACAACATTTCTATTTTAAGTAAGTTTCTAAAGTTAGTAAGTTTCTATTTATAGAAAGTTTCCCTTTTTATATAAAATGTTTGTTCCTTTTATTCTCATATTATTATAACGATTATTGATTCTCAGTATCAATAATGGCTTGTTTTGGAGTTATGGAAGAAAGACAAGTGTGGGGTTAGAGTAATATAATCCAGGGTTTACGGTTTTGCCATCAACTATAAGGCCAGTGTATCAGGAATCGGTACATTGGTTGTTGAACCGGGTGACAGGTATCCCGGGAGTTGTGTACATTTTGACCTTAAGCTTAGGCCACGCAGTACGTCCACGTCATAAGTTGAACTAAGTGACATGTAATCCCAGAAGGGGTGTGCATTATCTTAATGTAGGGCCACGCATTTATAAGTCGCTGTCTTATTATAGTTGAGTAGCCTAGTTAGAGACCGAAGTTTGATTTGTTTGAACTAAGTTCTCGAAGCTAGTTTTAGTATTCTCCTAGTGAAAGTCTAGCCGTCGACATTAATCCTATCCATAACGTCATTTTTTAATATTATTATTATCGCTTGATTTTTGACTTGTAGGTTGGTAAATATTTGAAGTTTTTTTTTCTGAAAACTTGTTCTGATTTTATTGTTCCAATATTTTAAGTTTTCTCCGAAATCTTATTTTTATTATATCATTTAATGTTTTCCATCTTAATTATTTTGGTATAGTAATACTTTTATTTTTCCATATGGTATAATATGGCTGGGAGAACTTCCGAGTTACTCCCCACTGACGTGGCTGTTATGTTTATAACATGACAGGTATTTGCTGCTAGGTTTTGGGTGTGAGCTAGCGAGTAGCGTGGATCCTACTCTTTCTTTATTCATGTAATTTATGGATTTTTATAACCCGTTTGGAGAATTTCCTTTTTAGCCCTTTTTTAAAAAGAGGCCTTTGTATGTTTACCATTTCTTTTAATAAGATATAGTTTGTCAGTGTGTTTTAATCACAACTCTACAGTGTTTCCACCACTGTATTTCGTTAGAATTTCATGGGGATTACATTAAAGGCCGATATGTTTGGTAAGGCGACCTTTTTCGTGAACTGAATTCGTTGCCGATCTGTGGAGTCGCCACCGAGTCAATTATGGGGACTCGGAAACCGTTCAAGTCAACTTTGATCCTTAGCCGGCTCAAAGTTGAGGGGCACGGGACCTAAAGATAAAGACTTGTACCCTTAAGCACTCCATGCCTGGAATGACTCTCATTGCCAATGGTTTCGGACATCCGGAAACCGTCGATTCTGAGTAAGGGGTGAGGGTACGTATTGGGAAGCCAATGTCCGATAGACATCGACACCCAATCCCACCCGCACAATAGCAGCCTCTACTAATCAATCGGTGGGCTGATGACTTCGTCTCCTAGTTGTGGCGGAAGTACTGTAACATCCATTGTTTTAACCCTATATTTAGCTACGTCGGTTATTTAAAGACAAGTATTTTGTCGTCGAAGTAGTTGTGTTTACATTCTTTGCATGCGATTTCACGTGACAAGAAGACCATGAAAAGATGCACATAGGAGAGTAGTGAGTACTAATATTATAGGTATTAGCAAGTCAGTTTTAACGCGATAATACGGATATTAGTCATTCTCGTTGTATACCTTACCTGGTATTCTGCTTAAGATGCGTCGATTCGGTATTAATAGAATCCGATCATCACTTTGTTCGGTTTTAGCCTATTTACATTTTGATTTTCGTGTTATGTGATTTAGCATGCGATTATAAGGTCATAAAAGCAATAAATCATACGAAAATGGTTAATGCGAAATGTAAGTAAATCACATAGTGAGGAGTTGCACCCTCGGAGTATACGCTAAACGGGACGCCATGCATAGATAGATGAGAACGGATCTCAAAACTACTCGGGGCTATTTTGGGTATTTTAGTCGTTATGATTGAAGTTGGACCGTTACGTATTTTAGTACGTGTTATGGACCTAGTGTCCGCATTTGATATTACTGTAGTGCATAAAAAATGTACAAAAATGTAAAGATTTGTTTAGACGACAACCTAGTCATGATTCGACTTCAAAGACGGATCCTCCTAGCTTACCCGGTGATTTCGGTAGAGTTTCGATACCATTGGCCCTTTCTGCGGCTAATCCGGCAGAGCTCCGCTACTACTGGCTAGTTCTGTGGCTAATCCGGCAGAACTCCGTTAGACTCGAAGTAGCTAGCTAGTCGATCACAGGAACCTCGCTATCGAGTGGAGTGCTCGAAGGTGAGTAGTAGCGTCGATCTCGCTTTCGGGACTACGATCGAGTGTCGGAGTGTGAGCCCAAGCGAGATACTCTTAAAGAGTCAAAGAGAGAAGAGAAATGAGAAGTTGTATCGAAATGAAGGGAGTGGAAGGGGGTATTTATAGATGTTTTCGGCTCTCGTCACCCGGATGGACGCCTGAGTCAAGGCACACCAGAACTCAGGCGCCTGGGTTTAGGCGGGTGAAGCCTGATGTGCGCAAGGTGTGGCGCTCGGGATTTTGAAGTACGATTTTGATACTTTCCAAAACCGAGAGGTGCGCATATTATACAGGTCTTAGGGATTAAGTCTTCACCGCCTTGACCTAGCGCCGGTGCACCTAGTGGGCTTCGGGCGCGCGTCCCGAGTTTCGCTTGACGCGGTGCTGACTCAGTTCGTGTTTCGGGACCGATTCGGGGTCCCGGTGTCGGAATTGACTCTAATTAGCGTCTATGCGACGATAGTGCCACGACTATGGTTGTCTTGATGTTAATTTATTATTTTCGAGTTATTATTTGATCCGTTTTATAGAAAAACTATCTAAAACATCGCGAACCCGCATCGCGTTGCAGTCCGATCGTCATCGGGTGTTTGTTGGGCATTCCTGCAGCCACCGGGTCCAAATCTGGGTGTCTACAGAAGCCCCACTTTGAGTGAGGCTAGGACAAGGCGAAAGTCAAAGTATAGCCACCCAGGTCAATCGAGGATTACGACCTGGTGGCTATCCGGTCAGTTCGCTTTTAGTCCGTTGGACTATGTGTTGAGGCTCGCCAGCCAAGGCTTAGAAATCATACCTGACGTCCTTGCCTGTAGTCGCTTGTCGGGGCCCGGGCCCATGCTTGCCGTCTTGTTCTCAGTTTTTCATGCTCGTGCGTTTTGTCTTTTCAGATTGCTTAATAGTTTGTTCGAATTTGGATTACTTATGACGCGTCAAGTGTGGATGTGTGAAAACAATGTTCGTATGTGTTAGTTTTCATTTGAACAACTGTCTTCGGGATGGTTTTAACCCCTCCAACTTAATAAAATTCCTTTTGGGATGCTTATGACCCCTCGAGCTCGAGAATAACATAAAATGTTCGAGTGCGTTAGTATCCACTTGAACAATTGCCTTTGGGATGCTTATGACCCCTTGGACAAAACATGTTTGAGCGTGTCAGAATCCGCTCAAACTAAAATTGCCTTCAGGATAACTCATACCCGTTTGGCTCGAAGGTGTTTGAGCGTGTCAGTATCCGCTCAAACCTAAATTGCTGTGGAGGTATAAGACTCCAAAATGGTCGAACGTGTCAGTATCCGCTCGAACAATAATTGCCTTCAGGATAACTCAGACCCATTAGGCCTGGAAGGTGTTTGAGCGTGTCAGTATCCGCTCAAACCCAAATTGCTGTGTAGGTATAAGACTCCAAAATGTTCGAACGTGTCAGTATCCTCTCGAACTTGAATTGCCTTTGGGATAACTCAGATCCTTTAGGCTCGAAAAATGTTTGAGCATGTCAGTATCCGCTCAAACTCAAATTGCCTTCCAGATAACTCAGACCCGTTAGGCTCGAAAAATGTTTGATGGCACCTTGTTTATCTGTTTGAATTTGTTTTATGGACTTGTCTTATCTTGTTCGGATTTGCTTTGCTTTGTTTTGGTTTGTTATGCATTTGGATTTGTTCGGAATTTGTTTAGCTCGGCTTTGTTTAATCTGTTTTATCATGCGTTTGAGCGTGAGCGTTCTTGTTAGTCACGGTTTCTATGCTTGTTCTGTTATTGTTTTTTTGTTCGGGCTTGGTTTATAGGCGCGCTTTATCGGTGCTTGATTAGTAATTGTCTTGTCGTTGTTTATTTGCTTGCTTTAAGGGTGCTTGTTATGCATTCATTGGATATTAAGCCTCATTTGTTCTCGTTTTAGTATTGTACTGGGATAGTGGGACGCGCACCCTTCTGCGCCCCAATTCTAAGGTGTGTGGCCTTCAGCGGTCCAAGTTTTGGACGCGCGACACGAGACGCTCGGGATTTCGTGGGTCGGGTTTGCTTAAGTCAGCGAGCATCGGGTGAACGATCGATTCATTCGTCTCACATTTCAAACGTGCGCCCCTCTTTGCCCCAATATCGCTTCTTTGACTTTTCTAACCGATTTCCGTCTCGATTTTTTGCCAGACACGAAAATATCGACTCCGAGTAAGTGTTCTTTACTCATTTATTATCGGTTTTGCTTAATTTGATTAATTGTGGGTCGATTTTGTTGGAACCCTAGAAAATTGATTTGGACGTTCTAAATTTGCTAAGTTTCGGTGTTTGCGCTTAATCTCATTGCTAAATTAGGGTCAAATATAGCTCGTTAGGGTAGTTAGAAGCTTGATAGGAGACCTTGAGGTATGACAATGGCCTCCCATGGCGGTGAATTCGAAATGTTTAGGGTTAGGGAACATTTTCCCGGTTATTCCCGTACTTATTTTACATAATCTCGCTCGATTAGCGTTTATGACGATGTGGGTGACTCCTTTGCCAATTTTTGTAAGCTAGGATGCCCTTTAGGGCCTTCCGTGAGGTTTTTGTGTGACTTACGACGGACGAAAAGGCGTCGTAACGATACCGGATTTTCCCGAAACCACTTCCATTGTGATCCGGGATAAAAATAGGTGTTAGTGGGCCTTTCGGAGTTTTGACATCTCTATTCGAAATTTTGACATTATTTTGACCTGTTTAAGCTATTTCAGCCTGACCTGAGGTATGGATTTTTTATATTTTGCTTGGTTTTGTAGCTAGAGGTGATACCGAGCATCCCGAGGGAACTTCTTCAGCCGATACTAGTGGTGAGACCGCCGGGACGAGCTCAGTGACTCCCCGCGAGATTCGTAGGAGACGACGGAACGTTCCGTCGCAGCGTCGTGATCCGGAGGCCATAAACGAGGCCGAATTTGATAGAGTAAGGAAGCTTAGGCTTCCCGAGACGGTTGCTAGGAGGGCTCATGTCCCGATTCCTGTACCGGAGAATGAGGAGATTGGCTACGAGGATCCCGAGTGGGCTCGGGACTGGGACGGCCATCAGCTTTTGTTTCCTCCCGACTTACATGTTTTTACCGCACAGTGCGGGGCCTGGTGAGTATCTCGACTCGCGCTTGTTAGTTTTAAGCTTTGGATTTCGGTTTTGGTTGGGTTTGGTTTGTTTTGCTTATACGTGTCAGTTTTATCAGCCTCGGTAATGTCGAGGGCCTTAGCAGTCCTTAAGGGAAGAACATTTACAGCGGACTAGTCATCAATCAAGGTCATGGAGAGATATTTGCCCCGGCAGATCACCGTGATGTATAAGACCAAGTTATGGGTGGCCCCGAACGGTGGGAGGTCGGATTCGGAGAAGGTGATAAGTGGGCCTTCTTCCTTGGATTTGCCTTTAAGGTGGGGCAAAATAATGGCTACCATTTCAGTGGGGGTAACCAACGAGTCAACCTTGATTTCATCGAGAGCCTTAGTGAGTGCTGCCCGATGCTCTTGAGAACTAACCAAAAGCTGCCATATAGTAAGATCGGTTCGGACCCTCTTTAGTTGTTTGACTAGGGTCGTGTCAGCATTTGGTTCCTCGAGCGTAGGTTCCGTCCTGGCAGGTTCAGTGACGGTCTCCGGGGTAGAAAGACCGGCCGTGATGACATGAGTGATGGTCAAGGATTTGGTTTTAGCCTTCCAGTTTTCTTCGATGGTGATGGGGACAGCTTCCCCCTTGGGCAGGTAAACGTCATCTTCATCATCATTCCACATCCCGTTGATTTGGGGGATGAAAGGGGAAATGAGATGAGAACAGTCGACTACTTCTCCATTAAAAATGGCGTGCGTACCAAAGGGGTTATCTCTGTTACTTGGTTTGTCACTGGGCAGCGTTATCTTCCCACTTTCGATTAGATACTGAATGAGATGCTTCAATTTCAAGCATTTTTCAGCGTCGTGCCCATTACCTCGGTGATACTGGCAGTAGGCCTGAATGTTATAGCTCTTGGACCGTTTTTCGATCGGAACTTCCGGAGTTGGGCCTATCGGTTGGATTAGGCCTTTTCAAGACAGCCTTTGTAAGGCATAAGTATAGGTGTGGATATGACGTAGGTCCACCCCGCCACGCCCGGGTTTGGGTAAGCAAATGCATCTCCATATGAGAATGGATCGAATTGACATTTAAGTCGAAATGGAGTCACCACCGAACTTTGTGGGAGTTCGGACCCGTTCGAGCCCACTCTATATCGCTATAGACCATACACAAAGTATGGCCCATTTCGGTTTTAGAGTTTATTGGGCTCGTCCCTTTGCATTACGATACCGATACCATCTATACCGGTGATCGTGTAAAGAATGACTCTCGTGCGCCAACGGTTTCGGGCATCCGGAAACCGAGGTTCTGATTAAGGGGTGAGGGTACGTGTTGGGAAGCCCACTAAGGATACCCAATCCCGCCCACACTTAGCGGCCTCTACTAAGACATTGTTTGACTTTCTAATATGCGCGTTAGTGATTCGGTGAAATGATATGCAAACAGCGTATTAGCTAAGCATGCGAATTAAATGTGAGCTACGTCATTTTAATGCATCTATTTTATTGTCGAAGTGATTTAGCATGCGATGGTTCATTTATAAACGTTAAAACGCAAATAAATAAAGCAAGACAAAATAAATCGGTTACAAGTTACACGGGCGGAATACAACCCGGAATTCACAATACAACGAGCAATAATATAGAATAATCGGAATATATAACTAAAACGATAACCAATAAATAGAAACGGACCCGTGTACAAACTAGACCGTAAATTAAATGATATGCATGAGTTTTGAAGAAAATCACGTGATTGACTTTACACGTGACGACTAAGTCGGCTCGGATGATAAAAAGGAGCTCTCGGTTTTCTGGGCTACAGGACCCACTCGATCGAGTCATGGTCTGACTCGGTTGAGTGTGTCCTCGAGGAGGCTACTGCCCAAGATTTGGGGTGCTACTCGATCGAGTAGCTTATGTACTCGGTCGAGTGGCACCTGTACGAGTTATGTCTCGTTTTATTTTATTTGTTTTAAATCGATGGTTGGCCGAGTTAAATAAAAATATTGACGATTTAGATTTAACCCGGTTTTTCGGTACTATAATCATGTCTTATATGATTATAATACCGTCATCGGAATTTTATGAAAAATGTTGCCGTTAGATTGAAAAATTGGATTAGTGACGAAATTGTGCCCCTCTACGTCACAACATCGATATTAATCCTTACGGATTATGTGATGTCGGTTTTCGTGTCAACGGGTTTCGTACCAATCTTAGAAATGGATCCATACGCGTTCAACTACGAATGACCATGATCGCATTACGCCCTTGTGTACATTGGGGCGGCTCTCCTCGAAAGGGTGCCACCTCCTTCGTTGCTCTTAAAGGGATTAAACGGACCTTAAAATGATTATCGTAGTTAAACGTGTTCGGATCCGAGTTTTAATATTATTATATATATACGCGGTATATAACGTTAATATGATAAAAAAACGAATAAAAAAAGACGTTAGCGGTTAGATGCGATAAATGAAATACGAAAAAATAAAATGTTAGTGTTAGTGATCATGTCTTTACTATCGACTAAATATAATACTAAACATAAACATAAAAAAAAAAACGAAAGAAACGAAAGAAAGAAAGGAGATGTCGGTGTTGAATTGTCACACCCTCAACCTGCATGCTCTTGCTTCTCGGGATACGGTTCGTCAAATGGCGGCAATATAATGGCGCGGGAACTTCGAGATACGTAGGGAGAGTTGATGGTGTGTATGTATGAGATTTTGTAGAGACGAATTTTAACGAGTTTTTGCTCTCGAAGTGTGTATAAGCGTGATGATGCTTGAGGTTTGAATTATGGCTGATATGTGAGGTTTTGAAGGTGCAAAGTTGGCTGAAAAATGTGATGGAAAAGTTGATGAATACTTAGGGAAAAAAAGTTGTTAAGTGTTGTGGGTTGATGGGGTATTTATAGGAGAAACCCCACGACCTAGGGTCACTCGATCGAGTGGCCCTAGCGCACTCGGTCGAGTCCCCTTGAAGATGAATCTGGTACGGTTTTTTAGGCTCCACTCGGCCGAGTGGGTCAATCCACTCGATCGAGTGGATAAGGTTGACGAGCCTAAATAGCGAGGGAGTTAACCTTTTTTGATTTTTTGAATTTTTTATTTGGCGCAAGTTTCTAGAAATGCATCAGGTTGTTTTTGTGTGTCGGATGCGTCTTTGACCGGGTTTTGACCCGGTCGCTAAAAGACGGGTTTTATTTTTGGTGTCGATTTTGGCCCAAATTAGTCCCATTTTACTCGGAACGATTCACTGGGTCTGGATTTGAGGTCAGTTTCGTGAGATTTGTATCCCGCTAAAAGCCCATGCCTGACATTATTTATTTCGAGCCCGTATCCGAGCGCGTTAGAGCACGTTAGCATCCGATCATCATCGGGTGTTTTTTGGAAACTACCATAGACACCTGGCAGTCAAAATGCGGGTGTCTACAATAGGTGGTCCCCATATCAGTGAATACCCGAGTTGGAGTATTCTTTTTGGATGAGGTATCTAGTGAATGACCTCGTCAAAGATGCGGCGGGTTGCAGCAGCTGTTGTGGGCTTGCTGACGGACGAGCTGGCCCCTTGATACCCTTTGGCAGAGGCCTTAGTAAGGTTCTCTAGCCTTAAGTCATCTTCAATTCTTGTACCCATTTCGGTTAAAGTGGCGAAATTGGGTATGACGGCGTACCGGAGATGAACCCGGTAAGAAGGGAGGAGGTTCTTAACAAAGGCCTCCACTAAAACTTTTTCGCTGGGCTTCTCAACCAGCTTCACGCTTTCAGCCCTCAACCTTTGAAGGTATTTGGTGAAACCTTCCTTGGGCTCTTGGGCCATGACCTCTAGAGTACGCATAGTAGTCTGGATCTCAGTGTTATCTGCGTAGTTCCGGGCGAATCCGTCGCCACGTCGTCCCAAGTTTTGTATTTCTTGGAATCAAGCATGTAATACCAGGCTTTCGGGTGCTTCTCAAGGAAAGAAGCAAAGAGATGCTTGAACATTGTCGACTTGACCCCCTTAACAACCATAAATTCCTTGAAAGCCCGGATATGGAGTACCCGGTCTTCAGTCCCATCAAACATTGGTAGGCCCGTCAAGTTGAGATTGGCGGGCAATTCATCGGTCAGGGGCGAATATGCACGGGCATTCTCCGTGTGGATGGTATTGTTGGTTGTCAAGTGGACCTGCTCCTGCAGCTTGCTGACCTTGCTGACCAGTTCAGCTAACGGCCCGATAGTCTCAACTCCACTGTTAGGAGTCCCTTGTTCGACTGCGCTCACGCGGGTAAGGATGGCGATCTGGTCCTCCCTCATCCTCGTCAATTATTCCTCTAGCTTAACCAATGAGGCTGTGAACTCATCGATGGCCTCTTTCGTCATGGTTCGGGTGAAAGGCGGCCTGTCTGTAAGAATACCGCGTAATCAGCAGCTAACCCAAATCCTAGGACAAAAGTACATCCCGAGCGAGGGAAAAGAAGACTAAGAAAGGAAACTACTTGGAAAAGACACTTAGACAGGTGACTTGTGAATGGTGGGCCTCCTTTAGGATCCGGCTGTGTGGGCCGGGTCCTGTTTGAAAGAAGGTTCACGTGAGACATTCCCCAGACTTTGGATTAGATTGTGTAAACAGGCCATCCTTTGTAGGAGTATGTCCTACGTAGGTGGGCCTTGCCTTAGTAAGATCGACGGCGTTTCGACGCTAGAGACCTCGGTGACTTATGACATGACCCGACACTGCTAAATACGGGAAGTCCTAAGAAGAGGATGTTTTTTGAAATAGATTTTTTGAAAGCCCGAAAAGAATTCGGGGGGGGGGGGGGGGTGGGAGCCCGTCCCTTTTTTTCGAAACAAAAAAAAAGGCGAGCCGGGTGAGGGTTTTGAAAGTTCGAAAATATTTTCGAGTTTTGAAATGGGCATAATACCGGCTAGAAATAGGCTCTCGGCAACCAAGGCCTTTTCACACCAAGGTCGCCTAAGGGACGGGTCTCGGCAACCAAGGCCTTTTCACACCGTGGGTGGTTATAATGGTCAAAATGCAAATCCCGTAGTAAATCCCTAGTAGACTAGGTGGACTCAAGGTAAAGGGCCAACGAAACTATTGATTTAGGGTCATTCTACTAGACTAAAGTCCAAGACTCGATTCATACTACTAGAAAGGGGAAGTAAACACTTGCACACTAGCCTCAAAACCGAGTTTTCGAAAACCTTTTTACACACTAGACACAAACTAAACAAGACACAATAAGGACGAAAGAAAATGAGACATACACAACAAAACAAAACAAAATAAGAGAAAAGAGAACAAACATACAAACAAAACAAACACCACCCAAAAACATCCAAATAAGCAATCCAATCAACCTCAAACTCTACAAAGCTCTACCCGAGCACACATCATCACAAATCTCCTCCAAACTCCACAAGAGACAAAGAGGAAAAAGGGATAAAAGATGTTACCGGATGTCTTGAAAGCCCTCCAAAGTAAACGGTGATAAGGTGACCTACAAGGAAAAAGGGAGGCAAACACTCACAACACGACAAATATACGACACAAAAGGAAAATACACAAAACAAAATCTTTTTTATTTTTGTTAAAAAATTTCAAATTTTTAGGGTTTTTTTAAGACTTTTCGAAAAAACTAAGAAAATAAAACTAATCTAGACTATGATATCGCTCCCCCAGACTTAAACCGAGCAATGTCCTCATGCTCGATCGTAGTGTATGGAGACACTAAAAAAAAAGAGGAACTACGAAAATAAAACTAAAAATCAAAAATAAAAGCGGAGAAAAGGGTAGAATGGGTGTCCGGCCGAGGTGTAATCAAGTCACCATGGGCTGAGACGAGAAAAGATATGGATGGGGGAAGAAATAAAAAGAAGGAAATAAAAGGAAATGGGAGGGGAGGACTAGGTGTAATCAAGTCACCCAGGCCGGATTCCGCCTAATCCGACTAAATCCTAACAAAAGAAAGTGAAATTAAAGAAGAAGTGAAAATACTTGTAGATTTGGATTTTTGAAATGACTCTCGATGTAGTCACGTCATCCAGAGTCGGGAGCAATGACTACCAAGGCCCCGAGGGCCACCATGACACAAAAAAACAAAAGGGAACAAACAAAGGGAGACAAGCAATAAAAGACGGAAAAGAAAGGATAGTTCTCGTACCTATCGGTTAGCAACTCACTCGCTCCATCGTCTCAATGTTTGATATCGGCACATAGCTAGTCTTCGTCATTGCTATTCCTCTTCATTCTCGATAAGGTTGCATGGTTGAAGTAGTAAGCTTGCAATGGTATAAGGAGGTGGGATTTGATGTGAAACTCGGTGTATAGTGAAGAGAAAATGAGATGAATGTATGTATATGAAGTGTAGGGGACATATGATAGGTGCAAGGGTTGATAGAGAGGTTGGGAGGGGGTCTAAAGTGGTAGGGTGGACTCACATGACAAAGAAGAGGCAAAAGGAGGAGCAGGGCACCATCCCGCTCGGGATGGATGGTCCCAGTCGGGATGACACACCCTTCCCGGTCGGGATGCTCTCTTCTCGGCCGGGAAGAGTCTTCTTGCCCTTCACAATCTTGATAGCTTCACCCAAGGCTTAAAAAACCGGCTCCCTTGCTCAAAATCCAAGCTCTATCAATAACCACTTCTCTCTAAGATTCATCTTCACTTCACACCTATCAAATAAGCTCAAAACATCCATCAAAATCCCTCCCTCACATCATTCATCAAAATATCAAATTACAAGAATTTCACAAAACCCAAAAGAATTACAAGAAAGAGATATATACAATAAGACGGTTCTTTTGGAACTCCGTCAAACCAAGGATGGTGCATTCTTCAATCATTTTTCATCAACGCTAAGGATAACTCCATTGCCATCAAGGGCACGAAGCAACAAATAGAAGGCTCTCGAGAAGTCTTTGATCAAGCTAGTGGAATACCAATCCACACTCCAAGGTTCTTCACAACCTTGTCTAGAAGTTCCCGGGGCATCCCGATCTACTAAGTTCAAAGGCTTGAACTTGTACTTTCGATCCTTCGGTATATACCCAAACTTCCACTCATCCTCACAAGGCCTCAAGGGAGGCTCAACTTTCTTCTTGCTAACCGACTTGACTTCAATCTTAGGATATGGGACTTCATCCGCCCCAAGCTCGGAATCATCATCTTCAATTCCATAGAAATTGTCTTTCAAGCTTTCACCCGACTCATCCCCTAGATCGATGTCTTTCATGGCGTGGATCATTTTGCACGACTCTTCATTTTTAGGTGAGGTGTTTCCTTGGAGGTTAAACACGAGCTTCTCGTCGCCTAGCTCAAATGTGATCCTACCATTCTTTACATCAATCATCGCACCGGCGATATGTAGAAAGGGGCGGCCTAGGATAATGGGAGTGACGGCATCTTCCGGCATATCAAGTACAAGGAAGTCGACCGGAATGAAGAACTTCCCGATTCTTAGTGGCACATCTTCGAACATCCCCAATGGTCGGTTGAGTGAACGATCGGCCATTTGAAGTGAAATAGAGGTACACTTGAGCTCTTTCATCCCAAGTCGCTCGCAAATGGAATACGGAATGATGCTTACACTCGCACCCAAATCACATAATGCCCTTTCAATCTTCAAATTGCCTATGGTGCACGGGATCGAGAAACTACTCGGATCCTTCAACTTGGGAAGTGTAAAACCTTGAATGAGCTCGCTCACCTCTCTTGTGAACGCTATGGTCTCTTCCTTGTCGACGGATCTCTTCCTAGCCAAGATTTCTTTCATGAATCTTAGCTTCCATATACCGGGATTTGGGTAAGTAGCTCGGTTAAAGGAACACTCACATCCAACTTCTTCACAATATCTAGGAAATTGTCATATTGAACATCCACCTTGGTCTTCGTTTGCCTTGTTGGGAAAGGCAACTTGATATGTACCTTGTCTTACTCATTAGAGTTAGACTTTTCAATTGCCATTTTCCTCTTTCCTTTGTATTTAATTTTCCTTGAAGTGGGGGAAGCTTGTCTTCATGGGGTTTCTCAATCTCCCACAAGACTTGCTCCTCCATTGGATTTCCCAAACTTGAATTGTCTTGAGATGGAGATACAACTTCTTTCATTGGTTCTTGCTCAATAGGGAATAAGGGGGAGTCATAAGATGCACCACTCCTCAAGGTAATAGCATTCACATGTTCAAATTTCGCCGGTTCACCTTGAGGAGGTAGTTGCCCATTTTGCCTTGAAGAGCTACCCGAAGCAACTTGAGCTATTTGGGTTTCGAGCATCTTCATATGAGCATATCTTGCTATGTTCTCCCTTTGAAGATGAGCAAAGAATTCTTGTTGGTTTCTTAACATCTCCATTTGGCTTCTTTGCATTTCTTGATTACTCCTTTGCACATCCAACATTGATTTTTGCATGTCGAAATCCCGAGGTGGAGATTGTGGATTGTGTGGAGTATCGGTGAGGGCTAAGGGAGTGCCATAATCATGAATTGGAGACCGGCTCCTTTGCTTACTTTCTTGTCGAGTACCTTGAGATCCTTGTTGTTGTTGTTGAAGGTTCTCTTGGAACCCAAGAGAGTCGCCTTGATTAAGGCCTTGAGTGTAACCATGGTTGTAGTTTTCATGTCCTTGGGAGTGTTGGTTTCCTTGGAAACCACCTTGATGATTGAGGTTCCCTTGATTGTGGAACCCTTAATTGCTGCTAAAGGTACCTTGGTTATGTTGTTTGAAGTTGTTGAATGACCTTGGGTTGCCTACATAACCTTGGTAGCCTTGGTTGTTGTCCCTTAAGGGAGGTGGAACATATGGAAGGTGTTGTAGAGCTTGTTGTTGGGAGGCTTGATGGGAAGCTTGGAACATGTGAGGATATGGGGCACCTTGCTTGAACGCTTGGAAAGCGTTCACTTGCTCAATACTACCTCGACAATGTTGAGGTTCATGTCCAAATATCCCACAAATCTCGCATATCCCATAATAAGATGTAGGAGACACAACTGCCAAAGCATTGACTTGTTGACTTGAATGTTGGTGGGACGCACTTGTGCTTTGACCTTGATCAAAATGGCTTTGGAGCTTCTTGTCAATAGTTTCCATGTGGGTTTTTAATTGTGCTCCAAGATCAATGCTTAATTGTGTAATGGCATCGATCTCGTACCTTCCTCCTCGATTCGCCTTTCTAGGCCTTGAGTATTGGGAGTTGTGTACCGCCATCTCCTCGATTCTTGACCAAGTTTGGTCATCATCCACCTCGGTAAACCATCCATTCGATCCCATGTTGAATATGGCCCTTGAGTCTTCATATAACCTGTTCCAGAACTGTTGAACAAGGAACCACTGTGATAAACCATGGTGAGGACAAGAGCGAATCAAGGCTTTGAATCTTTCCCACGATTCATAGAGGCTTTCTTCATCACGTTGTTGAAATCCCGTGATAGATGCTCTCAATAGATTTGTCTTCTCCGGGGGATAAAATTGTTGGTAGAAAGTTAAGGCTAGCTTCTTCCAAGTATCAATACCGAGAGTCGCCTTGTCTAACCCTTTGAACCATTTCTTAGCCTTACCGATCAAGGAGAAAGGAATAATACCCACCGGATTTGGTCTTGGGTTATTCCCGCTTGTGAGATAGCATCGCAATAGTCCGAAAAGGTTTCCATGTGTTGATGAGGATCTTCGGTTGGTAACCCAATAAATTTACTTAAATAATACGATTTGGTCTTGGGTTACTTCCTCTATATCTTAATCTTCTTCCCGAGAAGTATTGTATTGAAAGGGAAAGAACATTAAGATACGGAGGGTACTAATTTTGAACAGAACACCTCCTTTTGTTTTACCTAGTTGTAAGCAACCATCATTCAACCAAAAATAGTTCGTATTCTATCTCAAATGGTACAACTTATAATTAGAAAGAATCTTGAACTAATTGTAAGCAACCTTCAATGTGTGTGTGTGTCTATATATATATATATATATATATATATATATATATATATATATATACACACACACACATAGAGGTGGGTTCCGGTGAAGCAGGGTAACTCATTACACCCATTGAGGCACAATCTAGACCATTAGATTAAGATAGAACATACATCCAAATAAGTGTTATATACACTAAAAAACTCATTATATACGTTATCAAACTCACTATATATAAAAAATTAAGAACTCAATATATACAGTAAAAAAATTGTTATATACACTCAAATAGTTATTATGTACACCAATTAATGAACAATGGAACATACATCGAAATAACTGTTATATACACTAAAAAAACTCATTATATACGCTATTAAACTCACTGCATATATACACTTAAGAACTCAATATATACAGTAAAATAATTGTTATATACACCCAAATAATTAATATGTACATCAGTTAATCAACAATGGAACATACATCAAAATATATGTTATATATACAAAAAACTTATTATATACGCTATTAAACTCACTACATATACACTTTTAAGAACTCAATATATACAGTAAAATAGTTATTGTTATATATATACACTCAAATGGTTACTATGTACACCAATTAATCAACATATATACACTGAAATAATTGTCATATGTACTTTATTATTTGATATAGTAGAATTGTTATATACCCTAAAACAGTTATTATGTACACTGAAATTGTTTTTATATACACCAATTTTATTTTAATATTAAAAAATTGATTTTTTTTTTCGGGATTTGATGTTTGGATTTTTTTTCTTTTGGGAAAAAAATGTACGGCAAAAAATATGTTTATTTTTCGGAAAAAAAAGTGTGTTTTTTTTTGGAAAAAAAAATTCCGATTTTTTTTTTTGGAAATTTTATTTGTTTTTTCCGAAAATTATTAATTTGTTTTCGTTGGGAAAAAAAATTATGTATGAGTTTTTGTTTTAATCTTAGCCTTTAATTTGATTTTAATCTAATGGTTGAGATTGTGCCTCAATGGGTGCGGCGAGTTCAGCTGCCTCAAAAAATCCTATATATATATATATATATATATATATATATATATATATATATATATAGGAGGGCTCCGGTGAGGCAGGGCAACTCCTTACACCCATAGAGGCAGCATCTGGACCATTAGATTAAGATCTGATCTAACGATCCAGATTAAAAGATTAAAAACACGCGCTGCTCCTCTCCACCTTCTAAAACCCTATCATTTGAACACTACTACTTTCTCTCTCTACTCTGAAATTCTAAAAAACACGCGCTTCTCCTCTGCACTTCAATGGCTAGTAACTCTGCATCTTCAATGGCGACTGATTCTTCATCAAAGCGTCGAAAATTAGATACAAATGAAAAACTTTCAATTTCACCTTCAATTACTTCAGATTTAGGTCAGAAAATTTCTATTTATTCTAAAATTCAATTTCAGATTTTAAGTCTGATTCTTAATTTATTTATGCCGTGATTCGTTTTTTGAATGCAGTAAATAGTCAAGAAACAACTGCAACATGTTCAATGATGGGCGATTCTAATATATTAGGTAAAATATTTCATTAATTCATTTATTTTTCAACTTTAGTTTATATTATTTCATCAATTTAATTGGTCAAGTTTTCATAGAGACGTATCTTATATTGTTTGGTTCATATTTAAAGCAGTTGCTGCTTTGATGTACACAAGTTAATATCTGTTGTACATGTTGATAATGTTCATAATTAAAGCAGTTGCTGCTTTGGTGTAGATAACTGAGTATCTGTTGTACATGTTTAGAATTGTTCATAATTAAAGCAGTTGCTGCATTGGTGTAGATAACTGAGTATCTGTTGTACATGTTGATAATGTTCATAATTAAAGCAGTTGCTGCTTTGGAGTAGATAACTGAGTATTTGTTGTACATGTTTAGAATTGTTCATAATTAAAGCAGTTGCTGCTTTGGTGTAGATAATTGAGTATCTGTTGTACATGTTTAGAATTGTTCATAATTAAAGTAGTTGCTGCTTTGGTGTAGATAACTGAGTATCTGTTGTACATGTTGATAATGTTCATAATTAAAGAAGTTGCTGCTTTGGTGTAGATAACTGAGTATTTGTTGTACATGTTTAGAATTGTTCATAATTAAAGCAGTTGCTGCTTTGGTGTAGATAACTGAGTATATGTTGTACATGTTGATAATGTTCATAGTTAAAGCAGTTGCTGCTTTGGTGTATATAACTGAGTATCTGTTGTACATGTTTAAAATTGTTCATAGTTAAAGCAGTTGCTGCTTTGATGTACATAACATAATATTTGTTGTACATGTTGAGAATTGTTCATAGTTAAAGCAGTTGCTGCTTTGATGTATATAACCTAATATCTGTTGTACATGTTTGGAATTGTTCATAATTTTGATGTAGAATTTAATATTATGTGTTAAATTTACATAGATACTCCCGAACCTAAGCAAGATTTGAAGATGCCAAGTTGTTCGAAAGACTTGAAACCTTATGTGGGTCAAAATTTTTTTAGGATTTGGAAGAAGCATTTCAATTTTATTCCAAGTACGCAACTGCTGGTGGCTTCATTCCTAGGAAGAGTACTGGACGCACTAGTCGTGGTATTGTTAAAAAAAGTACATTGTCTGTAATAAAGAAGGTGATTATGAACATAAGGGACAACAGCAAAGAAGAGAGATAACAAGAATTCTTTATATGGCCAGAATCATCTTGGACAGAACATCTGATGGGAAATATAAAATCACAGAATTTATTGAAGGACATAACCATCCTTTGAACACACCTTCCACGATGATGCACCTTAAAAAGGCAAGGAAACTCACCATTTCGCACAAAAAGATGATCATTGACAACTCCATGGTGAACCAAGGTGCCGTTAAAACATTCAGAATGTTCAAGCAGTTCGTAAAGGGTTATAAGTATGTAGGTGCATCGAAGGTTGATTTTAAAAATTTTGGTAGAGATATAAAGAAGTTCATCAAGGACTCTGATGGACAGATGTTCATTGAGATTCTTATGAAAAAGAAAGCCCTCTGTGACTCTTTTTATTTCGACTTTGATGTTGATGACGAACAAAGGATCACTCGTTTATTTTGGGCTGACCCTATAATGATAAAGAACTACATGTTATTTGGTGATATGGTGTCTTTCGACACTACGTATAAAATGAATAAGTACAACATGATCTTTGCTCCCTTCACGGGTATAGATCATCACAAGAAATGTGTCACATTTGCTGCTGGCCTTGTTGAGAGAGAGAATGGTGAGAGCATTTCTTATTGCTATCTTTGTCATTTTTTTTGTTTTGAAGATAATACGTGATGCACATAAGCAATTTTATAATACTCTCTCCTCAATGCACATGCAGGTAACGGCTTTGCTTGGTTGTTTGAAAACTTTATAAAGGCAATGGGAGGTACTTTTCCTTCATTCATTATCACTGATCAGGATTTGGGAATTAAAGCTGGGGTGAAGGAGGTTTTTGGAAGCCACACATTTCACAGGTTGTGCATGTGGCACATCATGAAGAAAGTAACAGATAAAGTGGGTTCAAAAATATGCACTGAAACAGATTTTCTCAAGAATCTAAATGCTGCTGTTTGGGGTGAGGATGTAAACCCAACTCAGTTTGAACAGATGTGGCAGGATCTTATTACTAAGTACAATCTTGAGGAAAATGAGTGGCTTCAGGATATATTTGATATGCGAGAGAAGTGGATACCAGCTTACCACCGTGACCTGTTTCTTTCAGGGTTGATGAGGACAACTTCAAGGTCTGAGTCTGAGAATAACTTCTTCAACAACTTCACGAATCCTCATCTGACACTTGTTGAGTTTTACATGAGGTTTGACAGTGCCATTGATGCCCAAAGATGGGAGCAGTCCAAGCTGATTGCTGAATCTAAGAGCACTTCTGCTGCTTTGATCAGTCTATTTTCTCTTGAAAAACATGCTTCTGAAATCTACACACGAACTGTCTTCTATGACTTGCAGGAAGAGTTAAAGGCATCCATGTACAATTGTGGTGTTGATGAGATTATAAAGGAGGATGGTGTTGAACATATATCTATACACGATAACATCAAAAATAGGGTATATGTAGTTGACTATACACCTGCAGAAGAGAAAATTGTTTGTGCCTGCAAGATGTTCGAGCAGCGTGGATTGTTGTGTCGTCATGCTCTTTGGGTTTTGAAAGAAAGAGGTGCCAAAAGGATACCTAATTCATATCTACTTCCTCATTGGAACAAGTTTGCAACATCCAAGGAAATGTTTGATGCAAATGGCACACTTCTTTCTGATTATCGGTCATCAGATGGAATAAAAACAAAGATTGCAGAATTATGGACTGAAATTTTTGATTGTGTGACTGTGGTTGAGAACAAGGAAGAGAAGGTGGATGAACTCTTAGAAGTAGTGAGAGCATTCAAAGAGAAGGTTGTGGAAGAAGGAACAAACCGGCGAAATGACAAGAGGTCTGAGATTGAGTTTTTGATGGGTGCCACTATTCCCACTGACATTAAGATCTTGCCTCCAAAACAGTGTAAAACCAAAGGTTCTGGAAGGCGACTTATTTCGTCTAAAGAAAAAGCCATGAAAGAACATAAGAAGCCTCCTCGGAAGTGCAATGCTTGTGGAGAGATGGGATACCATGATTCAAGAAATTGTCCTGGCAAAGTTTAATAATAATGCATCCTCTTAATTTTACTCAATTTTAATTTATTCTAAATATAATAAATTGAAAATTGAAAATGATTTATTATATGAACATCTGTTATGACGTACATCTGTTTATACAACAATTCTGTTTGTACCATGGTTTAAATTTATGTTCAGCAATTCTACTTATACAACAGATATAGATGGTTTAAATAGTGTCTGAATTGATGTACATAAGTTGATATCTATTGCACATGTTTACAATTAGTACATTGTCAAAGCACCGTCTGTTTTGATGTACATAACTTGATATCTGTTGCACATGTTCAAAATCTGTAAATAGTTAAAGGACCGCCTGTTTTGATGTACATAACTTGATATCTGTTGTACATGTTGATATTTTTACATAGTAAAAATAGTGTCTGTTTTGATGTACATAAGTAGATATCAGTTGTACATATTAATATTGATATTCTTATAAGTTGATATCTGTTGCAGATGTTCACAATTTATGCATAGTTATAACAGTATATGTTTTGATGTATATAACTTGTTATCTGTTTCCCACAAGTTCAATGTTGTACATGTACAGTGAAGATGCAGTATACTATGTACATGGACAACTTTGTAATTATGGAAAATGATGCTTTTAATGCGTGGAGCATTTAATGATATACCTTCCCCAAAAAGTATCTTCCCCAAAAAGTACCTTCCCCAGTACAAATAAATTACAGTATAACACGTGGAGCATTTCAAATTAATGACAGTTTTCATATTCACAGTATAAAAACACATCCACAAACACACAAACACCTACACCCACATCCATAATCCTTCTGTCTATGCGTTGAAAAATATTTATTATTTAATTTAATGAGTAATAAAGATGTTCATGGAGTTATTTCATCACACACTATTCAAAATAAAATCTTTAGTTGATTCGTTTTTAGTACCTCGGATGAATTGGTGGAAGTTCAAGTTTTGTGTTGATCTGTTATCAACACAGTGGTATGTGATACCGTTATAGTCCCTTGAATGGTACAAAGCCGTGAGGGTTTAACGTGTTGAATATACCCGGGTTGATTTCCTCGGATACTTCCTCTTGAGTCTTTACCCTCTTGTCAACTAGGATCATGAGTGGCTAACTACCATAGAGCCTGTTTGTCAACTAGGATCATGGGTGGTAAGATGTCAAACCCAATTCTCCAACACATCTTAGTTAACCAGAAGGAGAGTGGAGATTTAATAGTCTCCCGAGAAGAAGCAAGGATAAAATCTGCCTGAATCACAAACGGGAAGTTTGTGACCATTGAGGTTGGGAGGAAAGCAAAAACTCCAATTGACGACGTTCCTCTTTGTAGCCTTCTTCCTTCACTGAATTAATGTACCGTCTGTTTTAATGTACATAATTTGATATCTGTTGTACATGTTGATATTTTTACATATTTAAAGTAATGTCTATTTTGATGTACATAAGTAGATATCTGTTGTACATATTGAACATAAGGAATGCATATAAGTTGATAAACGGGTGTACATAAGTTACTTTCTGAATAAACGGGAGTTCCTACCACAACCATAAGTAGACACTCCTAAAACAGTACTTATGAATGAAAATCCCAAAACATACAAATGGTTGGCTAATTAATCACTCCATAGAATAAGTCATTCAATCATGAAAATTTCTTCTTGGCTATAGAGAATTTTACTTAATCTACATCCTTTTAAATAATCTCTTAAAGAAAAATGTGATCTGTAATCTTCCTCTTCCGTAGATTCAATAATCTTCAAATGTTCATTTTCTTCAGATCCAAGTTGAAAGCTGTGCAATAATTGTTCCATCTCTACGAACAGTAGTCATTCCTTTAATATGAGTTGTTCCCAATCTTCTATTATAATCTATATTCCATTTTGGTGCATCGGACCGTAATAGAAACATTTGGGACCACCTCTTGCAAACCATAGCCATGTTAGCTTTGTCATAATCAGAGGGAAGCCTTTGAAAGATTTTTTCCATGAAATCTTCATTGCACATTACTTCAATTGTTGATGAAAATCGTCTTCCATGTATTTCAACTTCATGATGATGATTATAAATGAAAGACAGATGATTAATTTTCTGTTCCTTGCTCTTATTAATGGCTGTTACTCTATCTTCAATTTCATTATTCTTCGCCCATCCCTTACACAATATTTTCATGGTTTTATTAATGAGATGAAGAGAAAAAGGTGAAATGGAAAGATGTATAAACAAGTACTGTAAAGTTGATACAATATTTCAACTTCAGAAGTCTTTGAATTTACTTAATAGTCTTCGTATTAATTGCCTATCCCAGCTTGATTCTTTACGCGTGGATATACATTACTTTACCAACCCCATCTCATACCTACCCCAGTTATACCTTCCCCACCTAGACTTTATTATGTCTTTAGATGGAATATGAATATATACATTATGTAGTGTAATATATGCATTAATTAGTGGAATATACTGTATGTCTTTTGATGTAAAGTGTGATGTAAATTGGAATATAAATTTAAATTTTAAAATACATAGTTAAAATAGTGTTTGTTTTGGTGTACATAAGTAGATATCTGTTTTACATATTAATATTTTTACATAGTAAAAATAGTGTCTATTTTGATGTACATAAGTTGATATCTGTTGCACATGTTCGCAATTTATGCATAGTTATAACAGTGTATGTTTTGATGTACATAACATAATATCTGTTGCACATATGTTCAAAGTTATAACAGTGTATAAAACAATGTACACTGTTATCTAAGAATTGGGGTCCGGGTAAGATACAATGTACAGTGAAGCATTTAATGACATATCTTCCCCAAAAAATTACCTTCCCCAGTACAAATTAATGACAGTTTTTACATTGACGATATAAAAACATACAATTGTACTTGGACACGTTTGTCATTTTGGGAAAGGATGCTCTTGACCATCAGCATTTATATTCTCTCATATATACCTACACCAGTTATACCTTCCCCATGTATACCTTCTTTTTTTTTCTAATTAATGACTTTTTGCCACTTACAGTATAAATTGACGAAAACACACCCACACCCACACCCACAATACATTCCTCTTTGCATTATTTAATTAGAAATAATTATAATTATCCATCAAATACCATGCAAATAAATTCTTTAGCTGATTTGTCTTTAGTACCTTAGATGAATTAGTGCAAGTTAATGAACATATAATTTGCACCAATTCATCTGAGGTACTAAGGAATAATTTGCTAAAGATTTTATTTGAAATGGAGTTGGGGTATTAAATACTCACAAAGGGAGTTTAGTCTTCTATGTTTTGTTGTTTTACTGTACATAATAGGTATAGCACTGTCAAAGTATAGAGTAAGAGTATTATTTTAACCATAAAAAACTATTTTTAATATTCTAAAGTAATACTGACTGCAAAGTAATCATGAATTTTTCATACTCAACTACCCCAGGCGACTTTTCATTTCAAAGTATTGATTATGGTATACTCTATTAAGTTGTAGTACATATTGAATCAAAGTAATGTTACATAACTTACGATTTGTTGTATATAAGTTGTACTGCACATATTCAAAGGTATAGCACTGTCGATTCTATATTTAAAATATTATTAATGGTGTGTTTTAAAATTGTTTTAATGTTAATGTAATTTATGTATATTAAAACAGTAAATACTATGTACATAAAGTTATACTATGTTGTACATAAACTTATACTGTGTATTGGTGTACATAAGTAAATGTGCGTTGTACATGATACATGTCTGAAACCAGTGTTTCTTTTAAAGGATATATGTACATATAAAATGCTATACTTCAATTACATATAAAGCAGTGTGTATTGTTTGAACTAAAGGTCAGTAAATTAAAGGTCAATATATTTTATTTATAAATAAAATATTTGATGGACTGGTTGCCCGACTCTAGATTATGGGCTGGTTGCTCATTAAATTTAACTTGTTTGAACTCCAATGTCAATATTGGGATTTCGCACTGAAATGAATTTGTATTACTTGATTAATTTCTTTATGTACAACATATAATACCCTATGTACACTAAAAATTACTTTATGTACACTCCAAATTCTAATGTCCTATGATGGTTAAAGCAGTGTCCGTTTTGATGCACATAAGTTAATATTTGTTGTACATGGTGAAAATTGTACATGGATAACTAGTTGAGATATGTACATCTCATATGAAATTATGTAAAATTGATAATGACCGTTTGCATTCTTTACCAACATCTACTCCTCTCTCTATGAACCTTAACATTGCATCAAAAGGGGTATTGGAGATTTGAGGGATTTGAGAATTATTCCAAGCCCCTTGTTCATATCGATTGAACTGGAAGTTATTCACCAAAAATTGCATGCATACTCAGTACAGATCAGTACTACCAAGAACACATACGTCAAATACGTAATTAACATTCATACTATAATCAGTTCCTTCAAAAATGTAAGTGATCAATAATTGCAGTACAATACATCCAAAGTAGGATTAGAATTACAATCCGAGTTAACAGTAACTGCATATGCACAAAAATTCATATGCTTGCAAAATAACATCCATATCCTAGGGTTCCTCGATCACTTACCTAGATCATCTTTTCAAGGGTAGAAGTTTGGGTAAATCTGCCACAAGGCCTCCAGGCAGATCTCATAGTGGCAGATTTTCGTCATGTCCGCCAAATATCCACCCTCTCCCCTCAACGTCAGGGGAACCATCCTGTAGTCTGTGTCCCTGGATAGATATTTGTCATCCATCCAAGAGGCAACCCAACAGCGAGGTCCGTCGTATGGATGAATCTGCATCCCCATTTCAGGTTTGCCTTTTCCGAAGTCTTCAAAGGCTCGTTGCAACTTATACGCGTGGAGGTAGTTCTGATAACCGCTCTTGAAACAAATGAATGCAGCTCTGGTGAAGATCGGGCCATTTGGACTGGAAATCCACTTTAGCATAATCTTCTCCACCGGATAACCCAAGGCAGTTAACCTGTTCCTTAAACCAGTTAGTGATCTACTAGTATGTACAGTATATACTAATCTATGTACAACAAAACTACCAGTTATTTAAAACAGTATAGATTTATCTATTAGTTATGTACAAAAACACAATTTATCTAATAAAAGCTTTGTATATGATTTCTTATTCAATGCATGTAAGTATTTATTACACAAATTAACCTGTTCCTTAAATCAGTTAGTGATCTACTGGTAACCTTGTTATCAACCACCTCAAATGGTAAATTTGCAATAATGCATTTAGGAGGGTACATCAGTTCTGCATACATTTTTTTGGGGTTTTTTTTTTAAAATTTTCAAAGTTTAACTACTCTCAATCTTAACTTGAGGAGTATATATATAACTGATTGAAAGTCCACTCAACCCCCTTTGTAATTACTCATGCAATTTTAAGATATTTATTTATTGCATGATAGACACGTTTTAATTCACCCATGAAATACCTCATTTACCAAAGTTAATAATTGTGTCTAATAGAATCCAGAATTTATGTGTGTACAGACTATTCACCTTTACTTCAATTTTAATTTATGTACTACATTTAACGCATTTTATACATTGGTAAATCACTGCCTTATACATTAATAAGTTTCTTTGTACATAATCTGTCTTATATACATTTTATACATTGGTCAATTCTTTGCTCTATACATTTTATACACATTTCACTCTCTTATACATTGAAATTTATGTACTACGAACCTTCTGTTTTGGTGCACATAATCTGTCTCAGAACATTAAAAAATTAAAAACTTGTGCTATAAAATCCCACATTCTCAACAAATTCTCAATTTGTCTCTCTGTTTCCCTCTCTTTTTGTGTGTCTCTCTCTGTATCTCTTTTTCTCTCTTCCTTTCTCAACAAAAGATGAATATTACATGTGATGGAAAGATATACGATATTAGGCAACAACATAAACTGTGGTTTGCTTCTCAAAAGAAGGAGAAGTTGCCTTTTATATTTACCGATTCTCATGGACCTATTTCAAGTTCATATGTTGAATCACTTAAAAAGGTTTTTGAAAATGAAAATATAATGGAACTAATTTTCAGAAAGGTCAACCCTACTTTTAGAAAGAAAGAGTTTGCAAAATTGAGTCTTGTTTGCAAAAGATGGGCTCAAATACTTTATGCACATCCTCATTCTCTTCTCTTAGAAATGGAGTACAGTATGAGTGTGCATGCAAGCATTAACAATGGATTACTTTCTCTTCATAGGAATGGTGTCTTGCTGTTAAAGGAATGCAGATGCTATCTGACTAAAGATCTGCTTTGTAGAGATATGCTACACTATATGCAACTTCGACTTGCATCTCCGGAAGATGTAGTTCATCTTCATGGTTCTTCTCCTGAAGATTTTCGTCGATCATCTACCTTTGCTGAATATCTGTTTGAGCCAACAAATTTTTATCCAGATATATAAGTGTATTTTGTTTTTTCCTTATATATGTAATGTTTGAACTATATGAAAGATGAATCTCAAGTTAATTTGAACTTATGTACACTTGTTATAAAATTATTTACTTATCACGCGTTTTTATATGTATTTGTACATAAGGCTATGTTTGACGGATTATGAGTGCTTCAATAAACATAAATCTAATTAGAGTAACTTATGTACAACAATTATTGAAATATGTACACCATGTTCACGGTTATTACTATGACTAATATGTAAAGCTGATGTGTAAGTATGTACATATAGTGTATATAATAGATATGATATACATAGTTTATATAAATGACATACTTTATATACATAGTGTATATAATTGTGTTCAACTGCCCCATAAATTTAATTAGAACAACTTATGATTTTATTCCAGTAATATGTAACTAGCTAAGTTATGTACAACAATTATAGAAATATGTACAACCTTGTTCTTGGTTATTACTATGACTAATATGTACAGTTGATATTTAAATATGTACATTATGTATTGATGACTAATATGTACATTATTTTTAATATAACCGTATAAAAGCTTCTTATATATATATACAACCGTGCCTTTTTCGATGTAAATAAGTTACTATATGTTGCACATGTTGGAATTTGTACATGGTTATAGAAATGTTTGCTTTGATGTACATATGTACATTATGTATTGACAAAACTACCCGTATAAAAGCTTTTGATGTACATATTTTAAACAGGGTCTGTTTTGATGTACATAACATAATATCTTTGTGTTTGTCAAATTTTTACATACTTAAAGTAGTGACTTTTTTTATGTACATAAGTTAACATCTGTTGTACATGTCGACATTTTTACATATTTGTTGTGCATGTTGAAAATTTGTATAGTAATCAAAGCACTGCATGTTTGACACGTGCCAGATTATTAGTAATTAGTACAATAAATGGGGTAGTTGAATTTCACCTTTATAATCCACTTGCTCCCATCTTATTCACAACATCTACTTTTCACATCCAGCTCAGTCAATCTATTTTTATTTCGTTAATTAAATTTACATTATGAAATTTATATGCAAGGGGTGGTTGATAAATAACGAGGTTGAAGATAGATTAACAACTATAAACAACTCAAGGCAGCAGAAGTTGCATAATCTTTCCTTCATTTTCAATCAGTGTCATCAGTTTGAGACATATGATAAACGATCTTCGTCAACAACCGAAGTTATGTGCAACGAAGATTGCATGTGGAAAATTTTCGAAAAACTTCCATCTTACGTTGATAAGGCTAACACAGCGATTGTCTGTAAAACATGGGTGCAAATGTTCCTATTACACTCCGATGCACCTCGATGGGTTGTTGATTACAATAGAAGCTTGACAACATTGATACGTGATGGAATGAATATTGTACTTAGAGGTGGAATTATTGTTTCAAAGAGATGCAGATGCATCTGACAGATAATGTGCATGCACAAACAGTATTGCACTATTATCATTTCAAAACTATTGATTCTAAGGAAAATAAACACTTGGAAACTATTAAGTGTGCTAAAGAAGAAAGTGACCTATATAGATTAAAATTAATTACATTAGAAGAGTGCATGGATATGGATAAGTTATGCAAAATGTTGCGCAGTGGAAATTGATTTTAATGAAAATGATTTTTTAATTCTGAAGTATATTAATTACCTTCATTTATTTATTAATTTGTATGTACATAACATAATATCTGTTGTATTTGTCAATTTTTTACATACTTAAAGTAGTGACTGTTTTGATGTACATAAGTTAACATCTGTTGTACATGTCGATATTTTTACATAGTTAAAACAGTGTCTGAATTCATGTACATAAGTTAACATATATTGTACATATCGATATTTTTACATAGTTAAAACAGTGTCTAAATTGATGTACATAAGTTGATATCTGTTGCACATGTTCACAATTTGTACATTGTCAAATTATAATAATAATTAATTAATTAATAATAATAATAATAATAAAGTACTCCGTATTAGACACATTATTTTGAAATATAGTACTAGTACTCAGTATTCCACTACTCTAGGACGTATTTATGACGTATTAGGACTTTTTGAAAATGACGTATTATTAAGAGTTTGGAAATAACTATTGAGAATTCCTATAATCACTTCAACAGTCATTTGACAACTACTAGTATTGCATAATTTGAACTATTTCACTTCAACTACTGAGAATTCCTATAATCACTTCAACTATTTCGATCATCTTCAACGATTATTTGGTGAGTGATATGTTCTTGATTCTTTGCATGCCATAACTACTGGTTTTTCGAACGATTTTGTGAAATTTACAGTAAAGTAAAATTGCAATCTTTTATTCTTTGGAGATTAGGTACATATGCAGTTTTGTTTGTTATGTTTTTGATTTTTAGAGTGATTTTGTTGAAAATTAGGGTTAATTAATTCACGAGACAAGATGAAATCAAACCTGGAGAAGACTGCACCAAAGAGGAAAACTGATAAAAAGGAGAAAGGTACAATTTAAATTATGTACAATTTAAGGTATTTGTGTACAATTTACATTATGTACAATGAAATTATACTGATTTTGTGTTCTTTATTCGTAGCTGAATGTAAAAGGAGGCGAACTGAAGAAAAGGATACAGACTCTGATAATTATGAAGAAACATCAGACAAACAATTATGTTTGATAACAGACACAGATAAAGGTATATTCATTAAATAGACTACTATGTTTCAATATTGTTTGAAAAGAACTTTTTTTATTTAGTATAGCTTTAAAAATTTACATACAGTTTGTGTTCGAAGTTATGTGCATTGTGTAATGCGTTATGAACATACAATTTACATGTATTGCTCCTAAAACTACAAAGAATAGGAGGAAGAGAGTTCTACATGCAATGAACGAACTGCCATCATTGAAGACACGAATGTCCCCTGATGGTTTGGTTAGATTTCTAAATGATGATTTGTCAGAGAAACAGACTGCAGATATTAAAGAATTAGGGTTTGGGGATTTAATTGATTTGAAAGTAAAAGAAGTCCCGTGCAAGCTTGCTTATTGGCTTGTTACAAATTTCATTCCTGATTCAGCCACATTTAAAGATAATACATTTGATGTGACAAATCTTGATGTACATATTGCAACTGGGTTTCCTATGGGATCAAACAAGATTGTCCTTGCATCGTATGATGACCAAGACATGGAATACAAAAAACTTCTTAATGAATGTAAGAATCAATTTGAAGGGTCAAAGGTTACGGCCACTGCATTGAAATCCGTCCTTAGTAATCAAAAGGATGGAGGTGATCTCTTCAAAAGGAACTTTATAGTTTATATCTGTTCTTATTTTATAGAAGGTACCAGTTCTGCAACTCCAAGTTTTAGGATATTGAAGTCTTTAGTTGACTTGTCATTGGTACCTACATATAATTGGTGCGAATTTTGCCTTAATGCCTTCATTGAGGCTGTTGATATGTGGAAGATGAACACAGCAGAGAAGGAGAAGTTTTTTGATGGACCTATAATGGTCTTTGTGTTCATATATTTGCAAAGAATGCGGTACAGAAACAGCACACCAGTCCGTGCTTTCCCAACAATGCTGTTATGGACACAACAGTCCATTTCAAAGAGAATAATGGAAGAAGCAAAAAAATCGGGTACGTTTGGTAATGGTCTGGTTATCCCATTAGAGTCCCTTGATTGATACAAGGGGGAGGAAGTAATGGAAAGTATGAACAAAGAGGGACAGGAAGAAGGAGATTGGTTACAAAGTTTAATGCTGAAATCTGTTGAATTCACAAAAAATTTCAAGGGGTTCAAAGATGCTATAAATGTTGCAAAGTTTGCCTCCCCTCAATGCAAACCAATAACAAAATTGGAAATGTTGACCAATGATTTTGTTGAAAAACTTGTGACAATAACAGAACATGAAGAATTTGGTAAGGATTTTTCTTCAATTGGTTTTATCCCCATTCATTTGTTATAATATGTTGAATATAGTACTTATGTTTCATCTTTTGCTTCAAAATAGGTGAGGAGGAACAAAATGAGAAGAATCCAGAAATACTGCATATGATACATAAGATGGCAAAAGATCTTACTTCTGTGAAAAAGACTGATCTTGAAAAGGACAAGATAGATGAAATGAATAGTGTACTACTTCTGGAAAATGTTGATACTGCAGAAGACATCTGTACAGATGCTCCTATTTCTAGTCCTGTCAAAAATGACAGTGAAATTATTTTCGAGGAAAATGAAGATGTATTCGATGCGGACACTGTGGAAAATGTTAATGCTGCAAAAGACATCTGTACAGATGCTCGTATTTCTACTCCTGTCAAGAATGACAGTGAAATTATTTCCGAAGAAAATGAAGATGTGTTCGATGTGGACACTATGGAAAATGTTAATGCTGCAGAAGACATCTGTACAGATGCTCGTATTTCTACTCCTGTCAAGAATGACAGTGAAATTATTTCCGAGGAAAATGAAGATGTGTTCGATGCGGACAATGTGGAAAATGTTGATGCTGCAGAAGACATCTGTACAGATGTTCGTATTTCTACTCCTGTTAATAATGACAGTTAAATTATTTCTGTAGAACACAAAGATTTTTTGAATGCACATACTGTGGAAAGTGTTGATGTGGATTTGGAAACTTCTGTTGTAAATGTGCATTTGGAATCTCTTACAAATCAAAACAAGGAAATTGATACACTTAAAAAAAAAAGAAATTGAAGCACAACAAAAGGGAAAACAAGGAGATGTAGCAGTCTTCAAATCTTCTTTTATTAATAGGAACATCAGCTGTTTGACCTCTCTCAAAGCTCAGCAGAAATATGTGTCAGACTATGTATTTGCACCAGGAAAGTCTTTGCAGTAAGTCTCATTAATCTTTTAAACAAGTTTCATATCTGTTCCTGTTTTGATGTACACAAGTTGATATCTATTGCACATGTTCACAATTTGTACATTGTCAAAGCACCATCTGTTTTGATGTACATAACTTGATATCAATTTGTGCATGGTTATAGCAGTGCCTGTTTTGATGTACATAAATTAATATATTTTGTACATAAGATTTATACCAGGTATAGCAAAACTAATACACTAAATAATTTAATTTTTCAGGGATATTCTGTTTAAGTTTGGAAACATTGAACTTTCAAGAGGGGACCTGTCGATGATGGCAACCTGTGATACCCGAATCAATGAGTTAATTTTAAATTTCTGGTGCCTATTGATGAATGATTTGGAAAAACTATCACCGACATCATCTATCAAACGTGTGTATATGTCTACTTTTCAAGAATATCAGGTAATGTTATGTATTCCATTCACATATGATAAAAACTGTTTTCACTAATGATTCTCTCCTAAACAATCACTACAATGTTTCAGGTTCCCACAAGTGAAATGGACGTTAATGATGTGCAACTGGTAATCAAAAAGATATTTTTTATAACTCTTATTTATTTATTTAATCATTCATTCATTGTGAGAACTACTAATGTGATTTTCTTCAAGGAACTTTTCTGCTTTAGATATTCAGCAGGTTATGTTGTTTACTGTGCAAACTCAGTCTCGAAGAAATTTGAGATGATTCATTTTGGGTTTCATGAAGGAATTAACAGCAAAGAGATTGGTCTTGGAGCTAAAGAGATTTATGTGAGCATACTCTAGGCATTAACATTACACATTCTATTTTTGTGTTTTTTCGTTCATTAAAATTTTAGGCATTTATATATAAGTCTGTGCTCTTTTGTACATTAAAATTTATGTTATCTGCCCTGAATAATTGGCTTATATTTTCAGAGTGGTTATTTGAAGGAACATTTAGAACATAAAATCGAATGGGTGAATGAGTTTGATACCTATGAGTTGATCGAATATATTCCAGATTTCTCTAAAGATTTGGAAAGTAACAATGGCATTCTTTCAATGAGAATCATTGAAACATACAAAGGCAATAAAGACAATTATGCCGAAGAGTTCAAACCAGTAAGTTAAAAATCACAACACATTCATCACTGATACTAATCTATATGTTATTATTTTCCAATATACTAATGTTATCATGTGTAATGATTATGTATATGTGCAGTCCACCATTTCATACAATGATTACGTAAAGATGATGACAGTGTCGTATTGCCACAGAATACTAACTTCAGACAGGAATAAGCTGAAGAATACTGTGTTGAAGGAGGCAAAAAAAATGTTGTATGTATCTGATAGCTTGCTGTTGATAAGTCATAATTTGACATACATAAATTATTATATATTGTTTCGATTACAAAGTCATATTCTGTTCTATGACTTTTATCAGCTTGGAAGTGGGAAATTTAACAACAAAAAAATACAGCGATTCTCATATAGTTGAAAATTTCTTGAAAAAAGTAACAAAAAAGAATTTTGCTGGAAAGGGATTAGAGGACAAGCAGAAAGAATACGATGCCATGCTACGATCGTATAATAGGTAATACATTCTACCCTTTCCATTGTTTTTGAAATCATTATAATTAATTTTAAGGTTATTACTCCCACATTGTGTGTTATTTTACAGCGAAATCATTATACAAACTGAATGGATGTGTTTAAGCCGCATAGATATGCAAGCATTGTTATTTGCAGATGAGGAATTATTTGATATGGTAAGAAAATGTCTAACAAGTTTTAATCTTATAAATTCAAATGCTTCTAAATAAATCTAACAAGTTCCATTTTAATAGGCGATAGATTTGTATGGAATTTATATTACATTAGGAAGGAAGGATGTCGTATTCTTTCCAACAAAGGCAGGGGTAAGTATATCAAATTGGTGTACTTATTTTCGGTATTTAAGGTTAGAGTTGTTTATTTGATGCTTATCTTTTGTTTAAGCAATTAGACCCAAAGAGCACTACTACTCTTGATACTCCGTACTGTACTGTATCATACATGCCTCATGATACGAAATCTATGAGAAAGGTACACCCAATGATTAAAGTATTAAAAGTTGACGATAATTAACTATAAAAAAAACTATGTTTATGACTGTGAAATGTGTAAATTTTCAGATCTTTGTTCCAATTCACACCGAACACCCGAATCATTGGATTTTACTTGTCTGTGATCTAGAAGATAAAAGGAATTACGTCCTTGATTCATGCAAGACGAAGTTTTACAGAAAAAGGAACAAGCATGTTGAAAAAGTAGTGTATAATGTTTCAAACATTTTACAAAACTACCCTGGCTATGAAGAAATTTCCAAACAAATGGGAAAATTTCAAGTGGAAGCGTTTAAAAATGCAGCGAAGCAAAACAATGAAGTTGATTGCGGTGTCTTTGTTATGAAATGGATAAAGGCATTGAATGACAAGAAGAAATGGACAAGTGAATCATACTTTAGAAATAACAAAGAATTTAGGCGTGAAACATGCTTGGATCTTTTGAAGTGGGAAAAGAACTATGTGACAAATTTCAGTGTTAAGGAAAAATATGAGATCTTATTTTAATTGTATGTAGAATTAGTTATATTACTGTAATAGACGATCTATTAATACGAAAATGGCAATCAATGGATTATTTGTTTATCATTGGATATGTTATGTACGCATCAATATACAAATATGTACAAGGAACATCTCTAAGATAACCTTGGACGAAATATGTCTTGTAGATAGTAAACTTCACACAAGAAGCATACAAAACGTTGTTTTGTGGAAGGAGTGTTTACCGGTAAAGTTGATCTTTGCCTTATTTTGTGCATCATAAATCTAGTTTGAAGATCAAGGCAGCCAATTATGTTGAACTGATCCCTATGTATGCTAAAGTTTATGTTATGTACATTTAAACTACTTGTGTTATGTTGAACTGACAAAATACATTTAAAGTATTATGTATGGTTAAAATAGTCATGTCTTATGTTTTTATATAATGTTAAAATAAGCTTGATATTTGACTTATGTTCTCTAAATTCTATATTATGTACACTAAAAGTATTAATCTCTTACTGTATGTTTTCCAGTACACTTATGTACAAAATATAATATCTTATATACTTAGAATCTGTCTTATTTTCAATGAACATAACAGCATTATAAATCGAACATAGTACTCCGTATCTTAACAGGAGCCCGTTTATTATTTAATTAAAACCCAAAAAAGAATACTCAAAATTGGTATCTGACCTACTTCATAGCCACAAAAGAAAAAGAAAAAAAAGAAAGCGATCTCTTAAGATCTTCCCCGAATTATCTTCAACAATTCAACGATTTCTGTAAGTTTATTCTAGATTATCTTTTCCGATTACCTTCGACATTGCGGTATATTGTTGTTTTTTGAAACGATTTTTTGAAGATTGGTATAAAATAATAGGCAGTATGCAATTACTTACGATTGTGTATGAAACGATTTCTTCTGACAGATTATTCAACTTGTGCAAATTAGGTTAACAAAAAAGATGAAAACAAATCGGGAGAAAACCGGAACAAAGAGGGAAGCTGCTCATAAGATCAAAGGTATATAAACTTATAAAGTACTCCGTATTGAACCCCATACTCTCAATGTAAATGATGCATATTGATTTTTCATTAATTATGTATAGTTGCATGTAAAAAGAGACGGGTAGAAGTAAACGATGATTCTAAGGATGATTCTAAGGATGCTCCTGATGATTCAAAGGATGATTCTAAGGATAATTCTATGATTCTAAGGATTGTAGTTTTCAAACACCGAAATCACAATTACACTTACTCTCAGATGCGATTGTAGGTATGTACATTTGTTGTTTTAATTATCTGTTCTTAGAACTTGAACTTGTTACATATGCCCTCTATACATATCATTTAAATCTATTTTGCTCACTCAAATTTACAGCTGTCATTAATAAGGCTACAAAACCTACAAAAAATAGAAGGAAGAGGGTTCTACATGCAGTGAATGAACTCCCATCATTGACCACAAGGATGTCCCTTGAAAGTTTGTTTAAATTTGTAAGAAATCTGTCAGACAAGCAAATTGAAGATATTAAGGAATTGGGGTTCAGGGATATAATTTCTCTAAATGTAAGAGAAGTCCCAGCCAAACTTGGTCATTGGCTTGTTTCCAATTTTGAACCTGATTCATCATCATATAAAGGTCAGACACTTCAGGTTACAAATTTGGATGTACACATAGCAACCGGGCTTCCTATGGGATCAAATGATATTGTATTAGCATCCTATGATGACAAGGATGTTAAATATAATCAATTAGTTGATGAGTTCAAGGAACAGTTTAAAGGTTCCAAGATAACAAACAATGTGTTACAATACGTGCTAACAACACAGACGGATGGGGGGGATCAATTCAAGAGGAACTTCATTGTTTATCTTTGCTCTATTTTTTATAGCGGGTAGCTGTTCTACAACCCCAAGCTTAAAGATATTGATGTCTTTAGTCGACTTATCATTGGTACGCACCTTTAATTGGTGCAAATTTTGCCTTGATGCTTTCATTGAGGCCGTTGATATGTGGAAGATGAACACAGCAGAGAGAAACAAATGCTTTGATGGACCTATAATGGTCTTTGTGTTCATATATCTACAAAGAATGTGCTACAGAAGCAGCACACCTGTTCGTTGTTTCCCGACAATGTTGTTCTGGACACAAGAGTCCATTTCAAAGAGAATAATGGATGAAGCGAAGAAATCGGGTACATTCGGTAACGGCTTTGTCTTGCAATTACAACCGGTTGATTGGTACAAGGTGGATAACTCTAAAACCTGTACTGCAAATGTTTCTTCCGTAATGGAAAAAGAGAAGCTAGTGAAAGTGGCGGAGGAAATAAAAGATGAGAATGATGAGCCAAAGGAAGCAATACACTGGGTGCAGAATTTAATCAACAAATCTTCTCAGTTCTCAAAGTCTTTCAGGGGGCTGAAAGATGCGATAAAAGTTGCAAAAGTTGCCTCCCCCCAATGCAAACCACTATTAGACTTTGAAAATTTGGCAAATGAATTTATAAACAAACTTTCAGAAACGAGAAGAGAACAGCCATCAAAAGAGAATGGTAATAATTTTTTTTATAATTAATTTTCTATCTATTTATAAATGTTTATAGAACTGTATGTTTTGACGTACATAAGTTGATATCTGTTGCATAAGTTACTATGTGTTGCACATTTTGGAATTTGTACATGGTTAAAACAGTGTCTGTTCTTATGTATATAAGTTACTATTTGTTGGACATATTGAAATTTGTACATGGTTAAAACAGTGTCTGTTTTAATGTAGATAAGTTACTATGTGTTGCACATATTGAAATTTATACATGGTTAAAACAGTGTCTGTTTTGATGTACGTAAGTTACTATGTGTTGGACATGTTGAAATTTGTACATGATTATAGAAGTGTCTGTTTTGATGTACATAAGTTACTATGTGTTGTATAATTATAACTTATATACAGTATTTATTTTTCATCTTTTACTGCTTAGAATCTTGAGATAAATGGAAGGATGTTACTAATATTGCATCACAAGTTGTCAATGATGACAACAGAAAAGAAGAACGCAAAATACTTTCTACTTGTCAAAAGGACTTCCCTACCTTCTCAGATGCAGACTTTGGTCTAGAAGAACTGACTCCACACGTATTAGAGATGTTAGATCAGATAGTAGAAGAAGCTGTTTCTGCCAAAAAGAATGAGGTACCAAAGATGAAGAAGAAGAAGAAGGAGAGAGACCCAATGATGCCAAGATACAGTTTGTTGAACTCAGATGAGAGCTATAAACTCAGTCAAGATATTAACCTTGACATGTATTCTGACTCTCAAGATACACCTCAAATAAATGAAGATGTGGATAAAGAAAAAACTCCCACCATAAATGAACAATTGTTCAATTACAAGAGTGTGTCAAATGTGGATATGAAGAATGTGGATGTGGAAGCTACTACTGAACAAATGTTCAATAACAAGCTTGTGGAGTTTGTGGAGAACATGGAATGTACTCCTGCACATGCAGTAGAAAAAGTTAACTTAGAAACTCCTTATGCTGTGAAAAATATCATTCCAAAGAGCCCAGATATTGTTGAAAACTTGGTCACTCCACAAATAGTGGGGAATGCATCTCAGCAAGATGATGAAATGAATGAAAAAGAAATTGAAGCACAATACAAGAGGAAACAAGCAATACCAGCTATTTTCAAATCTCCTTTCATACAAAGGAACATCAGCTTTTTAACCAATCTGAGTGCCGAAGAGAAATATGTGACAGACTATGCATTTGCATTAGATATCTCTCCAAGGTAAACAACTAATTTACATAGCTAAAGCACTGTCTGTTTTGATGTACGTAAGATACTATGTGATGCACATGTGTGAAATTTGCACATTATTAGACCAGTGTCTGTTTTGATGTAGATAAGTTACAACTTATTGTATATAACTCATACAACAGATGTACATAAGTAAAGCACTGAGAAGGTAGGGAAATGTGTTTAAATGCTAATAGTTTGAAAGTCATAGTTAAAATTGTTTCATATGAGTGATTGTTATACCAAAACTAATACACTAATTACTTTTTAATTTTACTGTGAACCTCTCTTTAAGTTTGAAACGATTCAGATTTCAAGGAGGCAGATGTTGATGATATCACAGTCTGGAAGTAATGTTGAGGAACCAATTTTAAATCTTTGGGGATTATTGATGAATGATTTGGAAAAGCTATCATCTCCATCATCCATAAAGCGTGTTTATATGTCTCCATTTAATAAATATGTGGTAATGTTATATATTCCATCAACAATGTCAACAGTGTAAATATATTTTTGCTCATGAATATCTTCTAAACACTTCTTTAATGTTTCAGATTCCTACAAGTGAAATGCAGTTGGATAATGTGCAATTGGTAAACAAATAGATACTCCTTATAACCTCCATTCATTCATTCATTCATTCATTCATTCATTCATTCTGTAAACTAATAGTGCAATCTTCTTCAAGGTCTTTTTCTGGACAACAGAATTACCATCTATTATTCTTTACTGTTTAAACTCAATGACAAAATCATTTGAAATAATTCACTTTGGGTATCCTGAAGAACGTGACAGCCAACTCAACAGTTCTGAAGCTAAAGATAAATATGTGAGCACACTGATGTATTGTTTTTACTTTTTTGTACATTGAAAATTATTTCAACTTTGTTGAATACTATGTTATATTTGCAGTGTAATTATTTCTCTGAAAAATTCAAGAATAAGATCAAATGGGCCAATCAAGTGACAGACTATAAAATAGCGGAATTTATTCCAGATTTTAGTCGTCATTTGGAAATTGACAATGGTATTTTGTCAATGAGGGTCATGGAAATGTACAATGGGGATAAAAATTATTTTGCCCAAGTATTCAAACCGGTAAACTTAATTATTCTACTTATATCATTGATACTATTTTATGTTTGATTATATTTCCATATATAAATGTTATTGATTAATGTATATGTTCAGAACAATGTTACATATGATAAGTATGTAAGGATGATGAAGGTGCGGTATTGTCACAAAATACTAACCTCCACCAAGAATCAGATGAAACATACTATTCTAAAAGATGCAAGAAAAATGTCAAGGAAACTTCTGTATGTTATAGACTTGCACTATGCTATCATATGACTACCATATATTGCACATAAAGCATAAATCATTAACATTTACCTTTTTATAACTTTTCTCAGTAGGGCAGCGGAACTCCATGTGGAAAAAATATTCAGTGATGAAGAAATTATTCAAAAATTCTTAAAATAAACAAAAAAGAAGACCTTTGCAGGAAAGGCAAATGAGAAAAAGAAGGACTCATATGAAAACATTTTAATTTCATATAACATGTAATATATTCTATCCTGTCCAATGTTTTTTAATTCTTTCATCATAATTAATTTTAAAATTGTTGATTATTTGAACTATGTTATCTTGCAGGGAAGAGGCTATGGAAACACAATGGATGAATGTAAGCCGAAAGGCGATGCAATCCTTGTTATTACCAAAAGAACAACTATATGATATGGTAATGTTATACTAATATTATAAATTCAAATGCTGCCAAATCAATCTAACAAGTGTTCTTTTAATAGGCAATCGATATAGCTGGAATTTATGCAACATTCAAGAGGAGCGATATACTATTCATTCCTACAAAATCAGGGGTAAAATATGTCAAAATTCCTGTACTTAAGTACTTTTTTGGTACATAATCATACAGTTGTTTACCTATTATATATCCATTGTTACAGGAATTAAACCCAAAAGTATTCTCTTCTCTGACAACGCCATACTGTACTGTATCATACTTGCCTGAAGATGGTAAATTCATGAGAAAGGTATAACCATCTAATCTGTATACTCCTATACCATTAACACAGTTGAATTTTGTACATGGTTATAGAAGTGTCTGTTTTGATGTACTTAAGTTAATATGTGTTGAAAATATGTATTACATTACAATAACTGTGAAATGTATACTTATTCAGATCTTTATCCCAGTTCATATTGACACACCATTACACTGGATTTTGATTGTGTGTGATTTTGAAGACAAGAAGAATTACATCTTGGATTCAAGTAAAAGGAAGGGTAACAAAGCACGAATTGATGTTTGCCACAGAATAATGACAAATATCGCAATCATCATTCAAAACTACTCGGGCTATGAATACATCTCCAAAAAAATGATGACAAATCCAATGGAGTATGTCAAAAATGCAGCTCAACAAAGTAATGGATTTGATTGTGGTGTTTTTGTCTTGAAGTGGATAAATGCATTTCACGACAAGGATAAATGGACAGACAAATCTTATTTTAATGACATCAATGACTTTCGTCGTCAAACATGCATAAATCTTATGAGGTGGGATAAGAACTTTGTTAAGGATTTTACAGTTGACAGAAAATATAAAATTCTATTTTAGCTGTGTGTATGTAAACAGTCAGTGATGTAAACATTACTCCATGACAAGAATTTATATAAACATTAACGTTTTTATAATCATTCTCAGGTGAGTTATGTACAGCTAATATGTACATATGTACATTACATAATGACCTATACACTGTACTTTGTAAATTGTTAAACTTAAAACAAAACTAACCTATAACGTTCTTCTGTAAATAGTCAAAAACATAAAATGTATAGAGTAATCTAAACCTATAAAATGAACCTATAAAAGTAGTCAAAAACCATGTTTATAGAACTGGCTGTTTTGACGTACATAAATTGATATCTGTTGAATAAGTTACTATGTGTTGCACATTTTGGAATATGTACATGCTTAAAACAGTGTCTGTTTTGATATAGATAAGGTACTATGTGTTGCACATATTGAAATTTATACATGGTTAAAACAGTGTCTGTTTTGATGTACATAAGTTACTATGGTTAAAACAGTATCTGTTTTGATGCACATATTGATATTTATCAAGAAACTGAACCTTAAGAGTAGGGTACCGCATAAGACGGGACGAAAAAGGGTTTAGGGATGGATTAGGCGGACCCGCTTCGCGGATCCGCCTAATCCAACCCTAAACCCTTTTCCTTATTCAAGGTCACTAAACCCGCAAGAAACTGAACCCTAAGAGGGTATTGGTGAACCCTGTCGTGGATGTGATTCAAAGATGGGACACTGAACCTTAAGAGTAGAGTACCGCATAACACGGGACGGAAAAGGGTTTAGGGTTGGATTAGGCGGACCCGCTTCGTGGCTCCGCCTAATCCAACCTAAACCCTTTTCCTTATTCAAGGTCACTAAACCCGCAAGAAACTGTACCCTAAGAGGGTATTGGTGAACCCTGTCGTGGATTTGATTCAAAGATGGGACACTGAACCTTAAGAGTAGGGTACCGCATAAGACGGGACGGAAAAGGGTTTAGGGTTGGATTAGGCGGACCCGCTTCGCGGCTCCGCCTAATCCAACCCTAAACCCTTTTCCTTATTCAAGGTCACTAAACCCGCAAGAAACTGTACCCTAAGAGGGTATTGGTGAACCCTGTCGTGGATGTGATTCAAAGATGGGACACTGAACCTTAAGAGTAGGGTACCGCATAAGACGGGACGGAAAAGGGTTTAGGGTTGGATTAGGCGGACCCGCTTCGCGGCTCCGCCTAATCCAACCCTAAACCCTTTTCCTTATTCAAGGTCACTAAACCCGCAAGAAACTGAACCCTAAGAGGGTATTGGTGAACCCTGTCGTGGATGTGATTCAAAGATGGGACACTGAACCTTAAGAGTAGGGTACCGCATAAGACGGGACGGAAAACGGTTTAGGGTTGGATTAGGCGGACCCGCTTCGCGGCTCTGCCTAATCCAACCCTAAACCCTTTTCCTTATTCAAGGTCACTAAACCCGCAAGAAACTATACCCTAAGAGGGTATTGGTGAACCCTGTCGTGGATGTGATTCAAAGATGGGACACTGAACCTTAAGAGTAGGGTACCGCATAAGACGGGACGGAAAAGGGTTTAGGGTTGGATTAGGCGGACCCGCTTTGCGGCTCCGCCTAATCCAACCCTAAACTCTTTTCCTTATTCAAGGTCACTAAACCCGCAAGAAACTGTACCCTAAGAGAGTATTGGTGAACCCTGTCGTGGATGTGATTCAAAGATGGGACACTGAACCTTAAGAGTAGGGTACCGCTTAAGACGAGACGGAAAAGGGTTTAGGGATGGATTAGGCGGACCCGCTTCGCGGCTCCGCCTAATCCAACCCTAAACCCATTTCCTTATTCAAGGTCACTAAACCCGCAAGAAACTGAACCCTAAGAGGGTATTGGTGAACCCTGTCGTGGATGTGTTCAAAGATGGGACACTGAACCTTAAGAGTAGGGTACCGCATAAGACGGGACGGAAAAGGGTTTAGGGTTGGATTAGGCGGACCCACTTCGCGGCTCCGCCTAATCCAACCCTAAACCCTTTTCCTTATTCAAGGTCACTAAACCCGCAAGAAACTGAACCCTAAGAGGGTATTGGTGAACCCTGTCGTGGATGTGATTCAAAGATGGGACACTGAACCTTAAGAGTAGGGTACCGCATAAGATGGGACGGAAAAGGGTTTACGCTTGGATTAAGCGGACCCGCTTCGCGGCTCCGCCTAATCCAACCCTAAACCCTTTTCCTTATTCAAGGTCACTAAACCCGCAAGAAACTGTACCCTAAGAGGGTATTGGTGAACCCTGTCGTGGATGTGATTCAAAGATGGGACACTGAAACTTAAGAGTAGGGTACCGCATAAGACGGGACGGAAAAGTGTTTAGGGTTGGATTAAGCGGCCCCCTTCGCGGCTCCGCCTAATCCAACCCTAAACCCTTTTCCTTATTCAAGGTCACTAAACCCGCAAGAAACTGTACCCTAAGAGGGTATTGGTGAACCCTGTCGTGGATGTGATTCAAAGATGGGACACTGAACCTTAAGAGTAGGGTACCGCATAAGACGGGACGGAAAAGGGTTTAGCGTTGGATTAGGCGGACCCGCTTCGCGGCTCCGCCTAATCCAACCCTAAACCCTTTTCCTTATTCAAGGTCACTAAACCCCCAAGAAACTGAACCCTAAGAGGGTATTGGTGAACCCTGTCGTGGATGTGATTCAAAGATGGGACACTGAACCTTAAGAGTAGGGTACCGCATAAGACGGGACGGAAAAGGGTTTAGGGTTGGATTAGGCGGACCCGCTTCGCGGCTCCGCCTAATTTAACCCTAAACCCTTTTCCTTATTCAAGGTCACTAAACCCGCAAGAAACTGTACCCTAAGAGGGTATTGGTGAACCCTGTCGTGGATGTGATTCAAAGATGGGACACTGAACCTTAAGAGTAGGGTACCGCATAAGACGGGACGGAAAAGGGTTTAGGGTTGGATTAGGCGGACCCGCTTCGTGGCTCCGCCTAATCCAACCCTAAACCCTTTTCCTTATTCAAGGTCACTAAACCCGCAAGAAACTGTACCCTAAGAGGGTATTGGTGAACCCTGTCGTGGATGTGATTCAAAGATGGGACACTGAACCTTAAGAGTAGGGTACCGCATAAGACGGGACGGAAAAGGGTTTAGCGTTGGATTAGGCGGACCCGCTTCGCGGCTCCGCCTAATCCAACCCTAAACCCTTTTCCTTATTCAAGGTCACTAAACCCCCAAGAAACTGAACCCTAAGAGGGTATTGGTGAACCCTGTCGTGGATGTGATTCAAAGATGGGACACTGAACCTTAAGAGTAGGGTACCGCATAAGACGGGACGGAAAAGGGTTTAGGGTTGGATTAGGCGGACCCGCTTCGCGGCTCCGCCTAATTTAACCCTAAACCCTTTTCCTTATTCAAGGTCACTAAACCCGCAAGAAACTGTACCCTAAGAGGGTATTGGTGAACCCTGTCGTGGATGTGATTCAAAGATGGGACACTGAACCTTAAGAGTAGGGTACCGCATAAGACGGGACGGAAAAGGGTTTAGGGTTGGATTAGGCGGACCCGCTTCGTGGCTCCGCCTAATCCAACCCTAAACCCTTTTCCTTATTCAAGGTCACTAAACCCGCAAGAAACTGTACCCTAAGAGGGTATTGGTGAACCCTGTCGTGGATGTGATTCAAAGATGGGACACTGAACCTTAAGAGTAGGGTACCGCATAAGACGGGACGGAAAAGGGTTTAGGGTTGGATTAGGCGGACCCGCTTCGCGGCTCCGCCTAATCCAACCCTAAACCCTTTTCCTTATTCAAGGTCACTAAACCCGCAAGAAACTGAACCCTAAGAGGGTATTGGTGAACCCTGTCGTGGATGTGATTCAAAGATGGGACACTAAACCTTAAGAGTAGCGTACCGCATAAGACGGGACGGAAAAGGGTTTAGGGTTGGATTAGGCGGACCCGCTTCGCGGCTCCGCCTAATCCAACCCTAAACCCTTTTCCTTATTCAAGGTCACTAAACCCGCAAGAAACTGAACCCTAAGAGGGTATTGGTGAACCCTGTCGTGGATGTGATTCAAAGATGGGACACTGAACCTTAGGAGTAGGGTACCGCATAAGACGGGACGGAAAAGGGTTTAGGGTTGGATTAGGCGGACCCGCTTCGCGGCTCCGCCTAATCCAACCCTAAACCCTTTTCCTTATTCAAGGTCACTAAATCCGCAAGAAACTGAACCCTAAGAGGGTATTGGTGAACCATGTCGTGGATGTGATTCAAAGATGGGACACTGAACCTTAGGAGTAGGGTACCACATAAGACGGGACGGAAAAGGGTTTATGGTTGGATTAGGCGGACCCGCTTCGCGGCTCCGCCTAATCCAACCCTAAACCCTTTTCCTTATTCAAGGTCACTAAACCCGCAAGAAACTGTACCCTAAGAGGGTATTGGTGAACCCTGTCGTGGATGTGATTCAAAGATGGGACACTGAACCTTAAGAGTAGGGTACCGCATAAGACGGGACGGAAAAGGGTTTAGGGTTGGATTAGGCGGACCCACTTCGCGGCTCCGCCTAATCCAACCCTAAACCCTTTTCCTTATTCAAGGTCACTAAACCCGCAAGAAACTGAACCCTAAGAGGGTATTGGTGAACCCTGTCGTGGATGTGATTCAAAGATGGGACACTGAACCTTAAGAGTAGGGTACCACATAAGACGGGACGGAAAAGGGTTTAGGGTTGGATTAGGCGGACCCGCTTCGCGGCTCCGCCTAATCCAACCTTAAACTCTTTTCCTTATTCAAGGCCACTAAACCCGCTAGAAACTGAACCCTAAGAGGGTATTGGTGAACACTGTCATGGATGTGATTCAAAGATGGGACACTGAACCTTAAGAGTAGGGTACCGCATAAAACGGGACGGAAAAGGGTTTAGGGTTGGATTAGGCGGACCCGCTTCGCGGCTCCACCTAATCCAACCCTAAAACCTTTTCCTTATTCAAGGTCACTAAACCCGCAAGAAACTGAACCCTAAGAGGGTATTGGTGAACCCTGTCGTGGATGTGATTCAAAGATGGGATACTGAACCTTAAGAGTAGGGTACCACATAAGACGGGACGGAAAAGGGTTTAGGGTTGGATTAGGCGGACCCGCTTCGCGGCTCCGCCTAATCCAACCTTAAACTCTTTTCCTTATTCAAGGCCACTAAACCCGCTAGAAACTGAACCCTAAGAGGGTATTGGTGAACACTGTCATGGATGTGATTCAAAGATGGGACACTGAACCTTAAGAGTAGGGTACCGCATAAAACGGGACGGAAAAGGGTTTAGGGTTGGATTAGGCGGACCCGCTTCGCGGCTCCACCTAATCCAACCCTAAAACCTTTTCCTTATTCAAGGTCACTAAACCCGCAAGAAACTGTACTCTAAGAGGGTATTGGTGAACCCTGTCGTGGATGTGATTCAAAGATGGGACACTGAACCTTAAGAGTAGGGTACCGCATAAGACGAGACGGAAAAGGGTTTAGGGTTGGATTAGGCGGACCCGCTTTGCGGCTACGCCTAATCCAACCCTAAACCCTTTTCCTTATTCAAGGTCACTAAACCCGCAAGAAACTGTACCCTAAGAGGGTATTGGTGAACCCTGTCGTGGATGTGATTCAAAGATGGGACACTGAACCTTAAGAGTAGGGTACCGCATAAGACGGGACGGAAAAGGGTTTAAGGTTGGATTAGGCAGACCCGCTTTGCGGCTCCGCCTAATCCAACCCTAAACCCTTTTCCTTATTCAAGGTCACTAAACCCGCAAGAAACTGTACCCTAAGAGGATATTGGTGAACCCTGTCGTGGATGTGATTCAAAGATGGGACACTGAACCTTAAGAGTAGGGTACCGCATAAGACGGGACGGAAAAGGGTTTAGGGTTGGATTAGGCGGACCCGCTTCGCGGCTCTGCCTAATCCAACCCTAAACCCTTTTCCTTATTCAAGGTCACTAAACCCGCAAGAAACTGAACCCTAAGAGGGTATTGGTGAACCCTGTCGTGGATGTGATTCAAAGATGGGACACTGAACCTTAAGAGTAGCGTACCGCATAAGACGGGACGAAAAAGGGTTTAGGGTTGGATTAGGCGGACCCGCTTCGCGGCTCCGCCTAATCCAACCCTAAACCCTTTTCCTTATTCAAGGTCACTAAACCCGCAAGAAACTGTACCCTAAGAGGGTATTGGTGAACCCTGTCGTGGATGTGATTCAAAGATGGGACACTGAACCTTAAGAGTAGGGTACCGCATAAGACGGTACGGAAAAGGGTTTAGAGTTGGATTAGGCGGACCCGCTTCGCGGCTCCGCCTAATCCAACCCTAAACCCTTTTCCTTATTCAAGGTCACTAAACCCGCAAGAAACTGAACCCTAAGAGGGTATTGGTGAACCCTGGCGTGGATGTGATTCAAAGATGGGACACTGAACCTTAAGAGTAGGGTACCACATAAGACGGGACGGAAAAGGGTTTACGGTTGGATTAGGCGGACCCGCTTCGCGGATCCGCCTAATCCAACCCTAAACCCTTTTCCTTATTCAAGGTCACTAAACCCGCAAGAAACTGAACCCTAAGAGGGTATTGGTGAACCCTGTCGTGGATGTGATTCAAAGATGGGACACTGAACCTTTGGAGTAGGGTACCACATAAGACGGGACGGAAAAGAGTTTATGGTTGGATTAGGCGGACCCGCTTCGCGGCTCCGCCTAATCCAACCCTAAACCCTTTTCCTTATTCAAGGTCACTAAACCCGCAAGAAACTGTACCCTAAGAGGGTATTGGTGAACCCTGTCGTGGATGTGATTCAAAGATGGGACACTGAACCTTAAGAGTAGGGTACCGCATAAGACGGGACGGAAAAGGGTTTAGGGTTGGATTAGGCGGAACCGCTTCGCGGCTCCGCCTAATCCAACCCTAATCCCTTTTCCTTATTCAAGGTCACTAAACCCGCAAGAAACTGAACCCTAAGAGGGTATTGGTGAACCCTGTCGTGGATGTGATTCAAAGATGGGACACTGAATCTTAAGAGTAGCGTACCGCATAAGACGGAACGGAAAAGGGTTTATGGTTGGATTAGGCGGACCCGCTTCGCGGATCCGCCTAATCCAACCCTAAACCCTTTTCCTTATTCAAGGTCACTAAACCCGCAAGAAACTGAACCCTAAGAGGGTATTGGTGAACCCTGTCGTGGATGTGATTCAAAGATGGGACACTGAACCTTAAGAGTAGGGTACCGCATAAGACGGGACGGAAAAGGGTTTAAGGTTGGATTAGGCAGACCTGCTTTGCGGCTCCGCCTAATCCAACCCTAAACCCTTTTCCTTATTCAAGGTCACTAAACCCGCAAGAAACTGTACCCTAAGAGGATATTGGTGAACCCTGTCGTGGATGTGATTCAAAGATGGGACACTGAACCTTAAGAGTAGGGTACCGCATAAGACGGGACGGAAAAGGGTTTATGGTTGGATTAGGCGGACCCGCTTCGCGGCTCCGCCTAATCCAACCCTAAACCCTTTTCCTTATTCAAGGTCACTAAACCCGCAAGAAACTGTACCCTAAGATGGTATTGGTGAACCCTGTCGTGGATGTGATTCAAAGATGGGACACTGAACCTTAAGAGTAGGGTACCGCATAAGACGGGACGGAAAAGGGTTTAGGGTTGGATTAGGCGGAACCGCTTCGCGGCTCCGCCTAATCCAACCCTAATCCCTTTTCCTTATTCAAGGTCACTAAACCCGCAAGAAACTGAACCCTAAGAGGGTATTGGTGAACCCTGGCGTGGATGTGATTCAAAGATGGGACACTGAACCTTAAGAGTAGGGTACCACATAAGGCGGGACGGAAAAGGGTTTACGGTTGGATTAGGCGGACCCGCTTCGCGGATCCGCCTAATCCAACCCTAAACCCTTTTCCTTATTCAAGGTCACTAAACCCGCAAGAAACTGTACCCTAAGAGGATATTGGTGAACCCTGTCGTGGATGTGATTCAAAGATGGGACACTGAACCTTAAGAGTAGGGTACCGCATAAGACGGGACGGAAAAGGGTTTATGGTTGGATTAGGCGGACCCGCTTCGCGGCTCCGCCTAATCCAACCCTAAACCCTTTTCCTTATTCAAGGTCACTAAACCCGCAAGAAACTGTACCCTAAGAGGGTATTGGTGAACCCTGTCGTGGATGTGATTCAAAGATGGGACACTGAACCTTAAGAGTAGGGTACCGCATAAGACGGGACGGAAAAGGGTTTAGGGTTGGATTAGGCGGAACCGCTTCGCGGCTCCGCCTAATCCAACCCTAATCCCTTTTCCTTATTCAAGGTCACTAAACCCGCAAGAAACTGAACCCTAAGAGGGTATTGGTGAACCCTGGCGTGGATGTGATTCAAAGATGGGACACTGAACCTTAAGAGTAGGGTACCACATAAGGCGGGACGGAAAAGGGTTTACGGTTGGATTAGGCGGACCCGCTTCGCGGATCCGCCTAATCCAACCCTAAACCCTTTTCCTTATTCAAGGTCACTAAACCCGCAAGAAACTGAACCCTAAGAGGGTATTGGTGAACCCTGTCGTGGATGTGATTCAAAGATGGGACACTGAACCTTAAGAGTAGCGTACCGCATAAGACGGGACGGAAAAGGGTTTAGGGTTGGATTAGGCGGACCCGCTTCGCGGCTCTGCCTAATCCAACCCTAAACCCTTTTCCTTATTCAAGGTCACTAAACCCGCAAGAAACTGAACCCTAAGAGGGTATTGGTGAACCCTGTCGTGGATGTGATTCAAAGATGGGACACTGAACCTTAAGAGTAGCGTACCGCATAAGACGGGACGGAAAAGGGTTTAGGGTTGGATTAGGCGGACCCGCTTCGCGGCTCCGCCTAATCCAACCCTAAACCCTTTTCCTTATTCAAGGTCACTAAACCCGCAAGAAACTGTACCCTAAGAGGGTATTGGTGAACCCTGTCGTGGATGTGATTCAAAGATGGGACACTGAACCTTAAGAGTAGGGTACCGCATAAGACGGTACGGAAAAGGGTTTAGCGTTGGATTAGGCGGACCCGCTTCGCGGCTCCGCCTAATCCAACCCTAAACCCTTTTCCTTATTCAAGGTCACTAAACCCGCAAGAAACTGAACCCTAAGAGGGTATTGGTGAACCCTGGCGTGGATGTGATTCAAAGATGGGACACTGAACCTTAAGAGTAGGGTACCACATAAGACGGGACGGAAAAGGGTTTACGGTTGGATTAGGCGGACCCGCTTCGCGGATCCGCCTAATCCAACCCTAAACCCTTTTCCTTATTCAAGGTCACTAAACCCGCAAGAAACTGAACCCTAAGAGGGTATTGGTGAACCCTGTCGTGGATGTGATTCAAAGATGGGACACTGAACCTTTGGAGTAGGGTACCACATAAGACGGGACGGAAAAGAGTTTATGGTTGGATTAGGCGGACCCGCTTCGCGGCTCCGCCTAATCCAACCCTAAACCCTTTTCCTTATTCAAGGTCACTAAACCCGCAAGAAACTGTACCCTAAGAGGGTATTGGTGAACCCTGTCGTGGATGTGATTCAAAGATGGGACACTGAACCTTAAGAGTAGGGTACCGCATAAGACGGGACGGAAAAGGGTTTAGGGTTGGATTAGGCGGAACCGCTTCGCGGCTCCGCCTAATCCAACCCTAATCCCTTTTCCTTATTCAAGGTCACTAAACCCGCAAGAAACTGAACCCTAAGAGGGTATTGGTGAACCCTGTCGTGGATGTGATTCAAAGATGGGACACTGAATCTTAAGAGTAGCGTACCGCATAAGACGGAACGGAAAAGGGTTTATGGTTGGATTAGGCGGACCCGCTTCGCGGATCCGCCTAATCCAACCCTAAACCCTTTTCCTTATTCAAGGTCACTAAACCCGCAAGAAACTGAACCCTAAGAGGGTATTGGTGAACCCTGTCGTGGATGTGATTCAAAGATGGGACACTGAACCTTAAGAGTAGGGTACCGCATAAGACGGGACGGAAAAGGGTTTAAGGTTGGATTAGGCAGACCTGCTTTGCGGCTCCGCCTAATCCAACCCTAAACCCTTTTCCTTATTCAAGGTCACTAAACCCGCAAGAAACTGTACCCTAAGAGGATATTGGTGAACCCTGTCGTGGATGTGATTCAAAGATGGGACACTGAACCTTAAGAGTAGGGTACCGCATAAGACGGGACGGAAAAGGGTTTATGGTTGGATTAGGCGGACCCGCTTCGCGGCTCCGCCTAATCCAACCCTAAACCCTTTTCCTTATTCAAGGTCACTAAACCCGCAAGAAACTGTACCCTAAGATGGTATTGGTGAACCCTGTCGTGGATGTGATTCAAAGATGGGACACTGAACCTTAAGAGTAGGGTACCGCATAAGACGGGACGGAAAAGGGTTTAGGGTTGGATTAGGCGGAACCGCTTCGCGGCTCCGCCTAATCCAACCCTAATCCCTTTTCCTTATTCAAGGTCACTAAACCCGCAAGAAACTGAACCCTAAGAGGGTATTGGTGAACCCTGGCGTGGATGTGATTCAAAGATGGGACACTGAACCTTAAGAGTAGGGTACCACATAAGGCGGGACGGAAAAGGGTTTACGGTTGGATTAGGCGGACCCGCTTCGCGGATCCGCCTAATCCAACCCTAAACCCTTTTCCTTATTCAAGGTCACTAAACCCGCAAGAAACTGTACCCTAAGAGGATATTGGTGAACCCTGTCGTGGATGTGATTCAAAGATGGGACACTGAACCTTAAGAGTAGGGTACCGCATAAGACGGGACGGAAAAGGGTTTATGGTTGGATTAGGCGGACCCGCTTCGCGGCTCCGCCTAATCCAACCCTAAACCCTTTTCCTTATTCAAGGTCACTAAACCCGCAAGAAATTGTACCCTAAGAGGGTATTGGTGAACCCTGTCGTGGATGTGATTCAAAGATGGGACACTGAACCTTAAGAGTAGGGTACCGCATAAGACGGGACGGAAAAGGGTTTAGGGTTGGATTAGGCGGAACCGCTTCGCGGCTCCGCCTAATCCAACCCTAATCCCTTTTCCTTATTCAAGGTCACTAAACCCGCAAGAAACTGAACCCTAAGAGGGTATTGGTGAACCCTGGCGTGGATGTGATTCAAAGATGGGACACTGAACCTTAAGAGTAGGGTACCACATAAGGCGGGACGGAAAAGGGTTTACGGTTGGATTAGGCGGACCCGCTTCGCGGATCCGCCTAATCCAACCCTAAACCCTTTTCCTTATTCAAGGTCACTAAACCCGCAAGAAACTGAACCCTAAGAGGGTATTGGTGAACCCTGTCGTGGATGTGATTCAAAGATGGGACACTGAACCTTAAGAGTAGCGTACCGCATAAGACGGGACGGAAAAGGGTTTAGGGTTGGATTAGGCGGACCCGCTTCGCGGCTCCGCCTAATCCAACCCTAAACCCTTTTCCTTATTCAAGGTCACTAAACCCGCAAGAAACTGTACCCTAAGAGGGTATTGGTGAACCCTGTCGTGGATGTGATTCAAAGATGGGACACTGAACCTTAAGAGTAGGGTACCGCATAAGACGGTACGGAAAAGGGTTTAGGGTTGGATTAGGCGGACCCGCTTCACGGCTCCGCCTAATCCAACCCTAAACCCTTTTCCTTATTCAAGGTCACTAAACCCGCAAGAAACTGAACCCTAAGAGGGTATTGGTGAACCCTGGCGTGGATGTGATTCAAAGATGGGACACTGAACCTTAAGAGTAGGGTACCACATAAGACGGGACGGAAAAGGGTTTACGGTTGGATTAGGCGGACCCGCTTCGCGGATCCGCCTAATCCAACCCTAAACCCTTTTCCTTATTCAAGGTCACTAAACCCGCAAGAAACTGAACCCTAAGAGGGTATTGGTGAACCCTGTCGTGGATGTGATTCAAAGATGGGACACTGAACCTTTGGAGTAGGGTACCACATAAGACGGGACGGAAAAGGGTTTATGGTTGGATTAGGCGGACCCGCTTCGCGGCTCCGCCTAATCCAACCCTAAACCCTTTTCCTTATTCAAGGTCACTAAACCCGCAAGAAACTGTACCCTAAGAGGGTATTGGTGAACCCTGTCGTGGATGTGATTCAAAGATGGGACACTGAACCTTAAGAGTAGAGTACCGCATAAGACGGGACGGAAAAGGGTTTAGGGTTGGATTAGGCGGAACCGCTTCGCGGCTCCGCCTAATCCAACCCTAATCCCTTTTCCTTATTCAAGGTCACTAAACCCGCAAGAAACTGAACCCTAAGAGGGTATTGGTGAACCCTGTCGTGGATGTGATTCAAAGATGGAACACTGAACCTTAAGAGTAGCGTACCGCATAAGACGGAACGGAAAAGGGTTTACGGTTGGATTAGGCGGACCCGCTTCGCGGATCCGCCTAATCCAACCCTAAACCCTTTTCCTTATTCAAGGTCACTAAACCCGCAAGAAACTGAACCCTAAGAGGGTATTGGTGAACCCTGTCGTGGATGTGATTCAAAGATGGGACACTGAACCTTAAGAGTAGGGTACCGCATAAGACGGGACGGAAAAGGGTTTAAGGTCGGATTAGGCAGACCTGCTTTGCGGCTCCGCCTAATCCAACCCTAAACCCTTTTCCTTATTCAAGGTCACTAAACCCGCAAGAAACTGTACCCTAAGAGGATATTGGTGAACCCTGTCGTGGATGTGATTCAAAGATGGGACACTGAACCTTAAGAGTAGGGTACCGCATAAGACGGGACGGAAAAGGGTTTATGGTTGGATTAGGCGGACCCGCTTCGCGGCTCCGCCTAATCCAACCCTAAACCCTTTTCCTTATTCAAGGTCACTAAACCCGCAAGAAACTGTACCCTAAGAGGGTATTGGTGAACCCTGTCGTGGATGTGATTCAAAGATGGGACACTGAACCTTAAGAGTAGGGTACCGCATAAGACGGGACGGAAAAGGGTTTAGGGTTGGATTAGGCGGAACCGCTTCGCGGCTCCGCCTAATCCAACCCTAATCCCTTTTCCTTATTCAAGGTCACTAAACCCGCAAGAAACTGAACCCTAAGAGGGTATTGGTGAACCCTGTCGTGGATGTGATTCAAAGATGGGACACTGAACCTTAAGAGTAGGGTACCGCATAAGACGGGACGGAAAAGGGTTTTGGGTTGGATTAGGCGGACCCACTTTGCGGCTACGCCTAATCCAACCCTAAACCCTTTTCCTTATTCAAGGTCACTAAACCCGCAAGAAACTGAACCCTAAGAGGGTATTGGTGAACCCTGTCGTGGATGTGATTCAAAGATGGGACACTGAACCTTAAGAGTAGCGTACCGCATAAGACGGAACGGAAAAGGGTTTACGGTTGGATTAGGCGGACCCGCTTCGCGGATCCGCCTAATCCAACCCTAAACCCTTTTCCTTATTCAAGGTCACTAAACCCGCAAGAAACTGAACCCTAAGAGGGTATTGGTGAACCCTGTCGTGGATGTGATTCAATGATGGGACACTGAACCTTAAGAGTAGGGTACCGCATAAGACGGGACGGAAAAGGGTTTAAGGTTGGATTAGGCAGACCCGCTTTGCGGCTCCGCCTAATCCAACCCTAAACCCTTTTCCTTATTCAAGGTCACTAAACCCGCAAGAAACTGTACCCTAAGAGGGTATTGGTGAACCCTGTCGTGGATGTGATTCAAAGATGGGACACTGAACCTTAAGAGTAGGGTACCGCATAAGACGGGACGGAAAAGGGTTTAGAGTTGGATTAGGCGGACCCGCTTCGCGGCTCCGCCTAATCCAACCCTAAACCCTTTTCCTTATTCAAGGTCACTAAACCCGCAAGAAACTGAACCCTAAGAGGGTATTGCTGAACCCTGTCGTGGATGTGATTCAAAGATGGGACACTGAACCTTAAGAGTAGGGTACCACATAAGACGGGACGGAAAAGGGTTTACGGTTGGATTAGGCGGACCCGCTTCGCGGCTCCGCCTAATCCAACCCTAAACCCTTTTCCTTATTCAAGGTCACTAAACCCGCAAGAAACTGTACCCTAAGAGGGTATTGGTTAACCCTGTCGTGGATGTGATTCAAAGATGGGACACTGAACCTTAAGAGTAGGGTACCGCATAAGACGGGACGGAAAAGGGTTTAGGGTTGGATTAGGCGGAACCGCTTCGCGGCTCCGCCTAATCCAACCCTAATCCCTTTTCCTTATTCAAGGTCACTAAACCCGCAAGAAACTGAACCCTAAGAGGGTATTGGTGAACCCTGTCGTGGATGTGATTCAAAGATGGGACACTGAACCTTAAGAGTAGGGTACCGCATAAGACGGGACGGAAAAGGGTTTAGGGTTGGATTAGGCGGACCCACTTTGCGGCTACGCCTAATCCAACCCTAAACCCTTTTCCTTATTCAAGGTCACTGAACCCGCAAGAAACTGAACCCTAAGAGGGTATTGGTGAACCCTGTCGTGGATGTGATTCAAAGATGGGACACTGAACCTTAAGAGTAGCGTACCGCATAAGACGGAACGGAAAAGGGTTTACGGTTGGATTAGGCGGACCCGCTTCGAGGATCCGCCTAATCCAACCCTAAACCCTTTTCCTTATTCAAGGTCACTAAACCCGCAAGAAACTGAACCCTAAGAGGGTATTGGTGAACCCTGTCGTGGATGTGATTCAAAGATGGGACACTGAACCTTAACAGTAGGGTACCGCATAAGACGGGACGGAAAAGGGTTTAGGGTTGGATTAGGCGGACCCACTTTGCGGCTACGCCTAATCCAACCCTAAACCCTTTTCCTTATTCAAGGTCACTAAACCCGCAAGAAACTGTACCCTAAGAGGGTATTGGTGAACCCTGTCGTGGATGTGATTCAAAGATGGGACACTGAACCTTAAGAGTAGGGTACCGCATAAGACGGGACGGAAAAGGGTTTAGGGTTGGATTAGGCGGACCCGCTTCGCGGCTCCGCCTAATCCAACCCTAAACCCTTTTCCTTATTCAAGGTCACTAAACCCGCAAGAAACTGAACCCTAAGAGGGTATTGGTGAACCCTGTCGTGGATGTGATTCAAAGATGGGACACTGAACCTTAAGAGTAGGGTACCGCATAAGACGGGACGGAAAAGGGTTTAGGGTTGGATTAGGCGGACCCACTTTGCGGCTACGCCTAATCCAACCCTAAACCCTTTTCCTTATTCAAGGTCACTGAACCCGCAAGAAACTGAACCCTAAGAGGGTATTGGTGAACCCTGTCGTGGATGTGATTCAAAGATGGGACACTGAACCTTAAGAGTAGCGTACCGCATAAGACGGAACGGAAAAGGGTTTACGGTTGGATTAGGCGGACCCGCTTCGAGGATCCGCCTAATCCAACCCTAAACCCTTTTCCTTATTCAAGGTCACTAAACCCGCAAGAAACTGAACCCTAAGAGGGTATTGGTGAACCCTGTCGTGGATGTGATTCAAAGATGGGACACTGAACCTTAAGAGTAGGGTACCGCATAAGACGGGACGGAAAAGGGTTTAGGGTTGGATTAGGCGGACCCACTTTGCGGCTACGCCTAATCCAACCCTAAACCCTTTTCCTTATTCAAGGTCACTAAACCCGCAAGAAACTGTACCCTAAGAGGGTATTGGTGAACCCTGTCGTGGATGTGATTCAAAGATGGGACACTGAACCTTAAGAGTAGGGTACCGCATAAGACGGGACGGAAAAGGGTTTAGGGTTGGATTAGGCGGACCCGCTTCGCGGCTCCGCCTAATCCAACCCTAAACCCTTTTCCTTATTCAAGGTCACTAAACCCGCAAGAAACTGAACCCTAAGAGGATATTGGTGAACCCTGTCGTGGATGTGATTCAAAGATGGGACACTGAACCTTAAGAGTAGGGTACCGCATAAGACGGGACGGAAAAGGGTTTAGGGTTGGATTAGGCGGACCCGCTTCGCGGCTCCGCCTAATCCAACCCTAAACTCTTTTCCTTATTCAAGGCCACTAAACCCGCAAGAAACTGAACCCTAAGAGGGTATTGGTGAACACTGTCATGGATGTGATTCAAAGATGGGACACTGAACCTTAAGAGTAGGGTACCGCATAAAACGGGACGGAAAAGGGTTTAGGGTTGGATTAGGCGGACCCGCTTCGCGGCTCCACCTAATCCAACCCTAAAACCTTTTCCTTATTCAAGGTCACTAAACCCGCAAGAAACTGTACCCTAAGAGGGTATTGGTGAACCCTGTCGTGGATGTGATTCAAAGATGGGACACTGAACCTTAAGAGTAGGGTACCGCATAAGAAGGGACGGAAAAGGGTTTAGGGTTGGATTAGGCGGACCCACTTTGCGGCTCCGCCTAATCCAACCCTAAACCCTTTTCCTTATTCAAGGTCACTAAACCCGCAAGAAACTGAACCCTAAGAGGGTATTGGTGAACCCTGTCGTGGATGTGATTCAAAGATGGGACACTGAACCTTAAGAGTAGGGTACCACATAAGACGGGACGGAAAAGGGTTTACGGTTGGATTAGGCGGACCCGCTTCGCGGATCCGCCTAATCCAACCCTAAACCCTTTTCCTTATTCAAGGTCACTAAACCCGCAAGAAACTGAACCCTAAGAGGGTATTGGTGAACCCTGTCGTGGATGTGATTCAAAGATGGGACACTGAACCTTTGGAGTAGGGTACCGCATAAGACGGGACGGAAAAGGGTTTAGGGTTGGATTAGGCGGACCCGCTTCGCGGCTCCGCCTAATCCAACCCTAAACCCTTTTCCTTATTCAAGGTCACTAAACCCGCAAGAAACTGTACCCTAAGAGGATATTGGTGAACCCTGTCGTGGATGTGATTCAAAGATGGGACACTGAACCTTAAGAGTAGGGTACCGCATAAGACGGGACGGAAAAGGGTTTAGGGTTGGATTAGGCGGACCCGCTTCGCGGCTCCGCCTAATCCAACCCTAAACCCTTTTCCTTATTCAAGGTCACTAAACCCGCAAGAAACTGAACCCTAAGAGGGTATTGGTGAACCCTGTCGTGGATGTGATTCAAAGATGGGACACTGAACCTTAAGAGTAGGGTACCGCATAAGACGGGACGGAAAAGGGTTTAGGGTTGGATTAGGCGGACCCGCTTCGCGGCTCCGCCTAATCCAACCCTAAACTCTTTTCCTTATTCAAGGCCACTAAACCCGCAAGAAACTGAACCCTAAGAGGGTATTGGTGAACACTGTCATGGATGTGATTCAAAGATGGGACACTGAACCTTAAGAGTAGGGTACCGCATAAAACGGGACGGAAAAGGGTTTAGGGTTGGATTAGGCGGACCCGCTTCGCGGCTCCACCTAATCCAACCCTAAAACCTTTTCCTTATTCAAGGTCACTAAACCCGCAAGAAACTGTACCCTAAGAGGGTATTGGTGAACCCTGTCGTGGATGTGATTCAAAGATGGGACACTGAACCTTAAGAGTAGGGTACCGCATAAGAAGGGACGGAAAAGGGTTTAGGGTTGGATTAGGCGGACCCACTTTGCGGCTACGCCTAATCCAACCCTAAACCCTTTTCCTTATTCAAGGTCACTAAACCCGCAAGAAACTGTACCCTAAGAGGGTATTGGTGAACCCTGTCGTGGATGTGATTCAAAGATGGGACACTGAACCTTAAGAGTAGCGTACCGCATAAAACGGGACGGAAAAGGGTTTAGGGTTGGATTAGGCGGACCCGCTTCGCGGCTCCACCTAATCCAACCCTAAAACCTTTTCCTTATTCAAGGTCACTAAACCCGCAAGAAACTGTACCCTAAGAGGGTATTGGTGAACCCTGTCGTGGATGTGATTCAAAGATGGGACACTGAACCTTAAGAGTAGGGTACCGCATAAGAAGGGACGGAAAAGGGTTTAGGGTTGGATTAGGCGGACCCACTTTGCGGCTACGCCTAATCCAACCCTAAACCCTTTTCCTTATTCAAGGTCACTAAACCCACAAGAAACTGTACCCTAAGAGGGTATTGGTGAACCCTGTCGTGTATGTGATTCAAAGATGGGACACTGATCCTTAAGAGTAGGGTACCGCATAAGACGGGACGGAAAAGGGTTTAAGGTTAGATTAGGCAGACCCGCTTTGCGGCTCCGCCTAATCCAACCCTAAACCCTTTTCCTTATTCAAGGTCACTAAACCCGCAAGAAACTGTACCCTAAGAGGATATTGGTGAACCCTGTCGTGGATGTGATTCAAAGATGGGACACTGAACCTTAAGAGTAGGGTACCGCATAAGACGGGACGGAAAAAGGTTTAGGGTTGGATTAGGCGGACCCGCTTCGCGGCTCCGCCTAATCCAACCCTAAACCCTTTTCCTTATTCAAGGTCACTAAACCCGCAAGAAACTGAACCCTAAGAGGGTATTGGTGAACCCTGTCGTGGATGTGATTCAAAGATGGGACACTGAACCTTAAGAGTAGGGTACCGCATAAAACGGGACGGAAAAGGGTTTAGGGTTGGATTAGGCGGACCCACTTTGCGGCTACGCCTAATCCAACCCTAAACCCTTTTCCTTATTCAAGGTCACTAAACCCGCAAGAAACTGTACCCTAAGAGGGTATTGGTGAACCCTGTCGTGGATGTGATTCAAAGATGGGACACTGAACCTTAAGAGTAGCGTACCGCATAAAACGGGACGGAAAAGGGTTTAGGGTTGGATTAGGCGGACCCGCTTCGCGGCTCCACCTAATCCAACCCTAAAACCTTTTCCTTATTCAAGGTCACTAAACCCGCAAGAAACTGTACCCTAAGAGGGTATTGGTGAACCCTGTCGTGTATGTGATTCAAAGATGGGACACTGATCCTTAAGAGTAGGGTACCGCATAAGACGGGACGGAAAAGGGTTTAAGGTTAGATTAGGCAGACCCGCTTTGCGGCTCCGCCTAATCCAACCCTAAACCCTTTTCCTTATTCAAGGTCACTAAACCCGCAAGAAACTGTACCCTAAGAGGATATTGGTGAACCCTGTCGTGGATGTGATTCAAAGATGGGACACTGAACCTTAAGAGTAGGGTACCGCATAAGACGGGACGGAAAAGGGTTTAGGGTTGGATTAGGCGGACCCGCTTCGCGGCTCCGCCTAATCCAACCCTAAACCCTTTTCCTTATTCAAGGTCACTAAACCCGCAAGAAACTGAACCCTAAGAGGGTATTGGTGAACCCTGTCGTGGATGTGATTCAAAGATGGGACACTGAACCTTAAGAGTAGGGTACCGCATAAGACGGGACGGAAAAGGGTTTAGGGTTGGATTAGGCGGACCCGCTTCGCGGCTCCGCCTAATCCAACCCTAAACTCTTTTCCTTATTCAAGGCCACTAAACCCGCAAGAAACTGAACCCTAAGAGGGTATTGGTGAACACTGTCATGGATGTGATTCAAAGATGGGACACTGAACCTTAAGAGTAGGGTACCGCATAAAACGGGACGGAAAAGGGTTTAGGGTTGGATTAGGCGGACCCGATTCGCGGCTCCACCTAATCCAACCCTAAAACCTTTTCCTTATTCAAGGTCACTAAACCCGCAAGAAACTGTACCCTAAGAGGGTATTGGTGAACCCTGTCGTGGATGTGATTCAAAGATGGGACACTGAACCTTAAGAGTAGGGTACCGCATAAGAAGGGACGGAAAAGGGTTTAGGGTTGGATTACGCGGAACCCACTTTGCGGCTACGCCTAATCCAACCCTAAACCCTTTTCCTTATTCAAGGTCACTAAACCCGCAAGAAACTGTACCCTAAGAGGGTATTGGTGAACCCTGTCGTGGATGTGATTCAAAGATGGGACACTGAACCTTAAGAGTAGCGTACCGCATAAAACGGGACGGAAAAGGGTTTAGGGTTGGATTAGGCGGACCCGCTTCGCGGCTCCACCTAATCCAACCCTAAAACCTTTTCCTTATTCAAGGTCACTAAACCCGCAAGAAACTGTACCCTAAGAGGGTATTGGTGAACCCTGTCGTGGATGTGATTCAAAGATGGGACATTGAACCTTAAGAGTAGGGTACCGCATAAGAAGGGACGGAAAAGGGTTTAGGGTTGGATTAGGCGGACCCACTTTGCGGCTACGCCTAATCCAACCCTAAACCCTTTTCCTTATTCAAGGTCACTAAACCCGCAAGAAACTGTACCCTAAGAGGGTATTGGTGAACCCTGTCGTGTATGTGATTCAAAGATGGGACACTGATCCTTAAGAGTAGGGTACCGCATAAGACGGGACGGAAAAGGGTTTAAGGTTAGATTAGGCAGACCCGCTTTGCGGCTCCGCCTAATCCAACCCTAAACCCTTTTCCTTATTCAAGGTCACTAAACCCGCAAGAAACTGTACCCTAAGAGGATATTGGTGAACCCTGTCGTGGATGTGATTCAAAGATGGGACACTGAACCTTAAGAGTAGGGTACCGCATAAGACGGGACGGAAAAAGGTTTAGGGTTGGATTAGGCGGACCCGCTTCGCGGCTCCGCCTAATCCAACCCTAAACCCTTTTCCTTATTCAAGGTCACTAAACCCGCAAGAAACTGAACCCTAAGAGGGTATTGGTGAACCCTGTCGTGGATGTGATTCAAAGATGGGACACTGAACCTTAAGAGTAGGGTACCGCATAAGACGGGACGGAAAAGGGTTTAGGGTTGGATTAGGCGGACCCGCTTCGCGGCTCCGCCTAATCCAACCCTAAACTCTTTTCCTTATTCAAGGCCACTAAACCCGCAAGAAACTGAACCCTAAGAGGGTATTGGTGAACACTGTCATGGATGTGATTCAAAGATGGGACACTGAACCTTAAGAATAGGGTACCGCATAAGAAGGGACGGAAAAGGGTTTAGGGTTGGATTAGGCGGACCCACTTTGCGGCTACGCCTAATCCAACCCTAAACCCTTTTCCTTATTCAAGGTCACTAAACCCGCAAGAAACTGTACCCTAAGAGGGTATTGGTGAACCCTGTCGTGGATGTGATTCAAAGATGGGACACTGAACCTTAAGAGTAAGGTACCGCATAAGACGGGACGGAAAAGGGTTTAGGGTTGGATTAGGCGGACCCGCTTTGCGGCTCCGCCTAATCCAACCCTAAACCCTTTTCCTTATTCAAGGTCACTAAACCCGCAAGAAACTGAACCCTAAGAGGGTATTGGTGAACCCTGTCGTGGATGTGATTCAAAGATGGGACACTGAACCTTAAGAGTAGCGTACCGCATAAGACGGGACGGAAAAGGGTTTAGGGTTGTATTAGGCGGACCCGCTTCGCGGCTCCGCCTAATCCAACCCTAAACCCTTTTCCTTATTCAAGGTCACTAAACCCGCAAGAAACTGTACCCTAAGAGGGTATTGGTGAACCCTGTCGTGGATGTGATTCAAAGATGGGACACTGAACCTTAAGAGTAGGGTACCGCATAAGACGGGACGGAAAAGGGTTTAGAGTTGGATTAGGCGGACCCGCTTCGCGGCTCCGCCTAATCCAACCCTAAACCCTTTTCCTTATTCAAGGTCACTAAACCCGCAAGAAACTGAACCCTAAGAGGGTATTGGTGAACCCTGTCGTGGATGTGATTCAAAGATGGGACACTGAACCTTAAGAGTAGGGTACCACATAAGACGGGACGGAAAAGGGTTTACGGTTGGATTAGGCGGACCCGCTTCGCGGATCCGCCTAATCCAACCCTAAACCCTTTTCCTTATTCAAGGTCACTAAACCCGCAAGAAACTGAACCCTAAGAGGGTATTGGTGAACCCTGTCGTGGATGTGATTCAAAGATGGGACACTGAACCTTTGGAGTAGGGTACCACATAAGACGGGACGGAAAAGGGTTTATGGTTGGATTAGGCGGACCCACTTTGCGGCTACGCCTAATCCAACCCTAAACCCTTTTCCTTATTCAAGGTCACTAAACCCGCAAGAAACTGTACCCTAAGAGGGTATTGGTGAACCCTGTCGTGGATGTGATTCAAAGATGGGACACTGAACCTTAAGAGTAGGGTACCGCATAAGACGGGACGGAAAAGGGTTTAGGGTTGGATTAGGCGGACCCGCTTCGCGGCTCCGCCTAATCCAACCCTAAACCCTTTTCCTTATTCAAGGTCACTAAACCCGCAAGAAACTGAACCCTAAGAGGATATTGGTGAACCCTGTCGTGGATGTGATTCAAAGATGGGACACTGAACCTTAAGAGTAGGGTACCGCATAAGACGGGACGGAAAAGGGTTTAGGGTTGGATTAGGCGGACCCGCTTCGCGGCTCCGCCTAATCCAACCCTAAACTCTTTTCCTTATTCAAGGCCACTAAACCCGCAAGAAACTGAACCCTAAGAGGGTATTGGTGAACACTGTCATGGATGTGATTCAAAGATGGGACACTGAACCTTAAGAGTAGGGTACCGCATAAAACGGGACGGAAAAGGGTTTAGGGTTGGATTAGGCGGACCCGCTTCGCGGCTCCACCTAATCCAACCCTAAAACCTTTTCCTTATTCAAGGTCACTAAACCCGCAAGAAACTGTACCCTAAGAGGGTATTGGTGAACCCTGTCGTGGATGTGATTCAAAGATGGGACACTGAACCTTAAGAGTAGGGTACCGCATAAGAAGGGACGGAAAAGGGTTTAGGGTTGGATTAGGCGGACCCACTTTGCGGCTACGCCTAATCCAACCCTAAACCCTTTTCCTTATTCAAGGTCACTAAACCCGCAAGAAACTGTACCCTAAGAGGGTATTGGTGAACCCTGTCGTGTATGTGATTCAAAGATGGGACACTGATCCTTAAGAGTAGGGTACCGCATAAGACGGGACGGAAAAGGGTTTAAGGTTAGATTAGGCAGACCCGCTTTGCGGCTCCGCCTAATCCAACCCTAAACCCTTTTCCTTATTCAAGGTCACTAAACCCGCAAGAAACTGTACCCTAAGAGGATATTGGTGAACCCTGTCGTGGATGTGATTCAAAGATGGGACACTGAACCTTAAGAGTAGGGTACCGCATAAGACGGGACGGAAAAGAGTTTAGGGTTGGATTAGGCGGACCCGCTTCGCGGCTCCGCCTAATCCAACCCTAAACCCTTTTCCTTATTCAAGGTCACTAAACCCGCAAGAAACTGAACCCTAAGAGGGTATTGGTGAACCCTGTCGTGGATGTGATTCAAAGATGGGACACTGAACCTTAAGAGTAGGGTACCGCATAAGACGGGACGGAAAAGGGTTTAGGGTTGGATTAGGCGGACCCGCTTCGCGGCTCCGCCTAATCCAACCCTAAAACCTTTTCCTTATTCAAGGTCACTAAACCCGCAAGAAACTGTACCCTAAGAGGGTATTGGTGAACCCTGTCGTGGATGTGATTCAAAGATGGGACACTGAACCTTAAGAGTAGGGTACCGCATAAGAAGGGACGGAAAAGGGTTTAGGGTTGGATTAGGCGGACCCACTTTGCGGCTACGCCTAATCCAACCCTAAACCCTTTTCCTTATTCAAGGTCACAAAACCCGCAAGAAACTGTACCCTAAGAGGGTATTGGTGAACCCTGTCGTGGATGTGATTCAAAGATGGGACACTGAACCTTAAGAGTAGCGTACCGCATAAAACGGGACGGAAAAGGGTTTAGGGTTGGATTAGGCGGACCCGCTTCGCGGCTCCACCTAATCCAACCCTAAAACCTTTTCCTTATTCAAGGTCACTAAACCCGCAAGAAACTGTACCCTAAGAGGGTATTGGTGAACCCTGTCGTGGATGTGATTCAAAGATGGGACACTGAACCTTAAGAGTAGGGTACCGCATAAGAAGGGACGGAAAAGGGTTTAGGGTTGGATTAGGCGGACCCACTTTGCGGCTACGCCTAATCCAACCCTAAACCCTTTTCCTTATTCAAGGTCACTAAACCCGCAAGAAACTGTACCCTAAGAGGATATTGGTGAACCCTGTCGTGGATGTGATTCAAAGATGGGACACTGAACCTTAAGAGTAGGGTACCGCATAAGACGGGACGGAAAAGAGTTTAGGGTTGGATTAGGCGGACCCGCTTCGCGGCTCCGCCTAATCCAACCCTAAACCCTTTTCCTTATTCAAGGTCACTAAACCCGCAAGAAACTGAACCCTAAGAGGGTATTGGTGAACCCTGTCGTGGATGTGATTCAAAGATGGGACACTGAACCTTAAGAGTAGGGTACCGCATAAGACGGGACGGAAAAGGGTTTAGGGTTGGATTAGGCGGACCCGCTTCGCGGCTCCACCTAATCCAACCCTAAACTCTTTTCCTTATTCAAGGCCACTAAACCCGCAAGAAACTGAACCCTAAGAGGGTATTGGTGAACACTGTCATGGATGTGATTCAAAGATGGGACACTGAACCTTAAGAGTAGGGTACCGCATAAAACGGGACGGAAAAGGGTTTAGGGTTGGATTAGGCAGACCCGCTTCGCGGCTCCACCTAATCCAACCCTAAAACCTTTTCCTTATTCAAGGTCACTAAACCCGCAAGAAACTGTACCCTAAGAGGGTATTGGTGAACCCTGTCGTGGATGTGATTCAAAGATGGGACACTGAACCTTAAGAGTAGGGTACCGCATAAGAAGGGACGGAAAAGGGTTTAGGGTTGGATTAGGCGGACCCACTTTGCGGCTACGCCTAATCCAACCCTAAACCCTTTTCCTTATTCAAGGTCACAAAACCCGCAAGAAACTGTACCCTAAGAGGGTATTGGTGAACCCTGTCGTGGATGTGATTCAAAGATGGGACACTGAACCTTAAGAGTAGCGTACCGCATAAAACGGGACGGAAAAGGGTTTAGGGTTGGATTAGGCGGACCCGCTTCGCGGCTCCACCTAATCCAACCCTAAAACCTTTTCCTTATTCAAGGTCACTAAACCCGCAAGAAACTGTACCCTAAGAGGGTATTGGTGAACCCTGTCGTGGATGTGATTCAAAGATGGGACACTGAACCTTAAGAGTAGGGTACCGCATAAGAAGGGACGGAAAAGGGTTTAGGGTTGGATTAGGCGGACCCACTTTGCGGCTACGCCTAATCCAACCCTAAACCCTTTTCCTTATTCAAGGTCACTAAACCCGCAAGAAACTGTACCCTAAGAGGGTATTGGTGAACCCTGTCGTGGATGTGATTCAAAGATGGGACACTGAACCTTAAGAGTAGCGTACCGCATAAAACGGGACGGAAAAGGGTTTAGGGTTGGATTAGGCGGACCCGCTTCGCGGCTCCACCTAATCCAACCCTAAAACCTTTTCCTTATTCAAGGTCACTAAACCCGCAAGAAACTGAACCCTAAGAGGGTATTGGTGAACCCTGTCGTGGATGTGATTCAAAGATGGGACACTGAACCTTAAGAGTAGGGTACCGCATAAGACGGGACGGAAAAGGGTTTAGGGTTGGATTAGGCGGACCCGCTTCGCGGCTCCGCCTAATCCAACCCTAAACTCTTTTCCTTATTCAAGGCCACTAAACCCGCAAGAAACTGAACCCTAAGAGGGTATTGGTGAACACTGTCATGGATGTGATTCAAAGATGGGACACTGAACCTTAAGAGTAGGGTACCGCATAAAACGGGACGGAAAAGGGTTTAGGGTTGGATTAGGCAGACCCGCTTCGCGGCTCCACCTAATCCAACCCTAAAACCTTTTCCTTATTCAAGGTCACTAAACCCGCAAGAAACTGTACCCTAAGAGGGTATTGGTGAACCCTGTCGTGGATGTGATTCAAAGATGGGACACTGAACCTTAAGAGTAGGGTACCGCATAAGAAGGGACGGAAAAGGGTTTAGGGTTGGATTAGGCGGACCCACTTTGCGGCTACGCCTAATCCAACCCTAAACCCTTTTCCTTATTCAAGGTCACTAAACCCGCAAGAAACTGTACCCTAAGAGGGTATTGGTGAACCCTGTCGTGGATGTGATTCAAAGATGGGACACTGAACCTTAAGAGTAGCGTACCGCATAAAACGGGACGGAAAAGGGTTTAGGGTTGGATTAGGCGGACCCGCTTCGCGGCTCCACCTAATCCAACCCTAAAACCTTTTCCTTATTCAAGGTCACTAAACCCGCAAGAAACTGTACCCTAAGAGGGTATTGGTGAACCCTGTCGTGGATGTGATTCAAAGATGGGACACTGAACCTTAAGAGTAGGGTACCGCATAAGACGGGACGGAAAAGGGTTTAGGGTTGGATTAGGCGGACCCACTTTGCGGCTACGCCTAATCCAACCCTAAACCCTTTTCCTTATTCAAGGTCACTAAACCCGCAAGAAACTGTACCCTAAGAGGGTATTGGTGAACCCTGTCGTGGATGTGATTCAAAGATGGGACACTGAACCTTAAGAGTAGCGTACCGCATAAAACGGGACGGAAAAGGGTTTAGGGTTGGATTAGGCGGACCCGCTTCGCGGCTCCACCTAATCCAACCCTAAAACCTTTTCCTTATTCAAGGTCACTAAACCCGCAAGAAACTGAACCCTAAGAGGGTATTGGTGAACCCTGTCGTGGATGTGATTCAAAGATGGGACACTGAACCTTAAGAGTAGGGTACCGCATAAGACGGGACGGAAAAGGGTTTAGGGTTGGATTAGGCGGACCCGCTTCGCGGCTCCGCCTAATCCAACCCTAAACTCTTTTCCTTATTCAAGGCCACTAAACCCGCAAGAAACTGAACCCTAAGAGGGTATTGGTGAACACTGTCATGGATGTGATTCAAAGATGGGACACTGAACCTTAAGAGTAGGGTACCGCATAAAACGGGACGGAAAAGGGTTTAGGGTTGGATTAGGCGGACCCGCTTCGCGGCTCCACCTAATCCAACCCTAAAACCTTTTCCTTATTCAAGGTCACTAAACCCGCAAGAAACTGTACCCTAAGAGGGTATTGGTGAACCCTGTCGTGGATGTGATTCAAAGATGGGACACTGAACCTTAAGAGTAGGGTACCGCATAAGAAGGGACGGAAAAGGGTTTAGGGTTGGATTAGGCGGACCCACTTTGCGGCTCCGCCTAATCCAACCCTAAACCCTTTTCCTTATTCAAGGTCACTAAACCCGCAAGAAACTGAACCCTAAGAGGGTATTGGTGAACCCTGTCGTGGATGTGATTCAAAGATGGGACACTGAACCTTAAGAGTAGGGTACCACATAAGACGGGACGGAAAAGGGTTTACGGTTGGATTAGGCGGACCCGCTTCGCGGATCCGCCTAATCCAACCCTAAACCCTTTTCCTTATTCAAGGTCACTAAACCCGCAAGAAACTGAACCCTAAGAGGGTATTGGTGAACCCTGTCGTGGATGTGATTCAAAGATGGGACACTGAACCTTTGGAGTAGGGTACCACATAAGACGGGACGGAAAAGGGTTTATGGTTGGATTAGGCGGACCCGCTTCGCGGCTCCGCCTAATCCAACCCTAAACCCTTTTCCTTATTCAAGGTCACTAAACCCGCAAGAAACTGTACCCTAAGAGGGTATTGGTGAACCCTGTCGTGGATGTGATTCAAAGATGGGACACTGAACCTTAAGAGTAGGGTACCGCATAAGACGGGACGGAAAAGGGTTTAGGGTTGGATTAGGCGGACCCGCTTCGCGGCTCCGCCTAATCCAACCCTAAACCCTTTTCCTTATTCAAGGTCACTAAACCCGCAAGAAACTGAACCCTAAGAGGGTATTGGTGAACCCTGTCGTGGATGTGATTCAAAGATGGGACACTGAACCTTAAGAGTAGGGTACCGCATAAGACGGGACGGAAAAGGGTTTAGGGTTGGATTAGGCGGACCCGCTTCGCGGTTCCGCCTAATCCAACCCTAAACTCTTTTCCTTATTCAAGGCCACTAAACCCGCAAGAAACTGAACCCTAAGAGGGTATTGGTGAACACTGTCATGGATGTGATTCAAAGATGGGACACTGAACCTTAAGAGTAGGGTACCGCATAAAACGGGACGGAAAAGGGTTTAGGGTTGGATTAGGCGGACCCGCTTCGCGGCTCCACCTAATCCAACCCTAAAACCTTTTCCTTATTCAAGGTCACTAAACCCGCAAGAAACTGTACCCTAAGAGGGTATTGGTGAACCCTGTCGTGGATGTGATTCAAAGATGGGACACTGAACCTTAAGAGTAGGGTACCGCATAAGAAGGGACGGAAAAGGGTTTAGGGTTGGATTAGGCGGACCCACTTTGCGGCTCCGCCTAATCCAACCCTAAACCCTTTTCCTTATTCAAGGTCACTAAACCCGCAAGAAACTGAACCCTAAGAGGGTATTGGTGAACCCTGTCGTGGATGTGATTCAAAGATGGGACACTGAACCTTAAGAGTAGGGTACCACATAAGACGGGACGGAAAAGGGTTTACGGTTGGATTAGGCGGACCCGCTTCGCGGATCCGCCTAATCCAACCCTAAACCCTTTTCCTTATTCAAGGTCACTAAACCCGCAAGAAACTGAACCCTAAGAGGGTATTGGTGAACCCTGTCGTGGATGTGATTCAAAGATGGGACACTGAACCTTTGGAGTAGGGTACCACATAAGACGGGACGGAAAAGGGTTTACGGTTGGATTAGGCGGACCCGCTTCGCGGCTCCGCCTAATCCAACCCTAAACCCTTTTCCTTATTCAAGGTCACTAAACCCGCAAGAAACTGTACCCTAAGAGGGTATTGGTGAACCCTGTCGTGGATGTGATTCAAAGATGGGACACTGAACCTTAAGAGTAGGGTACCGCATAAGAAGGGACGGAAAAGGGTTTAGGGTTGGATTAGGCGGACCCACTTTGCGGCTCCGCCTAATCCAACCCTAAACCCTTTTCCTTATTCAAGGTCACTAAACCCGCAAGAAACTGAACCCTAAGAGGGTATTGGTGAACCCTGTCGTGGATGTGATTCAAAGATGGGACACTGAACCTTAAGAGTAGGGTACCACATAAGACGGGACGGAAAAGGGTTTACGGTTGGATTAGGCGGACCCGCTTCGCGGATCCGCCTAATCCAACCCTAAACCCTTTTCCTTATTCAAGGTCACTAAACCCGCAAGAAACTGAACCCTAAGAGGGTATTGGTGAACCCTGTCGTGGATGTGATTCAAAGATGGGACTCTGAACCTTTGGAGTAGGGTACCACATAAGACGGGACGGAAAAGGGTTTACGGTTGGATTAGGCGGACCCGCTTCGCGGCTCCGCCTAATCCAACCCTAAACCCTTTTCCTTATTCAAGGTCACTAAACCCGCAAGAAACTGTACCCTAAGAGGGTATTGGTGAACCCTGTCGTGGATGTGATTCAAAGATGGGACACTGAACCTTAAGAGTAGGGTACCGCATAAGACGGGACGGAAAAGGGTTTAGGGTTGGATTAGGCGGAACCGCTTCGCGGCTCCGCCTAATCCAACCCTAATCCCTTTTCCTTATTCAAGGTCACTAAACCCGCAAGAAACTGTACCCTAAGAGGGTATTGGTGAACCCTGTCGTGGATGTGATTCAAAGATGGGACACTGAACCTTAAGAGTAGGGTACCGCATAAGACGGGGCGGAAAAGGGTTTAGGGTTGGATAAGGCGGACCCGCTTCGCGGCTCCACCTCATCCAACCCTAAACCCTTTTCCTTATTCAAGGTCACTAAACCCGCAAGAAACAGAACCCTAAGAGGGTATTGGTGAACCCTGTCGTGGATGTGATTCAAAGATGGGACACTGAACCTTAAGAGTAGGGTACCGCATAAGACGGGACGGAAAAGGGTTTAGGGTTGGATTAGGCGGACCCGCTTCGCGGCTCCGCCTAATCCAACCCTAAACCCTTTTCCTTATTCAAGGTCACTAAACCCGCAAGAAACTGAACCCTAAGAGGGTATTGGTGAACCCTGTCGTGGATGTGATTCAAAGATGGGACACTGAACCTTAAGAGTAGGGTACCACATAAGACGGGACGGAAAAGGGTTTACGGTTGGATTAGGTGGACCCGCTTCGCGGATCCGCCTAATCCAACCCTAAACCCTTTTCCTTATTCAAGGTCACTAAACCCGCAAGAAACTGAACCCTAAGAGGGTATTGGTGAACCCTGTCGTGGATGTGATTCAAAGATGGGACACTGAACCTTTGGAGTAGGGTACCACATAAGACGGGACGGAAAAGGGTTTATGGTTGGATTAGGCGGACCCGCTTCGCGGCTCCGCCTAATCCAACCCTAAACCCTTTTCCTTATTCAAGGTCACTAAACCCGCAAGAAACTGTACCCTAAGAGGGTATTGGTGAACCCTGTCGTGGATGTGATTCAAAGATGGGACACTGAACCTTAAGAGTAGGGTACCGCATAAGACGGGACGGAAAAGGGTTTAGGGTTGGATTAGGCGGACCCGCTTCGCGGCTCCGCCTAATCCAACCCTAAACCCTTTTCCTTATTCAAGGTCACTAAACCCGCAAGAAACTGAACCCTAAGAGGGTATTGGTGAACCCTGTCGTGGATGTGATTCAAAGATGGGACACTGAACCTTAAGAGTAGGGTACCGCATAAGACGGGACGAAAAAGGGTTTAGGGTTGGATTAGGCGGACCCGCTTCGCGGCTCCGCCTAATCCAACCCTAAACTCTTTTCCTTATTCAAGGCCACTAAACCAGCAAGAAACTGAACCCTAAGAGGGTATTGGTGAACACTGTCATGGATGTGATTCAAAGATGGGACACTGAACCTTAAGAGTAGGGTACCGCATAAAACGGGACGGAAAAGGGTTTAGGGTTGGATTAGGCGGACCCGCTTCGCGGCTCCACCTAATCCAACCCTAAAACCTTTTCCTTATTCAAGGTCACTAAACCCGCAAGAAACTGTACCCTAAGAGGGTATTGGTGAACCCTGTCGTGGATGTGATTCAAAGATGGGACACTGAACCTTAAGAGTAGGGTACCGCATAAGAAGGGACGGAAAAGGGTTTAGGGTTGGATTAGGCGGACCCACTTTGCGGCTCCGCCTAATCCAACCCTAAACCCTTTTCCTTATTCAAGGTCACTAAACCCGCAAGAAACTGAACCCTAAGAGGGTATTGGTGAACCCTGTCGTGGATGTGATTCAAAGATGGGACACTGAACCTTAAGAGTAGGGTACCACATAAGACGGGACGGAAAAGGGTTTACGGTTGGATTAGGCGGACCCGCTTCGCGGATCCTCCTAATCCAACCCTAAACCCTTTTCCTTATTCAAGGTCACTAAACCCGCAAGAAACTGAACCCTAAGAGGGTATTGGTGAACCCTGTCGTGGATGTGATTCAAAGATGGGACACTGAACCTTTGGAGTAGGGTACCACATAAGACGGGACGGAAAAGGGTTTATGGTTGGATTAGGCGGACCCGCTTCGCGGCTCCGCCTAATCCAACCCTAAACCCTTTTCCTTATTCAAGGTCACTAAACCCGCAAGAAACTGTACCCTAAGAGGGTATTGGTGAACCCTGTCGTGGATGTGATTCAAAGATGGGACACTGAACCTTAAGAGTAGGGTACCGCATAAGACGGGACGGAAAAGGGTTTAGGGTTGGATTAGGCGGAACCGCTTCGCGGCTCCGCCTAATCCAACCCTAATCCCTTTTCCTTATTCAAGGTCACTAAACCCGCAAGAAACTGAACCCTAAGAGGGTATTGGTGAACCCTGTCGTGGATGTGATTCAAAGATGGGACACTGAACCTTAAGAGTAGGGTACCGTATAAGACGGGACGGAAAAGGGTTTAGGGTTGGATTAGGCGGACCCACTTTGCGGCTACGCCTAATCCAACCCTAAACCCTTTTCCTTATTCAAGGTCACTAAACCCGCAAGAAACTGAACCCTAAGAGGGTATTGGTGAACCCTGTCGTGGATGTGATTCAAAGATGGGACACTGAACCTTAAGAGTAGCGTACCGCATAAGACGGAACGGAAAAGGGTTTACGGTTGGATTAGGCGGACCCGCTTCGCGGATCCGCCTAATCCAACCCTAAACCCTTTTCCTTATTCAAGGTCACTAAACCCGCAAGAAACTGAACCCTAAGAGGGTATTGGTGAACCCTGTCGTGGATGTGATTCAAAGATGGGACACTGAACCTTAGGAGTAGGGTACCACATAAGACGGGACGGAAAAGGGTTTACGGTTGGATTAGGCGGACCCGCTTCCCGGATCCGCCTAATCCAACCCTAAACCCTTTTCCTTATTCAAGGTCACTAAACCCGCAAGAAACTGTACCCTAAGAGGGTATTGGTGAACCCTGTCGTGGATGTGATTCAAAGATGGGACACTGAACCTTAAGAGTAGGGTACCGCATAAGACGGGGCGGAAAAGGGTTTAGGGTTGGATTAGGCGGACCCGCTTCGCGGCTCCACCTAATCCAACCCTAAACCCTTTTCCTTATTCAAGGTCACTAAACCCGCAAGAAACAGAACCCTAAGAGGGTATTGGTGAACCCTGTCGTGGATGTGATTCAAAGATGGGACACTGAACCTTAAGAGTAGGGTACCGCATAAGACGGGACGGAAAAGGGTTTAGGGTTGGATTAGGCGGACCCGCTTCGCGGCTCTGCCTAATCCAACCCTAAACCCTTTTCCTTATTCAAGGTCACTAAACCCGCAAGAAACTGAACCCTAAGAGGGTATTGGTGAACCCTGTCGTGGATGTGATTCAAAGATGGGACACTGAACCTTAAGAGTAGGGTACCACATAAGACGGGACGGAAAAGGGTTTACGGTTGGATTAGGCGGACCCGCTTCGCGGATCCGCCTAATCCAACCCTAAACCCTTTTCCTTATTCAAGGTCACTAAACCCGCAAGAAACTGAACCCTAAGAGGGTATTGGTGAACCCTGTCGTGGATGTGATTCAAAGATGGGACACTGAACCTTTGGAGTAGGGTACCACATAAGACGGGACGGAAAAGGGTTTATGGTTGGATTAGGCGGACCCGCTTCGCGGCTCCGCCTAATCCAACCCTAAACCCTTTTCCTTATTCAAGGTCACTAAACCCGCAAGAAACTGAACCCTAAGAGGGTATTGGTGAACCCTGTCGTGGATGTGATTCAAAGATGGGACACTGAACCTTAAGAGTAGGGTACCGCATAAGACGGGACGGAAAAGGGTTTAGGGTTGGATTAGGCGGACCCGCTTCGCGGCTCCGCCTAATCCAACCCTAAACTCTTTTCCTTATTCAAGGCCACTAAACCCGCAAGAAACTGAACCCTAAGAGGGTATTGGTGAACACTGTCATGGATGTGAATCAAAGATGGGACACTGAACCTTAAGAGTAGGGTACCGCATAAAACGGGACGGAAAAGGGTTTAGGGTTGGATTAGGCGGACCCGCTTCGCGGCTCCACCTAATCCAACCCTAAAACCTTTTCCTTATTCAAGGTCACTAAACCCGCAAGAAACTGTACCCTAAGAGGGTATTGGTGAACCCTGTCGTGGATGTGATTCAAAGATGGGACACTGAACCTTAAGAGTAGGGTACCGCATAAGAAGGGACGGAAAAGGGTTTAGGGTTGGATTAGGCGGACCCACTTTGCGGCTCCGCCTAATCCAACCCTAAACCCTTTTCCTTATTCAAGGTCACTAAACCCGCAAGAAACTGAACCCTAAGAGGGTATTGGTGAACCCTGTCGTGGATGTGATTCAAAGATGGGACACTGAACCTTTGGAGTAGGGTACCACATAAGACGGGACGGAAAAGGGTTTATGGTTGGATTAGGCGGACCCGCTTCGCGGCTCCGCCTAATCCAACCCTAAACCCTTTTCCTTATTCAAGGTCACTAAACCCGCAAGAAACTGAACCCTAAGAGGGTATTGGTGAACCCTGTCGTGGATGTGATTCAAAGATGGGACACTGAACCTTAAGAGTAGGGTACCGCATAAGACGGGACGGAAAAGGGTTTAGGGTTGGATTAGGCGGACCCGCTTCGCGGCTCCGCCTAATCCAACCCTAAACTCTTTTCCTTATTCAAGGCCACTAAACCCGCAAGAAACTGAACCCTAAGAGGGTATTGGTGAACACTGTCATGGATGTGAATCAAAGATGGGACACTGAACCTTAAGAGTAGGGTACCGCATAAAACGGGACGGAAAAGGGTTTAGGGTTGGATTAGGCGGACCCGCTTCGCGGCTCCACCTAATCCAACCCTAAAACCTTTTCCTTATTCAAGGTCACTAAACCCGCAAGAAACTGTACCCTAAGAGGGTATTGGTGAACCCTGTCGTGGATGTGATTCAAAGATGGGACACTGAACCTTAAGAGTAGGGTACCGCATAAGAAGGGACGGAAAAGGGTTTAGGGTTGGATTAGGCGGACCCACTTTGCGGCTCCGCCTAATCCAACCCTAAACCCTTTTCCTTATTCAAGGTCACTAAACCCGCAAGAAACTGAACCCTAAGAGGGTATTGGTGAACCCTGTCGTGGATGTGATTCAAAGATGGGACACTGAACCTTAAGAGTAGGGTACCACATAAGACGGGACGGAAAAGGGTTTACGGTTGGATTAGGCGGACCCGCTTCGCGGATCCGCCTAATCCAACCCTAAACCCTTTTCCTTATTCAAGGTCACTAAACCCGCAAGAAACTGAACCCTAAGAGGGTATTGGTGAACCCTGTCGTGGATGTGATTCAAAGATGGGACACTGAACCTTTGGAGTAGGGTACCACATAAGACGGGACGGAAAAGGGTTTATGGTTGGATTAGGCGGACCCGCTTCGCGGCTCCGCCTAATCCAACCCTAAACCCTTTTCCTTATTCAAGGTCACTAAACCCGCAAGAAACTGTACCCTAAGAGGGTATTGGTGAACCCTGTCGTGGATGTGATTCAAAGATGGGACACTGAACCTTAAGAGTAGGGTACCGCATAAGACGGGACGGAAAAGGGTTTAGGGTTGGATTAGGCGGACCCGCTTCCCGGATCCGCCTAATCCAACCCTAAACCCTTTTCCTTATTCAAGGTCACTAAACCCGCAAGAAACTGTACCCTAAGAGGGTATTGGTGAACCCTGTCGTGGATGTGATTCAAAGATGGGACACTGAACCTTAAGAGTAGGGTACCGCATAAGACGGGGCGGAAAAGGGTTTAGGGTTGGATTAGGCGGACCCGCTTCGCGGCTCCACCTAATCCAACCCTAAACCCTTTTCCTTATTCAAGGTCACTAAACCCGCAAGAAACAGAACCCTAAGAGGGTATTGGTGAACCCTGTCGTGGATGTGATTCAAAGATGGGACACTGAACCTTAAGAGTAGGGTACCGCATAAGACGGGACGGAAAAGGGTTTAGGGTTGGATTAGGCGGACCCGCTTCGCGGCTCCGCCTAATCCAACCCTAAACCCTTTTCCTTATTCAAGGTCACTAAACCCGCAAGAAACTGAACCCTAAGAGGGTATTGGTGAACCCTGTCGTGGATGTGATTCAAAGATGGGACACTGAACCTTAAGAGTAGGGTACCACATAAGACGGGACGGAAAAGGGTTTACGGTTGGATTAGGCGGACCCGCTTCGCGGATCCGCCTAATCCAACCCTAAACCCTTTTCCTTATTCAAGGTCACTAAACCCGCAAGAAACTGAACCCTAAGAGGGTATTGGTGAACCCTGTCGTGGATGTGATTCAAAGATGGGACACTGAACCTTTGGAGTAGGGTACCATATAAGACGGGACGGAAAAGGGTTTATGGTTGGATTAGGCGGACCCGCTTCGCGGATCCGCCTAATCCAACCCTAAACCCTTTTCCTTATTCAAGGTCACTAAACCCGCAAGAAACTGAACCCTAAGAGGGTATTGGTGAACCCTGTCGTGGATGTGATTCAAAGATGGGACACTGAACCTTAAGAGTAGGGTACCGCATAAGACGGGACGGAAAAGGGTTTAGGGTTGGATTAGGCGGACCCGCTTCGCGGCTCCGCCTAATCCAACCCTAAACCCTTTTCCTTATTCAAGGTCACTAAACCCGCAAGAAACTGAACCCTAAGAGGGTATTGGTGAACCCTGTCGTGGATGTGATTCAAAGATGGGACACTGAACCTTAAGAGTAGGGTACCACATAAGACGGGACGGAAAAGGGTTTACGGTTGGATTAGGCGGACCCGCTTCGCGGATCCGCCTAATCCAACCCTAAACCCTTTTCCTTATTCAAGGTCACTAAACCCGCAAGAAACTGAACCCTAAGAGGGTATTGGTGAACCCTGTCGTGGATGTGATTCAAAGATGGGACACTGAACCTTTGGAGTAGGGTACCACATAAGACGGGACGGAAAAGGGTTTATGGTTGGATTAGGCGGACCCGCTTCGCGGCTCCGCCTAATCCAACCCTAAACCCTTTTCCTTATTCAAGGTCACTAAACCCGCAAGAAACTGTACCCTAAGAGGGTATTGGTGAACCCTGTCGTGGATGTGATTCAAAGATGGGACACTGAACCTTAAGAGTAGGGTACCGCATAAGACGGGACGGAAAAGGGTTTAGGGTTGGATTAGGCGGAACCGCTTCGCGGCTCCGCCTAATCCAACCCTAATCCCTTTTCCTTATTCAAGGTCACTAAACCCGCAAGAAACTGAACCCTAAGAGGGTATTGGTGAACCCTGTCGTGGATGTGATTCAAAGATGGGACACTGAACCTTAAGAGTAGGGTACCGCATAAGACGGGACGGAAAAGGGTTTAGGGTTGGATTAGGCGGACCCACTTTGCGGCTACGCCTAATCCAACCCTAAACCCTTTTCCTTATTCAAGGTCACTAAACCCGCAAGAAACTGAACCCTAAGAGGGTATTGGTGAACCCTGTCGTGGATGTGATTCAAAGATGGGACACTGAACCTTAAGAGTAGCGTACCGCATAAGACGGAACGGAAAAGGGTTTATGGTTGGATTAGGCGGACCCGCTTCGCGGATCCGCCTAATCCAACCCTAAACCCTTTTCCTTATTCAAGGTCACTAAACCCGCAAGAAACTGAACCCTAAGAGGGTATTGGTGAACCCTGTCGTGGATGTGATTTAAAGATGGGACACTGAACCTTAGGAGTAGGGTACCACATAAGACGGGACGGAAAAGGGTTTACGGTTGGATTAGGCGGACCCGCTTCCCGGATCCGCCTAATCCAACCCTAAACCCTTTTCCTTATTCAAGGTCACTAAACCCGCAAGAAACTGTACCCTAAGAGGGTATTGGTGAACCCTGTCGTGGATGTGATTCAAAGATGGGACACTGAACCTTAAGAGTAGGGTACCGCATAAGACGGGGCGGAAAAGGGTTTAGGGTTGGATTAGGCGGACCCGCTTCGCGGCTCCACCTAATCCAACCCTAAACCCTTTTCCTTATTCAAGGTCACTAAACCCGCAAGAAACAGAACCCTAAGAGGGTATTGGTGAACCCTGTCGTGGATGTAATTCAAAGATGGGACACTGAACCTTAAGAGTAGGGTACCGCATAAGACGGGACGGAAAAGGGTTTAGGGTTGGATTAGGCGGACCCGCTTCGCGGCTCCGCCTAATCCAACCCTAAACCCTTTTCCTTATTCAAGGTCACTAAACCCGCAAGAAACTGAACCCTAAGAGGGTATTGGTGAACCCTGTCGTGGATGTGATTCAAAGATGGGACACTGAACCTTAAGAGTAGGGTACCACATAAGACGGGACGGAAAAGGGTTTACGGTTGGATTAGGCGGACCCGCTTCGCGGATCCGCCTAATCCAACCCTAAACCCTTTTCCTTATTCAAGGTCACTAAACCCGCAAGAAACTGAACCCTAAGAGGGTATTGGTGAACCCTGTCGTGGATGTGATTCAAAGATGGGACACTGAACCTTTGGAGTAGGGTACCATATAAGACGGGACGGAAAAGGGTTTATGGTTGGATTAGGCGGACCCGCTTCGCGGATCAGCCTAATCCAACCCTAAACCCTTTTCCTTATTCAAGGTCACTAAACCCGCAAGAAACTGAACCCTAAGAGGGTATTGGTGAACCCTGTCGTGGATGTGATTCAAAGATGGGACACTGAACCTTAGGAGTAGGGTACCACATAAGACGGGACGGAAAAGGGTTTACGGTTGGATTAGGCGGACCCGCTTCCCGGATCCGCCTAATCCAACCCTAAACCCTTTTCCTTATTCAAGGTCACTAAACCCGCAAGAAACTGTACCCTAAGAGGGTATTGGTGAACCCTGTCGTGGATGTGATTCAAAGATGGGACACTGAACCTTAAGAGTAGGGTACCGCATAAGACGGGGCGGAAAAGGGTTTAGGGTTGGATTAGGCGGACCCGCTTCGCGGCTCCACCTAATCCAACCCTAAACCCTTTTCCTTATTCAAGGTCACTAAACCCGCAAGAAACAGAACCCTAAGAGGGTATTGGTGAACCCTGTCGTGGATGTGATTCAAAGATGGGACACTGAACCTTAAGAGTAGGGTACCGCATAAGACGGGACGGAAAAGGGTTTAGGGTTGGATTAGGCGGACCCGCTTCGCGGCTCCGCCTAATCCAACCCTAAACCCTTTTCCTTATTCAAGGTCACTAAACCCGCAAGAAACTGAACCCTAAGAGAGTATTGGTGAACCCTGTCGTGGATGTGATTCAAAGATGGGACACTGAACCTTAAGAGTAGGGTACCACATAAGACGGGACGGAAAAGGGTTTACGGTTGGATTAGGCGGACCCGCTTCGCGGATCCGCCTAATCCAACCCTAAACCCTTTTCCTTATTCAAGGTCACTAAACCCGCATGAAACTGAACCCTAAGAGGGTATTGGTGAACCCTGTCGTGGATGTGATTCAAAGATGGGACACTGAACCTTTGGAGTAGGGTACCATATAAGACGGGACGGAAAAGGGTTTATGGTTGGATTAGGCGGACCCGCTTCGCGGCTCCGCCTAATCCAACCCTAAACCCTTTTCCTTATTCAAGGTCACTAAACCCGCAAGAAACTGTACCCTAAGAGGGTATTGGTGAACCCTGTCGTGGATGTGATTCAAAGATGGGACACTGAACCTTAAGAGTAGGGTACCGCATAAGACGGGACGGAAAAGGGTTTAGGGTTGGATTAGGCAGAACCGCTTCGCGGCTCCGCCTAATCCAACCCTAATCCCTTTTCCTTATTCAAGGTCACTAAACCCGCAAGAAACTGAACCCTAAGAGGGTATTGGTGAACCCTGTCGTGGATGTGATTCAAAGATGGGACACTGAACCTTAAGAGTAGGGTACCGCATAAGACGGGACGGAAAAGGGTTTAGGGTTGGATTAGGCGGACCCACTTTGCGGCTACGCCTAATCCAACCCTAAACCCTTTTCCTTATTCAAGGTCACTAAACCCGCAAGAAACTGAACCCTAAGAGGGTATTGGTGAACCCTGTCGTGGATGTGATTCAAAGATGGGACACTGAACCTTAGGAGTAGGGTACCACATAAGACGGGACGGAAAAGGGTTTACGGTTGGATTAGGCGGACCCGCTTCCCGGATCCGCCTAATCCAACCCTAAACCCTTTTCCTTATTCAAGGTCACTAAACCCGCAAGAAACTGAACCCTAAGAGGGTATTGGTGAACCCTGTCGTGGATGTGATTCAAAGATGGGACACTGAACCTTAGGAGTAGGGTACCACATAAGACGGGACGGAAAAGGGTTTACGGTTGGATTAGGCGGACCCGCTTCCCGGGTCCGCCTAATCCAACCCTAAACCCTTTTCCTTATTCAAGGTCACTAAACCCGCAAGAAACTGTACCCTAAGAGGGTATTGGTGAACCCTGTCGTGGATGTGATTCAAAGATGGGACACTGAACCTTAAGAGTAGGGTACCGCATAAGACGGGGCGGAAAAGGGTTTAGGGTTGGATTAGGCGGACCCGCTTCGCGGCTCCGCCTAATCCAACCCTAAACCCTTTTCCTTATTCAAGGTCACTAAACCCGCAAGAAACAGAACCCTAAGAGGGTATTGGTGAACCCTGTCGTGGATGTGATTCAAAGATGGGACACTGAACCTTAAGAGTAGGGTACCGCATAAGACGGGACGGAAAAGGGTTTAGGGTTGGATTAGGCGGACCCGCTTCGCGGCTCCGCCTAATCCAACCCTAAACCCTTTTCCTTATTCAAGGTCACTAAACCCGCAAGAAACTGAACCCTAAGAGGGTATTGGTGAACCCTGTCGTGGATGTGATTCAAAGATGGGACACTGAACCTTAAGAGTAGGGTACCACATAAGACGGGACGGAAAAGGGTTTACGGTTGGATTAGGCGGACCCGCTTCGCGGATCCGCCTAATCCAACCCTAAACCCTTTTCCTTATTCAAGGTCACTAAACCCGCAAGAAACTGAACCCTAAGAGGGTATTGGTGAACCCTGTCGTGGATGTGATTCAAAGATGGGACACTGAACCTTTGGAGTAGGGTACCACATAAGACGGGACGGAAAAGGGTTTATGGTTGGATTAGGCGGACCTGCTTCGCGGCTCCGCCTAATCCAACCCTAAACCCTTTTCCTTATTCAAGGTCACTAAACCCGCAAGAAACTGTACCCTAAGAGGGTATTGGTGAACCCTGTCGTGGATGTGATTCAAAGATGGGACACTGAACCTTAAGAGTAGCGTACCGCATAAGACGGAACGGAAAAGGGTTTATGGTTGGATTAGGCGGACCCGCTTCGCGGATCCGCCTAATCCAACCCTAAACCTTTTTCCTTATTCAAGGTCACTAAACCCGCAAGAAACTGAACCCTAAGAGGGTATTGGTGAACCCTGTCGTGGATGTGATTCAAAGATGGGACACTGAACCTTAGGAGTAGGGTACCACATAAGACGGGACGGAAAAGGGTTTACGGTTGGATTAGGCGGACCCGCTTCCCGGATCCGCCTAATCCAACCCTAAACCCTTTTCCTTATTCAAGGTCACTAAACCCGCAAGAAACTGAACCCTAAGAGGGTATTGGTGAACCCTGTCGTGGATGTGATTCAAAGATGGGACACTGAACCTTTGGAGTAGGGTACCACATAAGACGGGACGGAAAAGGGTTTATGGTTGGATTAGGCGGACCTGCTTCGCGGCTCCGCCTAATCCAACCCTAAACCCTTTTCCTTATTCAAGGTCACTAAACCCGCAAGAAACTGTACCCTAAGAGGGTATTGGTGAACCCTGTCGTGGATGTGATTCAAAGATGGGACACTGAACCTTAAGAGTAGGGTACCGCATAAGACGGGACGGAAAAGGGTTTAGGGTTGGATTAGGCGGAACCGCTTCGCGGCTCCGCCTAATCCAACCCTAATCCCTTTTCCTTATTCAAGGTCACTAAACCCGCAAGAAACTGAACCCTAAGAGGGTATTGGTGAACCCTGTCGTGGATGTGATTCAAAGATGGGACACTGAACCTTAAGAGTAGGGTACCGCATAAGACGGGACGGAAAAGGGTTTAGGGTTGGATTAGGCGGACCCACTTTGCGGCTACGCCTAATCCAACCCTAAACCCTTTTCCTTATTCAAGGTCACTAAACCCGCAAGAAACTGAACCCTAAGAGGGTATTGGTGAACCCTGTCGTGGATGTGATTCAAAGATGGGACACTGAACCTTAAGAGTAGCGTACCGCATAAGACGGAACGGAAAAGGGTTTATGGTTGGATTAGGCGGACCCGCTTCGCGGATCCGCCTAATCCAACCCTAAACCCTTTTCCTTATTCAAGGTCACTAAACCCGCAAGAAACTGAACCCTAAGAGGGTATTGGTGAACCCTGTCGTGGATGTGATTCAAAGATGGGACACTGAACCTTAAGAGTAGGGTACCGCATAAGACGGGACGGAAAAGGGTTTAGGGTTGGATTAGGCGGACCCACTTTGCGGCTACGCCTAATCCAACCCTAAACCCTTTTCCTTATTCAAGGTCACTAAACCCGCAAGAAACTGAACCCTAAGAGGGTATTGGTGAACCCTGTCGTGGATGTGATTCAAAGATGGGACACTGAACCTTAAGAGTAGCGTACCGCATAAGACGGAACGGAAAAGGGTTTATGGTTGGATTAGGCGGACCCGCTTCGCGGATCCGCCTAATCCAACCCTAAACCCTTTTCCTTATTCAAGGTCACTAAACCCGCAAGAAACTGAACCCTAAGAGGGTATTGGTGAACCCTGTCGTGGATGTGATTCAAAGATGGGACACTGAACCTTAGGAGTAGGGTACCACATAAGACGGGACGGAAAAGGGTTTACGGTTGGATTAGGCGGACCCGCTTCCCGGATCTGCCTAATCCAACCCTAAACCCTTTTCCTTATTCAAGGTCACTAAACCCGCAAGAAACTGTACCCTAAGAGGGTATTGGTGAACCCTGTCGTGGATGTGATTCAAAGATGGGACACTGAACCTTAAGAGTAGGGTACCGCATAAGACGGGGCGGAAAAGGGTTTAGGGTTGGATTAGGCGGACCCGCTTCGCGGCTCCACCTAATCCAACCCTAAACCCTTTTCCTTATTCAAGGTCACTAAACCCGCAAGAAACAGAACCCTAAGAGGGTATTGGTGAACCCTGTCGTGGATGTGATTCAAAGATGGGACACTGAACCTTAAGAGTAGGGTACCGCATAAGACGGGACGGAAAAGGGTTTAGGGTTGGATTAGGCGGACCCGCTTCGCGGCTCCGCCTAATCCAACCCTAAACCCTTTTCCTTATTCAAGGTCACTAAACCCGCAAGAAACTGAACCCTAAGAGGGTATTGGTGAACCCTGTCGTGGATGTGATTCAAAGATGGGACACTGAACCTTAAGAGTAGGGTACCACATAAGACGGGACGGAAAAGGGTTTACGGTTGGATTAGGCGGACCCGCTTCGCGGATCCGCCTAATCCAACCCTAAACCCTTTTCCTTATTCAAGGTCACTAAACCCGCAAGAAACTGAACCCTAAGAGGGTATTGGTGAACCCTGTCGTGGATGTGATTCAAAGATGGGACACTGAACCTTTGGAGTAGGGTACCACATAAGACGGGACGGAAAAGGGTTTACGGTTGGATTAGGCGGACCCGCTTCGCGGCTCCGCCTAATCCAACCCTAAACCCTTTTCCTTATTCAAGGTCACTAAACCCGCAAGAAACTGTACCCTAAGAGGGTATTGGTGAACCCTGTCGTGGATGTGATTCAAAGATGGGACACTGAACCTTAAGAGTAGGGTACCGCATAAGACGGGACGGAAAAGGGTTTAGGGTTGGATTAGGCGGAACCGCTTCGCGGCTCCGCCTAATCCAACCCTAATCCCTTTTCCTTATTCAAGGTCACTAAACCCGCAAGAAACTGAACCCTAAGAGGGTATTGGTGAACCCTGTCGTGGATGTGATTCAAAGATGGGACACTGAACCTTTGGAGTAGGGTACCACATAAGACGGGACGGAAAAGGGTTTATGGTTGGATTAGGCGGACCTGCTTCGCGGCTCCGCCTAATCCAACCCTAAACCCTTTTCCTTATTCAAGGTCACTAAACCCGCAAGAAACTGTACCCTAAGAGGGTATTGGTGAACCCTGTCGTGGATGTGATTCAAAGATGGGACACTGAACCTTAAGAGTAGGGTACCGCATAAGACGGGACGGAAAAGGGTTTAGGGTTGGATTAGGCGGAACCGCTTCGCGGCTCCGCCTAATCCAACCCTAATCCCTTTTCCTTATTCAAGGTCACTAAACCCGCAAGAAACTGAACCCTAAGAGGGTATTGGTGAACCCTGTCGTGGATGTGATTCAAAGATGGGACACTGAACCTTAAGAGTAGGGTACCGCATAAGACGGGACGGAAAAGGGTTTAGGGTTGGATTAGGCGGACCCACTTTGCGGCTACGCCTAATCCAACCCTAAACCCTTTTCCTTATTCAAGGTCACTAAACCCGCAAGAAACTGAACCCTAAGAGGGTATTGGTGAACCCTGTCGTGGATGTGATTCAAAGATGGGACACTGAACCTTAAGAGTAGCGTACCGCATAAGACGGAACGGAAAAGGGTTTATGGTTGGATTAGGCGGACCCGCTTCGCGGATCCGCCTAATCCAACCCTAAACCCTTTTCCTTATTCAAGGTCACTAAACCCGCAAGAAACTGAACCCTAAGAGGGTATTGGTGAACCCTGTCGTGGATGTGATTCAAAGATGGGACACTGAACCTTAGGAGTAGGGTACCACATAAGACGGGACGGAAAAGGGTTTACGGTTGGATTAGGCGGACCCGCTTCCCGGATCCGCCTAATCCAACCCTAAACCCTTTTCCTTATTCAAGGTCACTAAACCCGCAAGAAACTGTACCCTAAGAGGGTATTGGTGAACCCTGTCGTGGATGTGATTCAAAGATGGGACACTGAACCTTAAGAGTAGGGTACCGCATAAGACGGGGCGGAAAAGGGTTTAGGGTTGGATTAGGCGGACCCGCTTCGCGGCTCCACCTAATCCAACCCTAAACCCTTTTCCTTATTCAAGGTCACTAAACCCGCAAGAAACAGAACCCTAAGAGGGTATTGGTGAACCCTGTCGTGGATGTGATTCAAAGATGGGACACTGAACCTTAAGAGTAGGGTACCGCATAAGACGGGACGGAAAAGGGTTTAGGGTTGGATTAGGCGGACCCGCTTCGCGGCTCCGCCTAATCCAACCCTAAACCCTTTTCCTTATTCAAGGTCACTAAACCCGCAAGAAACTGAACCCTAAGAGGGTATTGGTGAACCCTGTCGTGGATGTGATTCAAAGATGGGACACTGAACCTTAAGAGTAGGGTACCACATAAGACGGGACGGAAAAGGGTTTACGGTTGGATTAGGCGGACCCGCTTCGCGGATCCGCCTAATCCAACCCTAAACCCTTTTCCTTATTCAAGGTCACTAAACCCGCAAGAAACTGAACCCTAAGAGGGTATTGGTGAACCCTGTCGTGGATGTGATTCAAAGATGGGACACTGAACCTTTGGAGTAGGGTACCACATAAGACGGGACGGAAAAGGGTTTATGGTTGGATTAGGCGGACCCGCTTCGCGGCTCCGCCTAATCCAACCCTAAACCCTTTTCCTTATTCAAGGTCACTAAACCCGCAAGAAACTGTACCCTAAGAGGGTATTGGTGAACCCTGTCGTGGATGTGATTCAAAGATGGGACACTGAACCTTAAGAGTAGGGTACCACATAAGACGGGACGGAAAAGGGTTTAGGGTTGGATTAGGCGGAACCGCTTCGCGGCTCCGCCTAATCCAACCCTAATCCCTTTTCCTTATTCAAGGTCACTAAACCCGCAAGAAACTGAACCCTAAGAGGGTATTGGTGAACCCTGTCGTGGATGTGATTCAAAGATGGGACACTGAACCTTTGGAGTAGGGTACCACATAAGACGGGACGGAAAAGGGTTTATGGTTGGATTAGGCGGACCTGCTTCGCGGCTCCGCCTAATCCAACCCTAAACCCTTTTCCTTATTCAAGGTCACTAAACCCGCAAGAAACTGTACCCTAAGAGGGTATTGGTGAACCCTGTCGTGGATGTGATTCAAAGATGGGACACTGAACCTTAAGAGTAGGGTACCGCATAAGACGGGACGGAAAAGGGTTTAGGGTTGGATTAGGCGGACCCGCTTCGCGGCTCCGCCTAATCCAACCCTAAACCCTTTTCCTTATTCAAGGTCACTAAACCCGCAAGAAACTGAACCCTAAGAGGGTATTGGTGAACCCTGTCGTGGATGTGATTCAAAGATGGGACACTGAACCTTAAGAGTAGGGTACCACATAAGACGGGACGGAAAAGGGTTTACGGTTGGATTAGGCGGACCCGCTTCGCGGATCCGCCTAATCCAACCCTAAACCCTTTTCCTTATTCAAGGTCACTAAACCCGCAAGAAACTGAACCCTAAGAGGGTATTGGTGAACCCTGTCGTGGATGTGATTCAAAGATGGGACACTGAACCTTTGGAGTAGGGTACCACATAAGACGGGACGGAAAAGGGTTTATGGTTGGATTAGGCGGACCCGCTTCGCGGCTCCGCCTAATCCAACCCTAAACCCTTTTCCTTATTCAAGGTCACTAAACCCGCAAGAAACTGTACCCTAAGAGGGTATTGGTGAACCCTGTCGTGGATGTGATTCAAAGATGGGACACTGAACCTTAAGAGTAGGGTACCACATAAGACGGGACGGAAAAGGGTTTAGGGTTGGATTAGGCGGAACCGCTTCGCGGCTCCGCCTAATCCAACCCTAATCCCTTTTCCTTATTCAAGGTCACTAAACCCGCAAGAAACTGAACCCTAAGAGGGTATTGGTGAACCCTGTCGTGGATGTGATTCAAAGATGGGACACTGAACCTTTGGAGTAGGGTACCACATAAGACGGGACGGAAAAGGGTTTATGGTTGGATTAGGCGGACCTGCTTCGCGGCTCCGCCTAATCCAACCCTAAACCCTTTTCCTTATTCAAGGTCACTAAACCCGCAAGAAACTGTACCCTAAGAGGGTATTGGTGAACCCTGTCGTGGATGTGATTCAAAGATGGGACACTGAACCTTAAGAGTAGGGTACCGCATAAGACGGGACGGAAAAGGGTTTAGGGTTGGATTAGGCGGAACCGCTTCGCGGCTCCGCCTAATCCAACCCTAATCCCTTTTCCTTATTCAAGGTCACTAAACCCGCAAGAAACTGAACCCTAAGAGGGTATTGGTGAACCCTGTCGTGGATGTGATTCAAAGATGGGACACTGAACCTTAAGAGTAGGGTACCGCATAAGACGGGACGGAAAAGGGTTTAGGGTTGGATTAGGCGGACCCACTTTGCGGCTACGCCTAATCCAACCCTAAACCCTTTTCCTTATTCAAGGTCACTAAACCCGCAAGAAACTGAACCCTAAGAGGGTATTGGTGAACCCTGTAGTGGATGTGATTCAAAGATGGGACACTGAACCTTAAGAGTAGCGTACCGCATAAGACGGAACGGAAAAGGGTTTATGGTTGGATTAGGCGGACCCGCTTCGCGGATCCGCCTAATCCAACCCTAAACCCTTTTCCTTATTCAAGGTCACTAAACCCGCAAGAAACTGAACCCTAAGAGGGTATTGGTGAACCCTGTCGTGGATGTGATTCAAAGATGGGACACTGAACCTTAAGAGTAGGGTACCGCATAAGACGGGACGGAAAAGGGTTTAGGGTTGGATTAGGCGGACCCACTTTGCGGCTACGCCTAATCCAACCCTAAACCCTTTTCCTTATTCAAGGTCACTAAACCCGCAAGAAACTGAACCCTAAGAGGGTATTGGTGAACCCTGTCGTGGATGTGATTCAAAGATGGGACACTGAACCTTAAGAGTAGCGTACCGCATAAGACGGAACGGAAAAGGGTTTATGGTTGGATTAGGCGGACCCGCTTCGCGGATCCGCCTAATCCAACCCTAAACCCTTTTCCTTATTCAAGGTCACTAAACCCGCAAGAAACTGAACCCTAAGAGGGTATTGGTGAACCCTGTCGTGGATGTGATTCAAAGATGGGACACTGAACCTTAGGAGTAGGGTACCACATAAGACGGGACGGAAAAGGGTTTACGGTTGGATTAGGCGGACCCGCTTCGCGGATCCGCCTAATCCAACCCTAAACCCTTTTCCTTATTCAAGGTCACTAAACCCGCAAGAAACTGAACCCTAAGAGGGTATTGGTGAACCCTGTCGTGGATGTGATTCAAAGATGGGACACTGAACCTTAGGAGTAGGGTACCACATAAGACGGGACGGAAAAGGGTTTACGGTTGGATTAGGCGGACCCGCTTCCCGGATCCGCCTAATCCAACCCTAAACCCTTTTCCTTATTCAAGGTCACTAAACCCGCAAGAAACTGTACCCTAAGAGGGTATTGGTGAACCCTGTCGTGGATGTGATTCAAAGATGGGACACTGAACCTTAAGAGTAGGGTACCGCATAAGACGGGGCGGAAAAGGGTTTAGGGTTGGATTAGGCGGACCCGCTTCGCGGCTCCACCTAATCCAACCCTAAACCCTTTTCCTTATTCAAGGTCACTAAACCCGCAAGAAACAGAACCCTAAGAGGGTATTGGTGAACCCTGTCGTGGATGTGATTCAAAGATGGGACACTGAACCTTAAGAGTAGGGTACCGCATAAGACGGGACGGAAAAGGGTTTAGGGTTGGATTAGGCGGACCCGCTTCGCGGCTCCGCCTAATCCAACCCTAAACCCTTTTCCTTATTCAAGGTCACTAAACCCGCAAGAAACTGAACCCTAAGAGGGTATTGGTGAACCCTGTCGTGGATGTGATTCAAAGATGGGACACTGAACCTTAAGAGTAGGGTACCACATAAGACGGGACGGAAAAGGGTTTACGGTTGGATTAGGCGGACCCGCTTCGCGGATCCGCCTAATCCAACCCTAAACCCTTTTCCTTATTCAAGGTCACTAAACCCGCAAGAAACTGAACCCTAAGAGGGTATTGGTGAACCCTGTCGTGGATGTGATTCAAAGATGGGACACTGAACCTTTGGAGTAGGGTACCACATAAGACGGGACGGAAAAGGGTTTATGGTTGGATTAGGCGGACCCGCTTCGCGGCTCCGCCTAATCCAACCCTAAACCCTTTTCCTTATTCAAGGTCACTAAACCCGCAAGAAACTGTACCCTAAGAGGGTATTGGTGAACCCTGTCGTGGATGTGATTCAAAGATGGGACACTGAACCTTAAGAGTAGGGTACCGCATAAGACGGGACGGAAAAGGGTTTAGGGTTGGATTAGGCGGAACTGCTTCGCGGCTCCGCCTAATCCAACCCTAATCCCTTTTCCTTATTCAAGGTCACTAAACCCGCAAGAAACTGAACCCTAAGAGGGTATTGGTGAACCCTGTCGTGGATGTGATTCAAAGATGGGACACTGAACCTTAAGAGTAGGGTACCGCATAAGACGGGACGGAAAAGGGTTTAGGGTTGGATTAGGCGGACCCACTTTGCGGCTACGCCTAATCCAACCCTAAACCCTTTTCCTTATTCAAGGTCACTAAACCCGCAAGAAACTGAACCCTAAGAGGGTATTGGTGAACCCTGTCGTGGATGTGATTCAAAGATGGGACACTGAACCTTAAGAGTAGCGTACCGCATAAGACGGAACGGAAAAGGGTTTATGGTTGGATTAGGCGGACCCGCTTCGCGGATCCGCCTAATCCAACCCTAAACCCTTTTCCTTATTCAAGGTCACTAAACCCGCAAGAAACTGAACCCTAAGAGGGTATTGGTGAACCCTGTCGTGGATGTGATTCAAAGATGGGACACTGAACCTTAGGAGTAGGGTACCACATAAGACGGGACGGAAAAGGGTTTACGGTTGGATTAGGCGGACCCGCTTCCCGGATCCGCCTAATCCAACCCTAAACCCTTTTCCTTATTCAAGGTCACTAAACCCGCAAGAAACTGTACCCTAAGAGGGTATTGGTGAACCCTGTCGTGGATGTGATTCAAAGATGGGACACTGAACCTTAAGAGTAGGGTACCGCATAAGACGGGGCGGAAAAGGGTTTAGGGTTGGATTAGGCGGACCCGCTTCGCGGCTCCACCTAATCCAACCCTAAACCCTTTTCCTTATTCAAGGTCACTAAACCCGCAAGAAACAGAACCCTAAGAGGGTATTGGTGAACCCTGTCGTGGATGTGATTCAAAGATGGGACACTGAACCTTAAGAGTAGGGTACCGCATAAGACGGGACGGAAAAGGGTTTAGGGTTGGATTAGGCGGACCCACTTTGCGGCTACGCCTAATCCAACCCTAAACCCTTTTCCTTATTCAAGGTCACTAAACCCGCAAGAAACTGAACCCTAAGAGGGTATTGGTGAACCCTGTCGTGGATGTGATTCAAAGATGGGACACTGAACCTTAAGAGTAGCGTACCGCATAAGACGGAACGGAAAAGGGTTTATGGTTGGATTAGGCGGACCCGCTTCGCGGATCCGCCTAATCCAACCCTAAACCCTTTTCCTTATTCAAGGTCACTAAACCCGCAAGAAACTGAACCCTAAGAGGGTATTGGTGAACCCTGTCGTGGATGTGATTCAAAGATGGGACACTGAACCTTAGGAGTAGGGTACCACATAAGACGGGACGGAAAAGGGTTTACGGTTGGATTAGGCGGACCCGCTTCCCGGATCCGCCTAATCCAACCCTAAACCCTTTTCCTTATTCAAGGTCACTAAACCCGCAAGAAACTGTACCCTAAGAGGGTATTGGTGAACCCTGTCGTGGATGTGATTCAAAGATGGGACACTGAACCTTAAGAGTAGGGTACCGCATAAGACGGGGCGGAAAAGGGTTTAGGGTTGGATTAGGCGGACCCGCTTCGCGGCTCCACCTAATCCAACCCTAAACCCTTTTCCTTATTCAAGGTCACTAAACCCGCAAGAAACAGAACCCTAAGAGGGTATTGGTGAACCCTGTCGTGGATGTGATTCAAAGATGGGACACTGAACCTTAAGAGTAGGGTACCGCATAAGACGGGACGGAAAAGGGTTTAGGGTTGGATTAGGCGGACCCGCTTCGCGGCTCCGCCTAATCCAACCCTAAACCCTTTTTCTTATTCAAGGTCACTAAACCCGCAAGAAACTGAACCCTAAGAGGGTATTGGTGAACCCTGTCGTGGATGTGATTCAAAGATGGGACACTGAACCTTAAGAGTAGGGTACCACATAAGACGGGACGGAAAAGGGTTTATGGTTGGATTAGGCGGACCTGCTTCGCGGCTCCGCCTAATCCAACCCTAAACCCTTTTCCTTATTCAAGGTCACTAAACCCGCAAGAAACTGTACCCTAAGAGGGTATTGGTGAACCCTGTCGTGGATGTGATTCAAAGATGGGACACTGAACCTTAAGAGTAGGGTACCGCATAAGACGGGACGGAAAAGGGTTTAGGGTTGGATTAGGCGGACCCACTTTGCGGCTACGCCTAATCCAACCCTAAACCCTTTTCCTTATTCAAGGTCACTAAACCCGCAAGAAACTGAACCCTAAGAGGGTATTGGTGAACCCTGTCGTGGATGTGATTCAAAGATGGGACACTGAACCTTAAGAGTAGGGTACCGCATAAGACGGAACGGAAAAGGGTTTATGGTTGGATTAGGCGGACCTGCTTCGCGGCTCCGCCTAATCCAACCCTAAACCCTTTTCCTTATTCAAGGTCACTAAACCCGCAAGAAACTGTACCCTAAGAGGGTATTGGTGAACCCTGTCGTGGATGTGATTCAAAGATGGGACACTGAACCTTAATAGTGGGGTACCGCATAAGACGGGACGGAAAAGGGTTTAGGGTTGGATTAGGCGGAACCGCTTCGCGGCTCCGCCTAATCCAACCCTAATCCCTTTTCCTTATTCAAGGTCACTAAACCCGCAAGAAACTGAACCCTAAGAGGGTATTGGTGAACCCTGTCGTGGATGTGATTCAAAGATGGGACACTGAACCTTAAGAGTAGGGTACCGCATAAGACGGGACGGAAAAGGGTTTAGGGTTGGATTAGGCGGACCCACTTTGCGGCTACGCCTAATCCAACCCTAAACCCTTTTCCTTATTCAAGGTCACTAAACCCGCAAGAAACTGAACCCTAAGAGGGTATTGGTGAACCCTGTCGTGGATGTGATTCAAAGATGGGACACTGAACCTTAAGAGTAGCGTACCGCATAAGACGGAACGGAAAAGGGTTTATGGTTGGATTAGGCGGTCCCGCTTCGCGGATCCGCCTAATCCAACCCTAAACCCTTTTCCTTATTCAAGGTCACTAAACCCGCAAGAAACAGAACCCTAAGAGGGTATTGGTGAACCCTGTCGTGGATGTGATTCAAAGATGGGACACTGAACCTTAAGAGTAGGGTACCGCATAAGACGGGACGGAAAAGGGTTTAGGGTTGGATTAGGCGGACCCGCTTCGCGGCTCCGCCTAATCCAACCCTAAACCCTTTTTCTTATTCAAGGTCACTAAACCCGCAAGAAACTGAACCCTAAGAGGGTATTGGTGAACCCTGTCGTGGATGTGATTCAAAGATGGGACACTGAACCTTAAGAGTAGGGTACCACATAAGACGGGACGGAAAAGGGTTTATGGTTGGATTAGGCGGACCTGCTTCGCGGCTCCGCCTAATCCAACCCTAAACCCTTTTCCTTATTCAAGGTCACTAAACCCGCAAGAAACTGTACCCTAAGAGGGTATTGGTGAACCCTGTCGTGGATGTGATTCAAAGATGGGACACTGAACCTTAAGAGTAGGGTACCGCATAAGACGGGACGGAAAAGGGTTTAGGGTTGGATTAGGCGGACCCACTTTGCGGCTACGCCTAATCCAACCCTAAACCCTTTTCCTTATTCAAGGTCACTAAACCCGCAAGAAACTGAACCCTAAGAGGGTATTGGTGAACCCTGTCGTGGATGTGATTCAAAGATGGGACACTGAACCTTAAGAGTAGGGTACCGCATAAGACGGAACGGAAAAGGGTTTATGGTTGGATTAGGCGGACCTGCTTCGCGGCTCCGCCTAATCCAACCCTAAACCCTTTTCCTTATTCAAGGTCACTAAACCCGCAAGAAACTGTACCCTAAGAGGGTATTGGTGAACCCTGTCGTGGATGTGATTCAAAGATGGGACACTGAACCTTAATAGTGGGGTACCGCATAAGACGGGACGGAAAAGGGTTTAGGGTTGGATTAGGCGGAACCGCTTCGCGGCTCCGCCTAATCCAACCCTAATCCCTTTTCCTTATTCAAGGTCACTAAACCCGCAAGAAACTGAACCCTAAGAGGGTATTGGTGAACCCTGTCGTGGATGTGATTCAAAGATGGGACACTGAACCTTAAGAGTAGGGTACCGCATAAGACGGGACGGAAAAGGGTTTAGGGTTGGATTAGGCGGACCCACTTTGCGGCTACGCCTAATCCAACCCTAAACCCTTTTCCTTATTCAAGGTCACTAAACCCGCAAGAAACTGAACCCTAAGAGGGTATTGGTGAACCCTGTCGTGGATGTGATTCAAAGATGGGACACTGAACCTTAAGAGTAGCGTACCGCATAAGACGGAACGGAAAAGGGTTTATGGTTGGATTAGGCGGTCCCGCTTCGCGGATCCGCCTAATCCAACCCTAAACCCTTTTCCTTATTCAAGGTCACTAAACCCGCAAGAAACTGAACCCTAAGAGGGTATTGGTGAACCCTGTCGTGGATGTGATTCAAAGATGGGACACTGAACCTTAGGAGTAGGGTACCACATAAGACGGGACGGAAAAGGGTTTACGGTTGGATTAGGCGGACCCGCTTCCCGGATCCGCCTAATCCAACCCTAAACCCTTTTCCTTATTCAAGGTCACTAAACCCGCAAGAAACTGTACCCTAAGAGGGTATTGGTGAACCCTGTCGTGGATGTGATTCAAAGATGGGACACTGAACCTTAAGAGTAGGGTACCGCATAAGACGGGGCGGAAAAGGGTTTAGGGTTGGATTAGGCGGACCCGCTTCGCGGCTCCACCTAATCCAACCCTAAACCCTTTTCCTTATTCAAGGTCACTAAACCCGCAAGAAACAGAACCCTAAGAGGGTATTGGTGAACCCTGTCGTGGATGTGATTCAAAGATGGGACACTGAACCTTAAGAGTAGGGTACCGCATAAGACGGGACGGAAAAGGGTTTAGGGTTGGATTAGGCGGACCCGCTTCGCGGCTCCGCCTAATCCAACCCTAAACCCTTTTCCTTATTCAAGGTCACTAAACCCGCAAGAAACTGAACCCTAAGAGGGTATTGATGAACCCTGTCGTGGATGTGATTCAAAGATGGGACACTGAACCTTAAGAGTAGGGTACCACATAAGACGGGACGGAAAAGGGTTTACGGTTGGATTAGGCGGACCCGCTTCGCGGATCCGCCTAATCCAACCCTAAACCCTTTTCCTTATTCAAGGTCACTAAACCCGCAAGAAACTGAACCCTAAGAGGGTATTGGTGAACCCTGTCGTGGATGTGATTCAAAGATGGGACACTGAACCTTTGGAGTAGGGTACCACATAAGACGGGACGGAAAAGGGTTTACGGTTGGATTAGGCGGACCCGCTTCGCGGATCCGCCTAATCCAACCCTAAACCCTTTTCCTTATTCAAGGTCACTAAACCCGCAAGAAACTGAACCCTAAGAGGGTATTGGTGAACCCTGTCGTGGATGTGATTCAAAGATGGGACACTGAACCTTAAGAGTAGGGTACCGCATAAGACGGGACGGAAAAGGGTTTAGGGTTGGATTAGGCGGACCCACTTTGCGGCTACGCCTAATCCAACCCTAAACCCTTTTCCTTATTCAAGGTCACTAAACCCGCAAGAAACTGAACCCTAAGAGGGTATTGGTGAACCCTGTCGTGGATGTGATTCAAAGATGGGACACTGAACCTTAAGAGTAGCGTACCGCATAAGACGGAACGGAAAAGGGTTTATGGTTGGATTAGGCGGTCCCGCTTCGCGGATCCGCCTAATCCAACCCTAAACCCTTTTCCTTATTCAAGGTCACTAAACCCGCAAGAAACTGAACCCTAAGAGGGTATTGGTGAACCCTGTCGTGGATGTGATTCAAAGATGGGACACTGAACCTTAGGAGTAGGGTACCACATAAGACGGGACGGAAAAGGGTTTACGGTTGGATTAGGCGGACCCGCTTCCCGGATCCGCCTAATCCAACCCTAAACCCTTTTCCTTATTCAAGGTCACTAAACCCGCAAGAAACTGTACCCTAAGAGGGTATTGGTGAACCCTGTCGTGGATGTGATTCAAAGATGGGACACTGAACCTTAAGAGTAGGGTACCGCATAAGACGGGGCGGAAAAGGGTTTAGGGTTGGATTAGGCGGACCCGCTTCGCGGCTCCACCTAATCCAACCCTAAACCCTTTTCCTTATTCAAGGTCACTAAACCCGCAAGAAACAGAACCCTAAGAGGGTATTGGTGAACCCTGTCGTGGATGTGATTCAAAGATGGGACACTGAACCTTAAGAGTAGGGTACCGCATAAGACGGGACGGAAAAGGGTTTAGGGTTGGATTAGGCGGACCCGCTTCGCGGCTCCGCCTAATCCAACCCTAAACCCTTTTCCTTATTCAAGGTCACTAAACCCGCAAGAAACTGAACCCTAAGAGGGTATTGATGAACCCTGTCGTGGATGTGATTCAAAGATGGGACACTGAACCTTAAGAGTAGGGTACCACATAAGACGGGACGGAAAAGGGTTTACGGTTGGATTAGGCGGACCCGCTTCGCGGATCCGCCTAATCCAACCCTAAACCCTTTTCCTTATTCAAGGTCACTAAACCCGCAAGAAACTGAACCCTAAGAGGGTATTGGTGAACCCTGTCGTGGATGTGATTCAAAGATGGGACACTGAACCTTTGGAGTAGGGTACCACATAAGACGGGACGGAAAAGGGTTTACGGTTGGATTAGGCGGACCCGCTTCGCGGATCCGCCTAATCCAACCCTAAACCCTTTTCCTTATTCAAGGTCACTAAACCCGCAAGAAACTGAACCCTAAGAGGGTATTGGTGAACCCTGTCGTGGATGTGATTCAAAGATGGGACACTGAACCTTTGGAGTAGGGTACCACATAAGACGGGACGGAAAAGGGTTTATGGTTGGATTAGGCGGACCTGCTTCGCGGCTCCGCCTAATCCAACCCTAAACCCTTTTCCTTATTCAAGGTCACTAAACCCGCAAGAAACTGTACCCTAAGAGGGTATTGGTGAACCCTGTCGTGGATGTGATTCAAAGATGGGACACTGAACCTTAAGAGTAGGGTACCGCATAAGACGGGACGGAAAAGGGTTTAGGGTTGGATTAGGCGGACCCACTTTGGGGCTACGCCTAATCCAACCCTAAACCCTTTTCCTTATTCAAGGTCACTAAACCCGCAAGAAACTGAACCCTAAGAGGGTATTGGTGAACCCTGTCGTGGATGTGATTCAAAGATGGGACACTGAACCTTAAGAGTAGCGTACCGCATAAGACGGAACGGAAAAGGGTTTACGGTTGGATTAGGCGGACCCGCTTCGCGGATCCGCCTAATCCAACCCTAAACCCTTTTCCTTATTCAAGGTCACTAAACCCGCAAGAAACTGAACCCTAAGAGGGTATTGGTGAACCCTGTCGTGGATGTGATTCAAAGATGGGACACTGAACCTTAAGAGTAGGGTACCGCATAAGACGGGACGGAAAAGGGTTTAGGGTTGGATTAGGCGGACCCGCTTCGCGGCTCCGCCTAATCCAACCCTAAACCCTTTTTCTTATTCAAGGTCACTAAACCCGCAAGAAACTGAACCCTAAGAGGGTATTGGTGAACCCTGTCGTGGATGTGATTCAAAGATGGGACACTGAACCTTAAGAGTAGGGTACCACATAAGACGGGACGGAAAAGGGTTTACGGTTGGATTAGGCGGACCCGCTTCGCGGATCCGCCTAATCCAACCCTAAACCCTTTTCCTTATTCAAGGTCACTAAACCCGCAAGAAACTGAACCCTAAGAGGGTATTGGTGAACCCTGTCGTGGATGTGATTCAAAGATGGGACACTGAACCTTTGGAGTAGGGTACCACATAAGACGGGACGGAAAAGGGTTTATGGTTGGATTAGGCGGACCTGCTTCGCGGCTCCGCCTAATCCAACCCTAAACCCTTTTCCTTATTCAAGGTCACTAAACCCGCAAGAAACTGTACCCTAAGAGGGTATTGGTGAACCCTGTCGTGGATGTGATTCAAAGATGGGACACTGAACCTTAAGAGTAGGGTACCGCATAAGACGGGACGGAAAAGGGTTTAGGGTTGGATTAGGCGGAACCGCTTCGCGGCTCCGCCTAATCCAACCCTAATCCCTTTTCCTTATTCAAGGTCACTAAACCCGCAAGAAACTGAACCCTAAGAGGGTATTGGTGAACCCTGTCGTGGATGTGATTCAAAGATGGGACACTGAACCTTAAGAGTAGGGTACCGCATAAGACGGGACGGAAAAGGGTTTAGGGTTGGATTAGGCGGACCCACTTTGCGGCTACGCCTAATCCAACCCTAAACCCTTTTCCTTATTCAAGGTCACTAAACCCGCAAGAAACTGAACCCTAAGAGGGTATTGGTGAACCCTGTCGTGGATGTGATTCAAAGATGGGACACTGAACCTTAAGAGTAGCGTACCGCATAAGACGGAACGGAAAAGGGTTTATGGTTGGATTAGGCGGACCCGCTTCGCGGATCCGCCTAATCCAACCCTAAACCCTTTTCCTTATTCAAGGTCACTAAACCCGCAAGAAACTGAACCCTAAGAGGGTATTGGTGAACCCTGTCGTGGATGTGATTCAAAGATGGGACACTGAACCTTAGGAGTAGGGTACCACATAAGACGGGACGGAAAAGGGTTTACGGTTGGATTAGGCGGACCCGCTTCCCGGATCCGCCTAATCCAACCCTAAACCCTTTTCCTTATTCAAGGTCACTAAACCCGCAAGAAACTGTACCCTAAGAGGGTATTGGTGAACCCTGTCGTGGATGTGATTCAAAGATGGGACACTGAACCTTAAGAGTAGGGTACCGCATAAGACGGGGCGGAAAAGGGTTTAGGGTTGGATTAGGCGGACCCGCTTCGCGGCTCCACCTAATCCAACCCTAAACCCTTTTCCTTATTCAAGGTCACTAAACCCGCAAGAAACAGAACCCTAAGAGGGTATTGGTGAACCCTGTCGTGGATGTGATTCAAAGATGGGACACTGAACCTTAAGAGTAGGGTACCGCATAAGACGGGACGGAAAAGGGTTTAGGGTTGGATTAGGCGGACCCGCTTCGCGGCTCCGCCTAATCCAACCCTAAACCCTTTTCCTTATTCAAGGTCACTAAACCCGCAAGAAACTGAACCCTAAGAGGGTATTGATGAACCCTGTCGTGGATGTGATTCAAAGATGGGACACTGAACCTTAAGAGTAGGGTACCACATAAGACGGGACGGAAAAGGGTTTACGGTTGGATTAGGCGGACCCGCTTCGCGGATCCGCCTAATCCAACCCTAAACCCTTTTCCTTATTCAAGGTCACTAAACCCGCAAGAAACTGAACCCTAAGAGGGTATTGGTGAACCCTGTCGTGGATGTGATTCAAAGATGGGACACTGAACCTTTGGAGTAGGGTACCACATAAGACGGGACGGAAAAGGGTTTACGGTTGGATTAGGCGGACCCGCTTCGCGGCTCCGCCTAATCCAACCCTAAACCCTTTTCCTTATTCAAGGTCACTAAACCCGCAAGAAACTGTACCCTAAGAGGGTATTGGTGAACCCTGTCGTGGATGTGATTCAAAGATGGGACACTGAACCTTAAGAGTAGGGTACTGCATAAGACGGGACGGAAAAGGGTTTAGGGTTGGATTAGGCGGAACCGCTTCGCGGCTCCGCCTAATCCAACCCTAATCCCTTTTCCTTATTCAAGGTCACTAAACCCGCAAGAAACTGAACCCTAAGAGGGTATTGGTGAACCCTGTCGTGGATGTGATTCAAAGATGGGACACTGAACCTTAAGAGTAGGGTACCGCATAAGACGGGACGGAAAAGGGTTTAGGGTTGGATTAGGCGGACCCACTTTGCGGCTACGCCTAATCCAACCCTAAACCCTTTTCCTTATTCAAGGTCACTAAACCCGCAAGAAACTGAACCCTAAGAGGGTATTGGTGAACCCTGTCGTGGATGTGATTCAAAGATGGGACACTGAACCTTAAGAGTAGCGTACCGCATAAGACGGAACGGAAAAGGGTTTATGGTTGGATTAGGCGGACCCGCTTCGCGGATCCGCCTAATCCAACCCTAAACCCTTTTCCTTATTCAAGGTCACTAAACCCGCAAGAAACTGAACCCTAAGAGGGTATTGGTGAACCCTGTCGTGGATGTGATTCAAAGATGGGACACTGAACCTTAGGAGTAGGGTACCACATAAGACGGGACGGAAAAGGGTTTACGGTTGGATTAGACGGACCCGCTTCCCGGATCCGCCTAATCCAACCCTAAACCCTTTTCCTTATTCAAGGTCACTAAACCCGCAAGAAACTGAACCCTAAGAGGGTATTGGTGAACCCTGTCGTGGATGTGATTCAAAGATGGGACACTGAACCTTAGGAGTAGGGTACCACATAAGACGGGACGGAAAAGGGTTTACGGTTGGATTAGGCGGACCCGCTTCGCGGATCCGCCTAATCCAACCCTAAACCCTTTTCCTTATTCAAGGTCACTAAACCCGCAAGAAACTGAACCCTAAGAGGGTATTGGTGAACCCTGTCGTGGATGTGATTCAAAGATGGGACACTGAACCTTTGGAGTAGGGTACCACATAAGACGGGACGGAAAAGGGTTTACGGTTGGATTAGGCGGACCCGCTTCGCGGCTCCGCCTAATCCAACCCTAAACCCTTTTCCTTATTCAAGGTCACTAAACCCGCAAGAAACTGTACCCTAAGAGGGTATTGGTGAACCCTGTCGTGGATGTGATTCAAAGATGGGACACTGAACCTTAAGAGTAGGGTACTGCATAAGACGGGACGGAAAAGGGTTTAGGGTTGGATTAGGCGGAACCGCTTCGCGGCTCCGCCTAATCCAACCCTAATCCCTTTTCCTTATTCAAGGTCACTAAACCCGCAAGAAACTGAACCCTAAGAGGGTATTGGTGAACCCTGTCGTGGATGTGATTCAAAGATGGGACACTGAACCTTAAGAGTAGGGTACCGCATAAGACGGGACGGAAAAGGGTTTAGGGTTGGATTAGGCGGACCCACTTTGCGGCTACGCCTAATCCAACCCTAAACCCTTTTCCTTATTCAAGGTCACTAAACCCGCAAGAAACTGAACCCTAAGAGGGTATTGGTGAACCCTGTCGTGGATGTGATTCAAAGATGGGACACTGAACCTTAAGAGTAGCGTACCGCATAAGACGGAACGGAAAAGGGTTTATGGTTGGATTAGGCGGACCCGCTTCGCGGATCCGCCTAATCCAACCCTAAACCCTTTTCCTTATTCAAGGTCACTAAACCCGCAAGAAACTGAACCCTAAGAGGGTATTGGTGAACCCTGTCGTGGATGTGATTCAAAGATGGGACACTGAACCTTAGGAGTAGGGTACCACATAAGACGGGACGGAAAAGGGTTTACGGTTGGATTAGACGGACCCGCTTCCCGGATCCGCCTAATCCAACCCTAAACCCTTTTCCTTATTCAAGGTCACTAAACCCGCAAGAAACTGTACCCTAAGAGGGTATTGGTGAACCCTGTCGTGGATGTGATTCAAAGATGGGACACTGAACCTTAAGAGTAGGGTACCGCATAAGACGGGGCGGAAAAGGGTTTAGGGTTGGATTAGGCGGACCCGCTTCGCGGCTCCACCTAATCCAACCCTAAACCCTTTTCCTTATTCAAGGTCACTAAACCCGCAAGAAACAGAACCCTAAGAGGGTATTGGTGAACCCTGTCGTGGATGTGATTCAAAGATGGGACACTGAACCTTAAGAGTAGGGTACCGCATAAGACGGGACGGAAAAGGGTTTAGGGTTGGATTAGGCGGACCCGCTTCGCGGCTCCGCCTAATCCAACCCTAAACTCTTTTCCTTATTCAAGGCCACTAAACCCGCAAGAAACTGAACCCTAAGAGGATATTGGTGAACACTGTCATGGATGTGATTCAAAGATGGGACACTGAACCTTAAGAGTAGGGTACCGCATAAAACGGGACGGAAAAGGGTTTAGGGTTGGATTAGGCGGACCCGCTTCGCGGCTCCACCTAATCCAACCCTAAAACCTTTTCCTTATTCAAGGTCACTAAACCCGCAAGAAACTGTACCCTAAGAGGGTATTGGTGAACCCTGTCGTGGATGTGATTCAAAGATGGGACACTGAACCTTAAGAGTAGGGTACCGCATAAGACGGGACGGAAAAGGGTTTAGGGTTGGATTAGGCGGACCCACTTTGCGGCTACGCCTAATCCAACCCTAAACCCTTTTCCTTATTCAAGGTCACTAAACCCGCAAGAAACTGTACCCTAAGAGGGTATTGGTGAACCCTGTCGTGGATGTGATTCAAAGATGGGACACTGAACCTTAAGAGTAGGGTACCGCATAAGACGGGTCGGAAAAGGGTTTAGGGTTGGATTAGGCGGACCCGCTTCGCGGCTCCGCCTAATCCAACCCTAAACCCTTTTCCTTATTCAAGGTCACTAAACCCGCAAGAAACTGAACCCTAAGAGGGTATTGGTGAACCCTGTCGTGGATGTGATTCAAAGATGGGACACTGAACCTTAAGAGTAGGGTACCGCATAAGACGGGACGGAAAAGGGTTTAGGGTTGGATTAGGCGGACCCGCTTCGCGGCTCCGCCTAATCCAACCCTAAACTCTTTTCCTTATTCAAGGCCACTAAACCCGCAAGAAACTGAACCCTAAGAGGGTATTGGTGAACACTGTCATGGATGGATTCAAAGATGGGACACTGAACCTTAAGAGTAGGGTACCGCATAAAACGGGACGGAAAAGGGTTTAGGGTTGGATTAGGCGGACCCGCTTCGCGGCTCCACCTAATCCAACCCTAAAACCTTTTCCTTATTCAAGGTCACTAAACCCGCAAGAAACTGTACCCTAAGAGGGTATTGGTGAACCCTGTCGTGGATGTGATTCAAAGATGGGACACTGAACCTTAAGAGTAGGGTACCGCATAAGACGGGACGGAAAAGGGTTTAGGGTTGGATTAGGCGGACCCGCTTCGCGGCTCCGCCTAATCCAACCCTAAACCCTTTTCCTTATTCAAGGTCACTAAACCCGCAAGAAACTGAACCGTAAGAGGGTATTGGTGAACCCTGTCGTGGATGTGATTCAAAGATGGGACACTGAACCTTAAGAGTAGGGTACCGCATAAGACGGGACGGAAAAGGGTTTAGGGTTGGATTAGGCGGACCCGCTTCGCGGCTCCGCCTAATCCAACCATAAACCCTTTTCCTTATTCAAGGTCACTAAACCCGCAAGAAACTGAACCCTAAGAGGGTATTGGTGAACCCTGTCGTGGATGTGATTCAAAGATGGGACACTGAACCTTAAGAGTAGGGTACCGCATAAGACGGGACGGAAAAGAGTTTAGGGTTGGATTAGGCGGACCCGCTTCGCGGTTCCGCCTAATCCAACCCTAAACCCTTTTCCTTATTCAAGGTCACTAAACCCGCAAGAAACTGTACCCTCAGAGGGTATTGGTGAACCCTGTCGTGGATGTGATTCAATGATGGGACACTGAACCTTAAGAGTAGGGTACCGCATAAGACGGGACGGAAAAGGGTTTAAGGTTGGATTAGGCAGACCTGCTTTGCGGCTCCGCCTAATCCAACCCTAAACCCTTTTCCTTATTCAAGGTCACTAAACCCGCAAGAAACTGTACCCTAAGAGGGTATTTGGTGAACCCTGTCGTGGATGTGATTCAAAGATGGGACACTGAAACTTAAGAGTAGGGTACCGCATAAGACGGGATGGAAAAGGGTTTTGAGTTGGATTAGGCGGACCCGCTTCGCGGCTCCGCCTAATCCAACCCTAAACCCTTTTCCTTATTCAAGGTCACTAAACCCGCAAGAAACTGAACCCTAAGAGGGTATTGGTGAACCCTGTCGTGGATGTGATTCAAAGATGTGACACTGAACCTTAAGAGTAGGGTACCGCAAAAGACGGGACGGAAAAGGGTTTAGGGTTGGATTAGGCGGACCCGCTTCGCGGCTCCGTCTAATCCAACCCTAAACCCTTTTCCTTATTCAAGGTCACTAAACCCGCAAGAAACTGAACCCTAAGAGGGTATTGGTGAACCCTGTCGTGGATGTGATTCAAAGATGGGACACTGAACCTTAAGAGTAGGGTACCGCATAAGACGGGACGGAAAAGGGTTTATGGTTGGATTAGGCGGACCCGCTTCGCGGATCCGCCTAATCCAACCCTAAACCATTTTCCTTATTCAAGGTCACTAAACCCGCAAGAAACTGAACCCTAAGAGGGTATTGGTGAACCCTATCGTGGATGTGATTCAAAAATGGGACACTGAACCTTAAGAGTAGGGTACCGCATAAGACGGGACGGAAAAGGGTTTATGGTTGGATTAGGTGGACCCGCTTCGCTGTTCCGCCTAATCCAACCCTAAACCCTTTTCCTTATTCAAGGTCACTAAACCCGCAAGAAACTGAACCCTAAGAGGGTATTGGTGAACACTGTCGTGGATGTGATTCAAAGATGGGACACTGAACCTTAAGAGTAGGGTACCGCATAAAACGGGACGGAAAAGGGTTTAGGGTTGGATTAGGCGGACCCGCTTCGCAGCTCCACCTAATCCAACCCTAAAACCTTTTCCTTATTCAAGGTCACTAAACCCGCAAGAAACTGTACCCTAAGAGGGTATTGGTGAACCCTGTCGTGGATGTGATTCAAAGATGGGACACTGAACCTTAAGAGTAGGGTACAGCATAAGACGGGATGGAAAAGGGTTTAGGGTTGGATTAGGCGGACCCGCTTTGTGGCTCCGCCTAATCCAACCCTAAACCCTTTTCCTTATTCAAGGTCACTAAACCCGCAAGAAACTGTACCCTAAGAGGTTATTGGTGAACCCTGTCGTGGATGTGATTCAAAGATGGGACACTGAACCTTAAGAGTAGGGTACCGCATAAGACGGGACGGAAAAGGGTTTAGAGTTGGATTAGGGGGACCCGCTTCGCGGCTCCGCCTAATCCAACCCTAAACCCTTTTCCTTATTCAAGGTCACTAAACCCGCAAGAAACTGTACCCTAAGAGGGTATTGGTGAACCCTGTCGTGGATGTGATTCAAAGATGGGACACTGAACCTTAAGAGTAGGGTACCGCATAAGACGGGACGGAAAAGGGTTTAGGGTTGGATTAGGCGGACCCGCTTCGCGGCTCCGCCTAATCCAACCCTAAACCCTTTTCCTTATTCAAGGTCACTAAACCCGCAAGAAACTGAACCCTAAGAGGGTATTGGTGAACCCTGTCGTGGATGTGATTCAAAGATGGGACACTGAACCTTAAGAGTAGGGTACCGCATAAGACGGGACGGAAAAGGGTTTAGGGTTGGATTAGGCGGACCCGCTTCGCGGCTCCGCCTAATCCAACCCTAAACCCTTTTCCTTATTCAAGGTCACTAAACCCGCAAGAAACTGAACCCTAAGAGGGTATTGGTGAACCCTGTCGTGGATGTGATTCAAAGATGGGACACTGAACCTTAAGAGTAGGGTACCGCATAAGACGGGACGGAAAAGGGTTTAGGGTTGGATTAGGCGGACCCGCTTCGCGGCTCCGCCTAATCCAACCCTAAACCCTTTTCCTTATTCAAGGTCACTAAACCCGCAAGAAACTGAACCCTAAGAGGGTATTGGTGAACCCTGTCGTGGATGTGATTCAAAGATGGGACACTGAACCTTAAGAGTAGGGTACCGCATAAGACGGGACGGAAAAGGGTTTAGGGTTGGATTAGGCGGACCCGCTTCGCGGCTCCGCCTAATCCAACCCTAAACCCTTTTCCTTATTCAAGGTCACTAAACCCGCAAGAAACTGAACCCTAAGAGGGTATTGGTGAACCCTGTCGTGGATGTGATTCAAAGATGGGACACTGAACCTTAAGAGTAGGGTACCGCATAAGACGGGACGGAAAAGAGTTTATGGTTGGATTAGGCGGACCCGCTTCGCTGTTCCGCCTAATCCAACCCTAAACCCTTTTCCTTATTCAAGGTCACTAAACCCGCAAGAAACTGAACCCTAAGAGGGTATTGGTGAACACTGTCGTGGATGTGATTCAAAGATGGGACACTGAACCTTAAGAGTAGGGTACCGCATAAAACGGGACGGAAAAGGGTTTAGGGTTGGATTAGGCGGACCCGCTTCGCAGCTCCACCTAATCCAACCCTAAAACCTTTTCCTTATTCAAGGTCACTAAACCCGCAAGAAACTGTACCCTAAGAGGGTATTGGTGAACCCTGTCGTGGATGTGATTCAAAGATGGGACACTGAACCTTAAGAGTAGGGTACAGCATAAGACGGGATGGAAAAGGGTTTAGGTTTGGATTAGGCGGACCCGCTTTGTGGCTCCGCCTAATCCAACCCTAAACCCTTTTCCTTATTCAAGGTCACTAAACCCGCAAGAAACTGTACCCTAAGAGGGTATTGGTGAACCCTGTCGTGGATGTGATTCAAAGATGGGACACTGAACCTTAAGAGTAGGGTACCGCATAAGACGGGACGGAAAAGGGTTTAGAGTTGGATTAGGCGGACCCGCTTCGCGGCTCCGCCTAATCCAACCCTAAACCCTTTTCCTTATTCAAGGTCACTAAACCCGCAAGAAACTGAACCCTAAGAGGGTATTGGTGAACCCTGTCGTGGATGTGATTCAAAGATGGGACACTGAACCTTAAGAGTAGGGTACCACATATGACGGGACGGAAAAGGGTTTATGGTTGGATTAGGCGGACCCGCTTCGCGGATCCGCCTAATCCAACCCTAAACCCTTTTCCTTATTCAAGGTCACTAAACCCGCAAGAAACAGAACCCTAAGAGGGTATTGGTGAACCCTGTCGTAGATGTGATTAAAAAATGGGACACTGAACCTTAAGAGTAGGGTACCGCATAAGACGGGACGGAAAAGGGTTTAAGGTTGGATTAGGCGGACCCGCTTTGCGGCTCCGCCTAATCCAACCCTAAACCCTTTTCCTTATTCAAGGTCACTAAACCCGCAAGAAACTGTACCCTAAGAGGGTATTGGTGAACCCTGTCGTGGATGTGATTCAAAGATGGGACACTGAACCTTAAGAGTAGGGTACCGCATAAGACGGGACGGAAAAGGGTTTAGGGTTGGATTAGGCGGACCCGCTTTGCGGCTCCGCCTAATCCAACCCTAAACCCTTTTCCTTATTCAAGGTCACTAAACCCGCAAGAAACTGAACCCTAAGAGGGTATTGGTGAACCCTGTCGTGGATGTGATTCAAAGATGGGACACTGAACCTTAAGAATAGGGTACCGCATAAGACGGGACGGAAAAGGGTTTAGGGTTGGATTAGGCGGACCCGCTTCGCGGCTCCGCCTAATCCAACCATAAACCCTTTTCCTTATTCAAGGTCACTAAACCCGCAAGAAACTGAACCCTAAGAGGGTATTGGTGAACCCTGTCGTGGATGTGATTCAAAGATGGGACACTGAACCTTAAGAGTAGGGTACCGCATAAGACGGGACGGAAAAGAGTTTAGGGTTGGATTAGGCGGACCCGCTTCGCGGTTCCGCCTAATCCAACCCTAAACCCTTTTCCTTATTCAAGGTCACTAAACCCGCAAGAAACTGAACTCTAAGAGGGTATTGGTGAACACTGTCATGGATGTGATTCAAAGATGGGACACTGAACCTTAAGAGTAGGGTACCGCATAAAACGGGACGGAAAAGGGTTTAGGGTTGGATTAGGCGGACCCGCTTCGCGGCTCCACCTAATCCAACCCTAAAACCTTTTCCTTATTCAAGGTCACTAAACCCGCAAGAAACTGTACCCTAAGAGGGTATTGGTGAACCCTGTCGTGGATGTGATTCAAAGATGGGACACTGAACCTTAAGAGTAGGGTACCGCATAAGACGGGACGGAAAAGGGTTTAGGGTTGGATTAGGCGGACCCGCTTTGCGGCTACGCCTAATCCAACCCTAAACCCTTTTCCTTATTCAAGGTCACTAAACCCGCAAGAAACTGTACCCTCAGAGGGTATTGGTGAACCCTGTCGTGGATGTGATTCAAAGATGGGACACTGAACCTTAAGATTAGGGTACCGCATAAGACGGGACGGAAAAGGGTTTAAGGTTGGATTAGGCAGACCTGCTTTGCGGCTCCGCCTAATCCAACCCTAAACCCTTTTCCTTATTCAAGGTCACTAAACCCGCAAGAAACTGTACCCTAAGAGGGTATTGGTGAACCCTGTCGTGGATGTGATTCAAAGATGGGACACTGAACCTTAAGAGTAGGGTACCGCATAAGACGGGACGGAAAAGGGTTTAGGGTTGGATTAGGCGGACCCGCTTCGCGGCTCCGCCTAATCCAACCCTAAACCCTTTTCCTTATTCAAGGTCACTAAACCCGCAAGAAACTGAACCCTAAGAGGGTATTGGTGAACCCTGTCGTGGATGTGATTCAAAGATGGGACACTGAACCTTAAGAGTAGGGTACCGCATAAGACGGGACGGAAAAGGGTTTAGGGTTGGATTAGGCGGACCCGCTTCGCGGCTCCGCCTAATCCAACCCTAAACCCTTTTCCTTATTCAAGGTCACTAAACCCGCAAGAAACTGAACCCTAAGAGGGTATTGGTGAACCCTGTCGTGGATGTGATTCAAAGATGGGACACTGAACCTTAAGAGTAGGGTACCGCATAAGACGGGACGGAAAAGGGTTTAGGGTTGGATTAGGCGGACCCGCTTCGCGGCTCCGCCTAATCCAACCCTAAACCCTTTTCCTTATTCAAGGTCACTAAACCCACAAGAAACTGAACCCTAAGAGGGTATTGGTGAACCCTGTCGTGGATGTGATTCAAAGATGGGACACTGAATCTTAAGAGTAGGGTACCGCATAAGACGGGACGGAAAAGAGTTTAGGGTTGGATTAGGCAGACCCGCTTCGCGGTTCCGCCTAATCCAACCCTAAACCCTTTTCCTTATTCAAGGTCACTAAACCCGCAAGAAACTGAACCCTAAGAGGGTATTGGTGAACACTGTCATGGATGTGATTCAAAGATGGGACACTGAACCTTAAGAGTAGGGTACCGCATAAAACGGGACGGAAAAGGGTTTAGGGTTGGATTAGGCGGACCCGCTTCGCAGCTCCACCTAATCCAACCCTAAAACCTTTTCCTTATTCAAGGTCACTAAACCCGCAAGAAACTGTACCCTAAGAGGGTATTGGTGAACCCTGTCGTGGATGTGATTCAAAGATGGGACACTGAACCTTAAGAGTAGGGTACAGCATAAGACGGGATGGAAAAGGGTTTAGGGTTGGATTAGGCGGACCCGCTTTGCGGCTACGCCTAATCCAACCCTAAACCCTTTTCCTTATTCAAGGTCATTAAACCCGCAAGAAACTGTACCCTCAGAGGGTATTGGTGAACCCTGTCGTGGATGTGATTCAAAGATGGGACACTGAACCTTAAGAGTAGGGTACCGCATAAGACGGGACGGAAAAGGGTTTAAGGTTGGATTAGGCAGACCTGCTTTGCGGCTCCGCCTAATCCAACCCTAAACCCTTTTCCTTATTCAAGGTCACTAAACCCGCAAGAAACTGTACCCTAAGAGGGTATTGGTGAACCCTGTCGTGGATGTGATTCAAAGATGGGACACTGAACCTTAAGAGTAGGGTACCGCATAAGACGGGACGGAAAAGGGTTTTGAGTTGGATTAGGCGGACCCGCTTCGCGGCTCCGCCTAATCCAACCCTAAACCCTTTTCCTTATTCAAGGTCACTAAACCCGCAAGAAACTGAACCCTAAGAGGGTATTGGTGAACCCTATCGTGGATGTGATTCAAAGATGGGACACTGAACCTTAAGAGTAGGGTACCGCATAAGACGGGACGGAAAAGGGTTTAGGGTTGGATTAGGCGGACCCGCTTCGCGGCTCCGCCTAATCCAACCCTAAACCCTTTTCCTTATTCAAGGTCACTAAACCCGCAAGAAACTGAACCCTAAGAGGGTATTGATGAACCCTGTCGTGGATGTGATTCAAAGATGGGACACTGAACCTTAAGAGTAGGGTACCGCATAAGACGGGACGGAAAAGGGTTTTGAGTTGGATTAGGCGGACCCGCTTCGCGGCTCCGCCTAATCCAACCCTAAACCCTTTTCCTTATTCAAGGTCACTAAACCCGCAAGAAACTGAACCCTAAGAGGGTATTGGTGAACCCTATCGTGGATGTGATTCAAAGATGGGACACTGAACCTTAAGAGTAGGGTACCGCATAAGACGGGACGGAAAAGGGTTTAGGGTTGGATTAGGCGGACCCGCTTCGCGGCTCCGCCTAATCCAACCCTAAACCCTTTTCCTTATTCAAGGTCACTAAACCCGCAAGAAACTGAACCCTAAGAGGGTATTGATGAACCCTGTCGTGGATGTGATTCAAAGATGGGACACTGAACCTTAAGAGTAGGGTACCGCATAAGACGGGACGGAAAAGGGTTTAGGGTTGGATTAGGCAGACCCGCTTCGCGGCTCCGCCTAATCCAACCCTAAACCCTTTTCCTTATTCAAGGTCACTAAACCCGCAAGAAACTGAACCCTAAGAGGGTATTGGTGAACACTGTCGTGGATGTGATTCAAAGATGGGACACTGAACCTTAAGAGTAGGGTACCGCATAAGACGGGACGGAAAAGGGTTTAGGGTTGGATTAGGCGGACCCGCTTCGCGGCTCCACCTAATCCAACCCTAAACCCTTTTCCTTATTCAAGGTCACTAAACCCGCAAGAAACTGTACCCTAAGAGGGTATTGGTGAACCCTGTCGTGGATGTGATTCAAAGATGGGACACTGAACCTTAAGAGTAGGGTACCGCATAAGACAGGACGGAAAAGGGTTTAGGGTTGGATTAGGTGGACCCGCTTTGCGGCTCCGCCTAATCCAACCCTAAACCCTTTTCCTTATTCAAGGTCACTAAACCCGCAAGAAACTGTACCCTAAGAGGGTATTGGTGAACCCTGTCGTGGATGTGATTCAAAGATGGGACACTGAACCTTAAGAGTAGGGTACCGCATAAGACGGGACGGAAAAGGGTTTAAGGTTGGATTAGGCAGACCCGCTTTGCGGCTCCGCCTAATCCAACCCTAAACCCTTTTCCTTATTCAAGGTCACTAAACCCGCAAGAAACTGAACCCTAAGAGGGTATTGGTGAACCCTGTCGTGGATGTGATTCAAAGATGGGACACTGAACCTTAAGAGTAGGGTACCGCATAAGACGGGACGGAAAAGGGTTTAGGGTTGGATTAGGCGGACCCGCTTCGCGGCTCCGCCTAATCCAACCCTAAACCCTTTTCCTTATTCAAGGTCACTAAACCCGCAAGAAACTGAACCCTAAGAGGGTATTGGTGAACCCTGTCGTGGATGTGATTCAAAGATGGGACACAGAACCTTAAGAGTAGGGTACCGCATAAGACGGGACGGAAAAGGGTTTAGGTTTGGATTAGGCGGACCCACTTCGCGGCTCCGCCTAATCCAACCCTAAACCCTTTTCCTTATTCAAGGTCACTAAACCCGCAAGAAACTGAACTCTAAGAGGGTATTGGTGAACCCTGTCGTGGATGTGATTGAAAGATGGGACACTGAACCTTAAGAGCAGGGTACCGCATAAGACGGGATGGAAAAGGGTTTAGGGTTGGATTAGGCGGACCCGCTTCGCGGCTCCGCCTAATCCAACCCTAAACCCTTTTCCTTATTTAAGGTCACTAAACCCGCAAGAAACTGAACCCTAAGAGGGTATTGGTGAACCCTGTCGTGGATGTGATTCAAAGATGGGACACTGAACCTTAAGAGTAGGGTACCGCATAAGACGGGACGGAAAAGGGTTTAGGGTTGGATTAGGCGGACCCGCTTCGCGGCTCCGCCTAATCCAACCCTAAACCCTTTTCCTTATTCAAGGTCACTAAACCCGCAAGAAACTGAACCCTAAGAGGGTATTGGTGAACCCTGTCGTTGATGTGATTCAAAGATGGGACACTGAACCTTAAGAGTAGAGTACCGCATAAGACGGGACGGAAAAGGGTTTAAGGTTGGATTAGGCGGACCCGCTTTGCGGCTCCGCCTAATTCAACCCTAATCCCTTTTCCTTATTCAAGGTCACTAAACCCGCAAGAAACTGTACACTAAGAGGGTATTGGTGAACCCTGTCGTGGATGTGATTCAAAGATGGGACACTGAACCTTAAGAGTAGGGTACCGCATAAGACGGGACGGAAAAGGGTTTAGAGTTGGATTAGGTGGACCCGCTTCGCAGCTCCGCCTAATCCAACCCTAAACCCTTTTCCTTATTCAAGGTCACTAAACCCGCAAGAAACTGAACTCTAAGAGGGTATTGGTGAACCCTGTCGTGGATGTGATTGAAAGATGGGACACTGAACCTTAAGAGCAGGGTACCGCATAAGACGGGACGGAAAAGGGTTTAGGGTTGGATTAGGCGGACCCGCTTCGCGGCTCCGCCTAATCCAACCCTAAACCCTTTTCCTTATTCAAGGTCACTAAACCCGCAAGAAACTGAACCCTAAGAGGGTATTGGTGAACCCTGTCGTGGATGTGATTCAAAGATGGGACACTGAACCTTAAGAGTAGGGTACCGCATAAGACGGGACGGAAAAGGGTTTAGGGTTGGATTAGGCGGACCCGCTTCGCGGCTCCGCCTAATCCAACCCTAAACCCTTTTCCTTATTCAAGGTCACTAAACCCGCAAGAAACTGAACCCTAAGAGGGTATTGGTGAACCCTGTCGTTGATGTGATTCAAAGATGGGACACTGAACCTTAAGAGTAGAGTACCGCATAAGACGGGACGGAAAAGGGTTTAAGGTTGGATTAGGCGGACCCGCTTTGCGGCTCCGCCTAATTCAACCCTAATCCCTTTTCCTTATTCAAGGTCACTAAACCCGCAAGAAACTGTACACTAAGAGGGTATTGGTGAACCCTGTCGTGGATGTGATTCAAAGATGGGACACTGAACCTTAAGAGTAGGGTACCGCATAAGACGGGACGGAAAAGGGTTTAGAGTTGGATTAGGTGGACCCGCTTCGCAGCTCCGCCTAATCCAACCCTAAACCCTTTTCCTTATTCAAGGTCACTAAACCCGCAAGAAACTGAACTCTAAGAGGGTATTGGTGAACCCTGTCGTGGATGTGATTGAAAGATGGGACACTGAACCTTAAGAGCAGGGTACCGCATAAGACGGGACGGAAAAGGGTTTAGGGTTGGATTAGGCGGACCCGCTTCGCGGCTCCGCCTAATCCAACCCTAAACCCTTTTCCTTATTCAAGGTCACTAAACCCGCAAGAAACTGAACCCTAAGAGGGTATTGGTGAACCCTGTCGTGGATGTGATTCAAAGATGGGACACTGAACCTTAAGAGTAGGGTACCGCATAAGACGGGACGGAAAAGGGTTTAGGGTTGGATTAGGCGGACCCGCTTCGCGGCTCCGCCTAATCCAACCCTAAACCCTTTTCCTTATTCAAGGTCACTAAACCCGCAAGAAACTGAACCCTAAGAGGGTATTGGTGAACCCTGTCGTGGATGTGATTCAAAGATGGGACAATGAACCTTAAGAGTAGGGTACCGCATAAGACGGGACGGAAAAGGGTTTAAGGTTGGATTAGGCGGACCCGCTTTGCGGCTCCGCCTAATTCAACCCTAATCCCTTTTCCTTATTCAAGGTCACTAAACCCGCAAGAAACTGTACCCTAAGAGGGTATTGGTGAACCCTGTCGTGGATGTGATTCAAAGATGGGACACTGAACCTTAAGAGTAGGGTACCGCATAAGACGGGACGGAAAAGGGTTTAGAGTTGGATTAGGCGGACCCGCTTCGCAGCTCCGCCTAATCCAACCCTAAACCCTTTTCCTTATTCAAGGTCACTAAACCCGCAAGAAACTGTACCCTAAGAGGGTATTGGTGAACCCTGTCGTGGATGTGATTCAAAGATGGGACACTGAACCTTAAGAGTAGGGTACCGCATAAGACGGGACGGAAAAGGGTTTAAGGTTGGATTAGGCAGACCCGCTTTGCGGCTCCGCCTAATCCAACCCTAAACCCTTTTCCTTATTCAAGGTCACTAAACCCGCAAGAAACTGAACCCTAAGAGGGTATTGGTGAACCCTGTCGTGGATGTGATTCAAAGATGGGACACTGAACCTTAAGAGTAGGGTACCGCATAAGACGGGACGGAAAAGGGTTTAGGGTTGGATTAGGCGGACCCGCTTCGCGGCTCCGCCTAATCCAACCCTAAACCCTTTTCCTTATTCAAGGTCACTAAACCCGCAAGAAACTGAACCCTAAGAGGGTATTGGTGAACCCTGTCGTGGATGTGATTCAAAGATGGGACACTGAACCTTAAGAGTACGGTACCGCATAAGACGGGACGGAAAAGGGTTTAGGGTTGGATTAGGCGGACCCACTTCGCGGCTCCGCCTAATCCAACCCTAAACCCTTTTCCTTATTCAAGGTCACTAAACCCGCAAGAAACTGAACCCTAAGAGGGTATTGGTGAACCCTGTCGTGGATGTGATTCAAAGATGGGACACTGAACCTTAAGAGTAGGGTACCGCATAAGACGGGACGGAAAAGGGTTTAAGGTTGGATTAGGCGGACCCGCTTTGCGGCTCCGCCTAATTCAACCCTAATCCCTTTTCCTTACTCAAGGTCACTAAACCCGCAAGAAACTGTACCCTAAGAGGGTATTGGTGAACCCTGTCGTGGATGTGATTCAAAGATGGGACACTGAACCTTAAGAGTAGGGTACCGCATAAGACGGGACGGAAAAGGGTTTAGAGTTGGATTAGGCGGACCCGCTTCGCAGCTCCGCCTAATCCAACCCTAAACCCTTTTCCTTATTCAAGGTCACTAAACCCGCAAGAAAGTGAACCCTAAGAGGGTATTGGTGAACCCTGTCGTGGATGTGATTCAAAGATGTGACACTGAACCTTAAGAGTAGGGTACCGCATAAGACGGGACGGAAAAGGGTTTAGGGTTGGATTAGGCGGACCCGCTTCGCGGCTCCGCCTAATCCAACCCTAAACCCTTTTCCTTATTCAAGGTCACTAAACCCGCAAGAAACTGAACCCTAAGAGGGTATTGGTGAACCCTGTCGTGGATGTGATTCAAAGATGGGACACTGAACCTTAAGAGTAGGGTACCGCATAAGACGGGACGGAAAAGGGTTTAGGGTTGGATTAGGCGGACCCACTTCGCGGCTCCGCCTAATCCAACCCTAAACCCTTTTCCTTATTCAAGGTCACTAAACCCGCAAGAAACTGAACCCTAAGAGGGTATTGGTGAACCCTGTCGTGGATGTGATTCAAAGATGGGACACTGAACCTTAAGAGTAGGGTACCGCATAAGACGGGACGGAAAAGGGTTTAAGGTTGGATTAGGCGGACCCGCTTTGCGGCTCCGCCTAATTCAACCCTAATCCCTTTTCCTTATTCAAGGTCACTAAACCCGCAAGAAACTGTACCCTAAGAGGGTATTGGTGAACCCTGTCGTGGATGTGATTCAAAGATGGGACACTGAACCTTAAGAGTAGGGTACCGCATAAGACGGGACGGAAAAGGGTTTAGAGTTGGATTAGGCGGACCCGCTTCGCAGCTCCGCCTAATCCAACCCTAAACCCTTTTCCTTATTCAAGGTCACTAAACCCGCAAGAAAGTGAACCCTAAGAGGGTATTGGTGAACCCTGTCGTGGATGTGATTCAAAGATGGGACACTGAACCTTAAGAGTAGGGTACCGCATAAGACGGGACGGAAAAGGGTTTAGGGTTGGATTAGGCGGACCCGCTTCGCGGCTCCGCCTAATCCAACCCTAAACCCTTTTCCTTATTCAAGGTCACTAAACCCGCAAGAAACTGAACCCTAAGAGGGTATTGGTGAACCCTGTCGTGGATGTGATTCAAAGATGGGACACTGAACCTTAAGAGTAGGGTACCGCATAAGACGGGACGGAAAAGGGTTTAGGGTTGGATTAGGCGGACCCGCTTCGCGGCTCCGCCTAATCCAACCCTAAACCCTTTTCCTTATTCAAGGTCACTAAACCCGCAAGAAACTGAACCCTAAGAGGGTATTGGTGAACCCTGTCGTGGATGTGATTGAAAGATGGGACACTGAACCTTAAGAGCAGGGTACCGCATAAGACGGGACGGAAAAGGGTTTAGGGTTGGATTAGGCGGACCCGCTTCGCGGCTCCGCCTAATCCAACCCTAAACCCTTTTCCTTATTCAAGGTCACTAAACCCGCAAGAAACTGAACCCTAAGAGGGTATTGGTGAACCCTGTCGTGGATGTGATTCAAAGATGGGACACTGAACCTTAAGAGTAGGGTACCGCATAAGACGGGACGGAAAAGGGTTTAGGGTTGGATTAGGCGGACCCGCTTCGCGGCTCCGCCTAATCCAACCCTAAACCCTTTTCCTTATTCAAGGTCACTAAACCCGCAAGAAACTGAAGCCTAAGAGGGTATTGGTGAACCCTGTCGTGGATGTGATTCAAAGATGGGACACTGAACCTTAAGAGTAGGGTACCGCATAAGACAGGACGGAAAAGGGTTTAGAGTTGGATTAGGCGGACCCGCTTCGCAGCTCCGCCTAATCCAACCCTAAACCCTTTTCCTTATTCAAGGTCACTAAACCCGCAAGAAACTGAACCCTAAGAGGGTATTGGTGAACCCTGTCGTGGATGTGATTCAAAGATGGGACACTGAACCTTAAGAGTAGGGTACCGCATAAGACGGGACGGAAAAGGGTTTAGGGTTGGATTAGGCGGACCCGCTTCGCGGATCCGCCTAATCCAACCCTAAACCCTTTTCCTTATTCAAGGTCACTAAACCCGCAAGAAACTGAACCCTAAGAGGGTATTGGTGAACCCTGTCGTGGATGTGATTCAAAGATGGGACACTAAACCTTAAGAGTAGGGTACCGCATAAGACGGGACGAAAAAGGGTTTTGAGTTGGATTAGGCGGACCCGCATCGCGGCTCCGCCTAATCCAACCCTAAACCCTTTTCCTTATTCAAGGTCACTAAACCCGCAAGAAACTGAACCCTAAGAGGGTATTGGTGAACCCTGTCGTGGATGTGATTCAAAGATGGGACACTGAACCTTAAAAGTAGGGTACCGCATAAGACGGGACAGAAAAGGGTTTAGGGTTGGATTAGGCGGACCCGCTTCGCGGCTCCGCCTAATCCAACCCTAAACCCTTTTCCTTATTCAAGGTCACTAAACCCGCAAGAAACTGAACCCTAAGAGGGTATTGGTGAACCCTGTCGTGGATGTGATTCAAAGATGGGACACTGAACCTTAAGAGTAGGGTACCGCATAAGACGGGACGGAAAAGGGTTTAGGGTTGGATTAGGCGGACCCGCTTCGCGGCTCCGCCTAATCCAACCCTAAACCCTTTTCCTTATTCAAGGTCACTAAACCCGCAAGAAACTGAACCCTAAGAGGGTATTGGTGAACCCTGTCGTGGATGTGATTCAAAGATGGGACACTGAACCTTAAGAGTAGGGTACCGCATAAGACGGGACGGAAAAGGTTTTAGGGTTGGATAAGGCGGACCCGCTTCGCGGATCCGCCTAATCCAACCCTAAACCCTTTTCCTTATTCAAGGTCACTAAACCCGCAAGAAACTGAACCCTAAGAGGGTATTGGTGAACCCTGTCGTGGATGTGATTCAAAGATGGGACACTGAACCTTAAAAGTAGGGTACCGCATAAGACGGGACGGAAAAGGGTTTAGGGTTGGATTAGGCGGACCGGCTTCGCGGCTCCGCCTAATCCAACCCTAAACCCTTTTCCTTATTCAAGGTCACTAAACCCGCAAGAAACTTAACCCTAAGAGGGTATTGGTGAACCCTGTCGTGGATGTGATTCAAAGATGGGACACTGAACCTTAAGAGTAGGGTACCGCATAAGACGGGACGGAAAAGGGTTTAGGGTTGGATTAGGCGGACCCGCTTCGCGGCTCCGCCTAATCCAACCCTAAACCCTTTTCCTTATTCAAGGTCACTAAACCCGCAAGAAACTGAACCCTAAGAGGGTATTGGTGAACCCTGTCGTGGATGTGATTCAAAGATGGGACACTGAACCTTAAGAGTAGGGTACCGCATAAGACGGGACGGAAAAGGGTTTAAGGTTGGATTAGGCGGACCCGCTTTGCGGCTCCGCCTAATTCAACCCTAATCCCTTTTCCTTATTCAAGGTCACTAAACCCGCAAGAAACTGTACCCTAAGAGGGTATTGGTGAACCCTGTCGTGGATGTGATTCAAAGATGGGACACTGAACCTTAAGAGTAGGGTACCGCATAAGACGGGACGGAAAAGGGTTTAGAGTTGGATTAGGCGGACCCGCTTCGCAGCTCCGCCTAATCCAACCCTAAACCCTTTTCCTTATTCAAGGTCACTAAACCCGCAAGAAAGTGAACCCTAAGAGGGTATTGGTGAACCCTGTCGTGGATGTGATTCAAAGATGGGACACTGAACCTTAAGAGTAGGGTACCGCATAAGACGGGACGGAAAAGGGTTTAGGGTTGGATTAGGCGGACCCGCTTCGCGGCTCCGCCTAATCCAACCCTAAACCCTTTTCCTTATTCAAGGTCACTAAACCCGCAAGAAACTGAACCCTAAGAGGGTATTGGTGAACCCTGTCGTGGATGTGATTCAAAGATGGGACACTGAACCTTAAGAGTAGGGTACCGCATAAGACGGGACGGAAAAGGGTTTAGGGTTGGATTAGGCGGACCCGCTTTGCGGCTCCGCCTAATCCAACCCTAAACCCTTTTCCTTATTCAAGGTCACTAAACCCGCAAGAAACTGAACCCTAAGAGGGTATTGGTGAACCCTGTCGTGGATGTGATTGAAAGATGGGACACTGAACCTTAAGAGCAGGGTACCGCATAAGACGGGACGGAAAAGGGTTTAGGGTTGGATTAGGCGGACCCGCTTCGCGGCTCCGCCTAATCCAACCCTAAACCCTTTTCCTTATTCAAGGTCACTAAACCCGCAAGAAACTGAACCCTAAGAGGGTATTGGTGAACCCTGTCGTGGATGTGATTCAAAGATGGGACACTGAACCTTAAGAGTAGGGTACCGCATAAGACGGGACGGAAAAGGGTTTAGGGTTGGATTAGGCGGACCCGCTTCGCGGCTCCGCCTAATCCAACCCTAAACCCTTTTCCTTATTCAAGGTCACTAAACCCGCAAGAAACTGAAGCCTAAGAGGGTATTGGTGAACCCTGTCGTGGATGTGATTCAAAGATGGGACACTGAACCTTAAGAGTAGGGTACCGCATAAGACAGGACGGAAAAGGGTTTAGAGTTGGATTAGGCGGACCCGCTTCGCAGCTCCGCCTAATCCAACCCTAAACCCTTTTCCTTATTCAAGGTCACTAAACCCGCAAGAAACTGAACCCTAAGAGGGTATTGGTGAACCCTGTCGTGGATGTGATTCAAAGATGGGACACTGAACCTTAAGAGTAGGGTACCGCATAAGACGGGACGGAAAAGGGTTTAGGGTTGGATTAGGCGGACCCGCTTCGCGGATCCGCCTAATCCAACCCTAAACCCTTTTCCTTATTCAAGGTCACTAAACCCGCAAGAAACTGAACCCTAAGAGGGTATTGGTGAACCCTGTCGTGGATGTGATTCAAAGATGGGACACTAAACCTTAAGAGTAGGGTACCGCATAAGACGGGACGAAAAAGGGTTTTGAGTTGGATTAGGCGGACCCGCATCGCGGCTCCGCCTAATCCAACCCTAAACCCTTTTCCTTATTCAAGGTCACTAAACCCGCAAGAAACTGAACCCTAAGAGGGTATTGGTGAACCCTGTCGTGGATGTGATTCAAAGATGGGACACTGAACCTTAAAAGTAGGGTACCGCATAAGACGGGACAGAAAAGGGTTTAGGGTTGGATTAGGCGGACCCGCTTCGCGGCTCCGCCTAATCCAACCCTAAACCCTTTTCCTTATTCAAGGTCACTAAACCCGCAAGAAACTGAACCCTAAGAGGGTATTGGTGAACCCTGTCGTGGATGTGATTCAAAGATGGGACACTGAACCTTAAGAGTAGGGTACCGCATAAGACGGGACGGAAAAGGGTTTAGGGTTGGATTAGGCGGACCCGCTTCGCGGCTCCGCCTAATCCAACCCTAAACCCTTTTCCTTATTCAAGGTCACTAAACCCGCAAGAAACTGAACCCTAAGAGGGTATTGGTGAACCCTGTCGTGGATGTGATTCAAAGATGGGACACTGAACCTTAAGAGTAGGGTACCGCATAAGACGGGACGGAAAAGGTTTTAGGGTTGGATAAGGCGGACCCGCTTCGCGGATCCGCCTAATCCAACCCTAAACCCTTTTCCTTATTCAAGGTCACTAAACCCGCAAGAAACTGAACCCTAAGAGGGTATTGGTGAACCCTGTCGTGGATGTGATTCAAAGATGGGACACTGAACCTTAAAAGTAGGGTACCGCATAAGACGGGACGGAAAAGGGTTTAGGGTTGGATTAGGCGGACCGGCTTCGCGGCTCCGCCTAATCCAACCCTAAACCCTTTTCCTTATTCAAGGTCACTAAACCCGCAAGAAACTTAACCCTAAGAGGGTATTGGTGAACCCTGTCGTGGATGTGATTCAAAGATGGGACACTGAACCTTAAGAGTAGGGTACCGCATAAGACGGGACGGAAAAGGGTTTAGGGTTGGATTAGGCGGACCCGCTTCGCGGCTCCGCCTAATCCAACCCTAAACCCTTTTCCTTATTCAAGGTCACTAAACCCGCAAGAAACTGAACCCTAAGAGGGTATTGGTGAACCCTGTCGTGGATGTGATTCAAAGATGGGACACTGAACCTTAAGAGTAGGGTACCGCATAAGACGGGACGGAAAAGGGTTTACGGTTGGATTAGGCAGACCCGCTTTGCGGCTCCGCCTAATCCAACCCTAAACCCTTTTCCTTATTCAAGGTCACTAAACCCGCAAGAAGCTGTACCCTAAGAGGGTATTGGTGAACCCTGTCGTGGATGTGATTCAAAGATGGGACACTGAACCTTAAGAGTAGGGTACCGCATAAGACGAGACAGAAAAGGGTTTAGAGTTGGATTAGGCGGACCCGCTTCGCGGCTCCGCCTAATCCAACCCTAAACCCTTTTCCTTATTCAAGGTCACTAAACCCGCAAGAAACTGAACCCTAAGAGGGTATTGGTGAACCCTGTCGTGGATGTGATTCAAAGATGGGACACTGAACCTTAAGAGTAGGGTACCGCATAAGACGGGACGGAAAAGGGTTTTGAGTTGGATTAGGCGGACCCGCTTCGCGGCTCCGCCTAATCCTACCCTAAACCCTTTTCCTTATTCAAGGTCACTAAACCCGCAAGAAACTGAACCCTAAGAGGGTATTGGTGAACCCTGTCGTGGATGTGATTCAAAGATGGGACACTGAACCTTAAGAGTAGGGTACCGCATAAGACGGGACGGAAAAGGGTTTAGGGTTGGATTAGGCGGACCCGCTTCGCGGCTCCGCCTAATCCAACCCTAAACCCTTTTCCTTATTCAAGGTCACTAAACCCGCAAGAAACTGAACCCTAAGAGGGTATTGGTGAACCCTGTCGTGGATGTGATTCAAAGATGGGACACTGAACCTTAAGAGTAGGGTACCGCATAAGACGGGACGGAAAAGGGTTTTGAGTTGGATTAGGCGGACCCGCTTCGCGGCTCCGCCTAATCCAACCCTAAACCCTTTTCCTTATTCAAGGTCACTAAACCCGCAAGAAACTGAACCCTAAGAGGGTATTGGTGAACCCTGTCGTGGATGTGATTCAAAGATGGGACACTGAACTTTATAAGTAGGGTACCGCATAAGACGGGACGGAAAAGGGTTTAAGGTTGGATTAGGCGGACCCGCTTCGCGGCTCCGCCTAATCCAACCCTAAACCCTTTTTCTTATTCAAGGTCACTAAACCCGCAAGAAACTGAACCCTAAGAGGGTATTGGTGAACCCTGTCGTGGATGTGATTCAAAGATGAGACACTGAACCTTAAGAGTAGGGTACCGCATAAGACGGGACGGAAAAGGGTTTAGGGTTGGATTAGGCGGACCGGCTTCGCGGCTCCGCCTAATCCAACCCTAAACCCTTTTCCTTATTCAAGGTCACTAAACCCGCAAGAAACTGAACCCTAAGAGGGTATTGGTGAACCCTGTCGTGGATGTGATTCAAAGATGGGACACTGAACCTTAAGAGTAGGGTACCGCATAAGACGGGACGGAAAAGGGTTTAGGGTTGGATTAGGCGGACCCGCTTCGCGGCTCCGCCTAATCCAACCCTAAACCCTTTTCCTTATTCAAGGTCACTAAACCCGCAAGAAACTGAACCCTAAGAGAGTATTGGTGAACCCTGTCGTGGATGTGATTCAAAGATGGGACACTGAACCTTAAGAGTAGGGTACCGCATAAGACGGGACGGAAAAGGGTTTAGGGTTGGATTAGGCGGACCCGCTTCGCGGATCCGCCTAATCCAACCCTAAACCCTTTTCCTTATTCAAGCTCACTAAACACGCAAGAAACTGAACCCTAAGAGGGTATTGGTGAACCCTGTCGTGGATGTGATTCAAAGATGGGACACTGAACCTTAAAAGTAGGGTACCGCATAAGACGGGACGGAAAAGGGTTTAGGGTTGGATTAGGCGGACCGGCTTTGCGGCTCCGCCTAATCCAACCCTAAACCCTTTTCCTTATTCAAGGTCACTAAACCCGCAAGAACCTGAACCCTAAGAGGGTATTGGTGAACCCTGTCGTGGATGTGATTCAAAGATGGGACACTGAACCTTAAGAGTAGGGTACCGCATAAGACGGGACGGAAAAGGGTTTAGGGTTGGATTAGGCGGACCCGCTTCGCGGCTCCGCCTAATCCAACCCTAAACCCTTTTCCTTATTCAAGGTCACTAAACCCGCAAGAAACTGAACCCTAAGAGGGTATTGGTGAACCCTGTCGTGGATGTGATTCAAAGATGGGACACTGAACCTTAAGAGTAGGGTACCGCATAAGACGGGACGGAAAAGGGTTTACGGTTGGATTAGGCAGACCCGCTTTGCGGCTCCGCCTAATCCAACCCTAAACCGTTTTCCTTATTCAAGGTCACTAAACCCGCAAGAAACTGTACCCTAAGAGGGTATTGGTGAACCCTGTCGTGGATGTGATTCAAAGATGGGACACTGAACCTTAAGAGTAGGGTACCGCATAAGACGAGACGGAAAAGGGTTTAGAGTTGGATTAGGCGGACCCGCTTCGCGGCTCCGCCTAATCCAACCCTAAACCCTTTTCCTTATTCAAGGTCACTAAACCCGCAAGAAACTGAACCCTAAGAGGGTATTGGTGAACCCTGTCGTGGATGTGATTCAAAGATGGGACACTGAACCTTAAGAGTAGGGTACCGCATAAGACGGGACGGAAAAGGGTTTAGGGTTGGATTAGGCGGACCCGCTTCGCGGATCCGCCTAATCCAACCCTAAACCCTTTTCCTTATTCAAGGTCACTAAACCCGCAAGAAACTGAACCCTAAGAGGGTATTGGTGAACCCTGTCGTGGATGTGATTCAAAGATGGGACACTGAACCTTAAAAGTAGGGTACCGCATAAGACGGGACGGAAAAGGGTTTAGGGTTGGATTAGGCGGACCCGCTTTGCGGCTCCGCCTAATCCAACCCTAAACCCTTTTCCTTATTCAAAGTCACTAAACCCGCAAGAAACTGAACCCTAAGAGGGTATTGGTGAACCCTGTCGTGGATGTGATTCAAAGATGGGACACTGAACCTTAAGAGTAGGGTACCGCATAAGACGGGACGGAAAAGGGTTTAGGGTTGGATTAGGCGGACCCGCTTCGCGGCTCCGCCTAATCCAAACCTAAACCCTTTTCCTTATTCAAGGTCACTAAACCCGCAAGAAACTGAACCCTAAGAGGGTATTGGTGAACCCTGTCGTGGATGTGATTCAAAGATGGGACACTGAACCTTAAGAGTAGGGTACCGCATAAGACGGGACGGAAAAGGGTTTACGGTTGGATTAGGCAGACCCGCTTTGCGGCTCCGCCTAATCCAACCCTAAACCGTTTTCCTTATTCAAGGTCACTAAACCCGCAAGAAACTGTACCCTAAGAGGGTATTGGTGAACCCTGTCGTGGATGTGATTCAAAGATGGGACACTGAACCTTAAGAGTAGGGTACCGCATAAGACGAGACGGAAAAGGGTTTAGAGTTGGATTAGGCGGACCCGCTTCGCGGCTCCGCCTAATCCAACCCTAAACCCTTTTCCTTATTCAAGGTCACTAAACCCGCAAGAAACTGAACCCTAAGAGGGTATTGGTGAACCCTGTCGTGGATGTGATTCAAAGATGGGACACTGAACCTTAAGAGTAGGGTACCGCATAAGACGGGACGGAAAAGGGTTTAGGGTTGGATTAGGCGGACCCGCTTCGCGGATCCGCCTAATCCAACCCTAAACCCTTTTCCTTATTCAAGGTCACTAAACCCGCAAGAAACTGAACCCTAAGAGGGTATTGGTGAACCCTGTCGTGGATGTGATTCAAAGATGGGACACTGAACCTTAAGAGTAGGGTACCGCATAAGACGGGACGGAAAAGGGTTTACGGTTGGATTAGGCAGACCCGCTTTGCGGCTCCGCCTAATCCAACCCTAAACCGTTTTCCTTATTCAAGGTCACTAAACCCGCAAGAAACTGTACCCTAAGAGGGTATTGGTGAACCCTGTCGTGGATGTGATTCAAAGATGGGACACTGAACCTTAAGAGTAGGGTACCGCATAAGACGAGACGGAAAAGGGTTTAGAGTTGGATTAGGCGGACCCGCTTCGCGGCTCCGCCTAATCCAACCCTAAACCCTTTTCCTTATTCAAGGTCACTAAACCCGCAAGAAACTGAACCCTAAGAGGGTATTGGTGAACCCTGTCGTGGATGTGATTCAAAGATGGGACACTGAACCTTAAGAGTAGGGTACCGCATAAGACGGGACGGAAAAGGGTTTAGGGTTGGATTAGGCGGACCCGCTTCGCGGATCCGCCTAATCCAACCCTAAACCCTTTTCCTTATTCAAGGTCACTAAACCCGCAAGAAACTGAACCCTAAGAGGGTATTGGTGAACCCTGTCGTGGATGTGATTCAAAGATGGGACACTGAACCTTAAAAGTAGGGTACCGCATAAGACGGGACGGAAAAGGGTTTAGGGTTGGATTAGGCGGACCCGCTTTGCGGCTCCGCCTAATCCAACCCTAAACCCTTTTCCTTATTCAAGGTCACTAAACCCGCAAGAAACTGAACCCTAAGAGGGTATTGGTGAACCCTGTCGTGGATGTGATTCAAAGATGGGACACTGAACCTTAAGAGTAGGGTACCGCATAAGACGGGACGGAAAAGGCTTTACGGTTGGATTAGGCAGACCCGCTTTGCGGCTCCGCCTAATCCAACCCTAAACCGTTTTCCTTATTCAAGGTCACTAAACCCGCAAGAAACTGTACCCTAAGAGGGTATTGGTGAACCCTGTCGTGGATGTGATTCAAAGATGGGACACTGAACCTTAAGAGTAGGGTACCGCATAAGACGAGACGGAAAAGGGTTTAGAGTTGGATTAGGCGGACCCGCTTCGCGGCTCCGCCTAATCCAACCCTAAACCCTTTTCCTTATTCAAGGTCACTAAACCCGCAAGAAACTGAACCCTAAGAGGGTATTGGTGAACCCTGTCGTGGATGTGATTCAAAGATGGGACACTGAACCTTTAGAGTAGGGTACCGCATAAGACGGGACGGAAAAGGGTTTAGGGTTGGATTAGGCGGACCCGCTTCGCGGATCCGCCTAATCCAACCCTAAACCCTTTTCCTTATTCAAGGTCACTAAACCCGCAAGAAACTGAACCCTAAGAGGGTATTGGTGAACCCTGTCGTGGATGTGATTCAAAGATGGGACACTGAACCTTAAAAGTAGGGTACCGCATAAGACGGGACGGAAAAGGGTTTAGGGTTGGATTAGGCGGACCCGCTTCGCGGATCCGCCTAATCCAACCCTAAACCCTTTTCCTTATTCAAGGTCACTAAACCCGCAAGAAACTGAACCCTAAGAGAGTATTGGTGAACCCTGTCGTGGATGTGATTCAAAGATGGGACACTGAACCTTAAGAGTAGGGTACCGCATAAGACGGGACGGAAAAGGGTTTAGGGTTGGATTAGGCGGACCCGCTTCGCGGCTCCGCCTAATCCAACCCTAATCCCTTTTCCTTATTCAAGGTCACTTAACCCGCAAGAAACTGAACCCTAAGAGGGTATTGGTGAACCCTGTCGTGGATGTGATTCAAAGATGGGACACTGAACCTTAAGAGTAGGGTACCGCATAAGACGGGACGGAAAAGGGTTTAGGGTTGGATTAGGCGGACCCGCTTCGCGGCTCCGCCTAATCCAACCCTAAACCCTTTTCCTTATTCAAGGTCACTAAACCCGCAAGAAACTGAACCCTAAGAGGGTATTGGTGAACCCTGTCGTGGATGTGATTCAAAGATGGGACACTGAACCTTAAGAGTAGGGTACCGCATAAGACGGGACGGAAAAGGGTTTACGGTTGGATTAGGCAGACCCGCTTTGCGGCTCCGCCTAATCCAACCCTAAACCGTTTTCCTTATTCAAGGTCACTAAACCCGCAAGAAACTGTACCCTAAGAGGGTATTGGTGAACCCTGTCGTGGATGTGATTCAAAGATGGGACACTGAACCTTAAGAGTAGGGTACCGCATAAGACGAGACGGAAAAGGGTTTAGAGTTGGATTAGGCGGACCCGCTTCGCGGCTCCGCCTAATCCAACCCTAAACCCTTTTCCTTATTCAAGGTCACTAAACCCGCAAGAAACTGAACCCTAAGAGGGTATTGGTGAACCCTGTCGTGGATGTGATTCAAAGATGGGACACTGAACCTTAAGAGTAGGGTACCGCATAAGACGGGACGGAAAAGGGTTTAGGGTTGGATTAGGCGGACCCGCTTCGCGGATCCGCCTAATCCAACCCTAAACCCTTTTCCTTATTCAAGGTCACTAAACCCGCAAGAAACTGAACCCTAAGAGGGTATTGGTGAACCCTGTCGTGGATGTGATTCAAAGATGGGACACTGAACCTTAAAAGTAGGGTACCGCATAAGACGGGACGGAAAAGGGTTTAGGGTTGGATTAGGCGGACCCGCTTTGCGGCTCCGCCTAATCCAACCCTAAACCCTTTTCCTTATTCAAGGTCACTAAACCCGCAAGAAACTGAACCCTAAGAGGGTATTGGTGAACCCTGTCGTGGATGTGATTCAAAGATGGGACACTGAACCTTAAGAGTAGGGTACCGCATAAGACGGGACGGAAAAGGGTTTACGGTTGGATTAGGCAGACCCGCTTTGCGGCTCCGCCTAATCCAACCCTAAACCGTTTTCCTTATTCAAGGTCACTAAACCCGCAAGAAACTGTACCCTAAGAGGGTATTGGTGAACCCTGTCGTGGATGTGATTCAAAGATGGGACACTGAACCTTAAGAGTAGGGTACCGCATAAGACGAGACGGAAAAGGGTTTAGAGTTGGATTAGGCGGACCCGCTTCGCGGCTCCGCCTAATTCAACCCTAAACCCTTTTCCTTATTCAAGGTCACTAAACCCGCAAGAAACTGAACCCTAAGAGGGTATTGGTGAACCCTGTCGTGGATGTGATTCAAAGATGGGACACTGAACCTTAAGAGTAGGGTACCGCATAAGACGGGACACAAAAGGGTTTAGGGTTGGATTAGGCGGACCCGCTTCGCGGATCCGCCTAATCCAACCCTAAACCCTTTTCCTTATTCAAGGTCACTAAACCCGCAAGAAACTGAACCCTAAGAGGGTATTGGTGAACCCTGTCGTGGATGTGATTCAAAGATGGGACACTGAACCTTAAGAGTAGGGTACCGCATAAGACGGGACGGAAAAGGGTTTAGGGTTGGATTAGGCGGACCCGCTTCGCGGCTCCGCCTAATCCAACCCTAAACCCTTTTCCTTATTCAAGGTCACTAAACCCGCAAGAAACTGAACCCTAAGAGGGTATTGGTGAACCCTGTCGTGGATGTGATTCAAAGATGGGACACTGAACCTTAAGAGTAGGGTACCGCATAAGACGGGACGGAAAAGGGTTTAGGGTTGGATTAGGCGGACCCGCTTCGCGGCTCCGCCTAATCCAACCCTAAACCCTTTTCCTTATTCAAGGTCACTAAACCCGCAAGAAACTGAACCCTAAGAGGGTATTGGTGAACCCTGTCGTGGATGTGATTCAAAGATGGGACACTGAACCTTAAGAGTAGGGTACCGCATAAGACGGGACGGAAAAGGGTTTACGGTTGGATTAGGCAGACCCGCTTTGCGGATCCGCCTAATCCAACCCTAAACCGTTTTCCTTATTCAAGGTCACTAAACCCGCAAGAAACTGTACCCTAAGAGGGTATTGGTGAACCCTGTCGTGGATGTGATTCAAAGATGGGACACTGAACCTTAAGAGTAGGGTACCGCATAAGACGAGACGGAAAAGGGTTTAGAGTTGGATTAGGCGGACCCGCTTCGCGGCTCCGCCTAATCCAACCCTAAACCCTTTTCCTTATTCAAGGTCACTAAATCCGCAAGAAACTGAACCCTAAGAGGGTATTGGTGAACCCTGTCGTGGATGTGATTCAAAGATGGGACACTGAACCTTAAGAGTAGGGTACCGCATAAGACGGGACGGAAAAGGGTTTAGGGTTGGATTAGGCGGACCCGCTTCGCGGATCCGCCTAATCCAACCCTAAACCCTTTTCCTTATTCAAGGTCACTAAACCCGCAAGAAACTGAACCCTATGAGGGTATTGGTGAACCCTGTCGTGGATGTGATTCAAAGATGGGACACTGAACCTTAAAAGTAGGGTACCGCATAAGACGGGACGGAAAAGGGTTTAGGGTTGGATTAGGCGGACCCGCTTTGCGGCTCCGCCTAATCCAACCCTAAACCCTTTTCCTTATTCAAGGTCACTAAACCCGCAAGAAACTGAACCCTAAGAGGGTATTGGTGAACCCTGTCGTGGATGTGATTCAAAGATGGGACACTGAACCTTAAGAGTAGGGTACCGCATAAGACGGGACGGAAAAGGGTTTACGTTTGGATTAGGCAGACCCGCTTTGCGGCTCCGCCTAATCCAACCCTAAACCGTTTTCCTTATTCAAGGTCACTAAACCCGCAAGAAACTGTACCCTAAGAGGGTATTGGTGAACCCTGTCGTGGATGTGATTCAAAGATGGGACACTGAACCTTAAGAGTAGGGTACCGCATAAGACGAGACGGAAAAGGGTTTAGAGTTGGATTAGGCGGACCCGCTTCGCGGCTCCGCCTAATCCAACCCTAAACCCTTTTCCTTATTCAAGGTCACTAAACCCGCAAGAAACTGAACCCTAAGAGGGTATTGGTGAACCCTGTCGTGGATGTGATTCAAAGATGGGACACTGAACCTTAAGAGTAGGGTACCGCATAAGACGGGACGGAAAAGGGTTTAGGGTTGGATTAGGCGGACCCGCTTCGCGGATCCGCCTAATCCAACCCTAAACCCTTTTCCTTATTCAAGGTCACTAAACCCGCAAGAAACTGAACCCTAAGAGGGTATTGGTGAACCCTGTCGTGGATGTGATTCAAAGATGGGACACTGAACCTTAAAAGTAGGGTACCGCATAAGACGGGACGGAAAAGGGTTTAGGGTTGGATTAGACGGACCCGCTTCGCGGATCCGCCTAATCCAACCCTAAACCCTTTTCCTTATTCAAGGTCACTAAACCCGCAAGAAACTGTACCCTAAGAGGGTATTGGTGAACCCTGTCGTGGATGTGATTCAAAGATGGGACACTGAACCTTAAGAGTAGGGTACCGCATAAGACGAGACGGAAAAGGGTTTAGGGTTGGATTAGGCGGACCCGCTTCGCGGCTCCGCCTAATCCAACCCTAAACCCTTTTCCTTATTCAAGGTCACTAAACCCGCAAGAAACTGAACCCTAAGAGGGTATTGGTGAACCCTGTCGTGGATGTGATTCAAAGATGGGACACTGAACCTTAAGAGTAGGGTACCGCATAAGACGGGACGGAAAAGGGTTTAGGGTTGGATTAGGCGGACCCGCTTCGCGGATCCGCCTAATCCAACCCTAAACCCTTTTCCTTATTAAAGGTCACTAAACCCGCAAGAAACTGAACCCTAAGAGGGTATTGGTGAACCCTGTCGTGGATGTGATTCAAAGATGGGACACTGAACCTTAAAAGTAGGGTACCGCATAAGACGGGACGGAAAAGGGTTTAGGGTTGGATTAGGCGGACCCGCTTTGCGGCTCCGCCTAATCCAACCCTAAACCCTTTTCCTTATTCAAGGTCACTAAACCCGCAAGAAACTGAACCCTAAGAGGGTATTGGTGAACCCTGTCGTGGATGTGATTCAAAGATGGGACACTGAACCTTAAGAGTAGGGTACCGCATAAGACGGGACGGAAAAGGGTTTACGTTTGGATTAGGCAGACCCGCTTTGCGGCTCCGCCTAATCCAACCCTAAACCGTTTTCCTTATTCAAGGTCACTAAACCCGCAAGAAACTGTACCCTAAGAGGGTATTGGTGAACCCTGTCGTGGATGTGATTCAAATATGGGACACTGAACCTTAAGAGTAGGGTACCGCATAAGACGAGACGGAAAAGGGTTTAGAGTTGGATTAGGCGGACCCGCTTCGCGGCTCCGCCTAATCCAACCCTAAACCCTTTTCCTTATTCAAGGTCACTAAACCCGCAAGAAACTGAACCCTAAGAGGGTATTGGTGAACCCTGTCGTGGATGTGATTCAAAGATGGGACACTGAACCTTAAGAGTAGGGTACCGCATAAGACGGGACGGAAAAGGGTTTAGGGTTGGATTAGGCGGACCCGCTTCGCGGATCCGCCTAATCCAACCCTAAACCCTTTTCCTTATTCAAGGTCACTAAACCCGCAAGAAACTGAACCCTAAGAGGGTATTGGTGAACCCTGTCGTGGATGTGATTCAAAGATGGGACACTGAACCTTAAAAGTAGGGTACCGCATAAGACGGGACGGAAAAGGGTTTAGGGTTGGATTAGGCGGACCCGCTTCGCGGATCCGCCTAATCCAACCCTAAACCCTTTTCCTTATTCAAGGTCACTAAACCCGCAAGAAACTGAACCCTAAGAGGGTATTGGTGAACCCTGTCGTGGATGTGATTCAAAGATGGGACACTGAACCTTAAGAGTAGGGTACCGCATAAGACGGGACGGAAAAGGGTTTAGGGTTGGATTAGGCGGACCCGCTTCGCGGCTCCGCCTAATCCAACCCTAAACCCTTTTCCTTATTCAAGGTCACTAAACCCGCAAGAAACTGAACCCTAAGAGGGTATTGGTGAACCCTGTCGTGGATGTGATTCAAAGATGGGACACTGAACCTTAAGAGTAGGGTACCGCATAAGACGGGACGGAAAAGGGTTTACGTTTGGATTAGGCAGACCCGCTTTGCGGCTCCGCCTAATCCAACCCTAAACCGTTTTCCTTATTCAAGGTCACTAAACCCGCAAGAAACTGTACCCTAAGAGGGTATTGGTGAACCCTGTCGTGGATGTGATTCAAAGATGGGACACTGAACCTTAAGAGTAGGGTACCGCATAAGACGAGACGGAAAAGGGTTTAGAGTTGGATTAGGCGGACCCGCTTCGCGGCTCCGCCTAATCCAACCCTAAACCCTTTTCCTTATTCAAGGTCACTAAACCCGCAAGAAACTGTACCCTAAGAGGGTATTGGTGAACCCTGTCGTGGATGTGATTCAAAGATGGGACACTGAACCTTAAGAGTAGGGTACCGCATAAGACGGGACGGAAAAGGGTTTAGGGTTGGATTAGGCGGACCCGCTTCGCGGATCCGCCTAATCCAACCCTAAACCCTTTTCCTTATTCAAGGTCACTAAACCCGCAAGAAACTGAACCCTAAGAGGGTATTGGTGAACCCTGTCGTGGATGTGATTCAAAGATGGGACACTGAACCTTAAAAGTAGGGTACCGCATAAGACGGGACGGAAAAGGGTTTAGGGTTGGATTAGGCGGACCCGCTTCGCGGATCCGCCTAATCCAACCCTAAACCCTTTTCCTTATTCAAGGTCACTAAACCCGCAAGAAACTGAACCCTAAGAGGGTATTGGTGAACCCTGTCGTGGATGTGATTCAAAGATGGGACACTGAACCTTAAGAGTAGGGTACCGCATAAGACGGGACGGAAAAGGGTTTAGGGTTGGATTAGGCGGACCCGCTTCGCGGCTCCGCCTAATCCAACCCTAAACCCTTTTCCTTATTCAAGGTCACTAAACCCGCAAGAAACTGAACCCTAAGAGGGTATTGGTGAACCCTGTCGTGGATGTGATTCAAAGATGGGACACTGAACCTTAAGAGTAGGGTACCGCATAAGACGGGACGGAAAAGGGTTTACGTTTGGATTAGGCAGACCCGCTTTGCGGCTCCGCCTAATCCAACCCTAAACCGTTTTCCTTATTCAAGGTCACTAAACCCGCAAGAAACTGTACCCTAAGAGGGTATTGGTGAACCCTGTCGTGGATGTGATTCAAAGATGGGACACTGAACCTTAAGAGTAGGGTACCGCATAAGACGAGACGGAAAAGGGTTTAGAGTTGGATTAGGCGGACCCGCTTCGCGGCTCCGCCTAATCCAACCCTAAACCCTTTTCCTTATTCAAGGTCACTAAACCCGCAAGAAACTGAACCCTAAGAGGGTATTGGTGAACGCTGTCGTGGATGTGATTCAAAGATGGGACACTGAACCTTAAGAGTAGGGTACCGCATAAGACGGGACGGAAAAGGGTTTAGGGTTGGATTAGGCGGACCCGCTTCACGGATCCGCCTAATCCAACCCTAAACCCTTTTCCTTATTCAAGGTCACTAAACCCGCAAGAAACTGAACCCTAAGAGGGTATTGGTGAACCCTGTCGTGGATGTGATTCAAAGATGGGACACTGAACCTTAAAAGTAGGGTACCGCATAAGACGGGACGGAAAAGGGTTTAGGGTTGGATTAGGCGGACCCGCTTCGCGGATCCGCCTAATCCAACCCTAAACCCTTTTCCTTATTCAAGGTCACTAAACCCGCAAGAAACTGTACCCTAAGAGGGTATTGGTGAACCCTGTCGTGGATGTGATTCAAAGATGGGACACTGAACCTTAAGAGTAGGGTACCGCATAAGACGAGACGGAAAAGGGTTTAGGGTTGGATTAGGCGGACCCGCTTCGCGGCTCCGCCTAATCCAACCCTAAACCCTTTTCCTTATTCAAGGTCACTAAACCCGCAAGAAACTGAACCCTAAGAGGGTATTGGTGAACCCTGTCGTGGATGTGATTCAAAGATGGGACACTGAACCTTAAGAGTAGGGTACCGCATAAGACGGGACGGAAAAGGGTTTAGGGTTGGATTAGGCGGACCCGCTTCGCGGATCCGCCTAATCCAACCCTAAACCCTTTTCCTTATTCAAGGTCACTAAACCCGCAAGAAACTGAACCCTAAGAGGGTATTGGTGAACCCTGTCGTGGATGTGATTCAAAGATGGGACACTGAACCTTAAAAGTAGGGTACCGCATAAGACGGGACGGAAAAGGGTTTAGGGTTGGATTAGGCGGACCCGCTTTGCGGCTCCGCCTAATCCAACCCTAAACCCTTTTCCTTATTCAAGGTCACTAAACCCGCAAGAAACTGAACCCTAAGAGGGTATTGGTGAACCCTGTCGTGGATGTGATTCAAAGGTGGGACACTGAACCTTAAGAGTAGGGTACCGCATAAGACGGGACGGAAAAGGGTTTACGTTTGGATTAGGCAGACCCGCTTTGCGGCTCCGCCTAATCCAACCCTAAACCGTTTTCCTTATTCAAGGTCACTAAACCCGCAAGAAACTGTACCCTAAGAGGGTATTGGTGAACCCTGTCGTGGATGTGATTCAAAGATGGGACACTGAACCTTAAGAGTAGGGTACCGCATAAGACGAGACGGAAAAGGGTTTAGAGTTGGATTAGGCGGACCCGCTTCGCGGCTCCGCCTAATCCAACCCTAAACCCTTTTCCTTATTCAAGGTCACTAAACCCGCAAGAAACTGAACCCTAAGAGGGTATTGGTGAACCCTGTCGTGGATGTGATTCAAAGATGGGACACTGAACCTTAAGAGTAGGGTACCGCATAAGACGGGACGGAAAAGGGTTTAGGGTTGGATTAGGCGGACCCGCTTCGCGGATCCGCCTAATCCAACCCTAAACCCTTTTCCTTATTCAAGGTCACTAAACCCGCAAGAAACTGAACCCTAAGAGGGTATTGGTGAACCCTGTCGTGGATGTGATTCAAAGATGGGACACTGAACCTTAAAAGTAGGGTACCGCATAAGACGGGACGGAAAAGGGTTTAGGGTTGGATTAGGCGGACCCGCTTTGCGGCTCCGCCTAATCCAACCCTAAACCCTTTTCCTTATTCAAGGTCACTAAACCCGCAAGAAACTGAACCCTAAGAGGGTATTGGTGAACCCTGTCGTGGATGTGATTCAAAGGTGGGACACTGAACCTTAAGAGTAGGGTACCGCATAAGACGGGACGGAAAAGGGTTTACGTTTGGATTAGGCAGACCCGCTTTGCGGCTCCGCCTAATCCAACCCTAAACCGTTTTCCTTATTCAAGGTCACTAAACCCGCAAGAAACTGTACCCTAAGAGGGTATTGGTGAACCCTGTCGTGGATGTGATTCAAAGATGGGACACTGAACCTTAAGAGTAGGGTACCGCATAAGACGAGACGGAAAAGGGTTTAGAGTTGGATTAGGCGGACCCGCTTCGCGGCTCCGCCTAATCCAACCCTAAACCCTTTTCCTTATTCAAGGTCACTAAACCCGCAAGAAACTGAACCCTAAGAGGGTATTGGTGAACCCTGTCGTGGATGTGATTCAAAGATGGGACACTGAACCTTAAGAGTAGGGTACCGCATAAGACGGGACGGAAAAGGGTTTAGGGTTGGATTAGGCGGACCCGCTTCGCGGATCCGCCTAATCCAACCCTAAACCCTTTTCCTTATTCAAGGTCACTAAACCCGCAAGAAACTGAACCCTAAGAGGGTATTGGTGAACCCTGTCGTGGATGTGATTCAAAGATGGGACACTGAACCTTAAAATTAGGGTACCGCATAAGACGGGACGGAAAAGGGTTTAGGGTTGGATTAGGCGGACCCGCTTCGCGGATCCGCCTAATCCAACCCTAAACCCTTTTCCTTATTCAAGGTCACTAAACCCGCAAGAAACTGAACCCTAAGAGGGTATTGGTGAACCCTGTCGTGGATGTGATTCAAAGATGGGACACTGAACCTTAAGAGTAGGGTACCGCATAAGACGGGACGGAAAAGGGTTTAGGGTTGGATTAGGCGGACCCGCTTCGCGGCTCCGCCTAATCCAACCCTAAACCCTTTTCCTTATTCAAGGTCACTAAACCCGCAAGAAACTGAACCCTAAGAGGGTATTGGTGAACCCTGTCGTGGATGTGATTCAAAGATGGGACACTGAACATTAAGAGTAGGGTACCGCATAAGACGGGACGGAAAAGGGTTTACGGTTGGATTAGGCAGACCCGCTTTGCGGCTCCGCCTAATCCAACCCTAAACCCTTTTCCTTATTCAAGGTCACTAAACCCGCAAGAAACTGTACCCTAAGAGGGTATTGGTGAACCCTGTCGTGGATGTGATTCAAAGATGGGACACTGAACCTTAAGAGTAGAGTACCGCATAAGACGAGACGGAAAAGGGTTTAGAGTTGGATTAGGCGGACCCGCTTCGCGGCTCCGCCTAATCCAACCCTAAACCCTTTTCCTTATTCAAGGTCACTAAACCCGCAAGAAACTGAACCCTAAGAGGGTATTGGTGAACCCTGTCGTGGATGTGATTCAAAGATGGGACACTGAACCTTAAGAGTAGGGTACCGCATAAGACGGGACGGAAAAGGGTTTAGGGTTCGATTAGGCGGACCCGCTTCGCGGATCCGCCTAATCCAACCCTAAACCCTTTTCCTTATTCAAGGTCACTAAACCCGCAAGAAACTGAACCCTAAGAGGGTATTGGTGAACCCTGTCGTGGATGTGATTCAAAGATGGGACACTGAACCTTAAAAGTAGGGTACCGCATAAGACGGAACGGAAAAGGGTTTAGGGTTGGATTAGGCGGACCCGCTTCGCGGCTCCGCCTAATCCAACCCTAAACCCTTTTCCTTATTCAAGGTCACTAAACCCGCAAGAAACTGAACCCTAAGAGGGTATTGGTGAACCCTGTCGTGGATGTGATTCAAAGATGGGACACTGAACCTTAAGAGTAGGGTACCGCATAAGACGGGACGGAAAAGGGTTTAGGGTTGGATTAGGCGAACCCGCTTCGCGGCTCCGCCTAATCCAACCCTAAACCCTTTTCCTTATTCAAGGTCACTAAACCCGCAAGAAACTGTACCCTAAGAGGGTATTGGTGAACCCTGTCGTGGATGTGATTCAAAGATGGGACACTGAACCTTAAGAGTAGGGTACTGCATAAGACGGGACGGAAAAGGGTTTAGGGTTGGATTAGGCGGACCCGCTTCGCGGCTCCGCCTAATCCAACCCTAAACCCTTTTCCTTATACAAGGTCACTAAACCCGCAAGAAACTGAACCCTAAGAGGGTATTGGTGAACACTGTCGTGGATGTGATTCAAAGATGGGACACTGAACCTTAAGAGTAGGGTACCGCATAAGACGGGACGGAAAAGGGTTTAGGGTTGGATTAGGCGGACCCGCTTCGCGGCTCCGCCTAATCCAACCCTAAACCCTTTTCCTTATTCAAGGTCACTAAACCCGCAAGAAACTGAACCCTAAGAGGGTATTGGTGAACCCTGTCGTGGATGTGATTCAAAGATAGGACACTGAACCTTAAGAGTAGGGTACCGCATAAGACGGGACGGAAAAGGGTTTAGGGTTGGATTAGGCAGACCCGCTTCGCGGATCCGCCTAATCCAACCCTAAACCCTTTTCCTTATTCAAGGTCACTAAACCCGCAAGAAACTGAACCCTAAGAGGGTATTGGTGAACCCTGTCGTGGATGTGATTCAAAGATGGGACACTGAACCTTAAAAGTAGGGTACCGCATAAGACGGGACGTAAAAGGGTTTAGGGTTGGATTAGGCGGACCCGCTTCGCGGCTGCGCCTAATCCAACCCTAAACCCTTTTCCTTATTCAAGGTCACTAAACCCGCAAGAAGCTGAACCCTAAGAGGGTATTGGTGAACCCTGTCGTGGATGTGATTCAAAGATGGGACACTGAACCTTAAGAGTAGGGTACCGCATAAGACGGGACGGAAAAGGGTTTAGGGTTGGATTAGGCGGACCCGCTTCGCGGCTCCGCCTAATCCAACCCTAAACCCTTTTCCTTATTCAAGGTCACTAAACCCGCAAGAAACTGAACCCTAAGAGGGTATTGGTGAACCCTGTTGTGGATGTGATTCAAAGATGGGACACTGAACCTTAAGAGTAGGGTACCGCATAAGACGGGACGGAAAAGGGTTTAGGGTTGGATTAGGCGGACCCGCTTCGCGGCTCCGCCTAATCCAACCCTAAACCCTTTTCCTTATTCAAGGTCACTAAACCCGCAAGAAACTGTACTCTAAGAGGGTATTGGTGAACCCTGTCGTGGATGTGATTCAAAGATGGGACACTGAACCTTAAGAGTAGGGTACTGCATAAGACGGGACGGAAAAGGGTTTAGGGTTGGATTAGGCGGACCCGCTTCGCGGCTCCGCCTAATCCAACCCTAAACCCTTTTCCTTATACAAGGTCACTAAACGCGCAAGAAACTGAACCCTAAGAGGGTATTTGTGAACACTGTCGTGGATGTGATTCAAAGATGGGACACTGAACCTTAAGAGTAGGGTACCGCATAAGACGGGACGGAAAAGGGTTTAGGGTTGGATTAGGCGGACCCGCTTCGCGGCTCCGCCTAATCCAACCCTAAACCCTTCTCCTTATTCAAGGTCACTAAACCCGCAAGAAACTGAACCCTAAGAGGGTATTGGTGAACCCAGTCGTGGATGTGATTCAAAGATGGGACACTGAACCTTAAGAGTAGGGTACCGCATAAGACGGGACGGAAAAGGGTTTAGGGTTGGATTAGGCAGACCCGCTTCGCGGATCCGCCTAATCCAACCCTAAACGCTTTTCCTTATTCAAGGTCACTAAACCCGCAAGAAACTGAACCCTAAGAGGGTATTGGTGAACCCTGTCGTGGATGTGATTCAAAGATGGGACACTGAACCTTAAAAGTAGGGTACCGCATAAGACGGGACGTAAAAGGGTTTAGGGTTGGATTAGGCGGACCCGCTTCGCGGCTGCGCCTAATCCAACCCTAAACCCTTTTCCTTATTCAAGGTCACTAAACCCGCAAGAAACTGAACCCTAAGAGGGTATTGGTGAACCCTGTCGTGGATGTGATTCAAAGATGGGACACTGAACCTTAAGAGTAGGGTACCGCATAAGACGGGACGGAAAAGGGTTTAGGGTTGGATTAGGCGGACCCGCTTCGCGGCTCCGCCTAATCCAACCCTAAACCCTTTTCCTTATTCAAGGTCACTAAACCCGCAAGAAACTGAACCCTAAGAGGGTATTGGTGAACCCTGTCGTGGATGTGATTCAAAGATGGGACACTGAACCTTAAGAGTAGGGTACCGCATAAGACGGGACGGAAAAGGGTTTACGGTTGGATTAGGCAGACCCGCATTGCGGCTCCGCCTAATCCAACCCTAAACCCTTTTCCTTATTCAAGGTCACTAAACCCGCAAGAAACTGTACCCTAAGAGGGTATTGGTGAATCCTGTCGTGGATGTGATTCAAAGATGGGACACTGAACCTTAAGAGTATGGTACCGCATAAGACGGGACGGAAAAGGGTTTAGGGTTGGATTAGGCGGACCCGCTTTGCGGCTCCGCCTAATCCAACCCTAAACCCTTTTCCTTATTCAAGGTCACTAAACCCGCAAGAAACTGAACCCCAAGAGGGTATTGGTGAACCCTGTCGTGGATGTGATTCAAAGATGGGACACTGAACCTTAAGAGTAGGGTAGCGCATAAGACGGGACGGAAAAGGGTTTAGGGTTGGATTAGGCGGACCCGCTTCGCGGCTCCGTCTAATCCAACCCTAAACCCTTTTCCTTATTCAAGGTCACTAAACCCGCAAGAAACTGAACCCTAAGAGGGTATTGGTGAACACTGTCGTGGATGTGATTCAAAGATGGGACACTGAACCTTAAGAGTAGGGTACCGCATAAGACGGGACGGAAAAGGGTTTAGGGTTGGATTAGGCGGACCCGCTTCGCGGATCCGCCTAATCCAACCCTAAACCCTTTTCCTTATTCAAGGTCACTAAACCCGCAAGAAACTGAACCCTAAGAGGGTATTGGTGAACCCTGTCGTGGATGTGATTCAAAGATGGGACACTGAACCTTAAATGTAGGGTACCGCATAAGACGGGATGGAAAAGGGTTTAGGGTTGGATTAGGCGGACCCGCTTCGCGGCTCCGCCTAATCCAACCCTAAATCCTTTTCCTTATTCAAGGTCACTAAACCCGCAAGAAACTGAACCCTAAGAGGGTATTGGTGAACCCTGTCGTGGATGTGATTCAAAGATGGGACACTGAACCTTAAGAGTAGGGTACCGCATAAGACGGGACGGAAAAGGGTTTAGGGTTGGATTAGGCGGACCCGCTTCGCGGCTCCGCCTAATCCAACCCTAAACCCTTTTCCTTATTCAAGGTCACTAAACTCGCAAGAAACTGAACCCTAAGAGGGTATTGGTGAACCCTGTCGTGGATGTGATTCAAAGATGGGACACTGAACCTTAAGAGTAGGGTACCGCATAAGACGGGACGGAAAAGGGTTTATGGTTGGATTAGGCGGACCCGCTTCGCGGCTCCGCCTAATCCAACCCTAAACCCTTTTCCTTATTCAAGGTCACTAAACCCGCAAGAAACTGAACCCTAAGAGGGTATTGGTGAACCCTGTCGTGGATGTGATTCAAAGATGGGACACTGAACCTTAAGAGTAGGGTACCGCATAAGACGGGACGGAAAAGGGTTTAGGGTTGGATTAGGCGGACCCGTTTCGCGGCTCCGCCTAATCCAACCCTAAACCCTTTTCCTTATTCAAGGTCACTAAACCCGCAAGAAACTGAACCCTAAGAGGGTATTGGTGAACCCTGTCGTGGATGTGATTCAAAGATGGGACACTGAACCTTAAAAGTAGGGTACCGCATAAGACGGGACGGAAAAGGGTTTAGGGTTGGATTAGGCGGACCCGCTTCGCGGCTCCGCCTAATCCAACCCTAAACCCTTTTCCTTATTCAAGGTCACTAAACCCGCAAGAAACTGAACCCTAAGAGGGTATTGGTGAACCCTGTCGTGGATGTGATTCAAAGATGGGACACTGAACCTTAAGAGTAGGGTACCGCATAAGACGGGACGGAAAAGGGTTTAGGGTTGGATTAGGCGGACCCGCTTCGCGGATCCGCCTAATCCAACCCTAAACCCTTTTCCTTATTCAAGGTCACTAAACCCGCAAGAAACTGTACCCTAAGAGGGTATTGGTGAACCCTGTCGTGGATGTGATTCAAAGATGGGACACTGAACCTTAAGAGTAGGGTACCGCATAAGACGAGACGGAAAAGGGTTTAGAGTTGGATTAGGCGGACCCGCTTCGCGGCTCCGCCTAATCCAACCCTAAACCCTTTTCCTTATTCAAGGTCACTAAACCCGCAAGAAACTGAACCCTAAGAGGGTATTGGTGAACCCTGTCGTGGATGTGATTCAAAGATGGGACACTGAACCTTAAGAGTAGGGTACTGCATAAGACGGGACGGAAAAGGGTTTAGGGTTGGATTAGGCGGACCCGCTTCGCGGCTCCGCCTAATCCAACCCTAAACCCTTTTCCTTATTCAAGGTCACTAAACCCGCAAGAAACTGAACCCTAAGAGGGTATTGGTGAACCCTGTCGTGGATGTGATTCAAAGATGGGACACTGAACCTTAAGAGTAGGGTACCGCATAAGACGGGACGGAAAAGGGTTTAGGGTTGGATTAGGCGGACCCGCTTCGCGGCTCCGCCTAATCCAACCCTAAACTCTTTTCCTTATTCAAGGTCACTAAACCCGCAAGAAACTGAACCCTAAGAGGGTATTGGTGAACCCTGTCGTGGATGTGATTCAAAGATGGGACACTGAACCTTAAGAGTAGGGTACCGCATAAGACGGGACGGAAAAGGGTTTAGGGTTGGATTAGGCGGACCCGCTTCGCGGCTCCGCCTAATCCAACCCTAAACCCTTTTCCTTATTCAAGGTCACTAAACCCGCAAGAAACTGAACCCTAAGAGGGTATTGGTGAACCCTGTCGTGGATGTGATTCAAAGATGGGACACTGAACCTTAAGAGTAGGGTACCGCATAAGACGGGACGGAAAAGGGTTTAGGGTTGGATTAGGCGGACCCGCTTCGCGGCTCCGCCTAATCCAACCCTAAACCCTTTTCCTTATTCAAGGTCACTAAACCCGCAAGAAACTGAACCCTAAGAGGGTATTGGTGAACCCTGTCGTGGATGTGATTCAAAGATGGGACACTGAACCTTAAAAGTAGGGTACCGCATAAGACGGGACGGAAAAGGGTTTAGGGTTGGATTAGGCGGACCCGCTTCGCGGCTCCGCCTAATCCAACCCTAAACCCTTTTCCTTATTCAAGGTCACTAAACCCGCAAGAAACTGAACCCTAAGAGGGTATTGGTGAACCCTGTCGTGGATGTGATTCAAAGATGGGACACTGAACCTTAAGAGTAGGGTACTGCATAAGACGGGACGGAAAAGGGTTTAGGGTTGGATTAGGCGGACCCGCTTCGCGGCTCCGCCTAATCCAACCCTAAACCCTTTTCCTTATTCAAGGTCACTAAACCCGCAAGAAACTGAACCCTAAGAGGGTATTGGTGAACCCTGTCGTGGATGTGATTCAAAGATGGGACACTGAACCTTAAGAGTAGGGTACCGCATAAGACGGGACGGAAAAGGGTTTAGGGTTGGATTAGGCGGACCCGCTTCGCGGCTCCGCCTAATCCAACCCTAAACCCTTTTCCTTATTCAAGGTCACTAAACCCGCAAGAAACTGAACCCTAAGAGGGTATTGGTGAACCCTGTCGTGGATGTGATTCAAAGATGGGACACTGAACCTTAAGAGTAGGGTACCGCATAAGACGGGACGGAAAAGGGTTTAGGGTTGGATTAGGCGGACCCGCTTCGCGGCTCCGCCTAATCCAACCCTAAACCCTTTTCCTTATTCAAGGTCACTAAACCCGCAAGAAACTGAACCCTAAGAGGGTATTGGTGAACCCTGTCGTGGATGTGATTCAAAGATGGGACACTGAACCTTAAAAGTAGGGTACCGCATAAGACGGGACGGAAAAGGGTTTAGGGTTGGATTAGGCGGACCCGCTTCGCGGCTCCGCCTAATCCAACCCTAAACCCTTTTCCTTATTCAAGGTCACTAAACCCGCAAGAAACTGAACCCTAAGAGGGTATTGGTGAACCCTGTCGTGGATGTGATTCAAAGATGGGACACTGAACCTTAAGAGTAGGGTACCGCATAAGACGGGACGGAAAAGGGTTTAGGGTTGGATTAGGCGGACCCGCTTCGCGGCTCCGCCTAATCCAACCCTAAACCCTTTTCCTTATTCAAGGTCACTAAACCCGCAAGAAACTGTACCCTAAGAGGGTATTGGTGAACCCTGTCGTGGATGTGATTCAAAGATGGGACACTGAACCTTAAGAGTAGGGTACCGCATAAGACGGGACGGAAAAGGGTTTAGGGTTGGATTAGGCGGACCCGCTTCGCGGATCCGCCTAATCCAACCCTAAACCCTTTTCCTTATTCAAGGTCACTAAACCCGCAAGAAACTGTACCCTAAGAGGGTATTGGTGAACCCTGTCGTGGATGTGATTCAAAGATGGGACACTGAACCTTAAGAGTAGGGTACCGCATAAGACGAGACGGAAAAGGGTTTAGAGTTGGATTAGGCGGACCCGCTTCGCGGCTCCGCCTAATCCAACCCTAAACCCTTTTCCTTATTCAAGGTCACTAAACCCGCAAGAAACTGAACCCTAAGAGGGTATTGGTGAACCCTGTCGTGGATGTGATTCAAAGATGGGACACTGAACCTTAAGAGTAGGGTACTGCATAAGACGGGACGGAAAAGGGTTTAGGGTTGGATTAGGCGGACCCGCTTCGCGGCTCTGCCTAATCCAACCCTAAACCCTTTTCCTTATTCAAGGTCACTAAACCCGCAAGAAACTGAACCCTAAGAGGGTATTGGTGAACCCTGTCGTGGATGTGATTCAAATATGGGACACTGAACCTTAAGAGTAGGGTACCGCATAAGACGGGACGGAAAAGGGTTTAGGGTTGGATTAGGCGGACCCGCTTCGCGGCTCCGCCTAATCCAACCCTAAACCCTTTTCCTTATTCAAGGTCACTAAACCCGCAAGAAACTGAACCCTAAGAGGGTATTGGTGAACCCTGTCGTGGATGTGATTCAAAGATGGGACACTGAACCTTAAGAGTAGGGTACCGCATAAGACGGGACAGAAAAGGGTTTACGGTTGGATTAGGCAGACCCACTTTGCGGCTCCGCCTAATCCAACCCTAAACCCTTTTCCTTATTCAAGGTCACTAAACCCGCAAGAAACTGTACCCTAAGAGGGTATTGGTGAACCCTGTCGTGGATGTGATTCAAAGATGGGACAATGAACCTTAAGAGTAGGGTACCGCATAAGACGAGACGGAAAATGGTTTAGAGTTGGATTAGGCGGACCCGCTTCGCGGCTCCGCCTAATCCAACCCTAAACCCTTTTCCTTATTCAAGGTCACTAAACCCGCAAGAAACTGAACCCTAAGAGGGTATTGGTGAACCCTGTCGTGGATGTGATTCAAAGATGGGACACTGAACCTTAAGAGTAGGGTACCGCATAAGACGGGACGGAAAAGGGTTTAGGGTTGGATTAGGCGGACCCGCTTTGCGGCTCCGCCTAATCCAACCCTAAACCCTTTTCCTTATTCAAGGTCACTAAACCCGCAAGAAACTGAACCCCAAGAGGGTATTGGTGAACCCTGTCGTGGATGTGATTCAAAGATGGGACACTGAACCTTAAGAGTAGGGTACCGCATAAGACGGGACGGAAAAGGGTTTAGGGTTGGATTAGGCGGACCCGCTTCGCGGCTCCGTCTAATCCAACCCTAAACCCTTTTCCTTATTCAAGGTCACTAAACCCGCAAGAAACTGAACCCTAAGAGGGTATTGGTGAACACTGTCGTGGATGTGATTCAAAGATGGGACACTGAACCTTAAGAGTAGGGTACCGCATAAGACGGGACGGAAAAGGGTTTAGTGTTGGATTAGGCGGACCCGCTTCGCGGATCCGCCTAATCCAACCCTAAACCCTTTTCCTTATTCAAGGTCACTAAACCCGCAAGAAACTGAACCCTAAGAGGGTATTGGTGAACCCTGTCGTGGATGTGATTCAAAGATGGGACACTGAACCTTAAGAGTAGGGTACCGCATAAGACGAGACGGAAAATGGTTTAGAGTTGGATTAGGCGGACCCGCTTCGCGGCTCCGCCTAATCCAACCCTAAACCCTTTTCCTTATTCAAGGTCACTAAACCCGCAAGAAACTGAACCCTAAGAGGGTATTGGTGAACCCTGTCGTGGATGTGATTCAAAGATGGGACACTGAACCTTAAGAGTAGGGTACCGCATAAGACGGGACGGAAAAGGGTTTAGGGTTGGATTAGGCGGACCCGCTTTGCGGCTCCGCCTAATCCAACCCTAAACCCTTTTCCTTATTCAAGGTCACTAAACCCGCAAGAAACTGAACCCCAAGAGGGTATTGGTGAACCCTGTCGTGGATGTGATTCAAAGATGGGACACTGAACCTTAAGAGTAGGGTACCGCATAAGACGGGACGGAAAAGGGTTTAGGGTTGGATTAGGCGGACCCGCTTCGCGGCTCCGTCTAATCCAACCCTAAACCCTTTTCCTTATTCAAGGTCACTAAACCCGCAAGAAACTGAACCCTAAGAGGGTATTGGTGAACACTGTCGTGGATGTGATTCAAAGATGGGACACTGAACCTTAAGAGTAGGGTACCGCATAAGACGGGACGGAAAAGGGTTTAGTGTTGGATTAGGCGGACCCGCTTCGCGGATCCGCCTAATCCAACCCTAAACCCTTTTCCTTATTCAAGGTCACTAAACCCGCAAGAAACTGAACCCTAAGAGGGTATTGGTGAACCCTGTCGTGGATGTGATTCAAAGATGGGACACTGAACCTTAAAAGTAGGGTACCGCATAAGACGGGATGGAAAAGGGTTTAGGGTTGGATTAGGCGGACCCGCTTCGCGGCTCCGCCTAATCCAACCCTAAACCCTTTTCCTTATTCAAGGTCACTAAACCCGCAAGAAACTGAACCCTAAGAGGGTATTGGTGAACCCTGTCGTGGATGTGATTCAAAGATGGGACACTGAACCTTAAGAGTAGGGTACCGCATAAGACGGGACGGAAAAGGGTTTAGGGTTGGATTAGGCGGACCCGCTTCGCGGCTCCGTCTAATCCAACCCTAAACCCTTTTCCTTATTCAAGGTCACTAAACCCGCAAGAAACTGAACCCTAAGAGGGTATTGGTGAACACTGTCGTGGATGTGATTCAAAGATGGGACACTGAACCTTAAGAGTAGGGTACCGCATAAGACGGGACGGAAAAGGGTTTAGTGTTGGATTAGGCGGACCCGCTTCGCGGATCCGCCTAATCCAACCCTAAACCCTTTTCCTTATTCAAGGTCACTAAACCCGCAAGAAACTGAACCCTAAGAGGGTATTGGTGAACCCTGTCGTGGATGTGATTCAAAGATGGGACACTGAACCTTAAGAGTAGGGTACCGCATAAGACGAGACGGAAAATGGTTTAGAGTTGGATTAGGCGGACCCGCTTCGCGGCTCCGCCTAATCCAACCCTAAACCCTTTTCCTTATTCAAGGTCACTAAACCCGCATGAAACTGAACCCTAAGAGGGTATTGGTGAACCCTGTCGTGGATGTGATTCAAAGATGGGACACTGAACCTTAAGAGTAGGGTACCGCATAAGACGGGACGGAAAAGGGTTTAGGGTTGGATTAGGCGGACCCGCTTTGCGGCTCCGCCTAATCCAACCCTAAACCCTTTTCCTTATTCAAGGTCACTAAACCCGCAAGAAACTGAACCCCAAGAGGGTATTGGTGAACCCTGTCGTGGATGTGATTCAAAGATGGGACACTGAACCTTAAGAGTAGGGTACCGCATAAGACGGGACGGAAAAGGGTTTAGGGTTGGATTAGGCGGACCCGCTTCGCGGCTCCGTCTAATCCAACCCTAAACCCTTTTCCTTATTCAAGGTCACTAAACCCGCAAGAAACTGAACCCTAAGAGGGTATTGGTGAACACTGTCGTGGATGTGATTCAAAGATGGGACACTGAACCTTAAGAGTAGGGTACCGCATAAGACGGGACGGAAAAGGGTTTAGTGTTGGATTAGGCGGACCCGCTTCGCGGATCCGCCTAATCCAACCCTAAACCCTTTTCCTTATTCAAGGTCACTAAACCCGCAAGAAACTGAACCCTAAGAGGGTATTGGTGAACCCTGTCGTGGATGTGATTCAAAGATGGGACACTGAACCTTAAAAGTAGGGTACCGCATAAGACGGGATGGAAAAGGGTTTAGGGTTGGATTAGGCGGACCCGCTTCGCGGCTCCGCCTAATCCAACCCTAAACCCTTTTCCTTATTCAAGGTCACTAAACCCGCAAGAAACTGAACCCTAAGAGGGTATTGGTGAACCCTGTCGTGGATGTGATTCAAAGATGGGACACTGAACCTTAAGAGTAGGGTACCGCATAAGACGGGACGGAAAAGGGTTTAGGGTTGGATTAGGCGGACCCGCTTCGCGGCTCCGCCTAATCCAACCCTAAACCCTTTTCCTTATTCAAGGTCACTAAACCCGCAAGAAACTGAACCCTAAGAGGGTATTGGTGAACCCTGTCGTGGATGTGATTCAAAGATGGGACACTGAACCTTAAGAGTAGGGTACCGCATAAGACGGGACGGAAAAGGGTTTAGGGTTGGATTAGGCGGACCCGCTTCGCGGATCCGCCTAATCCAACCCTAAACCCTTTTCCTTATTCAAGGTCACTAAACCCGCAAGAAACTGAACCCTAAGAGGGTATTGGTGAACCCTATCGTGGATGTGATTCAAAGATGGGACACTGAACCTTAAAAGTAGGGTACCGCATAAGACGGGACGGAAAAGGGTTTAGGGTTGGATTAGGCGGACCCGCTTCGCGGCTCTGCCTAATCCAACCCTAAACCCTTTTCCTTATTCAAGGTCACTAAACCCGCAAGAAACTGAACCCTAAGAGGGTATTGGTGAACACTGTCGTGGATGTGATTCAAAGATGGGACACTGAACCTTAAGAGTAGGGTACCGCATAAGACGGGACGGAAAAGGGTTTAGGGTTGGATTAGGCGGACCCGCTTCGCGTCTCCGCCTAATCCAACCCTAAACCCTTTTCCTTATTCAAGGTCACTAAACCCGCAAGAAACTGAACCCTAAGAGGGTATTGGTGAACCCTGTCGTGGATGTGATTCAAAGATGGGACACTGAACCTTAAGAGTAGGGTACCGCATAAGACGGGACGGAAAAGGGTTTAGGGTTGGATTAGGCGGACCCGCTTCGCGGATCCGCCTAATCCAACCCTAAACCCTTTTCCTTATTCAAGGTCACTAAACCCGCAAGAAACTGAACCCTAAGAGGGTATTGGTGAACCCTGTCGTGGATGTGATTCAAAGATGGGACACGGAACCTTAAAAGTAGGGTACCGCATAAGACGGGACGTAAAAGGGTTTAGGGTTGGATTAGGCGAACCCGCTTCGCGGCTCCGCCTAATCCAACCCTAAACCCTTTTCCTTATTCAAGGTCACTAAACCCGCAAGAAACTGAACCCTAAGAGAGTATTGGTGAACCCTGTCGTGGATGTGATTCAAAGATGGGACACTGAACCTTAAGAGTAGGGTACCGCATAAGACGGGACGGAAAAGGGTTTAGGGTTGGATTAGGCGGACCCGCTTCGCGGCTCCGCCTAATCCAACCCTAAACCCTTTTCCTTATTCAAGGTCACTAAACCCGCAAGAAACTGAACCCTAAGAGGGTATTGGTGAACCCTGTCGTGGATGTGATTCAAAGATGGGACACTGAACCTTAAGAGTAGGGTACCGCATAAGACGGGACAGAAAAGGGTTTACGGTTGGATTAGGCAGACCCACTTTGCAGCTCCGCCTAATCCAACCCTAAACCCTTTTCCTTATTCAAGGTCACTAAACCCGCAAGAAACTGTACCCTAAGAGGGTATTGGTGAACCCTGTCGTGGATGTGATTCAAAGATGGGACACTGAACCTTAAGAGTAGGGTACCGCATAAGACGAGACGGAAAATGGTTTAGAGTTGGATTAGGCGGACCCGCTTCGCGGCTCCGCCTAATCCAACCCTAAACCCTTTTCCTTATTCAAGGTCACTAAACCCGCAAGAAACTGAACCCTAAGAGGGTATTGGTGAACCCTGTCGTGGATGTGATTCAAAGATGGGACACTGAACCTTAAGAGTAGGGTACCGCATAAGACGGGACGGAAAAGGGTTTAGGGTTGGATTAGGCGGACCCGCTTTGCGGCTCCGCCTAATCCAACCCTAAACCCTTTTCCTTATTCAAGGTCACTAAACCCGCAAGAAACTGAACCCCAAGAGGGTATTGGTGAACCCTGTCGTGGATGTGATTCAAAGATGGGACACTGAACCTTAAGAGTAGGGTACCGCATAAGACGGGACGGAAAAGGGTTTAGGGTTGGATTAGGCGGACCCGCTTCGCGGCTCCGCCTAATCCAACCCTAAACCCTTTTCCTTATTCAAGGTCACTAAACCCGCAAGAAACTGAACCCTAAGAGGGTATTGGTGAACCCTGTCGTGGATGTGATTCAAAGATGGGACACTGAACCTTAAGAGTAGGGTACCGCATAAGACGGGACGGAAAAGGGTTTAGGGTTGGATTAGGCGGACCCGCTTCGCGGATCCGCCTAATCCAACCCTAAACCCTTTTCCTTATTCAAGGTCACTAAACCCGCAAGAAACTGAACCCTAAGAGGGTATTGGTGAACCCTGTCGTGGATGTGATTCAAAGATGGGACACTGAACCTTAAAAGTAGGGTACCGCATAAGACGGGACGTAAAAGGGTTTAGGGTTGGATTAGGCGGACCCGCTTCGCGGCTCCGCCTAATCCAACCCTAAACCCTTTTCCTTATTCAAGGTCACTAAACCCGCAAGAAACTGAACCCTAAGAGGGTATTGGTGAACCCTGTCGTGGATGTGATTCAAAGATGGGACACTGAACCTTAAGAGTAGGGTACCGCATAAGACGGGACAGAAAAGGGTTTACGGTTGGATTAGGCAGACCCACTTTGCGGCTCCGCCTAATCCAACCCTAAACCCTTTTCCTTATTCAAGGTCACTAAACCCGCAAGAAACTGAACCCTAAGAGGGTATTGGTGAACCCTGTCATGGATGTGATTCAAAGATGGGACACTGAACCTTAAGAGTAGGGTACCGCATAAGACGAGACGGAAAATGGTTTAGAGTTGGATTAGGCGGACCCGCTTCGCGGCTCCGCCTAATCCAACCCTAAACCCTTTTCCTTATTCAAGGTCACTAAACCCGCAAGAAACTGAACCCTAAGAGGGTATTGGTGAACCCTGTCGTGGATGTGATTCAAAGATGGGACACTGAACCTTAAGAGTAGGGTACCGCATAAGACGGGACGGAAAAGGGTTTAGGGTTGGATTAGGCGGACCCGCTTTGCGGCTCCGCCTAATCCAACCCTAAACCCTTTTCCTTATTCAAGGTCACTAAACCCGCAAGAAACTGAACCCCAAGAGGGTATTGGTGAACCCTGTCGTGGATGTGATTCAAAGATGGGACACTGAACCTTAAGAGTAGGGTACCGCATAAGACGGGACGGAAAAGGGTTTAGGGTTGGATTAGGCGGACCCGCTTCGCGGCTCCGTCTAATCCAACCCTAAACCCTTTTCCTTATTCAAGGTCACTAAACCCGCAAGAAACTGAACCCTAAGAGGGTATTGGTGAACACTGTCGTGGATGTGATTCAAAGATGGGACACTGAACCTTAAGAGTAGGGTACCGCATAAGACGGGACGGAAAAGGGTTTAGGGTTGGATAGGCGGACCCGCTTCGCGGCTCCGCCTAATCCAACCCTAAACCCTTTTCCTTATTCAAGGTCACTAAACCCGCAAGAAACTGAACCCTAAGAGGGTATTGGTGAACCCTGTCGTGGATGTGATTCAAAGATGGGACACTGAACCTTAAGAGTAGGGTACCGCATAAGACGGGACGGAAAATGGTTTAGGGTTGGATTAGGCGGACCCGCTTCGCGGCTCCGCCTAATCCAACCCTAAACCCTTTTCCTTATTCAAGGTCACTAAACCCGCAAGAAACTGAACCCTAAGAGGGTATTGGTGAACCCTGTCGTGGATGTGATTCAAAGATGGGACACTGAACCTTAAGAGTAGGGTACCGCATAAGACGGGACGGAAAAGGGTTTAGGGTTGGATTAGGCGGACCCGCTTTGCGGCTCCGCCTAATCCAACCCTAAACCCTTTTCCTTATTCAAGGTCACTAAACCCGCAAGAAACTGAACCCCAAGAGGGTATTGGTGAACCCTGTCGTGGATGTGATTCAAAGATGGGACACTGAACCTTAAGAGTAGGGTACCGCATAAGACGGGACGGAAAAGGGTTTAGGGTTGGATTAGGCGGACCCGCTTCGCGGCTCCGTCTAATCCAACCCTAAACCCTTTTCCTTATTCAAGGTCACTAAACCCGCAAGAAACTGAACCCTAAGAGGGTATTGGTGAACACTGTCGTGGATGTGATTCAAAGATGGGACACTGAACCTTAAGAGTAGGGTACCGCATAAGACGGGACGGAAAAGGGTTTAGGGTTGGATAGGCGGACCCGCTTCGCGGCTCCGCCTAATCCAACCCTAAACCCTTTTCCTTATTCAAGGTCACTAAACCCGCAAGAAACTGAACCCTAAGAGGGTATTGGTGAACCCTGTCGTGGATGTGATTCAAAGATGGGACACTGAACCTTAAGAGTAGGGTACCGCATAAGACGGGACGGAAAAGGGTTTAGGGTTGGATTAGGCGGACCCGCTTCGCGGCTCCGCCTAATCCAACCCTAAACCCTTTTCCTTATTCAAGGTCACTAAACCCGCAAGAAACTGAACCCTAAGAGGGTATTGGTGAACCCTGTCGTGGATGTGATTCAAAGATGGGACACTGAACCTTAAGAGTAGGGTACCGCATAAGACGGGACGGAAAAGGGTTTAGGGTTGGATTAGGCGGACCCGCTTCGCGGATCCGCCTAATCCAACCCTAAACCCTTTTCCTTATTCAAGGTCACTAAACCCGCAAGAAACTGAACCCTAAGAGGGTATTGGTGAACCCTGTCGTGGATGTGATTCAAAGATGGGACACTGAACCTTAAAAGTAGGGTACCGCATAAGACGGGACGGAAAAGGGTTTAGGGTTGGATTAGGCGGACCCGCTTCGCGGCTCCGCCTAATCCAACCCTAAACCCTTTTCCTTATTCAAGGTCACTAAACCCGCAAGAAACTGAACCCTAAGAGGGTATTGGTGAACCCTGTCGTGGATGTGATTCAAAGATGGGACACTGAACCTTAAAAGTAGGGTACCGCATAAGACGGGACGGAAAAGGGTTTAGGGTTGGATTAGGCGGACCCGCTTCGCGGCTCCGCCTAATCCAACCCTAAACCCTTTTCCTTATTCAAGGTCACTAAACCCGCAAGAAACTGAACCCTAAGAGGGTATTGGTGAACCCTGTCGTGGATGTGATTCAAAGATGGGACACTGAACCTTAAGAGTAGGGTACCGCATAAGACGGGACGGAAAAGGGTTTAGGGTTGGATTAGGCGGACCCGCTTCGCGGCTCCGCCTAATCCAACCCTAAACCCTTTTCCTTATTCAAGGTCACTAAACCCGCAAGAAACTGAACCCTAAGAGGGTATTGGTGAACCCTGTCGTGGATGTGATTCAAAGATGGGACACTGAACCTTAAGAGTAGGGTACCGCATAAGACGGGACGAAAAAGGGTTTACGGTTGGATTAGGCAGACCCGCTTTGCGGCTCCGCCTAATCCAACCCTAAACCCTTTTCCTTATTCAAGGTCACTAAACCCGCAAGAAACTGTACCCTAAGAGGGTATTGGTAAACCCTGTCGTGGATGTGATTCAAGATGGGACACTGAACCTTAAGAGTAGGGTACCGCATAAGACGAGACGGAAAAGGGTTTAGAGTTGGATTAGGCGGACCCGCTTCGCGGCTCCGCCTAATCCAACCCTAAACCCTTTTCCTTATTCAAGGTCACTAAACCCGCAAGAAACTGAACCCTAAGAGGGTATTGGTGAACCCTGTCGTGGATGTGATTCAAAGATGGGACACTGAACCTTAAGAGTAGGGTACCGCATAAGACGGGACGGAAAAGGGTTTAGGGTTGGATTAGGCGGACCCGCTTTGCGGCTCTGCCTAATCCAACCCTAAACCCTTTTCCTTATTCAAGGTCACTAAACCCGCAAGAAACTGAACCCCAAGAGGGTATTGGTGAACCCTGTCGTGGATGTGATTCAAAGATGGGACACTGAACCTTAAGAGTAGGGTACCGCATAAGACGGGACGGAAAAGGGTTTAGGGTTGGATTAGGCGGACCCACTTCGCGGCTCCGTCTAATCCAACCCTAAACCCTTTTCCTTATTCAAGGTCACTAAACCCGCAAGAAACTGAACCCTAAGAGGGTATTGGTGAACACTGTCGTGGATGTGATTCAAAGATGGGACACTGAACCTTAAGAGTAGGGTACCGCATAAGACGGGACGGAAAAGGGTTTAGGGTTGGATTAGGCGGACCCGCTTTGCGGCTCCGCCTAATCCAACCCTAAACCCTTTTCCTTATTCAAGGTCACTAAACCCGCAAGAAACTGTACCCTAAGAGGGTATTGGTGAACCCTGTCGTGGATGTGATTCAAAGATGGGACACTGAACCTTAAGAGTAGGGTACCGCATAAGACGGGACGGAAAAGGGTTTAGGGTTGGATTAGGCGGACCCGCTTCGCGGATCCGCCTAATCCAACCCTAAACCCTTTTCCTTATTCAAGGTCACTAAACCCGCAAGAAACTGAACCCTAAGAGGGTATTGGTGAACCCTGTCGTGGATGTGATTCAAAGATGGGACACTGAACCTTAAGAGTAGGGTACTGCATAAGACGAGACGGAAAAGGGTTTAGGGTTGGATTAGGCGGACCCGCTTCGCGGCTCCGCCTAATCCAACCCTAAACCCTTTTCCTTATTCAAGGTCACTAAACCCGCAAGAAACTGAACCCTAAGAGGGTATTGGTGAACCCTGTCGTGGATGTGATTCAAAGATGGGACACTGAACCTTAAGAGTAGGGTACCGCATAAGACGGGACGGAAAAGGGTTTAGGGTTGGATTAGGCGGACCCGCTTCGCGGATCCGCCTAATCCAACCCTAAACCCTTTTCCTTATTCAAGGTCACTAAATCCGCAAGAAACTGTACCCTAAGAGGGTATTGGTGAACCCTGTCGTGGATGTGATTCAAAGATGGGACACTGAACCTTAAGAGTAGGGTACCGCATAAGACGGGACGGAAAAGGGTTTAGGGTTGGATTAGGCGGACCCGCTTTGAGGCTCCGCCTAATCCAACTGTAAACCCTTTTCCTTATTCAAGGTCACTAAACCCGCAAGAAACTGTACCCTAATAGGGTATTGGTGAACCCTGTCGTGGATGTGATTCAAAGATGGGACACTGAACCTTAAGAGTAGGGTACCGCATAAGACGGGATGGAAAAGGGTTTAGGGTTGGATTAGGCGGACCCGCTTCGCGGATCCGCCTAATCCAACCCTAAACCCTTTTCCTTATTCAAGGTCACTAAATCCGCAAGAAACTGTACCCTAAGAGGGTATTGGTGAACGCTGTCGTGGATCTGATTCAAAGATGGGACACTGAACCTTAAGAGTAGGGTACCGCATAAGACGGGACGGAAAAGGGTTTAGGGTTGGATTAGGCGGACCCGCTTTGCGGCTCCGCCTAATCCAACCCTAAACCCTTTTCCTTATTCAAGGTCACTAAACCCGCAAGAAACTGTACCCTAAGAGGGTATTGGTAAACCCTGTCGTGGATGTGATTCAAGATGGGACACTGAACCTTAAGAGTAGGGTACCGCATAAGACGAGACGGAAAAGGGTTTAGAGTTGGATTAGGCGGACCCGCTTCGCGGCTCCGCCTAATCCAACCCTAAACCCTTTTCCTTATTCAAGGTCACTAAACCCGCAAGAAACTGAACCCTAAGAGGGTATTGGTGAACCCTGTCGTGGATGTGATTCAAAGATGGGACACTGAACCTTAAGAGTAGGGTACCGCATAAGACGGGACGGAAAAGGGTTTAGGGTTGGATTAGGCGGACCCGCTTTGCGGCTCTGCCTAATCCAACCCTAAACCCTTTTCCTTATTCAAGGTCACTAAACCCGCAAGAAACTGAACCCCAAGAGGGTATTGGTGAACCCTGTCGTGGATGTGATTCAAAGATGGGACACTGAACCTTAAGAGTAGGGTACCGCATAAGACGGGACGGAAAAGGGTTTAGGGTTGGATTAGGCGGACCCGCTTCGCGGCTCCGTCTAATCCAACCCTAAACCCTTTTCCTTATTTAAGGTCACTAAACCCGCAAGAAACTGAACCCTAAGAGGGTATTGGTGAACACTGTCGTGGATGTGATTCAAAGATGGGACACTGAACCTTAAGAGTAGGGTACCGCATAAGACGGGACGGAAAAGGGTTTAGGGTTGGATTAGGCGGACCCGCTTTGCGGCTCCGCCTAATCCAACCCTAAACCCTTTTCCTTATTCAAGGTCACTAAACCCGCAAGAAACTGTACCCAAAGAGGGTATTGGTGAACCCTGTCGTGGATGTGATTCAAAGATGGGACACTGAACCTTAAGAGTAGGGTACCGCATAAGACGGGACGGAAAAGGGTTTAGGGTTGGATTAGGCGGACCCGCTTCGCGGATCCGCCTAATCCAACCCTAAACCCTTTTCCTTATTCAAGGTCACTAAACCCGCAAGAAACTGAACCCTAAGAGGGTATTGGTGAACCCTGTCGTGGATGTGATTCAAAGATGGGACACTGAACCTTAAGAGTAGGGTACTGCATAAGACGAGACGGAAAAGGGTTTAGGGTTGGATTAGGCGGACCCGCTTCGCGGCTCCGCCTAATCCAACCCTAAACCCTTTTCCTTATTCAAGGTCACTAAACCCGCAAGAAACTGAACCCTAAGAGGGTATTGGTGAACCCTGTCGTGGATGTGATTCAAAGATGGGACACTGAACCTTAAGAGTAGGGTACCGCATAAGACGGGACGGAAAAGGGTTTAGGGTTGGATTAGGCGGACCCGCTTCGCGGATCCGCCTAATCCAACCCTAAACCCTTTTCCTTATTCAAGGTCACTAAATCCGCAAGAAACTGTACCCTAAGAGGGTATTGGTGAACCCTGTCGTGGATGTGATTCAAAGATGGACACTGAACCTTAAGAGTAGGGTACCGCATAAGACGGGACGGAAAAGGGTTTAGGGTTGGATTAGGCGGACCCGCTTTGAGGCTCCGCCTAATCCAACTGTAAACCCTTTTCCTTATTCAAGGTCACTAAACCCGCAAGAAACTGTACCCTAATAGGGTATTGGTGAACCCTGTCGTGGATGTGATTCAAAGATGGGACACTGAACCTTAAGAGTAGGGTACCGCATAAGACGGGATGGAAAAGGGTTTAGGGTTGGATTAGGCGGACCCGCTTCGCGGATCCGCCTAATCCAACCCTAAACCCTTTTCCTTATTCAAGGTCACTAAACCCGCAAGAAACTGTACCCTAAGAGGGTATTGGTAAACCCTGTCGTGGATGTGATTCAAGATGGGACACTGAACCTTAAGAGTAGGGTACCGCATAAGACGAGACGGAAAAGGGTTTAGGGTTGGATTAGGCGGACCCGCTTCGCGGCTCCGCCTAATCCAACCCTAAACCCTTTTCCTTATTCAAGGTCACTAAACCCGCAAGAAACTGAACCCTAAGAGGGTATTGGTGAACCCTGTCGTGGATGTGATTCAAAGATGGGACACTGAACCTTAAGAGTAGGGTACCGCATAAGACGGGACGGAAAAGGGTTTAGGGTTGGATTAGGCGGACCCGCTTTGCGGCTCTGCTTAATCCAACCCTAAACCCTTTTCCTTATTCAAGGTCACTAAACCCGCAAGAAACTGAACCCCAAGAGGGTATTGGTGAACCCTGTCGTGGATGTGATTCAAAGATGGGACACTGAACCTTAAGAGTAGGGTACCGCATAAGACGGGACGGAAAAGGGTTTAGGGTTGGATTAGGCGGACCCGCTTCGCGGCTCCGTCTAATCCAACCCTAAACCCTTTTCCTTATTCAAGGTCACTAAACCCGCAAGAAACTGAACCCTAAGAGGGTATTGGTGAACACTGTCGTGGATGTGATTCAAAGATGGGACACTGAACCTTAAGAGTAGGGTACCGCATAAGACGGGACGGAAAAGGGTTTAGGGTTGGATTAGGCGGACCCGCTTTGCGGCTCCGCCTAATCCAACCCTAAACCCTTTTCCTTATTCAAGGTCACTAAACCCGCAAGAAACTGTACCCAAAGAGGGTATTGGTGAACCCTGTCGTGGATGTGATTCAAAGATGGGACACTGAACCTTAAGAGTAGGGTACCGCATAAGACGGGACGGAAAAGGGTTTAGGGTTGGATTAGGCGGACCCGCTTCGCGGATCCGCCTAATCCAACCCTAAACCCTTTTCCTTATTCAAGGTCACTAAACCCGCAAGAAACTGAACCCTAAGAGGGTATTGGTGAACCCTGTCGTGGATGTGATTCAAAGATGGGACACTGAACCTTAAGAGTAGGGTACTGCATAAGACGAGACGGAAAAGGGTTTAGGGTTGGATTAGGCGGACCCGCTTCGCGGCTCCGCCTAATCCAACCCTAAACCCTTTTCCTTATTCAAGGTCACTAAACCCGCAAGAAACTGAACCCTAAGAGGGTATTGGTGAACCCTGTCGTGGATGTGATTCAAAGATGGGACACTGAACCTTAAGAGTAGGGTACCGCATAAGACGGGACGGAAAAGGGTTTAGGGTTGGATTAGGCGGACCCGCTTCGCGGATCCGCCTAATCCAACCCTAAACCCTTTTCCTTATTCAAGGTCACTAAACCCGCAAGAAACTGAACCCTAAGAGGGTATTGGTGAACCCTGTCGTGGATGTGATTCAAAGATGGGACACTGAACCTTAAGAGTAGGGTACTGCATAAGACGAGACGGAAAAGGGTTTAGGGTTGGATTAGGCGGACCCGCTTCGCGGATCCGCCTAATCCAACCCTAAACCCTTTTCCTTATTCAAGGTCACTAAACCCGCAAGAAACTGTACCCTAAGAGGGTATTGGTAAACCCTGTCGTGGATGTGATTCAAGATGGGACACTGAACCTTAAGAGTAGGGTACCGCATAAGACGAGACGGAAAAGGGTTTAGGGTTGGATTAGGCGGACCCGCTTCGCGGCTCCGCCTAATCCAACCCTAAACCCTTTTCCTTATTCAAGGTCACTAAACCCGCAAGAAACTGAACCCTAAGAGGGTATTGGTGAACCCTGTCGTGGATGTGATTCAAAGATGGGACACTGAACCTTAAGAGTAGGGTACCGCATAAGACGGGACGGAAAAGGGTTTAGGGTTGGATTAGGCGGACCCGCTTTGCGGCTCTGCTTAATCCAACCCTAAACCCTTTTCCTTATTCAAGGTCACTAAACCCGCAAGAAACTGAACCCCAAGAGGGTATTGGTGAACCCTGTCGTGGATGTGATTCAAAGATGGGACACTGAACCTTAAGAGTAGGGTACCGCATAAGACGGGACGGAAAAGGGTTTAGGGTTGGATTAGGCGGACCCGCTTCGCGGCTCCGTCTAATCCAACCCTAAACCCTTTTCCTTATTCAAGGTCACTAAACCCGCAAGAAACTGAACCCTAAGAGGGTATTGGTGAACACTGTCGTGGATGTGATTCAAAGATGGGACACTGAACCTTAAGAGTAGGGTACCGCATAAGACGGGACGGAAAAGGGTTTAGGGTTGGATTAGGCGGACCCGCTTTGCGGCTCCGCCTAATCCAACCCTAAACCCTTTTCCTTATTCAAGGTCACTAAACCCGCAAGAAACTGTACCCAAAGAGGGTATTGGTGAACCCTGTCGTGGATGTGATTCAAAGATGGGACACTGAACCTTAAGAGTAGGGTACCGCATAAGACGGGACGGAAAAGGGTTTAGGGTTGGATTAGGCGGACCCGCTTCGCGGATCCGCCTAATCCAACCCTAAACCCTTTTCCTTATTCAAGGTCACTAAACCCGCAAGAAACTGAACCCTAAGAGGGTATTGGTGAACCCTGTCGTGGATGTGATTCAAAGATGGGACACTGAACCTTAAGAGTAGGGTACTGCATAAGACGAGACGGAAAAGGGTTTAGGGTTGGATTAGGCGGACCCGCTTCGCGGCTCCGCCTAATCCAACCCTAAACCCTTTTCCTTATTCAAGGTCACTAAACCCGCAAGAAACTGAACCCTAAGAGGGTATTGGTGAACCCTGTCGTGGATGTGATTCAAAGATGGGACACTGAACCTTAAGAGTAGGGTACCGCATAAGACGGGACGGAAAAGGGTTTAGGGTTGGATTAGGCGGACCCGCTTCGCGGATCCGCCTAATCCAACCCTAAACCCTTTTCCTTATTCAAGGTCACTAAATCCGCAAGAAACTGTACCCTAAGAGGGTATTGGTGAACCCTGTCGTGGATGTGATTCAAAGATGGGACACTGAACCTTAAGAGTAGGGTACCGCATAAGACGGGACGGAAAAGGGTTTAGGGTTGGATTAGGCGGACCCGCTTTGAGGCTCCGCCTAATCCAACTGTAAACCCTTTTCCTTATTCAAGGTCACTAAACCCGCAAGAAACTGTACCCTAATAGGGTATTGGTGAACCCTGTCGTGGATGTGATTCAAAGATGGGACACTGAACCTTAAGAGTAGGGTACCGCATAAGACGGGATGGAAAAGGGTTTAGGGTTGGATTAGGCGGACCCGCTTCGCGGATCCGCCTAATCCAACCCTAAACCCTTTTCCTTATTCAAGGTCACTAAATCCGCAAGAAACTGTACCCTAAGAGGGTATTGGTGAACGCTGTCGTGGATCTGATTCAAAGATGGGACACTGAACCTTAAGAGTAGGGTACCGCATAAGACGGGACGGAAAAGGGTTTAGGGTTGGATTAGGCGGACCCGCTTTGCGGCTCCGCCTAATCCAACCCTAAACCCTTTTCCTTATTCAAGGTCACTAAACCCGCAAGAAACTGTACCCTAAGAGGGTATTGGTGAACCCTGTCGTGGATGTGATTCAAAGATGGGACAATGAACCTTAAGAGTAGGGTACCGCATAAGACGGGACGGAAAAGGGTTTAGAGTTGGATTAGGCGGACCCGCTTCGCAGCTCCGCCTAATCCAACCCTAAACCCTTTTCCTTATTCAAGGTCACTAAACCCGCAAGAAACTGAACCCTAAGAGGGTATTGGTGAACCCTGTCGTGGATGTGATTCAAAGATGGGACACTGAACCTTAAGAGTAGGGTACCGCATAAGACGGGACGGAAAAGGGTTTAGGGTTGGATTAGGCGGACCCGCTTCGCGGATCCGCCTAATCCAACCCTAAACCCTTTTCCTTATTCAAGGTCACAAAACCCGCAAGAAACTGAACCCTAAGACGGTATTGGTGAACCCTGTCGTGGATGTGATTCAAAGATGGGACACTGAACCTTAAGAGTAGGGTACCGCATAAGACGGGACGGAAAAGGGTTTAGGGTTGGATTAGGCGGACCCGCTTCGCGGCTCCGCCTAATCCAACCCTAAACCCTTTTCCTTATTCAAGGTCACTAAACCCGCAAGAAACTGAACCCTAAGAGGGTATTGGTGAACCCTGTCGTGGATGTGATTCAAAGATGGGACACTGAACCTTAAGAGTAGGGTACCGCATAAGACGGGACGGAAAAGGGTTTAGGGTTGGATTAGGCGGACCCGCTTCGCGGCTCCGCCTAATCCAACCCTAAACCCTTTTCCTTATTCAAGGTCACTAAACCCGCAAGAAACTGAACCCTAAGAGGGTATTGGTGAACACTGTCGTGGATGTGATTCAAAGATGGGACACTGAACCTTAAGAGTAGGGTACCGCATAAGACGGGAAGCAAAAGGGTTTAGGGTTGGATTAGGCGGACCCGCTTCGCGGATCCGCCTAATCCAACCCTAAACCCTTTTCCTTATTCAAGGTCACTAAATCCGCAAGAAACTGTACCCTAAGAGGGTATTGGTGAACCCTGTCGTGGATGTGATTCAAAGATGGGACACTGAACCTTAAGAGTAGGGTACCGCATAAGACGGGACGGAAAAGGGTTTAGGGTTGGATTAGGCGGACCCGCTTTGCGGCTCCGCCTAATCCAACTCTAAACCCTTTTCCTTATTCAAGGTCACTAAACCCGCAAGAAACTGTACCCTAAGAGGGTATTGGTGAACCCTGTCGTGGATGTGATTCAAAGATGAGACACTGAACCTTAAGAGTAGGGTACCGCATAAAAAGGGATGGAAAAGGTCACTAAATCCGCAAGAAACTGTACCCTAAGAGGGTATTGGTGAACCCTGTCGTGGATGTGATTCAAAGATGGGACACTGAACCTTAAGAGTAGGGTACCGCATAAGACGGGACGGAAAAGGGTTTAGGGTTGGATTAGGCGGACCCGCTTCGTGGCTCCGCCTAATCCAACCCTAAACCCTTTTCCTTATTCAAGGTCACTAAACCCGCAAGAAACTGTATCCTAAGAGGGTATTGGTGAACCCTGTCTTGGATGTGATTCAAAGATGGGACACTTAACCTTAAGAGTAGGGTACCGCATAAGACGGGACGGAAAAGGGTTTAGGGTTGGATTAGGCGGACCCTCTTCGCGGATCCGCCTAATCCAACCCTAAACCCTTTTCCTTATTCAAGGTCACTAAACCCGCAAGAAACTGAACCCTAAGAGGGTATTGGTGAACCCTATCGTGGATGTGATTCAAAGATGGGACACTGAACCTTAAGAGTAGGGTACCGCATAAGACGGGACGGAAAAGGGTTTAGGGTTGGATTAGGCGGACCCTCTTCGCGGATCCACCTAATCCAACCCTAAACCCTTTTCCTTATTCAAGGTCACTAAACCCGCAAGAAACTGAACCCTAAGAGGGTATTGGAGAACCCTGTCGTGGATGTGATTCAAAGATGGGACACTGAACCTTAAGAGTAGGGTACCGCATAAGACGGGACGGAAAAGGGTTTAGGGTTGGATTAGGCGGACCCTCTTCGCGGATCCGCCTAATCCAACCCTAAACCCTTTTCCTTATTCAAGGTCACTAAACCCGCAAGAAACTGAACCCTAAGAGGGTATTGGAGAACCCTGTCGTGGATGTGATTCAAAGATGGGACACTGAACCTTAAGAGTAGGGTACCGCATAAGACGGGACGGAAAAGGGTTTAGGGTTGGATTAGGCGGACCCGCTTTGCGGCTCTGCCTAATCCAACCCTAAACCCTTTTCCTTATTCAAGGTCACTAAACCCGCAAGAAACTGAACCCTAAGAGGGTATTGGTGAACCCTGTCTTGGATGTGATTCAAAGATGGGACACTTAACCTTAAGAGTAGGGTACCGCATAAGACGGGACGGAAAAGGGTTTAGAGTTGGATTAGGCGGACCGGCTTCGCGGCTCTGCCTAATCCAACCCTAAACCCTTTTCCTTATTCAAGGTCACTAAACCCGCAAGAAACTGAACCCTAAGAGGGTATTGGTGAACCCTGTCGTGGATGTGATTCAAAGATGGGACACTGAACCTTAAGAGTAGGGTACCGCATAAGACGGGACGGAAAAAGGTTTAGGGTTGGATTAGGCGAACCCACTTCGCGGCTCCGCCTAATCCAACCCTAAACCCTTTTCCTTATTCAAGGTCACTAAACCCGCAAGAAACTGTACCCTAAGAGGGTATTGGTGAACCCTGTCGTGGATGTGATTCAAAGATGGGACACTTAACCTTAAGAGTAGGGTACCGCATAAGACGGGACGGAAAAGGGTTTAGGGTTGGATTAGGCGGACCCGCTTTGCGGCTCCGCCTAATCCAACTCTAAACCCTTTTCCTTATTCAAGGTCACTAAACCCGCAAGAAACTGTACCCTCAGAGGGTATTGGTGAACCCTGTCGTGGATGTGATTCAAAGATGGGACACTGAACCTTAAGAGTAGGGTACCGCATAAGACGGGACGGAAAAGGGTTTAAGGTTGGATTAGGCAGACCCGCTTTGCGGCTCCGCCTAATCCAACCCTAAACCCTTTTCCTTATTCAAGGTCACTAAACCCGCAAGAAACTTTACCCTAAGAGGGTATTGGTGAACCCTGTCGTGGATGTGATTCAAAGATGGGACACTGAACCTTAAGAGTAGGGTACCGCATAAGACGAGACGGAAAAGGGTTTAGAGTTGGATTAGGCGGACCCGCTTCGCGGCTCCGCCTAATCCAACCCTAAACCCTTTTCCTTATTCAAGGTCACTAAACCCGCAAGAAACTGAACCCTAAGAGGGTATTGGAGAACCCTGTCGTGGATGTGATTCAAAGATGGGACACTGAACCTTAAGAGTAGGGTACCGCATAAGACGGGACGGAAAAGGGTTTAGGGTTGGATTAGGCGGACCCGCTTTGCGGCTCTGCCTAATCCAACCCTAAACCCTTTTCCTTATTCAAGGTCACTAAACCCGCAAGAAACTGAACCCTAAGAGGGTATTGGTGAACCCTGTCTTGGATGTGATTCAAAGATGGGACACTTAACCTTAAGAGTAGGGTACCGCATAAGACGGGACGGAAAAGGGTTTAGAGTTGGATTAGGCAGACCGGCTTCGCGGCTCTGCCTAATCCAACCCTAAACCCTTTTCCTTATTCAAGGTCACTAAACCCGCAAGAAACTGAACCCTAAGAGGGTATTGGTGAACCCTGTCGTGGATGTGATTCAAAGATGGGACACTGAACCTTAAGAGTAGGGTACCGCATAAGACGGGACGGAAAAAGGTTTAGGGTTGGATTAGGCGAACCCACTTCGCGGCTCCGCCTAATCCAACCCTAAACCCTTTTCCTTATTCAAGGTCACTAAACCCGCAAGAAACTGTACCCTAAGAGGGTATTGGTGAACCCTGTCGTGGATGTGATTCAAAGATGGGACACTTAACCTTAAGAGTAGGGTACCGCATAAGACGGGACGGAAAAGGGTTTAGGGTTGGATTAGGCGGACCCGCTTTGCGGCTCCGCCTAATCCAACTCTAAACCCTTTTCCTTATTCAAGGTCACTAAACCCGCAAGAAACTGTACCCTCAGAGGGTATTGGTGAACCCAATCGTGGATGTGATTCAAAGATGGGACACTGAACCTTAAGAGTAGGGTACCGCATAAGACGGGACGGAAAAGGGTTTAAGGTTGGATTAGGCAGACCCGCTTTGCGGCTCCGCCTAATCCAACCCTAAACCCTTTTCCTTATTCAAGGTCACTAAACCCGCAAGAAACTTTACCCTAAGAGGGTATTGGTGAACCCTGTCGTGGATGTGATTCAAAGATGGGACACTGAACCTTAAGAGTAGGGTACCGCATAAGACGAGACGGAAAAGGGTTTAGAGTTGGATTAGGCGGACCCGCTTCGCGGCTCCGCCTAATCCAACCCTAAACCCTTTTCCTTATTCAAGGTCACTAAACCCGCAAGAAACTGAACCCTAAGAGGGTATTGGTGAACCCTGTCGTGGATGTGATTCAAAGATGGGACACTGAACCTTATGAGTAGGGTACCGCATAAGACGGGACGGAAAAGGGTTTAGGGTTGGATTAGGCGGACCCGCTTTGCGGCTCTGCCTAATCCAACCCTAAACCCTTTTCCTTATTCAAGGTCACTAAACCCGCAAGAAACTGAACCCTAAGAGGGTATTGGTGAACCCTGTCGTGGATGTGATTCAAAGATGGGACACTGAACCTTAAGAGTAGGGTACCGCATAAGACGGGACGGAAAAGGGTTTAGGGTTGGATTAGGCGGACCCGCTTCGCGGCTCCGCCTAATCCAACCCTAAACCCTTTTCCTTATTCAAGGTCACTAAACCCGCAAGAAACTGAACCCTAAGAGGGTATTGGTGAACACTGTCGTGGATGTGATTCAAAGATGGGACACTGAACCTTAAGAGTAGGGTACCGCATAAGACGGGACGGAAAAGGGTTTAGGGTTGGATTAGGCGGACCCGCTTCGCGGCTCCACCTAATCCAACCCTAAACCCTTTTCCTTATTCAAGGTCACTAAACCCGCAAGAAACTGTACCCTAAGAGGGTATTGATGAACCCTGTCGTGGATGTGATTTAAAGATGGGACACTGAACCTTAAGAGTAGGGTACCGCATAAGACGGGACGGAAAAGGGTTTAGGGTTGGATTAGGCGGACCCGCTTTGCGGCTCCTCCTAATCCAACCCTAAACCCTTTTCCTTATTCAAGGTCACTAAACCCGCAAGAAACTGAACCCTAAGAGGGTATTGGTGAACCCTGTCGTGGATGTGATTCAAAGATGGGACACTGAACCTTAAGAGTAGGGTACCGCATAAGACGAGACGGAAAAGGGTTTAGAGTTGGATTAGGCGGACCCGCTTCGCGGCTCCGCCTAATCCAACCCTAAACCCTTTTCCTTATTCAAGGTCACTAAACCCGCAAGAAACTGAACCCTAAGAGGGTATTGGTGAACCCTGTCGTGGATGTGATTCAAAGATGGGACACTGAACCTTATGAGTAGGGTACCGCATAAGACGGGACGGAAAAGGGTTTAGGGTTGGATTAGGCGGACCCGCTTTGCGGCTCTGCCTAATCCAACCCTAAACCCTTTTCCTTATTCAAGGTCACTAAACCCGCAAGAAACTGAACCCTAAGAGGGTATTGGTGAACCCTGTCGTGGATGTGATTCAAAGATGGGACACTGAACCTTAAGAGTAGGGTACCGCATAAGACGGGACGGAAAAGGGTTTAGGGTTGGATTAGGCGGACCCGCTTCGCGGCTCCGCCTAATCCAACCCTAAACCCTTTTCCTTATTCAAGGTCACTAAACCCGCAAGAAACTGAACCCTAAGAGGGTATTGGTGAACACTGTCGTGGATGTGATTCAAAGATGGGACACTGAACCTTAAGAGTAGGGTACCGCATAAGACGGGACGGAAAAGGGTTTAGGGTTGGATTAGGCGGACCCGCTTCGCGGCTCCACCTAATCCAACCCTAAACCCTTTTCCTTATTCAAGGTCACTAAACCCGCAAGAAACTGTACCCTAAGAGGGTATTGATGAACCCTGTCGTGGATGTGATTTAAAGATGGGACACTGAACCTTAAGAGTAGGGTACCGCATAAGACGGGACGGAAAAGGGTTTAGGGTTGGATTAGGCGGACCCGCTTTGCGGCTCCTCCTAATCCAACCCTAAACCCTTTTCCTTATTCAAGGTCACTAAACCCGCAAGAAACTGAACCCTAAGAGGGTATTGGTGAACCCTGTCGTGGATGTGATTCAAAGATGGGACACTGAACCTTAAAAGTAGGGTACCGCATAAGACGGGACGGAAAAGGGTTTAGGGTTGGATTAGGCGGACCCGCTTCGCGGCTCCGCCTAATCCAACCCTAAACCCTTTTCCTTATTCAAGGTCACTAAACCCGCAAGAAACTGAACCCTAAGAGGGTATTGGTGAACCCTGTCGTGGATGTGATTCAAAGATGGGACACTGAACCTTAAGAGTAAGGTACCGCATAAGACGGGACGGAAAAGGGTTTAGGGTTGGATTAGGCGGACCCGCTTCGCGGCTCCGCCTAATCCAACCCTAAACCCTTTTCCTTATTCAAGGTCAGTAAACCCGCAAGAAACTGAACCCTAAGAGGGTATTGGTGAACACTGTCGTGGATGTGATTCAATGATGGGACACTGAACCTTAAGAGTAGGGTACCGCATAAGACGGGACGGAAAAGGGTTTAGGGTTGGATTAGGCGGACCCGCTTCGCGGCTCCGCCTAATCCAACCCTAAACCCTTTTCCTTATTCAAGGTCACTAAACCCGCAAGAAACTGAACCCTAAGAGGGTATTGGTGAACACTGTCGTGGATGTGATTCAAAGATGGGACACTGAACCTTAAGAGTAGGGTACCGCATAAGACGGGACGGAAAAGGGTTTAGGGTTGGATTAGGCGGACCCGCTTCGCGGCTCCACCTAATCCAACCCTAAACCCTTTTCCTTATTCAAGGTCACTAAACCCGCACGAAACTGTACCCTAAGAGGGTATTGATGAACCCTGTCGTGGATGTGATTCAATGATGGGACACTGAACCTTAAGAGTAGGGTACCGCATAAGACGGGACGGAAAAGGGTTTAGGGTTGGATTAGGCGGACCCGCTTTGCGGCTCCGCGTAATCCAACCCTAAACCCTTTTCCTTATTCAAGGTCACTAAACCCGCAAGAAACTGAACCCTAAGAGGGTATTGGTGAACCCTGTCGTGGATGTGATTCAAAGATGGGACACTGAACCTTAAAAGTAGGGTACCGCATAAGACGGGACGGAAAAGGGTTTAGGGTTGGATTAGGCGGACCCGCTTCGCGGCTCCGCCTAATCCAACCCTAAACCCTTTTCCTTATTCAAGGTAACTAAACCCGCAAGAAACTGAACCCTAAGAGGGTATTGGTGAACCCTGTCGTGGATGTGATTCAAAGATGGGACACTGATCCTTAAGAGTAGGGTACCGCATAAGACGGGACGGAAAAGGGTTTAGGGTTGGATTAGGCGGACCCGCTTCGCGGCTCCGCCTAATCCAACCCTAAACCCTTTTCCTTATTCAAGGTCAGTAAACCCGCAAGAAACTGAACCCTAAGAGGGTATTGGTGAACACTGTCGTGTATGTGATTCAAAGATGGGACACTGAACCTTAAGAGTAGGGTACCGCATAAGACGGGACGGAAAAGGGTTTAGGGTTGGATTAGGCGGACCCGCTTCGCGGCTCCACCTAATCCAACCCTAAACCCTTTTCCTTATTCAAGGTCACTAAACCCGCAAGAAACAGTACCCTAAGAGGGTATTGGTGAACCCTGTCGTGGATGTGATTCAATGATGGGACACTGAACCTTAAGAGTAGGGTACCGCATAAGACGGGACGGAAAAGGGTTTAGGGTTGGATTAGGCGGACCCGCTTCGCGGCTCCGCCTAATCCAACCCTAAACCCTTTTCCTTATTCAAGGTCACTAAACCCGCAAGAAACTGAACCCTAAGAGGGTATTGGTGAACACTGTCGTGGATGTGATTCAAAGATGGGACACTGAACCTTAAGAGTAGGGTACCGCATAAGACGGGACGGAAAAGGGTTTAGGGTTGGATTAGGCGGACCCGCTTTGCGGCTCCGCGTAATCCAACCCTAAACCCTTTTCCTTATTCAAGGTCACTAAACCCGCAAGAAACTGAACCCTAAGAGGGTATTGATGAACCCTGTCGTGGATGTGATTTAAAGATGGGACACTGAACCTTAAGAGTAGGGTACCGCATAAGACGGGACGGAAAAGGGTTTAGGGTTGGATTAGGCGGACCCGCTTTGCGGCTCCTCCTAATCCAACCCTAAACCCTTTTCCTTATTCAAGGTCACTAAACCCGCAAGAAACTGAACCCTAAGAGGGTATTGGTGAACCCTGTCGTGGATGTGATTCAAAGATGGGACACTGAACCTTAAAAGTAGGGTACCGCATAAGACGGGACGGAAAAGGGTTTAGGGTTGGATTAGGCGGACCCGCTTCGCGGCTCCGCCTAATCCAACCCTAAACCCTTTTCCTTATTCAAGGTCACTAAACCCGCAAGAAACTGAACCCTAAGAGGGTATTGGTGAACCCTGTCGTGGATGTGATTCAAAGATGGGACACTGAACCTTAAGAGTAAGGTACCGCATAAGACGGGACGGAAAAGGGTTTAGGGTTGGATTAGGCGGACCCGCTTCGCGGCTCCGCCTAATCCAACCCTAAACCCTTTTCCTTATTCAAGGTCAGTAAACCCGCAAGAAACTGAACCCTAAGAGGGTATTGGTGAACACTGTCGTGGATGTGATTCAATGATGGGACACTGAACCTTAAGAGTAGGGTACCGCATAAGACGGGACGGAAAAGGGTTTAGGGTTGGATTAGGCGGACCCGCTTCGCGGCTCCGCCTAATCCAACCCTAAACCCTTTTCCTTATTCAAGGTCACTAAACCCGCAAGAAACTGAACCCTAAGAGGGTATTGGTGAACACTGTCGTGGATGTGATTCAAAGATGGGACACTGAACCTTAAGAGTAGGGTACCGCATAAGACGGGACGGAAAAGGGTTTAGGGTTGGATTAGGCGGACCCGCTTCGCGGCTCCACCTAATCCAACCCTAAACCCTTTTCCTTATTCAAGGTCACTAAACCCGCACGAAACTGTACCCTAAGAGGGTATTGATGAACCCTGTCGTGGATGTGATTCAATGATGGGACACTGAACCTTAAGAGTAGGGTACCGCATAAGACGGGACGGAAAAGGGTTTAGGGTTGGATTAGGCGGACCCGCTTTGCGGCTCCGCGTAATCCAACCCTAAACCCTTTTCCTTATTCAAGGTCACTAAACCCGCAAGAAACTGAACCCTAAGAGGGTATTGGTGAACCCTGTCGTGGATGTGATTCAAAGATGGGACACTGAACCTTAAAAGTAGGGTACCGCATAAGACGGGACGGAAAAGGGTTTAGGGTTGGATTAGGCGGACCCGCTTCGCGGCTCCGCCTAATCCAACCCTAAACCCTTTTCCTTATTCAAGGTAACTAAACCCGCAAGAAACTGAACCCTAAGAGGGTATTGGTGAACCCTGTCGTGGATGTGATTCAAAGATGGGACACTGATCCTTAAGAGTAGGGTACCGCATAAGACGGGACGGAAAAGGGTTTAGGGTTGGATTAGGCGGACCCGCTTCGCGGCTCCGCCTAATCCAACCCTAAACCCTTTTCCTTATTCAAGGTCAGTAAACCCGCAAGAAACTGAACCCTAAGAGGGTATTGGTGAACACTGTCGTGTATGTGATTCAAAGATGGGACACTGAACCTTAAGAGTAGGGTACCGCATAAGACGGGACGGAAAAGGGTTTAGGGTTGGATTAGGCGGACCCGCTTCGCGGCTCCGCCTAATCCAACCCTAAACCCTTTTCCTTATTCAAGGTAACTAAACCCGCAAGAAACTGAACCCTAAGAGGGTATTGGTGAACACTGTCGTGTATGTGATTCAAAGATGGGACACTCAACCTTAAGAGTAGGGTACCGCATAAGACGGGACGGAAAAGGGTTTAGGGTTGGATTAGGCGGACCCGCTTTGCGGCTCCGCGTAATCCAACCCTAAACCCTTTTCCTTATTCAAGGTCACTAAACCCGCAAGAAACTGAACCCTAAGAGGGTATTGGTGAACCCTGTCGTGGATGTGATTCAAAGATGGGACACTGAACCTTAAAAGTAGGGTACCGCATAAGACGGGACGGAAAAGGGTTTAGGGTTGGATTAGGCGGACCCGCTTCGCGGCTCCGCCTAATCCAACCCTAAACCCTTTTCCTTATTCAAGGTAACTAAACCCGCAAGAAACTGAACCCTAAGAGGGTATTGGTGAACCCTGTCGTGGATGTGATTCAAAGATGGGACACTGATCCTTAAGAGTAGGGTACCGCATAAGACGGGACGGAAAAGGGTTTAGGGTTGGATTAGGCGGACCCGCTTCGCGGCTCCGCCTAATCCAACCCTAAACCCTTTTCCTTATTCAAGGTCAGTAAACCCGCAAGAAACTGAACCCTAAGAGGGTATTGGTGAACACTGTCGTGTATGTGATTCAAAGATGGGACACTGAACCTTAAGAGTAGGGTACCGCATAAGACGGGACGGAAAAGGGTTTAGGGTTGGATTAGGCGGACCCGCTTCGCGGCTCCGCCTAATCCAACCCTAAACCCTTTTCCTTATTCAAGGTAACTAAACCCGCAAGAAACTGAACCCTAAGAGGGTATTGGTGAACACTGTCGTGTATGTGATTCAAAGATGGGACACTCAACCTTAAGAGTAGGGTACCGCATAAGACGGGACGGAAAAGGGTTTAGGGTTGGATTAGGCGGACCCGCTTTGCGGCTCCGCCTAATCCAACTCTAAACCCTTTTCCTTATTCAAGGTCACTAAACCCGCAACAAACAGTACCCTAAGAGGGTATTGGTGAACCCTGTCGTGGATGTGATTCAAAGATGGGACACTGAACCTTAAGAGTAGGGTACCGCATAAGACGGGACGGAAAATGGTTTAGGGTTGGATTAGGCGGACCCGCTTTGCGGCTCCGCCTAATCCAACTCTAAACCCTTTTCCTTATTCAAGGTCACTAAACCCGCAACAAACAGTACCCTAAGAGGGTATTGGTGAACCCTGTCGTGGATGTGATTTAAAGATGGGACACTGAACCTTAAGAGTAGGGTACCGCATAAGACGGGACGGAAAAGGGTTTAGGGTTGGATTAGGCGGACCCGCTTTGCGGCTCCGCCTAATCCAACCCTAAACCCTTTTCCTTATTCAAGGTCACTAAACCCGCAAGAAACTGTATCCTAAGAGGGTATTGGTGAACCCTGTCGTGGATGTGATTCAAAGATGGGACACTGAACCTTAAGAGTAGGGTACCGCATAAGACGGGACGGAAAAGGGTTTAAGGTTGGATTAGGCGGACCCGCTTCGCGGCTCCGCCTAATCCAACCCTAAACCCTTTTCCTTATTCAAGGTCACTAAACCCGCAAGAAACTGAACCCTAAGAGGGTATTGGTGAACCCTGTCGTGGATGTGATTCAAAGATGGGACACTGAACCTTAAGAGTAGGGTACCGCATAAGACGGGACGGAAAAGGGTTTAGGGTTGGATTAGGCGGACCCGCTTTGCGGCTCCGCCTAATCCAACCCTAAACCCTTTTCCTTATTCAAGGTCACTAAACCCGCAAGAAACTGAACCCTAAGAGGGTATTGGTGAACCCTGTCGTGGATGTGATTCAAAGATGGGACACTGAACCATAAGAGTAGGGTACCGCATAAGACGGGACGGAAAAGGGTTTAGGGTTGGATTAGGCGGACCCGCTTCGCGGCTCCGCCTAATCCAACCCTAAACCCTTTTCCTTATTCAAGGTCACTAAACCCGCAAGAAACTGAACCCTAAGAGGGTATTGGTAAACACTGTCGTGGATGTGATTCAAAGATGGGACACTGAACCTTAAGAGTAGGGTACCGCATAAGACGGGACGGAAAAGGGTTTAGGGTTCGATTAGGCGGACCCGCTTCGCGACTCCACCTAATCCAACCCTAAACCCTTTTCCTTATTCAAGGTCACTAAACCCGCAAGAAACTGTACCCTAAGAGGGTATTGGTGAACCCTGTCGTGGATGTGATTCAAAGATGGGACACTGAACCTTAAGAGTAGGGTACCGCATAAGACGGGACGGAAAAGGGTTTACGGTTGGATTAGGCGGACCCGCTTTGCGGCTCCGCCTAATCCAACCCTAAAACCTTTTCCTTATTCAAGGTCACTAAACCCGCAAGAAACTGTACCCTAAGAGGGTATTGGTGAACCCTGTCGTGGATGTGATTCAAAGATGGGACACTGAACCTTAAGAGTAGGGTACCGCATAAGACGGGACGGAAAAGGGTTTAGGGTTGGATTAGGCGGACCCGCTTTGCGGCTCCGCCTAATCCAACTCTAAACCCTTTTCCTTATTCAAGGTCACTAAACCCGCAAGAAACTGTATTCTAAGAGGGTATTGGTGAACCCTGTCGTGGATGTGATTCAAAGATGGGACACTGAACCTTAAGAGTAGGGTACCGCATAAGACGGGACGGAAAAGGGTTTAAGGTTGGATTAGGCAGACCCGCTTTGCGGCTCCGCCTAATCCAACCCTAAACCCTTTTCCTTATTCAAGGTTACTAAACCCGCAAGAAACTGTACCCTAAGAGGGTATTGGTGAACCCTGTCGTGGATGTGATTCAAAGATGGGACACTGAACCTTAAAAGTAGGGTACCGCATAAGACGATACGGAAAAGGGTTTAGAGTTAGATTAGGCGGACCCGCTTCGCGGCTCCGCCTAATCCAACCCTAAACCCTTTTCCTTATTCAAGGTCACTAAACCCGCAAGAAACTGAACCCTAAGAGGGTATTGGTGAACCCTGTCGTGGATGTGATTCAAAGATGGGACACTGAACCTTAAGAGTAGGGTACCGCATAAGACGGGACGGAAAAGGGTTTAGGGTTGGATTAGGCGGACCCGCTTTGCGGCTCCGCCTAATCCAACCCTAAACCCTTTTCCTTATTCAAGGTCACTAAACCCGCAAGAAACTGAACCCTAAGAGGGTATTGGTGAACCCTGTCGTGGATGTGATTCAAAGATGGGACACTGAACCATAAGAGTAGGGTACCGCATAAGACGGGACGGAAAAGGGTTTAGGGTTGGATTAGGCGGACCCGCTTCGCGGCTCCGCCTAATCCAACCCTAAACCCTTTTCCTTATTCAAGGTCACTAAACCCGCAAGAAACTGAACCCTAAGAGGGTATTGGTGAACACTGTCGTGGATGTGATTCAAAGATGGGACACTGAACCTTAAGAGTAGGGTACCGCATAAGACGGGACGGAAAAGGGTTTAGGGTTCGATTAGGCGGACCCGCTTCACGACTCCACCTAATCCAACCCTAAACCCTTTTCCTTATTCAAGGTCACTAAACCCGCAAGAAACTGTACCCTAAGAGGGTATTGGTGAACCCTGTCGTGGATGTGATTCAAAGATGGGACACTGAACCTTAAGAGTAGGGTACCGCATAAGACGGGACGGAAAAGGGTTTAGGGTTGGATTAGGCGGACCCGCTTTGCGGCTCCGCCTAATCCAACCCTAAAACCTTTTCCTTATTCAAGGTCACTAAACCCGCAAGAAACTGTACCCTAAGAGGGTATTGGTGAACCCTGTCGTGGATGTGATTCAAAGATGGGACACTGAACCTTAAGAGTAGGGTACCGCATAAGACGGGACGGAAAAGGGTTTAGGGTTGGATTAGGCGGACCCGCTTTGCGGGTCCGCCTAATCCAACCCTAAACCCTTTTCCTTATTCAAGGTCACTAAACCCGCAAGAAACTGAACCCTAAGAGGGTATTGGTGAACCCAGTCATGGATGTGATTCAAAGATGGGACACTGAACCTTAAAAGTAGGGTACCGCATAAGACGGGACGGAAAAGGGTTTAGGGTTGGATTAGGCGGACCCGCTTCGCGGCTCCGCCTAATCCAACCCTAAACCCTTTTCCTTATTCAAGGTCACTAAACCCGCAAGAAACTGAACCCTAAGAGGGTATTGGTGAACCCTGTCGTGGATGTGATTCAAAGATGGGACACTGAACCTTAAGAGTAGGGTACCGCATAAGACGGGACGGAAAAGGGTTTAGGGTTGGATTAGGCGGACCCGCTTCGCGGCTCCGCCTAATCCAACCCTAAACCCTTTTCCTTATTCAAGGTCAGTAAACCCGCAAGAAACTGAACCCTAAGAGGGTATTGGTGAACACTGTCGTGGATGTGATTCAAAGATGGGACACTGAACCTTAAGAGTAGGGTACCGCATAAGACGGGACGGAAAAGGGTTTAGGGTTGGATTAGGCGGACCCGCTTCGCGGCTCCACCTAATCCAACCCTAAACCCTTTTCCTTATTCAAGGTCACTAAACCCGCAACAAACAGTACCCTAAGAGGGTATTGGTGAACCCTGTCGTGGATGTGATTCAAAGATGGGACACTGAACCTTAAGAGTAGGGTACCGCATAAGACGGGACGGAAAAGGGTTTAGGGTTGGATTAGGCGGACCCGCTTTGCGGCTCCACCTAATCCAACCCTAAACCCTTTTCCTTATTCAAGGTCACTAAATCCGCAAGAAACTGTACCCTAAGAGGGTATTGGTGAACCCTGTCGTGGATGTGATTCAAAGATGGGACACTGAACCTTAAGAGTAGGGTACCGCATAAGACGAGACGGAAAAGGGTTTAGGGTTGGATTAGGCGGACCCGCTTCGCGGCTCCGCCTAATCCAACCCTAAACCCTTTTCCTTATTCAAGGTCACTAAACCCGCAAGAAACTGAACCCTAAGAGGGTATTGGTGAACTGTCGTGGATGTGATTCAAAGATGGGACACTGAACCTTAAGAGTAGGGTACCGCATAAGACGGGACGGAAAAGGGTTTAGGGTTCGATTAGGCGGACCCTCTTCGCGACTCCACCTAATCCAACCCTAAACCCTTTTCCTTATTCAAGGTCACTAAACCCGCAAGAAACTGTACCCTAAGAGGGTATTGGTGAACCCTGTCGTGGATGTGATTCAAAGATGGGACACTGAACCTTAAGAGTAGGGTACCGCATAAGACGGGACGGAAAAGGGTTTAGGGTTGGATTAGGCGGACCCGCTTTGCGGCTCCGCCTAATCCAACCCTAAAACCTTTTCCTTATTCAAGGTCACTAAACCCGCAAGAAACTGTACCCTAAGAGGGTATTGGTGAACCCTGTCGTGGATGTGATTCAAAGATGGGACACTGAACCTTAAGAGTAGGGTACCGCATAAGACGGGACGGAAAAGGGTTTAGGGTTGGATTAGGCGGACCCGCTTCGCGGCTCCACCTAATCCAACCCTAAACCCTTTTCCTTATTCAAGGTCACTAAACCCGCAAGAAACTGAACCCTAAGAGGGTATTGGTGAACCCTGTCGTGGATGTGATTCAAAGATGGGACACTGAACCTTAAGAGTAGGGTACCGCATAAGACGGGACGGAAAAGGGTTTAGGGTTGGATTAGGCGGACCCGCTTCGCGGCTCCGCCTAATCCAACCCTAAACCCTTTTCCTTATTCAAGGTCAGTAAACCCGCAAGAAACTGAACCCTAAGAGGGTATTGGTGAACACTGTCGTGGATGTGATTCAAAGATGGGACACTGAACCTTAAGAGTAGGGTACCGCATAAGACGGGACGGAAAAGGGTTTAGGGTTGGATTAGGCGGACCCGCTTCGCGGCTCCACCTAATCCAACCCTAAACCCTTTTCCTTATTCAAGGTCACTAAACCCGCAACAAACAGTACCCTAAGAGGGTATTGGTGAACCCTGTCGTGGATGTGATTCAAAGATGGGACACTGAACCTTAAGAGTAGGGTACCGCATAAGACGGGACGGAAAAGGGTTTAGGGTTGGATTAGGCGGACCCGCTTTGCGGCTCCGCCTAATCCAACCCTAAACCCTTTTCCTTATTCAAGGTCACTAAACCCGCAAGAAACTGTATCCTAAGAGGGTATTGGTGAACCCTGTCGTGGATGTGATTCAAAGATGGGACACTGAACCTTAAGAGTAGGGTACCGCATAAGACGGGACGGAAAAGGGTTTAAGGTTGGATTAGGCGGACCCGCTTCGCGGCTCCGCCTAATCCTACCCTAAACCCTTTTCCTTATTCAAGGTCACTAAACCCGCAAGAAACTGAACCCTAAGAGGGTATTGGTGAACCCTGTCGTGGATGTGATTCAAAGATGGGACACTGAACCTTAAGAGTAGGGTACCGCATAAGACGGGACGGAAAAGGGTTTAGGGTTGGATTAGGCGGACCCGCTTCGCGGCTCCGCCTAATCCAACCCTAAACCCTTTACCTTATTCAAGGTCACTAAACCCGCAAGAAACTGAACCCTAAGAGGGTATTGGTGAACCCTGTCGTGGATGTGATTCAAAGATGGGACACTGAACCTTAAGAGTAGGGTACCGCATAAGACGGGACGGAAAAGGGTTTAGGGTTGGATTAGGCGGACCCGCTTCGCGGCTCTGCCTAATCCAACCCTAAACCCTTTTCCTTATTCATGGTCAGTAAACCCGCAAGAAACTGAACCCTAAGAGGGTATTGGTGAACACTGTCGTGGATGTGATTCAAAGATGGGACACTGAACCTTAAGAGTAGGGTACCGCATAAGACGGGACGGAAAAGGGTTTAGGGTTCGATTAGGCGGACCCGCTTCGCGACTCCACCTAATCCAACCCTAAACCCTTTTCCTTATTCAAGGTCACTAAACCCGCAAGAAACTGTACCCTAAGAGGGTATTGGTGAACCCTGTCGTGGATGTGATTCAAAGATGGGACACTGAACCTTAAGAGTATGGTACCGCATAAGACGGGACGGAAAAGGGTTTAGGGTTGGATTAGGCGGACCCGCTTTGCGGCTCCGCCTAATCCAACCCTAAAACCTTTTCCTTATTCAAGGTCACTAAACCCGCAAGAAACTGTACCCTAAGAGGGTATTGGTGAACCCTGTCGTGGATGTGATTCAAAGATGGGACACTGAACCTTAAGAGTAGGGTACCGCATAAGACGGGACGGAAAAGGGTTTAGGGTTGGATTAGGCGGACCCGCTTCGCGGCTCCACCTAATCCAACCCTAAACCCTTTTCCTTATTCAAGGTCACTAAACCCGCAAGAAACTGTACCCTAAGAGGGTATTGATGAACCCTGTCGTGAATGTGATTCAAAGATGGGACACTGAACCTTAAGAGTAGGGTACCGCATAAGACGGGACGGAAAAGGGTTTAGGGTTCGATTAGGCGGACCCGCTTCGCGACTCCACCTAATCCAACCCTAAACCCTTTTCCTTATTCAAGGTCACTAAACCCGCAAGAAACTGTACCCTAAGAGGGTATTGGTGAACCCTGTCGTGGATGTGATTCAAAGATGGGACACTGAACCTTAAGAGTAGGGTACCGCATAAGACGAGACGGAAAAGGGTTTAGGGTTGGATTAGGCGGACCCGCTTCGCGGCTCCGCCTAATCAAACCCTAAACCCTTTTCCTTATTCAAGGTCACTAAACCCGCAAGAAACTGAACCCTAAGAGGGTATTGGTGAACTGTCGTGGATGTGATTCAAAGATGGGACACTGAACCTTAAGAGTAGGGTACCGCATAAGACGGGACGGAAAAGGGTTTAGGGTTGGATTAGGCGGACCCGCTTCGCGGCTCCGCCTAATCCAACCCTAAACCCTTTACCTTATTCAAGGTCACTAAACCCGCAAGAAACTGAACCCTAAGAGGGTATTGGTGAACCCTGTCGTGGATGTGATTCAAAGATGGGACACTGAACCTTAAGAGTAGGGTACCGCATAAGACGGGACGGAAAAGGGTTTAGGGTTGGATTAGGCGGACCCGCTTCGCGGCTCTGCCTAATCCAACCCTAAACCCTTTTCCTTATTCATGGTCAGTAAACCCGCAAGAAACTGAACCCTAAGAGGGTATTGGTGAACACTGTCGTGGATGTGATTCAAAGATGGGACACTGAACCTTAAGAGTAGGGTACCGCATAAGACGGGACGGAAAAGGGTTTAGGGTTCGATTAGGCGGACCCGCTTCGCGACTCCACCTAATCCAACCCTAAACCCTTTTCCTTATTCAAGGTCACTAAACCCGCAAGAAACTGTACCCTAAGAGGGTATTGGTGAACCCTGTCGTGGATGTGATTCAAAGATGGGACACTGAACCTTAAGAGTATGGTACCGCATAAGACGGGACGGAAAAGGGTTTAGGGTTGGATTAGGCGGACCCGCTTTGCGGCTCCGCCTAATCCAACCCTAAAACCTTTTCCTTATTCAAGGTCACTAAACCCGCAAGAAACTGTACCCTAAGAGGGTATTGGTGAACCCTGTCGTGGATGTGATTCAAAGATGGGACACTGAACCTTAAGAGTAGGGTACCGCATAAGACGGGACGGAAAAGGGTTTAGGGTTGGATTAGGCGGACCCGCTTCGCGGCTCCACCTAATCCAACCCTAAACCCTTTTCCTTATTCAAGGTCACTAAACCCGCAAGAAACTGTACCCTAAGAGGGTATTGATGAACCCTGTCGTGAATGTGATTCAAAGATGGGACACTGAACCTTAAGAGTAGGGTACCGCATAAGACGGGACGGAAAAGGGTTTAGGGTTCGATTAGGCGGACCCGCTTCGCGACTCCACCTAATCCAACCCTAAACCCTTTTCCTTATTCAAGGTCACTAAACCCGCAAGAAACTGTACCCTAAGAGGGTATTGGTGAACCCTGTCGTGGATGTGATTCAAAGATGGGACACTGAACCTTAAGAGTAGGGTACCGCATAAGACGAGACGGAAAAGGGTTTAGGGTTGGATTAGGCGGACCCGCTTCGCGGCTCCGCCTAATCAAACCCTAAACCCTTTTCCTTATTCAAGGTCACTAAACCCGCAAGAAACTGAACCCTAAGAGGGTATTGGTGAACTGTCGTGGATGTGATTCAAAGATGGGACACTGAACCTTAAGAGTAGGGTACCGCATAAGACGGGACGGAAAAGGGTTTAGGGTTCGATTAGGCGGACCCTCTTCGCGACTCCACCTAATCCAACCCTAAACCCTTTTCCTTATTCAAGGTCACTAAACCCGCAAGAAACTGTACCCTAAGAGGGTATTGGTGAACCCTGTCGTGGATGTGATTCAAAGATGGGACACTGAACCTTAAGAGTAGGGTACCGCATAAGACGGGACGAAAAAGGGTTTAGGGTTGGATTAGGCGGACCCGCTTTGCGGCTCCGCCTAATCCAACCCTAAAACCTTTTCCTTATTCAAGGTCACTAAACCCGCAAGAAACTGTACCCTAAGAGGGTATTGGTGAACCCTGTCGTGGATGTGATTCAAAGATGGGACACTGAACCTTAAGAGTAGGGTACCGCATAAGACGGGACGGAAAAGGGTTTAGGGTTGGATTAGGCGGACCCGCTTCGCGTCTCCACCTAATCCAACCCTAAACCCTTTTCCTTATTCAAGGTCACTAAACCCGCAAGAAACTGTACCCTAAGAGGGTATTGATGAACCCTGTCGTGGATGTGATTCAAAGATGGGACACTAAACCTTAAGAGTAGGGTACCGCATAAGACGGGACAGAAAAGGGTTTAGGGTTCGATTAGGCGGACCCGCTTCGCGACTCCACCTAATCCAACCCTAAACCCTTTTCCTTATTCAAGGTCACTAAACCCGCAAGAAACTGTACCCTAAGAGGGTATTGGTGAACCCTGTCGTGGATGTGATTCAAAGATGGGACACTGAACCTTAAGAGTATGGTACCGCATAAGACGGGACGGAAAAGGGTTTAGGGTTGGATTAGGCGGACCCGCTTTGCGGCTCCGCCTAATCCAACCCTAAAACCTTTTCCTTATTCAAGGTCACTAAACCCGCAAGAAACTGTACCCTAAGAGGGTATTGGTGAACCCTGTCGTGGATGTGATTCAAAGATGGGACACTGAACCTTAAGAGTAGGGTACCGCATAAGACGGGACGGAAAAGGGTTTAGGGTTGGATTAGGCGGACACGCTTCGCGGCTCCACCTAATCCAACCCTAAACCCTTTTCCTTATTCAAGGTCACTAAACCCGCAAGAAACTGTACCCTAAGAGGGTATTGATGAACCCTGTCGTGGATGTGATTCAAAGATGGGACACTGAACCTTAAGAGTAGGGTACCGCATAAGACGGGACGGAAAAGGGTTTAGGGTTCGATTAGGCGGACCCGCTTCGCGACTCCACCTAATCCAACCCTAAACCCTTTTCCTTATTCAAGGTCACTAAACCCGTAAGAAACTGTACCCTAAGAGGGTATTGGTGAACCCTGTCGTGGATGTGATTCAAAGATGGGACACTGAACCTTAAGAGTAGGGTACCGCATAAGACGAGACGGAAAAGGGTTTAGGGTTGGATTAGGCGGACCCGCTTCGCGGCTCCGCCTAATCCAACCCTAAACCCTTTTCCTTATTCAAGGTCACTAAACCCGCAAGAAACTGAACCCTAAGAGGGTATTGGTGAACTGTCGTGGATGTGATTCAAAGATGGGACACTGAACCTTAAGCGTAGGGTACCGCATAAGACGGGACGGAAAAGGGTTTAGGGTTCGATTAGGCGGACCCTCTTCGCGACTCCACCTAATCCAACCCTAAACCCTTTTCCTTATTCAAGGTCACTAAACCCGCAAGAAACTGTACCCTAAGAGGGTATTGGTGAACCCTGTCGTGGATGTGATTCAAAGATGGGACACTGAACCTTAAGAGTAGGGTACCGCATAAGACGGGACGGAAAAGGGTTTAGGGTTGGATTAGGCGGACCCGCTTTGCGGCTCCGCCTAATCCAACCCTAAAACCTTTTCCTTATTCAAGGTCACTAAACCCGCAAGAAACTGTACCCTAAGAGGGTATTGGTGAACCCTGTCGTGGATGTGATTCAAAGATGGGACACTGAACCTTAAGAGTAGGGTACCGCATAAGACGGGACGGAAAAGGGTTTAGGGTTGGATTAGGCGGACCCGCTTCGCGGCTCCACCTAATCCAACCCTAAACCCTTTTCCTTATTCAAGGTCACTAAACCCGCAAGAAACTGTACCCTAAGAGGGTATTGATGAACCCTGTCGTGGATGTGATTCAAAGATGGGACACTGAACCTTAAGAGTAGGGTACCGCATAAGACGGGACGGAAAAGGGTTTAGGGTTCGATTAGGCGGACCCGCTTCGCGACTCCACCTAATCCAACCCTAAACCCTTTTCCTTATTCAAGGTCACTAAACCCGCAAGAAACTGTACCCTAAGAGGGTATTGGTGAACCCTGTCGTGGATGTAATTCAAAGATGGGACACTGAACCTTAAGAGTAGGGTACCGCATAAGACGGGACGGAAAAGGGTTTAGGGTTGGATTAGGCGGAGCCGCGAAGCGGGTCCGCCTAATCCAACCCTAAACCCTTTTCCTTATTCAAGGTCACTAAACCCGCAAGAAACTGAACCCTAAGAGGGTATTGGTGAACACTGTCGTGGATGTGATTCAAAGATGGGACACTGAACCTTAAGAGTAGGGTACCGCATAAGACGGGACGGAAAAGGGTTTAGGGTTCGATTAGGCGGACCCTCTTCGCGACTCCACCTAATCCAACCCTAAACCCTTTTCCTTATTCAAGGTCACTAAACCCGCAAGAAACTGTACCCTAAGAGGGTATTGGTGAACCCTGTCGTGGATGTGATTCAAAGATGGGACACTGAACCTTAAGAGTAGGGTACCGCATAAGACGGGACGGAAAAGGGTTTAGGGTTGGATTAGGCGGACCCGCTTTGCGGCTCCGCCTAATCCAACCCTAAAACCTTTTCCTTATTCAAGGTCACTAAACCCGCAAGAAACTGTACCCTAAGAGGGTATTGGTGAACCCTGTCGTGGATGTGATTCAAAGATGGGACACTGAACCTTAAGAGTAGGGTACCGCATAAGACGGGACGGAAAAGGGTTTAGGGTTGGATTAGGCGGACCCGCTTCGCGGCTCCACCTAATCCAACCCTAAACCCTTTTCCTTATTCAAGGTCACTAAACCCGCAAGAAACTGTACCCTAAGAGGGTATTGATGAACCCTGTCGTGGATGTGATTCAAAGATGGGACACTGAACCTTAAGAGTAGGGTACCGCATAAGACGGGACGGAAAAGGGTTTAGGGTTCGATTAGGCGGACCCGCTTCGCGACTCCACCTAATCCAACCCTAAACCCTTTTCCTTATTCAAGGTCACTAAACCCGCAAGAAACTGTACCCTAAGAGGGTATTGGTGAACCCTGTCGTGGATGTGATTCAAAGATGGGACACTGAACCTTAAGAGTAGGGTACCGCATAAGACGGGACGGAAAAGGGTTTAGGGTTGGATTAGGCGGACCCGCTTTGCGGCTCCGCCTAATCCAACCCTAAAACCTTTTCCTTATTCAAGGTCACTAAACCCGCAAGAAACTGTACCCTAAGAGGGTATTGGTGAACCCTGTCGTGGATGTGATTCAAAGATGGGACACTGAACCTTAAGAGTAGGGTACCGCATAAAACGGGACGGAAAAGGGTTTAGGGTTGGATTAGGCGGACCCGCTTCGCGGCTCCACCTAATCCAACCCTAAACCCTTTTCCTTATTCAAGGTCACTAAACCCGCAAGAAACTGTACCCTAAGAGGGTATTGATGAACCCTGTCGTGGATGTGATTCAAAGATGGGACACTGAACCTTAAGAGTAGGGTACCGCATAAGACGGGACGGAAAAGGGTTTAGGGTTCGATTAGGCGGACCCGCTTCGCGACTCCACCTAATCCAAACCTAAACCCTTTTCCTTATTCAAGGTCACTAAACCCGCAAGAAACTGTACCCTAAGAGGGTATTGGTGAACCCTGTCGTGGATGTGATTCAAAGATGGGACACTGAACCTTAAGAGTAGGGTACCGCATAAGACGAGACGGAAAAGGGTTTAGGGTTGGATTAGGCGGACCCGCTTTGCGGCTCCGCCTAATCCAACCCTAAACCCTTTTCCTTATTCAAGGTCACTAAACCCGCAAGAAACTGAACCCTAAGAGGGTATTGGTGAACACTGTCGTGGATGTGATTCAAAGATGGGACACTGAACCTTAAGAGTAGGGTACCGCATAAGACGGGACGGAAAAGGGTTTAGGGTTCGATTAGGCGGACCCTCTTCGCGACTCCACCTAATCCAACCCTAAACCCTTTTCCTTATTCAAGGTCACTAAACCCGCAAGAAACTGTACCCTAAGAAGGTATTGGTGAACCCTGTCGTGGATGTGATTCAAAGATGGGACACTGAACCTTAAGAGTAGGGTACCGCATAAGACGGGACGGAAAAGGGTTTAGGGTTGGATTAGGCGGACCCGCTTTGCGGCTCCGCCTAATCCAACCCTAAAACCTTTTCCTTATTCATGGTCACTAAACCCGCAAGAAACTGTACCCTAAGAGGGTATTGGTGAACCCTGTCGTGGATGTGATTCAAAGATGGGACACTGAACCTTAAGAGTAGGGTACCGCATAAGACGGGACGGAAAAGGGTTTAGGGTTGGATTAGGCGGACCCGCTTTGCGGCTCCGCCTAATCCAACCCTAAAACCTTTTCCTTATTCATGGTCACTAAACCCGCAAGAAACTGTACCCTAAGAGGGTATTGGTGAACCCTGTCGTGGATGTGATTCAAAGATGGGACACTGAACCTTAAGAGTAGGGTACCGCATAAGACGGGACGGAAAAGGGTTTAGGGTTGGATTAGGCGGACCCGCTTCGCGGGTCCACCTAATCCAACCCTAAACCCTTTTCCTTATTCAAGGTCACTAAACCCGCAAGAAACTGAACCCTAAGAGGGTATTGGTGAACACTGTCGTGGATGTGATTCAAAGATGGGACACTGAACCTTAATAGTAGGGTACCGCATAAGACGGGACGGAAAAGGGTTTAGGGTTCGATTAGGCGGACCCTCTTCGCGACTCCACCTAATCCAACCCTAAACCCTTTTCCTTATTCAAGGTCACTAAACCCGCAAGAAACTGTACCCTAAGAGGGTATTGGTGAACCCTGTCGTGGATGTGATTCAAAGATGGGACACTGAACCTTAAGAGTAGGGTACCGCATAAGACGGGACGGAAAAGGGTTTAGGGTTGAATTAGGCGGACCCGCTTTGCGGCTCCGCCTAATCCAACCCTAAAACCTTTTCCTTATTCAAGGTCACTAAACCCGCAAGAAACTGTACCCTAAGAGGGTATTGGTGAACCCTGTCGTGGATGTGATTCAAAGATGGGACACTGAACCTTAAGAGTAGGGTACCGCATAAGACGGGACGGAAAAGGGTTTAGGGTTGGATTAGGCGGACCCGCTTCGCGGCTCCGCCTAATCCAACCCTAAACCCTTTTCCTTATTCAAGGTCACTAAACCCGCAAGAAACTGAACCCTAAGAGGGTATTGGTGAACACTGTCGTGGATGTGATTCAAAGATGGGACACTGAACCTTAAGAGTAGGGTACCGCATAAGACGGGACGGAAAAGGGTTTAGGGTTCGATTAGGCGGACCCTCTTCGCGACTCCACCTAATCCAACCCTAAACCCTTTTCCTTATTCAAGGTCACTAAACCCGCAAGAAACTGTACCCTAAGAGGGTATTGGTGAACCCTGTCGTGGATGTGATTCAAAGATGGGACACTGAACCTTAAGAGTAGGGTACCGCATAAGACGGGACGGAAAAGGGTTTAGGGTTGGATTAGGCGGACCCGCTTTGCGGCTCCGCCTAATCCAACCCTAAAACCTTTTCCTTATTCAAGGTCACTAAACCCGCAAGAAACTGTACCCTAAGAGGGTATTGGTGAACCCTGTCGTGGATGTGATTCAAAGATGGGACACTGAACCTTAAGAGTAGGGTACCGCATAAGACGGGACGGAAAAGGGTTTAGGGTTGGATTAGGCGGACCCGCTTCGCGGCTCCACCTAATCCAACCCTAAACCCTTTTCCTTATTCAAGGTCACTAAACCCGCAAGAAACTGTACCCTAAGAGGGTATTGATGAACCCTGTCGTGGATGTGATTCAAAGATGGGACACTGAACCTTAAGAGTAGGGTACCGCATAAGACGGGACGGAAAAGGGTTTAGGGTTGGATTAGGCGGACCCGCTTCGCGGCTCCGCCTAATCCAACCCTAAACCCTTTTCCTTATTCAAGGTCAGTAAACCCGCAAGAAACTGAACCCTAAGAGGGTATTGGTGAACCCTATCGTGGATGTGATTCAAAGATGGGACACTGAACCTTAAAAGTAGGGTACCGCATAAGACGGGACGGAAAAGGGTTTAGGGTTAGATTAGGCGGACCCGCTTCGCGGCTCCGCCTAATCCAACCCTAAACCCTTTTCCTTATTCAAGGTCACTAAACCCGCAAGAAACTGAACCCTAAGAGGGTATTGGTGAACCCTGTCGCGGATGTGATTCAAAGATGGGACACTGAACCTTAAGAGTAGGGTACCGCATAAGACGGGACGGAAAAGGGTTTAGGGTTGGATTAGGCGGACCCGCTTCGCGGCTCCGCCTAATCCAACCCTAAACCCTTTTCCTTATTCAAGGTCAGTAAACCCGCAAGAAACTGAACCCTAAGAGGGTATTGGTGAACCCTGTCGTGGATGTGATTCAAAGATGGGACACTGAACCTTAAAAGTAGGGTACCGCATAAGACGGGACGGAAAAGGGTTTAGGGTTAGATTAGGCGGACCCGCTTCGCGGCTCCGCCTAATCCAACCCTAAACCCTTTTCCTTATTCAAGGTCACTAAACCCGCAAGAAACTGAACCCTAAGAGGGTATTGGTGAACCCTGTCGCGGATGTGATTCAAAGATGGGACACTGAACCTTAAGAGTAGGGTACCGCATAAGACGGGACGGAAAAGGGTTTAGGGTTGGATTAGGCGGACCCGCTTCGCGGCTCCGCCTAATCCAACCCTAAACCCTTTTCCTTATTCAAGGTCAGTAAACCCGCAAGAAACTGAACCCTAAGAGGGTATTGGTGAACCCTGTCGTGGATGTGATTCAAAGATGGGACACTGAACCTTAAAAGTAGGGTACCGCATAAGACGGGACGGAAAAGGGTTTAGGGTTGGATTAGGCGGACCCGCTTCGCGGCTCTGCCTAATCCAACCCTAAACCCTTTTCCTTATTCAAGGTCACTAAACCCGCAAGAAACTGAACCCTAAGAGGGTATTGGTGAACCCTGTCGTGGATGAGATTCAAAGATGGGACACTGAACCTTAAGAGTAGGGTACCGCATAAGACGGGACGGAAAAGGGTTTAAGGTTGGATTAGGCGGACCCGCTTCGCGGCTCCGCCTAATCCAACCCTAAACCCTTTTCCTTATTCAAGGTCAGTAAACCCGCAAGAAACTGAACCCTAAGAGGGTATTGGTGAACACTGTCGTGGATGTGATTCAAAGATGGGACACTGAACCTTAAGAGTAGGGTACCGCATAAGACGGGACGGAAAAGGGTTTAGGGTTGGATTAGGCGGACCCGCTTCGCGGTTCCGCCTAATCCAACCCTAAACCCTTTTCCTTATTCAAGGTCACTAAACCCGCAAGAAACTGTACCCTAAGAGGGTATTGGTGAACCCTGTCGTGGATGTGATTCAAAGATGGGACACTGAACCTTAAGAGTAGGGTACCGCATAAGACGGGACGGAAAAGGGTTTAGGGTTGGATTAGGCGGACCCGCTTCGCGGATCCGCCTAATCCAACCCTAAACCCTTTTCCTTATTCAAGGTCACTAAACCCGCAAGAAACTGAACCCTAAGAGGGTATTGGTGAACCCTGTCGTGGATGTGATTCAAAGATGGGACACTGAACCTTAAAAGTAGGGTACCGCATAAGACGGGACGGAAAAGGGTTTAGGGTTGGATTAGGCGGACCCGCTTCGCGGCTCCGCCTAATCCAACCCTAAACCCTTTTCCTTATTCAAGGTCACTAAACCCGCAAGAAACTGTACCCTAAGAGGGTATTGGTGAACCCTGTCGTGGATGTGATTCACAGATGGGACACTGAACCTTAAGAGTAGGGTACCGCATAAGACGGGACGGAAAAGGGTTTAGGGTTGGATTAGGCAGACCCGCTTCGCGGATCCGCCTAATCCAACCCTAAACCCTTTTCCTTATTCAAGGTCACTAAACCCGCAAGAAACTGAACCCTAAGAGGGTATTGGTGAACCCTGTCGTGGATGTGATTCAAAGATGGGACACTGAACCTTAAGAGTAGGGTACCGCATAAGACGGGACGGAAAAGGGTTTACGGTTGGATTAGGCGGACCCGCTTCGCGGCTCCGCCTAATCCAACCCTAAACCCTTTTCCTTATTCAAGGTCAGTAAACCCGCAAGAAACTGAACCCTAAGAGGGTATTGGTGAACACTGTCGTGGATGTGATTCAAAGATGGGACACTGAACCTTAAGAGTAGGGTACCGCATAAGACGGGACGGAAAAGGGTTTAGGGTTGGATAAGGCGGACCCGCTTCGCGGCTTCGCCTAATCCAACCCTAAACCCTTTTCCTTATTCAAGGTCACTAAACCCGCAAGAAACTGAACCCTAAGAGGGTATTGGTGAACCCTGTCGCGGATGTGATTCAAAGATGGGACACTGAACCTTAAGAGTAGGGTACCGCATAAGACGGGACGGAAAAGGGTTTAGGGTTGGATTAGGCGGACCCGCTTCGCGGATCCGCCTAATCCAACCCTAAACCCTTTTCCTTATTCAAGGTCAGTAAACCCGCAAGAAACTGAACCCTAAGAGGGTATTGGTGAACCCTGTCGTGGATGTGATTCAAAGATGGGACACTGAACCTTAAAAGTAGGGTACCGCATAAGACGGGACGGAAAAGGGTTTAGGGTTGGATTAGGCGGACCCGCTTCGCGGCTCCGCCTAATCCAACCCTAAACCCTTTTCCTTATTCAAGGTCACTAAACCCGCAAGAAACTGAACCCTAAGAGGGTATTGGTGAACCCTGTCGTGGATGTGATTCAAAGTTGGGACACTGAACCTTAAGAGTAGGGTACCGCATAAGACGGGACGGAAAAGGGTTTAGGGTTGGATTAGGCGGACCCGCTTCGCGGCTCCGCCTAATCCAACCCTAAACCCTTTTCCTTATTCAAGGTCACTAAACCCGCAAGAAACTGAACCCTAAGAGGGTATTGGTGAACCCTGTCGCGGATGTGATTCAAAGATGGGACACTGAACCTTAAGAGTAGGGTACCGCATAAGACGGGACGGAAAAGGGTTTAGGGTTGGATTAGGCGGACCCGCTTCGCGGCTCCGCCTAATCCAACCCTAAACCCTTTTCCTTATTCAAGGTCAGTAAACCCGCAAGAAACTGAACCCTAAGAGGGTATTGGTGAACCCTGTCGTGGATGTGATTCAAAGATGGGACACTGAACCTTAAAAGTAGGGTACCGCATAAGACGGGACGGAAAAGGGTTTAGGGTTGGATTAGGCGGACCCGCTTCGCGGCTCCGCCTAATCCAACCCTAAACCCTTTTCCTTATTCAAGGTCAGTAAACCCGCAAGAAACTGAACCCTAAGAGGGTATTGGTGAACACTGTCGTGGATGTGATTCAAAGATGGGACACTGAACCTTAAGAGTAGGGTACCGCATAAGACGGGACGGAAAAGGGTTTAGGGTTGGATTAGGCGGACCCGCTTCGCGGCTCCGCCTAATCCAACCCTAAACCCTTTTCCTTATTCAAGGTCACTAAACCCGCAAGAAACTGTACCCTAAGAGGGTATTGGTGAACCCTGTCGTGGATGTGATTCAAAGATGGGACACTGAACCTTAAGAGTAGGGTACCGCATAAGACGGGACGGAAAAGGGTTTAGGGTTGGATTAGGCGGACCCGCTTCGCGGCTCCACCTAATCCAACCCTAAAACCTTTTCCTTATTCAAGGTCACTAAACCCGCAAGAAACTGTACCCTAAGAGGGTATTGATGAACCCTGTCGTGGATGTGATTCAAAGATGGGACACAGAACCTTAAGAGTAGGGTACCGCATAAGACGGGACGGAAAAGGGTTTAGGGTTGGATAAGGCGGACCCGCTTCGCGGCTCCGCCTAATCCAACCCTAAACCCTTTTCCTTATTCAAGGTCACTAAACCCGCAAGAAACTGAACCCTAAGAGGGTATTGGTGAACCCTGTCGCGGATGTGATTCAAAGATGGGACACTGAACCTTAAGAGTAGGGTACCGCATAAGACGGGACGGAAAAGGGTTTAGGGTTGGATTAGGCGGACCCGCTTCGCGGCTCCGCCTAATCCAACCCTAAACCCTTTTCCTTATTCAAGGTCAGTAAACCCGCAAGAAACTGAACCCTAAGAGGGTATTGGTGAACCCTGTCGTGGATGTGATTCAAAGATGGGACACTGAACCTTAAAAGTAGGGTACCGCATAAGACGGGACGGAAAAGGGATTAGGGTTGGATTAGGCGGACCCGCTTCGCGGCTCCGCCTAATCCAACCCTAAACCCTTTTCCTTATTCAAGGTCACTAAACCCGCAAGAAACTGAACCCTAAGAGGGTATTGGTGAACCCTGTCGTGGATGTGATTCAAAGATGGGACACTGAACCTTAAGAGTAGGGTACCGCATAAGACGGGACGGAAAAGGGTTTAAGGTTGGATTAGGCGGACCCGCTTCGCGGCTCCGCCTAATCCAACCCTAAACCCTTTTCCTTATTCAAGGTCAGTAAACCCGCAAGAAACTGAACCCTAAGAGGGTATTGGTGAACACTGTCGTGGATGTGATTCAAAGATGGGACACTGAACCTTAAGAGTAGGGTACCGCATAAGACGGGACGGAAAAGGGTTTAGGGTTGGATTAGGCGGACCCGCTTCGCGGCTCCGCCTAATCCAACCCTAAACCCTTTTCCTTATTCAAGGTCACTAAACCCGCAAGAAACTGTACCCTAAGAGGGTATTGGTGAACCCTGTCGTGGATGTGATTCAAAGATGGGACACTGAACCTTAAGAGTAGGGTACCGCATAAGACGGGACGGAAAAGGGTTTAGGGTTGGATTAGGCGGACCCGCTTCGCGGCTCCACCTAATCCAACCCTAAACCCTTTTCCTTATTCAAGGTCACTAAACCCGCAAGAAACTGTACCCTAAGAGGGTATTGGTGAACCCTGTCGTGGATGTGATTCAAAGATGGGACACTGAACCTTAAGAGTAGGGTACCGCATAAGACGGGACGGAAAAGGGTTTAGAGTTGGATTAGGCGGACCCGCTTCGCGGCTCCTCCTAATCCAACCCTAAACCCTTTTCCTTATTCAAGGTCACTAAACCCGCAAGAAACTGTACCCTAAGAGGGTATTGGTGAACCCTGTCGTGGATGTGATTCAAAGATGGGACACTGAACCTTAAGAGTAGGGTACCGCATAAGACGGGACGGAAAAGGGTTTAAGGTTGGATTAGGCGGACCCGCTTTGCGGCTCCGCCTAATCCAAACCTAAACCCTTTTCCTTATTCAAGGTCACTAAACCCGCAAGAAACTGTACCCTAAGAGGGTATTGGTGAACCCTGTCGTGGATGTGATTCAAAGATGGAACACTGAACCTTAAGAGTAGGGTACCGCATAAGACGGGACGGAAAAGGGTTTAGAGTTGGATTAGGCGGACCCGCTTCGCAGCTCCGCCTAATCCAACCCTAAACCCTTTTCCTTATTCAAGGTCACTAAACCCGCAAGAAACTGAACCCTAAGAGGGTATTGGTGAACCCTGTCGTGGATGTGATTCAAAGATGGGACACTGAACCTTAAGAGTAGGGTACCGCATAAGACGAGACGGAAAAGGGTTTAGGGCTGGATTAGGCGGACCCGCTTCGCGGCTCCGCCTAATCCAACCCTAAACCCTTTTCCTTATTCAAGGTCACTAAACCCGCAAGAAACTGAACCCTAAGAGGGTATTGGTGAACCCTGTCGTGGATGTGATTCAAAGATGGGACACTGAACCTTAAGAGTAGGGTACCGCATAAGACGGGACGGAAAAGGGTTTAGGGTTGGATTAGGCGGACCCGCTTTGCGGCTCCGCCCAATCCAACCCTAAACCCTTTTCCTTATTCAAGGTCACTAAACCCGCAAGAAACTGTACCCTAAGAGGGTATTGGTGAACCCTGTCGTGGATGTGATTCAAAGATGGGACACTGAACCTTAAGAGTAGGGTACCGCATAAGACGGGACGGAAAAGGGTTTAGCGTTGGATTAGGCGGACCCGCTTCGCGGCTCCTCCTAATCCAACCCTAAACCCTTTTCCTTATTCAAGGTCACTAAACCCGCAAGAAACTGTACCCTAAGAGGGTATTGGTGAACCCTGTCGTGGATGTGATTCAAAGATGGGACACTGAACCTTAAGAGTAGGGTACCGCATAAGACGGGACGGAAAAGGGTTTAAGGTTGGATTAGGCGGACCCGCTTTGCGGCTCTGCCTAATCCAAACCTAAACCCTTTTCCTTATTCAAGGTCACTAAACCCGCAAGAAACTGTACCCTAAGAGGGTATTGGTGAACCCTGTCGTGGATGTGATTCAAAGATGGAACACTGAACCTTAAAAGTAGGGTACCGCATAAGACGGGACGGAAAAGGGTTTAGGGTTGGATTAGGCGGACCCGCTTCGCGGATCCGCCTAATCCAACCCTAAACCCTTTTCCTTATTCAAGGTCACTAAACCCGCAAGAAACTGAACCCTAAGAGGGTATTGGTGAACCCTGTCGTGGATGTGATTCAAAGATGGGACACTGAACCTTAAAAGTAGGGTACCGCATAAGACGGGACGGAAAAGGGTTTAGGGTTGGATTAGGCGGACCCGCTTCGCGGCTCCGCCTAATCCAACCCTAAACCCTTTTCCTTATTCAAGGTCACTAAACCCGCAAGAAACTGAATTCTAAGAGGGTATTGGTGAACCCTGTCGTGGATGTGATTCAAAGATGGGACACTGAACCTTAAGAGTAGGGTACCGCATAAGACGGGACGGAAAAGGGTTTAGGGTTGGATTAGGCGGACCCGCTTCGCGGCTCCGCCTAATCCAACCCTAAACCCTTTTCCTTATTCAAGGTCACTAAACCCGCAAGAAACTGTACCCTAAGAGGGTATTGGTGAACCCTATCGTGGATGTGATTCACAGATGGGACACTGAACCTTAAGAGTAGGGTACCGCATAAGACGGGACGGAAAAGGGTTTAGGGTTGGATTAGGCGGACCCGCTTCGCGGCTCCACCTAATCCAACCCTAAACCCTTTTCCTTATTCAAGGTCACTAAACCCGCAAGAAACTGTACCCTAAGAGGGTATTGGTGAACCCTGTCGTGGATGTGATTCAAAGATGGGACACTGAACCTTAAGAGTAGGGTACCGCATAAGACGGGACGGAAAAGGGTTTAGGGTTGGATTAGGCGGACCCGCTTCGCGGCTCCGCCTAATCCAACCCTAAACCCTTTTCCTTATTCAAGGTCACTAAACCCGCAAGAAACTGAACCCTAAGAGGGTATTGGTGAACACTGTCGTGGATGTGATTCAAAGATGGGACACTGAACCTTAAGAGTAGGGTACCGCATAAGACGGGACGGAAAAGGGTTTAGGGTTGGATTAGGCGGACCCGCTTCGCGGCTCCACCAAATCCAACCCTAAACCCTTTTCCTTATTCAAGGTCACTAAACCCGCAAGAAACTGTACCCTAAGAGGGTATTGGTGAACCCTGTCGTGGATGTGATTCAAAGATGGGACACTGAACCTTAAGAGTAGGGTACCGCATAAGACGGGATGGAAAAGGGTTTAGGGTTGGATTAGGCGGACCCGCTTTGCGGCTCCGCCCAATCCAACCCTAAACCCTTTTCCTTATTCAAGGTCACTAAACCCGCAAGAAACTGTACCCTAAGAGGGTATTGGTGAACCCTGTCGTGGATGTGATTCAAAGATGGAACACTGAACCTTAAAAGTAGGGTACCGCATAAGACGGGACGGAAAAGGGTTTAGGGTTGGATTAGGCGGACCCGCTTCGCGGATCCGCCTAATCCAACCCTAAACCCTTTTCCTTATTCAAGGTCACTAAACCCGCAAGAAACTGAACCCTAAGAGGGTATTGGTGAACCCTGTCGTGGATGTGATTCAAAGATGGGACACTGAACCTTAAAAGTAGGGTACCGCATAAGACGGGACGGAAAAGGGTTTAGGGTTGGATTAGGCGGACCCGCTTCGCGGCTCCGCCTAATCCAACCCTAAACCCTTTTCCTTATTCAAGGTCACTAAACCCGCAAGAAACTGAATTCTAAGAGGGTATTGGTGAACCCTGTCGTGGATGTGATTCAAAGATGGGACACTGAACCTTAAGAGTAGGGTACCGCATAAGACGGGACGGAAAAGGGTTTAGGGTTGGATTAGGCGGACCCGCTTCGCGGCTCCGCCTAATCCAACCCTAAACCCTTTTCCTTATTCAAGGTCACTAAACCCGCAAGAAACTGTACCCTAAGAGGGTATTGGTGAACCCTGTCGTGGATGTGATTCACAGATGGGACACTGAACCTTAAGAGTAGGGTACCGCATAAGACGGGACGGAAAAGGGTTTAGGGTTGGATTAGGCGGACCCGCTTCGCGGATCCGCCTAATCCAACCCTAAACCCTTTTCCTTATTCAAGGTCACTAAACCCGCAAGAAACTGAACCCTAAGAGGGTATTGGTGAACCCTGTCGTGGATGTGATTCAAAGATGGGACACTGAACCTTAAAAGTAGGGTACCGCATAAGACGGGACGGAAAAGGGTTTAGGGTTGGATTAGGCGGACCCGCTTCGCGGCTCCGCCTAATCCAACCCTAAACCCTTTTCCTTATTCAAGGTCACTAAACCCGCAAGAAACTGAACTCTAAGAGGGTATTGGTGAACCCTGTCGTGGATGTGATTCAAAGATGGGACACTGAACCTTAAGAGTAGGGTACCGCATAAGACGGGACGGAAAAGGGTTTAGGGTTGGATTAGGCGGACCCGCTTCGCGGCTCCGCCTAATCCAACCCTAAACCCTTTTCCTTATTCAAGGTCAGTAAACCCGCAAGAAACTGAACCCTAAGAGGGTATTGGTGAACACTGTCGTGGATGTGATTCAAAGATGGGACACTGAACCTTAAGAGTAGGGTACCGCATAAGACGGGACGGAAAAGGGTTTAGGGTTGGATTAGGCGGACCCGCTTCGCGGCTCCCCCTAATCCAACCCTAAACCCTTTTCCTTATTCAAGGTCACTAAACCCGCAAGAAACTGAACCCTAAGAGGGTATTGGTGAACACTGTCGTGGATGTGATTCAAAGATGGGACACTGAACCTTAAGAGTAGGGTACCGCATAAGACGGGACGGAAAAGGGTTTAGGGTTGGATTAGGCGGACCCGCTTCGCGGCTCCACCAAATCCAACCCTAAACCCTTTTCCTTATTCAAGGTCACTAAACCCGCAAGAAACTGTACCCTAAGAGGGTATTGGTGAACCCTGTCGTGGATGTGATTCAAAGATGGGACACTGAACCTTAAGAGTAGGGTACCGCATAAGACGGGACGGAAAAGGGTTTAGGGTTGGATTAGGCGGACCCGCTTTGCGGCTCCGCCCAATCCAACCCTAAACCCTTTTCCTTATTCAAGGTCACTAAACCCGCAAGAAACTGTACCCTAAGAGGGTATTGGTGAACCCTGTCGTGGATGTGATTCAAAGATGGAACACTGAACCTTAAAAGTAGGGTACCGCATAAGACGGGACGGAAAAGGGTTTAGGGTTGGATTAGGCGGACCCGCTTCGCGGATCCGCCTAATCCAACCCTAAACCCTTTTCCTTATTCAAGGTCACTAAACCCGCAAGAAACTGAACCCTAAGAGGGTATTGGTGAACCCTGTCGTGGATGTGATTCAAAGATGGGACACTGAACCTTAAAAGTAGGGTACCGCATAAGACGGGACGGAAAAGGGTTTAGGGTTGGATTAGGCGGACCCGCTTCGCGGCTCCGCCTAATCCAACCCTAAACCCTTTTCCTTATTCAAGGTCACTAAACCCGCAAGAAATTGAATTCTAAGAGGGTATTGGTGAACCCTGTCGTGGATGTGATTCACAGATGGGACACTGAACCTTAAGAGTAGGGTACCGCATAAGACGGGACGGAAAAGGGTTTAGGGTTGGATTAGGCGGACCCGCTTCGCGGATCCGCCTAATCCAACCCTAAACCCTTTTCCTTATTCAAGGTCACTAAACCCGCAAGAAACTGAACCCTAAGAGGGTATTGGTGAACCCTGTCGTGGATGTGATTCAAAGATGGGACACTGAACCTTAAAAGTAGGGTACCGCATAAGACGGGACGGAAAAGGGTTTAGGGTTGGATTAGGCGGACCCGCTTCGCGGCTCCGCCTAATCCAACCCTAAACCCTTTTCCTTATTCAAGGTCACTAAACCCGCAAGAAACTGAACCCTAAGAGGGTATTGGTGAACCCTGTCGTGGATGTGATTCAAAGATGGGACACTGAACCTTAAGAGTAGGGTACCGCATAAGACGGGACGGAAAAGGGTTTAGGGTTGGATTAGGCGGACCCGCTTCGCGGCTCCGCCTAATCCAACCCTAAACCCTTTTCCTTATTCAAGGTCAGTAAACCCGCAAGAAACTGTACCCTAAGAGGGTATTGGTGAACCCTGTCGTGGATGTGATTCAAAGATGGGACACTGAACCTTAAGAGTAGGGTACCGCATAAGACGGGACGGAAAAGGGTTTAAGGTTGGATTAGGCGGACCCGCTTTGCGGCTCTGCCTAATCCAAACCTAAACCCTTTTCCTTATTCAAGGTCACTAAACCCGCAAGAAACTGTACCCTAAGAGGGTATTGGTGAACCCTGTCGTGGATGTGATTCAAAGATGGAACACTGAACCTTAAGAGTAGGGTACCGCATAAGACGGGACGGAAAAGGGTTTAGAGTTGGATTAGGCGGACCCGCTTCGCAGCTCCGCCTAATCCAACCCTAAACCCTTTTCCTTATTCAAGGTCACTAAACCCGCAAGAAACTGAACCCTAAGAGGGTATTGGTGAACCCTGTCGTGGATGTGATTCAAAGATGGGACACTGAACCTTAAGAGTAGGGTACCGCATAAGACGGGACGGAAAAGGGTTTAGGGTTGGATTAGGCGGACCCGCTTCGCGGCTCCGCCTAATCCAACCCTAAACCCTTTTCCTTATTCAAGGTCACTAAACCCGCAAGAAACTGAACCCTAAGAGGGTATTGGTGAACCCTGTCGTGGATGTGATTCAAAGATGGGACACTGAACCTTAAGAGTAGGGTACCGCATAAGACGGGACGGAAAAGGGTTTAGGGTTGGATTAGGCGGACCCGCTTCGCGGCTCCGCCTAATCCAACCCTAAACCCTTTTCCTTATTCAAGGTCACTAAACCCGCAAGAAACTGAACCCTAAGAGGGTATTGGTGAACCCTGTCGTGGATGTGATTCAAAGATGGGACACTGAACCTTAAGAGTAGGGTACCGCATAAGACGGGACGGAAAAGGGTTTAGGGTTGGATTAGGCGGACCCGCTTTGCGGCTCCGCCCAATCCAACCCTAAACCCTTTTCCTTATTTAAGGTCACTAAACCCGCAAGAAACTGTACCCTAAGAGGGTATTGGTGAACCCTGTCGTGGATGTGATTCAAAGATGGGACACTGAACCTTAAGAGTAGGGTACCGCATAAGACGGGACGGAAAAGGGTTTAGAATTGGATTAGGCGGACCCGCTTCGCGGCTCCTCCTAATCCAACCCTAAACCCTTTTCCTTATTCAAGGTCACTAAACCCGCAAGAAACTGTACCCTAAGAGGGTATTGGTGAACCCTGTCGTGGATGTGATTCAAAGATGGGACACTGAACCTTAAGAGTAGGGTACCGCATAAGACGGGACGGAAAAGGGTTTAAGGTTGGATTAGGCGGACCCGCTTTGCGGCTCCGCCTAATCCAAACCTAAACCCTTTTCCTTATTCAAGGTCACTAAACCCGCAAGAAACTGTACCCTAAGAGGGTATTGGTGAACCCTGTCGTGGATGTGATTCAAAGATGGAACACTGAACCTTAAGAGTAGGGTACCGCATAAGACGGGACGGAAAAGGGTTTAGAGTTGGATTAGGCGGACCCGCTTCGCAGCTCCGCCTAATCCAACCCTAAACCCTTTTCCTTATTCAAGGTCACTAAACCCGCAAGAAACTGAACCCTAAGAGGGTATTGGTGAACCCTGTCGTGGATGTGATTCAAAGATGGGACACTGAACCTTAAGAGTAGGGTACCGCATAAGACGGGACGGAAAAGGGTTTAGGGTTGGATTAGGCGGACCCGCTTCGCGGCTCCGCCTAATCCAACCCTAAACCCTTTTCCTTATTCAAGGTCACTAAACCCGCAAGAAACTGTACCCTAAGAGGGTATTGGTGAACCCTGTCGTGGATGTGATTCAAAGATGGGACACTGAACCTTAAGAGTAGGGTACCGCATAAGACGGGACGGAAAAGGGTTTAAGGTTGGATTAGGCGGACCCGCTTTGCGGCTCCGCCTAATCCAAACCTAAACCCTTTTCCTTATTCAAGGTCACTAAACCCGCAAGAAACTGTACTCTAAGAGGGTATTTGTGAACCCTGTCGTGGATGTGATTCAAAGATGGAACACTGAACCTTAAGAGTAGGGTACCGCATAAGACGGGACGGAAAAGGGTTTAGAGTTGGATTAGGCGGACCCGCTTCGCAGCTCCGCCTAATCCAACCCTAAACCCTTTTCCTTATTCAAGGTCACTAAACCCGCAAGAAACTGAACCCTAAGAGGGTATTGGTGAACCCTGTCGTGGATGTGATTCAAAGATGGGACACTGAACCTTAAGAGTAGGGTACCGCATAAGACGGGACGGAAAAGGGTTTAGGGTTGGATTAGGCGGACCCGCTTCGCGGCTCCGCCTAATCCAACCCTAAACCCTTTTCCTTATTCAAGGTCACTAAACCCGCAAGAAACTGTACCCTAAGAGGGTATTGGTGAACCCTGTCGTGGATGTGATTCAAAGATGGGACACTGAACCTTAAGAGTAGGGTACCGCATAAGACGGGACGGAAAAGGGTTTAAGGTTGGATTAGGCGGACCCGCTTTGCGGCTCCGCCTAATCCAAACCTAAACCCTTTTCCTTATTCAAGGTCACTAAACCCGCAAGAAACTGTACTCTAAGAGGGTATTTGTGAACCCTGTCGTGGATGTGATTCAAAGATGGAACACTGAACCTTAAGAGTAGGGTACCGCATAAGACGGGACGGAAAAGGGTTTAGAGTTGGATTAGGCGGACCCGCTTCGCAGCTCCGCCTAATCCAACCCTAAACCCTTTTCCTTATTCAAGGTCACTAAACCCGCAAGAAACTGAACCCTAAGAGGGTATTGGTGAACCCTGTCGTGGATGTGATTCAAAGATGGGACACTGAACCTTAAGAGTAGGGTACCGCATAAGACGAGACGGAAAAGGGTTTAGGGTTGGATTAGGCGGACCCGCTTCGCGGCTCCGCCTAATCCAACCCTAAACCCTTTTCCTTATTCAAGGTCACTAAATCCGCAAGAAACTGTACCCTAAGAGGGTATTGGTGAACCCTGTCGTGGATGTGATTCAAAGATGGGACACTGAACCTTAAGAGTAGGGTACCGCATAAGACGAGACGGAAAAGGGTTTAGAGTTGGATTAGGCGGACCCGCTTCGCGGCTCCGCCTAATCCAACCCTAAACCCTTTTCCTTATTCAAGGTCACTAAACCCGCAAGAAACTGAACCCTAAGAGGGTATAGGTGAACCCTGTCGTGGATGTGATTCAAAGATGGGACACTGAACCTTAAGAGTAGGGTACCGCATAAGACGGGACGAAAAAGGGTTTAGGGTTAAATTAGGCGGACCCGCTTTGCGGCTCCGCCTAATCCAACCCTAAACCCTTTTCCTTATTCAAGGTCACTAAACCCGCAAGAAACTGAACCCTAAGAGGGTATTGGTGAACCCTGTCGTGGATGTGATTCAAAGATGGGACACTGAACCTTAAGAGTAGGGTACCGCATAAGACGGGACGGAAAAGGGTTTAGGGTTGGATTAGGCGGACCCGCTTCGCGGCTCCGCCTAATCCAACCCTAAACCCTTTTCCTTATTCAAGGTCACTAAACCCGCAAGAAACTGTACCCTAAGAGGGTATTGGTGAACCCTGTCGTGGATGTGATTCAAAGATGGGACACTGAACCTTAAGAGTAGGGTACCGCATAAGACGGGATGGAAAAGGGTTTAGGGTTGGATTAGGCGGACCCGCTTCGCGGATCCGCCGAATCCAACCCTAAACCCTTTTCCTTATTCATGGACGGAAAAGGGTTTAGGGTTGGATTAGGCGGACCCGCTTCGCGGCTCCGCCTAATCCAACCCTAAACCCTTTTCCTTATTCAAGGTCACTAAACCCGCAAGAAACTGTACCCTAAGAGGGTATTGGTGAACCCTGTCGTGGATGTGATTCAAAGATGGGACACTGAACCTTAAGAGTAGGGTACCGCATAAGACGGGACGGAAAAGGGTTTAAGGTTGGATTAGGCGGACCCGCTTTGCGGCTCCGCCTAATCCAAACCTAAACCCTTTTCCTTATTCAAGGTCACTAAACCCGCAAGAAACTGTACCCTAAGAGGGTATTGGTGAACCCTGTCGTGGATGTGATTCAAAGATGGAACACTGAACCTTAAGAGTAGGGTACCGCATAAGACGGGACGGAAAAGGGTTTAGAGTTGGATTAGGCGGACCCGCTTCGCAGCTCCGCCTAATCCAACCCTAAACCCTTTTCCTTATTCAAGGTCACTAAACCCGCAAGAAACTGAACCCTAAGAGGGTATTGGTGAACCCTGTCGTGGATGTGATTCAAAGATGGGACACTGAACCTTAAGAGTAGGGTACCGCATAAGACGGGACGGAAAAGGGTTTAGGGTTGGATTAGGCGGACCCGCTTCGCGGCTCCGCCTAATCCAACCCTAAACCCTTTTCCTTATTCAAGGTCACTAAACCCGCAAGAAACTGTACCCTAAGAGGGTATTGGTGAACCCTGTCGTGGATGTGATTCAAAGATGGGACACTGAACCTTAAGAGTAGGGTACCGCATAAGACGGGATGGAAAAGGGTTTAGGGTTGGATTAGGCGGACCCGCTTCGCGGATCCGCCTAATCCAACCCTAAACCCTTTTCCTTATTCATGGACGGAAAAGGGTTTAGGGTTGGATTAGGCGGACCCGCTTCGCGGCTCCGCCTAATCCAACCCTAAACCCTTTTCCTTATTCAAGGTCACTAAACCCGCAAGAAACTGAACCCTAAGAGGGTATTGGTGAACCCTGTCGTGGATGTGATTCAAAGATGGGACACTGAACCTTAAGAGTAGGGTACCGCATAAGACGGGACGGAAAAGGGTTTAGGGTTGGATTAGGCGGACCCGCTTCGCGGCTCCGCCTAATCCAACCCTAAACCCTTTTCCTTATTCAAGGTCACTAAACCCGCAAGAAACTGAACCCTAAGAGGGTATTGGTGAACCCTGTCGTGGATGTGATTCAAAGATGGGACACTGAACCTTAAGAGTAGGGTACCGCATAAGACGGGACGGAAAAGGGTTTAGGGTTGGATTAGGCGGACCCGCTTCGCGGCTCCGCCTAATCCAACCCTAAACCCTTTTCCTTATTCAAGGTCACTAAACCCGCAAGAAACTGAACCCTAAGAGGGTATTGGTGAACCCTGTCGTGGATGTGATTCAAAGATGGGACACTGAACCTTAAGAGTAGGGTACCGCATAAGACGGGACGGAAAAGGGTTTAGGGTTGGATTAGGCGGACCCGCTTTGCGGCTCCGCCCAATCCAACCCTAAACCCTTTTCCTTATTCAAGGTCACTAAACCCGCAAGAAACTGTACCCTAAGAGGGTATTGGTGAACCCTGTCGTGGATGTGATTCAAAGATGGGACACTGAACCTTAAGAGTAGGGTACCGCATAAGACGGGAGGGAAAAGGGTTTAGAGTTGGATTAGGCGGACCCGCTTCGCGGCTCCTCCTAATCCAACCCTAAACCCTTTTCCTTATTCAAGGTCACTAAACCCGCAAGAAACTGTACCCTAACAGGGTATTGGTGAACCCTGTCGTGGATGTGATTCAAAGATGGGACACTGAACCTTAAGAGTAGGGTACCGCATAAGACGGGACGGAAAAGGGTTTACGGTTGGATTAGGCGGACCCGCTTTGCGGCTCCGCCTAATCCAAACCTAAACCCTTTTCCTTATTCAAGGTCACTAAACCCGCAAGAAACTGTACCCTAAGAGGGTATTGGTGAACCCTGTCGTGGATGTGATTCAAAGATGGAACACTGAACCTTAAGAGTAGGGTACCGCATAAGACGGGACGGAAAAGGGTTTAGAGTTGGATTAGGCGGACCCGCTTCGCAGCTCCGCCTAATCCAACCCTAAACCCTTTTCCTTATTCAAGGTCACTAAACCCGCAAGAAACTGAACCCTAAGAGGGTATTGGTGAACCCTGTCGTGGATGTGATTCAAAGATGGGACACTGAACCTTAAGAGTAGGGTACCGCATAAGACGGGACGGAAAAGGGTTTAGGGTTGGATTAGGCGGACCCGCTTCGCGGCTCCGCCTAATCCAACCCTAAACCCTTTTCCTTATTCAAGGTCACTAAACCCGCAAGAAACTGAACCCTAAGAGGGTATTGGTGAACCCTGTCGTGGATGTGATTCAAAGATGGGACACTGAACCTTAAGAGTAGGGTACCGCATAAGACGGGACGGAAAAGGGTTTAGGGTTGGATTAGGCGGACCCGCTTCGCGGCTCCGCCTAATCCAACCCTAAACCCTTTTCCTTATTCAAGGTCACTAAATCCGCAAGAAACTGTACCCTAAGAGGGTATTGGTGAACCCTGTCGTGGATGTGATTCAAAGATGGGACACTGAACCTTAAGAGTAGGGTACCGCATAAGACGAGACGGAAAAGGGTTTAGAGTTGGATTAGGCGGACCCGCTTCGCGGCTCCGCCTAATCCAACCCTAAACCCTTTTCCTTATTCAAGGTCACTAAACCCGCAAGAAACTGAACCCTAAGAGGGTATAGGTGAACCCTGTCGTGGATGTGATTCAAAGATGGGACACTGAACCTTAAGAATAGGGTACCGCATAAGACGGGACGGAAAAGGGTTTAGGGTTAAATTAGGCGGACCCGCTTTGCGGCTCCGCCTAATCCAACCCTAAACCCTTTTCCTTATTCAAGGTCACTAAACCCGCAAGAAACTGAACCCTAAGAGGGTATTGGTGAACCCTGTCGTGGATGTGATTCAAAGATGGGACACTGAACCTTAAGAGTAGGGTACCGCATAAGACGGGACGGAAAAGGGTTTAGGGTTGGATTAGGCGGACCCGCTTCGCGGCTCCGCCTAATCCAACCCTAAACCCTTTTCCTTATTCAAGGTCACTAAATCCGCAAGAAACTGTACCCTAAGAGGGTATTGGTGAACCCTGTCGTGGATGTGATTCAAAGATGGGACACTGAACCTTAAGAGTAGGGTACCGCATAAGACGAGACGGAAAAGGGTTTAGAGTTGGATTAGGCGGACCCGCTTCGCGGCTCCGCCTAATCCAACCCTAAACCCTTTTCCTTATTCAAGGTCACTAAACCCGCAAGAAACTGAACCCTAAGAGGGTATAGGTGAACCCTGTCGTGGATGTGATTCAAAGATGGGACACTGAACCTTAAGAATAGGGTACCGCATAAGACGGGACGGAAAAGGGTTTAGGGTTAAATTAGGCGGACCCGCTTTGCGGCTCCGCCTAATCCAACCCTAAACCCTTTTCCTTATTCAAGGTCACTAAACCCGCAAGAAACTGAACCCTAAGAGGGTATTGGTGAACCCTGTCGTGGATGTGATTCAAAGATGGGACACTGAACCTTAAGAGTAGGGTACCGCATAAGACGGGACGGAAAAGGGTTTAGGGTTGGATTAGGCGGACCCGCTTCGCGGCTCCGCCTAATCCAACCCTAAACCCTTTTCCTTATTCAAGGTCACTAAATCCGCAAGAAACTGTACCCTAAGAGGGTATTGGTGAACCCTGTCGTGGATGTGATTCAAAGATGGGACACTGAACCTTAAGAGTAGGGTACCGCATAAGACGAGACGGAAAAGGGTTTAGAGTTGGATTAGGCGGACCCGCTTCGCGGCTCCGCCTAATCCAACCCTAAACCCTTTTCCTTATTCAAGGTCACTAAACCCGCAAGAAACTGAACCCTAAGAGGGTATAGGTGAACCCTGTCGTGGATGTGATTCAAAGATGGGACACTGAACCTTAAGAATAGGGTACCGCATAAGACGGGACGGAAAAGGGTTTAGGGTTAAATTAGGCGGACCCGCTTTGCGGCTCCGCCTAATCCAACCCTAAACCCTTTTCCTTATTCAAGGTCACTAAACCCGCAAGAAACTGAACCCTAAGAGGGTATTGGTGAACCCTGTCGTGGATGTGATTCAAAGATGGGACACTGAACCTTAAGAGTAGGGTACCGCATAAGACGGGACGGAAAAGGGTTTAGGGTTGGATTAGGCGGACCCGCTTCGCGGCTCCACCTAATCCAACCCTAAACCCTTTTCCTTATTCAAGGTCACTAAACCCGCAAGAAACTATACCCTAAGAGGGTATTGGTGAACCCTGTCGTGGATGTGATTCAAAGATGGGACACTGAACCTTAAGAGTAGGGTACCGCATAAGACGGGACGGAAAAGGGTTTAAGGTTGGATTAGGCGGACCCGCTTTGCGGCTCCGCCTAATCCAAACCTAAACCCTTTTCCTTACTCAAGGTCACTAAACCCGCAAGAAACTGTACCCTAAGAGGGTATTGGTGAACCCTGTCGTGGATGTGATTCAAAGATGGAACACTGAACCTTAAGAGTAGGGTACCGCATAAGACGGGACGGAAAAGGGTTTAGAGTTGGATTAGGCGGACCCGCTTCGCAGCTCCGCCTAATCCAACCCTAAACCCTTTTCCTTATTCAAGGTCACTAAACCCGCAAGAAACTGAACCCTAAGAGGGTATTGGTGAACCCTGTCGTGGATGTGATTCAAAGATGGGACACTGAACCTTAAGAGTAGGGTACCGCATAAGACGGGACGGAAAAGGGTTTAGGGTTGGATTAGGCGGACCCGCTTCGCGGCTCCGCCTAATCCAACCCTAAACCCTTTTCCTTATTCAAGGTCACTAAACCCGCAAGAAACTGAACCCTAAGAGGGTATTGGTGAACCCTGTCGTGGATGTGATTCAAAGATGGGACACTGAACCTTAAGAGTAGGGTACCGCATAAGACGGGACGGAAAAGGGTTTAGGGTTGGATTAGGCGGACCCGCTTCGCGGCTCCGCCTAATCCAACCCTAAACCCTTTTCCTTATTCAAGGTCACTAAATCCGCAAGAAACTGTACCCTAAGAGGGTATTGGTGAACCCTGTCGTGGATGTGATTCAAAGATGGGACACTGAACCTTAAGAGTAGGGTACCGCATAAGACGAGACGGAAAAGGGTTTAGAGTTGGATTAGGCGGACCCGCTTCGCGGCTCCGCCTAATCCAACCCTAAACCCTTTTCCTTATTCAAGGTCACTAAACCCGCAAGAAACTGAACCCTAAGAGGGTATTGGTGAACCCTGTCGTGGATGTGATTCAAAGATGGGACACTGAACCTTAAGAATAGGGTACCGCATAAGACGGGACGGAAAAGGGTTTAGGGTTAAATTAGGCGGACCAGCTTTGCGGCTCCGCCTAATCCAACCCTAAACCCTTTTCCTTATTCAAGGTCACTAAACCCGCAAGAAACTGAACCCTAAGAGGGTATTGGTGAACCCTGTCGTGGATGTGATTCAAAGATGGGACACTGAACCTTAAGAGTAGGGTACCGCATAAGACGGGACGGAAAAGGGTTTAGGGTTGGATTAGGCGGACCCGCTTCGCGGCTCCACCTAATCCAACCCTAAACCCTTTTCCTTATTCAAGGTCACTAAACCCGCAAGAAACTATACCCTAAGAGGGTATTGGTGAACCCTGTCGTGGATGTGATTCAAAGATGGGACACTGAACCTTAAGAGTAGGGTACCACATAAGACGGGACGGAAAAGGGTTTAAGGTTGGATTAGGCGGACCCGCTTTGCGGCTCCGCCTAATCCAAACCTAAACCCTTTTCCTTACTCAAGGTCACTAAACCCGCAAGAAACTGTACCCTAAGAGGGTATTGGTGAACCCTGTCGTGGATGTGATTCAAAGATGGAACACTGAACCTTAAGAGTAGGGTACCGCATAAGACGGGACGGAAAAGGGTTTAGAGTTGGATTAGGCGGACCCGCTTCGCAGCTCCGCCTAATCCAACCCTAAACCCTTTTCCTTATTCAAGGTCACTAAACCCGCAAGAAACTGAACCCTAAGAGGGTATTGGTGAACCCTGTCGTGGATGTGATTCAAAGATGGGACACTGAACCTTAAGAGTAGGGTACCGCATAAGACGGGACGGAAAAGGGTTTAGGGTTGGATTAGGCGGACCCGCTTCGCGGCTCCGCCTAATCCAACCCTAAACCCTTTTCCTTATTCAAGGTCACTAAATCCGCAAGAAACTGTACCCTAAGAGGGTATTGGTGAACCCTGTCGTGGATGTGATTCAAAGATGGGACACTGAACCTTAAGAGTAGGGTACCGCATAAGACGAGACGGAAAAGGGTTTAGCGTTGGATTAGGCGGACCCGCTTCGCGGCTCCGCCTAATCCAACCCTAAACCCTTTTCCTTATTCAAGGTCACTAAACCCGCAAGAAACTGAACCCTAAGAGGGTATAGGTGAACCCTGTCGTGGATGTGATTCAAAGATGGGACACTGAACCTTAAGAGTAGGGTACCGCATAAGACGGGACGGAAAAGAGTTTAGGGTTAAATTAGGCGGACCCGCTTTGCGGCTCCGCCTAATCCAACCCTAAACCCTTTTCCTTATTCAAGGTCACTAAACCCGCAAGAAACTGAACCCTAAGAGGGTATTGGTGAACCCTGTCGTGGATGTGATTCAAAGATGGGACACTGAACCTTAAGAGTAGGGTACCGCATAAGACGGGACGGAAAAGGGTTTAGGGTTGGATTAGGCGGACCCGCTTCGCGGCTCCACCTAATCCAACCCTAAACCCTTTTCCTTATTCAAGGTCACTAAACCCGCAAGAAACTATACCCTAAGAGGGTATTGGTGAACCCTGTCGTGGATGTGATTCAAAGATGGGACACTGAACCTTAAGAGTAGGGTACCACATAAGACGGGACGGAAAAGGGTTTAAGGTTGGATTAGGCGGACCCGCTTTGCGGCTCCGCCTAATCCAAACCTAAACCCTTTTCCTTACTCAAGGTCACTAAACCCGCAAGAAACTGTACCCTAAGAGGGTATTGGTGAACCCTGTCGTGGATGTGATTCAAAGATGGAACACTGAACCTTAAGAGTAGGGTACCGCATAAGACGGGACGGAAAAGGGTTTAGAGTTGGATTAGGCGGACCCGCTTCGCAGCTCCGCCTAATCCAACCCTAAACCCTTTTCCTTATTCAAGGTCACTAAACCCGCAAGAAACTGAACCCTAAGAGGGTATTGGTGAACCCTGTCGTGGATGTGATTCAAAGATGGGACACTGAACCTTAAGAGTAGGGTACCGCATAAGACGGGACGGAAAAGGGTTTAGGGTTGGATTAGGCGGACCCGCTTCGCGGCTCCGCCTAATCCAACCCTAAACCCTTTTCCTTATTCAAGGTCACTAAATCCGCAAGAAACTGTACCCTAAGAGGGTATTGGTGAACCCTGTCGTGGATGTGATTCAAAGATGGGACACTGAACCTTAAGAGTAGGGTACCGCATAAGACGAGACGGAAAAGGGTTTAGCGTTGGATTAGGCGGACCCGCTTCGCGGCTCCGCCTAATCCAACCCTAAACCCTTTTCCTTATTCAAGGTCACTAAACCCGCAAGAAACTGAACCCTAAGAGGGTATAGGTGAACCCTGTCGTGGATGTGATTCAAAGATGGGACACTGAACCTTAAGAGTAGGGTACCGCATAAGACGGGACGGAAAAGAGTTTAGGGTTAAATTAGGCGGACCCGCTTTGCGGCTCCGCCTAATCCAACCCTAAACCCTTTTCCTTATTCAAGGTCACTAAACCCGCAAGAAACTGAACCCTAAGAGGGTATTGGTGAACCCTGTCGTGGATGTGATTCAAAGATGGGACACTGAACCTTAAGAGTAGGGTACCGCATAAGACGGGACGGAAAAGGGTTTAGGGTTGGATTAGGCGGACCCGCTTCGCGGCTCCTCCTAATCCAACCCTAAACCCTTTTCCTTATTCAAGGTCACTAAACCCGCAAGAAATTGTACCCTAAGAGGGTATTGGTGAACCCTGTCGTGGATGTGATTCAAAGATGGGACACTGAACCTTAAGAGTAGGGTACCGCATAAGACGGGACGGAAAAGTGTTTAAGGTTGGATTAGGCGGACCCGCTTTGCGGCTCCGCCTAATCCAAACCTAAACCCTTTTCCTTATTCAAGGTCACTAAACCCGCAAGAAACTGTACCCTAAGAGGGTATTGGTGAACCCTGTCGTGGATGTGATTCAAAGATGGAACACTGAACCTTAAGAGTAGGGTACCGCATAAGACGGGACTGAAAAGGGTTTAGAGTCGGATTAGGCGGACCCGCTTCGCAGCTCCGCCTAATCCAACCCTAAACCCTTTTCCTTATTCAAGGTCACTAAACCCGCAAGAAACTGAACCCTAAGAGGGTATTGGTGAACCCTGTCGTGGATGTGATTCAAAGATGGGACACTGAACCTTAAGAGTAGGGTACCGCATAAGACGGGACGGAAAAGGGTTTAGGGTTGGATTAGGCGGACCCGCTTCGCGGCTCCGCCTAATCCAACCCTAAACCCTTTTCCTTATTCAAGGTCACTAAACCCGCAAGAAACTGTACCCTAAGAGGGTATTGGTGAACCCTGTCGTGGATGTGATTCAAAGATGGGACACTGAACCTTAAGAGAAGGGTACCGCATAAGACGGGATGGAAAAGGGTTTAGGGTTGGATTAGGCGGACCCGCTTCGCGGATCCGCCTAATCCAACCCTAAACCCTTTTCCTTATTCAAGGTCACTAAACCCGCAAGAAACTGAACCCTAAGAGGGTATTGGTGAACCCTGTCGTGGATGTGATTCAAAGATGGGACACTGAACCTTAAGAGTAGGGTACCGCATAAGACGGGACGGAAAAGGGTTTAGGGTTGGATTAGGCGGACCCGCTTCGCGGCTCCGCCTAATCCAACCCTAAACCCTTTTCCTTATTCAAGGTCACTAAATCCGCAAGAAACTGTACCCTAAGAGGGTATTGGTGAACCCTGTCGTGGATGTGATTCAAAGATGGGACACTGAACCTTAAGAGTAGGGTACCGCATAAGACGAGACGGAAAAGGGTTTAGCGTTGGATTAGGCGGACCCGCTTCGCGGCTCCGCCTAATCCAACCCTAAACCCTTTTCCTTATTCAAGGTCACTAAACCCGCAAGAAACTGAACCCTAAGAGGGTATAGGTGAACCCTGTCGTGGATGTGATTCAAAGATGGGACACTGAACCTTAAGAGTAGGGTACCGCATAAGACGGGACGGAAAAGGGTTTAGGGTTAAATTAGGCGGACCCGCTTTGCGGCTCCGCCTAATCCAACCCTAAACCCTTTTCCTTATTCAAGGTCACTAAACCCGCAAGAAACTGAACCCAAAGAGGGTATTGGTGAACCCTGTCGTGGATGTGATTCAAAGATGGGACACTGAACCTTAAGAGTAGGGTACCGCATAAGACGGGACGGAAAAGGGTTTAGGGTTAAATTAGGCGGACCCGCTTTGCGGCTCCGCCTAATCCAACCCTAAACCCTTTTCCTTATTCAAGGTCACTAAACCCGCAAGAAACTGTACCCTAAGAGGGTATTGGTGAACCCTGTCGTGGATGTGATTCAAAGATGGGACACTGAACCTTAAGAGTAGGGTACCGCATAAGACGGGACGGAAAAGGGTTTAAGGTTGGATTAGGCGGACCCGCTTTGCGGCTCCGCCTAATCCAAACCTAAACCCTTTTCCTAATTCAAGGTCACTAAACCCGCAAGAAACTGTACCCTAAGAGGGTATTGGTGAACCCTGTCGTGGATGTGATTCAAAGATGGAACACTGAACCTTAAGAGTAGGGTACCGCATAAGACGGGACGGAAAAGGGTTTAGAGTTGGATTAGGCGGACCCGCTTCGCAGCTCCGCCTAATCCAACCCTAAACCCTTTTCCTTATTCAAGGTCACTAAACCCGCAAGAAACTGAACCCTAAGAGGGTATTGGTGAACCCTGTCGTGGATGTGATTCAAAGATGGGACACTGAACCTTAAGAGTAGGGTACCGCATAAGACGGGACGGAAAAGGGTTTAGGGTTGGATTAGGCGGACCCGCTTCGCGGCTCCGCCTAATCCAACCCTAAACCCTTTTCCTTATTCAAGGTCACTAAACCCGCAAGAAACTGTACCCTAAGAGGGTATTGGTGAACCCTGTCGTGGATGTGATTCAATGATGGGACACTGAACCTTAAGAGAAGGGTACCGCATAAGACGGGATGGAAAAGGGTTTAGGGTTGGATTAGGCGGACCCGCTTCGCGGCTCCTCCTAATCCAACCCTAAACCCTTTTCCTTATTCAAGGTCACTAAACCCGCAAGAAACTGTACCCTAAGAGGGTATTGGTGAACCCTGTCGTGGATGTGATTCAAAGATGGGACACTGAACCTTAAGAGTAGGGTACCGCATAAGACGGGACGGAAAAGGGTTTAAGGTTGGATTAGGCGGACCCGCTTCGCGGCTCCGCCTAATCCAACCCTAAACCCTTTTCCTTATTCAAGGTCACTAAATCCGCAAGAAACTGTACCCTAAGAGGGTATTGGTGAACCCTGTCGTGGATGTGATTCAAAGATGGGACACTGAACCTTAAGAGTAGGGTACCGCATAAGACGAGACGGAAAAGGGTTTAGAGTTGGATTAGGCGGACCCGCTTCGCGGCTCCGCCTAATCCAACCCTAAACCCTTTTCCTTATTCAAGGTCACTAAACCCGCAAGAAACTGAACCCTAAGAGGGTATTGGTGAACCCTGTCGTGGATGTGATTCAAAGATGGGACACTGAACCTTAAGAGTAGGGTACCGCATAAGACGGGACGGAAAAGGGTTTAGGGTTGGATTAGGCGGACCCGCTTTGCGGCTCCGCCTAATCCAACCCTAAACCCTTTTCCTTATTCAAGGTCACTAAACCCGCAAGAAACTGAACCCTAAGAGGGTATTGGTGAACCCTGTCGTGGATGTGATTCAAAGATGGGACACTGAACCTTAAGAGTAGGGTACCGCATAAGACGGGACGGAAAAGGGTTTAGGGTTGGATTAGGCGGACCCGCTTCGCGGCTCCTCCTAATCCAACCCTAAACCCTTTTCCTTATTCAAGGTCACTAAACCCGCAAGAAACTGAACCCTAAGAGGGTATTGGTGAACCCTGTCGTGGATGTGATTCAAAGATGGGACACTGAACCTTAAGAGTAGGGTACCGCATAAGACGAGACGGAAAAGGGTTTAAGGTTGGATTAGGCGGACCCGCTTTGCGGCTCCGCCTAATCCAAACCTAAACCCTTTTCCTTATTCAAGGTCACTAAACCCGCAAGAAACTGTACCCTAAGAGGGTATTGGTGAACCCTGTCGTGGATGTGATTCAAAGATGGAACACTGAACCTTAAGAGTAGGGTACCGCATAAGACGGGACGGAAAAGGGTTTAGAGTTGGATTAGGCGGACCCGCTTCGCAGCTCCGCCTAATCCAACCCTAAACCCTTTTCCTTATTCAAGGTCACTAAACCCGCAAGAAACTGAACCCTAAGAGGGTATTGGTGAACCCTGTCGTGGATGTGATTCGAAGATGGGACACTGAACCTTAAGAGTAGGGTACCGCATAAGACGGGACGGAAAAGGGTTTAGGGTTGGATTAGGCGGACCCGCTTCGCGGCTCCGCCTAATCCAACCCTAAACCCTTTTCCTTATTCAAGGTCACTAAACCTGCAAGAAACTGAACCCTAAGAGGGTATTGGTGAACACTGTCGTGGATGTGATTCAAAGATGGGACACTGAACCTTAAGAGTAGGGTACCGCATAAGACGGGACGGAAAAAGGTTTAGGGTTGGATAAGGCGGACCCGCTTCGCGGATCCGCCAAATCCCGCAGGAAACTGAACCCTAAGAGGGTATTGGTGAACCCTGTCGTGGATGTGATTCAAAGATGGGACACTGAACCTTAAGAGTAGGGTACCGCATAAGACGGGACGGAAAAGGGTTTAGGGTTGGATTAGGCGGACCCGCTTCGCGGCTCCGCCTAATCCAACCCTAAACCCTTTTCCTTATTCAAGGTCACTAAACCCGCAAGAAACTGAACCCTAAGAGAGTATTGGTGAACACTGTCGTGGATGTGATTCAAAGATGGGACACTGAACCTTAAGAGTAGGGTACCGCATATGACGGGACGGAAAAAGGTTTAGGGTTGGATAAGGCGGACCCGCTTCGCGGATCCGCCTAATCCCGCAGGAAACTGAACCCTAAGAGGGTATTGGTGAACCCTGTCGTGGATGTGATTCAAAGATGGGACACTGAACCTTAAGAGTAGGGTACCGCATAAGACGGGACGGAAAAGGGTTTAGGGTTGGATTAGGCGGACCTGCTTCGCGGCTCCGCCTAATCCAACCCTAAACCCTTTTCCTTATTCAAGGTCACTAAACCCGCAAGAAACTGAACCCTAAGAGGATATTGGTGAACCCTGTCGTGGATGTGATTCAAAGATGGGACACTGAACCTTAAGAGTAGGGTACCGCATAAGACGGCACGGAAAAGGGTTTAGGGTTGGATTAGGCGGACCCGCTTCGCGGCTCCGCCTAATCCAACCCTAAACCCTTTTCCTTATTCAAGGTCACTAAACCCGCAAGAAACTGTACCCTAAGAGGGTATTGGTGAACCCTGTCGTGGATGTGATTCAAAGATGGGACACTGAACCTAAAGAGTAGGGTACCGCATAAGACGGGACGGAAAAGGGTTTAGGGTTGGATTAGGCGGACCCGCTTCGCGGCTCCGCCTAATCCAACCCTAAACCCTTTTCCTTATTCAAGGTCACTACACCCGCAAGAAACTGAACCCTAAGAGGGTATTGGTGAACACTGTCGTGGATGTGATTCAAAGATGGGACACTGAACCTTAAGAGTAGGGTACCGCATAAGACGGGACGGAAAAAGGTTTAGGGTTGGATAAGGCGGACCCGCTTCGCGGATCCGCCTAATCTCGCAAGAAACAGAACCCTAAGAGGGTATTGGTGAACCCTGTCGTGGATGTGATTCAAAGATGGGACACTGAACCTTAAGAGTAGGGTACCGCATAAGACGGGACGGAAAAGGGTTTAGGGTTGGATTAGGCGGACCCTCTTCGCGGCTCCGCCTAATCCAACCCTAAACCCTTTTCCTTATTCAAGGTCACTAAACCCGCAAGAAACTGTACCCTAAGAGGGTATTGGTGAACCCTGTCGTGGATGTGATTCAAATATGGGACACTGAACTTTAAGAGTAGGGTACCGCATAAGACGGGACGGAAAAGGGTTTAGGGTTGGATTAGGCGGACCCGCTTCGCGGCTCCGCCTAATCCAACCCTAAACCCTTTTCCTTATTCAAGGTCACTAAACCCGCAAGAAACTGTACCCTAAGAGGGTATTGGTGAACCCTGTCGTGGATGTGATTCAAAGATGGGACACTGAACCTTAAGAGTAGGGTACCGCATAAGACGGGACGGAAAAGGGTTTAGGGTTGGATTAGGCGGAGCCCACCCTAAACCCTTTTCCTTATTCAAGGTCACTAAACCCGCAAGAAACTGAACCCTAAGAGGGTATTGGTGAACACTGTCGTGGATGTGATTCAAAGATGGGACACTGAACCTTAAGAGTAGGGTACCGCATAAGACGGGACGGAAAAAGGTTTAGGGTTGGATAAGGCGGACCCGCTTCGCGGATCCGCCTAATCCCGAAAGAAACTGAACCCTAAGAGGGTATTGGTGAACCCTGTCGTGGATGTGATTCAAAGATGGGACACTGAACCTTAAGAGTAGGGTACCGCATAAGACGGGACGGAAAAGGGTTTAGGGTTGGATTAGGCGGACCCGCTTCGCGGCTCCGCCTAATCCAACCCTAAACCCTTTTCCTTATTCAAGGTCACTAAACCCGCAAGAAACTGAACCCTAAGAGGGTATTGGTGAACCCTGTCGTGGATGTGATTCAAAGATAGGACACTGAACCTTAAGAGTAGGGTACCGCATAAGACGGGACGGAAAAGGGTTTAGGGTTGGATTAGGCGGACTCGCTTCGCGGCTCCGCCTAATCCAACCCTAAACCCTTTTCCTTATTCAAGGTCACTAAACCCGCAAGAAACTGTACCCTAAGAGGGTATTGGTGAACCCTGTCGTGGATGTGATTCAAAGATGGGACACTGAACCTTAAGAGTAGGGTACCGCATAAGACGGGACGGAAAAGGGTTTAGGGTTGGATTAGGCGGACCCGCTTCGCGGCTCCGCCTAATCCAACCCTAAACCCTTTTCCTTATTCAAGGTCACTAAACCCGCAAGAAACTGAACCCTAAGAGGGTATTGGTGAACACTGTCGTGGATGTGATTCAAAGATGGGACACTGAACCTTAAGAGTAGGGTACCGCATAAGACGGGACGGAAAAAGGTTTAGGGTTGGATAAGGCGGACCCGCTTCGCGGATCCGCCTAATCCCGCAAGAAACTGAACCCTAAGAGGGTATTGGTGAACCCTGTCGTGGATGTGATTCAAAGATGGGACACTGAACCTTAAGAGTAGGGTACCTCATAAGACGGGACGGAAAAGGGTTTAGGGTTGGATTAGGCGGACCCGCTTCGCGGCTCCGCCCAATCCAACCCTAAACCCTTTTCCTTATTCAAGGTCACTAAACCCGCAAGAAACTGTACCCTAAGAGGGTATTGGTGAACCCTGTCGTGGATGTGATTCAAAGATGGGACACTGAACCTTAAGAGTAGGGTACCACATAAGACGGGACGGAAAAGGGTTTAGGGTTGGATTAGGCGGACCCGCTTCGCGGCTCCGCCTAATCCAACCCTAAACCCTTTTCCTTATTCAAGGTCACTAAACCCGCAAGAAACTGAACCCTAAGAGGGTATTGGTGAACCCTGTCGAGGATGTGATTCAAAGATGGGACACTGAACCTTAAGAGTAGGGTACCGCATAAGACGGGACGGAAAAGGGTTTAGGGTTGGATTAGGCGGACCCGCTTCGCGGATCCGCCTAATCCAACCCTAAACCCTTTTCCTTATTCAAGGTCACTAAACCCGCAAGAAACTGAACCCTAAGAGGGTATTGGTGAACACTGTCGTGGATGTGATTCAAAGATGGGACACTGAACCTTAAGAGTAGGGTACCGCATAAGACGGGACGGAAAAAGGTTTAGGGTTGGATAAGGCGGACCCGCTTCGCGGATCCGCCTAATCCCGCAAGAAACTGAACCCTAAGAGGGTATTGGTGAACCCTGTCGTGGATGTGATTCAAAGATGGGACACTGAACCTTAAGAGTAGGGTACCGCATAAGTCGGGACGGAAAAGGGTTTAGGGTTGGATTAGGCGGACCCGCTTCGCGGATCCGCCTAATCCAACCCTAAACCCTTTTCCTTATTCAAGGTCACTAAACCCGCAAGAAACTGAACCCTAAGAGGGTATTGGTGAACCCTGTCGTGGATGTGATTCAAAGATGGGACACTGAACCTTAAGAGTAGGGTACCGCATAAGACGGGACGGAAAAGGGTTTAGGGTTGGATTAGGCGGACCCGCTTCGCGGATCCGCCTAATCCAACCCTAAACCCTTTTCCTTATTCAAGGTCACTAAACCCGCAATAAACTGAACCCTAAGAGGGTATTGGTGAACACTGTCGTGGATGTGATTCAAAGATGGGACACTGAACCTTAAGAGTAGGGTACCGCATAAGACGGGACGGAAAAGGGTTTAGGGTTGGATTAGGCGGACCCGCTTCGCGGCTCCGCCTAATCCAACCCTAAACCCTTTTCCTTATTCAAGGTCACTAAACCCGCAAGAAACTGAACCCTAAGAGGGTATTGGTGAACACTATCGTGGATGTGATTCAAAGATGGGACACTGAACCTTAAGAGTAGGGTACCGCATAAGACGGGACGGAAAAAGGTTTAGGGTTGGATAAGGCGGACCCGCTTCGCGGATCCGCCTAATCCCGCAAGAAACTGAACCCTAAGAGGGTATTGGTGAACCCTGTCGTGGATGTGATTCAAAGATGGGACACTGAACCTTAAGAGTAGGGTACCGCATAAGACGGGACGGAAAAGGGTTTAGGGTTGGATTAGGCGGACCCGCTTCGCGGCTCCGCCTAATCCAACCCTAAACCCTTTTCCTTATTCAAGGTCACTAAACCCGCAAGAAACTGAATCCTAAGAGGGTATTGGTGAACCCTGTCGTGGATGTGATTCAAAGATGGGACACTGAACCTTAAGAGTAGGGTACCGCATAAGACGGGACGGAAAAGGGTTTAGGGTTGGATTAGGCGGACTCGCTTCGCGGCTCCGCCTAATCCAACCCTAAACCCTTTTCCTTATTCAAGGTCACTAAACCCACAAGAAACTGTACCCTAAGAGGGTATTGGTGAACCCTGTCGTGGATGTGATTCAAAGATGGGACACTGAACCTTAAGAGTAGGGTACCGCATAAGACGGGACGGAAAAGGGTTTAGGGTTGGATAAGGCGGACCCGCTTCGCGGATCCGCCTAATCCCGTAAGAAACTGAACCCTAAGAGGGTATTGGTGAACCCTGTCGTGGATGTGATTCAAAGATGGGACACTGAACCTTAAGAGTAGGGTACCGCATAAGTCGGGACGGAAAAGGGTTTAGGGTTGGATTAGGCGGACCCGCTTCGCGGATCCGCCTAATCCAACCCTAAACCCTTTTCCTTATTCAAGGTCACTAAACCCGCAAGAAACTGAACCCTAAGAGGGTATTGGTGAACCCTGTCGTGGATGTGATTCAAAGATGGGACACTGAACCTTAAGAGTAGGGTACCGCATAAGACGGGACGGAAAAGGGTTTAGGGTTGGATTAGGCGGACCCGCTTCGCGGATCCGCCTAATCCAACCCTAAACCCTTTTCCTTATTCAAGGTCACTAAACCCGCAATAAACTGAACCCTAAGAGGGTATTGGTGAACACTGTCGTGGATGTGATTCAAAGATGGGACACTGAACCTTAAGAGTAGGGTACCGCATAAGACGGGACGGAAAAGGGTTTAGGGTTGGATTAGGCGGACCCGCTTCGCGGCTCCGCCTAATCCAACCCTAAACCCTTTTCCTTATTCAAGGTCACTAAACCCGCAAGAAACTGAACCCTAAGAGGGTATTGGTGAACACTATCGTGGATGTGATTCAAAGATGGGACACTGAACCTTAAGAGTAGGGTACCGCATAAGACGGGACGGAAAAAGGTTTAGGGTTGGATAAGGCGGACCCGCTTCGCGGATCCGCCTAATCCCGCAAGAAACTGAACCCTAAGAGGGTATTGGTGAACCCTGTCGTGGATGTGATTCAAAGATGGGACACTGAACCTTAAGAGTAGGGTACCGCATAAGACGGGACGGAAAAGGGTTTAGGGTTGGATTAGGCGGACCCGCTTCGCTGCTCCGCCTAATCCAACCCTAAACCCTTTTCCTTATTCAAGGTCACTAAACCCGCAAGAAACTGAATCCTAAGAGGGTATTGGTGAACCCTGTCGTGGATGTGATTCAAAGATGGGACACTGAACCTTAAGAGTAGGGTACCGCATAAGACGGGACGGAAAAGGGTTTAGGGTTGGATTAGGCGGACTCGCTTCGCGGCTCCGCCTAATCCAACCCTAAACCCTTTTCCTTATTCAAGGTCACTAAACCCACAAGAAACTGTACCCTAAGAGGGTATTGGTGAACCCTGTCGTGGATGTGATTCAAAGATGGGACACTGAACCTTAAGAGTAGGGTACCGCATAAGACGGGACGGAAAAGGGTTTAGGGTTGGATTAGGCGGACCCGCTTCGCGGCTCCGCCTAATCCAACCCTAAACCCTTTTCCTTATTCAAGGTCACTAAACCCGCAAGAAACTGAACCCTAAGAGGGTATTGGTGAACACTGTCGTGGATGTGATTCAAAGATGGGACACTGAACCTTAAGAGTAGGGTACCGCATAAGACGGGACGGAAAAAGGTTTAGGGTTGGATAAGGCGGACCCGCTTCGCGGATCCGCCTAATCCCGCAAGAAACTGAACCCTAAGAGGGTATTGGTGAACCCTGTCGTGGATGTGATTCAAAGATGGGACACTGAACCTTAAGAGTAGGGTACCGCATAAGACGGGACGGAAAAGGGTTTAGGGTTGGATTAGGCGGACCCGCTTCGCGGCTCCGCCTAATCCAACCCTAAACCCTTTTCCTTATTCAAGGTCACTAAACCCGCAAGAAACTGTACCCTAAAAGGGTATTGGTGAACCCTGTCGTGGATGTGATTCAAAGATGGGACACTGAACCTTAAGAGTAGGGTACCGCATAAGACGGGACGGAAAAGGGTTTAGGGTTGGATTAGGCGGACCCGCTTCGCGGATCCGCCTAATCCAACCCTAAACCCTTTTCCTTATTCAAGGTCACTAAACCCGCAAGAAACTGAACCCTAAGAGGGTATTGGTGAACACTGTCGTGGATGTGATTCAAAGATGGGACACTGAACCTTAAGAGTAGGGTACCGCATAAGACGGGACGGAAAAAGGTTTAGGGTTGGATAAGGCGGACCCGCTTCGCGGATCCGCCTAATCCCGCAAGAAACTGAACCCTAAGAGGGTATTGGTGAACCCTGTCGTGGATGTGATTCAAAGATGGGACACTGAACCTTAAGAGTAGGGTACCGCATAAGACGGGACGGAAAAGGGTTTAGGGTTGGATTAGGCGGACCCGCTTCGCGGCTCCGCCTAATCCAACCCTAAACCCTTTTCCTTATTCAAGGTCACTAAACCCGCAAGAAACTGTACCCTAAAAGGGTATTGGTGAACCCTGTCGTGGATGTGATTCAAAGATGGGACACTGAACCTTAAGAGTAGGGTACCGCATAAGACGGGACGGAAAAGGGTTTAGGGTTGGATTAGGCGGACCCGCTTCGCGGATCCGCCTAATCCAACCCTAAACCCTTTTCCTTATTCAAGGTCACTAAACCCGCAAGAAACTGAACCCTAAGAGGGTATTGGTGAACACTGTCGTGGATGTGATTCAAAGATGGGACACTGAACCTTAAGAGTAGGGTACCGCATAAGACGGGACGGAAAAAGGTTTAGGGTTGGATAAGGCGGACCCGCTTCGCGGATCCGCCTAATCCCGCAAGAAACTGAACCCTAAGAGGGTATTGGTAAACCCTGTCGTGGATGTGATTCAAAGATGGGACACTGAACCTTAAGAGTAGGGTACCGCATAAGACGGGACGGAAAAGGGTTTAGGGTTGGATTAGGCGGACCCGCTTCGCGGCTCCGCCTAATCCAACCCTAAACCCTTTTCCTTATTCAAGGTCACTAAACCCGCAAGAAACTGTACCCTAAGAGGGTATTGGTGAACCCTGTCGTGGATGTGATTCAAAGATGGGACACTGAACCTTAAGAGTAGGGTACCGCATAAGACGGGACGGAAAAGGGTTTAGGGTTGGATTAGGCGGACCCGCTTCGCGGCTCCGCCTAATCCAACCCTAAACCCTTTTCCTTATTCAAGGTCACTAAACCCGCAAGAAACTGAACCCTAAGAGGGTATTGGTGAACCCTGTCGTGGATGTGATTCAAAGATGGGACACTGAACCTTAAGAGTAGGGTACCGCATAAGACGGGACGGAAAAGGGTTTAGGGTTGGATTAGGCGGACTCGCTTCGCGGCTCCGCCTAATCCAACCCTAAACCCTTTTCCTTATTCAAGGTCACTAAACCCACAAGAAACTGTACCCTAAGAGGGTATTGGTGAACCCTGTCGTGGATGTGATTCAAATATGGGACACTGAACCTTAAGAGTAGGGTACCGCATAAGACTGGACGGAAAAGGGTTTAGGGTTGGATTAGGCGGACCCGCTTCGCGGCTCCGCCTAATCCAACCCTAAACCCTTTTCCTTATTCAAGGTCACTAAACCCGCAAGAAACTGAACCCTAAGAGGGTATTGGTGAACACTGTCGTGGATGTGATTCAAAGATGGGACACTGAACCTTAAGAGTAGGGTACCGCATAAGACGGGACGGAAAAAGGTTTAGGGTTGGATAAGGCGGACCCGCTTCGCGGATCCGCCTAATCCCGCAAGAAACTGAACCCTAAGAGGGTATTGGTGAACCCTGTCGTGGATGTGATTCAAAGATGGGACACTGAACCTTAAGAGTAGGGTACCGCATAAGACGGGACGGAAAAGGGTTTAGGGTTGGATTAGGCGGACCCGCTTCGCGGCTCCGCCTAATCCAACCCTAAACCCTTTTCCTTATTCAAGGTCACTAAACCCGCAAGAAACTGTACCCTAAAAGGGTATTGGTGAACCCTGTCGTGGATGTGATTCAAAGATGGGACACTGAACCTTAAGAGTAGGGTACCGCATAAGACGGGACGGAAAAGGGTTTAGGGTTGGATTAGGCGGACCCGCTTCGCGGATCCGCCTAATCCAACCCTAAACCCTTTTCCTTATTCAAGGTCACTAAACCCGCAAGAAACTGAACCCTAAGAGGGTATTGGTGAACACTGTCGTGGATGTGATTCAAAGATGGGACACTGAACCTTAAGAGTAGGGTACCGCATAAGACGGGACGGAAAAAGGTTTAGGGTTGGATAAGGCGGACCCGCTTCGCGGATCCGCCTAATCCCGCAAGAAACTGAACCCTAAGAGGGTATTGGTAAACCCTGTCGTGGATGTGATTCAAAGATGGGACACTGAACCTTAAGAGTAGGGTACCGCATAAGACGGGACGGAAAAGGGTTTAGGGTTGGATTAGGCGGACCCGCTTCGCGGCTCCGCCTAATCCAACCCTAAACCCTTTTCCTTATTCAAGGTCACTAAACCCGCAAGAAACTGTACCCTAAGAGGGTATTGGTGAACCCTGTCGTGGATGTGATTCAAAGATGGGACACTGAACCTTAAGAGTAGGGTACCGCATAAGATGGGACGGAAAAGGGTTTAGGGTTGGATTAGGCGGACCCGCTTCGCGGCTCCGCCTAATCCAACCCTAAACCCTTTTCCTTATTCAAGGTCACTAAACCCGCAAGAAACTGAACCCTAAGAGGGTATTGGTGAACCCTGTCGTGGATGTGATTCAAAGATGGGACACTGAACCTTAAGAGTAGGGTACCGCATAAGACGGGACGGAAAAGGGTTTAGGGTTGGATTAGGCGGACCCGCTTCGCGGATCCGCCTAATCCAACCCTAAACCCTTTTCCTTATTCAAGGTCACTAAACCCGCAAGAAACTGAACCCTAAGAGGGTATTGGTGAACCCTGTCGTGGATGTGATTCAAAGATGGGACACTGAACCTTAAGAGTAGGGTACCGCATAAGACGGGACGGAAAAAGGTTTAGGGTTGGATAAGGCGGACCCGCTTCGCGGATCCGCCTAATCCCGCAGGAAACTGAACCCTAAGAGGGTATTGGTGAACCCTGTCGTGGATGTAATTCAAAGATGGGACACTGAACCTTAAGAGTAGGGTACCGCATAAGACGGGACGGAAAAGGGTTTAGGGTTGGATTAGGCGGACCCGCTTCGCGGCTCCGCCTAATCCAACCCTAAACCCTTTTCCTTATTCAAGGTCACTAAACCCGCAAGAAACTGAACCCTAAGAGGGTATTGGTGAACCCTGTCGCGGATGTGATTCAAAGATGGGACACTGAACCTTAAGAGTAGGGTACCGCATAAGACGGGACGGAAAAGGGTTTAGGGTTGGATTAGGCAGACCCGCTTCGCGGCTCCGCCTAATCCAACCCTAAACCCTTTTCCTTATTCAAGGTCAGTAAACCCGCAAGAAACTGTACCCTAAGAGGGTATTGGTGAACCCTGTCGTGGATGTGATTCAAAGATGGGACACTGAACCTTAAGAGTAGGGTACCGCATAAGACGGGACGGAAAAGGGTTTAGGGTTGGATTAGGCGGACCCGCTTCGCGGCTCCGTCTAATCCAACCCTAAACCCTTTTCCTTATTCAAGGTCACTAAACCCGCAAGAAACTGAACCCTAAGAGGGTATTGGTGAACACTGTCGTGGATGTGATTCAAAGATGGGACACTGAACCTTAAGAGTAGGGTACCGCATAAGACGGGACGGAAAAAGGTTTAGGGTTGGATAAGGCGGACCCGCTTCGCGGATCCGCCTAATCCCGCAGGAAACTGAACCCTAAGAGGGTATTGGTGAACCCTGTCGTGGATGTGATTCAAAGATGGGACACTGAACCTTAAGAGTAGGGTACCGCATAAGACGGGACGGAAAAGGGTTTAGGGTTGGATTAGGCGGACCCGCTTCGCGGCTCCGCCTAATCCAACCCTAAACCCTTTTCCTTATTCAAGGTCACTAAACCCGCAAGAAACTGAACCCTAAGAGGGTATTGGTGAACCCTGTCGTGGATGTGATTAAAAGATGGGACACTGAACCTTAAGAGTAGGGTACCGCATAAGACGGGACGGAAAAAGGTTTAGGGTTGGATAAGGCGGACCCGCTTCGCGGATCCGCCTAATCCCGCAGGAAACTGAACCCTAAGAGGGTATTGGTGAACCCTGTCGTGGATGTGATTCAAAGATGGGACACTGAACCTTAAGAGTAGGGTACCGCATAAGACGGGACGGAAAAGGGTTTAGGGTTGGATTAGGCGGACCCGCTTCGCGGCTCCGCCTAATCCAACCCTAAACCCTTTTCCTTATTCAAGGTCACTAAACCCGCAAGAAACTGAACCCTAAGAGGGTATTGGTGAACCCTGTCGCGGATGTGATTCAAAGATGGGACACTGAACCTTAAGAGTAGGGTACCGCATAAGACGGGACGGAAAAGGGTTTAGGGTTGGATTAGGCAGACCCGCTTCGCGGCTCCGCCTAATCCAACCCTAAACCCTTTTCCTTATTCAAGGTCAGTAAACCCGCAAGAAACTGTACCCTAAGAGGGTATTGGTGAACCCTGTCGTGGATGTGATTCAAAGATGGGACACTGAACCTTAAGAGTAGGGTACCGCATAAGACGGGACGGAAAAGGGTTTAGGGTTGGATTAGGCGGACCCGCTTCGCGGCTCCGTCTAATCCAACCCTAAACCCTTTTCCTTATTCAAGGTCACTAAACCCGCAAGAAACTGAACCCTAAGAGGGTATTGGTGAACACTGTCGTGGATGTGATTCAAAGATGGGACACTGAACCTTAAGAGTAGGGTACCGCATAAGACGGGACGGAAAAAGGTTTAGGGTTGGATAAGGCGGACCCGCTTCGCGGATCCGCCTAATCCCGCAGGAAACTGAACCCTAAGAGGGTATTGGTGAACCCTGTCGTGGATGTGATTCAAAGATGGGACACTGAACCTTAAGAGTAGGGTACCGCATAAGACGGGACGGAAAAGGGTTTAGGGTTGGATTAGGCGGACCCGCTTCGCGGCTCCGCCTAATCCAACCCTAAACCCTTTTCCTTATTCAAGGTCACTAAACCCGCAAGAAACTGAACCCTAAGAGGGTATTGGTGAACCCTGTCGTGGATGTGATTAAAAGATGGGACACTGAACCTTAAGAGTAGGGTATCGCATAAGACGGGACAGAAAAGGGTTTAGGGTTGGATTAGGCGGACCCGGTTCGCGGCTCCGCCTAATCCAACCCTAAACCCTTTTCCTTATTCAAGGTCACTAAACCCGCAAGAAACTGAACCCTAAGAGGGTATTGGTGAACACTGTCGTGGATGTGATTCAAAGATGGGACACTGAACCTTAAGAGTAGGGTACCGCATAAGACGGGACGGAAAAAGGTTTAGGGTTGGATAAGGCGGACCCGCTTCGCGGATCCGCCTAATCCCGCAAGAAACAAAACCCTAAGAGGGTATTGGTGAACCCTGTCGTGGATGTGATTCAAAGATGGGACACTGAACCTTAAGAGTAGGGTACCGCATAAGACGGGACGGAAAAGGGTTTAGGGTTGGATTAGGCGGACCCGCTTCGCGGCTCCGCCTAATCCAACCCTAAACCCTTTTCCTTATTCAAGGTCACTAAACCCGCAAGAAACTGTACCCTAAGAGGGTATTGGTGAACCCTGTCGTGGATGTGATTCAAAGATGGGACACTGAACCTTAAGAGTAGGGTACCGCATAAGACGGGACGGAAAAGGGTTTAGGGTTGGATTAGGCGGACCCGCTTCGCGGATCCGCCTAATCCAACCCTAAACCCTTTTCCTTATTCAAGGTCACTAAACCCGCAAGAAACTGAACCCTAAGAGGGTATTGGTGAACCCTGTCGTGGATGTGATTCAAAGTTGGGACACTGAACCTTAAGAGTAGGGTACCGCATAAGACGGGACGGAAAAGGGTTTAGGGTTGGATTAGGCGGACCCGCTTCGCGGCTCCGCCTAATCCAACCCTAAACCCTTTTCCTTATTCAAGGTCACTAAACCCGCAAGAAACTGAACCCTAAGAGGGTATTGGTGAACCCTGTCGCGGATGTGATTCAAAGATGGGACACTGAACCTTAAGAGTAGGGTACCGCATAAGACGGGACGGAAAAGGGTTTAGGGTTGGATTAGGCGGACCCGCTTCGCGGCTCCGCCTAATCCAACCCTAAACCCTTTTCCTTATTCAAGGTCACTAAACCCGTAAGAAACTGAACCCTAAGAGGGTATTGGTGAACACTGTCGTGGATGTGATTCAAAGATGGGACACTGAACCTTAAGAGTAGGGTACCGCATAAGACGGGACGGAAAAAGGTTTAGGGTTGGATAAGGCGAACCCGCTTCGCGGATCCGCCTAATCCCGCAAGAAACAAAACCCTAAGAGGGTATTGGTGAACCCTGTCGTGGATGTGATTCAAAGATGGGACACTGAACCTTAAGAGTAGGGTACCGCATAAGACGGGACGGAAAAGGGTTTAGGGTTGGATTAGGCGGACCCGCTTCGCGGCTCCGCCTAATCCAACCCTAAACCCTTTTCCTTATTCAAGGTCACTAAACCCGCAAGAAACTGAACCCTAAGAGGGTATTGGTGAACCCTGTCGTGGATGTGATTCAAAGATGGGACACTGAACCTTAAGAGTAGGGTACCGCATAAGACGGGACGGAAAAGGGTTTAGGGTTGGATTAGGCGGACCCGCTTCGCGGATCCGCCTAATCCAACCCTAAACCCTTTTCCTTATTCAAGGTCACTAAACCCGCAAGAAACTGAACCCTAAGAGGGTATTGGTGAACCCTGTCGCGGATGTGATTCAAAGTTGGGACACTGAACCTTAAGAGTAGGGTACCGCATAAGACGGGACGGAAAAGGGTTTAGGGTTGGATTAGGCGGACCCGCTTCGCGGCTCCGCCTAATCCAACCCTAAACCCTTTTCCTTATTCAAGGTCACTAAACCCGCAAGAAACTGAACCCTAAGAGGGTATTGGTGAACCCTGTCGCGGATGTGATTCAAAGATGGGACACTGAACCTTAAGAGTAGGGTACCGCATAAGACGGGACGGAAAAGGGTTTAGGGTTGGATTAGGCGGACCCGCTTCGCGGATCCGCCTAATCCAACCCTAAACCCTTTTCCTTATTCAAGGTCACTAAACCCGCAAGAAACTGAACCCTAAGAGGGTATTGGTGAACACTGTCGTGGATGTGATTCAAAGATGGGACACTGAACCTTAAGAGTAGGGTACCGCATAAGACGGGACGGAAAAAGGTTTAGGGTTGGATAAGGCGGACCCGCTTCGCGGATCCGCCTAATCCCGCAGGAAACTGAACCCTAAGAGGGTATTGGTGAACCCTGTCGTGGATGTGATTCAAAGATGGGACACTGAACCTTAAGAGTAGGGTACCGCATAAGACGGGACGGAAAAGGGTTTAGGGTTGGATTAGGCGGACCCGCTTCGCGGCTCCGCCTAATCCAACCCTAAACCCTTTTCCTTATTCAAGGTCACTAAACCCGCAAGAAACTGAACCCTAAGAGGGTATTGGTGAACCCTGTCGTGGATGTGATTAAAAGATGGGACACTGAACCTTAAGAGTAGGGTATCGCATAAGACGGGACGGAAAAGGGTTTAGGGTTGGATTAGGCGGACCCGCTTCGCGGCTCCGCCTAATCCAACCCTAAACCCTTTTCCTTATTCAAGGTCACTAAACCCGCAAGAAACTGTACCCTAAGAGGGTATTGGTGAACCCTGTCGTGGATGTGATTCAAAGATGGGACACTGAACCTTAAGAGTAGGGTACCGCATAAGACGGGACGGAAAAGGGTTTAGGGTTGGATTAAGCGGACCCGCTTCGCGGCTCCGCCTAATCCAACCCTAAACCCTTTTCCTTATTCAAGGTCACTAAACCCGCAAGAAACTGAACCCTAAGAGGGTATTGGTGAACACTGTCGTGGATGTGATTCAAAGATGGGACACTGAACCTTAAGAGTAGGGTACCGCATAAGACGGGACGGAAAAAGGTTTAGGGTTGGATAAGGCGGACCCGCTTCGCGGATCCGCCTAATCCGCAAGAAACAGAACCCTAAGAGGGTATTGGTGAACCCTGTCGTGGATGTGATTCAAAGATGGGACACTGAACCTTAAGAGTAGGGTACCGCATAAGACGGGACGGAAAAGGGTTTAGGGTTGGATTAGGCGGACCCGCTTCGCGGCTCCGCCTAATCCAACCCTAAACCCTTTTCCTTATTCAAGGTCACTAAACCCGCAAGAAACTGTACCCTAAGAGGGTATTGGTGAACCCTGTCGTGGATGTGATTCAAAGATGGGACACTGAACCTTAAGAGTAGGGTACCGCATAAGACGGGACGGAAAAGGGTTTAGGGTTGGATTAGGCGGACCCGCGTCGCGGCTCCGCCTAATCCAACCCTAAACCCTTTTCCTTATTCAAGGTCACTAAACCCGCAAGAAACTGAACCCTAAGAGGGTATTGGTGAACCCTGTCGCGGATGTGATTCAAAGATGGGACACTGAACCTTAAGAGTAGGGTACCGCATAAGACGGGACGGAAAAGGGTTTAGGGTTGGATTAGGCGGACCCGCTTCGCGGCTCCGCCTAATCCAACCCTAAACCCTTTTCCTTATTCAAGGTCAGTAAACCCGCAAGAAACTGTACCCTAAGAGGGTATTGGTGAACCCTGTCGTGGATGTAATTCAAAGATGGGACACTGAACCTTAAGAGTAGGGTACCGCATAAGACGGGACGGAAAAGGGTTTAGGGTTGGATTAGGCGGACCCGCTTCGCGGCTCCGCCTAATCCAACCCTAAACCCTTTTCCTTATTCAAGGTCACTAAACCCGCAAGAAACTGAACCCTAAGAGGGTATTGGTGAACACTGTCGTGGATGTGATTCAAAGATGGGACACTGAACCTTAAGAGTAGGGTACCGCATAAGACGGGACGGAAAAAGGTTTAGGGTTGGATAAGGCGGACCCGCTTCGCGGATCCGCCTAATCCCGCAGGAAACTGAACCCTAAGAGGGTATTGGTGAACCCTGTCGTGGATGTGATTCAAAGATGGGACACTGAACCTTAAGAGTAGGGTACCGCATAAGACGGGACGGAAAAGGGTTTAGGGTTGGATTAGGCGGACCCGCTTCGCGGCTCCGCCTAATCCAACCCTAAACCCTTTTCCTTATTCAAGGTCACTAAACCCGCAAGAAACTGAACCCTAAGAGGGTATTGGTGAACCCTGTCGTGGATGTGATTAAAAGATGGGACACTGAACCTTAAGAGTAGGGTATCGCATAAGACGGGACGGAAAAGGGTTTAGGGTTGGATTAGGCGGACCCGCTTCGCGGCTCCGCCTAATCCAACCCTAAACCCTTTTCCTTATTCAAGGTCAGTAAACCCGCAAGAAACTGTACCTTAAGAGGGTATTGGTGAACCCTGTCGTGGATGTGATTCAAAGATGGGACACTGAACCTTAAGAGTAGGGTACCGCATAAGACGGGACGGAAAAGGGTTTAGGGTTGGATTAGGCGGACCCGCGTCGCGGCTCCGCCTAATCCAACCCTAAACCCTTTTCCTTATTCAAGGTCACTAAACCCGCAAGAAACTGAACCCTAAGAGGGTATTGGTGAACACTGTCGTGGATGTGATTCAAAGATGGGACACTGAACCTTAAGAGTAGGGTACCGCATAAGACGGGACGGAAAAAGGTTTAGGGTTGGATAAGGCGGACCCGCTTCGCGGATCCGCCTAATCCCGCAGGAAACTGAACCCTAAGAGGGTATTGGTGAACCCTGTCGTGGATGTGATTCAAAGATGGGACACTGAACCTTAAGAGTAGGGTACCGCATAAGACGGGACGGAAAAGGGTTTAGGGTTGGATTAGGCGGACCCGCTTCGCGGCTCCGCCTAATCCAACCCTAAACCCTTTTCCTTATTCAAGGTCACTAAACCCGCAAGAAACTGAACCCTAAGAGGGTATTGGTGAACCCTGTCGTGGATGTGATTAAAAGATGGGACACTGAACCTTAAGAGTAGGGTATCGCATAAGACGGGACGGAAAAGGGTTTAGGGTTGGATTAGGCGGACCCGCTTCGCGGCTCCGCCTAATCCAACCCTAAACCCTTTTCCTTATTCAAGGTCACTAAACCCGCAAGAAACTGTACCCTAAGAGGGTATTGGTGAACCCTGTCGTGGATGTGATTCAAAGATGGGACACTGAACCTTAAGAGTAGGGTACCGCATAAGACGGGACGGAAAAGGGTTTAGGGTTGGATTAGGCGGACCCGCTTCGCGGCTCCGCCTAATCCAACCCTAAACCCTTTTCCTTATTCAAGGTCACTAAACCCGCAAGAAACTGAACCCTAAGAGGGTATTGGTGAACACTGTCGTGGATGTGATTCAAAGATGGGACACTGAACCTTAAGAGTAGGGTACCGCATAAGACGGGACGGAAAAAGGTTTAGGGTTGGATAAGGCGGACCCGCTTCGCGGATCCGCCTAATCCGCAAGAAACAGAACCCTAAGAGGGTATTGGTGAACCCTGTCGTGGATGTGATTCAAAGATGGGACACTGAACCTTAAGAGTAGGGTACCGCATAAGACGGGACGGAAAAGGGTTTAGGGTTGGATTAGGCGGACCCGCTTCGCGGCTCCGCCTAATCCAACCCTAAACCCTTTTCCTTATTCAAGGTCACTAAACCCGCAAGAAACTGTACCCTAAGAGGGTATTGGTGAACCCTGTCGTGGATGTGATTCAAAGATGGGACACTGAACCTTAAGAGTAGGGTACCGCATAAGACGGGACGGAAAAGGGTTTAGGGTTGGATTAGGCGGACCCGCTTCGCGGATCCGCCTAATCCAACCCTAAACCCTTTTCCTTATTCAAGGTCACTAAACCCGCAAGAAACTGAACCCTAAGAGGGTATTGGTGAACCCTGTCGTGGATGTGATTCAAAGTTGGGACACTGAACCTTAAGAGTAGGGTACCGCATAAGACGGGACGGAAAAGGGTTTAGGGTTGGATTAGGCGGACCCGCTTCGCGGCTCCGCCTAATCCAACCCTAAACCCTTTTCCTTATTCAAGGTCACTAAACCCGCAAGAAACTGAACCCTAAGAGGGTATTGGTGAACCCTGTCGCGGATGTGATTCAAAGATGGGACACTGAACCTTAAGAGTAGGGTACCGCATAAGACGGGACGGAAAAGGGTTTAGGGTTGGATTAGGCGGACCCGCTTCGCGGCTCCGCCTAATCCAACCCTAAACCCTTTTCCTTATTCAAGGTCAGTAAACCCGCAAGAAACTGTACCCTAAGAGGGTATTGGTGAACCCTGTCGTGGATGTGATTCAAAGATGGGACACTGAACCTTAAGAGTAGGGTACCGCATAAGACGGGACGGAAAAGGGTTTAGGGTTGGATTAGGCGGACCCGCTTCGCGGCTCCGCCTAATCCAACCCTAAACCCTTTTCCTTATTCAAGGTCACTAAACCCGCAAGAAACTGAACCCTAAGAGGGTATTGGTGAACACTGTCGTGGATGTGATTCAAAGATGGGACACTGAACCTTAAGAGTAGGGTACCGCATAAGACGGGACGGAAAAAGGTTTAGGGTTGGATAAGGCGGACCCGCTTCGCGGATCCGCCTAATCCCGCAGGAAACTGAACCCTAAGAGGGTATTGGTGAACTCTGTCGTGGATGTGATTCAAAGATGGGACACTGAACCTTAAGAGTAGGGTACCGCATAAGACGGGACGGAAAAGGGTTTAGGGTTGGATTAGGCGGACCCGCTTCGCGGCTCCGCCTAATCCAACCCTAAACCCTTTTCCTTATTCAAGGTCACTAAACCCGCAAGAAACTGAACCCTAAGAGGGTATTGGTGAACCCTGTCGTGGATGTGATTAAAAGATGGGACACTGAACCTTAAGAGTAGGGTATCGCATAAGACGGGACGGAAAAGGGTTTAGGGTTGGATTAGGCGGACCCGCTTCGCGGCTCCGCCTAATCCAACCCTAAACCCTTTTCCTTATTCAAGGTCACTAAACCCGCAAGAAACTGTACCCTAAGAGGGTATTGGTGAACCCTGTGGTGGATGTGATTCAAAGATGGGACACTGAACCTTAAGAGTAGGGTACCGCATAAGACGGGACGGAAAAGGGTTTAGGGTTGGATTAGGCGGACCCGCTTCGCGGCTCCGCCTAATCCAACCCTAAACCCTTTTCCTTATTCAAGGTCACTAAACCCGCAAGAAACTGAACCCTAAGAGGGTATTGGTGAATACTGTCGTGGATGTGATTCAAAGATGGGACACTGAACCTTAAGAGTAGGGTACCGCATAAGACGGGACGGAAAAAGGTTTAGGGTTGGATAAGGCGGACCCGCTTCGCGGATCCGCCTAATCCCGCAAGAAACAGAACCCTAAGAGGGTATTGGTGAACCCTGTCGTGGATGTGATTCAAAGATGGGACACTGAACCTTAAGAGTAGGGTACCGCATAAGACGGGACGGAAAAGGGTTTAGGGTTGGATTAGGCGGACCCGCTTCGCGGCTCCGCCTAATCCAACCCTAAACCCTTTTCCTTATTCAAGGTCACTAAACCCGCAAGAAACTGTACCCTAAGAGGGTATTGGTGAACCCTGTCGTGGATGTGATTCAAAGATGGGACACTGAACTTTAAGAGTAGGGTACCGCATAAGACGGGACGGAAAAGGGTTTAGGGTTGGATTAGGCGGACCCGCTTCGCGGCTCCGCCTAATCCAACCCTAAACCCTTTTCCTTATTCAAGGTCACTAAACCCGCAAGAAACTGTACTCTAAGAGGGTATTGGTGAACCCTGTCGTGGATGTGATTCAAAGATGGGACACTGAACCTTAAGAGTAGGGTACCGCATAAGACGGGACGGAAAAGGGTTTAGGGTTGGATTAGGCGGACCCGCTTCGCGGATCCGCCTAATCCAACCCTAAACCCTTTTCCTTATTCAAGGTCACTAAACCCGCAAGAAACTGAACCCTAAGAGGGTATTGGTGAACCCTGTCGTGGATGTGATTCAAAGTTGGGACACTGAACCTTAAGAGTAGGGTACCGCATAAGACGGGACGGAAAAGGGTTTAGGGTTGGATTAGGCGGACCCGCTTCGCGGCTCCGCCTAATCCAACCCTAAACCCTTTTCCTTATTCAAGGTCACTAAACCCGCAAGAAACTGAACCCTAAGAGGGTATTGGTGAACCCTGTCGCGGATGTGATTCAAAGATGGGACACTGAACCTTAAGAGTAGGGTACCGCATAAGACGGGACGGAAAAGGGTTTAGGGTTGGATTAGGCGGACCCGCTTCGCGGCTCCGCCTAATCCAACCCTAAACCCTTTTCCTTATTCAAGGTCACTAAACCCGTAAGAAACTGAACCCTAAGAGGGTATTGGTGAACACTGTCGTGGATGTGATTCAAAGATGGGACACTGAACCTTAAGAGTAGGGTACCGCATAAGACGGGACGGAAAAAGGTTTAGGGTTGGATAAGGCGAACCCGCTTCGCGGATCCGCCTAATCCCGCAAGAAACAAAACCCTAAGAGGGTATTGGTGAACCCTGTCGTGGATGTGATTCAAAGATGGGACACTGAACCTTAAGAGTAGGGTACCGCATAAGACGGGACGGAAAAGGGTTTAGGGTTGGATTAGGCGGACCCGCTTCGCGGCTCCGCCTAATCCAACCCTAAACCCTTTTCCTTATTCAAGGTCACTAAACCCGCAAGAAACTGTACCCTAAGAGGGTATTGGTGAACCCTGTCGTGGATGTGATTCAAAGATGGGACACTGAACCTTAAGAGTAGGGTACCGCATAAGACGGGACGGAAAAGGGTTTAGGGTTGGATTAGGCGGACCCGCTTCGCGGATCCGCCTAATCCAACCCTAAACCCTTTTCCTTATTCAAGGTCACTAAACCCGCAAGAAACTGAACCCTAAGAGGGTATTGGTGAACCCTGTCGTGGATGTGATTCAAAGTTGGGACACTGAACCTTAAGAGTAGGGTACCGCATAAGACGGGACGGAAAAGGGTTTAGGGTTGGATTAGGCGGACCCGCTTCGCGGCTCCGCCTAATCCAACCCTAAACCCTTTTCCTTATTCAAGGTCACTAAACCCGCAAGAAACTGAACCCTAAGAGGGTATTGGTGAACCCTGTCGCGGATGTGATTCAAAGATGGGACACTGAACCTTAAGAGTAGGGTACCGCATAAGACGGGACGGAAAAGGGTTTAGGGTTGGATTAGGCGGACCCGCTTCGCGGCTCCGCCTAATCCAACCCTAAACCCTTTTCCTTATTCAAGGTCACTAAACCCGCAAGAAACTGTACCCTAAGAGGGTATTGGTGAACCCTGTCGTGGATGTGATTCAAAGATGGGACACTGAACCTTAAGAGTAGGGTACCGCATAAGACGGGACGGAAAAGGGTTTAGGGTTGAATTAGGCGGACCCGCTTCGCGGCTCCGCCTAATCCAACCCTAAACCCTTTTCCTTATTCAAGGTCACTAAACCCGCAAGAAACTGAACCCTAAGAGGGTATTGGTGAACACTGTCGTGGATGTGATTCAAAGATGGGACACTGAACCTTAAGAGTAGGGTACCGCATAAGACGGGACGGAAAAAGGTTTAGGGTTGGATAAGGCGGACCCGCTTCGCGGATCCGCCTAATCCCGCAAGAAACAGAACCCTAAGAGGGTATTGGTGAACCCTGTCGTGGATGTGATTCAAAGATGGGACACTGAACCTTAAGAGTAGGGTACCGCATAAGACGGGACGGAAAAGGGTTTAGGGTTGGATTAGGCGGACCCGCTTCGCGGCTCCGCCTAATCCAACCCTAAACCCTTTTCCTTATTCAAGGTCACTAAACCCGCAAGAAACTGTACCCTAAGAGGGTATTGGTGAACCCTGTCGTGGATGTGATTCAAATATGGGACACTGAACCTTAAGAGTAGGGTACCGCATAAGACGGGACGGAAAAGGGTTTAGGGTTGGATTAGGCGGACCCGCTTCGCGGATCCGCCTAATCCAACCCTAAACCCTTTTCCTTATTCAAGGTCACTAAACCCGCAAGAAACTGAACCCTAAGAGGGTATTGGTGAACACTGTCGTGGATGTGATTCAAAGTTGGGACACTGAACCTTAAGAGTAGGGTACCGCATAAGACGGGACGGAAAAGGGTTTAGGGTTGGATTAGGCGGACCCGCTTCGCGGCTCCGCCTAATCCAACCCTAAACCCTTTTCCTTATTCAAGGTCAGTAAACCCGCAAGAAACTGTACCTTAAGAGGGTATTGGTGAACCCTGTCGTGGATGTGATTCAAAGATGGGACACTGAACCTTAAGAGTAGGGTACCGCATAAGACGGGACGGAAAAGGGTTTAGGGTTGGATTAGGCGGACCCGCGTCGCGGCTCCGCCTAATCCAACCCTAAACCCTTTTCCTTATTCAAGGTCACTAAACCCGCAAGAAACTGAACCCTAAGAGGGTATTGGTGAACACTGTCGTGGATGTGATTCAAAGATGGGACACTGAACCTTAAGAGTAGGGTACCGCATAAGACGGGACGGAAAAAGGTTTAGGGTTGGATAAGGCGGACCCGCTTCGCGGATCCGCCTAATCCCGCAGGAAACTGAACCCTAAGAGGGTATTGGTGAACCCTGTCGTGGATGTGATTCAAAGATGGGACACTGAACCTTAAGAGTAGGGTACCGCATAAGACGGGACGGAAAAGGGTTTAGGGTTGGATTAGGCGGACCCGCTTCGCGGCTCCGCCTAATCCAACCCTAAACCCTTTTCCTTATTCAAGGTCACTAAACCCGCAAGAAACTGAACCCTAAGAGGGTATTGGTGAACCCTGTCGTGGATGTGATTAAAAGATGGGACACTGAACCTTAAGAGTAGGGTATCGCATAAGACGGGACGGAAAAGGGTTTAGGGTTGGATTAGGCGGACCCGCTTCGCGGCTCCGCCTAATCCAACCCTAAACCCTTTTCCTTATTCAAGGTCACTAAACCCGCAAGAAACTGTACCCTAAGAGGGTATTGGTGAACCCTGTCGTGGATGTGATTCAAAGATGGGACACTGAACCTTAAGAGTAGGGTACCGCATAAGACGGGACGGAAAAGGGTTTAGGGTTGGATTAGGCGGACCCGCTTCGCGGCTCCGCCTAATCCAACCCTAAACCCTTTTCCTTATTCAAGGTCACTAAACCCGCAAGAAACTGAACCCTAAGAGGGTATTGGTGAACACTGTCGTGGATGTGATTCAAAGATGGGACACTGAACCTTAAGAGTAGGGTACCGCATAAGACGGGACGGAAAAAGGTTTAGGGTTGGATAAGGCGGACCCGCTTCGCGGATCCTCCTAATCCCGCAAGAAACAGAACCCTAAGAGGGTATTGGTGAACCCTGTCGTGGATGTGATTCAAAGATGGGACACTGAACCTTAAGAGTAGGGTACCGCATAAGACGGGACGGAAAAGGGTTTAGGGTTGGATTAGGCGGACCCGCTTCGCGGCTCCGCCTAATCCAACCCTAAACCCTTTTCCTTATTCAAGGTCACTAAACCCGCAAGAAACTGTACCCTAAGAGGGTATTGGTGAACCCTGTCGTGGATGTGATTCAAATATGGGACACTGAACCTTAAGAGTAGGGTACCGCATAAGACGGGACGGAAAAGGGTTTAGGGTTGGATTAGGCGGACCCGCTTCGCGGATCCGCCTAATCCAACCCTAAACCCTTTTCCTTATTCAAGGTCACTAAACCCGCAAGAAATTGAACCCTAAGAGGGTATTGGTGAACCCTGTCGTGGATGTGATTCAAAGTTGGGACACTGAACCTTAAGAGTAGGGTACCGCATAAGACGGGACGGAAAAGGGTTTAGGGTATGATTAGGCGGACCCGCTTCGCGGCTCCGCCTAATCCAACCCTAAACCCTTTTCCTTATTCAAGGTCACTAAACCCGCAAGAAACTGAACCCTAAGAGGGTATTGGTGAACCCTGTCGCGGATGTGATTCAAAGATGGGACACTGAACCTTAAGAGTAGGGTACCGCATAAGACGGGACGGAAAAGGGTTTAGGGTTGGATTAGGCGGACCCGCTTCGCGGCTCCGCCTAATCCAACCCTAAACCCTTTTCCTTATTCAAGGTCACTAAACCCGCAAGAAACTGAACCCTAAGAGGGTATTGGTGAACACTGTCGTGGATGTGATTCAAAGATGGGACACTGAACCTTAAGAGTAGGGTACCGCATAAGACGGGACGGAAAAAGGTTTAGGGTTGGATAAGGCGGACCCGCTTCGCGGATCCGCCTAATCCCGCAGGAAACTGAACCCTAAGAGGGTATTGGTGAACCCTGTCGTGGATGTGATTCAAAGATGGGACACTGAACCTTAAGAGTAGGGTACCGCATAAGACGGGACGGAAAAGGGTTTAGGGTTGGATTAGGCGGACCCGCTTCGCGGCTCCGCCTAATCCAACCCTAAACCCTTTTCCTTATTCAAGGTCACTAAACCCGCAAGAAACTGAACCCTAAGAGGGTATTGGTGAACCCTGTCGTGGATGTGATTAAAAGATGGGACACTGAACCTTAAGAGTAGGGTATCGCATAAGACGGGACGGAAAAGGGTTTAGGGTTGGATTAGGCGGACCCGCTTCGCGGCTCCGCCTAATCCAACCCTAAACCCTTTTCCTTATTCAAGGTCACTAAACCCGCAAGAAACTGTACCCTAAGAGGGTATTGGTGAACCCTGTCGTGGATGTGATTCAAAGATGGGACACTGAACCTTAAGAGTAGGGTACCGCATAAGACGGGACGGAAAAGGGTTTAGGGTTGGATTAGGCGGACCAGCTTCGCGGCTCCGCCTAATCCAACCCTAAACCCTTTTCCTTATTCAAGGTCACTAAACCCGCAAGAAACTGAACCCTAAGAGGGTATTGGTGAATACTGTCGTGGATGTGATTCAAAGATGGGACACTGAACCTTAAGAGTAGGGTACCGCATAAGACGGGACGGAAAAAGGTTTAGGGTTGGATAAGGCGGACCCGCTTCGCGGATCCGCCTAATCCCGCAAGAAACAGAACCCTAAGAGGGTATTGGTGAACCCTGTCGTGGATGTGATTCAAAGATGGGACACTGAACCTTAAGAGTAGGGTACCGCATAAGACGGGACGGAAAAGGGTTTAGGGTTGGATTAGGCGGACCCGCTTCGCGGCTCCGCCTAATCCAACCCTAAACCCTTTTCCTTATTCAAGGTCACTAAACCCGCAAGAAACTGAACCCTAAGAGGGTATTGGTGAACAATGTCGTGGATGTGATTCAAAGATGGGACACTGAACCTTAAGAGTAGGGTACCGCATAAGACGGGACGGAAAAGGGTTTAGGGTTGGATTAGGCGGACCCGCTTCGCGGCTCCGCCTAATCCAACCCTAAACCCTTTTCCTTATTCAAGGTCACTAAACCCGCAAGAAACTGAACCCTAAGAGGGTATTGGTGAACACTGTCGTGGATGTGATTCAAAGATGGGACACTGAACCTTAAGAGTAGGGTACCGCATAAGACGGGACGGAAAAAGGTTTAGGGTTGGATAAGGCGGACCCGCTTCGCGGATCCGCCTAATCCCGCAAGAAACAAAACCCTAAGAGGGTATTGGTGAACCCTGTCGTGGATGTGATTCAAAGATGGGAAATTGAACCTTAAGAGTAGGGTACCGCATAAGACGGGACGGAAAAGGGTTTAGGGTTGGATTAGGCGGACCCGCTTCGCGGCTCCGCCTAATCCAACCCTAAACCCTTTTCCTTATTCAAGGTCACTAAACCCGCAAGAAACTGTACCCTAAGAGGGTATTGGTGAACCCTGTCGCGGATGTGATTCAAAGATGGGACACTGAACCTTAAGAGTAGGGTACCGCATAAGACGGGACGGAAAAGGGTTTAGGGTTGGATTAGGCGGACCCGCTTCGCGGCTCCGCCTAATCCAACCCTAAACCCTTTTCCTTATTCAAGGTCACTAAACCCGCAAGAAACTGAACCCTAAGAGGGTATTGGTGAACACTGTCGTGGATGTGATTCAAAGATGGGACACTGAACCTTAAGAGTAGGGTACCGCATAAGACGGGACGGAAAAAGGTTTAGGGTTGGATAAGGCGGACCCGCTTCGCGGATCCGCCTAATCCCGCAAGAAACAAAACCCTAAGAGGGTATTGGTGAACCCTGTCGTGGATGTGATTCAAAGATGGGAAATTGAACCTTAAGAGTAGGGTACCGCATAAGACGGGACGGAAAAGGGTTTAGGGTTGGATTAGGCGGACCCGCTTCGCGGCTCCGCCTAATCCAACCCTAAACCCTTTTCCTTATTCAAGGTCACTAAACCCGCAAGAAACTGTACCCTAAGAGGGTATTGGTGAACCCTGTCGCGGATGTGATTCAAAGATGGGACACTGAACCTTAAGAGTAGGGTACCGCATAAGACGGGACGGAAAAGGGTTTAGGGTTGGATTAGGCGGACCCGCTTCGCGGCTCCGCCTAATCCAACCCTAAACCCTTTTCCTTATTCAAGGTCACTAAACCCGCAAGAAACTGAACCCTAAGAGGGTATTGGTGAACACTGTCGTGGATGTGATTCAAAGATGGGACACTGAACCTTAAGAGTAGGGTACCGCATAAGACGGGACGGAAAAAGGTTTAGGGTTGGATAAGGCGGACCCGCTTCGCGGATCCGCCTAATCCCGCAGGAAACTGAACCCTAAGAGGGTATTGGTGAACCCTGTCGTGGATGTGATTCAAAGATGGGACACTGAACCTTAAGAGTAGGGTACCGCATAAGACGGGACGGAAAAGGGTTTAGGGTTGGATTAGGCGGACCCGCTTCGCGGCTCCGCCTAATCCAACCCTAAACCCTTTTCCTTATTCAAGGTCACTAAACCCGCAAGAAACTGAACCCTAAGAGGGTATTGGTGAACCCTGTCGTGGATGTGATTAAAAGATGGGACACTGAACCTTAAGAGTAGGGTATCGCATAAGACGGGACGGAAAAGGGTTTAGGGTTGGATTAGGCGGACCCGCTTCGCGGCTCCGCCTAATCCAACCCTAAACCCTTTTCCTTATTCAAGGTCACTAAACCCGCAAGAAACTGTACCCTAAGAGGGTATTGGTGAACCCTGTCGTGGATGTGATTCAAAGATGGGACACTGAACCTTAAGAGTAGGGTACCGCATAAGACGGGACGGAAAAGGGTTTAGGGTTGGATTAGGCGGACCCGCTTCGCGGCTCCGCCTAATCCAACCCTAAACCCTTTTCCTTATTCAAGGTCACTAAACCCGCAAGAAACTGAACCCTAAGAGGGTATTGGTGAACACTGTCGTGGATGTGATTCAAAGATGGGACACTGAACCTTAAGAGTAGGGTACCGCATAAGACGGGACGGAAAAAGGTTTAGGGTTGGATAAGGCGGACCCGCTTCGCGGATCCGCCTAATCCCGCAAGAAACAGAACCCTATGAGGGTATTGGTGAACCCTGTCGTGGATGTGATTCAAAGATGGGACACTGAACCTTAAGAGTAGGGTACCGCATAAGACGGGACGGAAAAGGGTTTAGGGTTGGATTAGGCGGACCCGCTTCGCGGCTCCGCCTAATCCAACCCTAAACCCTTTTCCTTATTCAAGGTCACTAAACCCGCAAGAAACTGTACCCTAAGAGGGTATTGGTGAACCCTGTCGTGGATGTGATTCAAAGATGGGACACTGAACTTTAAGAGTAGGGTACCGCATAAGACGGGACGGAAAAGGGTTTAGGGTTGGATTAGGCGGACCCGCTTCGCGGCTCCGCCTAATCCAACCCTAAACCCTTTTCCTTATTCAAGGTCACTAAACCCGCAAGAAACTGTACCCTAAGAGGGTATTGGTGAACCCTGTCGTGGATGTGATTCAAAGATGGGACACTGAACCTTAAGAGTAGGGTACCGCATAAGACGGGACGGAAAAGGGTTTAGGGTTGGATTAGGCGGACCCGCTTCGCGGCTCCGCCTAATCCAACCCTAAACCCTTTTCCTTATTCAAGGTCACTAAACCCGCAAGAAACTGAACCCTAAGAGGGTATTGGTGAACACTGTCGTGGATGTGATTCAAAGATGGGACACTGAACCTTAAGAGTAGGGTACCGCATAAGACGGGACGGAAAAAGGTTTAGGGTTGGATAAGGCGGACCCGCTTCGCGGATCCGCCTAATCCCGCAAGAAACTGAACCCTAAGAGGGTATTGGTGAACCCTGTCGTGGATGTGATTCAAAGATGGGACACTGAACCTTAAGAGTAGGGTACCGCATAAGACGGGACGGAAAAGGGTTTAGGGTTGGATTAGGCGGACCCGCTTCGCGGCTCCGCCTAATCCAACCCTAAACCCTTTTCCTTATTCAAGGTCACTAAACCCGCAAGAAACTGTACCCTAAGAGGGTATTGGTGAACCCTGTCGTGGATGTGATTCAAAGATGGGACACTGAACTTTAAGAGTAGGGTACCGCATAAGACGGGACGGAAAAGGGTTTAGGGTTGGATTAGGCGGACCCGCTTCGCGGCTCCGCCTAATCCAACCCTAAACCCTTTTCCTTATTCAAGGTCACTAAACCCGCAAGAAACTGAACCCTAAGAGGGTATTGGTGAACACTGTCGTGGATGTGATTCAAAGATGGGACACTGAACCTTAAGAGTAGGGTACCGCATAAGACGGGACGGAAAAAGGTTTAGGGTTGGATAAGGCGGACCCGCTTCGCGGATCCGCCTAATCCCGCAAGAAACTGAACCCTAAGAGGGTATTGGTGAACCCTGTCGTGGATGTGATTCAAAGATGGGACACTGAACCTTAAGAGTAGGGTACCGCATAAGACGGGACGGAAAAGGGTTTAGGGTTGGATTAGGCGGACCCGCTTCGCGGCTCCGCCTAATCCAACCCTAAACCCTTTTCCTTATTCAAGGTCACTAAACCCGCAAGAAACTGAACCCTAAGAGGGTATTGGTGAACCCTGTCGTCGATGTGATTAAAAGATGGGACACTGAACCTTAAGAGTAGGGTATCGCATAAGACGGGACGGAAAAGGGTTTAGGGTTGGATTAGGCGGACCCGCTTCGCGGCTCCGCCTAATCCAACCCTAAACCCTTTTCCTTATTCAAGGTCACTAAACCCGCAAGAAACTGTACCCTAAGAGGGTATTGGTGAACCCTGTCGTGGATGTGATTCAAAGATGGGACACTGAACCTTAAGAGTAGGGTACCGCATAAGACGGGACGGAAAAAGGTTTAGGGTTGGATAAGGCGGACCCGCTTCGCGGATCCGCCTAATCCCGCAAGAAACAGAACCCTAAGAGGGTATTGGTGAACCCTGTCGTGGATGTGATTCAAAGATGGGACACTGAACCTTAAGAGTAGGGTACCGCATAAGACGGGACGGAAAAGGGTTTAGGGTTGGATTAGGCGGACCCGCTTCGCGGCTCCGCCTAATCCAACCCTAAACCCTTTTCCTTATTCAAGGTCACTAAACCCGCAAGAAACTGTACCCTAAGAGGGTATTGGTGAACCCTGTCGTGGATGTGATTCAAAGATGGGACACTGAACCTTAAGAGTAGGGTACCGCATAAGACGGGACGGAAAAGGGATTAGGGTTGGATTAGGCGGACCCGCTTCGCGGCTCCGCCTAATCCAACCCTAAACCCTTTTCCTTATTCAAGGTCACTAAACCCGCAAGAAACTGAACCCTAAGAGGGTATTGGTGAACACTGTCGTGGATGTGATTCAAAGATGGGACACTGAACCTTAAGAGTAGGGTACCGCATAAGACGGGACGGAAAAAGGTTTAGGGTTGGATAAGGCGGACCCGCTTCGCGGATCCGCCTAATCCCGCAAGAAACTGAACCCTAAGAGGGTATTGGTGAACCCTGTCGTGGATGTGATTCAAAGATGGGACACTGAACCTTAAGAGTAGGGTACCGCATAAGACGGGACGGAAAAGGGTTTAGGGTTGGATTAGGCGGACCCGCTTCGCGGCTCCGCCTAATCCAACCCTAAACCCTTTTCCTTATTCAAGGTCACTAAACCCGCAAGAAACTGAACCCTAAGAGGGTATTGGTGAACCCTGTCGTGGATGTGATTCAAAGATGGGACACTGAACCTTAAGAGTAGGGTACCGCATAAGACGGGACGGAAAAGGGTTTAGGGTTGGATTAGGCGGACTCGCTTCGCGGCTCCGCCTAATCCAACCCTAAACCCTTTTCCTTATTCAAGGTCACTAAACCCGCAAGAAACTGTACCCTAAGAGGGTATTGGTGAACCCTGTCGTGGATGTGATTCAAAGATGGGACACTGAACTTTAAGAGTAGGGTACCGCATAAGACGGGACGGAAAAGGGTTTAGGGTTGGATTAGGCGGACCCGCTTCGCGGCTCCGCCTAATCCAACCCTAAACCCTTTTCCTTATTCAAGGTCACTAAACCCGCAAGAAACTGAACCCTAAGAGGGTATTGGTGAACACTGTCGTGGATGTGATTCAAAGATGGGACACTGAACCTTAAGAGTAGGGTACCGCATAAGACGGGACGGAAAAAGGTTTAGGGTTGGATAAGGCGGACCCGCTTCGCGGATCCGCCTAATCCCGCAAGAAACTGAACCCTAAGAGGGTATTGGTGAACCCTGTCGTGGATGTGATTCAAAGATGGGACACTGAACCTTAAGAGTAGGGTACCGCATAAGACGGGACGGAAAAGGGTTTAGGGTTGGATTAGGCGGACCCGCTTCGCGGCTCCGCCTAATCCAACCCTAAACCCTTTTCCTTATTCAAGGTCACTAAACCCGCAAGAAACTGAACCCTAAGAGGGTATTGGTGAACCCTGTCGTCGATGTGATTAAAAGATGGGACACTGAACCTTAAGAGTAGGGTATCGCATAAGACGGGACGGAAAAGGGTTTAGGGTTGGATTAGGCGGACCCGCTTCGCGGCTCCGCCTAATCCAACCCTAAACCCTTTTCCTTATTCAAGGTCACTAAACCCGCAAGAAACTGTACCCTAAGAGGGTATTGGTGAACCCTGTCGTGGATGTGATTCAAAGATGGGACACTGAACCTTAAGAGTAGGGTACCGCATAAGACGGGACGGAAAAAGGTTTAGGGTTGGATAAGGCGGACCCGCTTCGCGGATCCGCCTAATCCCGCAAGAAACTGAACCCTAAGAGGGTATTGGTGAACCCTGTCGTGGATGTGATTCAAAGATGGGACACTGAACCTTAAGAGTAGGGTACCGCATAAGACGGGACGGAAAAGGGTTTAGGGTTGGATTAGGCGGACCCGCTTCGCGGCTCCGCCTAATCCAACCCTAAACCCTTTTCCTTATTCAAGGTCACTAAACCCGCAAGAAACTGAACCCTAAGAGGGTATTGGTGAACCCTGTCGTGGATGTGATTCAAAGATGGGACACTGAACCTTAAGAGTAGGGTACCGCATAAGACGGGACGGAAAAGGGTTTAGGGTTGGATTAGGCGGACTCGCTTCGCGGCTCCGCCTAATCCAACCCTAAACCCTTTTCCTTATTCAAGGTCACTAAACCCGCAAGAAACTGTACCCTAAGAGGGTATTGGTGAACCCTGTCGTGGATGTGATTCAAAGATGGGACACTGAACCTTAAGAGTAGGGTACCGCATAAGACGGGACGGAAAAGGGTTTAGGGTTGGATTAGGCGGACCCGCTTCGCGGCTCCGCCTAATCCAACCCTAAACCCTTTTCCTTATTCAAGGTCACTAAACCCGCAAGAAACTGAACCCTAAGAGGGTATTGGTGAACACTGTCGTGGATGTGATTCAAAGATGGGACACTGAACCTTAAGAGTAGGGTACCGCATAAGACGGGACGGAAAAAGGTTTAGGGTTGGATAAGGCGGACCCGCTTCGCGGATCCGCCTAATCCCGCAAGAAACAGAACCCTAAGAGGGTATTGGTGAACCCTGTCGTGGATGTGATTCAAAGATGGGACACTGAACCTTAAGAGTAGGGTACCGCATAAGACGGGACGGAAAAGGGTTTAGGGTTGGATTAGGCGGACCCGCTTCGCGGCTCCGCCTAATCCAACCCTAAACCCTTTTCCTTATTCAAGGTCACTAAACCCGCAAGAAACTGTACCCTAAGAGGGTATTGGTGAACCCTGTCGTGGATGTGATTCAAAGATGGGACACTGAACTTTAAGAGTAGGGTACCGCATAAGACGGGACGGAAAAGGGTTTAGGGTTGGATTAGGCGGACCCGCTTCGCGGCTCCGCCTAATCCAACCCTAAACCCTTTTCCTTATTCAAGGTCACTAAACCCGCAAGAAACTGTACCCTAAGAGGGTATTGGTGAACCCTGTCGTGGATGTGATTCAAAGATGGGACACTGAACCTTAAGAGTAGGGTACCGCAAAAGACGGGACGGAAAAGGGTTTAGGGTTGGATTAGGCGGACCCGCTTCGCGGCTCCGCCTAATCCAACCCTAAACCCTTTTCCTTATTCAAGGTCACTAAACCCGCAAGAAACTGAACCCTAAGAGGGTATTGGTGAACACTGTCGTGGATGTGATTCAAAGATGGGACACTGAACTTTAAGAGTAGGGTACCGCATAAGACGGGACGGAAAAGGGTTTAGGGTTGGATTAGGCGGACCCGCTTCGCGGCTCCGCCTAATCCAACCCTAAACCCTTTTCCTTATTCAAGGTCACTAAACCCGCAAGAAACTGTACCCTAAGAGGGTATTGGTGAACCCTGTCGTGGATGTGATTCAAAGATGGGACACTGAACCTTAAGAGTAGGGTACCGCATAAGACGGGACGGAAAAGGGTTTAGGGTTGGATTAGGCGGACCCGCTTCGCGGCTCCGCCTAATCCAACCCTAAACCCTTTTCCTTATTCAAGGTCACTAAACCCGCAAGAAACTGAACCCTAAGAGGGTATTGGTGAACACTGTCGTGGATGTGATTCAAAGATGGGACACTGAACCTTAAGAGTAGGGTACCGCATAAGACGGGACGGAAAAAGGTTTAGGGTTGGATAAGGCGGACCCGCTTCGCGGATCCGCCTAATCCCGCAAGAAACTGAACCCTAAGAGGGTATTGGTGAACCCTGTCGTGGATGTGATTCAAAGATGGGACACTGAACCTTAAGAGTAGGGTACCGCATAAGACGGGACGGAAAAGGGTTTAGGGTTGGATTAGGCGGACCCGCTTCGCGGCTCCGCCTAATCCAACCCTAAACCCTTTTCCTTATTCAAGGTCACTAAACCCGCAAGAAACTGAACCCTAAGAGGGTATTGGTGAACCCTGTCGTCGATGTGATTAAAAGATGGGACACTGAACCTTAAGAGTAGGGTATCGCATAAGACGGGACGGAAAAGGGTTTAGGGTTGGATTAGGCGGACCCGCTTCGCGGCTCCGCCTAATCCAACCCTAAACCCTTTTCCTTATTCAAGGTCACTAAACCCGCAAGAAACTGTACCCTAAGAGGGTATTGGTGAACCCTGTCGTGGATGTGATTCAAAGATGGGACACTGAACCTTAAGAGTAGGGTACCGCATAAGACGGGACGGAAAAAGGTTTAGGGTTGGATAAGGCGGACCCGCTTCGCGGATCCGCCTAATCCCGCAAGAAACAGAACCCTAAGAGGGTATTGGTGAACCCTGTCGTGGATGTGATTCAAAGATGGGACACTGAACCTTAAGAGTAGGGTACCGCATAAGACGGGACGGAAAAGGGTTTAGGGTTGGATTAGGCGGACCCGCTTCGCGGCTCCGCCTAATCCAACCCTAAACCCTTTTCCTTATTCAAGGTCACTAAACCCGCAAGAAACTGTACCCTAAGAGGGTATTGGTGAACCCTGTCGTGGATGTGATTCAAAGATGGGACACTGAACCTTAAGAGTAGGGTACCGCATAAGACGGGACGGAAAAGGGATTAGGGTTGGATTAGGCGGACCCGCTTCGCGGCTCCGCCTAATCCAACCCTAAACCCTTTTCCTTATTCAAGGTCACTAAACCCGCAAGAAACTGAACCCTAAGAGGGTATTGGTGAACACTGTCGTGGATGTGATTCAAAGATGGGACACTGAACCTTAAGAGTAGGGTACCGCATAAGACGGGACGGAAAAAGGTTTAGGGTTGGATAAGGCGGACCCGCTTCGCGGATCCGCCTAATCCCGCAAGAAACTGAACCCTAAGAGGGTATTGGTGAACCCTGTCGTGGATGTGATTCAAAGATGGGACACTGAACCTTAAGAGTAGGGTACCGCATAAGACGGGACGGAAAAGGGTTTAGGGTTGGATTAGGCGGACCCGCTTCGCGGCTCCGCCTAATCCAACCCTAAACCCTTTTCCTTATTCAAGGTCACTAAACCCGCAAGAAACTGAACCCTAAGAGGGTATTGGTGAACCCTGTCGTGGATGTGATTCAAAGATGGGACACTGAACCTTAAGAGTAGGGTACCGCATAAGACGGGACGGAAAAGGGTTTAGGGTTGGATTAGGCGGACTCGCTTCGCGGCTCCGCCTAATCCAACCCTAAACCCTTTTCCTTATTCAAGGTCACTAAACCCGCAAGAAACTGTACCCTAAGAGGGTATTGGTGAACCCTGTCGTGGATGTGATTCAAAGATGGGACACTGAACCTTAAGAGTAGGGTACCGCATAAGACGGGACGGAAAAGGGTTTAGGGTTGGATTAGGCGGACCCGCTTCGCGGCTCCGCCTAATCCAACCCTAAACCCTTTTCCTTATTCAAGGTCACTAAACCCGCAAGAAACTGAACCCTAAGAGGGTATTGGTGAACACTGTCGTGGATGTGATTCAAAGATGGGACACTGAACCTTAAGAGTAGGGTACCGCATAAGACGGGACGGAAAAAGGTTTAGGGTTGGATAAGGCGGACCCGCTTCGCGGATCCGCCTAATCCCGCAAGAAACAGAACCCTAAGAGGGTATTGGTGAACCCTGTCGTGGATGTGATTCAAAGATGGGACACTGAACCTTAAGAGTAGGGTACCGCATAAGACGGGACGGAAAAGGGTTTAGGGTTGGATTAGGCGGACCCGCTTCGCGGCTCCGCCTAATCCAACCCTAAACCCTTTTCCTTATTCAAGGTCACTAAACCCGCAAGAAACTGTACCCTAAGAGGGTATTGGTGAACCCTGTCGTGGATGTGATTCAAAGATGGGACACTGAACTTTAAGAGTAGGGTACCGCATAAGACGGGACGGAAAAGGGTTTAGGGTTGGATTAGGCGGACCCGCTTCGCGGCTCCGCCTAATCCAACCCTAAACCCTTTTCCTTATTCAAGGTCACTAAACCCGCAAGAAACTGTACCCTAAGAGGGTATTGGTGAACCCTGTCGTGGATGTGATTCAAAGATGGGACACTGAACCTTAAGAGTAGGGTACCGCAAAAGACGGGACGGAAAAGGGTTTAGGGTTGGATTAGGCGGACCCGCTTCGCGGCTCCGCCTAATCCAACCCTAAACCCTTTTCCTTATTCAAGGTCACTAAACCCGCAAGAAACTGAACCCTAAGAGGGTATTGGTGAACACTGTCGTGGATGTGATTCAAAGATGGGACACTGAACTTTAAGAGTAGGGTACCGCATAAGACGGGACGGAAAAGGGTTTAGGGTTGGATTAGGCGGACCCGCTTCGCGGCTCCGCCTAATCCAACCCTAAACCCTTTTCCTTATTCAAGGTCACTAAACCCGCAAGAAACTGTACCCTAAGAGGGTATTGGTGAACCCTGTCGTGGATGTGATTCAAAGATGGGACACTGAACCTTAAGAGTAGGGTACCGCATAAGACGGGACGGAAAAGGGTTTAGGGTTGGATTAGGCGGACCCGCTTCGCGGCTCCGCCTAATCCAACCCTAAACCCTTTTCCTTATTCAAGGTCACTAAACCCGCAAGAAACTGAACCCTAAGAGGGTATTGGTGAACACTGTCGTGGATGTGATTCAAAGATGGGACACTGAACCTTAAGAGTAGGGTACCGCATAAGACGGGACGGAAAAAGGTTTAGGGTTGGATAAGGCGGACCCGCTTCGCGGATCCGCCTAATCCCGCAAGAAACTGAACCCTAAGAGGGTATTGGTGAACCCTGTCGTGGATGTGATTCAAAGATGGGACACTGAACCTTAAGAGTAGGGTACCGCATAAGACGGGACGGAAAAGGGTTTAGGGTTGGATTAGGCGGACCCGCTTCGCGGCTCCGCCTAATCCAACCCTAAACCCTTTTCCTTATTCAAGGTCACTAAACCCGCAAGAAACTGAACCCTAAGAGGGTATTGGTGAACCCTGTCGTGGATGTGATTAAAAGATGGGACACTGAACCTTAAGAGTAGGGTATCGCATAAGACGGGACGGAAAAGGGTTTAGGGTTGGATTAGGCGGACCCGCTTCGCGGCTCCGCCTAATCCAACCCTAAACCCTTTTCCTTATTCAAGGTCACTAAACCCGCAAGAAACTGTACCCTAAGAGGGTATTGGTGAACCCTGTCGTGGATGTGATTCAATGATGGGACACTGAACCTTAAGAGTAGGGTACCGCATAAGACGGGACGGAAAAAGGTTTAGGGTTGGATAAGGCGGACCCGCTTCGCGGATCCGCCTAATCCCGCAAGAAACAGAACCCTAAGAGGGTATTGGTGAACCCTGTCGTGGATGTGATTCAAAGATGGGACACTGAACCTTAAGAGTAGGGTACCGCATAAGACGGGACGGAAAAGGGTTTAGGGTTGGATTAGGCGGACCCGCTTCGCGGCTCCGCCTAATCCAACCCTAAACCCTTTTCCTTATTCAAGGTCACTAAACCCGCAAGAAACTGTACCCTAAGAGGGTATTGGTGAACCCTGTCGTGGATGTGATTCAAATATGGGACACTGAACTTTAAGAGTAGGGTACCGCATAAGACGGGACGGAAAAGGGTTTAGGGTTGGATTAGGCGGACCCGCTTTGCGGCTCCGCCTAATCCAACCCTAAACCCTTTTCCTTATTCAAGGTCACTAAACCCGCAAGAAACTGTACCCTAAGAGGGTATTGGTGAACCCTGTCGTGGATGTGATTCAAAGATGGGACACTGAACCTTAAGAGTAGGGTACCGCATAAGACGGGACGGAAAAGGGTTTAGGGTTGGATTAGGCGGACCCGCTTCGCGGCTCCGCCTAATCCAACCCTAAACCCTTTTCCTTATTCAAGGTCACTAAACCCGCAAGAAACTGAACCCTAAGAGGGTATTGGTGAACACTGTAGTGGATGTGATTCAAAGATGGGACACTGAACCTTAAGAGTAGGGTACCGCATAAGACGGGACGGAAAAAGGTTTAGGGTTGGATAAGGCGGACCCGCTTCGCGGATCCGCCTAATCCCGCAAGAAACTGAACCCTAAGAGGGTATTGGTGAACCCTGTCGTGGATGTGATTCAAAGATGGGACACTGAACCTTAAGAGTAGGGTACCGCATAAGACGGGACGGAAAAGGGTTTAGGGTTGGATTAGGCGGACTCACTTCGCGGCTCCGCCTAATCCAACCCTAAACCCTTTTCCTTATTCAAGGTCACTAAACCCGCAAGAAACTGTACCCTAAGAGGGTATTGGTGAACCCTGTCGTGGATGTGATTCAAAGATGGGACACTGAACCTTAAGAGTAGGGTACCGCATAAGACGGGACGGAAAAGGGTTTAGGGTTGGATTAGGCGGACCCGCTTCGCGGCTCCGCCTAATCCAACCCTAAACCCTTTTCCTTATTCAAGGTCACTAAACCCGCAAGAAACTGAACCCTAAGAGGGTATTGGTGAACACTGTCGTGGATGTGATTCAAAGATGGGACACTGAACCTTAAGAGTAGGGTACCGCATAAGACGGGACGGAAAAAGGTTTAGGGTTGGATAAGGCGGACCCGCTTCGCGGATCCGCCTAATCCCGCAAGAAACAGAACCCTAAGAGGGTATTGGCGAACCCTGTCGTGGATGTGATTCAAAGATGGGACACTGAACCTTAAGAGTAGGGTACCGCATAAGACGGGACGGAAAAGGGTTTAGGGTTGGATTAGGCGGACCCGCTTCGCGGCTCCGCCTAATCCAACCCTAAACCCTTTTCCTTATTCAAGGTCACTAAACCCGCAAGAAACTGTACCCTAAGAGGGTATTGGTGAACCCTGTCGTGGATGTGATTCAAAGATGGGACACTGAACTTTAAGAGTAGGGTACCGCATAATACGGGACGGAAAAGGGTTTAGGGTTGGATTAGGCGGACCCGCTTTGCGGCTCCGCCTAATCCAACCCTAAACCCTTTTCCTTATTCAAGGTCACTAAACCCGCAAGAAACTGTACCCTAAGAGGGTATTGGTGAACCCTGTCGTGGATGTGATTCAAAGATGGGACACTGAACCTTAAGAGTAGGGTACCGCATAAGACGGGACGGAAAAGGGTTTAGGGTTGGATTAGGCGGACCCGCTTCGCGGCTCCGCCTAATCCAACCCTAAACCCTTTTCCTTATTCAAGGTCACTAAACCCGCAAGAAACTGAACCCTAAGAGGGTATTGGTGAACACTGTCGTGGATGTGATTCAAAGATGGGACACTGAACCTTAAGAGTAGGGTACCGCATAAGACGGGACGGAAAAAGGTTTAGGGTTGGATAAGGCGGACCCGCTTCGCGGATCCGCCTAATCCCGCAAGAAACTGAACCCTAAGAGGGTATTGGTGAACCCTGTCGTGGATGTGATTCAAAGATGGGACACTGAACCTTAAGAGTAGGGTACCGCATAAGACGGGACGGAAAAGGGTTTAGGGTTGGATTAGGCGGACTCACTTCGCGGCTCCGCCTAATCCAACCCTAAACCCTTTTCCTTATTCAAGGTCACTAAACCCGCAAGAAACTGTACCCTAAGAGGGTATTGGTGAACCCTGTCGTGGATGTGATTCAAAGATGGGACACTGAACCTTAAGAGTAGGGTACCGCATAAGACGGGACGGAAAAGGGTTTAGGGTTGGATTAGGCGGACCCGCTTCGCGGCTCCGCCTAATCCAACCCTAAACCCTTTTCCTTATTCAAGGTCACTAAACCCGCAAGAAACTGAACCCTAAGAGGGTATTGGTGAACACTGTCGTGGATGTGATTCAAAGATGGGACACTGAACCTTAAGAGTAGGGTACCGCATAAGACGGGACGGAAAAAGGTTTAGGGTTGGATAAGGCGGACCCGCTTCGCGGATCCGCCTAATCCCGCAAGAAACAGAACCCTAAGAGGGTATTGGTGAACCCTGTCGTGGATGTGATTCAAAGATGGGACACTGAACCTTAAGAGTAGGGTACCGCATAAGACGGGACGGAAAAGGGTTTAGGGTTGGATTAGGCGGACCCGCTTCGCGGCTCCGCCTAATCCAACCCTAAACCCTTTTCCTTATTCAAGGTCACTAAACCCGCAAGAAACTGAACCCTAAGAGGGTATTGGTGAACCCTGTCGTGGATGTGATTCAAAGATGGGACACTGAACCTTAAGAGTAGGGTACCGCATAAGACGGGACGGAAAAGGGTTTAGGGTTGGATTAGGCGGACTCACTTCGCGGCTCCGCCTAATCCAACCCTAAACCCTTTTCCTTATTCAAGGTCACTAAACCCGCAAGAAACTGTACCCTAAGAGGGTATTGGTGAACCCTGTCGTGGATGTGATTCAAAGATGGGACACTGAACCTTAAGAGTAGGGTACCGCATAAGACGGGACGGAAAAGGGTTTAGGGTTGGATTAGGCGGACCCGCTTCGCGGCTCCGCCTAATCCAACCCTAAACCCTTTTCCTTATTCAAGGTCACTAAACCCGCAAGAAACTGAACCCTAAGAGGGTATTGGTGAACACTGTCGTGGATGTGATTCAAAGATGGGACACTGAACCTTAAGAGTAGGGTACCGCATAAGACGGGACGGAAAAGGGTTTAGGGTTGGATTAGGCGGACCCGCTTCGCGGCTCCGCCTAATCCAACCCTAAACCCTTTTCCTTATTCAAGGTCACTAAACCCGCAAGAAACTGTACCCTAAGAGGGTATTGGTGAACCCTATCGTGGATGTGATTCAAAGATGGGACACTGAACCTTAAGAGTAGGGTACCGCATAAGACGGGACGGAAAAGGGTTTAGGGTTGGATTAGGCGGACCCGCTTCGCGGCTCCGCCTAATCCAACCCTAAACCCTTTTCCTTATTCAAGGTCACTAAACCCGCAAGAAACTGTACCCTAAGAGGGTATTGGTGAACCCTGTCGTGGATGTGATTCAAAGATGGGACACTGAACTTTAAGAGTAGGGTACCGCATAAGACGGGACGGAAAAGGGTTTAGGGTTGGATTAGGCGGACCCGCTTTGCGGCTCCGCCTAATCCAACCCTAAACCCTTTTCCTTATTCAAGGTCACTAAACCCGCAAGAAACTGTACCCTAAGAGGGTATTGGTGAACCCTGTCGTGGATGTGATTCAAAGATGGGACACTGAACCTTAAGAGTAGGGTAAGGCATAAGACGGGACGGAAAAGGGTTTAGGGTTGGATTAGGCGGACCCGCTTCGCGGCTCCGCCTAATCCAACCCTAAACCCTTTTCCTTATTCAAGGTCACTAAACCCGCAAGAAACTGAACCCTAAGAGGGTATTGGTGAACACTGTCGTGGATGTGATTCAAAGATGGGACACTGAACCTTAAGAGTAGGGTACCGCATAAGACGGGACGGAAAAAGGTTTAGGGTTGGATAAGGCGGACCCGCTTCGCGGATCCGCCTAATCCCGCAAGAAACTGAACCCTAAGAGGGTATTGGTGAACCCTGTCGTGGATGTGATTCAAAGATGGGACACTGAACCTTAAGAGTAGGGTACCGCATAAGACGGGACGGAAAAGGGTTTAGGGTTGGATTAGGCGGACCCGCTTCGCGGCTCCGCCTAATCCAACCCTAAACCCTTTTCCTTATTCAAGGTCACTAAACCCGCAAGAAACTGAACCCTAAGAGGGTATTGGTGAACCCTGTCGTGGATGTGATTCAAAGATGGGACACTGAACCTTAAGAGTAGGGTACCGCATAAGACGGGACGGAAAAGGGTTTAGGGTTGGATTAGGCGGACTCACTTCGCGGCTCCGCCTAATCCAACCCTAAACCCTTTTCCTTATTCAAGGTCACTAAACCCGCAAGAAACTGTACCCTAAGAGGGTATTGGTGAACCCTGTCGTGGATGTGATTCAAAGATGGGACACTGAACCTTAAGAGTAGGGTACCGCATAAGACGGGACGGAAAAGGGTTTAGGGTTGGATTAGGCGGACCCGCTTCGCGGCTCCGCCTAATCCAACCCTAAACCCTTTTCCTTATTCAAGGTCACTAAACCCGCAAGAAACTGAACCCTAAGAGGGTATTGGTGAACACTGTCGTGGATGTGATTCAAAGATGGGACACTGAACCTTAAGAGTAGGGTACCGCATAAGACGGGACGGAAAAAGGTTTAGGGTTGGATAAGGCGGACCCGCTTCGCGGATCCGCCTAATCCCGCAAGAAACAGAACCCTAAGAGGGTATTGGTGAACCCTGTCGTGGATGTGATTCAAAGATGGGACACTGAACCTTAAGAGTAGGGTACCGCATAAGACGGGACGGAAAAGGGTTTAGGGTTGGATTAGGCGGACCCGCTTCGCGGCTCCGCCTAATCCAACCCTAAACCCTTTTCCTTATTCAAGGTCACTAAACCCGCAAGAAACTGTACCCTAAGAGGGTATTGGTGAACCCTGTCGTGGATGTGATTCAAAGATGGGACACTGAACTTTAAGAGTAGGGTACCGCATAAGACGGGACGGAAAAGGGTTTAGGGTTGGATTAGGCGGACCCGCTTCGCGGCTCCGCCTAATCCAACCCTAAACCCTTTTCCTTATTCAAGGTCACTAAACCCGCAAGAAACTGTACCCTAAGAGGGTATTGGTGAACCCTGTCGTGGATGTGATTCAAAGATGGGACACTGAACCTTAAGAGTAGGGTACCGCATAAGACGGGACGGAAAAGGGTTTAGGGTTGGATTAGGCGGACCCGCTTCGCGGCTCCGCCTAATCCAACCCTAAACCCTTTTCCTTATTCAAGGTCACTAAACCCGCAAGAAACTGAACCCTAAGAGGGTATTGGTGAACACTGTCGTGGATGTGATTCAAAGATGGGACACTGAACTTTAAGAGTAGGGTACCGCATAAGACGGGACGGAAAAGGGTTTAGGGTTGGATTAGGCGGACCCGCTTCGCGGCTCCGCCTAATCCAACCCTAAACCCTTTTCCTTATTCAAGGTCACTAAACCCGCAAGAAACTGTACCCTAAGAGGGTATTGGTGAACCCTGTCGTGGATGTGATTCAAAGATGGGACACTGAACCTTAAGAGTAGGGTACCGCATAAGACGGGACGGAAAAGGGTTTAGGGTTGAATTAGGCGGACTCGCTTCGCGGCTCCGCCTAATCCAACCCTAAACCCTTTTCCTTATTCAAGGTCACTAAACCCGCAAGAAACTGTACCCTAAGAGGGTATTGGTGAACCCTGTCGTGGATGTGATTCAAAGATGGGACACTGAACCTTAAGAGTAGGGTACCGCATAAGACGGGACGGAAAAGGGTTTAGGGTTGGATTAGGCGGACCCGCTTCGCGGCTCCGCCTAATCCAACCCTAAACCCTTTTCCTTATTCAAGGTCACTAAACCCGCAAGAAACTGAACCCTAAGAGGGTATTGGTGAACACTGTCGTGGATGTGATTCAAAGATGGGACACTGAACCTTAAGAGTAGGGTACCGCATAAGACGGGACGGAAAAAGGTTTAGGGTTGGATAAGGCGGACCCGCTTCGCGGATCCGCCTAATCCCGCAAGAAACAGAACCCTAAGAGGGTATTGGTGAACCCTGTCGTGGATGTGATTCAAAGATGGGACACTGAACCTTAAGAGTAGGGTACCGCATAAGACGGGACGGAAAAGGGTTTAGGGTTGGATTAGGCGGACCCGCTTCGCGGCTCCGCCTAATCCAACCCTAAACCCTTTTCCTTATTCAAGGTCACTAAACCCGCAAGAAACTGTACCCTAAGAGGGTATTGGTGAACCCTGTCGTGGATGTGATTCAAAGATGGGACACTGAACTTTAAGAGTAGGGTACCGCATAAGACGGGACGGAAAAGGGTTTAGGGTTGGATTAGGCGGACCCGCTTCGCGGCTCCGCCTAATCCAACCCTAAACCCTTTTCCTTATTCAAGGTCACTAAACCCGCAAGAAACTGTACCCTAAGAGGGTATTGGTGAACCCTGTCGTGGATGTGATTCAAAGATGGGACACTGAACCTTAAGAGTAGGGTACCGCATAAGACGGGACGGAAAAGGGTTTAGGGTTGGATTAGGCGGACCCGCTTCGCGGCTCCGCCTAATCCAACCCTAAACCCTTTTCCTTATTCAAGGTCACTAAACCCGCAAGAAACTGAACCCTAAGAGGGTATTGGTGAACACTGTCGTGGATGTGATTCAAAGATGGGACACTGAACTTTAAGAGTAGGGTACCGCATAAGACGGGACGGAAAAGGGTTTAGGGTTGGATTAGGCGGACTCGCTTCGCGGCTCCGCCTAATCCAACCCTAAACCCTTTTCCTTATTCAAGGTCACTAAACCCGCAAGAAACTATACCCTAAGAGGGTATTGGTGAACCCTGTCGTGGATGTGATTCAAAGATGGGACACTGAACCTTAAGAGTAGGGTAGCGCATAAGACGGGACGGAAAAGGGTTTAGGGTTGGATTAGGCGGACACGCTTCGCGGCTCCGCCAAATCCAACCCTAAACCCTTTTCCTTATTCAAGGTCACTAAACCCGCAAGAAACTGAACCCTAAGAGGGTATTGGTGAACACTGTCGTGGATGTGATTCAAAGATGGGACACTGAACCTTAAGAGTAGGGTACCGCATAAGACGGGACGGAAAAAGGTTTAGGGTTGGATAAGGCGGACCCGCTTCGCGGATCCGCCTAATCCCGCAAGAAACAGAACCCTAAGAGGGTATTGGTGAACCCTGTCGTGGATGTGATTCAAAGATGGGACACTGAACCTTAAGAGTAGGGTACCGCATAAGACGGGACGGAAAAGGGTTTAGGGTTGGATTAGGCGGACCCGCTTCGCGGCTCCGCCTAATCCAACCCTAAACCCTTTTCCTTATTCAAAGTCACTAAACCCGCAAGAAACTGTACCCTAAGAGGGTATTGGTGAACCCTGTCGTGGATGTGATTCAAAGATGGGACACTGAACTTTAAGAGTAGGGTACCGCATAAGACGGGACGGAAAAGGGTTTAGGGTTGTATTAGGCGGACCCGCTTCGCGGCTCCGCCTAATCCAACCCTAAACCCTTTTCCTTATTCAAGGTCACTAAACCCGCAAGAAACTGTACCCTAAGAGGGTATTGGTGAACCCTGTCGTGGATGTGATTCAAAGATGGGACACTGAACCTTAAGAGTAGGGTACCGCATAAGACGGGACGGAAAAAGGTTTAGGGTTGGATAAGGCGGACCCGCTTCGCGGATCCGCCTAATCCCGCAAGAAACAGAACCCTAAGAGGGTATTGGTGAACCCTGTCGTGGATGTGATTCAAAGATGGGACACTGAACCTTAAGAGTAGGGTACCGCATAAGACGGGACGGAAAAGGGTTTAGGGTTGGATTAGGCGGACCCGCTTCGCGGCTCCGCCTAATCCAACCCTAAACCCTTTTCCTTATTCAAGGTCACTAAACCCGCAAGAAACTGTACCCTAAGAGGGTATTGGTGAACCCTGTCGTGGATGTGATTCAAAGATGGGACACTGAACCTTAAGAGTAGGGTACCGCATAAGACGGGACGGAAAAGGGTTTAGGGTTGGATTAGGCGGACCCGCTTCGCGGCTCCGCCTAATCCAACCCTAAACCCTTTTCCTTATTCAAGGTCACTAAACCCGCAAGAAACTGAACCCTAAGAGGGTATTGGTGAACACTGTCGTGGATGTGATTCAAAGATGGGACACTGAACTTTAAGAGTAGGGTACCGCATAAGACGGGACGGAAAAGGGTTTAGGGTTGGATTAGGCGGACCCGCTTCGCGGCTCCGCCTAATCCAACCCTAAACCCTTTTCCTTATTCAAGGTCACTAAACCCGCAAGAAACTGTACCCTAAGAGGGTATTGGTGAACCCTGTCGTGGATGTGATTCAAAGATGGGACACTGAACCTTAAGAGTAGGGTACCGCATAAGACGGAACGGAAAAGGGTTTAGGGTTGAATTAGGCGGACTCGCTTCGCGGCTCCGCCTAATCCAACCCTAAACCCTTTTCCTTATTCAAGGTCACTAAACCCGCAAGAAACTGTACCCTAAGAGGGTATTGGTGAACCCTGTCGTGGATGTGATTCAAAGATGGGACACTGAACCTTAAGAGTAGGGTACCGCATAAGACGGGACGGAAAAGGGTTTAGGGTTGGATTAGGCGGACCCGCTTCGCGGCTCCGCCTAATCCAACCCTAAACCCTTTTCCTTATTCAAGGTCACTAAACCCGCAAGAAACTGAACCCTAAGAGGGTATTGGTGAACACTGTCGTGGATGTGATTCAAAGATGGGACACTGAACCTTAAGAGTAGGGTACCGCATAAGACGGGACGGAAAAAGGTTTAGGGTTGGATAAGGCGGACCCGCTTCGCGGATCCGCCTAATCCCGCAAGAAACAGAACCCTAAGAGGGTATTGGTGAACCCTGTCGTGGATGTGATTCAAAGATGGGACACTGAACCTTAAGAGTAGGGTACCGCATAAGACGGGACGGAAAAGGGTTTAGGGTTGGATTAGGCGGACCCGCTTCGCGGCTCCGCCTAATCCAACCCTAAACCCTTTTCCTTATTCAAGGTCACTAAACCCGCAAGAAACTGTACCCTAAGAGGGTATTGGTGAACCCTGTCGTGGATGTGATTCAAAGATGGGACACTGAACTTTAAGAGTAGGGTACCGCATAAGACGGGACGGAAAAGGGTTTAGGGTTGGATTAGGCGGACCCGCTTCGCGGCTCCGCCTAATCCAACCCTAAACCCTTTTCCTTATTCAAGGTCACTAAACCCGCAAGAAACTGTACCCTAAGAGGGTATTGGTGAACCCTGTCGTGGATGTGATTCAAAGATGGGACACTGAACCTTAAGAGTAGGGTACCGCATAAGACGGGACGGAAAAGGGTTTAGGGTTGGATTAGGCGGACCCGCTTCGCGGCTCCGCCTAATCCAACCCTAAACCCTTTTCCTTATTCAAGGTCACTAAACCCGCAAGAAACTGAACCCTAAGAGGGTATTGGTGAACACTGTCGTGGATGTGATTCAAAGATGGGACACTGAACTTTAAGAGTAGGGTACCGCATAAGACGGGACGGAAAAGGGTTTAGGGTTGGATTAGGCGGACTCGCTTCGCGGCTCCGCCTAATCCAACCCTAAACCCTTTTCCTTATTCAAGGTCACTAAACCCGCAAGAAACTGTACCCTAAGAGGGTATTGGTGAACCCTGTCGTGGATGTGATTCAAAGATGGGACACTGAACCTTAAGAGTAGGGTAGCGCATAAGACGGGACGGAAAAGGGTTTAGGGTTGGATTAGGCGGACACGCTTCGCGGCTCCGCCAAATCCAACCCTAAACCCTTTTCCTTATTCAAGGTCACTAAACCCGCAAGAAACTGAACCCTAAGAGGGTATTGGTGAACACTGTCGTGGATGTGATTCAAAGATGGGACACTGAACCTTAAGAGTAGGGTACCGCATAAGACGGGACGGAAAAAGGTTTAGGGTTGGATAAGGCGGACCCGCTTCGCGGATCCGCCTAATCCCGCAAGAAACAGAACCCTAAGAGGGTATTGGTGAACCCTGTCGTGGATGTGATTCAAAGATGGGACACTGAACCTTAAGAGTAGGGTACCGCATAAGACGGGACGGAAAAGGGTTTAGGGTTGGATTAGGCGGACCCGCTTCGCGGCTCCGCCTAATCCAACCCTAAACCCTTTTCCTTATTCAAAGTCACTAAACCCGCAAGAAACTGTACCCTAAGAGGGTATTGGTGAACCCTGTCGTGGATGTGATTCAAAGATGGGACACTGAACTTTAAGAGTAGGGTACCGCATAAGACGGGACGGAAAAGGGTTTAGGGTTGTATTAGGCGGACCCGCTTCGCGGCTCCGCCTAATCCAACCCTAAACCCTTTTCCTTATTCAAGGTCACTAAACCCGCAAGAAACTGTACCCTAAGAGGGTATTGGTGAACCCTGTCGTGGATGTGATTCAAAGATGGGACACTGAACCTTAAGAGTAGGGTACCGCATAAGACGGGACGGAAAAAGGTTTAGGGTTGGATAAGGCGGACCCGCTTCGCGGATCCGCCTAATCCCGCAAGAAACAGAACCCTAAGAGGGTATTGGTGAACCCTGTCGTGGATGTGATTCAAAGATGGGACACTGAACCTTAAGAGTAGGGTACCGCATAAGACGGGACGGAAAAGGGTTTAGGGTTGGATTAGGCGGACCCGCTTCGCGGCTCCGCCTAATCCAACCCTAAACCCTTTTCCTTATTCAAGGTCACTAAACCCGCAAGAAACTGTACCCTAAGAGGGTATTGGTGAACCCTGTCGTGGATGTGATTCAAAGATGGGACACTGAACTTTAAGAGTAGGGTACCGCATAAGACGGGACGGAAAAGGGTTTAGGGTTGGATTAGGCGGACCCGCTTCGCGGCTCCGCCTAATCCAACCCTAAACCCTTTTCCTTATTCAAGGTCACTAAACCCGCAAGAAACTGTACCCTAAGAGGGTATTGGTGAACCCTGTCGTGGATGTGATTCAAAGATGGGACACTGAACCTTAAGAGTAGGGTACCGCATAAGACGGGACGGAAAAGGGTTTAGGGTTGGATTAGGCGGACCCGCTTCGCGGCTCCGCCTAATCCAACCCTAAACCCTTTTCCTTATTCAAGGTCACTAAACCCGCAAGAAACTGAACCCTAAGAGGGTATTGGTGAACACTGTCGTGGATGTGATTCAAAGATGGGACACTGAACTTTAAGAGTAGGGTACCGCATAAGACGGGACGGAAAAGGGTTTAGGGTTGGATTAGGCGGACTCGCTTCGCGGCTCCGCCTAATCCAACCCTAAACCCTTTTCCTTATTCAAGGTCACTAAACCCGCAAGAAACTGTACCCTAAGAGGGTATTGGTGAACCCTGTCGTGGATGTGATTCAAAGATGGGACACTGAACCTTAAGAGTAGGGTAGCGCATAAGACGGGACGGAAAAGGGTTTAGGGTTGGATTAGGCGGACACGCTTCGCGGCTCCGCCAAATCCAACCCTAAACCCTTTTCCTTATTCAAGGTCACTAAACCCGCAAGAAACTGAACCCTAAGAGGGTATTGGTGAACACTGTCGTGGATGTGATTCAAAGATGGGACACTGAACCTTAAGAGTAGGGTACCGCATAAGACGGGACGGAAAAAGGTTTAGGGTTGGATAAGGCGGACCCGCTTCGCGGATCCGCCTAATCCCGCAAGAAACAGAACCCTAAGAGGGTATTGGTGAACCCTGTCGTGGATGTGATTCAAAGATGGGACACTGAACCTTAAGAGTAGGGTACCGCATAAGACGGGACGGAAAAGGGTTTAGGGTTGGATTAGGCGGACCCGCTTCGCGGCTCCGCCTAATCCAACCCTAAACCCTTTTCCTTATTCAAGGTCACTAAACCCGCAAGAAACTGTACCCTAAGAGGGTATTGGTGAACCCTGTCGTGGATGTGATTCAAAGATGGGACACTGAACTTTAAGAGTAGGGTACCGCATAAGACGGGACGGAAAAGGGTTTAGGGTTGGATTAGGCGGACCCGCTTCGCGGCTCCGCCTAATCCAACCCTAAACCCTTTTCCTTATTCAAGGTCACTAAACCCGCAAGAAACTGTACCCTAAGAGGGTATTGGTGAACCCTGTCGTGGATGTGATTCAAAGATGGGACACTGAACCTTAAGAGTAGGGTACCGCATAAGACGGGACGGAAAAGGGTTTAGGGTTGGATTAGGCGGACCCGCTTCGCGGCTCCGCCTAATCCAACCCTAAACCCTTTTCCTTATTCAAGGTCACTAAACCCGCAAGAAACTGAACCCTAAGAGGGTATTGGTGAACACTGTCGTGGATGTGATTCAAAGATGGGACACTGAACTTTAAGAGTAGGGTACCGCATAAGACGGGACGGAAAAGGGTTTAGGGTTGGATTAGGCGGACCCGCTTCGCGGCTCCGCCTAATCCAACCCTAAACCCTTTTCCTTATTCAAGGTCACTAAACCCGCAAGAAACTGTACCCTAAGAGGGTATTGGTGAACCCTGTCGTGGATGTGATTCAAAGATGGGACACTGAACCTTAAGAGTAGGGTACCGCATAAGACGGGACGGAAAAGGGTTTAGGGTTGAATTAGGCGGACTCGCTTCGCGGCTCCGCCTAATCCAACCCTAAACCCTTTTCCTTATTCAAGGTCACTAAACCCGCAAGAAACTGTACCCTAAGAGGGTATTGGTGAACCCTGTCGTGGATGTGATTCAAAGATGGGACACTGAACCTTAAGAGTAGGGTACCGCATAAGACGGGACGGAAAAGGGTTTAGGGTTGGATTAGGCGGACCCGCTTCGCGGCTCCGCCTAATCCAACCCTAAACCCTTTTCCTTATTCAAGGTCACTAAACCCGCAAGAAACTGAACCCTAAGAGGGTATTGGTGAACACTGTCGTGGATGTGATTCAAAGATGGGACACTGAACCTTAAGAGTAGGGTACCGCATAAGACGGGACGGAAAAAGGTTTAGGGTTGGATAAGGCGGACCCGCTTCGCGGATCCGCCTAATCCCGCAAGAAACAGAACCCTAAGAGGGTATTGGTGAACCCTGTCGTGGATGTGATTCAAAGATGGGACACTGAACCTTAAGAGTAGGGTACCGCATAAGACGGGACGGAAAAGGGTTTAGGGTTGGATTAGGCGGACCCGCTTCGCGGCTCCGCCTAATCCAACCCTAAACCCTTTTCCTTATTCAAGGTCACTAAACCCGCAAGAAACTGTACCCTAAGAGGGTATTGGTGAACCCTGTCGTGGATGTGATTCAAAGATGGGACACTGAACTTTAAGAGTAGGGTACCGCATAAGACGGGACGGAAAAGGGTTTAGGGTTGGATTAGGCGGACCCGCTTCGCGGCTCCGCCTAATCCAACCCTAAACCCTTTTCCTTATTCAAGGTCACTAAACCCGCAAGAAACTGTACCCTAAGAGGGTATTGGTGAACCCTGTCGTGGATGTGATTCAAAGATGGGACACTGAACCTTAAGAGTAGGGTACCGCATAAGACGGGACGGAAAAGGGTTTAGGGTTGGATTAGGCGGACCCGCTTCGCGGCTCCGCCTAATCCAACCCTAAACCCTTTTCCTTATTCAAGGTCACTAAACCCGCAAGAAACTGAACCCTAAGAGGGTATTGGTGAACACTGTCGTGGATGTGATTCAAAGATGGGACACTGAACTTTAAGAGTAGGGTACCGCATAAGACGGGACGGAAAAGGGTTTAGGGTTGGATTAGGCGGAGCCGCGAAGCGAGTCCGCCTAATCCAACCCTAAACCCTTTTCCTTATTCAAGGTCACTAAACCCGCAAGAAACTGTACCCTAAGAGGGTATTGGTGAACTCTGTCGTGGATGTGATTCAAAGATGGGACACTGAACCTTAAGAGTAGGGTAGCGCATAAGACGGGACGGAAAAGGGTTTAGGGTTGGATTAGGCGGACACGCTTCGCGGCTCCGCCAAATCCAACCCTAAACCCTTTTCCTTATTCAAGGTCACTAAACCCGCAAGAAACTGAACCCTAAGAGGGTATTGGTGAACACTGTCGTGGATGTGATTCAAAGATGGGACACTGAACCTTAAGAGTAGGGTACCGCATAAGACGGGACGGAAAAAGGTTTAGGGTTGGATAAGGCGGACCCGCTTCGCGGATCCGCCTAATCCCGCAAGAAACAGAACCCTAAGAGGGTATTGGTGAACCCTGTCGTGGATGTGATTCAAAGATGGGACACTGAACCTTAAGAGTAGGGTACCGCATAAGACGGGACGGAAAAGGGTTTAGGGTTGGATTAGGCGGACCCGCTTCGCGGCTCCGCCTAATCCAACCCTAAACCCTTTTCCTTATTCAAAGTCACTAAACCCGCAAGAAACTGTACCCTAAGAGGGTATTGGTGAACCCTGTCGTGGATGTGATTCAAAGATGGGACACTGAACTTTAAGAGTAGGGTACCGCATAAGACGGGACGGAAAAGGGTTTAGGGTTGTATTAGGCGGACCCGCTTCGCGGCTCCGCCTAATCCAACCCTAAACCCTTTTCCTTATTCAAGGTCACTAAACCCGCAAGAAACTGTACCCTAAGAGGGTATTGGTGAACCCTGTCGTGGATGTGATTCAAAGATGGGACACTGAACCTTAAGAGTAGGGTACCGCATAAGACGGGACGGAAAAGGGTTTAGGGTTGGATTAGGCGGACCCGCTTCGCGGCTCCGCCTAATCCAACCCTAAACCCTTTTCCTTATTCAAGGTCACTAAACCCGCAAGAAACTGAACCCTAAGAGGGTATTGGTGAACACTGTCGTGGATGTGATTCAAAGATGGGACACTGAACCTTAAGAGTAGGGTACCGCATAAGACGGGACGGAAAAAGGTTTAGGGTTGGATAAGGCGGACCCGCTTCGCGGATCCGCCTAATCCCGCAAGAAACAGAACCCTAAGAGGGTATTGGTGAACCCTGTCGTGGATGTGATTCAAAGATGGGACACTGAACCTTAAGAGTAGGGTAGCGGATAAGACGGGACGGAAAAGGGTTTAGGGTTGGATTAGGCGGACTCGCTTCGCGGCTCCGCCTAATCCAACCCTAAACCCTTTTCCTTATTCAAGGTCACTAAACCCGCAAGAAACTGTACCCTAAGAGGGTATTGGTGAACCCTGTCGTGGATGTGATTCAAAGATGGGACACTGAACTTTAAGAGTAGGGTACCGCATAAGACGGGACGGAAAAGGGTTTAGGGTTGGATTAGGCGGACTCGCTTCGCGGCTCCGCCTAATCCAACCCTAAACCCTTTTCCTTATTCAAGGTCACTAAACCCGCAAGAAACTGTACCCTAAGAGGGTATTGGTGAACCCTGTCGTGGATGTGATTCAAAGATGGGACACTGAACCTTAAGAGTAGGGTAGCGGATAAGACGGGACGGAAAAGGGTTTAGGGTTGGATTAGGCGGACACGCTTCGCGGCTCCGCCAAATCCAACCCTAAACCCTTTTCCTTATTCAAGGTCACTAAACCCGCAAGAAACTGAACCCTAAGAGGGTATTGGTGAACACTGTCGTGGATGTGATTCAAAGATGGGACACTGAACCTTAAGAGTAGGGTACCGCATAAGACGGGACGGAAAAAGGTTTAGGGTTGGATAAGGCGGACCCGCTTCGCGGATCCGCCTAATCCCGCAAGAAACAGAACCCTAAGAGGGTATTGGTGAACCCTGTCGTGGATGTGATTCAAAGATGGGACACTGAACCTTAAGAGTAGGGTACCGCATAAGACGGGACGGAAAAGGGTTTAGGGTTGGATTAGGCGGACCCGCTTCGCGGCTCCGCCTAATCCAACCCTAAACCCTTTTCCTTATTCAAAGTCACTAAACCCGCAAGAAACTGTACCCTAAGAGGGTATTGGTGAACCCTGTCGTGGATGTGATTCAAAGATGGGACACTGAACTTTAAGAGTAGGGTACCGCATAAGACGGGACGGAAAAGGGTTTAGGGTTGTATTAGGCGGACCCGCTTCGCGGCTCCGCCTAATCCAACCCTAAACCCTTTTCCTTATTCAAGGTCACTAAACCCGCAAGAAACTGTACCCTAAGAGGGTATTGGTGAACACGGTCGTGGATGTGATTCAAAGATGGGACACTGAACCTTAAGAGTAGGGTACCGCATAAGACGGGACGGAAAAGGGTTTAGGGTTGGATTAGGCGGACCCGCTTCGCGGCTCCGCCTAATCCAACCCTAAACCCTTTTCCTTATTCAAGGTCACTAAACCCGCAAGAAACTGAACCCTAAGAGGGTATTGGTGAACACTGTCGTGGATGTGATTCAAAGATGGGACACTGAACCTTAAGAGTAGGGTACCGCATAAGACGGGACGGAAAAAGGTTTAGGGTTGGATAAGGCGGACCCGCTTCGCGGATCCGCCTAATCCCGTAAGAAACTGAACCCTAAGAGGGTATTGGTGAACCCTGTCGTGGATGTGATTCAAAGATGGGACACTGAACCTTAAGAGTAGGGTACCGCATAAGACGGGACGAAAAAGGGTTTAGGGTTCGATTAGGCGGACCCGCTTCGCGGCTCCGCCTAATCCAACCCTAAACCCTTTTCCTTATTCAAGGTCACTAAACCCGCAAGAAACTGAACCCTAAGAGGGTATTGGTGAACCCTGTCGTGGATGTGATTCAAAGATGGGACACTGAACCTTAAGAGTAGGGTACCGCATAAGACGGGACGGAAAAGGGTTTAGGGTTGGATTAGGCGGACTCGCTTCGCGGCTCCGCCTAATCCAACCCTAAACCCTTTTCCTTATTCAAGGTCACTAAACCCGCAAGAAACTGAACCCTAAGAGGGTATTGGTGAACACTGTCGTGGATGTGATTCAAAGATGGGACACTGAACCTTAAGAGTAGGGTACCGCATAAGACGGGACGGAAAAAGGTTTAGGGTTGGATAAGGCGGACCCGCTTCGCGGATCCGCCTAATCCCGCAAGAAACAGAACCCTAAGAGGGTATTGGTGAACCCTGTCGTGGATGTGATTCAAAGATGGGACACTGAACCTTAAGAGTAGGGTACCGCATAAGACGGGACGGAAAAGGGTTTAGGGTTGGATTAGGCGGACCCGCTTCGCGGCTCCGCCTAATCCAACCCTAAACCCTTTTCCTTATTCAAGGTCACTAAACCCGCAAGAAACTGTACCCTAAGAGGGTATTGGTGAACCCTGTCGTGGATGTGATTCAAAGATGGGACACTGAACTTTAAGAGTAGGGTACCGCATAAGACGGGACGGAAAAGGGTTTAGGGTTGGATTAGGCGGACCCGCTTCGCGGCTCCGCCTAATCCAACCCTAAACCCTTTTCCTTATTCATGGTCACTAAACCCGCAAGAAACTGTACCCTAAGAGGGTATTGGTGAACCCTGTCGTGGATGTGATTCAAAGATGGGACACTGAACCTTAAGAGTAGGGTACCGCATAAGACGGGACGGAAAAGGGTTTAGGGTTGGATTAGGCGGACCCGCTTCGCGGCTCCGCCTAATCCAACCCTAAACCCTTTTCCTTATTCAAGGTCACTAAACCCGCAAGAAACTGAACCCTAAGAGGGTATTGGTGAACACTGTCGTGGATGTGATTCAAAGATGGGACACTGAACTTTAAGAGTAGGGTACCGCATAAGACGGGACGGAAAAGGGTTTAGGGTTGGATTAGGCGGACTCGCTTCGCGGCTCCGCCTAATCCAACCCTAAACCCTTTTCCTTATTCAAGGTCACTAAACCCGCAAGAAACTGTACCCTAAGAGGGTATTGGTGAACCCTGTCGTGGATGTGATTCAAAGATGGGACACTGAACCTTAAGAGTAGGGTAGCGCATAAGACGGGACGGAAAAGGGTTTAGGGTTGGATTAGGCGGACACGCTTCGCGGCTCCGCCAAATCCAACCCTAAACCCTTTTCCTTATTCAAGGTCACTAAACCCGCAAGAAACTGAACCCTAAGAGGGTATTGGTGAACACTGTCGTGGATGTGATTCAAAGATGGGACACTGAACCTTAAGAGTAGGGTACCGCATAAGACGGGACGGAAAAAGGTTTAGGGTTGGATAAGGCGGACCCGCTTCGCGGATCCGCCTAATCCCGCAAGAAACAGAACCCTAAGAGGGTATTGGTGAACCCTGTCGTGGATGTGATTCAAAGATGGGACACTGAACCTTAAGAGTAGGGTACCGCATAAGACGGGACGGAAAAGGGTTTAGGGTTGGATTAGGCGGACCCGCTTCGCGGCTCCGCCTAATCCAACCCTAAACCCTTTTCCTTATTCAAGGTCACTAAACCCGCAAGAAACTGTACCCTAAGAGGGTATTGGTGAACCCTGTCGTGGATGTGATTCAAAGATGGGACACTGAACTTTAAGAGTAGGGTACCGCATAAGACGGGACGGAAAAGGGTTTAGGGTTGGATTAGGCGGACCCGCTTCGCGGCTCCGCCTAATCCAACCCTAAACCCTTTTCCTTATTCAAGGTCACTAAACCCGCAAGAAACTGTACCCTAAGAGGGTATTGGTGAACCCTGTCGTGGATGTGATTCAAAGATGGGACACTGAACCTTAAGAGTAGGGTACCGCATAAGACGGGACGGAAAAGGGTTTAGGGTTGGATTAGGCGGACCCGCTTCGCGGCTCCGCCTAATCCAACCCTAAACCCTTTTCCTTATTCAAGGTCACTAAACCCGCAAGAAACTGAACCCTAAGAGGGTATTGGTGAACACTGTCGTGGATGTGATTCAAAGATGGGACACTGAACTTTAAGAGTAGGGTACCGCATAAGACGGGACGGAAAAGGGTTTAGGGTTGGATTAGGCGGACTCGCTTCGCGGCTCCGCCTAATCCAACCCTAAACCCTTTTCCTTATTCAAGGTCACTAAACCCGCAAGAAACTGTACCCTAAGAGGGTATTGGTGAACCCTGTCGTGGATGTGATTCAAAGATGGGACACTGAACCTTAAGAGTAGGGTAGCGCATAAGACGGGACGGAAAAGGGTTTAGGGTTGGATTAGGCGGACACGCTTCGCGGCTCCGCCAAATCCAACCCTAAACCCTTTTCCTTATTCAAGGTCACTAAACCCGCAAGAAACTGAACCCTAAGAGGGTATTGGTGAACACTGTCGTGGATGTGATTCAAAGATGGGACACTGAACCTTAAGAGTAGGATACCGCATAAGACAGGACGGAAAAAGGTTTAGGGTTGGATAAGGCGGACCCGCTTCACGGATCCGCCTAATCCCGCAAGAAACAGAACCCTAAGAGGGTATTGGTGAACCCTGTCGTGGATGTGATTCAAAGATGGGACACTGAACCTTAAGAGTAGGGTACCGCATAAGACGGGACGGAAAAGGGTTTAGGGTTGGATTAGGCGGACCCGCTTCGCGGCTCCGCCTAATCCAACCCTAAACCCTTTTCCTTATTCAAAGTCACTAAACCCGCAAGAAACTGTACCCTAAGAGGGTATTGGTGAACCCTGTCGTGGATGTGATTCAAAGATGGGACACTGAACTTTAAGAGTAGGGTACCGCATAAGACGGGACGGAAAAGGGTTTAGGGTTGTATTAGGCGGACCCGCTTCGCGGCTCCGCCTAATCCAACCCTAAACCCTTTTCCTTATTCAAGGTCACTAAACCCGCAAGAAACTGTACCCTAAGAGGGTATTGGTGAACACGGTCGTGGATGTGATTCAAAGATGGGACACTGAACCTTAAGAGTAGGGTACCGCATAAGACGGGACGGAAAAGGGTTTAGGGTTGGATTAGGCGGACCCGCTTCGCGGCTCCGCCTAATCCAACCCTAAACCCTTTTCCTTATTCAAGGTCACTAAACCCGCAAGAAACTGAACCCTAAGAGGGTATTGGTGAACACTGTCGTGGATGTGATTCAAAGATGGGACACTGAACCTTAAGAGTAGGGTACCGCATAAGACGGGACGGAAAAAGGTTTAGGGTTGGATAAGGCGGACCCGCTTCGCGGATCCGCCTAATCCCGTAAGAAACTGAACCCTAAGAGGGTATTGGTGAACCCTGTCGTGGATGTGATTCAAAGATGGGACACTGAACCTTAAGAGTAGGGTACCGCATAAGACGGGACGAAAAAGGGTTTAGGGTTCGATTAGGCGGACCCGCTTCGCGGCTCCGCCTAATCCAACCCTAAACCCTTTTCCTTATTCAAGGTCACTAAACCCGCAAGAAACTGAACCCTAAGAGGGTATTGGTGAACCCTGTCGTGGATGTGATTCAAAGATGGGACACTGAACCTTAAGAGTAGGGTACCGCATAAGACGGGACGGAAAAGGGTTTAGGGTTGGATTAGGCGGACTCGCTTCGCGGCTCCGCCTAATCCAACCCTAAACCCTTTTCCTTATTCAAGGTCACTAAACCCGCAAGAAACTGTACCCTAAGAGGGTATTGGTGAACCCTGTCGTGGATGTGATTCAAAGATGGGACACTGAACCTTAAGAGTAGGGTACCGCATAAGACGGGACGGAAAAGGGTTTAGGGTTGGATTAGGCGGACCCGCTTCGCGGCTCCGCCTAATCCAACCGTAAACCCTTTTCCTTATTCAAGGTCACTAAACCCGCAAGAAACTGAACCCTAAGAGGGTATTGGTGAACACTGTCGTGGATGTGATTCAAAGATGGGACACTGAACCTTAAGAGTAGGGTACCGCATAAGACGGGACGGAAAAAGGTTTAGGGTTGGATAAGGCGGACCCGCTTCGCGGATCCGCCTAATCCCGCAAGAAACAGAACCCTAAGAGGGTATTGGTGAACCCTGTCGTGGATGTGATTCAAAGATGGGACACTGAACCTTAAGAGTAGGGTACCGCATAAGACGGGACGGAAAAGGGTTTAGGGTTGGATTAGGCGGACCCGCTTCGCGGCTCCGCCTAATCCAACCCTAAACCCTTTTCCTTATTCAAGGTCACTAAACCCGCAAGAAACTGTACCCTAAGAGGGTATTGGTGAACCCTGTCGTGGATGTGATTCAAAGATGGGACACTGAACTTTAAGAGTAGGGTACCGCATAAGACGGGACGGAAAAGGGTTTAGGGTTGTATTAGGCGGACCCGCTTCGCGGCTCCGCCTAATCCAACCCTAAACCCTTTTCCTTATTCAAGGTCACTAAACCCGCAAGAAACTGTACCCTAAGAGGGTATTGTTGAACCCTGTCGTGGATGTGATTCAAAGATGGGACACTGAACCTTAAGAGTAGGGTACCGCATAAGACGGGACGGAAAAGTGTTTAGGGTTGGATTAGGCGGACCCGCTTCGCGGCTCTGCCTAATCCAACCCTAAACCCTTTTCCTTATTCAAGGTCACTAAACCCGCAAGAAACTGAACCCTAAGAGGGTATTGGTGAACACTGTCGTGGATGTGATTCAAAGATGGGACACTGAACCTTAAGAGTAGGGTACCGCATAAGACGGGACGGAAAAAGGTTTAGGGTTGGATAAGGCGGACCCGCTTCGCGGATCCGCCTAATCCCGCAAGAAACTGAACCCTAAGAGGGTATTGGTGAACCCTGTCGTGGATGTGATTCAAAGATGGGACACTGAACCTTAAGAGTAGGGTACCGCATAAGACGGGACGGAAAAGGGTTTAGGGTTGGATTAGGCGGACCCGCTTCGCGGCTCCGTCTAATCCAACCCTAAACCCTTTTCCTTATTCAAGGTCACTAAACCCGCAAGAAACTGAACCCTAAGAGGGTATTGGTGAACCCTGTCGTGGATGTGATTCAAAGATGGGACACTGAACCTTAAGAGTAGGGTACCGCATAAGACGGGACGGAAAAGGGTTTAGGGTTGGATTAGGCGGACTCGCTTCGCAGCTCCGCCTAATCCAACCCTAAACCCTTTTCCTTATTCAAGGTCACTAAACCCGCAAGAAACTGTACCCTAAGAGGGTATTGGTGAGCCCTGTCGTGGATGTGATTCAAAGATGGGACACTGAACCTTAAGAGTAGGGTACCGCATAAGACGGGACGGAAAAGGGTTTAGGGTAGGATTAGGCGGACCCGCTTCGCGGCTCCGCCTAATCCAACCCTAAACCCTTTTCATTATTCAAGGTCACTAAACCCGCAAGAAACTGAACCCTAAGAGGTTATTGGTGAACACTGTCGTGGATGTGATTCAAAGATGGGACACTGAACCTTAAGAGTAGGGTACCGCATAAGACGGGACGGAAAAAGGTTTAGGGTTGGATAAGGCGGACCCGCTTCGCGGATCCGCCTAATCCCGCAAGAAACTGAACCCTAAGAGGGTATTGGTGAACCCTGTCGTGGATGTGATTCAAAGATGGGACACTGAACCTTAAGAGTAGGGTACCGCATAAGACGGGACGGAAAAGGGTTTAGGGTTGGATTAGGCGGACCCGCTTCGCGGCTCCGCCTAATCCAACCCTAAACCCTTTTCCTTATTCAAGGTCACTAAACCCGCAAGAAACTGTACCCTAAGAGGGTATTGGTGAACCCTGTCGTGGATGTGATTCAAAGATGGGACACTGAACCTTAAGAGTAGGGTACCGCATAAGACGGGACGGAAAAGGGTTTAGGGTTGGATTAGGCGGACCCGCTTCGTGGCTCCGCCTAATCCAACCCTAAACCCTTTTCCTTATTCAAGGTCACTAAACCCGCAAGAAACTGAACCCTAAGAGGGTATTGGTGAACCCTGTCGTGGATGTGATTCAAAGATGGGACACTGAACCTTAAGAGTAGGGTACCGCATAAGACGGGACGGAAAAGGGTTTAGGGTTGGATTAGGCGGACTCGCTTCGCAGCTCCGCCTAATCCAACCCTAAACCCTTTTCCTTATTCAAGGTCACTAAACCCGCAAGAAACTGTACCCTAAGAGGGTATTGGTGAACCCTGTCGTGGATGTGATTCAAAGATGGGACACTGAACCTTAAGAGTAGGGTACCGCATAAGACGGGACGGAAAAGGGTTTAGGGTAGGATTAGGCGGACCCGCTTCGCGGCTCCGCCTAATCCAACCCTAAACCCTTTTCATTATTCAAGGTCACTAAACCCGCAAGAAACTGAACCCTAAGAGGTTATTGGTGAACACTGTCGTGGATGTGATTCAAAGATGGGACACTGAACCTTAAGAGTAGGGTACCGCATAAGACGGGACGGAAAAAGGTTTAGGGTTGGATAAGGCGGACCCGCTTCGCGGATCCGCCTAATCCCGCAAGAAACTGAACCCTAAGAGGGTATTGGTGAACCCTGTCGTGGATGTGATTCAAAGATGGGACACTGAACCTTAAGAGTAGGGTACCGCATAAGACGGGACGGAAAAGGGTTTAGGGTTGGATTAGGCGGACCCGCTTCGCGGCTCCGCCTAATCCAACCCTAAACCCTTTTCCTTATTCAAGGTCACTAAACCCGCAAGAAACTGTACCCTAAGAGGGTATTGGTGAACCCTGTCGTGGATGTGATTCAAAGATGGGACACTGAACCTTAAGAGTAGGGTACCGCATAAGACGGGACGGAAAAGGGTTTAGGGTTGGATTAGGCGGACCCGCTTCGTGGCTCCGCCTAATCCAACCCTAAACCCTTTTCCTTATTCAAGGTCACTAAACCCGCAAGAAACTGAACCCTAAGAGGGTATTGGTGAACACTGTCGTGGATGTGATTCAAAGATGGGACACTGAACCTTAAGAGTAGGGTACCGCATAAGACGGGACGGAAAAAGGTTTAGGGTTGGATAAGGCGGACCCGCTTCGCGGATCCGCCTAATCCCGCAAGACACAGAACCCTAAGAGGGTATTGGTGAACCCTGTCGTGGATGTGATTCAAAGATGGGACACTGAACCTTAAGAGTAGGGTACCGCATAAGACGGGACGGAAAAGGGTTTAGGGTTGGATTAGGAGGACCCGCTTCGCGGCTCCGCCTAATCCAACCCTAAACCCTTTTCCTTATTCAAGGTCACTAAACCCGCAAGAAACTGTACCCTAAGAGGGTATTGGTGAACCCTGTCGTGGATGTGATTCAAACATGGGACACTGAACCTTAAGAGTAGGGTACCGCATAAGACGGGACGGAAAAGGGTTTAGGGTTGGATTAGGCGGACTCGCTTCGCGGCTCCGCCTAATCCAACCCTAAACCCTTTTCCTTATTCAAGGTCACTAAACCCGCAAGAAACTGTACCCTAAGAGGGTATTGGTGAACCCTGTTTTGGATGTGATTCAAAGATGGGACACTGAACCTTAAGAGTAGGGTACCGCATAAGACGGGACGGAAAAGGGTTTAGGGTTGGATTAGGCGGACTCGCTTCGCGGCTCCGCCTAATCCAACCCTAAACCCTTTTCCTTATGCAAGGTCACTAAACCCGCAAGAAACTGTACCCTAAGAGGGTATTGGTGAACCCTGTCGTGGATGTGATTCAAAGATGGGACACTGAACCTTAAGAGTAGGGTACCGCATAAGACGGGACGGAAAAGGGTTTAGGGTTGGATTAGGCGGACCCGCTTCGCGGCTCCGCCTAATCCAACCCTAAACCCTTTTCCTTATTCAAGGTCACTAAACCCGCAAGAAACTGAACCCTAAGAGGTTATTGGTGAACACTGTCGTGGATGTGATTCAAAGATGGGACACTGAACCTTAAGAGTAGGCTACCGCATAAGACGGGACGGAAAAAGGTTTAGGGTTGGATAAGGCGGACCCGCTTCGCGGATCCGCCTAATCCCGCAAGAAACTGAACCCTAAGAGGGTATTGGTGAACCCTGTCGTGGATGTGATTCAAAGATGGGACACTGAACCTTAAGAGTAGGGTACCGCATAAGACGGGACGGAAAAGGGTTTAGGGTTGGATTAGGCGGACCCGCTTCGCGGCTCCGCCTAATCCAACCCTAAACCCTTTTCCTTATTCAAGGTCACTAAACCCGCAAGAAACTGTACCCTAAGAGGGTATTGGTGAACCCTGTCGTGGATGTGATTCAAAGATGGGACACTGAACCTTAAGAGTAGGGTACCGCATAAGACGGGACGGAAAAGGGTTTAGGGTTGGATTAGGCGGACCCGCTTCGCGGCTCCGCCTAATCCAACCCTAAACCCTTTTCCTTATTCAAGGTCACTAAACCCGCAAGAAACTGAACCCTAAGAGGGTATTGGTGAACACTGTCGTGGATGTGATTCAAAGATGGGACACTGAACCTTAAGAGTAGGGTACCGCATAAGACAGGACGGAAAAAGGTTTAGGGTTGGATAAGGCGGACCCGCTTCGCGGATCCGCCTAATCTCGCAAGACACAGAACCCTAAGAGGGTATTGGTGAACCCTGTCGTGGATGTGATTCAAAGATGGGACACTGAACCTTAAGAGTAGGGTACCGCATAAGACGGGACGGAAAAGGGTTTAGGGTTGGATTAGGAGGACCCGCTTCGCGGCTCCGCCTAATCCAACCCTAAACCCTTTTCCTTATTCAAGGTCACTAAACCCGCAAGAAACTGTACCCTAAGAGGGTATTGGTGAACCCTGTCGTGGATGTGATTCAAACATGGGACACTGAACCTTAAGAGTAGGGTACCGCATAAGACGGGACGGAAAAGGGTTTAGGGTTGGATTAGGCGGACTCGCTTCGCGGCTCCGCCTAATCCAACCCTAAACCCTTTTCCTTATTCAAGGTCACTATACCCGCAAGAAACTGTACCCTAAGAGGGTATTGGTGAACCCTGTCGTGGATGTGATTCAAAGATGGGACACTGAACCTTAAGAGTAGGGTACCGCATAAGACGGGACGGAAAAGGGTTTAGGGTTGGATTAGGCGGACCCGCTTCGCGGCTCCGCCTAATCCAACCCTAAACCCTTTTCCTTATTCAAGGTCACTAAACCCGCAAGAAACTGAACCCTAAGAGGTTATTGGTGAACACTGTCGTGGATGTGATTCAAAGATGGGACACTGAACCTTAAGAGTAGGCTACCGCATAAGACGGGACGGAAAAAGGTTTAGGGTTGGATAAGGCGGACCCGCTTCGCGGATCCGCCTAATCCCGCAAGAAACTGAACCCTAAGAGGGTATTGGTGAACCCTGTCGTGGATGTGATTCAAAGATGGGACACTGAACCTTAAGAGTAGGGTACCGCATAAGACGGGACGGAAAAGGGTTTAGGGTTGGATTAGGCGGACCCGCTTCGCGGCTCCGCCTAATCCAACCCTAAACCCTTTTCCTTATTCAAGGTCACTAAACCCGCAAGAAACTGTACCCTAAGAGGGTATTGATGAACCCTGTCGTGGATGTGATTCAAAGATGGGACACTGAACCTTAAGAGTAGGGTACCGCATAAGACGGGACGGAAAAGGGTTTAGGGTTGGATTAGGCGGACCCGCTTCGCGGCTCCGCCTAATCCAACCCTAAACCCTTTTCCTTATTCAAGGTCACTAAACCCGCAAGAAACTGAACCCTAAGAGGGTATTGGTGAACACTGTCGTGGATGTGATTCAAAGATGGGACACTGAACCTTAAGAGTAGGGTACCGCATAAGACGGGACGGAAAAAGGTTTAGGGTTGGATAAGGCGGACCCGCTTCGCGGATCCGCCTAATCTCGCAAGACACAGAACCCTAAGAGGGTATTGGTGAACCCTGTCGTGGATGTGATTCAAAGATGGGACACTGAACCTTAAGAGTAGGGTACCGCATAAGACGGGACGGAAAAGGGTTTAGGGTTGGATTAGGAGGACCCGCTTCGCGGCTCCGCCTAATCCAACCCTAAACCCTTTTCCTTATTCAAGGTCACTAAACCCGCAAGAAACTGTACCCTAAGAGGGTATTGGTGAACCCTGTCGTGGATGTGATTCAAACATGGGACACTGAACCTTAAGAGTAGGGTACCGCATAAGACGGGACGGAAAAGGGTTTAGGGTTGGATTAGGCGGACTCGCTTCGCGGCTCCGCCTAATCCAACCCTAAACCCTTTTCCTTATTCAAGGTCACTATACCCGCAAGAAACTGTACCCTAAGAGGGTATTGGTGAACCCTGTCGTGGATGTGATTCAAAGATGGGACACTGAACCTTAAGAGTAGGGTACCGCATAAGACGGGACGGAAAAGGGTTTAGGGTTGGATTAGGCGGACCCGCTTCGCGGCTCCGCCTAATCCAACCCTAAACCCTTTTCCTTATTCAAGGTCACTAAACCCGCAAGAAACTGAACCCTAAGAGGGTATTGGTGAACACTGTCGTGGATGTGATTCAAAGATGGGACACTGAACCTTAAGAGTAGGGTACCGCATAAGACGGGACGGAAAAAGGTTTACGGTTGGATAAGGCGGACCCGCTTCGCGGATCCGCCTAATCCCGCAAGAAACTGAACCCTAAGAGGGTATTGGTGAACCCTGTCGTGGATGTGATTCAAAGATGGGACACTGAACCTTAAGAGTAGGGTACCGCATAAGACGGGACGGAAAAGGGTTTAGGGTTGGATTAGGCAGATCCGCTTCGCGGCTCCGCCTAATCCAACCCTAAACCCTTTTCCTTATTCAAGGTCACTAAACCCGCAAGAAACTGTACCCTAAGAGGGTATTGGTGAACCCTGTCGTGGATGTGATTCAAAGATGGGACACTGAACCTTAAGAGTAGGGTACCGCATAAGACGGGACGGAAAAGGGTTTAGGGTTGGATTAGGCGGACCCGCTTCGCGGCTCCGCCTAATCCAACCCTAAACCCTTTTCCTTATTCAAGGTCACTAAAACCGCAAGAAACTGAACCCTAAGAGGGTATTGGTGAACACTGTCGTGGATGTGATTCAAAGATGGGACACTGAACCTTAAGAGTAGGGTACCGCATAAGACGGGACGGAAAAAGGTTTAGGGTTGGATAAGGCGGACCCGCTTCGCGGATCCGCCTAATCCCGCAAGACACAGAACCCTAAGAGGGTATTGGTGAACCCTGTCGTGGATGTGATTCAAAGATGGGACACTGAACCTTAAGAGTAGGGTACCGCATAAGACGGGACGGAAAAGGGTTTAGGGTTGGATTAGGAGGACCCGCTTCGCGGCTCCGCCTAATCCAACCCTAAACCCTTTTCCTTATTCAAGGTCACTAAACCCGCAAGAAACTGTACCCTAAGAGGGTATTGGTGAACCCTGTCGTGGATGTGATTCAAAGATGGGACACTGAACTTTAAGAGTAGGGTACCGCATAAGACGGGACGGAAAAGGGTTTAGGGTTGGATTAGGCGGACCCGCTTCGCGGCTCCGCCTAATCCAACCCTAAACCCTTTTCCTTATTCAAGGTCACTAAACCCGCAAGAAACTGTACCCTAAGAGGGTATTGGTGAACCCTGTCGTGGATGTGATTCAAAGATGGGACACTGAACCTTAAGAGTAAGGTACCGCATAAGACGGGACGGAAAAGGGTTTAGGGTTGGATTAGGCGGACTCGCTTCGCGGCTCCGCCTAATCCAACCCTAAACCCTTTTCCTTATTCAAGGTCACTAAACCCGCAAGAAACTGTACCCTAAGAGGGTATTGGTGAACCCTGTCGTGGATGTGATTCAAAGATGGGACACTGAACCTTAAGAGTAGGGTACCGCATAAGACGGGACGGAAAAGGGTTTAGGGTTGGATTAGGCGGACCCGCTTCGCGGCTCCGCCTAATCCAACCCTAAACCCTTTTCCTTATTCAAGGTCACTAAACCCGCAAGAAACTGAACCCTAAGAGGGTATTGGTGAACACTGTCGTGGATGTGATTCAAAGATGGGACACTGAACCTTAAGAGTAGGGTACCGCATAAGACAGGACGGAAAAAGGTTTAGGGTTGGATAAGGCGGACCCGCTTCGCAGATCCGCCTAATCCCGCAAGAAACTGAACCCTAAGAGGGTATTGGTGAACCCTGTCGTGGATGTGATTCAAAGATGGGACACTGAACCTTAAGAATAGGGTACCGCATAAGACGGGACGGAAAAGGGTTTAGGGTTGGATTAGGCGGACCCGCTTCGCGGCTCCGCCTAATCCAACCCTAAACCCTTTTCCTTATTCAAGGTCACTAATCCCGCAAGAAACTGTACCCTAAGAGGGTATTGGTGAACCCTGTCGTGGATGTGATTCAAAGATGGGACACTGAACCTTAAGAGTAGGGTACCGCATAAGACGGGACGGAAAAGGGTTTAGGGTTGGATTAGGCAGACCCGCTTCGCGGCTCCGCCTAATCCAACCCTAAACCCTTTTCCTTATTCAAGGTCACTAAACCCGCAAGAAACTGAACCCTAAGAGGGTATTGGTGAACACTGTCGTGGATGTGATTCAAAGATGGGACACTGAACCTTAAGAGTAGGGTACCGCATAAGACGGGACGGAAAAAGGTTTAGGGTTGGATAAGGCGGACCCGCTTCGCGGATCCGCCTAATCCCGCAAGAAACAGAACCCTAAGAGGGTATTGGTGAACCCTGTCGTGGATGTGATTCAAAGATGGGACACTGAACCTTAAGAGTAGGGTACCGCATAAGACGGGACGGAAAAGGGTTTAGGGTTGGATTAGGCGGACCCGCTTCGCGGCTCCGCCTAATCCAACCCTAAACCATTTTCCTTATTCAAGGTCACTAAACCCGCAAGAAACTGTACCCTAAGAGGGTATTGGTGAACCCTGTCGTGGATGTGATTCAAAGATGGGACACTGAACTTTAAGAGTAGGGTACCGCATAAGACGGGACGGAAAAGGGTTTAGGGTTGGATTAGGCGGACCCGCTTCGCGGCTCCGCCTAATCCAACCCTAAACCCTTTTCCTTATTCAAGGTCACTAAACCCGCAAGAAACTGAACCCTAAGAGGGTATTGGTGAACCCTGTCGTGGATGTGATTCAAAGATGGGACACTGACCCTTAAGAGTAGGGTACCGCATAAGACGGGACGGAAAAGGGTTTAGGGTTGGATTAGGCGGACTCGCTTCGCGGCTCCGCCTAATCCAACCCTAAACCCTTTTCCTTATTCAAGGTCACTAAACCCGCAAGAAACTGTACCCTAAGAGGGTATTGGTGAACACTGTCGTGGATGTGATTCAAAGATGGGACACTGAACCTTAAGAGTAGGGTACCGCATAAGACGGGACGGAAAAAGGTTTAGGGTTGGATAAGGCGGACCCGCTTCGCGGATCCGCCTAATCCCGCAAGAAACAGAACCCTAAGAGGGTATTGGTGAACCCTGTCGTGGATGTGATTCAAAGATGGGACACTGAACCTTAAGAGTAGGGTACCGCATAAGACGGGACGGAAAAGGGTTTAGGGTTGGATTAGGCGGACCCGCTTCGCGGCTCCGCCTAATCCAACCCTAAACCCTTTTCCTTATTCAAGGTCACTAAACCCGCAAGAAACTGAACCCTAAGAGGGTATTGGTGAACACTGTCGTGGATTTGATTCAAAGATGGGACACTGAACCTTAAGAGTAGGGTACCGCATAAGACGGGACGGAAAAAGGTTTAGGGTTGGATAAGGCGGACCCGCTTCGCGGATCCGCCTAATCCCGCAAGAAACTGAACCCTAAGAGGGTATTGGTGAACCCTGTCGTGGATGTGATTCAAAGATGGGACACTGAACCTTAAGAGTAGGGTACCGCATAAGACGGGATGGAAAAGGGTTTAGGGTTGGATTAGGCGGACCCGCTTCGCGGCTCCGCCTAATCCAACCCTAAACCCTTTTCCTTATTCAAGGTCACTAAATCCGCAAGAAACTGAACCCTAAGAGGGTATTGGTGAACTCTGTCGTGGATGTGATTCAAAGATGGGACACTGAACCTTCAGAGTAGGGTACAGCATAAGATGGGACGGAAAAAGGTTTAGGGTTGGATAAGGCGGACCCGCTTCGCGGATCCGCCTAATCCAACCCTAAACCCTTTTCCTTATTCAAGGAGGGAAAAGGGTTTAGGGTTGGATTAGGCGGACCCGCTTCGCGGCTCCCCCTAATCCAACCCTAAACCCTATTCCTTATTCATGGACGGAAAAGGGTTAAGGGTTGGATTAGGCGGACCCGCTTCGCGGCTCCGCCTAATCCAACCCTAAACCCTTTTCCTTATTCAAGGTCACTAAACCCACAAGAAACTGAACCCTAAGAGGGTATTGGTGAACCCTGTCGTGGATGTGATTCAAAGATGGGACACTGAACCTTAAGAGTAGGGTACCGCATAAGACGGGACGGAAAAGGGTTTAGGGTTGGATTAGGCGGACCCGCTTCGCGGATCCGCCTAATCCAACCCTAAACCCTTTTCCTTATTCAAGGTCACTAAACCCGCAAGAAACTGAACCCTCACTACTACAAATGTTGTCATACACATCAGACTTTTAGACTAACAGACATCATAGGCGCAACTGATGTTTTATGTTAGCACTCATCTATTGTGAAAAGTTTATACAGCAGTTTTAAAACTGATGTCTATTAATATAATAGACATCAAATTTTAAAATATCTGTTGTGTATGTAACTTATGCACATCATATTATTTCAAAACTCTGATGTCTATTTAAGTAAAATAGACATCTGCTCCTCCTGTATCAGATGTTTAATTCACATGCTTTGACATCTATTTTCCTTTGATCTGAAGTCTATCTCGCAATATACATCCAAGTAACGTTATGTGATTCATTTACACATAAACATCGTAACTGAGAAACGCTGATTTCGTAACATCGTAACCCAAAAATGTTTCATCTTTGAAAAGTCATCATTTCATTATCAATAATAATTAAATGGTAAATCGTCGTAAGTGTACTCCGAATATATCAATACATCCAATCCATCATAAAATCTATGACTAGAAATTGTCATCCGAAGATTAAATATTAAGATAGTAGTCCGCCCATAAGTCTCGAACCTCGTCGATTTCCTCTTGAGAATATGATATAGTGTCTTGAAAATACTGGAAGCCAAACAATTTAGACAATATAACAATATAATTTAAAATAAGCGTGTAATTTTTTTAAAAAAAATTTAGATTAGCATACATAAAAATATATGTCAAACAATAGTTCTCACCTCATCTATAGCTCTTATCGGATTAGCACGAGTGACAATTTCAATCATGTACCTCATTATGCAATAGCCGGATTCGTGCATACCTGACTGGCGAGGACACTAAAACAACATACACAATAAAATCAATGAAAAAGTCGCAGTTATGCGTATTAAGTAAAGCAAAAAATCAGCACATTTTTACTAACACTTACACCAAGTTTCACCCACGTCGGCAATTTTGTACTCTTTCTAGTGCCTCCACTATAACCGTATACTCGTATAGACCTATAATAAATAAGGAAAATGAAAGAGAAAAAAGAAAAAAAGGTGAGAGCTCTACAAGTACAAATGTAGTTTTTACGTGGACAATGTGAAAAAAAATAGACATGAACTCACGTATTAATTAAAGTTTTGATTCCCGGAGGCTGTAAGCATCCTAATGGGTCAAACCAATATACATAATTATGCTCAACGATATCTAATACAGCAAGCATCCAATGTTCCCTGTATCAATACAATCAGCTTCATCAATATCGATGAAATCACCAATATTGAATTTTTTTATCTCTATAATTAAACAAAGACAATATTACTAAAAAAGTACTAGACTTACTCTTTGTAATATGGAGCCAAGTAAATCGCTTTTCTCTCTTTATTCATCCAATCAGATATATATGTTGCGGATTCATCGGCATCATGACCTATCGAAGATATCATTTGCGGACAAAGGAACCCATATATATTTGTGTCGCAAATACTACGTAAGTACCTATAATATACAGAAGAATTAAATCTTTATTAGTACCTTAGAGACCCTCTTAATTCTCTCAATTTTGAATAAAGAATATATACTTACATAAGGAAAGTTTGAATGCAAGCCACATTGAGGTTTCCCATATTCAACAGTTGACTGAAGTCATCCTTGGTGAGAGAAATAGTATTCTCATAGCCCATAATATCCTTACTCAAAGTAAGATTGGATATTTTACCATCATCCATCATACTTACTACCTTAGACAACAATTTTCTAGATCCGTTGTTTTTATCCAACATTTCTTTTCCAATATTGTTTGATGTAGCAAATGACTCATTAGATTTGGTTTTAGTACTGTGCACTTTCATCGAGATCTCACTTTCGGGCTTTTCTGGGTTTCCCTTCTTCAACTTCATTGACTTCTCGGTTCTTGTTTCCTGATGTGTCTTCAATTTAAAAGGTAAAAATACATATTATAATTACATACCATACATGTTTTTAGCAATAGAAAGTTATATATAGATGGCAACATTATACATTTAGATGGTGAGGTTAATGCAAACAGCCTGTGTGCATTACAAAAGCTTAATGAAACTTAATGTTAATGCAAAAGCATTACAACAGCCTGTGTGCTTTGCCCTGCTATGCAAACAGCACATACGTAGCACATGGAATGTGATGTTATTTTTTCGACTCGTATATAGAACTGGTAAAATTTAAAACCATCTGACATGCGCAAAAACACACCTGAAATCTCATCGGATGAACAAATTCCTATCTTTCTATCAGCATTTCTATATTATTTCAATTCCTATTATACGCATAAATTCGGGTACTTCCCTTCTTACTGTTCATTCAACAACCCGTTCTACATGTTTCCTAAAGCAAATCATTTAATTTATAACCATTTCAATTAATGTAAGTAAAAGTTCAGAAATACCTTCGGATGCCCAATAATGATTAGAGTCTTTGGCCATCGAACAAAAGAACCAATTGCCTCGCCCACAGTTGAAAATTCTTTGGTTGGCAGAGGTAATGGTGCATCCTCCTCCCCCTCCATTACTACTTCAATTGACACCCTCAACTCGTTCTCACGAAATGCAACACCATGAGATCTAGAATTCTGACTTGGAGTCCGAAAAACTCTTCCGAGTGCCACCTTTCGCATCCCAATGTGATTCACAGCAAGCTCACATTCAAGTCCCTTAGAGCAAAAAACCACAAATTATACTCTAAATATTGCATCTGAAATATAATAGTTAGACCTTTTGGTAGAAATATACTTAATTACCTTTTCCGATATATCAGCAAATGGATCAACTTCATGGACTTCGTAATTATATTTCCCACTTTTATTGGTCATATGTAAATTATTATCAGTTTCAATCGAATCACAAATGTTTCCACTTTTGCTAGATATTTCAAAGGCATCTAGTGCTCTCTTCTCGACGATAGACTCAAACTTCTTTAGCATGTCATTGCTTACTTTCTCTGTGATTAACTGAGTTAACGTGTCTAAGAACTCCTTGGATATTCCTTGACCTCGGTTATATGAGTTTTTACCAAAGTATTGTTTATGCCCCACCGTTCCACCAACACCTCTCACACGACCATAATGCTCGTCGGTTCCAAGTGCTTTAGTAAGTATGTCAACCTTTCCATTAGGGGCAAATTCTCCTTGTGCGACCTGCTCTTTAACTGAATGTTGTAAAAAAAATTCAACGATCGACTTTAAGGCAATTTAAAATCAAATTTGTCTTACGAAGAGCTTGAGTACTTACAATTTTTTCAATTGCTACTTCAGTCTCTGGATTAAGACATTCACCATCTTTGTTAAGTCTTCCCTCTATCCATAAATCACCTCTTTCTATGGTTAGAGGGGACTGATCATCCGATTTATCCCTTAACCTTTTAGCAAGCAACTTCTTTTCTAGATTACATCTTGCCTTTCGATATCCTCCACGTGACATTCTATGCGGATATGCATTCTTCTTTTGTTTCTCTGCCGCAATTTTACTTGCCACCTTTTACAAAAATATAATTAGTTCACTGTCAATGTATACACCGAACAAAAAGAAGCTTTAACTATTACTTCGTGATATTACATAAAATAAGGCAGTGAGTCACCTGAAATTCAGTAGTCATACGGGTCTCTTTAAATCTCTTCCAAACTTCAGCTTTGATGTACGGATATTTGTGTAGTTGATCATCGTCAGTAGGCAACTTTCTCTTTTTTAGTGGCTTTTTGTACACATATAAGGAAGTCAATGTCGACTTGAAGTTTGTCCACCTACTATTGGCCATAGTGATAACTTGCTGCTTCTTTGAAAGTGGAATGTTGAAAATAGTCTACTAGGCAAGAAACGAAAGTTACGAATTATAAGCTCACGAAAAAGAAAACTCTCAAAAGAAAACATACATAGTGATAGCTCTCATTTTGACAGAATAAACAGAAAGACGGAGTACGATCATTGTAGAGAAAATTTATGTACTTGTAAGATAATTATTGGGGATGTATTGATTTGGGTAAAAGGTAAAGAAATGATACCGGAGTAAGACGAAAATTGTCTGAGAAAGCCTTGCGGTGGGTAGCACGAGCAGAGCAGCAAGCTTTTATATGTTACCAAACTTCCTCTACCTACCTGAACAAGAATAAAAGAGTTTGAATTCTAGTTGTTACTTGTTTCATGAATTTGATAAATAGCATTGAAGGATTACATTATGTAGGGAAATTAAAACAAAGAAACACTAATAGTTTTAACATTAAAAGAAAATACACACCATGGCATATGGGACAAGAGCTAATAATAGTCAACTCCTCGATTTTAATACTTTGTAAATTAGCATCATAAATAAGGGGTCTAGCCTCCAAGGACAAAGAATAGACCAATCAAACAAACACTCTCTACGTAGAATCGACCAAAATAACCTGACTCGAGACCGACCCAACAGTACACCCCAGTTGAACACCAGTGTTACACTCGTTTCACGAATTGACCCACCCTAACCCGAACTAAACACAATGTTTATTCTAACACCTGAGTCCGACCCAACACTTACAATTTTTTAGCTTTCAATTCCACCTACAATTTTTAATTAAACCATAAGTCTATCCAACCTTGGTCCCTAAATGAGATAGGCTCCAGATACTAAATGAGATAGGCTTCCAGATAGGTAAACTCCACTTAACCTGTTGTATTACCCGTTAACATTATGATTTTCTAAGTCTATCATCGATTTTCTAAATCTATGATTTTCTTAACCTGTTTAAACCTCCACTTAACCACTTAACCATAAGTATATACAATCTGTGACATTTAACATTATGATTTTCTATAGTACATCAAAATTACCAATGAAAAGACAAAAATTAATAACAAAAACAAAGAATCATTCACATAATCTGCCATGACAGGAATGAGAATATCAATTTAAACCAAAAATTCTTAATACTCTAAACCCTAAATTTTATTAAATTAAATTAACCAAGAAAAATTACCTATGAGACTATAGTGCGTTAATCGTCGTTGCAGGATTCTTATTAATTTGTGAGCAATTGAACTAATGGTGGAGGGAATTATATAGGAGCAGGAAATTCAACACGGTGGAGGCAGATATTAGGAGAGCAAGAATAGGAAAGAGATTAGGAGAGGTTTAGGAATTTAATTTCAGTGGAGGGAAAATATTAGTATGAGAAGTATTTCGGCGGTAGTTCTGAATTAAAGAAAGAAAATTCGGAGAAGTAACTGTTACAGACGCGGTATATTTAGAGGTGGCAATCGGGTCACTCGGATAGGTTATGGGTCGAGTCATCCCGGGTTCAGGTTTGAACGGGTCAGTATACTTTGTCGGGTCGGGTCAGGTTTGAGTCTAGTCGCTTACGGGTCGGATTTACTCGGATTAAAAATCGTAACGGATCAGTTATGGTTCGAGTTGGTTATCTAATAAATAGGGTTATATCGGGTCAATGATCGGTTATGGTTCGGGTCGATTTATCTAATCGGGTCTATTCGGTTAAATCATCGAGTCCTCCATGAGTTAGTTGAGTCACTTTAGTGTATTTTCGGGTCTAGTTTTGAAAATAATCGGGTCAATTCAGGTAATACAATAAATCGGGTCAGTTAAGGTTAGACAATGAATCGGATTAATTCGGGCTAGACAACTAATCAAGTCAATTCGAGTAAAAATAACGAATCAGGTCAATGTGTTGTATTCAAATTAAGTCATTTATAATTTTTTATTTCGAATGTTAGATACATGAACTCAAAATAATACATTAATCGGGTTACGGGTCAAGTCAGATTGGGTCACAAGTCGGTTCAAGTCTTGTCATTTCGGGTCCTATCAGGTTCGCGGTTAGCCTTCAGGTCGGGACGGGTCAGGTTCGGTTCATAGTATTTCAGGTTGTATCGGTTATCAGTTTGTCAATTGATCGAGTCGGGTCGGTTTCGGTTCATTAAAAGTTCGGGTTCTATCGGATCGGGTTTCTCGGGTGGGTCGCATCGGTTTCGCGGGTCGGAACGGGTCAGCTTTTGCCGGCTCTAGGTACATTAGAAATAAACTATCAAATTAAATGGGTTTGGGCGAGTAAGTACGGGTTACGGTACGGATTACGGTTCGAGTTAGGTCGGAATACGGGTCGATGAATGCATTTAATATTTTAATAAGTTTAACTACATGTCATCTCATTCGAGTCACGGTTAAACTTTACAGACCATGACCCTAAAAAAATGGTCGAATCAAAATTTGACAGCTCCATATAAAATAATTAGAAACATAATTGTGATGCGCCACAATTTTGGACTACTTTAGAGTAATAGACCTGTGTTATACAAGTTGGGTACTATATACTGTTTTGTAAGAATAGACATCGGTTATAATACTATTAGATGACTATTAATGGAACAAGTACATGCTAACCAATGGGCATGTGATTTTACAATGATGTGATGTCTACATATCTATAATAAACATCGGATATTTCAAATAATCATATGTATAAATACTATACATCAGATTTTTTTAAAATCACATGTGTATTAGGTGATGTCTACGACAACATTTGTAGTAGTGCCTAAGAGGGTATTGGTGAACCCTGTCGTGGATGTGATTCAAAGATGGGACACTGAACTTTAAGAGTAGGGTACCGCATAAGACGGGACGGAAAAGGGTTTAGGGTTGGATTAGGCGGACCCGCTTTGCGGCTGCGCCTAATCCAACCCTAAACCCTTTTCCTTATTCAAGGTCACTAAACCCGCAAGAAACTGTACCCTAAGAGGGTATTGGTGAACCCTGTCGTGGATGTGATTCAAAGATGGGACACTGAACCTTAAGAGTAGGGTACCGCATAAGACGGGACGGAAAAGGGTTTAGGGTTGGATTAGGCGGACCTGCTTTGCGGCTCCGCCTAATCCAACCCTAAACCCTTTTCCTTATTCAAGGTCACTAAACCCGCAAGAAACTGAACCCTAAGAGGGTATTGGTGAACCCTGTCGTGGATGTGATTCAAAGATGGGACACTGAACCTTAAGAGTAGGGTACCGCATAAGACGGGACGGAAAAGGGTTTAGGGTTGGATTAGGCAGACCCGCTTCGCGGCTCCGCCTAATCCAACCCTAAACCCTTTTCCTTATTTAAGGTCACTAAACCCGCAAGAAACTGAACCCTAAGAGGGTATTGGTGAACCCTGTCGTGGATGTGATTCAAAGATGGGACACTGAACCTTAAGAGTAGGGTACCGCATAAGACGGGACGGAAAAGGGGTTAGGGTTGGATAAGGCGGACCCGCTTCGCGGATCCGCCTAATCCAACCCAAACCCTTTTCCTTATTCGAGGACGGAAAAGGGTTTAGGGTTGGATTAGGCGGACCCGCTTCGCGGCTCCACCTAATCCAACCCTAAACCCTTTTCCTTATTCATGGACGGAAAAGGGTTTAGGGTTGGATTAGGCGGACCCGCTTCGCGGCTCCGCCTAATCCAACCCTAAACCCTTTTCCTTATTCAAGGTCACTAAACCCGCAAGAAACTGAACCCTAAGAGGGTATTGGTGAACACTGTCGTGGATGTGATTCAAAGATGGGACACTGAACCTTAAGAGTAGGGTACCGCATAAGACGGGACGGAAAAAGGTTTAGGGTTGGATAAGGCGGACCCGCTTCGCGGATCCGCCTAATCCCGCAAGAAACTGAACCCTAAGAGGGTATTGGTGAACCCTGTCGTGGATGTGATTCAAAGATGGGACACTGAACCTTAAGAGTAGAGTACCGCATAAGACGGGACAGAAAAGGGTTTAGGGTTGGATTAGGCGGACCCGCTTCGCGGCTCCGCCTAATCCAACCCTAAACCCTTTTCCTTATTCAAGGTCACTAAACCCGCAAGAAACTGAACCCTAAGAGGGTATTGGTGAACACTGTCGTGGATGTGATTCAAAGATGGGACACTGAACCTTAAGAGTAGGGTACCGCATAAGACGGGACGGAAAAAGGTTTAGGGTTGGATAAGGCGGACCCGCTTAGCGGATCCGCCTAATCCAACCCTAAACCCTTTTCCTTATTCAAGGAGGGAAAAGGGTTTAGGGTTGGATTAGGCGGACCCGCTTCGCGGCTCCACCTAATCCAACCGTAAACCCTATTCCTTATTCATGGACGGAAAAGGGTTAAGGGTTGGATTAGGCGGACCCGCTTCGCGGCTCCGCCTAATCCAACCCTAAACCCTTTTCCTTATTCAAGGTCACTAAACCCGCAAGAAACTGAACCCTAAGAGGGTATTGGTGAACCCTGTCGTGGATGTGATTCAAAGATGGGACACTGAACCTTAAGAGTATGGTACCGCATAAGACGGGACGGAAAAGGGTTTAGGGTTGGATTAGGCGGACCCGCTTTGCGGCTCCGCCTAATCCAACCCTAAACCCTTTTCCTTATTCAAGGTCACTAAACCCGCAAGAAACTGTACCCTAAGAGGGTATTGGTGAACCCTGTCGTGGATGTGATTCAAAGATGGGACACTGAACCTTAAGAGTAGGGTACCGCATAAGACGGGACGGAAAAGGGTTTAGGGTTGGATTAGGCGGACCCGCTTCGCGGCTCCACCTAATCCAACCCTAAACCCTTTTCCTTATTCAAGGTCACTAAACCCGCAAGAAACTGAACCCTAAGAGGGTATTGGTGAACACTGTCGTGGATGTGATTCAAAGATGGGACACTGAACCTTAAGAGTAGGGTACCGCATAAGACGGGACGGAAAAAGGTTTAGGGTTGGATAAGGCGGACCCGCTTCGCGGATCCGCCTAATCCCGCAAGAAACTGAACCCTAAGAGGGTATTGGTGAACCCTGTCGTGGATGTGATTCAAAGATGGGACACTGAACCTTAAGAGTAGGGTACCGCATAAGACGGGACGGAAAAGGGTTTAGGGTTGGATTAGGCGGACCCGCTTCGCGGCTCCGCCTAATCCAACCCTGAACCCTTTTCCTTATTCAAGGTCACTAAACCCGCAAGAAACTGAACCCTAAGAGGGTATTGGTGAACATTGTCGTGGATGTGATTCAAAGATGGGACACTGAACCTTAAGAGTAGGGTACCGCATAAGACGGGACGGAAAAAGGTTTAGGGTTGGATAAGGCGGACCCGCTTCGCGGATCCGCCTAATCCAACCCTAAACCCTTTTCCTTATTCAAGGACGGAAAACGGTTTAGGGTTGGATTAGGCGGACCCGCTTCGCGGCTCCACCTAATCCAACCCTAAACCCTATTCCTTATTCATGGACGGAAAAGGGTTTAGGGTTGGATTAGGCGGACCCGCTTCGCGGCTCCGCCTAATCCAACCCTAAACCCTTTTCCTTATTCAAGGTCACTAAACCCGCAAGAAACTGAACCCTAAGAGGGTATTGGTGAACCCTGTCGTGGATGTGATTCAAAGATGGGACACTGAACCTTAAGAGTAGGGTACCGCATAAGACGGGACGGAAAAGGGTTTAGGGTTGGATTAGGCGGACCCGCTTCGCGGATCCGCCTAATCCAACCCTAAACCCTTTTCCTTATTCAAGGTCGTTAAACCCGCAAGAAACTGAACCCTAAGAGGGTATTGGTGAACCCTGTCGTGGATGTGATTCAAAGATGGGACACTGAACCTTAAGAGTAGGGTACCGCATAAGACGGGACGGAAAAGGGTTTAGGGTTGGATTAGGCGGACCCGCTTCACGGCTCCGCCTAATCCAACCCTAAACCCTTTTCCTTATTCAAGGTCACTAAACCCGCAAGAAACTGTACCCTAAGAGGGTATTGGTGAACCCTGTCGTGGATGTGATTCAAAGATGGGACAGTGAACCTTAAGAGTAGGGTACCGCATAAGACGGGACGGAAAAGGGTTTAGGGTTGGATTAGGCAGACCCGCTTCGCGGCTCCGCCTAATCCAACCCTAAACCCTTTTCCTTATTCAAGGTCACTAAACCCGCAAGAAACTGAACCCTAAGAAGGTATTGGTGAACCCTGTCGTGGATGTGATTCAAAGATGGGACACTAAACCTTAAGAGTAGGGTACCGCATAAGACGGGACGGAAAAAGGTTTAGGGTTGGATTAGGCGGACCCGCTTCGCGGCTCCGCCTAATCCAACCCTAAACCCTTTTCCTTATTCAAGGTCACTAAACCCGCAAGAAACTGAACCCTAATAGGGTATTGGTGAACCCTGTCGTGGATGTGATTCAAATATGGGACACTGAACCTTAAGAGTAGGGTACCGCATAAGACGGAACGGAAAAGGGTTTAGGGTTGGATTAGGCGGACTCGCTTCGCGGCTCCGCCTAATCCAACCCTAAACCCTTTTCCTTATTCAAGGTCACTAAACCCGCAAGAAACTGAACCCTAAGAGGGTATTGGCGAACACTGTCGTGGATGTGATTCAAAGATGGGACACTGAACCTTAAGAGTAGGGTACCGCATAAGACGGGACGAAAAAGGGTTTAGGGTTGGATAAGGCGGACCCGCTTCGCGGATCCGCCTAATCCAACCCTAAACCCTTTTCCTTATTCAAGGTCACTAAACCCGCAAGAAACTGTACCCTAAGAGGGTATTGGTGAACCCTGTCGTGGATGTGATTCAAAGATGGGACACTGAACCTTAAGAGTCCGCCTAATCCAACCCTAAACCCTTTTCCTTATTCAAGGTCACTAAACCCGCAAGAAACTGTACCCTAAGAGGGTATTGGTGAACCCTGTCGTGGATGTGATTCAAAGATGGCACACTGAACCTTAAGAGTAGGGTACCGCATAAGACGGGACGGAAAAGGGTTTAGGGTTGGATTAGGCGGACCCGCTTCGCGGCTCCGCCTAATCCAACCCTAAACCCTTTTCCTTATTCAAGGTCACTAAACCCGCAAGAAACTGAACCCTAAGAGGGTATTGGTGAACCCTGTCGTGGATGTGATTCAAAGATGGGACACTGAACATTAAGAGTAGAGTACCGCATAAGACGGGACAGAAAAGGGTTTAGGGTTGGATTAGGCGGACTCGCTTCGCGGCTCCGCCTAATCGAACCCTAAACCCTTTTCCTTATTCAAGGTCACTAAACCCGCAAGAAACTGAACCCTAAGAGGGTATTGGTGAACCCTGTCGTGGATGTGATTCAAAGATGGGACAATGAACCTTAAGAGTAGGGTACCGCATAAGACGGGACGGAAAAGGGTTTAGGGTTGGATTAGGCGGACCCGCTTCGCGGCTCCGCCTAATCCAACCCTGAACCCTTTTCCTTATTCAAGGTCACTAAACCCGTAAGAAACTGAACCCTAAGAGGGTATTGGTGAACATTGTCGTGGATGTGATTCAAAGATGGGACACTGAACCTTAAGAGTAGGGTACCGCATAAGACGGGACGGAAAAAGGTTTAGGGTTGGATAAGGCGGACCCGCTTCGCGGATCCGCCTAATCCAACCCTAAACCCTTTTCCTTATTCAAGGACGGAAAACGGTTTAGGGTTCGATTAGGCGGACCCGCTTCGCGGCTCCACCTAATCCAACCCTAAACCCTATTCCTTATTCATGGACGGAAAAGGGTTTAGGGTTGGATTAGGCGGACCCGCTTCGCGGACCCGCTTCGCGGCTCCGCCTAATCCAACCCTAAACCCTTTTCCTTATTCAAGGTCACTAAACCCGCAAGAAACTGAACCCTAAGAGGGTATTGGTGAACCCTGTCGTGGATGTGATTCAAAGATGGGACACTGAACCTTAAGAGTAGGGTACCGCATAAGACGGGACGGAAAAGGGTTTAGGGTTGGATTAGGCGGACCCGCTTCGCGGATCCGCCTAATCCAACCCTAAACCCTTTTCCTTATTCAAGGTCGTTAAACCCGCAAGAAACTGAACCCTAAGAGGGTATTGGTGAACCCTGTCGTGGATGTGATTTAAAGATGGGACACTGAACCTTAAGAGTAGGGTACCGCATAAGACGGGACGGAAAAGGGTTTAGGGTTGGATTAGGCGGACCCGCTTCACGGCTCCGCCTAATCCAACCCTAAACCCTTTTCCTTATTCAAGGTCACTAAACCCGCAAGAAACTGAACCCTAAGAGGGTATTGGCGAACACTGTCGTGGATGTGATTCAAAGATGGGACACTGAACCTTAAGAGTAGGGTACCGCATAAGACGGGACGAAAAAGGGTTTAGGGTTGGATAAGGCGGACCCGCTTCGCGGATCCGCCTAATCCAACCCTAAACCCTTTTCCTTATTCAAGGTCACTAAACCCGCAAGAAACTGTACCCTAAGAGGGTATTGGTGAACCCTGTCGTGGATGTGATTCAAAGATGGGACACTGAACCTTAAGAGTCCGCCTAATCCAACCCTAAACCCTTTTCCTTATTCAAGGTCACTAAACCCGCAAGAAACTGTACCCTAAGAGGGTATTGGTGAACCCTGTCGTGGATGTGATTCAAAGATGGCACACTGAACCTTAAGAGTAGGGTACCGCATAAGACGGGACGGAAAAGGGTTTAGGGTTGGATTAGGCGGACCCGCTTCGCGGCTCCGCCTAATCCAACCCTAAACCCTTTTCCTTATTCAAGGTCACTAAACCCGCAAGAAACTGAACCCTAAGAGGGTATTGGTGAACCCTGTCGTGGATGTGATTCAAAGATGGGACACTGAACATTAAGAGTAGAGTACCGCATAAGACGGGACAGAAAAGGGTTTAGGGTTGGATTAGGCGGACTCGCTTCGCGGCTCCGCCTAATCGAACCCTAAACCCTTTTCCTTATTCAAGGTCACTAAACCCGCAAGAAACTGAACCCTAAGAGGGTATTGGTGAACCCTGTCGTGGATGTGATTCAAAGATGGGACAATGAACCTTAAGAGTAGGGTACCGCATAAGACGGGACGGAAAAGGGTTTAGGGTTGGATTAGGCGGACCCGCTTCGCGGCTCCGCCTAATCCAACCCTGAACCCTTTTCCTTATTCAAGGTCACTAAACCCGTAAGAAACTGAACCCTAAGAGGGTATTGGTGAACATTGTCGTGGATGTGATTCAAAGATGGGACACTGAACCTTAAGAGTAGGGTACCGCATAAGACGGGACGGAAAAAGGTTTAGGGTTGGATAAGGCGGACCCGCTTCGCGGATCCGCCTAATCCAACCCTAAACCCTTTTCCTTATTCAAGGACGGAAAACGGTTTAGGGTTCGATTAGGCGGACCCGCTTCGCGGCTCCACCTAATCCAACCCTAAACCCTATTCCTTATTCATGGACGGAAAAGGGTTTAGGGTTGGATTAGGCGGACCCGCTTCGCGGCTCCGCCTAATCCAACCCTAAACCCTTTTCCTTATTCAAGGTCACTAAACCCGCAAGAAACTGAACCCTAAGAGGGTATTGGTGAACCCTGTCGTGGATGTGATTCAAAGATGGGACACTGAACCTTAAGAGTAGGGTACCGCATAAGACGGGACGGAAAAGGGTTTAGGGTTGGATTAGGCGGACCCGCTTCGCGGATCCGCCTAATCCAACCCTAAACCCTTTTCCTTATTCAAGGTCGTTAAACCCGCAAGAAACTGAACCCTAAGAGGGTATTGGTGAACCCTGTCGTGGATGTGATTCAAAGATGGGACACTGAACCTTAAGAGTAGGGTACCGCATAAGACGGGACGGAAAAGGGTTTAGGGTTGGATTAGGCGGACCCGCTTCACGGCTCCGCCTAATCCAACCCTAAACCCTTTTCCTTATTCAAGGTCACTAAACCCGCAAGAAACTGTACCCTAAGAGGGTATTGGTGAACCCTGTCGTGGATGTGATTCAAAGATGGGACAGTGAACCTTAAGAGTAGGGTACCGCATAAGACGGGACGGAAAAGGGTTTAGGGTTGGATTAGGCAGACCCGCTTCGCGGCTCCGCCTAATCCAACCCTAAACCCTTTTCCTTATTCAAGGTCACTAAACCCGCAAGAAACTGAACCCTAAGAAGGTATTGGTGAACCCTGTCGTGGATGTGATTCAAAGATGGGACACTAAACCTTAAGAGTAGGGTACCGCATAAGACGGGACGGAAAAAGGTTTAGGGTTGTATTAGGCGGACCCGCTTCGCGGCTCCGCCTAATCCAACCCTAAACCCTTTTCCTTATTCAAGGTCACTAAACCCGCAAGAAACTGAACCCTAATAGGGTATTGGTGAACCCTATCGTGGATGTGATTCAAAGATGGGACATTGAACCTTAAGAGTAGGGTACCGCATAAGACGGAACGGAAAAGGGTTTAGGGTTGGATTAGGCGGACTCGCTTCGCGGCTCCGCCTAATCCAACCCTAAACCCTTTTCCTTATTCAAGGTCACTAAACCCGCAAGAAACTGAACCCTAAGAGGGTATTGGCGAACACTGTCGTGGATGTGATTCAAAGATGGGACACTGAACCTTAAGAGTAGGGTACCGCATAAGACGGGACGAAAAAGGGTTTAGGGTTGGATAAGGCGGACCCGCTTCGCGGATCCGCCTAATCCAACCCTAAACCCTTTTCCTTATTCAAGGACGGAAAAGGGTTTAGGGTTGGATTTGGTCACTAAACCCGCAAGAAACTGTACCCTAAGAGGGTATTGGTGAACCCTGTCGTGGATGTGATTCAAAGATGGGACACTAAACCTTAAGAGTAGGCCTAATCCAACCCTAAACCCTTTTCCTTATTCAAGGTCACTAAACCCGCAAGAAACTGTACCCTAAGAGGGTATTGGTGAACCCTGTCGTGGATGTGATTCAAAGATGGCACACTGAACCTTAAGAGTAGGGTACCGCATAAGACGGGACGGAAAAGGGTTTAGGGTTGGATTAGGCGGACCCGCTTCGCGGCTCCGCCTAATCCAACCCTAAACCCTTTTCCTTATTCAAGGTCACTAAACCCGCAAGAAACTGAACCATAAGAGGGTATTGGTGAACCCTGTCGTGGATGTGATTCAAAGATGGGACACTGAACATTAAGAGTAGAGTACCGCATAAGACGGGACAGAAAAGGGTTTAGGGTTGGATTAGGCGGACTCGCTTCGCGGCTCCGCCTAATCGAACCCTAAACCCTTTTCCTTATTCAAGGTCACTAAACCCGCAAGAAACTGAACCCTAAGAGGGTATTGGTGAACCCTGTCGTGGATGTGATTCAAAGATGGGACAATGAACCTTAAGAGTAGGGTACCGCATAAGACGGGACGGAAAAGGGTTTAGGGTTGGATTAGGCGGACCCGCTTCGCGGATCTGCCTAATCCAACCTTAAACCCTTTTCCTTATTGAAGGTCACTAAACCCGCAAGAAACTGAACCCTAAGAGGGTATTGGTGAACACGGTCGTGGATGTGATTCAAAGATGGGTCACTGAACCTTAAGAGTAGGGTACCGCATAAGACGGGACGGAAAAGGGTTTAGGGTTGGATTAGGCGGACCCGCTTCGCGGCTCCACCTAATCCAACCCTAAACCCTTTTCCTTATTCAAGGTTACTAAACCCGCAAGAAACTTTACCCTAAGAGGGTATTGGTGAACCCTGTCGTGGATGTGATTCAAAGATGGGACACTGAACCTTAAGAGTAGGGTACCGCATAAGATGGGACGGAAAAGGGTTTAGGGTTGGATTAGGCGGACCCGCTTCGCGGATCTGCCTAATCCAACCTTAAACCCTTTTCCTTATTGAAGGTCACTAAACCCGCAAGAAACTGAACCCTAAGAGGGTATTGGTGAACACTGTCGTGGATGTGATTCAAAGATGGGTCACTGAACCTTAAGAGTAGGGTACCGCATAAGACGGGACGGAAAAGGGTTTAGGGTTGGATTAGGCGGACCCGCTTCGCGGCTCCTCCTAATCCAACCCTAAACCCTTTTCCTTATTCAAGGTCACTAAACCCGCAAGAAACTGTACCCTAAGAGGGTATTGGTGAACCCTATCGTGGATGTGATTCAAAGATGGGACACTGAACCTTAAGAGTAGGGTACCGCATAAGACGGGACGGAAAAGGGTTTAGGGTTGGATTAGGCGGACCCGCTTCGCGGCTCCGCCTAATCCAACCCTAAACCCTTTTCCTTATTCAAGGTCACTAAACCCGCAAGAAACTGTACCCTAAGAGGGTATTGGTGAACCCTGTCGTGGATGTGATTCAAAGATGGGACACTGAACCTTAAGAGTAGGGTACCTCATAAGACGGGACGGAAAAGGGTTTAGGGTTGGATTAGGCGGACCCGCTTCGCGGCTCCGCCTAATCCAACCCTAAACCCTTTTCCTTATTCAAGGTCACTAAACCCGCAAGAAACTGTACCCTAAGAGGGTATTGGTGAACCCTGTCGTGGATGTGATTCAAAGATGGGACATTGAACCTTAAGAGTAGGGTACCGCATAAGACGGGACGGAAAAGGGTTTAGGGTTGGATTAGGCGGACCCGCTTCGCGGCTCCGCCTAATCCAACCCTAAACCCTTTTCCTTATTCAAGGTCACTAAACCCGCAAGAAACTGTACCCTAAGAGGGTATTGGTGAACCCTGTCGTGGATGTGATTCAAAGATGGGATACTGAACCTTAAGAGTAGGGTACCGCATAAGACGGGACGGAAAAGGGTTTAGGGTTGGATTAGGCGGACCCGCTTCGCGGCTCCGCCTAATCCAACCCTAAACCCTTTTCCTTATTCAAGGTCACTAAACCCGCAAGAAACTGTACCCTAAGAGGGTATTGGTGAACCCTGTCGTGGATGTGATTCAAAGATGGGACACTGAACCTTAAGAGTAAGGTACCGCATAAGACGGGACGGAAAAGGGTTTAGGGTTGGATTAGGCGGACCCGCTTCGCGGCTCCGCCTAATCCAACCCTAAACCTTTTCCTTATTCAAGGTCACTAAACCCGCAAGAAACTGAACCCTAAGAGGGTATTGGTGAACCCTGTCGTGGATGTGATTCAAAGATGGGACACTGAACCTTAAGAGTAGGGTACCGCATAAGACGGGACGGAAAAGGGTTTAGGGTTGGATTAGGCGGACCCGCTTCGCGGCTCCGCCTAATCCAACCCTAAACCCTTTTCCTTATTCAAGGTCACTAAACCCGCAAGAAACTGTACCCTAAGAGGGTATTGGTGAACCCTATCGTGGATGTGATTCAAAGATGGGACACTGAACCTTAAGAGTAGGGTACCGCATAAGACGGGACGGAAAAGGGTTTAGGGTTGGATTAGGCGGACCCGCTTCGCGGCTCCGCCTAATCCAACCCTAAACCCTTTTCCTTATTCAAGGTCACTAAACCCGCAAGAAACTGAACCCTAAGAGGGTATTGGTGAACCCTGTCGTGGATGTGATTCAAAGATGGGACACTGAACCTTAAGAGTAGGGTACCGCATAAGACGGGACGGAAAAGGGTTTAGGGTTGGATTAGGCGGACCCGCTTCGCGGCTCCGCCTAATCCAACCCAAAACCCTTTTCCTTATTCAAGGTCACTAAACCCGCAAGAAACTAAACCCTAAGAGGGTATTGGTGAACCCTGTCGTGGATGTGATTCAAAGATGGGACACTGAACCTTAAGAGTAGGGTACCGCATAAGACGGGACGGAAAAGGGTTTAGGGTTGGATTAGGCGGACCCGCTTCGCGGCTCCGCCTAATCCAACCTTAAACCCTTTTCCTTATTAAAGGTCACTAAACCCGCAAGAAACTGAACCCTAAGAGGGTATTGGTGAACCCTGTCATGGATGTGATTCAAAGATGGGACACTGAACCTTAAGAGTAGGGTACCGCATAAGACGGGACGGAAAAGGGTTTAGGGTTGGATTAGGCGGACCCGCTTCGCGGCTCCGCCTAATCCAACCCTAAACCCTTTTCCTTATTCAAGCTCACTAAACCCGCAAGAAACTGAACCCTAAGAGGGTATTGGTGAACCCTGTCGTGGATGTGATTCAAAGATGGGACACTGAACCTTAAGAGTAGGGTACCGCATAAGACGAGACGGAAAAGGGTTTAGGGTTGGATTAGGCGGACCCGCTTCGCGGCTCCGCCTAATCCAACCCAAAACCCTTTTCCTTATTCAAGGTCACTAAACCCGCAAGAAACTGAACCCTAAGAGGGTATTGGTGAACCCTGTCGTGGATGTGATTCAAAGATGGGACACTGAACCTTAAGATTAGGGTACCGCATAAGACGGGACGGAAAAGGGTTTAGGGTTGGATTAGGCGGACCCGCTTCGCGGCTCCGCCTAATCCAACCCTAAACCCTTTTCCTTATTCAAGGTCACTAAACCCGCAAGAAATTGTACCCTAAGAGGGTATTGGTGAACCCTGTCGTGGATGTGATTCAAAGATGGGATACTGAACCTTAAGAGTAGGGTACCGCATAAGACGGGACGGAAAAGGGTTTAGGGTTGGATTAGGCGGACCCGCTTCGCGGCTCCGCCTAATCCAACCCTAAACCCATTTCCTTATTCAAGGTCACTAAACCCGCAAGAAACTGTACCCTAAGAGGGTATTGGTGAACCCTGTCGTGGATGTGATTCAAAGATGGGACACTGAACCTTAAGAGTAAGGTACCGCATAAGACGGGACGGAAAAGGGTTTAGGGTTGGATTAGGCGGACCCGCTTCGCGGCTCCGCCTAATCCAACCCTAAACCTTTTCCTTATTCAAGGTCACTAAACCCGCAAGAAACTGAACCCTAAGAGGGTATTGGTGAACCCTGTCGTGGATGTGATTCAAATATGGGACATTGAACCTTAAGAGTAGGGTACCGCATAAGACGGGACGGAAAAGGGTTTAGGGTTGGATTAGGCGGACCCGCTTCGCGGCTCCGCCTAATCCAACCCTAAACCCTTTTCCTTATTCAAGGTCACTAAACCCGCAAGAAACTGAACCCTAAGAGGGTATTGGTGAACCCTGTCGTGGATGTGATTCAAAGAAGGGACACTGAACCTTAAGAGTAGGGTACCGCATAAGACGGGACGGAAAAGGGTTTAGGGTTGGATTAGGCGGACCCGCTTCGCGGCTCCGCCTAATCCATCCCAAAACCCTTTTCCTTATTCAAGGTCACTAAACCCGCAAGAAACTGTACCCTAAGAGGGTATTGGTGAACCCTGTCGTGGATGTGATTCAAAGATGGGACACTGAACCTTAAGAGTAAGGTACCGCATAAGACGGGACGGAAAAGGGTTTAGGGTTGGATTAGGCGGACCCGCTTCGCGGCTCCGCCTAATCCAACCCTAAACCTTTTCCTTATTCAAGGTCACTAAACCCGCAAGAAACTGAACCCTAAGAGGGTATTGGTGAACCCTGTCGTGGATGTGATTCAAAGATGGGACACTGAACCTTAAGAGTAGGGTACCGCATAAGACGGGACGGAAAAGGGTTTAGGGTTGGATTAGGCGGACCCGCTTCGCGGCTCCGCCTAATCCAACCCTAAACCCTTTTCCTTATTCAAGGTCACTAAACCCGCAAGAAACTGTACCCTAAGAGGGTATTGGTGAACCCTGTCGTGGATGTGATTCAAAGATGGGACACTGAACCTTAAGAGTAGGGTACCGCATAAGACGGGACGGAAAAGGGTTTAGGGTTGGATTAGGCGGACCCGCTTCGCGGCTCCGCCTAATCCAACCCAAAACCCTTTTCCTTATTCAAGGTCACTAAACCCGCAAGAAACTGAACCCTAAGAGGGTATTGGTGAACCCTGTCGTGGATGTGATTCAAAGATGGGACACTGAACCTTAAGAGTAGGGTACCGCATAAGACGGGACGGAAAAGGGTTTAGGGTTGGATTAGGCGGACCCGCTTCGCGGCTCCGCCTAATCCAACCTTAAACCCTTTTCCTTATTAAAGGTCACTAAACCCGCAAGAAACTAAACCCTAAGAGGGTATTGGTGAACCCTGTCATGGATGTGATTCAAAGATGGGACACTGAACCTTAAGAGTAGGGTACCGCATAAGACGGGACGGAAAAGGGTTTAGGGTTGGATTAGGCGGACCCGCTTCGCGGCTCCGCCTAATCCAACCCTAAACCCTTTTCCTTATTCAAGCTCACTAAACCCGCAAGAAACTGAACCCTAAGAGGGTATTGGTGAACCCTGTCGTGGATGTGATTCAAAGATGGGACACTGAACCTTAAGAGTAGGGTACCGCATAAGACGGGACGGAAAAGGGTTTAGGGTTGGATTAGGCGGACCCGCTTCGCGGCTCCGCCTAATCCAACGCAAAACCCTTTTCCTTATTCAAGGTCACTAAACCCGCAAGAAACTGAACCCTAAGAGGGTATTGGTGAACCCTGTCGTGGATGTGATTCAAAGATGGGACACTGAACCTTAAGAGTAGGGTACCGCATAAGACGGGACGGAAAAGGGTTTAGGGTTGGATTAGGCGGACCCGCTTCGCGGCTCCGCCTAATCCAACCCTAAACCCTTTTCCTTATTCAAGGTCACTAAACCCGCAAGAAACTGTACCCTAAGAGGGTATTGGTGAACCCTGTCGTGGATGTGATTCAAAGATGGGACACTGAACCTTAAGAGTAGGGTACCGCATAAGACGGGACGGAAAAGGGTTTAGGGTTGGATTAGGCGGACCCGCTTCGCGGCTCCGCCTAATCCAACCCAAAACCCTTTTCCTTATTCAAGGTCACTAAACCCGCAAGAAACTGAACCCTAAGAGGGTATTGGTGAACCCTGTCGTGGATGTGATTCAAAGATGGGACACTGAACCTTAAGAGTAGGGTACCGCATAAGACGGGACGGAAAAGGGTTTAGGGTTGGATTAGGCGGACCCGCTTCGCGGCTCCGCCTAATCCAACCTTAAACCCTTTTCCTTATTAAAGGTCACTAAACCCGCAAGAAACTAAACCCTAAGAGGGTATTGGTGAACCCTGTCATGGATGTGATTCAAAGATGGGACACTGAACCTTAAGAGTAGGGTACCGCATAAGACGGGACGGAAAAGGGTTTAGGGTTGGATTAGGCGGACCCGCTTCGCGGCTCCGCCTAATCCAACCCTAAACCCTTTTCCTTATTCAAGCTCACTAAACCCGCAAGAAACTGAACCCTAAGAGGGTATTGGTGAACCCTGTCGTGGATGTGATTCAAAGATGGGACACTGAACCTTAAGAGTAGGGTACCGCATAAGACGGGACGGAAAAGGGTTTAGGGTTGGATTAGGCGGACCCGCTTCGCGGCTCCGCCTAATCCAACGCAAAACCCTTTTCCTTATTCAAGGTCACTAAACCCGCAAGAAACTGAACCCTAAGAGGGTATTGGTGAACCCTGTCGTGGTTGTGATTCAAAGATGGGACACTGAACCTTAAGAGTAGGGTACCGCATAAGACGGGACGGAAAAGGGTTTAGGGTTGGATTAGGCGGACCCGCTTCGCGGCTCCGCCTAATCCAACCCTAAACCCTTTTCCTTATTCAAGGTCACTAAACCCGCAAGAAATTGTACCCTAAGAGGGTATTGGTGAACCCTGTCGTGGATGTGATTCAAAGATGGGATACTGAACCTTAAGAGTAGGGTACCGCATAAGACGGGACGGAAAAGGGTTTAGGGTTGGATTAGGCGGACCCGCTTCGCGGCTCCGCCTAATCCAACCCTAAACCCTTTTCCTTATTCAAGGTCACTAAACCCGCAAGAAACTGTACCCTAAGAGGGTATTGGTGAACCCTGTCGTGGATGTGATTCAAAGATGGGACACTGAACCTTAAGAGTAAGGTACCGCATAAGACGGGACGGAAAAGGGTTTAGGGTTGGATTAGGCGGACCCGCTTCGCGGCTCCGCCTAATCCAACCCTAAACCTTTTCCTTATTCAAGGTCACTAAACCCGCAAGAAACTGAACCCTAAGAGGGTATTGGTGAACCCTGTCGTGGATGTGATTCAAAGATGGGACATTGAACCTTAAGAGTAGGGTACCGCATAAGACGGGATGGAAAAGGGTTTAGGGTTGGATTAGGCGGACCCGCTTCGCGGCTCCGCCTAATCCAACCCTAAACCCTTTTCCTTATTCAAGGTCACTAAACACGCAAGAAACTGAACCCTAAGAGGGTATTGGTGAACCCTGTCGTGGATGTGATTCAAAGATGGGACACTGAACCTTAAGAGTAGGGTACCGCATAAGACGGGACGGAAAAGGGTTTAGGGTTGGATTAGGCGGACCCGCTTCGCGGCTCCGCCTAATCCAACCTTAAACCCTTTTCCTTATTAAAGGTCACTAAACCCGCAAGAAACTGAACCCTAAGAGGGTATTGGTGAACCCTGTCATGGATGTGATTCAAAGATGGGACACTGAACCTTAAGAGTAGGGTACCGCATAAGACGGGACGGAAAAGGGTTTAGGGTTGGATTAGGCGGACCCGCTTCGCGGCTCCGCCTAATCCAACCCTAAACCCTTTTCCTTATTCAAGGTCACTAAACCCGCAAGAAACTGAACCCTAAGAGGGTATTGGTGAACCCTGTCGTGGATGTGATTCAAAGATGGGACACTGAACCTTAAGAGTAGGGTACCGCATAAGACGGGACGGAAAAGGGTTTAGGGTTGGATTAGGCGGACCCGCTTCGCGGCTCCGCCTAATCCAACCCAAAACCCTTTTCCTTATTCAAGGTCACTAAACCCGCAAGAAACTGAACCCTAAGAGGGTATTGGTGAACCCTGTCGTGGATGTGATTCAAAGATGGGACACTGAACCTTAAGAGTAGGGTACCGCATAAGACGGGACGGAAAAGGGTTTAGGGTTGGATTAGGCGGACCCGCTTCGCGGCTCCACCTAATCCAACCTTAAACCCTTTTCCTTATTAAAGGTCACTAAACCCGCAAGAAACTGAACCCTAAGAGGGTATTGGTGAACCCTGTCATGGATGTGATTCAAAGATGGGACACTGAACCTTAAGAGTAGGGTACCGCATAAGACGGGACGGAAAAGGGTTTAGGGTTGGATTAGGCGGACCCGCTTCGCGGCTCCGCCTAATCCAACCCTAAACCCTTTTCCTTATTCAAGGTCACTAAACCCGCAAGAAACTGTACCCTAAGAGGGTATTGGTGAACCCTGTCGTGGATGTGATTCAAAGATGGGACACTGAACCTTAAGAGTAGGGTACCGCATAAGACGGGACGGAAAAGGGTTTAGGGTTGGATTAGGTGGACCCGCTTCGCGGCTCCGCCTAATCCAACCTTAAACCCTTTTCCTTATTAAAGGTCACTAAACCAGCAAGAAACTGTACCCTAAGAGGGTATTGGTGAACCCTGTCGTGGATGTGATTCAAAGATGGGACACTGAACCTTAAGAGTAAGGTACCGCATAAGACGGGACGGAAAAGGGTTTAGGGTTGGATTAGGCGGACCCGCTTCGCGGCTCCGCCTAATCCAACCCTAAACCTTTTCCTTATTCAAGGTCACTAAACCCGCAAGAAACTGAACCCTAAGAGGGTATTGGTGAACCCTGTCGTGGATGTGATTCAAAGATGGGACATTGAACCTTAAGAGTAGGGTACCGCATAAGACGGGATGGAAAAGGGTTTAGGGTTGGATTAGGCGGACCCGCTTCGCGGCTCCGCCTAATCCAACCCTAAACCCTTTTCCTTATTCAAGGTCACTAAACACGCAAGAAACTGAACCCTAAGAGGGTATTGGTGAACCCTGTCGTGGATGTGATTCAAAGATGGGACACTGAACCTTAAGAGTAGGGTACCGCATAAGACGGGACGGAAAAGGGTTTAGGGTTGGATTAGGCGGACCCGCTTCGCGGCTCCGCCTAATCCAACCTTAAACCCTTTTCCTTATTAAAGGTCACTAAACCCGCAAGAAACTGAACCCTAAGAGGGTATTGGTGAACCCTGTCATGGATGTGATTCAAAGATGGGACACTGAACCTTAAGAGTAGGGTACCGCATAAGACGGGACGGAAAAGGGTTTAGGGTTGGATTAGGCGGACCCGCTTCGCGGCTCCGCCTAATCCAACCCTAAACCCTTTTCCTTATTCAAGGTCACTAAACCCGCAAGAAACTGAACCCTAAGAGGGTATTGGTGAACCCTGTCGTGGATGTGATTCAAAGATGGGACACTGAACCTTAAGAGTAGGGTACCGCATAAGACGGGACGGAAAAGGGTTTAGGGTTGGATTAGGCGGACCCGCTTCGCGGCTCCGCCTAATCCAACCCAAAACCCTTTTCCTTATTCAAGGTCACTAAACCCGCAAGAAACTGAACCCTAAGAGGGTATTGGTGAACCCTGTCGTGGATGTGATTCAAAGATGGGACACTGAACCTTAAGAGTAGGGTACCGCATAAGACGGGACGGAAAAGGGTTTAGGGTTGGATTAGGCGGACCCGCTTCGCGGCTCCTCCTAATCCAACCTTAAACCCTTTTCCTTATTAAAGGTCACTAAACCCGCAAGAAACTGAACCCTAAGAGGGTATTGGTGAACCCTGTCATGGATGTGATTCAAAGATGGGACACTGAACCTTAAGAGTAGGGTACCGCATAAGACGGGACGGAAAAGGGTTTAGGGTTGGATTAGGCGGACCCGCTTCGCGGCTCCGCCTAATCCAACCCTAAACCCTTTTCCTTATTCAAGGTCACTAAACCCGCAAGAAACTGTACCCTAAGAGGGTATTGGTGAACCCTGTCGTGGATGTGATTCAAAGATGGGACACTGAACCTTAAGAGTAGGGTACCGCATAAGACGGGACGGAAAAGGGTTTAGGGTTGGATTAGGTGGACCCGCTTCGCGGCTCCGCCTAATCCAACCTTAAACCCTTTTCCTTATTAAAGGTCACTAAACCAGCAAGAAACTGAACCCTAAGAGGGTATTGGTGAACCCTGTCATGGATGTGATTCAAAGATGGGACACTGAACCTTAAGAGTAGGGTACCGCATAAGACGGGACGGAAAAGGGTTTAGGGTTGGATTAGGCGGACCCGCTTCGCGGCTCCGCCTAATCCAACCCAAAACCCTTTTCCTTATTCAAGGTCACTAAACCCGCAAGAAACTAAACCCTAAGAGGGTATTGGTGAACCCAGTCGTGGATGTGATTCAAAGATGGGACACTGAACCTTAAGAGTAGGGTACCGCATAAGACGGGACGGAAAAGGGTTTAGGGTTGGATTAGGCGGACCCGCTTCGCGGCTCCGCCTAATCCAACCTTAAACCCTTTTCCTTATTAAAGGTCACTAAACCCGCAAGAAACTGAACCCTAAGAGGGTATTGGTGAACCCTGTCATGGATGTGATTCAAAGATGGGACACTGAACCTTAAGAGTAGGGTACCGCATAAGACGGGACGGAAAAGGGTTTAGGGTTGGATTAGGCGGACCCGCTTCGCGGCTCCGCCTAATCCAACCCTAAACCCTTTTCCTTATTCAAGGTCACTAAACCCGCAAGAAACTGAACCCTAAGAGGGTATTGGTGAACCCTGTCGTGGATGTGATTCAAAGATGGGACACTGAACCTTAAGAGTAGGGTACCGCATAAGACGGGACGGAAAAGGGTTTAGGGTTGGATTAGGCGGACCCGCTTCGCGGCTCCGCCTAATCCAACCCTAAACCCTTTTCCTTATTCAAGGTCACTAAACCCGCAAGAAATTGTACCCTAAGAGGGTATTGGTGAACCCTGTCGTGGATGTGATTCAAAGATGGGATACTAAACCTTAAGAGTAGGGTACCGCATAAGACGGGACGGAAAAGGGTTTAGGGTTGGATTAGGCGGACCCGCTTCGCGGCTCCGCCTAATCCAACCCTAAACCCTTTTCCTTATTCAAGGTCACTAAACCCGCAAGAAACTGTACCCTAAGAGGGTATTGGTGAACCCTGTCGTGGATGTGATTCAAAGATGGGACACTGAACCTTAAGAGTAAGGTACCGAATAAGACGGGACGGAAAAGGGTTTAGGGTTGGATTAGGCGGACCCGCTTCGCGGCTCCGCCTAATCCAACCCTAAACCTTTTCCTTATTCAAGGTCACTAAACCCGCAAGAAACTGAACCCTAAGAGGGTATTGGTGAACCCTGTCGTGGATGTGATTCAAAGATGGGACACTGAACCTTAAGAGTAGGGTACCGCATAAGACGGGACGGAAAAGGGTTTAGGGTTGGATTAAGCGGACCCGCTTCGCGGCTCCGCCTAATCCAACCCTAAACCCTTTTCCTTATTCAAGGTCACTAAACCCGCAAGAAACTGTACCCTAAGAGGGTATTGGTGAACCCTGTCGTGGATGTGATTCAAAGATGGGACATTGAACCTTAAGAGTAGGGTACCGCATAAGACGGGACGGAAAAGGGTTTAGGGTTGGATTAGGCGGACCCGCTTCGCGGCTCCGCCTAATCCAACCCTAAACCCTTTTCCTTATTCAAGGTCACTAAACACGCAAGAAACTGAACCCTAAGAGGGTATTGGTGAACCCTGTCGTGGATGTGATTCAAAGATGGGACACTGAACCTTAAGAGTAGGGTACCGCATAAGACGGGACGGAAAAGGGTTTAGGGTTGGATTAGGCGGACCCGCTTCGCGGCTCCGCCTAATCCAACCCAAAACCCTTTTCCTTATTCAAGGTCACTAAACCCGCAAGAAACTGAACCCTAAGAGGGTATTGGTGAACCCTGTCGTGGATGTGATTCAAAGATGGGACACTGAACCTTAAGAGTAGGGTACCGCATAAGACGGGACGGAAAAGGGTTTAGGGTTGGATTAGGCGGACCCGCTTCGCGGCTCCGCCTAATCCAACCCTAAACCCTTTTCCTTATTCAAGGTCACTAAACCCGCAAGAAACTGTACCCTAAGAGGGTATTGGTGAACCCTGTCGTGGATGTGATTCAAAGATGGGACACTGAACCTTAAGAGTAGGGTACCGCATAAGACGGGACGGAAAAGGGTTTAGGGTTGGATTAGGTGGACCCGCTTCGCGGCTCCGCCTAATCCAACCTTAAACCCTTTTCCTTATTAAAGGTCACTAAACCAGCAAGAAACTGAACCCTAAGAGGGTATTGGTGAACCCTGTCATGGATGTGATTCAAAGATGGGACACTGAACCTTAAGAGTAGGGTACCGCATAAGACGGGACGGAAAAGGGTTTAGGGTTGGATTAGGCGGACCCGCTTCGCGGCTCCGCCTAATCCAACCCAAAACCCTTTTCCTTATTCAAGGTCACTAAACCCGCAAGAAACTAAACCCTAAGAGGGTATTGGTGAACCCAGTCGTGGATGTGATTCAAAGATGGGACACTGAACCTTAAGAGTAGGGTACCGCATAAGACGGGACGGAAAAGGGTTTAGGGTTGGATTAGGCGGACCCGCTTCGCGGCTCCGCCTAATCCAACCTTAAACCCTTTTCCTTATTAAAGGTCACTAAACCCGCAAGAAACTGAACCCTAAGAGGGTATTGGTGAACCCTGTCATGGATGTGATTCAAAGATGGGACACTGAACCTTAAGAGTAGGGTACCGCATAAGACGGGACGGAAAAGGGTTTAGGGTTGGATTAGGCGGACCCGCTTCGCGGCTCCGCCTAATCCAACCCAAAACCCTTTTCCTTATTCAAGGTCACTAAACCCGCAAGAAACTGAACCCTAAGAGGGTATTGGTGAACCCTGTCGTGGATGTGATTCAAAGATGGGACACTGAACCTTAAGAGTAGGGTACCGCATAAGACGGGACGGAAAAGGGTTTAGGGTTGGATTAGGCGGACCCGCTTCGCGGCTCCGCCTAATCCAACCCTAAACCCTTTTCCTTATTCAAGGTCACTAAACCCGCAAGAAACTGTACCCTAAGAGGGTATTGGTGAACCCTGTCGTGGATGTGATTCAAAGATGGGACACTGAACCTTAAGAGTAGGGTACCGCATAAGACGGGACGGAAAAGGGTTTAGGGTTGGATTAGGTGGACCCGCTTCGCGGCTCCGCCTAATCCAACCTTAAACCCTTTTCCTTATTAAAGGTCACTAAACCAGCAAGAAACTGAACCCTAAGAGGGTATTGGTGAACCCTGTCATGGATGTGATTCAAAGATGGGACACTGAACCTTAAGAGTAGGGTACCGCATAAGACGGGACGGAAAAGGGTTTAGGGTTGGATTAGGCGGACCCGCTTCGCGGCTCCGCCTAATCCAACCCAAAACCCTTTTCCTTATTCAAGGTCACTAAACCCGCAAGAAACTAAACCCTAAGAGGGTATTGGTGAACCCAGTCGTGGATGTGATTCAAAGATGGGACACTGAACCTTAAGAGTAGGGTACCGCATAAGACGGGACGGAAAAGGGTTTAGGGTTGGATTAGGCGGACCCGCTTCGCGGCTCCGCCTAATCCAACCTTAAACCCTTTTCCTTATTAAAGGTCACTAAACCCGCAAGAAACTGAACCCTAAGAGGGTATTGGTGAACCCTGTCATGGATGTGATTCAAAGATGGGACACTGAACCTTAAGAGTAGGGTACCGCATAAGACGGGACGGAAAAGGGTTTAGGGTTGGATTAGGCAGACCCGCTTCGCGGCTCCGCCTAATCCAACCCTAAACCCTTTTCCTTATTCAAGGTCACTAAACCCGCAAGAAACTGAACCCTAAGAGGGTATTGGTGAACCCTGTCGTGGATGTGATTCAAAGATGGGACACTGAACCTTAAGAGTAGGGTACCGCATAAGACGGGACGGAAAAGGGTTTAGGGTTGGATTAGGCGGACCCGCTTCGCGGCTCCGCCTAATCCAACCCTAAACCCTTTTCCTTATTCAAGGTCACTAAACCCGCAAGAAATTGTACCCTAAGAGGGTATTGGTGAACCCTGTCGTGGATGTGATTCAAAGATGGGATACTAAACCTTAAGAGTAGGGTACCGCATAAGACGGGACGGAAAAGGGTTTAGGGTTGGATTAGGCGGACCCGCTTCGCGGCTCCGCCTAATCCAACCCTAAACCCTTTTCCTTATTCAAGGTCACTAAACCCGCAAGAAACTGTACCCTAAGAGGGTATTGGTGAACCCTGTCGTGGATGTGATTCAAAGATGGGACACTGAACCTTAAGAGTAGGGTACCGAATAAGACGGGACGGAAAAGGGTTTAGGGTTGGATTAGGCGGACCCGCTTCGCGGCTCCGCCTAATCCAACCCTAAACCTTTTCCTTATTCAAGGTCACTAAACCCGCAAGAAACTGAACCCTAAGAGGGTATTGGTGAACCCTGTCGTGGATGTGATTCAAAGATGGGACACTGAACCTTAAGAGTAGGGTACCGCATAAGACGGGACGGAAAAGGGTTTAGGGTTGGATTAAGCGGACCCGCTTCGCGGCTCCGCCTAATCCAACCCTAAACCCTTTTCCTTATTCAAGGTCACTAAACCCGCAAGAAACTGTACCCTAAGAGGGTATTGGTGAACCCTGTCGTGGATGTGATTCAAAGATGGGACATTGAACCTTAAGAGTAGGGTACCGCATAAGACGGGACGGAAACGGGTTTAGGGTTGGATTAGGCGGACCCGCTTCGCGGCTCCGCCTAATCCAACCCTAAACCCTTTTCCTTATTCAAGGTCACTAAACACGCAAGAAACTGAACCCTAAGAGGGTATTGGTGAACCCTGTCGTGGATGTGATTCAAAGATGGGACACTGAACCTTAAGAGTAGGGTACCGCATAAGACGGGACGGAAAAGGGTTTAGGGTTGGATTAGGCGGACCCGCTTCGCGGCTCCGCCTAATCCAACCCAAAACCCTTTTCCTTATTCAAGGTCACTAAACCCGCAAGAAACTGAACCCTAAGAGGGTATTGGTGAACCCTGTCGTGGATGTGATTCAAAGATGGGACACTGAACCTTAAGAGTAGGGTACCGCATAAGACGGGACGGAAAAGGGTTTAGGGTTGGATTAGGTGGACCCGCTTCGCGGCTCCGCCTAATCCAACCTTAAACCCTTTTCCTTATTAAAGGTCACTAAACCAGCAAGAAACTGAACCCTAAGAGGGTATTGGTGAACCCTGTCATGGATGTGATTCAAAGATGGGACACTGAACCTTAAGAGTAGGGTACCGCATAAGACGGGACGGAAAAGGGTTTAGGGTTGGATTAGGCGGACCCGCTTCGCGGCTCCGCCTAATCCAACCCAAAACCCTTTTCCTTATTCAAGGTCACTAAACCCGCAAGAAACTGTACCCTAAGAGGGTATTGGTGAACCCTGTCGTGGATGTGATTCAAAGATGGGACACTGAACCTTAAGAGTAAGGTACCGAATAAGACGGGACGGAAAAGGGTTTAGGGTTGGATTAGGCGGACACGCTTCGCGGCTCCGCCTAATCCAACCCTAAACCTTTTCCTTATTCAAGGTCACTAAACCCGCAAGAAACTGAACCCTAAGAGGGTATTGGTGAACCCTGTCGTGGATGTGATTCAAAGATGGGACACTGAACCTTAAGAGTAGGGTACCGCATAAGACGGGACGGAAAAGGGTTTAGGGTTGGATTAAGAGGACCCGCTTCGCGGCTCCGCCTAATCCAACCCTAAACCCTTTTCCTTATTCAAGGTCACTAAACCCGCAAGAAACTGTACCCTAAGAGGGTATTGGTGAACCCTGTCGTGGATGTGATTCAAAGATGGGACATTGAACCTTAAGAGTAGGGTACCGCATAAGACGGGACGGAAAAGGGTTTAGGGTTGGATTAGGCGGACCCGCTTCGCGGCTCCGCCTAATCCAACCCTAAACCCTTTTCCTTATTCAAGGTCACTAAACACGCAAGAAACTGAACCCTAAGAGGGTATTGGTGAACCCTGTCGTGGATGTGATTCAAAGATGGGACACTGAACCTTAAGAGTAGGGTACCGCATAAGACGGGACGGAAAAGGGTTTAGGGTTGGATTAGGCGGACCCGCTTCGCGGCTCCGCCTAATCCAACCCAAAACCCTTTTCCTTATTCAAGGTCACTAAACCCGCAAGAAACTGAACCCTAAGAGGGTATTGGTGAACCCTGTCGTGGATGTGATTCAAAGATGGGACACTGAACCTTAAGAGTAGGGTACCGCATAAGACGGGACGGAAAAGGGTTTAGGGTTGGATTAGGCGGACCCGCTTCGCGGCTCCGCCTAATCCAACCTTAAACCCTTTTCCTTATTAAAGGTCACTAAACCCGCAAGAAACTGAACCCTAAGAGGGTATTGGTGAACCCTGTCATGGATGTGATTCAAAGATGGGACACTGAACCTTAAGAGTAGGGTACCGCATAAGACGGGACGGAAAAGGGTTTAGGGTTGGATTAGGCGGACCCGCTTCGCGGCTCCGCCTAATCCAACCCTAAACCCTTTTCCTTATTCAAGGTCACTAAACCCGCAAGAAACTGAACCCTAAGAGGGTATTGGTGAACCCTGTCGTGGATGTGATTCAAAGATGGGACACTGAACCTTAAGAGTAGGGTACCGCATAAGACGGGACGGAAAAGGGTTTAGGGTTGGATTAGGCGGACCCGCTTCGCGGCTCCGCCTAATCCAACCCAAAACCCTTTTCCTTATTCAAGGTCACTAAACCCGCAAGAAACTGAACCCTAAGAGGGTATTGGTGAACCCTGTCGTGGATGTGATTCAAAGATGGGACACTGAACCTTAAGAGTAGGGTACCGCATAAGACGGGACGGAAAAGGGTTTAGGGTTGGATTAGGCGGACCCGCTTCGCGGCTCCGCCTAATCCAACCTTAAACCCTTTTCCTTATTAAAGGTCACTAAACCCGCAAGAAACTGAACCCTAAGAGGGTATTGGTGAACCCTGTCATGGATGTGATTCAAAGATGGGACACTGAACCTTAAGAGTAGGGTACCGCATAAGACGGGACGGAAAAGGGTTTAGGGTTGGATTAGGCGGACCCGCTTCGCGGCTCCGCCTAATCCAACCCTAAACCCTTTTCCTTATTCAAGGTCACTAAACCCGCAAGAAACTGTACCCTAAGAGGGTATTGGTGAACCCTGTCGTGGATGTGATTCAAAGATGGGACACTGAACCTTAAGAGTAGGGTACCGCATAAGACGGGACGGAAAAGGGTTTAGGGTTGGATTAGGTGGACCCGCTTCGCGGGTCCGCCTAATCCAACCTTAAACCCTTTTCCTTATTAAAGGTCACTAAACCAGCAAGAAACTGAACCCTAAGAGGGTATTGGTGAACCCTGTCATGGATGTGATTCAAAGATGGGACACTGAACCTTAAGAGTAGGGTACCGCATAAGACGGGACGGAAAAGGGTTTAGGGTTGGATTAGGCGGACCCGCTTCGCGGCTCCGCCTAATCCAACCCAAAACCCTTTTCCTTATTCAAGGTCACTAAACCCGCAAGAAACTAAACCCTAAGAGGGTATTGGTGAACCCAGTCGTGGATGTGATTCAAAGATGGGACACTGAACCTTAAGAGTAGGGTACCGCATAAGACGGGACGGAAAAGGGTTTAGGGTTGGATTAGGCGGACCCGCTTCGCGGCTCCGCCTAATCCAACCTTAAACCCTTTTCCTTATTAAAGGTCACTAAACCCGCAAGAAACTGAACCCTAAGAGGGTATTGGTGAACCCTGTCATGGATGTGATTCAAAGATGGGACCCTGAACCTTAAGAGTAGGGTACCGCATAAGACGGGACGGAAAAGGGTTTAGGGTTGGATTAGGCGGACCCGCTTCGCGGCTCCGCCTAATCCAACCCTAAACCCTTTTCCTTATTCAAGGTCACTAAACCCGCAAGAAACTGAACCCTAAGAGGGTATTGGTGAACCCTGTCGTGGATGTGATTCAAAGATGGGACACTGAACCTTAAGAGTAGGGTACCGCATAAGACGGGACGGAAAAGGGTTTAGGGTTGGATTAGGCGGACCCGCTTCGCGGCTCCACCTAATCCAACCCAAAACCCTTTTCCTTATTCAAGGTCACTAAACCCGCAAGAAACTGAACCCTAAGAGGGTATTGGTGAACCCTGTCGTGGATGTGATTCAAAGATGGGACACTGAACCTTAAGAGTAGGGTACCGCATAAGACGGGACGGAAAAGGGTTTAGGGTTGGATTAGGCGGACCCGCTTTGCGGCTCCGCCTAATCCAACCCTAAACCCTTTTCCTTATTCAAGGTCACTAAACCCGCAAGAAATTGTACCCTAAGAGGGTATTGGTGAACCCTGTCGTGGATGTGATTCAAAGATGGGATACTGAACCTTAAGAGTAGGGTACCGCATAAGACGGGACGGAAAAGGGTTTAGGGTTGGATTAGGCGGACCCGCTTCGCGGCTCCGCCTAATCCAACCCTAAACCCTTTTCCTTATTAAAGGTCACTAAACCAGCAAGAAACTGAACCCTAAGAGGGTATTGGTGAACCCTGTCATGGATGTGATTCAAAGATGGGACACTGAACCTTAAGAGTAGGGTACCGCATAAGACGGGACGGAAAAGGGTTTAGGGTTGGATTAGGCGGACCCGCTTCGCGGCTCCGCCTAATCCAACCCAAAACCCTTTTCCTTATTCAAGGTCACTAAACCCGCAAGAAACTAAACCCTAAGAGGGTATTGGTGAACCCAGTCGTGGATGTGATTCAAAGATGGGACACTGAACCTTAAGAGTAGGGTACCGCATAAGACGGGACGGAAAAGGGTTTAGGGTTGGATTAGGCGGACCCGCTTCGCGGCTCCGCCTAATCCAACCTTAAACCCTTTTCCTTATTAAAGGTCACTAAACCCGCAAGAAACTGAACCCTAAGAGGGTATTGGTGAACCCTGTCATGGATGTGATTCAAAGATGGGACACTGAACCTTAAGAGTAGGGTACCGCATAAGACGGGACGGAAAAGGGTTTAGGGTTGGATTAGGCGGACCCGCTTCGCGGCTCCGCCTAATCCAACCCTAAACGCTTTTCCTTATTCAAGGTCACTAAACCCGCAAGAAACTGAACCCTAAGAGGGTATTGGTGAACCCTGTCGTGGATGTGATTCAAAGATGGGACACTGAACCTTAAGAGTAGGGTACCGCATAAGACGGGACGGAAAAGGGTTTAGGGTTGGATTAGGCGGACCCGCTTCGCGGCTCCACCTAATCCAACCCAAAACCCTTTTCCTTATTCAAGGTCACTAAACCCGCAAGAAACTGAACCCTAAGAGGGTATTGGTGAACCCTGTCGTGGATGTGATTCAAAGATGGGACACTGAACCTTAAGAGTAGGGTACCGCATAAGACGGGACGGAAAAGGGTTTAGGGTTGGATTAGGCGGACCCGCTTTGCGGCTCCGCCTAATCCAACCCTAAACCCTTTTCCTTATTCAAGGTCACTAAACCCGCAAGAAATTGTACCCTAAGAGGGTATTGGTGAACCCTGTCGTGGATGTGATTCAAAGATGGGATACTGAACCTTAAGAGTAGGGTACCGCATAAGACGGGACGGAAAAGGGTTTAGGGTTGGATTAGGCGGACCCGCTTCGCGGCTCCGCCTAATCCAACCCTAAACCCTTTTCCTTATTCAAGGTCACTAAACCCGCAAGAAACTGTACCCTAAGAGGGTATTGGTGAACCCTGTCGTGGATGTGATTCAAAGATGGGACACTGAACCTTAAGAGTAAGGTACCGCATAAGACGGGACGGAAAAGGGTTTAGGGTTGGATTAGGCGGACCCGCTTCGCGGCTCCGCCTAATCCAACCCTAAACCTTTTCCTTATTCAAGGTCACTAAACCCGCAAGAAACTGAACCCTAAGAGGGTATTGGTGAACCCTGTCGTGGATGTGATTCAAAGATGGGACACTGAACCTTAAGAGTAGGGTACCGCATAAGACGGGACGGAAAAGGGTTTAGGGTTGGATTAAGCGGACCCGCTTCGCGGCTCCGCCTAATCCAACCCTAAACCCTTTTCCTTATTCAAGGTCACTAAACCCGCAAGAAACTGTACCCTAAGAGGGTATTGGTGAACCCTGTCGTGGATGTGATTCAAAGATGGGACATTGAACCTTAAGAGTAGGGTACCGCATAAGACGGGACGGAAAAGGGTTTAGGGTTGGATTAGGCGGACCCGCTTCGCGGCTCCGCCTAATCCAACCCTAAACCCTTTTCCTTATTCAAGGTCACTAAACCCGCAAGAAACTGAACCCTAAGAGGGTATTGGTGAACCCTGTCGTGGATGTGATTCAAAGATGGGACACTGAACCTTAAGAGTAGGGTACCGCATAAGACGGGACGGAAAAGGGTTTAGGGTTGGATTAGGCGGACCCGCTTCGCGGCTCCGCCTAATCCAACCCAAAACCCTTTTCCTTATTCAAGGTCACTAAACCCGCAAGAAACTGAACCCTAAGAGGGTATTGGTGAACCCTGTCGTGGATGTGATTCAAAGATGGGACACTGAACCTTAAGAGTAGGGTACCGCATAAGACGGGACGGAAAAGGGTTTAGGGTTGGATTAGGCGGACCCGCTTCGCGGCTCCGCCTAATCCAACCCTAAACTCTTTTCCTTATTCAAGGTCACTAAACCCGCAAGAAACTGAACCCTAAGAGGGTATTGGTGAACCCTGTCGTGGATGTGATTCAAAGATGGGACACTGAACCTTAAGAGTAGGGTACCGCATAAGACGGGACGGAAAAGGGTTTAGGGTTGGATTAGGCGGACCCGCTTCGCGGCTCCGCCTAATCCAACCCAAAACCCTTTTCCTTATTCAAGGTCACTAAACCCGCAAGAAACTGAACCCTAAGAGGGTATTGGTGAACCCTGTCGTGGATGTGATTCAAAGATGGGACACTGAACCTTAAGAGTAGGGTACCGCATAAGACGGGACGGAAAAGGGTTTAGGGTTGGATTAGGCGGACCCGCTTCGCGGCTCCGCCTAATCCAACCCAAAACCCTTTTCCTTATTCAAGGTCACTAAACCCGCAAGAAACTGAACCCTAAGAGGGTATTGGTGAACCCTGTCGTGGATGTGATTCAAAGATGGGACACTGAACCTTAAGAGTAGGGTACCGCATAAGACGGGACGGAAAAGGGTTTAGGGTTGGATTAGGCGGACCCGCTTCGCGGCTCCGCCTAATCCAACCTTAAACCCTTTTCCTTATTAAAGGTCACTAAACCCGCAAGAAACTGAACCCTAAGAGGGTATTGGTGAACCCTGTCATGGATGTGATTCAAAGATGGGACACTGAACCTTAAGAGTAGGGTACCGCATAAGACGGGACGGAAAAGGGTTTAGGGTTGGATTAGGCGGACCCGCTTCGCGGCTCCGCCTAATCCAACCCTAAACCCTTTTCCTTATTCAAGGTCACTAAACCCGCAAGAAACTGAACCCTAAGAGGGTATTGGTGAACCCTGTCGTGGATGTGATTCAAAGATGGGACACTGAACCTTAAGAGTAGGGTACCGCATAAGACGGGACGGAAAAGGGTTTAGGGTTGGATTAGGCGGACCCGCTTCGCGGCTCCGCCTAATCCAACCCAAAACCCTTTTCCTTATTCAAGGTCACTAAACCCGCAAGAAACTGAACCCTAAGAGGGTATTGGTGAACCCTGTCGTGGATGTGATTCAAAGATGGGACACTGAACCTTAAGAGTAGGGTACCGCATAAGACGGGACGGAAAAGGGTTTAGGGTTGGATTAGGCGGACCCGCTTCGCGGCTCCGCCTAATCCAACCTTAAACCCTTTTCCTTATTAAAGGTCACTAAACCCGCAAGAAACTGAACCCTAAGAGGGTATTGGTGAACCCTGTCATGGATGTGATTCAAAGATGGGACACTGAACCTTAAGAGTAGGGTACCGCATAAGACGGGACGGAAAAGGGTTTAGGGTTGGATTAGGCGGACCCGCTTCGCGGCTCCGCCTAATCCAACCCTAAACCCTTTTCCTTATTCAAGGTCACTAAACCCGCAAGAAACTGTACCCTAAGAGGGTATTGGTGAACCCTGTCGTGGATGTGATTCAAAGATGGGACACTGAACCTTAAGAGTAGGGTACCGCATAAGACGGGACGGAAAAGGGTTTAGGGTTGGATTAGGTGGACCCGCTTCGCGGGTCCGCCTAATCCAACCTTAAACCCTTTTCCTTATTAAAGGTCACTAAACCAGCAAGAAACTGAACCCTAAGAGGGTATTGGTGAACCCTGTCATGGATGTGATTCAAAGATGGGACACTGAACCTTAAGAGTAGGGTACCGCATAAGACGGGACGGAAAAGGGTTTAGGGTTGGATTAGGCGGACCCGCTTCGCGGCTCCGCCTAATCCAACCCAAAACCCTTTTCCTTATTCAAGGTCACTAAACCCGCAAGAAACTGTACCCTAAGAGGGTATTGGTGAACCCTGTCCTGGATGTGATTCAAAGATGGGACACTGAACCTTAAGAGTAGGGTACCGCATAAGACGGGACGGAAAAGGGTTTAGGGTTGGATTAGGCGGACCCGCTTCGCGGCTCCGCCTAATCCAACCCTAAACCCTTTTCCTTATTAAAGGTCACTAAACCCGCAAGAAACTGAACCCTAAGAGGGTATTGGTGAACCCTGTCGTGGATGTGATTCAAAGATGGGACACTGAACCTTAAGAGTAGGGTACCGCATAAGACGGGACGGAAAAGGGTTTAGGGTTGGATTAGGCGGACCCGCTTCGCGGCTCCGCCTAATCCAACCCTAAACCCTTTTCCTTATTCAAGGTCACTAAACCCGCAAGAAACTGAACCCTAAGAGGGTATTGGTGAACCCTGTCGTGGATGTGATTCAAAGATGGGACATTGAACCTTAAGAGTAGGGTACCGCATAAGACGGGACGGAAAAGGGTTTAGGGTTGGATTAGGCGGACCCGCTTCGCGGCTCCGCCTAATCCAACCCTAAACCCTTTTCCTTATTCAAGGTCACTAAACCCGCAAGAAATTGTACCCTAAGAGGGTATTGGTGAACCCTGTCGTGGATGTGATTCAAAGATGGGATACTGAACCTTAAGAGTAGGGTACCGCATAAGACGGGACGGAAAAGGGTTTAGGGTTGGATTAGGCGGACCCGCTTCGCGGCTCCGCCTAATCCAACCCTAAACCCTTTTCCTTATTCAAGGTCACTAAACCCGCAAGAAACTGTACCCTAAGAGGGTATTGGTGAACCCTGTCGTGGATGTGATTCAAAGATGGGACACTGAACCTTAAGAGTAAGGTACCGCATAAGACGGGACGGAAAAGGGTTTAGGGTTGGATTAGGCGGACCCGCTTCGCGGCTCCGCCTAATCCAACCCTAAACCTTTTCCTTATTCAAGGTCACTAAACCCGCAAGAAACTGAACCCTAAGAGGGTATTGGTGAACCCTGTCGTGGATGTGATTCAAAGATGGGACACTGAACCTTAAGAGTAGGGTACCGCATAAGACGGGACGGAAAAGGGTTTAGGGTTGGATTAAGCGGACCCGCTTCGCGGCTCCGCCTAATCCAACCCTAAACCCTTTTCCTTATTCAAGGTCACTAAACCCGCAAGAAACTGAACCCTAAGAGGGTATTGGTGAACCCTGTCGTGGATGTGATTCAAAGATGGGACACTGAACCTTAAGAGTAGGGTACCGCATAAGACGGGACGGAAAAGGGTTTAGGGTTGGATTAGGCGGACCCGCTTCGCGGCTCCGCCTAATCCAACCCAAAACCCTTTTCCTTATTCAAGGTCACTAAACCCGCAAGAAACTGAACCCTAAGAGGGTATTGGTGAACCCTGTCGTGGATGTGATTCAAAGATGGGACACTGAACCTTAAGAGTAGGGTACCGCATAAGACTGGACGGAAAAGGGTTTAGGGTTGGATTAGGCGGACCCGCTTCGCAGCTCCGCCTAATCCAACCCTAAACCCTTTTCCTTATTCAAGGTCACTAAACCCGCAAGAAACTGAACCCTAAGAGGGTATTGGTGAACCCTGTCGTGGATGTGATTCAAAGATGGGACACTGAACCTTAAGAGTAGGGTACCGCATAAGACGGGACGGAAAAGGGTTTAGGGTTGGATTAGGCGGACCCGCTTCGCGGCTCCGCCTAATCCAACCCAAAACCCTTTTCCTTATTCAAGGTCACTAAACCCGCAAGAAACTGAACCCTAAGAGGGTATTGGTGAACCCTGTCGTGGATGTGATTCAAAGATGGGACACTGAACCTTAAGAGTAGGGTACCGCATAAGACGGGACGGAAAAGGGTTTAGGGTTGGATTAGGCGGACCCGCTTCGCGGCTCCGCCTAATCCAACCTTAAACCCTTTTCCTTATTAAAGGTCACTAAACCCGCAAGAAACTGAACCCTAAGAGGGTATTGGTGAACCCTGTCATGGATGTGATTCAAAGATGGGACACTGAACCTTAAGAGTAGGGTACCGCATAAGACGGGACGGAAAAGGGTTTAGGGTTGGATTAGGCGGACCCGCTTCGCGGCTCCGCCTAATCCAACCCTAAATCCTTTTCCTTATTCAAGGTCACTAAACCCGCAAGAAACTGTACCCTAAGAGGGTATTGGTGAACCCTGTCGTGGATGTGATTCAAAGATGGGACACTGAACCTTAAGAGTAGGGTACCGCATAAGACGGGACGGAAAAGGGTTTAGGGTTGGATTAGGTGGACCCGCTTCGCGGCTCCGCCTAATCCAACCTTAAACCCTTTTCCTTATTAAAGGTCACTAAACCAGCAAGAAACTGAACCCTAAGAGGGTATTGGTGAACCCTGTCATGGATGTGATTCAAAGATGGGACACTGAACCTTAAGAGTAGGGTACCGCATAAGACGGGACGGAAAAGGGTTTAGGGTTGGATTAGGCGGACCCGCTTCGCGGCTCCGCCTAATCCAACCCTAAACCCTTTTCCTTATTCAAGGTCACTAAACCCGCAAGAAACTGAACCCTAAGAGGGTATTGGTGAACCCTGTCGTGGATGTGATTCAAAGATGGGACACTGAACCTTAAGAGTAAGGTACCTCATAAGACGGGACGGAAAAGGGTTTAGGGTTGGATTAGGCGGACCCGCTTCGCGGCTCCGCCTAATCCAACCCAAAACCCTTTTCCTTATTCAAGGTCACTAAACCCGCAAGAAACTGAACCCTAAGAGGGTATTGGTGAACCCTGTCGTGGATGTGATTCAAAGATGGGACACTGAACCTTAAGAGTAGGGTACCGCATAAGACGGGACGGAAAAGGGTTTAGGGTTGGATTAGGCGGACCCGCTTCGCGGCTCCGCCTAATCCAACCTTAAACCCTTTTCCTTATTCAAGGTCACTAAACCCGCAAGAAACTGTACCCTAAGAGGGTATTGGTGAACCCTGTCCTGGATGTGATTCAAAGATGGGACACTGAACCTTAAGAGTAGGGTACCGCATAAGACGGGACGGAAAAGGGTTTAGGGTTGGATTAGGCGGACCCGCTTCGCGGCTCCGCCTAATCCAACCCTAAACCCTTTTCCTTATTAAAGGTCACTAAACCCGCAAGAAACTGAACCCTAAGAGGGTATTGGTGAACCCTGTCGTGGATGTGATTCAAAGATGGGACACTGAACCTTAAGAGTAGGGTACCGCATAAGACGGGACGGAAAAGGGTTTAGGGTTGGATTAGGCGGACCCGCTTCGCGGCTCCGCCTAATCCAACCCTAAACCCTTTTCCTTATTCAAGGTCACTAAACCCGCAAGAAACTGAACCCTAAGAGGGTATTGGTGAACCCTGTCGTGGATGTGATTCAAAGATGGGACATTGAACCTTAAGAGTAGGGTACCGCATAAGACGGGACGGAAAAGGGTTTAGGGTTGGATTAGGCGGACCCGCTTCGCGGCTCCGCCTAATCCAACCCTAAACCCTTTTCCTTATTCAAGGTCACTAAACCCGCAAGAAACTGAACCCTAAGAGGGTATTGGTGAACCCTGTCGTGGATGTGATTCAAAGATGAGACACTGATCCTTAAGAGTAGGGTACCGCATAAGACGGGACGGAAAAGGGTTTAGGGTTGGATTAGGCGGACCCGCTTCGCGGCTCCGCCTAATCCAACCCTAAACCCTTTTCCTTATTCAAGGTCACTAAACCCGCAAGAAACTGTACCCTAAGAGGGTATTGGTGAACCCTGTCGTGGATGTGATTCAAAGATGGGACACTGAACCTTAAGAGTAGGGTACCGCATAAGACGGGACGGAAAAGGGTTAAGGGTTGGATTAGGCGGACCCGCTTCGCGGCTCCGCCTAATCCAACCCTAAACCCTTTTCCTTATTCAAGGTCACTAAACCCGTAAGAAACTGTACCCTAAGAGGGTATTGGTGAACCCTGTCGTGGATGTGATTCAAAGATGGGACACTGAACCTTAAGAGTAAGGTACCGCATAAGACGGGACGGAAAAGGGTTTAGGGTTGGATTAGGCGGACCCGCTTCGCGGCTCCGCCGAATCCAACCCTAAACCCTTTTCCTTATTCAAGGTCACTAAACCAGCAAGAAACTGAACCCTAAGAGAGTATTGGTGAATCCTGTCATGGATGTGATTCAAAGATGGGACACTGAACCTTAAGAGTAGGGTACCGCATAAGACGGGACGGAAAAGGGTTTAGGGTTGGATTAGGCGGACCCGCTTCGCGGCTCCGCCTAATCCAACCTTAAACCCTTTTCCTTATTAAAGGTCACTAAACCCGCAAGAAACTGAACCCTAAGAGGGTATTGGTGAACCCTGTCATGGATGTGATTCAAAGATGGGACACTGAACCTTAAGAGTAGGGTACCGCATAAGACGGGACGGAAAAGGGTTTAGGGTTGGATTACGCGGACCCGCTTCGCGGCTCCGCCTAATCCAACCCTAAACCCTTTTCCTTATTCAAGGTCACTAAACCCGCAAGAAACTGAACCCTAAGAGGGTATTGGTGAACCCTGTCGTGGATGTGATTCAAAGATGGGACACTGAACCTTAAGAGTAGGGTACCGCATAAGACGGGACGGAAAAGGGTTAAGGGTTGGATTAGGCGGACCCGCTTCGCGGCTCCGCCTAATCCAACCCTAAACCCTTTTCCTTATTCAAGGTCACTAAACCCGTAAGAAACTGTACCCTAAGAGGGTATTGGTGAACCCTGTCGTGGATGTGATTCAAAGATGGGACACTGAACCTTAAGAGTAAGGTACCGCATAAGACGGGACGGAAAAGGGTTTAGGGTTGGATTAGGCGGACCCGCTTCGCGGCTCCGCCGAATCCAACCCTAAACCCTTTTCCTTATTCAAGGTCACTAAACCAGCAAGAAACTGAACCCTAAGAGAGTATTGGTGAATCCTGTCATGGATGTGATTCAAAGATGGGACACTGAACCTTAAGAGTAGGGTACCGCATAAGACGGGACGGAAAAGGGTTTAGGGTTGGATTAGGCGGACCCGCTTCGCGGCTCCGCCTAATCCAACCTTAAACCCTTTTCCTTATTAAAGGTCACTAAACCCGCAAGAAACTGAACCCTAAGAGGGTATTGGTGAACCCTGTCATGGATGTGATTCAAAGATGGGACACTGAACCTTAAGAGTAGGGTACCGCATAAGACGGGACGGAAAAGGGTTTAGGGTTGGATTAGGCGGACCCGCTTCGCGGCTCCGCCTAATCCAACCCTAAACCCTTTTCCTTATTCAAGGTCACTAAACCCGCAAGAAACTGAACCCTAAGAGGGTATTGGTGAACCCTGTCGTGGATGTGATTCAAAGATGGGACACTGAACCTTAAGAGTAGGGTACCGCATAAGACGGGACAGAAAAGGGTTAAGGGTTGGATTAGGCGGACCCGCTTCGCGGCTCCGCCTAATCCAACCGTAAACCCTTTTCCTTATTAAAGGTCACTAAACCCGCAAGAAACTGAACCCTAAGAGAGTATTGGTGAATCCTGTCATGGATGTGATTCAAAGATGGGACACTGAACCTTAAGAGTAGGGTACCGCATAAGACGGGACGGAAAAGGGTTTAGGGTTGGATTAGGCGGACCCGCTTCGCGGCTCCGCCTAATCCAACCTTAAACCCTTTTCCTTATTAAAGGTCACTAAACCCGCAAGAATCTGAACCCTAAGAGGGTATTGGTGAACCCTGTCATGGATGTGATTCAAAGATGGGACACTGAACCTTAAGAGTAGGGTACCGCATAAGACGGGACGGAAAAGGGTTTAGGGTTGGATTAGGCGGACCCGCTTCGCGGCTCCGCCTAATCCAACCCTAAACCCTTTTCCTTATTCAAGGTCACTAAACCCGCAAGAAACTGAACCCTCAGAGGGTATTGGTGAACCCTGTCGTGGATGTGATTCACAGATGGGACACTGAACCTTAAGAGTAGGGTACCGCATAAGACGGGACGGAAAAGGGTTAAGGGTTGGATTAGGCGGACCCGCTTCGCGGCTCCGCCTAATCCAACCCTAAACCCTTTTCCTTATTCAAGGTCACTAAACCCGCAAGAAACTGTACCCTAAGAGGGTATTGGTGAACCCTGTCGTGGATGTGATTCAAACATGGGACACTGAACCTTAAGAGTAGGGTACCGCATAAGACGGGACGGAAAAGGGTTTAGGGTTGGATTAGGCAGACCCGCTTCGCGGCTCCGCCTAATCCAACCCTAAACCCTTTTCCTTATTCAAGGTCACTAAACCCGCAAGAAACTGTACCCTAAGAGGGTATTGGTGAACCCTGTCGTGGATGTGATTCAAAGATGGGACACTGAACCTTAAGAGTAGGGTACCGCATAAGACGGGACGGAAAAGGGTTTAGGGTTGGATTAGGCGGACCCGCTTCGCGGCTCCGCCTAATCCAACCCAAAACCCTTTTCCTTATTCAAGGTCACTAAACCCGCAAGAAACTGAACCCTAAGAGGGTATTGGTGAACCCTGTCGTGGATGTGATTCAAAGATGGGACACTGAACCTTAAGAGTAAGGTACCGCATAAGACGGGACGGAAAAGGGTTTAGGGTTGGATTAGGCGGACCCGCTTCGCGGCTCCGCCGAATCCAACCCTAAACCCTTTTCCTTATTCAAGGTCACTAAACCCGCAAGAAACTGAACCCTAAGAGGGTATTGGTGAACCCTGTCGTGGATGTGATTCAAAGATGGGACACTGAACCTTAAGAGTAAGGTACCGCATAAGACGGGACGGAAAAGGGTTTAGGGTTGGATTAGGCGGACCCGCTTCGCGGCTCCGCCGAATCCAACCCTAAACCCTTTTCCTTATTCAAGGTCACTAAACCAGCAAGAAACTGAACCCTAAGAGAGTATTGGTGAATCCTGTCATGGATGTGATTCAAAGATGGGACACTGAACCTTAAGAGTAGGGTACCGCATAAGACGGGACGGAAAAGGGTTTAGGGATGGATTAGGCGGACCCGCTTCGCGGCTCCGCCTAATCCAACCTTAAACCCTTTTCCTTATTAAAGGTCACTAAACCCGCAAGAAACTGAACCCTAAGAGGGTATTGGTGAACCCTGTCATGGATGTGATTCAAAGATGGGACACTGAACCTTAAGAGTAGGGTACCGCATAAGACGGGACGGAAAAGGGTTTAGGGTTGGATTAGGCGGACCCGCTTCGCGGCTCCGCCTAATCCAACCCTAAACCCTTTTCCTTATTCAAGGTCACTAAACCCGCAAGAAACTGAACCCTAAGAGGGTATTGGTGAACCCTGTCGTGGATGTGATTCAAAGATGGGACACTGAACCTTAAGAGTAGGGTACCGCATAAGACGGGACGGAAAAGGGTTAAGGTTTGGATTAGGCGGACCCGCTTCGCGGCTCCGCCTAATCCAACCTTAAACCCTTTTCCTTATTAAAGGTCACTAAACCCGCAAGAAACTGAACCCTAAGAGGGTATTGGTGAACCCTGTCATGGATGTGATTCAAAGATGGGACACTGAACCTTAAGAGTAGGGTACCGCATAAGACGGGACGGAAAAGGGTTTAGGGTTGGATTAGGCGGACCCGCTTCGCGGCTCCGCCTAATCCAACCCTAAACCCTTTTCCTTATTCAAGGTCACTAAACCCGCAAGAAACTGAACCCTCAGAGGGTATTGGTGAACCCTGTCGTGGATGTGATTCACAGATGGGACACTGAACCTTAAGAGTAGGGTACCGCATAAGACGGGACGGAAAAGGGTTAAGGGTTGGATTAGGCGGACCCGCTTCGCGGCTCCGCCTAATCCAACCCTAAACCCTTTTCCTTATTCAAGGTCACTAAACCCGCAAGAAACTGTACCCTAAGAGGGTATTGGTGAACCCTGTCGTGGATGTGATTCAAAGATGGGACACTGAACCTTAAGAGTAAGGTACCGCATAAGACGGGACGGAAAAGGGTTTAGGGTTGGATTAGGCGGACCCGCTTCGCGGCTCCGCCGAATCCAACCCTAAACCCTTTTCCTTATTCAAGGTCACTAAACCCGCAAGAAACTGAACCCTAAGAGGGTATTGGTGAACCCTGTCGTGGATGTGATTCAAAGATGGGACACTGAACCTTAAGAGTAGGGTACCGCATAAGACGGGACGGAAAAGGGTTTAGGGTTGGATTAGGCAGACCCGCTTCGCGGCTCCGCCTAATCCAACCCTAAACCCTTTTCCTTATTCAAGGTCACTAAACCCGCAAGAAACTGTACCCTAAGAGGGTATTGGTGAACCCTGTCGTGGATGTGATTCAAAGATGGGACACTGAACCTTAAGAGTAGGGTACCGCATAAGACGGGACGGAAAAGGGTTTAGGGTTGGATTAGGCGGACCCGCTTCGCGGCTCCGCCTAATCCAACCCTAAACCCTTTTCCTTATTCAAGGTCACTAAACCCGCAAGAAACTGAACCCTAAGAGGGTATTGGTGAACCCTGTCGTGGATGTGATTCAAAGATGGGACACTGAACCTTAAGAGTAGGGTACCGCATAAGACGGGACGGAAAAGGGTTTAGGGATGGATTAGGCGGACCCGCTTCGCGGCTCCGCCTAATCCAACCTAAAACCCTTTTCCTTATTCAAGGTCACTAAACCCGCAAGAAACTGAACCCTAAGAGGGTATTGGTGAACCCTGTCGTGGATGTGATTCAAATATGGGACACTGAACCTTAAGAGTAGGGTACCGCATAAGACGGGACGGAAAAGGGTTTAGGGTTGGATTAGGCGGACCCGCTTCGCGGCTCCGCCTAATCCAACCCTAATCCCTTTTCCTTATTCAAGGTCACTAAACCCGCAAGAAACTGTACCCTAAGAGGGTATTGGTGAACCCTGTCGTGGATGTGATTCAAAGATGGGACACTGAACCTTAAGAGTAAGGTACCGCATAAGACGGGACGGAAAAGGGTTTAGGGTTGGATTAGGCGGACCCGCTTCGCGGCTCCGCCGAATCCAACCCTAAACCCTTTTCCTTATTCAAGGTCACTAAACCCGCAAGAAACTGAACCCTAAGAGGGTATTGGTGAACCCTGTCGTGGATGTGATTCAAAGATGGGACACTGAACCTTAAGAGTAGGGTACCGCATAAGACGGGACGGAAAAGGGTTTAGGGTTGGATTAGGCAGACCCGCTTCGCGGCTCCGCCTAATCCAACCCTAAACCCTTTTCCTTATTCAAGGTCACTAAACCCGCAAGAAACTGTACCCTAAGAGGGTATTGGTGAACCCTGTCGTGGATGTGATTCAAAGATGGGACACTGAACCTTAAGAGTAGGGTACCGCATAAGACGGGACGGAAAAGGGTTTAGGGTTGGATTAGGCGGACCCGCTTCGCGGCTCCGCCTAATCCAACCCTAAACCCTTTTCCTTATTCAAGGTCACTAAACCCGCAAGAAACTGAACCCTAAGAGGGTATTGGTGAACCCTGTCGTGGATGTGATTCAAAGATGGGACACTGAACCTTAAGAGTAGGGTACCGCATAAGACGGGACGGAAAGGGGTTTAGGGTTGGATTAGGCGGACCCGCTTCGCGGCTCCGCCTAATCCAACCTAAAACCCTTTTCCTTATTCAAGGTCACTAAACCCGCAAGAAACTGAACCCTAAGAGGGTATTGGTGAACCCTGTCGTGGATGTGATTCAAAGATGGGACACTGAACCTTAAGAGTAGGGTACTGCATAAGACGGGACGGAAAAGGGTTTAGGGTTGGATTAGGCGGACCCGCTTCGCGGCTCCGCCTAATCCAACCTTAAACCCTTTTCCTTATTAAAGGTCACTAAACCCGCAAGAAACTGAACCCTAAGAGGGTATTGGTGAACCCTGTCATGGATGTGATTCAAAGATGGGACACTGAACCTTAAGAGTAGGGTACCGCATAAGACGGGACGGAAAAGGGTTTAGGGTTGGATTAGGCGGACCCGCTTCGCGGCTCCGCCTAATCCAACCCTAAACCCTTTTCCTTATTCAAGGTCACTAAACCCGTAAGAAACTGTACCCTAAGAGGGTATTGGTGAACCCTGTCGTGGATGTGATTCAAAGATGGGACACTGAACCTTAAGAGTAGGGTACCGCATAAGACGGGACGGAAAAGGGTTTAGGGTTGGATTAGGCGGACCCGCTTCGCGGCTCCGCCTTATCCAACCTTAAACCCTTTTCCTTATTAAAGATCACTAAACCAGCAAGAAACTGAACCCTAAGAGGGTATTGGTGAATCCTGTCATGGATGTGATTCAAAGATGGGACACTGAACCTTAAGAGTAGGGTACCGCATAAGACGGGACGGAAAAGGGTTTAGGGTTGGATTAGGCGGACCCGCTTCGTGGCTCCGCCTAATCCAACCCTAAACCCTTTTCCTTATTCAAGGTCACTAAACCCGCAAGAAACTGTACCCTAAGAGGGTATTGGTGAACCCTGTCGTGGATGTGATTCAAAGATGGGACACTGAACCTTAAGAGTAGGGTACCGCATAAGACGGGACGGAAAAGGGTTAAGGGTTGGATTAGGCGGACCCGCTTCGCGGCTCCGCCTAATCCAACCCTAAACCCTTTTCCTTATTCAAGGTCACTAAACCCGCAAGAAACTGTACCCTAAGAGGGTATTGGTGAACCCTGTCGTGGATGTGATTCAAAGATGGGACACTGAACCTTAAGAGTAAGGTACCGCATAAGACGGGACGGAAAAGGGTTTAGGGTTGGATTAGGCGGACCCGCTTCGCGGCTCCGCCGAATCCAACCCTAAACCCTTTTCCTTATTCAAGGTCACTAAACCCGCAAGAAACTGAACCCTAAGAGGGTATTGGTGAACCCTGTTGTGGATGTGATTCAAAGATGGGACACTGAACCTTAAGAGTAGGGTACCGCATAAGACGGGACGGAAAAGGGTTTAGGGTTGGATTAGGCGGACCCGCTTCGCGGCTCCGCCTAATCCAACCTTAAACCCTTTTCCTTATTAAAGGTCACTAAACCCGCAAGAAACTGAATCCTAAGAGGGTATTGGTGAACCCTGTCGTGGATGTGATTCAAAGATGGGACACAGAACCTTAAGAGTAGGGTACCGCATAAGACGGGACGGAAAAGGGTTTAGGGTTGGATTAGGCGGACCCGCTTCGCGGCTCCGCCTAATCCAACCTAAAACCCTTTTCCTTATTCAAGGTCACTAAACCCGCAAGAAACTGAACCCTAAGAGGGTATTGGTGAACCCTGTCGTGGATGTGATTCAAAGATGGGACACTGAACCTTAAGAGTAGGGTACCGCATAAGACGGGACGGAAAAGGGTTTAGGGTTGGATTAGGCGGACCCGCTTCGCGGCTCCGCCTAATCCAACCTTAAACCCTTTTCCTTATTAAAGGTCACTAAACCCGCAAGAAACTGAACCCTAAGAGGGTATTGGTGAACCCTGTCATGGATGTGATTCAAAGATGGGACACTGAACCTTAAGAGTAGGGTACCGCATAAGACGGGACGGAAAAGGGTTTAGGGTTGGATTAGGCGGACCCGCATCGCGGCTCCGCCTAATCCAACCCTAAACCCTTTTCCTTATTCAAGGTCACTAAACCCGTAAGAAACTGTACCCTAAGAGGGTATTGGTGAACCCTGTCGTGGATGTGATTCAAAGATGGGACACTGAACCTTAAGAGTAGGGTACCGCATAAGACGGGACGGAAAAGGGTTTAGGGTTGGATTAGGCGGACCCGCTTCGCGGCTCCGCCTTATCAAACCTTAAACCGTTTTCCTTATTAAAGGTCACTAAACCAGCAAGAAACTGAACCCTAAGAGAGTATTGGTGAATCCTGTCATGGATGTGATTCAAAGATGGGACACTGAACCTTAAGAGTAGGGTACCGCATAAGACGGGACGGAAAAGGGTTTAGGGTTGGATTAGGCGGACCCGCTTCGCGGCTCCGCCTAATCCAACCTTAAACCCTTTTCCTTATTAAAGGTCACTAAACCCGCAAGAAACTGAACCCTAAGAGGGTATTGGTGAACCCTGTCATGGATGTGATTCAAAGATGGGACACTGAACCTTAAGAGTAGGGTACCGCATAAGACGGGACGGAAAAGGGTTTAGGGTTGGATTAGGCGGACCCGCTTCGCGGCTCCGCCTAATCCAACCCTAAACCCTTTTCCTTATTCAAGGTCACTAAACCCGTAAGAAACTGTACCCTAAGAGGGTATTGGTGAACCCTGTCGTGGATGTGATTCAAAGATGGGACACTGAACCTTAAGAGTAGGGTACCGCATAAGACGGGACGGAAAAGGGTTAAGGGTTGGATTAGGCGGACCCGCTTCGCGGCTCCGCCTAATCCAACCCTAAACCCTTTTCCTTATTCAAGGTCACTAAACCCGCAAGAAACTGTACCCTAAGAGGGTATTGGTGAACCCTGTCGTGGATGTGATTCAAAGATGGGAAATTGAACCTTAAGAGTAAGGTACCGCATAAGACGGGACGGAAAAGGGTTTAGGGTTGGATTAGGCGGACCCGCTTCGCGGCTCCGCCGAATCCAACCCTAAACCCTTTTCCTTATTCAAGGTCACTAAACCCGCAAGAAACTGAACCCTAAGAGGGTATTGGTGAACCCTGTCGTGGATGTGATTCAAAGATGGGACACTGAACCTTAAGAGTAGGGTACCGCATAAGACGGGACGGAAAAGGGTTTAGGGTTGGATTAGGCGGACCCGCTTCGCGGCTCCGCCTAATCCAACCTTAAACCCTTTTCCTTATTAAAGGTCACTAAACCCGCAAGAAACTGAATCCTAAGAGGGTATTGGTGAACCCTGTCGTGGATGTGATTCAAAGATGGGACACTGAACCTTAAGAGTAGGGTACCGCATAAGACGGGACGGAAAAGGGTTTAGGGTTGGATTAGGCGGACCCGCTTCGCGGCTCCGCCTAATCCAACCTAAAACCCTTTTCCTTATTCAAGGTCACTAAACCCGCAAGAAACTGAACCCTAAGAGGGTATTGGTGAACCCTGTCGTGGATGTGATTCAAAGATGGGACACTGAACCTTAAGAGTAGGGTACCGCATAAGACGGGACGGAAAAGGGTTTAGGGTTGGATTAGGCGGACCCGCTTCGCGGCTCCGCCTAATCCAACCTTAAACCCTTTTCCTTATTAAAGGTCACTAAACCCGCAAGAAACTGAACCCTAAGAGGGTATTGGTGAACCCTGTCATGGATGTGATTCAAAGATGGGACACTGAACCTTAAGAGTAGGGTACCGCATAAGACGGGACGGAAAAGGGTTTAGGGTTGGATTAGGCGGACCCGCATCGCGGCTCCGCCTAATCCAACCCTAAACCCTTTTCCTTATTCAAGGTCACTAAACCCGTAAGAAACTGTACCCTAAGAGGGTATTGGTGAACCCTGTCGTGGATGTGATTCAAAGATGGGACACTGAACCTTAAGAGTAGGGTACCGCATAAGACGGGACGGAAAAGGGTTTAGGGTTGGATTAGGCGGACCCGCTTCGCGGCTCCGCCTTATCCAACCTTAAACCGTTTTCCTTATTAAAGGTCACTAAACCAGCAAGAAACTGAACCCTAAGAGAGTATTGGTGAATCCTGTCATGGATGTGATTCAAAGATGGGACACTGAACCTTAAGAGTAGGGTACCGCATAAGACGGGACGGAAAAGGGTTTAGGGTTGGATTAGGCGGACCCGCTTCGCGGCTCCGCCTAATCCAACCTTAAACCCTTTTCCTTATTAAAGGTCACTAAACCCGCAAGAAACTGAACCCTAAGAGGGTATTGGTGAACCCTGTCATGGATGTGATTCAAAGATGGGACACTGAACCTTAAGAGTAGGGTACCGCATAAGACGGGACGGAAAAGGGTTTAGGGTTGGATTAGGCGGACCCGCTTCGCGGCTCCGCCTAATCCAACCCTAAACCCTTTTCCTTATTCAAGGTCACTAAACCCGTAAGAAACTGTACCCTAAGAGGGTATTGGTGAACCCTGTCGTGGATGTGATTCAAAGATGGGACACTGAACCTTAAGAGTAGGGTACCGCATAAGACGGGACGGAAAAGGGTTAAGGGTTGGATTAGGCGGACCCGCTTCGCGGCTCCGCCTAATCCAACCCTAAACCCTTTTCCTTATTCAAGGTCACTAAACCCGCAAGAAACTGTACCCTAAGAGGGTATTGGTGAACCCTGTCGTGGATGTGATTCAAAGATGGGACACTGAACCTTAAGAGTAAGGTACCGCATAAGACGGGACGGAAAAGGGTTTAGGGTTGGATTAGGCGGACCCGCTTCGCGGCTCCGCCGAATCCAACCCTAAACCCTTTTCCTTATTCAAGGTCACTAAACCCGCAAGAAACTGAACCCTAAGAGGGTATTGGTGAACCCTGTCGTGGATGTGATTCAAAGATGGGACACTGAACCTTAAGAGTAGGGTACCGCATAAGACGGGACGGAAAAGGGTTTAGGTTTGGATTAGGCAGACCCGCTTCGCGGCTCCGCCTAATCCAACCCTAAACCCTTTTCCTTATTCAAGGTCACTAAACCCGCAAGAAACTGTACCCTAAGAGGGTATTGGTGAACCCTGTCGTGGATGTGATTCAAAGATGGGACACTGAACCTTAAGAGTAGGGTACCGCATAAGACGGGACGGAAAAGGGTTTAGGGTTGGATTAGGTGGACCCGCTTCGCGGCTCCGCCTAATCCAACCCTAAACCCTTTTCCTTATTCAAGGTCACTAAACCCGCAAGAAACTGAACCCTAAGAGGGTATTGGTGAACCCTGTCGTGGATGTGATTCAAAGATGGGACACTGAACCTTAAGAGTAGGGTACCGCATAAGACAGGACGGAAAAGGGTTTAGGGTTGGATTAGGCGGACCCGCTTCGCGGCTCCGCCTAATCCAACCTAAAACCCTTTTCCTTATTCAAGGTCACTAAACCCGCAAGAAACTGAACCCTAAGAGGGTATTGGTGAACCCTGTCGTGGATGTGATTCAAAGATGGGACACTGAACCTTAAGAGTAGGGTACCGCATAAGACGGGACGGAAAAGGGTTTAGGGTTGGATTAGGCGGACCCGCTTCGCGGCTCCGCCTAATCCAACCTTAAACCCTTTTCCTTATTAAAGGTCACTAAACCCGCAAGAAACTGAACCCTAAGAGGGTATTGGTGAACCCTGTCATGGATGTGATTCAAAGATGGGACACTGAACCTTAAGAGTAGGGTACCGCATAAGACGGGACGGAAAAGGGTTTAGGGTTGGATTAGGCGGACCCGCTTCGCGGCTCCGCCTAATCCAACCCTAAACCCTTTTCCTTATTCAAGGTCACTAAACCCGTAAGAAACTGTACCCTAAGAGGGTATTGGTGAACCCTGTCGTGGATGTGATTCAAAGATGGGACACTGAACATTAAGAGTAGGGTACCGCATAAGACGGGACGAAAAAGGGTTTAGGGTTGGATTAGGCGGACCCGCTTCGCGGCTCCGCCTTATCCAACCTTAAACCCTTTTCCTTATTAAAGGTCACTAAACCAGCAAGAAACTGAACCCTAAGAGGGTATTGGTGAATCCTGTCATGGATGTGATTCAAAGATGGGACACTGAACCTTAAGAGTAGGGTACCGCATAAGACGGGACGGAAAAGGGTTTAGGGTTGGATTAGGCGGACCCGCTTCGTGGCTCCGCCTAATCCAACCCTAAACCCTTTTCCTTATTCAAGGTCACTAAACCCGCAAGAAACTGAACCCTAAGAGGGTATTGGTGAACCCTGTCGTGGATGTGATTCAAAGATGGGACACTGAACCTTAAGAGTAGGGTACCGCATAAGACGGGACGGAAAAGGGTTTAGGGTTGGATTAGGCGGACCCGCTTCGTGGCTCCGCCTAATCCAACCCTAAACCCTTTTCCTTATTCAAGGTCACTAAACCCGCAAGAAACTGAACCCTAAGAGGGTATTGGTGAACCCTGTCGTGGATGTGATTCAAAGATGGGACACTGAACCTTAAGAGTAGGGTACCGCATAAGACGGGACGGAAAAGGGTTTAGGGTTGGATTAGGCGGACCCGCTTCGCGGCTCCGCCTAATCCAACCCTAAACCCTTTTCCTTATTCAAGGTCACTAAACCCGCAAGAAACTGAACCCTAAGAGGGTATTGGTGAACCCTGTCGTGGATGTGATTCAAAGATGGGACACTGATCCTTAAGAGTAGGGTACCGCATAAGACGGGACGGAAAAGGGTTTAGGGTTGGATTAGGCGGACCCGCTTCGCGGCTCCGCCTAATCCAACCCTAAACCCTTTTCCTTATTCAAGGTCACTAAACCCGCAAGAAACTGTACCCAAAGAGGGTATTGGTGAACCATGTCGTGGATGTGATTCAAAGATGGGACACTGAACCTTAAGAGTAGGGTACCGCATAAGACGGGACGGAAAAGGGTTTAGGGTTGGATTAGGCGGACCCGCTTCGCGGCTCCGCCTAATCCAACCCTAAACCCTTTTCCTTATTCAAGGTCACTAAACCCGCAAGAAACTGAACCCTAAGAGGGTATTGGTGAACCCTGTCGTGGATGTGATTCAAAGATGGGACACTAAACCTTAAGAGTAGGGTACCGCATAAGACGGGACGGAAAAGGGTTTAGGGTTGGATTAGGCGGACCCGCTTCGCGGCTCCGCCTAATCCAACCCAAAACCCTTTTCCTTATTCAAGGTCACTAAACCCGCAAGAAACTGAACCCTAAGAGGGTATTGGTGAACCCTGTCGTGGATGTGATTCAAAGATGGGACACTGAACCTTAAGAGTAGGGTACCGCATAAGACGGGACGGAAAAGGGTTTAGGGTTGGATTAGGCGGACCCGCTTCGCGGCTCCGCCTAATCCAACCCTAAACCCTTTTCCTTATTCAAGGTCACTAAACCCGCAAGAAACTGAACCCTAAGAGGGTATTGGTGAACCCTGTCGTGGATGTGATTCAAAGATGGGACACTGATCCTTAAGAGTAGGGTACCGCATAAGACGGGATGGAAAAGGGTTTAGGGTTGGATTAGGCGGACCCGCTTCGCGGCTCCGCCTAATCCAACCTTAAACCCTTTTCCTTATTCAAGGTCACTAAACCCGCAAGAAACTGAACCTTAAGAGGGTATTGGTGAACCCTGTCATGGATGTGATTCAAAGATGGGACACTGAACCTTAAGAGTAGGGTACCGCATAAGACGGGACGGAAAAGGGTTTAGGGTTGGATTAGGCGGACCCGCTTCGCGGCTCCGCCTAATCCAACCCTAAACCCTTTTCCTTATTCAAGGTCACTAAACCCGCAAGAAACTGTACCCTAAGAGGGTATTGGTGAACCCTGTCGTGGATGTGATTCAAAGATGGGACACTGAACCTTAAGAGTAGGGTACCGCATAAGACGGGACGGAAAAGGGTTTAGGGTTGGATTAGGCGGACCCGCTTCGCGGCTCCGCCTAATCCAACCTTAAACCCTTTTCCTTATTAAAGGTCACTAAACCAGCAAGAAACTGAACCCTAAGAGGGTATTGGTGAATCCTGTCATGGATGTGATTTAAAGATGGGACACTGAACCTTAAGAGTAGGGTACCGCATAAGACGGGACGGAAAAGGGTTTAGGGTTGGATTAGGCGGACCCGCTTCGCGGCTCCGCCTAATCCAACCCTAAACCCTTTTCCTTATTCAAGGTCACTAAACCCGCAAGAAACTGAACCCTAAGAGGGTATTGGTGAACCCTGTCGTGGATGTGATTCAAAGATGGGACACTGAACCTTAAGAGTAGGGTACCGCATAAGACGGGACGGAAAAGGGTTTAGGGTTGGATTAGGCGGACCCCCTTCGCGGCTCCGCCTAATCCAACCCTAAACCCTTTTCCTTATTCAAGGCCACTAAACCCGCAAGAAACTGTACCCTAAGAGGGTATTGGTGAACCCTGTCATGGATGTGATTCAAAGATGGGACACTGAACCTTAAGAGTAGGGTACCGCATAGGACGGGACGGAAAAGGGTTTAGGGTTGGATTAGGCGGACCCGCTTCGCAGCTCCGCCTAATCCAACCCTAAACCGTTTTCCTTATTCAAGGTCACTAAACCCGCAAGAAACTGTACCCTAAGAGGGTATTGGTGAACCCTGTCGTGGATGTGATTCAAAGATGGGACACTGAACCTTAAGAGTAGGGTACCGCATAAGACGGGACGGAAAAGGGTTTAGGGTTGGATTAGGCGGACCCGCTTGCGGCTCCGCCTAATCCAACCCAAAACCCTTTTCCTTATTCAAGGTCACTAAACCCGCAAGAAACTGAACCCTAAGAGGGTATTGGTGAACCCTGTCGTGGATGTGATTCAAAGATGGGACACTGAACCTTAAGAGTAGGGTACCGCATAAGACGGGACGGAAAAGGGTTTAGGGTTGGATTAGGCGGACCCGCTTCGCGGCTCCGCCTAATCCAACCTTAAACCCTTTTCCTTATTCAAGGTCACTAAACCCGCAAGAAACTGAACCCTAAGAGGGTATTGGTGAACTCTGTCATGGATGTGATTCAAAGATGGGACACTGAACCTTAAGAGTAGGGTACCGCATAAGACGGGACGGAAAAGGGTTTAGGGTTGGATTAGGCGGACCCGCTTCGCGGCTCCGCCTAATCCAACCCTAAACCCTTTTCCTTATTCAAGGTCATTAAACCCGCAAGAAACTGAACCCTAAGAGGGTATTGGTGAATCCTGTCGTGGATGTGATTCAAAGATGGGACACTAAACCTTAAGAGTAGGGTACCGCATAAGACGGGACGGAAAAGGGTTTAGGGTTGGATTAGGCGGACCCGCTTCGCGGCTCCGCCTAATCCAACCCAAAACCCTTTTCCTTATTCAAGGTCACTAAACCCGCAAGAAACTGAACCCTAAGAGGGTATTGGTGAACCCTGTCATGGATGTGATTCAAAGATGGGACACTGAACCTTAAGAGTAGGGTACCGCATAAGACGGGACGGAAAAGGGTTTACGGTTGGATTAGGCGGACCCGCTTCGCGGCTTCGCCTAATCCAACCCTAAACCCTTTTCCTTATTCAAGGTCACTAAACCCGCAAGAAACTGAACCCTAAGAGGGTATTGGTGAACCCTGTCGTGGATGTGATTCAAAGATGGCACACTGAACCTTAAGAGTAGGGTACCGCATAAGACGGGACGGAAAAGGGTTTAGGGTTGGATTAGGCGGACCCGCTTTGCGGCTCCGCCTAATCCAACCCAAAACCCTTTTCCTTATTCAAGGTCACTAAACCCGCAAGAAACTGAACCCTAAGAGGGTATTGGTGAACCCTGTCGTGGATGTGATTCAAAGATGGGACACTGAACCTTAAGAGTAGGGTACCGCATAAGACGGGACGGAAAAGGGTTTAGGGTTGGATTAGGCGGACCCGCTTCGCGGCTCCGCCTAATCCAACCTTAAACCCTTTTCCTTATTCAAGGTCACTAAACCCGCAAGAAACTGAACCCTAAGAGGGTATTGGTGAACCCTGTCATGGATGTGATTCAAAGATGGGACACTGAACCTTAAGAGTAGGGTACCGCATAAGACGGGACGGAAAAGGGTTTAGGGTTGGATTAGGCGGACCCGTTTCGCGGCTCCGCCTAATCCAACCCTAAACCCTTTTCCTTATTCAAGGTCACTAAACCCGCAAGAAACTGAACCCTAAGAGGGTATTGGTGAACCCTGTCGTGGATGTGATTCAAAGATGGCACACTGAACCTTAAGAGTAGGGTACCGCATAAGACGGGACGGAAAAGGGTTTAGGGTTAGATTAGGCGGACCCGCTTCGCGGCTCCGCCTAATCCAACCCTAAACCCTTTTCCTTATTCAAGGTCACTAAACCCGCAAGAAACTGTACCCTAAGAGAGTATTGGTGAACCCTGTCGTGGATGAGATTCAAAGATGGGACACTGAACCTTAAGAGTAGGGTACCGCATAAGACGGGACAGAAAAGGGTTTAGGGTTGGATTAGGCAGACTCGCTTCGCGGCTCCGCCTAATCCAACCCTAAACCCTTTTCCTTATTCAAGGTCACTAAACCCGCAAGAAACTGAACCCTAAGAGGGTATTGGTGAACCCTGTCGCGGATGTGATACAAAGATGGGACACTGAACCTTAAGAGTAGGGTACCGCATAAGACGGGACGGAAAAGGGTTTAGGGTTGGATTAGGCGGACCCGCTTCGCGGCTCCGCCTAATCCAACCCAAAACCCTTTTCCTTATTCAAGGTCACTAAACCCGCAAGAAACTGAACCCTAAGAGGGTATTGGTGAACCCTGTCGTGGATGTGATTCAAAGATGGGACACTGAACCTTAAGAGTAGGGTACCGCATAAGACGGGACGGAAAAGGGTTTAGGGTTGGATTAGGCGGACCCGCTTCGCGGCTCCGCCTAATCCAACCTTAAACCCTTTTCCTTATTCAAGGTCACTAAACCCGCAAGAAACTGAACCCTAAGAGGGTATTGGTGAACCCTGTCATGGATGTGATTCAAAGATGGGACACTGAACCTTAAGAGTAGGGTACCGCATAAGACGGGACGGAAAAGGGTTTAGGGTTGGATTAGGCGGACCCGCTTCGCGGCTCCGCCTAATCCAACCCTAAACCCTTTTCCTTATTCAAGGTCACTAAACCCGCAAGAAACTGAACCCTAAGAGGGTATTGGTGAACCCTGTCGTGGATGTGATTCAAAGATGGCACACTGAACCTTAAGAGTAGGGTACCGCATAAGACGGGACGGAAAAGGGTTTAGGGTTGGATTAGGCGGACCCGCTTCGCGGCTCCGCCTAATCCAACCCTAAACCCTTTTCCTTATTCAAGGTCACTAAACCCGCAAGAAACTGAACCCTAAGAGGGTATTGGTGAACCCTGTCGTGGATGTAATTCAAAGATGGGACACTGAACCTTAAGAGTAGGGTACCGCATAAGACGGGACGGAAAAGGGTTTAGGGTTGGATTAGGCGGACCCGCTTCGCGGCTCCGCCTAATCCAACCCTAAACCCTTTTCCTTATTCAAGGTCACTAAACCCGCAAGAAACTGAACCCTAAGAGGGTATTGGTGAACCCTGTCGTGGATGTGATTCAAAGATGGCACACTGAACCTTAAGAGTAGGGTACCGCATAAGACGGGACGGAAAAGGGTTTAGGGTTGGATTAGGCGGACCCGCTTCGCAGCTCTGCCTAATCCAACCCTAAACCCTTTTCCTTATTCAAGGCCACTAAACCCACAAGAAACTGTACCCTAAGAGGGTATTGGTGAACACTGTCCTGGATGTGATTCAAAGATGGGACACTGAACCTTAAGAGTAGGGTACCGCATATGACGGGACAGAAAAGGGTCTAGGGTTGGATTAGGCGGACCCGCTTCGCGGCTCCGCCTAATCCAACCCTAAACCCTTTTCCTTATTCAAGGTCACTAAACCCGCAAGAAACTGAACCCTAAGAGGGTATTGGTGAACCCTGTCGTGGATGTGATTCAAAGATGGGACACTGAACCTTAAGAGTAGGGTACCGCATAAGACGGGACGGAAAAGGGTTTAGGGTTGGATTAGGCGGACCCGCTTCGCGGCTCCGCCCAATCCAACCCAAAACCCTTTTCCTTATTCAAGGTCACTAAACCCGCAAGAAACTGAACCCTAAGAGGGTATTGGTGAACCCTGTCGTGGATGTGATTCAAAGATGGGACACTGAACCTTAAGAGTAGGGTACCGCATAAGACGGGACGGAAAAGGGTTTAGGGTTGGATTAGGCGGACCCGCTTCGCGGCTCCGCCTAATCCAACCCTAAACCCTTTTCCTTATTCAAGGCCACTAAACCCGCAAGAAACTGAACCCTAAGAGGGTATTGGTGAACCCTGTCGTGGATGTGATTCAAAGATGGGACACTGAACCTTAAGAGTAGGGTACCGCATAAGACGGGACGGAAAAGGGTTTAGGGTTGGATTAGGCGGACCCGCTTCGCGGCTCCGCCTAATCCAACCCTAAACCCTTTTCCTTATTCAAGGCCACTAAACCCGCAAGAAACTGTACCCTAAGAGGGTATTGGTGAACCCTGTCGTGGATGTGATTCAAAGATGGGACACTGAACCTTAAGAGTAGGGTACCGCATAGGACGGGACGGAAAAGGGTTTAGGGTTGGATTAGGCGGACCCGCTTCGCAGCTCCGCCTAATCCAACCCTAAACCGTTTTCCTTATTCAAGGTCACTAAACCCGCAAGAAACTGTACCCTAAGAGGGTATTGGTGAACCCTGTCGTGGATGTGATTCAAAGATGGGACACTGAACCTTAAGAGTAGGGTACCGCATAAGACGGGACGGAAAAGGGTTTAGGGTTGGATTAGGCGGACCCGCTTGCGGCTCCGCCTAATCCAACCCAAAACCCTTTTCCTTATTCAAGGTCACTAAACCCGCAAGAAACTGAACCCTAAGAGGGTATTGGTGAACCCTGTCGTGGATGTGATTCAAAGATGGGACACTGAACCTTAAGAGTAGGGTACCGCATAAGACGGGACGAAAAAGGGTTTAGGGTTGGATTAGGCGGACCCGCTTCGCGGCTCCGCCTAATCCAACCTTAAACCCTTTTCCTTATTCAAGGTCACTAAACCCGCAAGAAACTGAACCCTAAGAGGGTATTGGTGAACCCTGTCATGGATGTGATTCAAAGATGGGACACTGAACCTTAAGAGTAGGGTACCGCATAAGACGGGACGGAAAAGGGTTTAGGGTTGGATTAGGCGGACCCGCTTCGCGGCTCCGCCTAATCCAACCCTAAACCCTTTTCCTTATTCAAGGTCATTAAACCCGCAAGAAACTGAACCCTAAGAGGGTATTGGTGAACCCTGTCGTGGATGTGATTCAAAGATGGGACACTAAACCTTAAGAGTAGGGTACCGCATAAGACGGGACGGAAAAGGGTTTAGGGTTGGATTAGGCGGACCCGCTTCGCGGCTCCGCCTAATCCAACCCAAAACCCTTTTCCTTATTCAAGGTCACTAAACCCGCAAGAAACTGAACCCTAAGAGGGTATTGGTGAACCCTGTCATGGATGTGATTCAAAGATGGGACACTGAACCTTAAGAGTAGGGTACCGCATAAGACGGGACGGAAAAGGGTTTATGGTTGGATTAGGCGGACCCGCTTCGCGGCTTCCCCTAATCCAACCCTAAACCCTTTTCCTTATTCAAGGTCACTAAACCCGCAAGAAACTGAACCCTAAGAGGGTATTGGTGAACCCTGTCGTGGATGTGATTCAAAGATGGCACACTGAACCTTAAGAGTAGGGTACCGCATAAGACGGGACGGAAAAGGGTTTAGGGTTGGATTAGGCGGACCCGCTTTGCGGCTCCGCCTAATCCAACCCAAAACCCTTTTCCTTATTCAAGGTCACTAAACCCGCAAGAAACTGAACCCTAAGAGGGTATTGGTGAACCCTGTCGTGGATGTGATTCAAAGATGGGACACTGAACCTTAAGAGTAGGGTACCGCATAAGACGGGACGGAAAAGGGTTTAGGGTTGGATTAGGCGGACCCGCTTCGCGGCTCCGCCTAATCCAACCCTAAACCCTTTTCCTTATTCAAGGTCACTAAACCCGCAAGAAACTGAACCCTAAGAGGGTATTGGTGAACCCTGTCGTGGATGTGATTCAAAGATGGGACACTGAACCTTAAGAGTAGGGTACCGCATAAGACGGGACGGAAAAGGGTTTAGGGTTGGATTAGGCGGACCCGCTTCGCGGCTCCGCCTAATCCAACCTTAAACCCTTTTCCTTATTCAAGGTCACTAAACCCGCAAGAAACTGAACCCTAAGAGGGTATTGGTGAACCCTGTCATGGATGTGATTCAAAGATGGGACACTGAACCTTAAGAGTAGGGTACCGCATAAGACGGGACGGAAAAGGGTTTAGGGTTGGATTAGGCGGACCCGCTTCGCGGCTCCGCCTAATCCAACCCTAAACCCTTTTCCTTATTCAAGGTCATTAAACCCGCAAGAAACTGAACCCTAAGAGGGTATTGGTGAACCCTGTCGTGGATGTGATTCAAAGATGGGACACTAAACCTTAAGAGTAGGGTACCGCATAAGACGGGACGGAAAAGGGTTTAGGGTTGGATTAGGCGGACCCGCTTCGCGGCTCCGCCTAATCCAACCCAAAACCCTTTTCCTTATTCAAGGTCACTAAACCCGCAAGAAACTGAACCCTAAGAGGGTATTGGTGAACCCTGTCATGGATGTGATTCAAAGATGGGACACTGAACCTTAAGAGTAGGGTACCGCATAAGACGGGACGGAAAAGGGTTTATGGTTGGATTAGGCGGACCCGCTTCGCGGCTTCCCCTAATCCAACCCTAAACCCTTTTCCTTATTCAAGGTCACTAAACCCGCAAGAAACTGAACCCTAAGAGGGTATTGGTGAACCCTGTCGTGGATGTGATTCAAAGATGGCACACTGAACCTTAAGAGTAGGGTACCGCATAAGACGGGACGGAAAAGGGTTTAGGGTTGGATTAGGCGGACCCGCTTTGCGGCTCCGCCTAATCCAACCCAAAACCCTTTTCCTTATTCAAGGTCACTAAACCCGCAAGAAACTGAACCCTAAGAGGGTATTGGTGAACCCTGTCGTGGATGTGATTCAAAGATGGGACACTGAACCTTAAGAGTAGGGTACCGCATAAGACGGGACGGAAAAGGGTTTAGGGTTGGATTAGGCGGACCCGCTTCGCGGCTCCGCCTAATCCAACCCTAAACCCTTTTCCTTATTCAAGGTCACTAAACCCGCAAGAAACTGAACCCTAAGAGGGTATTGGTGAACCCTGTCGTGGATGTAATTCAAAGATGGGACACTGAACCTTAAGAGTAGGGTACCGCATAAGACGGGACGGAAAAGGGTTTAGGGTTGGATTAGGCGGACCCGCTTCGCGGCTCCGCCTAATCCAACCCTAAACCCTTTTCCTTATTCAAGGTCACTAAACCCGCAAGAAACTGAACCCTAAGAGGGTATTGGTGAACCCTGTCGTGGATGTGATTCAAAGATGGCACACTGAACCTTAAGAGTAGGGTACCGCATAAGACGGGACGGAAAAGGGTTTAGGGTTGGATTAGGCGGACCCGCTTCGCAGCTCTGCCTAATCCAACCCTAAACCCTTTTCCTTATTCAAGGCCACTAAACCCACAAGAAACTGTACCCTAAGAGGGTATTGGTGAACACTGTCGTGGATGTGATTCAAAGATGGGACACTGAACCTTAAGAGTAGGGTACCGCATATGACGGGACAGAAAAGGGTTTAGGGTTGGATTAGGCGGACCCGCTTCGCGGCTCCGCCTAATCCAACCCTAAACCCTTTTCCTTATTCAAGGTCACTAAACCCGCAAGAAACTGAACCCTAAGAGGGTATTGGTGAACCCTGTCGTGGATGTGATTCAAAGATGGGACACTGAACCTTAAGAGTAGGGTACCGCATAAGACGGGACGGAAAAGGGTTTAGGGTTGGATTAGGCGGACCCGCTTCGCGGCTCCGCCTAATCCAACCCAAAACCCTTTTCCTTATTCAAGGTCACTAAACCCGCAAGAAACTGAACCCTAAGAGGGTATTGGTGAACCCTGTCGTGGATGTGATTCAAAGATGGGACACTGAACCTTAAGAGTAGGGTACCGCATAAGACGGGACGGAAAAGGGTTTAGGGTTGGATTAGGCGGACCCGCTTCGCGGCTCCGCCTAATCCAACCCTAAACCCTTTTCCTTATTCAAGGCCACTAAACCCGCAAGAAACTGAACCCTAAGAGGGTATTGGTGAACCCTGTCGTGGATGTGATTCAAAGATGGGACACTGAACCTTAAGAGTAGGGTACCGCATAAGACGGGACGGAAAAGGGTTTAGGGTTGGATTAGGCGGACCCGCTTCGCGGCTCCGCCTAATCCAACCCTAAACCCTTTTCCTTATTCAAGGCCACTAAACCCGCAAGAAACTGTACCCTAAGAGGGTATTGGTGAACCCTGTCGTGGATGTGATTCAAAGATGGGACACTGAACCTTAAGAGTAGGGTACCGCATAGGACGGGACGGAAAAGGGTTTAGGGTTGGATTAGGCGGACCCGCTTCGCAGCTCCGCCTAATCCAACCCTAAACCGTTTTCCTTATTCAAGGTCACTAAACCCGCAAGAAACTGTACCCTAAGAGGGTATTGGTGAACCCTGTCGTGGATGTGATTCAAAGATGGGACACTGAACCTTAAGAGTAGGGTACCGCATAAGACGGGACGGAAAAGGGTTTAGGGTTGGATTAGGCGGACCCGCTTGCGGCTCCGCCTAATCCAACCCAAAACCCTTTTCCTTATTCAAGGTCACTAAACCCGCAAGAAACTGAACCCTAAGAGGGTATTGGTGAACCCTGTCGTGGATGTGATTCAAAGATGGGACACTGAACCTTAAGAGTAGGGTACCGCATAAGACGGGACGGAAAAGGGTTTAGGGTTGGATTAGGCGGACCCGCTTCGCGGCTCCGCCTAATCCAACCCTAAACCCTTTTCCTTATTCAAGGTCATTAAACCCGCAAGAAACTGAACCCTAAGAGGGTATTGGTGAACCCTGTCGTGGATGTGATTCAAAGATGGGACACTAAACCTTAAGAGTAGGGTACCGCATAAGACGGGACGGAAAAGGGTTTAGGGTTGGATTAGGCGGACCCGCTTCGCGGCTCCGCCTAATCCAACCCAAAACCCTTTTCCTTATTCAAGGTCACTAAACCCGCAAGAAACTGAACCCTAAGAGGGTATTGGTGAACCCTGTCATGGATGTGATTCAAAGATGGGACACTGAACCTTAAGAGTAGGGTACCGCATAAGACGGGACGGAAAAGGGTTTATGGTTGGATTAGGCGGACCCGCTTCGCGGCTTCCCCTAATCCAACCCTAAACCCTTTTCCTTATTCAAGGTCACTAAACCCGCAAGAAACTGAACCCTAAGAGGGTATTGGTGAACCCTGTCGTGGATGTGATTCAAAGATGGCACACTGAACCTTAAGAGTAGGGTACCGCATAAGACGGGACGGAAAAGGGTTTAGGGTTGGATTAGGCGGACCCGCTTTGCGGCTCCGCCTAATCCAACCCAAAACCCTTTTCCTTATTCAAGGTCACTAAACCCGCAAGAAACTGAACCCTAAGAGGGTATTGGTGAACCCTGTCGTGGATGTGATTCAAAGATGGGACACTGAACCTTAAGAGTAGGGTACCGCATAAGACGGGACGGAAAAGGGTTTAGGGTTGGATTAGGCGGACCCGCTTCGCGGCTCCGCCTAATCCAACCTTAAACCCTTTTCCTTATTCAAGGTCACTAAACCCGCAAGAAACTGAACCCTAAGAGGGTATTGGTGAACCCTGTCATGGATGTGATTCAAAGATGGGACACTGAACCTTAAGAGTAGGGTACCGCATAAGACGGGACGGAAAAGGGTTTAGGGTTGGATTAGGCGGACCCGTTTCGCGGCTCCGCCTAATCCAACCCTAAACCCTTTTCCTTATTCAAGGTCACTAAACCCGCAAGAAACTGAACCCTAAGAGGGTATTGGTGAACCCTGTCGTGGATGTGATTCAAAGATGGCACACTGAACCTTAAGAGTAGGGTACCGCATAAGACGGGACGGAAAAGGGTTTAGGGTTAGATTAGGCGGACCCGCTTCGCGGCTCCGCCTAATCCAACCCTAAACCCTTTTCCTTATTCAAGGTCACTAAACCCGCAAGAAACTGTACCCTAAGAGAGTATTGGTGAACCCTGTCGTGGATGAGATTCAAAGATGGGACACTGAACCTTAAGAGTAGGGTACCGCATAAGACGGGACAGAAAAGGGTTTAGGGTTGGATTAGGCAGACCCGCTTCGCGGCTCCGCCTAATCCAACCCTAAACCCTTTTCCTTATTCAAGGTCACTAAACCCGCAAGAAACTGAACCCTAAGAGGGTATTGGTGAACCCTGTCGCGGATGTGATACAAAGATGGGACACTGAACCTTAAGAGTAGGGTACCGCATAAGACGGGACGGAAAAGGGTTTAGGGTTGGATTAGGCGGACCCGCTTCGCGGATCCGCCTAATCCAACCCAAAACCCTTTTCCTTATTCAAGGTCACTAAACCCGCAAGAAACTGAACCCTAAGAGGGTATTGGTGAACCCTGTCGTGGATGTGATTCAAAGATGGGACACTGAACCTTAAGAGTAGGGTACCGCATAAGACGGGACGGAAAAGGGTTTAGGGTTGGATTAGGCGGACCCGCTTCGCGGCTCCGCCTAATCCAACCTTAAACCCTTTTCCTTATTCAAGGTCACTAAACCCGCAAGAAACTGAACCCTAAGAGGGTATTGGTGAACCCTGTCATGGATGTGATTCAAAGATGGGACACTGAACCTTAAGAGTAGGGTACCGCATAAGACGGGACGGAAAAGGGTTTAGGGTTGGATTAGGCGGACCCGCTTCGCGGCTCCGCCTAATCCAACCCTAAACCCTTTTCCTTATTCAAGGTCACTAAACCCGCAAGAAACTGAACCCTAAGAGGGTATTGGTGAACCCTGTCGTGGATGTGATTCAAAGATGGCACACTGAACCTTAAGAGTAGGGTACCGCATAAGACGGGACGGAAAAGGGTTTAGGGTTGGATTAGGCGGACCCGCTTCGCGGCTCCGCCTAATCCAACCCTAAACCCTTTTCCTTATTCAAGGTCACTAAACCCGCAAGAAACTGAACCCTAAGAGGGTATTGGTGAACCCTGTCGTGGATGTAATTCAAAGATGGGACACTGAACCTTAAGAGTAGGGTACCGCATAAGACGGGACGGAAAAGGGTTTAGGGTTGGATTAGGCGGACCCGCTTCGCGGCTCCGCCTAATCCAACCCTAAACCCTTTTCCTTATTCAAGGTCACTAAACCCGCAAGAAACTGAACCCTAAGAGGGTATTGGTGAACCCTGTCGTGGATGTGATTCAAAGATGGCACACTGAACCTTAAGAGTAGGGTACCGCATAAGACGGGACGGAAAAGGGTTTAGGGTTGGATTAGGCGGACCCGCTTCGCAGCTCTGCCTAATCCAACCCTAAACCCTTTTCCTTATTCAAGGCCACTAAACCCACAAGAAACTGTACCCTAAGAGGGTATTGGTGAACACTGTCGTGGATGTGATTCAAAGATGGGACACTGAACCTTAAGAGTAGGGTACCGCATAAGACGGGACAGAAAAGGGTTTAGGGTTGGATTAGGCGGACCCGCTTCGCGGCTCCGCCTAATCCAACCCTAAACCCTTTTCCTTATTCAAGGTCACTAAACCCGCAAGAAACTGAACCCTAAGAGGGTATTGGTGAACCCTGTCGTGGATGTGATTCAAAGATGGGACACTGAACCTTAAGAGTAGGGTACCGCATAAGACGGGACGGAAAAGGGTTTAGGGTTGGATTAGGCGGACCCGCTTCGCGGCTCCGCCTAATCCAACCCTAAACCCTTTTCCTTATTCAAGGTCACTAAACCCGCAAGAAACTGAACCCTAAGAGGGTATTGGTGAACCCTGTCGTGGATGTGATTCAAAGATGGCACACTGAACCTTAAGAGTAGGGTACCGCATAAGACGGGACAGAAAAGGGTTTAGGGTTGGATTAGGCGGACCCGCTTCGCGGCTCTGCCTAATCCAACCCTAAACCCTTTTCCTTATTCAAGGTCACTAAACCCGCAAGAAACTGAACCCTAAGAGGGTATTGGTGAACCCTGTCGTGGATGTGATTCAAAGATGGGACACTGAACCTTAAGAGTAGGGTACCGCATAAGACGGGACGGAAAAGGGTTTAGGGTTGAATTAGGCGGACCCGCTTCGCGGCTCCGCCTAATCCAACCCTAAACCCTTTTCCTTAATCAAGGTCACTAAACCCGCAAGAAACTGAACCCTAAGAGGGTATTGGTGAACCCTGTCGTGGATGTGATTCAAAGATGGGACAATGAACCTTAAGAGTAGGGTACCGCAAAAGACGGGACGTAAAAGGGTTTAGGGTTGGATTAGGCGGACCCGCTTCGCGGCTCCGCCTAATCCAACCCAAAACCCTTTTCCTTATTCAAGGTCACTAAACCCGCAAGAAACTGAACCCTAAGAGGGTATTGGTGAACCCTGTCGTGGATGTGATTCAAAGATGGGACACTGAACCTTAAGAGTAGGGTACCGCATAAGACGGGACGGAAAAGGGTTTAGGGTTGGATTAGGCGGACCCGCTTCGCGTCTCCGCCTAATCCAACCCTAAACCCTTTTCCTTATTCAAGGTCACTAAACCCGCAAGAAACTGTACCCTAAGAGAGTATTGGTGAACCCTGTCGTGGATGAGATTCAAAGATGGGACACTGAACCTTAAGAGTAGGGTACCGCATAAGACGGGACAGAAAAGGGTTTAGGGTTGGATTAGGCAGACCCGCTTCGCGGCTCCGCCTAATCCAACCCTAAACCCTTTTCCTTATTCAAGGTCACTAAACCCGCAAGAAACTGAACCCTAAGAGGGTATTGGTGAACCCTGTCGCGGATGTGATACAAAGATGCGACACTGAACCTTAAGAGTAGGGTACCGCATAAGACGGGACGGAAAAGGGTTTAGGGTTGGATTAGGCGGACCCGCTTCGCGGATCCGCCTAATCCAACCCAAAACCCTTTTCCTTATTCAAGGTCACTAAACCCGCAAGAAACTGAACCCTAAGAGGGTATTGGTGAACCCTGTCGTGGATGTGATTCAAAGATGGGACACTGAACCTTAAGAGTAGGGTACCGCATAAGACGGGACGGAAAAGGGTTTAGGGTTGGATTAGGCGGACCCGCTTCGCGGCTCCGCCTAATCCAACCTTAAACCCTTTTCCTTATTCAAGGTCACTAAACCCGCAAGAAACTGAACCCTAAGAGGGTATTGGTGAACCCTGTCATGGATGTGATTCAAAGATGGGACACTGAACCTTAAGAGTAGGGTACCGCATAAGACGGGACGGAAAAGGGTTTAGGGTTGGATTAGGCGGACCCGCTTCGCGGCTCCGCCTAATCCAACCTTAAACCCTTTTCCTTATTCAAGGTCACTAAACCCGCAAGAAACTGAACCCTAAGAGGGTATTGGTGAACCCTGTCGTGGATGTGATTCAAAGATGGCACACTGAACCTTAAGAGTAGGGTACCGCATAAGACGGGACGGAAAAGGGTTTAGGGTTGGATTAGGCGGACCCGCTTCGCAGCTCTGCCTAATCCAACCCTAAACCCTTTTCCTTATTCAAGGCCACTAAACCCACAAGAAACTGTACCCTAAGAGGGTATTGGTGAACACTGTCGTGGATGTGATTCAAAGATGGGACACTGAACCTTAAGAGTAGGGTACCGCATAAGACGGGACAGAAAAGGGTTTAGGGTTGGATTAGGCGGACCCGCTTCGCGGCTCCGCCTAATCCAACCCTAAACCCTTTTCCTTATTCAAGGTCACTAAACCCGCAAGAAACTGAACCCTAAGAGGGTATTGGTGAACCCTGTCGTGGATGTGATTCAAAGATGGGACACTGAACCTTAAGAGTAGGGTACCGCATAAGACGGGACGGAAAAGGGTTTAGGGTTGGATTAGGCGGACCCGCTTCGCGGCTCCGCCTAATCCAACCCTAAACCCTTTTCCTTATTCAAGGTCACTAAACCCGCAAGAAACTGAACCCTAAGAGGGTATTGGTGAACCCTGTCGTGGATGTGATTCAAAGATGGCACACTGAACCTTAAGAGTAGGGTACCGCATAAGACGGGACAGAAAAGGGTTTAGGGTTGGATTAGGCGGACCCGCTTCGCGGCTCTGCCTAATCCAACCCTAAACCCTTTTCCTTATTCAAGGTCACTAAACCCGCAAGAAACTGAACCCTAAGAGGGTATTGGTGATCCCTGTCGTGGATGTGATTCAAAGACGGGACACTGAACCTTAAGAGTAGGGTACCGCATAAGACGGGACGGAAAAGGGTTTAGGGTTGAATTAGGCGGACCCGCTTCGCGGCTCCGCCTAATCCAACCCTAAACCCTTTTCCTTAATCAAGGTCACTAAACCCGCAAGAAACTGAACCCTAAGAGGGTATTGGTGAACCCTGTCGTGGATGTGATTCAAAGATGGGACAATGAACCTTAAGAGTAGGGTACCGCAAAAGACGGGACGTAAAAGGGTTTAGGGTTGGATTAGGCGGACCCGCTTCGCGGCTCCGCCTAATCCAACCCAAAACCCTTTTCCTTATTCAAGGTCACTAAACCCGCAAGAAACTGAACCCTAAGAGGGTATTGGTGAACCCTGTCGTGGATGTGATTCAAAGATGGGACACTGAACCTTAAGAGTAGGGTACCGCATAAGACGGGACGGAAAAGGGTTTAGGGTTGGATTAGGCGGACCCGCTTCGCGTCTCCGCCTAATCCAACCCTAAACCCTTTTCCTTATTCAAGGTCACTAAACCCGCAAGAAACTGTACCCTAAGAGAGTATTGGTGAACCCTGTCGTGGATGAGATTCAAAGATGGGACACTGAACCTTAAGAGTAGGGTACCGCATAAGACGGGACAGAAAAGGGTTTAGGGTTGGATTAGGCAGACCCGCTTCGCGGCTCCGCCTAATCCAACCCTAAACCCTTTTCCTTATTCAAGGTCACTAAACCCGCAAGAAACTGAACCCTAAGAGGGTATTGGTGAACCCTGTCGCGGATGTGATACAAAGATGCGACACTGAACCTTAAGAGTAGGGTACCGCATAAGACGGGACGGAAAAGGGTTTAGGGTTGGATTAGGCGGACCCGCTTCGCGGATCCGCCTAATCCAACCCAAAACCCTTTTCCTTATTCAAGGTCACTAAACCCGCAAGAAACTGAACCCTAAGAGGGTATTGGTGAACCCTGTCGTGGATGTGATTCAAAGATGGGACACTGAACCTTAAGAGTAGGGTACCGCATAAGACGGGACGGAAAAGGGTTTAGGGTTGGATTAGGCGGACCCGCTTCGCGGCTCCGCCTAATCCAACCTTAAACCCTTTTCCTTATTCAAGGTCACTAAACCCGCAAGAAACTGAACCCTAAGAGGGTATTGGTGAACCCTGTCATGGATGTGATTCAAAGATGGGACACTGAACCTTAAGAGTAGGGTACCGCATAAGACGGGACGGAAAAGGGTTTAGGGTTGGATTAGGCGGACCCGCTTCGCGGCTCCGCCTAATCCAACCCTAAACCCTTTTCCTTATTCAAGGTCACTAAACCCGCAAGAAACTGAACCCTAAGAGGGTATTGGTGAACCCTGTCGTGGATGTGATTCAAAGATGGCACACTGAACCTTAAGAGTAGGGTACCGCATAAGACGGGACGGAAAAGGGTTTAGGGTTGGATTAGGCGGACCCGCTTCGCGGCTCCGCCTAATCCAACCCTAAACCCTTTTCCTTATTCAAGGTCACTAAACCCGCAAGAAACTGAACCCTAAGAGGGTATTGGTGAACCCTGTCGTGGATGTAATTCAAAGATGGGACACTGAACCTTAAGAGTAGGGTACCGCATAAGACGGGACGGAAAAGGGTTTAGGGTTGGATTAGGCGGACCCGCTTCGCGGCTCCGCCTAATCCAACCCTAAACCCTTTTCCTTATTCAAGGTCACTAAACCCGCAAGAAACTGAACCCTAAGAGGGTATTGGTGAACCCTGTCGTGGATGTGATTCAAAGATGGCACACTGAACCTTAAGAGTAGGGTACCGCATAAGACGGGACGGAAAAGGGTTTAGGGTTGGATTAGGCGGACCCGCTTCGCAGCTCTGCCTAATCCAACCCTAAACCCTTTTCCTTATTCAAGGCCACTAAACCCACAAGAAACTGTACCCTAAGAGGGTATTGGTGAACACTGTCGTGGATGTGATTCAAAGATGGGACACTGAACCTTAAGAGTAGGGTACCGCATAAGACGGGACAGAAAAGGGTTTAGGGTTGGATTAGGCGGACCCGCTTCGCGGCTCCGCCTAATCCAACCCTAAACCCTTTTCCTTATTCAAGGTCACTAAACCCGCAAGAAACTGAACCCTAAGAGGGTATTGGTGAACCCTGTCGTGGATGTGATTCAAAGATGGGACACTGAACCTTAAAAGTAGGGTACCGCATAAGACGGGACGGAAAAGGGTTTAGGGTTGGATTAGGCGGACCCGCTTCGCGGCTCCGCCTAATCCAACCCAAAACCCTTTTCCTTATTCAAGGTCACTAAACCCGCAAGAAACTGAACCCTAAGAGGGTATTGGTGAACCCTGTCGTGGATGTGATTCAAAGATGGGACACTGAACCTTAAGAGTAGGGTACCGCATAAGACGGGACGGAAAAGGGTTTAGGGTTGGATTAGGCGGACCCGCTTCGCGGCTCCGCCTAATCCAACCTTAAACCCTTTTCCTTATTCAAGGTCACTAAACCCGCAAGAAACTGAACCCTAAGAGGGTATTGGTGAACCATGTCATGGATGTGATTCAAAGATGGGACACTGAACCTTAAGAGTAGGGTACCGCATAAGACGGGACGGAAAAGGGTTTAGGGTTGGATTAGGCGGACCCGCTTCGCGGCTCCGCCTAATCCAACCCTAAACCCTTTTCCTTATTCAAGGTCACTAAACCCGCAAGAAACTGAACCCTAAGAGGGTATTGGTGAACCCTGTCGTGGATGTAATTCAAAGATGGGACACTGAACCTTAAGAGTAGGGTACCGCATAAGACGGGACGGAAAAGGGTTTAGGGTTGGATTAGGCGGACCCGCTTCGCGGCTCCGCCTAATCCAACCCTAAACCCTTTTCCTTATTCAAGGTCACTAAACCCGCAAGAAACTGAACCCTAAGAGGGTATTGGTGAACCCTGTCGTGGATGTGATTCAAAGATGGCACACTGAACCTTAAGAGTAGGGTACCGCATAAGACGGGACGGAAAAGGGTTTAGGGTTGGATTAGGCGGACCCGCTTCGCAGCTCTGCCTAATCCAACCCTAAACCCTTTTCCTTATTCAAGGCCACTAAACCCACAAGAAACTGTACCCTAAGAGGGTATTGGTGAACACTGTCGTGGATGTGATTCAAAGATGGGACACTGAACCTTAAGAGTAGGGTACCGCATAAGACGGGACAGAAAAGGGTTTAGGGTTGGATTAGGCGGACCCGCTTCGCGGCTCCGCCTAATCCAACCCTAAACCCTTTTCCTTATTCAAGGTCACTAAACCCGCAAGAAACTGAACCCTAAGAGGGTATTGGTGAACCCTGTCGTGGATGTGATTCAAAGATGGGACACTGAACCTTAAAAGTAGGGTACCGCATAAGACGGGACGGAAAAGGGTTTAGGGTTGGATTAGGCGGACCCGCTTCGCGGCTCCGCCTAATCCAACCCAAAACCCTTTTCCTTATTCAAGGTCACTAAACCCGCAAGAAACTGAACCCTAAGAGGGTATTGGTGAACCCTGTCGTGGATGTGATTCAAAGATGGGACACTGAACCTTAAGAGTAGGGTACCGCATAAGACGGGACGGAAAAGGGTTTAGGGTTGGATTAGGCGGACCCGCTTCGCGGCTCCGCCTAATCCAACCTTAAACCCTTTTCCTTATTCAAGGTCACTAAACCCGCAAGAAACTGAACCCTAAGAGGGTATTGGTGAACCATGTCATGGATGTGATTCAAAGATGGGACACTGAACCTTAAGAGTAGGGTACCGCATAAGACGGGACGGAAAAGGGTTTAGGGTTGGATTAGGCGGACCCGCTTCGCGGCTCCGCCTAATCCAACCCTAAACCCTTTTCCTTATTCAAGGTCACTAAACCCGCAAGAAACTGAACCCTAAGAGGGTATTGGTGAACCCTGTCGTGGATGTGATTCAAAGATGGCACACTGAACCTTAAGAGTAGGGTACCGCATAAGACGGGACGGAAAAGGGTTTAGGGTTGGATTAGGCGGACCCGCTTCGCGGCTCCGCCTAATCCAACCCTAAACCCTTTTCCTTATTCAAGGTCACTAAACCCGCAAGAAACTGAACCCTAAGAGGGTATTGGTGAACCCTGTCGTGGATGTAATTCAAAGATGGGACACTGAACCTTAAGAGTAGGGTACCGCATAAGACGGGACGGAAAAGGGTTTAGGGTTGGATTAGGCGGACCCGCTTCGCGGCTCCGCCTAATCCAACCCTAAACCCTTTTCCTTATTCAAGGTCACTAAACCCGCAAGAAACTGAACCCTAAGAGGGTATTGGTGAACCCTGTCGTGGATGTGATTCAAAGATGGCACACTGAACCTTAAGAGTAGGGTACCGCATAAGACGGGACGGAAAAGGGTTTAGGGTTGGATTAGGCGGACCCGCTTCGCAGCTCTGCCTAATCCAACCCTAAACCCTTTTCCTTATTCAAGGCCACTAAACCCACAAGAAACTGTACCCTAAGAGGGTATTGGTGAACACTGTCGTGGATGTGATTCAAAGATGGGACACTGAACCTTAAGAGTAGGGTACCGCATAAGACGGGACAGAAAAGGGTTTAGGGTTGGATTAGGCGGACCCGCTTCGCGGCTCCGCCTAATCCAACCCTAAACCCTTTTCCTTATTCAAGGTCACTAAACCCGCAAGAAACTGAACCCTAAGAGGGTATTGGTGAACCCTGTCGTGGATGTGATTCAAAGATGGGACACTGAACCTTAAAAGTAGGGTACCGCATAAGACGGGACGGAAAAGGGTTTAGGGTTGGATTAGGCGGACCCGCTTCGCGGCTCCGCCTAATCCAACCCAAAACCCTTTTCCTTATTCAAGGTCACTAAACCCGCAAGAAACTGAACCCTAAGAGGGTATTGGTGAACCCTGTCGTGGATGTGATTCAAAGATGGGACACTGAACCTTAAGAGTAGGGTACCGCATAAGACGGGACGGAAAAGGGTTTAGGGTTGGATTAGGCGGACCCGCTTCGCGGCTCCGCCTAATCCAACCTTAAACCCTTTTCCTTATTCAAGGTCACTAAACCCGCAAGAAACTGAACCCTAAGAGGGTATTGGTGAACCATGTCATGGATGTGATTCAAAGATGGGACACTGAACCTTAAGAGTAGGGTACCGCATAAGACGGGACGGAAAAGGGTTTAGGGTTGGATTAGGCGGACCCGCTTCGCGGCTCCGCCTAATCCAACCCTAAACCCTTTTCCTTATTCAAGGTCACTAAACCCGCAAGAAACTGAACCCTAAGAGGGTATTGGTGAACCCTGTCGTGGATGTGATTCAAAGATGGCACACTGAACCTTAAGAGTAGGGTACCGCATAAGACGGGACAGAAAAGGGTTTAGGGTTGGATTAGGCGGACCCGCTTCGCGGCTCTGCCTAATCCAACCCTAAACCCTTTTCCTTATTCAAGGTCACTAAACCCGCAAGAAACTGAACCCTAAGAGGGTATTGGTGAACCCTGTCGTGGATGTGATTCAAAGATGGGACACTGAACCTTAAGAGTAGGGTACCGCATAAGACGGGACGGAAAAGGGTTTAGGGTTGAATTAGGCGGACCCGCTTCGCGGCTCCGCCTAATCCAACCCTAAACCCTTTTCCTTATTCAAGGTCACTAAACCCGCAAGAAACTGAACCCTAAGAGGGTATTGGTGAACCCTGTCGTGGATGTGATTCAAAGATGGGACAATGAACCTTAAGAGTAGGGTACCGCAAAAGACGGGACGTAAAAGGGTTTAGGGTTGGATTAGGCGGACCCGCTTCGCGGCTCCGCCTAATCCAACCCAAAACCCTTTTCCTTATTCAAGGTCACTAAACCCGCAAGAAACTGAACCCTAAGAGGGTATTGGTGAACCCTGTCGTGGATGTGATTCAAAGATGGGACACTGAACCTTAAGAGTAGGGTACCGCATAAGACGGGACGGAAAAGGGTTTAGGGTTGGATTAGGCGGACCCGCTTCGCGTCTCCGCCTAATCCAACCCTAAACCCTTTTCCTTATTCAAGGCCACTAAACCCGCAAGAAACTGTACCCTAAGAGGGTATTGGTGAACCCTGTCGTGGATGTGATTCAAAGATGGGACACTGAACCTTAAGAGTAGGGTACCGCATAAGACGGGACGAAAAAGGGTTTAGGGTTGGATTAGGCGGACCCGCTTCGCGGATCCGCCTAATCCAACCCTAAACCCTTTTCCTTATTCAAGGTCACTAAACCCGCAAGAAACTGAACCCTAAGAGGGTATTGGTGAACCCTGTCGTGGATGTGATTCAAAGATGGCACACTGAACCTTAAGAGTAGGGTACCGCATAAGACGGGACGGAAAAGGGTTTAGGGTTGGATTAGGCGGACCCGCTTCGCGGCTCCGCCTAATCCAACCCTAAACCCTTTTCCTTATTCAAGGTCACTAAACCCGCAAGAAACTGAACCCTAAGAGGGTATTGGTGAACCCTGTCGTGGATGTGATTCAAAGATGGGACACTGAACCTTAAGAGTAGGGTACCGCATAAGACGGGACGGAAAAGGGTTTAGGGTTGGATTAGGCGGACCCGCTTCGCGGCTCCGCCTAATCCAACCCTAAACCCTTTTCCTTATTCAAGGTCACTAAACCCGCAAGAAACTGAACCCTAAGAGGGTATTGGTGAACCCTGTCGTGGATGTGATTCAAAGATGGCACACTGAACCTTAAGAGTAGGGTACCGCATAAGACGGGACGGAAAAGGGTTTAGGGTTGGATTAGGCGGACCCGCTTCGCGGCTCCGCCTAATCCAACCCTAAACCCTTTTCCTTATTCAAGGCCACTAAACCCGCAAGAAACTGTACCCTAAGAGGGTATTGGTGAACCCTGTCGTGGATGTGATTCAAAGATGGGACACTGAACCTTAAGAGTAGAGTACCGCATAAGACGGGACGGAAAAGGGTTTAGGGTTGGATTAGGCGGACCCGCTTCGCGGCTCTGCCTAATCCAACCCTAAACCCTTTTCCTTATTCAAGGTCACTAAACCTGCAAGAAACTGAACCCTAAGAGGGTATTGGTGAACCCTGTCGTGGATGTGATTCAAAGATGGGACACTGAACCTTAAGAGTAGGGTACCGCATAAGACGGGACGGAAAAGGGTTTAGTGTTGGATTAGGCGGACCCGCTTCGCGGCTCCGCCTAATCCAACCCAAAACCCTTTTCCTTATTCAAGGTCACTAAACCCGCAAGAAACTGAACCCTAAGAGGGTATTGGTGAACCCTGTCGTGGATGTGATTCAAAGATGGGACACTGAACCTTAAGAGTAGGGTACCGCATAAGACGGGACGGAAGAGGGTTTAGGGTTGGATTAGGCGGACCCGCTTCGCGGCTCCGCCTAATCCAACCTTAAACCCTTTTCCTTATTCAAGGTCACTAAACCCGCAAGAAACTGAACCCTAAGAGGGTATTGGTGAACCCTGTCATGGATGTGATTCAAAGATGGGACACTGAACCTTAAGAGTAGGGTACCGCATAAGACGGGACGGAAAAGGGTTTAGGGTTGGATTAGGCGGACCCGCTTCGCGGCTCCGCCTAATCCAACCCTAAACCCTTTTCCTTATTCAAGGTCACTAAACCCGCAAGTAACTGAACCCTAAGGGAGTATTGGTGAACCCTGTCGTGGATGTGATTCAAAGATGGCACACTGAACCTTAAGAGTAGGGTACCGCATAAGACGGGACGGAAAAGGGTTTAGGGTTGGATTAGGCGGACCCGCTTCGCGGCTCCGCCTAATCCAACCCTAAACCCTTTTCCTTATTCAAGGTCACTAAACCCGCAAGAAACTGAACCCTAAGAGGGTATTGGTGAACCCTGTCGTGGATGTGATTCAAAGATGGGACACTGAACCTTAAGAGTAGGGTACCGCATAAGACGGGACGGAAAAGGGTTTAGGGTTGGATTAGGCGGACCCGCTTCGCGGCTCCGCCTAATCCAACCCTAAACCCTTTTCCTTATTCAAGGTCACTAAACCCGCAAGAAACTGAACCCTAAGAGGGTATTGGTGAACCCTGTCGTGGAAGTGATTCAAAGATGGCACACTGAACCTTAAGAGAAGGGTACCGCATAAGACGGGACGGAAAAGGGTTTAGGGTTGGATTAGGCGGACCCGCTTCGCGGCTCCGCCTAATCCAACCCTAAACCCTTTTCCTTATTCAAGGCCACTAAACCCGCAGGAAACTGTACCCTAAGAGGGTATTGGTGAACCCTGTCGTGGATGTGATTCAAAGATGGGACACTGAACCTTAAGAGTAGGGTACCGCATAAGACGGGACGAAAAAAGGGTTTAGGGTTGGATTAGGCGGACCCGCTTCGCGGATCCGCCTAATCCAACCCTAAACCCTTTTCCTTATTCAAGGTCACTAAACCCGCAAGAAACTGAACCCTAAGAGGGTATTGGTGAACCCTGTCGTGGATGTGATTCAAAGATGGGACACTGAACCTTAAGAGTAGGGTACCGCATAAGACGGGACGGAAAAGGGTTTAGTGTTGGATTAGGCGGACCCGCTTCGCGGCTCCGCCTAATCCAACCCAAAACCCTTTTCCTTAATCAAGGTCACTAAACCCGCAAGAAACTGAACCCTAAGAGGGTATTGGTGAACCCTGTCGTGGATGTGATTCAAAGATGGGACACTGAACCTTAAGAGTAGGGTACCGCATAAGACGGGACGGAAGAGGGTTTAGGGTTGGATTAGGCGGACCCGCTTCGCGGCTCCGCCTAATCCAACCTTAAACCCTTTTCCTTATTCAAGGTCACTAAACCCGCAAGAAACTGAACCCTAAGAGGGTATTGGTGAACCCTGTCATGGATGTGATTCAAAGATGGGACACTGAACCTTAAGAGTAGGGTACCGCATAAGACGGGACGGAAAAGGGTTTAGGGTTGGATTAGGCGGACCCGCTTCGCGGCTCCGCCTAATCCAACCCTAAACCCTTTTCCTTATTCAAGGTCACTAAACCCGCAAGTAACTGAACCCTAAGGGAGTATTGGTGAACCCTGTCGTGGATGTGATTCAAAGATGGCACACTGAACCTTAAGAGTAGGGTACCGCATAAGACGGGACGGAAAAGGGTTTAGGGTTGGATTAGGCGGACCCGCTTCGCGGCTCCGCCTAATCCAACCCTAAACCCTTTTCCTTATTCAAGGTCACTAAACCCGCAAGAAACTGAACCCTAAGAGGGTATTGGTGAACCCTGTCGTGGATGTGATTCAAAGATGGGACACTGAACCTTAAGAGTAGGGTACCGCATAAGACGGGACGGAAAAGGGTTTAGGGTTGGATTAGGCGGACCCGCTTCGCGGCTCCGCCTAATCCAACCCTAAACCCTTTTCCTTATTCAAGGTCACTAAACCCGCAAGAAACTGAACCCTAAGAGGGTATTGGTGAACCCTGTCGTGGAAGTGATTCAAAGATGGCACACTGAACCTTAAGAGAAGGGTACCGCATAAGACGGGACGGAAAAGGGTTTAGGGTTGGATTAGGCGGACCCGCTTCGCGGCTCCGCCTAATCCAACCCTAAACCCTTTTCCTTATTCAAGGCCACTAAACCCGCAGGAAACTGTACCCTAAGAGGGTATTGGTGAACCCTGTCGTGGATGTGATTCAAAGATGGGACACTGAACCTTAAGAGTAGGGTACCGCATAAGACGGGACGAAAAAAGGGTTTAGGGTTGGATTAGGCGGACCCGCTTCGCGGATCCGCCTAATCCAACCCTAAACCCTTTTCCTTATTCAAGGTCACTAAACCCGCAAGAAACTGAACCCTAAGAGGGTATTGGTGAACCCTGTCGTGGATGTGATTCAAAGATGGGACACTGAACCTTAAGAGTAGGGTACCGCATAAGACGGGACGGAAAAGGGTTTAGGGTTGGATTAGGCGGACCCGCTTCGCGGCTCCGCCTAATCCAACCCTAAACCCTTTTCCTTATTCAAGGTCACTAAACCCGCAAGAAACTGAACCCTAAGAGGGTATTGGTGAACCCTGTCGTGGATGTGATTCAAAGATGGCACACTGAACCTTAAGAGTAGGGTACCGCATAAGACGGGACGGAAAAGGGTTTAGGGTTGGATTAGGCGGACCCGCTTCGCGGCTCCGCCTAATCCAACCCTAAACCCTTTTCCTTATTCAAGGCCACTAAACCCGAAGGAAACTGTACCCTAAGAGGGTATTGGTGAACACTGTCGTGGATGTGATTCAAAGATGGGACACTGAACCTTAAGAGTAGGGTACCGCATAAGACGGGACGAAAAAGGGTTTAGGGTTGGATTAGGCGGACCCGCTTCGCGGCTCCGCCTAATCCAACCCTAAACCCTTTTCCTTATTCAAGGCCACTAAACCCGCAGGAAACTGTACCCTAAGAGGGTATTGGTGAACCCTGTCGTGGATGTGATTCAAAGATGGGACACTGAACCTTAAGAGTAGGGTACCGCATAAGACGGGACGAAAAAGGGTTTAGGGTTGGATTAGGCGGACCCGCTTCGCGGATCCGCCTAATCCAACCCTAAACCCTTTTCCTTATTCAAGGTCACTAAACCCACAAGAAACTGAACCCTAAGAGGGTATTGGTGAACCCTGTCGTGGATGTGATTCAAGGATGGGACACTGAACCTTAAGAGTAGGGTACCGCATAAGACGGGACGGAAAAGGGTTTAGAGTTGGATTAGGCGGACCCGCTTCGCGGCTCCGCCTAATCCAACCCAAAACCCTTTTCCTTATTCAAGGTCACTAAACCCGCAAGAAACTGAACCCTAAGAGGGTATTGGTGAACCCTGTCGTGGATGTGATTCAAAGATGGGACACTGAACCTTAAGAGTAGGGTACCGCATAAGACGGGACGGAAAAGGGTTTAGGGTTGGATTAGGCGGACCCGCTTCGCGGGTCCGCCTAATCCAACCTTAAACCCTTTTCCTTATTCAAGGTCACTAAACCCGCAAGAAACTGAACCCTAAGAGGGTATTGGTGAACCCTGTCATGGATGTGATTCAAAGATGGGACACTGAACCTTAAGAGTAGGGTACCGCATAAGACGGGACGAAAAAGGGTTTAGGGTTGGATTAGGCGGACCCGCTTCGCGGATCCGCCTAATCCAACCCTAAACCCTTTTCCTTATTCAAGGTCACTAAACCCGCAAGAAACTGAACCCTAAGAGGGTATTGGTGAACCCTGTCGTGGATGTGATTCAAGGATGGGACACTGAACCTTAAGAGTAGGGTACCGCTTAAGATGGGACGGAAAAGGGTTTAGGGTTGGATTAGGTGGACCCGCTTCGCGGCTCCGCCTAATCCAACCCTAAACCCTTTTCCTTATTCAAGGTCACTAAACCCGCAAGAAACTGAACCCTAAGAGGGTATTGGTGAACCCTGTCGTGGATGTGATTCAAAGATGGGACACTGAACCTTAAGAGTAGGGTACCGCATAAGACGGGACGGAAAAGGGTTTAGGGTTGGATTAGGCGGACCCGCTTCGCGGCTCCGCCTAATCCAACCCTAAACCCTTTTCCTTATTCAAGGCCACTAAACCCGCAGGAAACTGTACCCTAAGAGGGTATTGGTGAACCCTGTCGTGGATGTGATTCAAAGATGGGACACTGAACCTTAAGAGTAGGGTACCGCATAAGACGGGACGAAAAAAGGGTTTAGGGTTGAATTAGGCGGACCCGCTTCGCGGATCCGCCTAATCCAACCCTAAACCCTTTTCCTTATTCAAGGTCACTAAACCCGCAAGAAACTGAACCCTAAGAGGGTATTGGTGAACCCTGTCGTGGATGTGATTCAAAGATGGGACACTGAACCTTAAGAGTAGGGTACCGCATAAGACGGGACGGAAAAGGGTTTAGGGTTGGATTAGGCGGACCCGCTTCGCGGCTCCGCCTAATCCAACCCTAAACCCTTTTCCTTATTCAAGGTCACTAAACCCGCAAGAAACTGAACCCTAAGAGGGTATTGGTGAACCCTGTCGTGGATGTGATTCAAAGATGGCACACTGAACCTTAAGAGTAGGGTACCGCATAAGACGGGACGGAAAAGGGTTTAGGGTTGGATTAGGCGGACCCGCTTCGCGGCTCCGCCTAATCCAACCCTAAACCCTTTTCCTTATTCAAGGCCACTAAACCCGCAGGAAACTGTACCCTAAGAGGGTATTGGTGAACCCTGTCGTGGATGTGATTCAAAGATGGGACACTGAACCTTAAGAGTAGGGTACCGCATAAGACGGGACGGAAAAGGGTTTAGGGTTGGATTAGGCGGACCCGCTTCGCGGCTCCGCCTAATCCAACCTTAAACCCTTTTCCTTATTCAAGGTCACTAAACCCGCAAGAAACTGAACCCTAAGAGGGTATTGGTGAACCCTGTCATGGATGTGATTCAAAGATGGGACACTGAACCTTAAGAGTAGGGTACCGCATAAGACGGGACGGAAAAGGGTTTAGGGTTGGATTAGGCGGACCCGCTTCGCGGCTCCGCCTAATCCAACCCTAAACCCTTTTCCTTATTCAAGGTCACTAAACCCGCAAGAAACTGAACCCTAAGAGGGTATTGGTGAACCCTGTCGTGGATGTGATTCAAATATGGGACACTGAACCTTAAGAGTAGGGTACCGCATAAGACGGGACGGAAAAGGGTTTAGGGTTGGATTAGGCGGAGCCGCGAATGGATTAGGCGGACCCGCTTCGCGGCTCCGCCTAATCCAACCCTAAACCCTTTTCCTTATTCAAGGTCACTAAACCCGCAAGAAACTGAACCCTAAGAGGGTATTGGTGAACCCTGTCGTGGATGTGATTCAAAGATGGCACACTGAACCTTAAGAGTAGGGTACCGCATAAGACGGGACGGAAAAGGGTTTAGGGTTGGATTAGGCGGACCCGCTTCGCGGCTCCGCCTAATCCAACCCTAAACCCTTTTCCTTATTCAAGGCCACTAAACCCGCAGGAAACTGTACCCTAAGAGGGTATTGGTGAACCCTGTCGTGGATGTGATTCAAAGATGGGACACTGAACCTTAAGAGTAGGGTACCGCATAAGACGGGACGAAAAAGGGTTTAGGGTTGGATTAGGCGGACCCGCTTCGCGGATCCGCCTAATCCAACCCTAAACCCATTTCCTTATTCAAGGTCACTAAACCCGCAAGAAACTGAACCCTATGAGGGTATTGGTGAACCCTGTCGTGGATGTGATTCAAAGATGGGACACTGAACCTTAAGAGTAGGGTACCGCATAAGACGGGACGGAAAAGGGTTTAGGGTTGGATTAGGCGGACCCGCTTCGCGGCTCCGCCTAATCCAACCCTAAACCCTTTTCCTTATTCAAGGTCACTAAACCCGCAAGAAACTGAACCCTAAGAGGGTATTGGTGAACCCTGTCGTGGATGTGATTCAAAGATGGCACACTGAACCTTAAGAGTAGGGTACCGCATAAGACGGGACGGAAAAGGGTTTAGGGTTGGATTAGGCGGACCCGCTTCGCGGCTCCGCCTAATCCAACCCTAAACCCTTTTCCTTATTCAAGGCCACTAAACCCGCAGGAAACTGTACCCTAAGAGGGTATTGGTGAACCCTGTCGTGGATGTGATTCAAAGATGGGACACTGAACCTTAAGAGTAGGGTACCGCATAAGACGGGACGAAAAAGGGTTTAGGGTTGGATTAGGCGGACCCGCTTCGCGGATCCGCCTAATCCAACCCTAAACCCTTTTCCTTATTCAAGGTCACTAAACCCGCAAGAAACTGAACCCTAAGAGGGTATTGGTGAACCCTGTCGTGGATGTGATTCAAGGATGGGACACTGAACCTTAAGAGTAGGGTACCGCATAAGACGGGACGGAAAAGGGTTTAGTGTTGGATTAGGCGGACCCGCTTCGCGGCTCCGCCTAATCCAACCCAAAACCCTTTTCCTTATTCAAGGTCACTAAACCCGCAAGAAACTGAACCCTAAGAAGGAATTGGTGAACCCTGTCGTGGATGTGATTCAAAGATGGGACACTGAACCTTAAGAGTAGGGTACCGCATAAGACGGGACGGAAAAGGGTTTAGGGTTGGATTAGGCGGACCCGCTTCGCGGCTCCGCCTAATCCAACCTTAAACCCTTTTCCTTATTCAAGGTCACTAAACCCGCAAGAAACTGAACCCTAAGAGGGTATTGGTGAACCCTGTCATGGATGTGATTCAAAGATGGGACACTGAACCTTAAGAGTAGGGTACCGCATAAGACGGGACGGAAAAGGGTTTAGGGTTGGATTAGGCGGACCCGCTTCTCGGCTCCGCCTAATCCAACCCTAAACCCTTTTCCTTATTCAAGGTCACTAAACCCGCAAGTAACTGAACCCTAAGGGAGTATTGGTGAACCCTGTCGTGGATGTGATTCAAAGATGGCACACTGAACCTTAAGAGTAGGGTACCGCATAAGACGGGACGGAAAAGGGTTTAGGGTTGGATTAGGCGGACCCGCTTCGCGGCTCCGCCTAATCCAACCCTAAACCCTTTTCCTTATTCAAGGTCACTAAACCCGCAAGAAACTGAACCCTAAGAGGGTATTGGTGAACCCTGTCGTGGATGTGATTCAAAGATGGGACACTGAACCTTAAGAGTAGGGTACCGCATAAGACGGGACGGAAAAGGGTTTAGGGTTGGATTAGGCGGACCCGCTTCGCGGCTCCGCCTAATCCAACCCTAAACCCTTTTCCTTATTCAAGGTCACTAAACCCGCAAGAAACTGAACCCTAAGAGGGTATTGGTGAACCCTGTCGTGGATGTGATTCAAAGATGGCACACTGAACCTTAAGAGTAGGGTACCGCATAAGACGGGACGGAAAAGGGTTTAGGGTTGGATTAGGCGGACCCGCTTCGCGGCTCCGCCTAATCCAACCCTAAACCCTTTTCCTTATTCAAGGCCACTAAACCCGCAAGAAACTGTACCCTAAGAGGGTATTGGTGAACCCTGTCGTGGATGTGATTCAAAGATGGCACACTGAACCTTAAGAGTAGGGTACCGCATAAGACGGGACGGAAAAGGGTTTAGGGTTGGATTAGGCGGACCCGCTTCGCGGCTCCGCCTAATCCAACCCTAAACCCTTTTCCTTATTCAAGGTCACTAAACCCGCAAGAAACTGAACCCTAAGAGGGTATTGGTGAACCCTGTCGTGGATGTGATTCAAAGATGGCACACTGAACCTTAAGAGTAGGGTACCGCATAAGACGGGACGGAAAAGGGTTTAGGGTTGGATTAGGCGGACCCGCTTCGCGGCTCCGCCTAATCCAACCCTAAACCCTTTTCCTTATTCAAGGCCACTAAACCCGCAAGAAACTGTACCCTAAGAGGGTATTGGTGAACCCTGTCGTGGATGTGATTCAAAGATGGGACACTGAACCTTAAGAGTAGGGTACCGCATAAGACGGGACGAAAAAGGGTTTAGGGTTGGATTAGGCGGACCCGCTTCGCGGCTCCGCCTAATCCAACCCAAAACCCTTTTCCTTATTCAAGGTCACTAAACCCGCAAGAAACTGAACCCTAAGAGGGTATTGGTGAACCCTGTCATGGATGTGATTCAAAGATGGGACACTGAACCTTAAGATTAGGGTACCGCATAAGACGGGACGGAAAAGGGTTTAGGGTTGGATTAGGCGGACCCGCTTCGCGGCTCCGCCAAATCCAACCCTAAACTCTTTTCCTTATTCAAGGTCACTAAACCCGCAAGAAACTGAACCCTAAGAGGGTATTGGTGAACCCTGTCGTGGATGTGATTCAAAGATGGCACACTGAACCTTAAGAGTAGGGTACCGCATAAGACGGGACGGAAAAGGGTTTAGGGTTGGATTAGGCGGACCCGCTTCGCGGCTCCGCCTAATCCAACCCTAAACCCTTTTCCTTATTCAAGGTCACTAAACCCGCAAGAAACTGAACCCTAAGAGGGTATTGGTGAACCCTGTCGTGGATGTGATTCAAAGATGGCACACTGAACCTTAAGAGTAGGGTACCGCATAAGACGGGACGAAAAAGGGTTTAGGGTTGGATTAGGCGGACCCGCTTCGCGGATCCGCCTAATCCAACCCTAAACCCTTTTCCTTATTCAAGGTCACTAAACCCGCAAGAAACTGAACCCTAAGAGGGTATTGGTGAACCCTGTCGTGGATGTGATTCAAAGATGGGACACTGAACCTTAAGAGTAGGGTACCGCATAAGACGGGACGGAAAAGGGTTTAGGGTTGGATTAGGCGGACCCGCTTCGCGGCTCCGCCTAATCCAACCCTAAACCCTTTTCCTTATTCAAGGTCACTAAACCCGCAAGTAACTGAACCCTAAGGGAGTATTGGTGAACCCTGTCGTGGATGTGATTCAAAGATGGCACACTGAACCTTAAGAGTAGGGTACCGCATAAGATGGGACGGAAAAGGGTTTAGGGTTGGATTAGGCGGACCCGCTTCGCGACTCCGCCTAATCCAACCTTAAACCCTTTTCCTTTTTCAAGGTCACTAAATCCGCAAGAAACTGAACCCTAAGAGGGTATTGGTGAACCCTGTCATGGATGTGATTCAAAGATGGGACACTGAACCTTAAGAGTAGGGTACCGCATAAGACGGGACGGAAAAGGGTTTAGGGTTGGATTAGGCGGACCCGCTTCGCGGCTCCGCCTAATCCAACCCTAAACTCTTTTCCTTATTCAAGGTCACTAAACCCGCAAGAAACTGAACCCTAAGAGGGTATTGGTGAACCCTGTCGTGGATGTGATTCAAAGATGGCACACTGAACCTTAAGAGTAGGGTACCGCATAAGACGGGACGGAAAAGGGTTTAGGGTTGGATTAGGCGGACCCGCTTCGCGGCTCCGCCTAATCCAACCCTAAACCCTTTTCCTTATTCAAGGTCACTAAACCCGCAAGAAACTGAACCCTAAGAGGGTATTGGTGAACCCTGTCGTGGATGTGATTCAAAGATGGCACACTGAACCTTAAGAGTAGGGTACCGCATAAGACGGGACGGAAAAGGGTTTAGGGTTGGATTAGGCGGACCCGCTTCGCGGATCCGCCTAATCCAACCCAAAACCCTTTTCCTTATTCAAGGTCACTAAACCCGCAAGAAACTAAACCCTAAGAGGGTATTGGTGAACCCTGTCGTGGATGTGATTCAAAGATGGGACACTGAACCTTAAGAGTAGGGTACCGCATAAGACGGGACGGAAAAGGGTTTAGGGTTGGATTAGGCGGACCCGCTTCGCGGCTCCGCCTAATCCAACCTTAAACCCTTTTCCTTATTCAAGGTCACTAAATCCGCAAGAAACTGAATCCTAAGAGGGTATTGGTGAACCCTGTCATGGATGTGATTCAAAGATGGCACACTGAACCTTAAGAGTAGGGTACCGCATAAGACGGGACGGAAAAGGGTTTAGGGTTGGATTAGGCGGACCCGCTTCGCGGCTCCGCCTAATCCAACCCTAAACCCTTTTCCTTATTCAAGGCCACTAAACCCGCAGGAAACTGTACCCTAAGAGGGTATTGGTGAACCCTGTCGTGGATGTGATTCAAAGATGGGACACTGAACCTTAAGAGTAGGGTACCGCATAAGACGGGACGGAAAAGGGTTTAGGGTTGGATTAGGCGGACCCGCTTCGCGGCTCCGCCTAATCCAACCCTAAACCCTTTTCCTTATTCAAGGTCACTAAACCCGCAAGTAACTGAACCCTAAGGGAGTATTGGTGAACCCTGTCGTGGATGTGATTCAAAGATGGCACACTGAACCTTAAGAGTAGGGTACCGCATAAGACGGGACGGAAAAGGGTTTAGGGTTGGATTAGGCGGACCCGCTTGGCGGCTCCGCCTAATCCAACCCTAAACCCTTTTCCTTATTCAAGGTCACTAAACCCGCAAGAAACTGAACCCTAAGAGGGTATTGGTGAACCCTGTCGTGGATGTGATTCAAAGATGGGACACTGAACCTTAAGAGTAGGGTACCGCATAAGACGGGACGGAAAAGGGTTTAGGGTTGGATTAGGCGGACCCGCTTCGCGGCTCCGCCTAATCCAACCCTAAACCCTTTTCCTTATTCAAGGTCACTAAAACCGCAAGAAACTGAACCCTAAGAGGGTATTGGTGAACCCTGTCGTGGATGTGATTCAAAGATGGCACACTGAACCTTAAGAGTAGGGTACCGCATAAGACGGGACGGAAAAGGGTTTATGGTTGGATTAGGCGGACCTGCTTCGCGGCTCCGCCTAATCCAACCCTAAACCCTTTTCCTTATTCAAGGCCACTAAACCCGCAAGAAACTGTACCCTAAGAGGGTATTGGTGAACCCTGTCGTGGATGTGATTCAAAGATGGGACACTGAACCTTAAGAGTAGGGTACCGCATAAGACGGGACGAAAAAGGGTTTAGGGTTGGATTAGGCGGACCCGCTTCGCGGATCCGCCTAATCCAACCCTAAACCCTTTTCCTTATTCAAGGTCACTAAACCCGCAAGAAACTGAACCCTAAGAGGGTATTGGTGAACCCTGTCGTGGATGTGATTCAAGGATGGGACACTGAACCTTAAGAGTAGGGTACCGCATAAGGCGGGACGGAAAAGGGTTTAGGGTTGGATTAGGCGAACCCGCTTCGCGGCTCCGCCTAATCCAACCCAAAACCCTTTTCCTTATTCAAGGTCACTAAACCCGCAAGAAACTGAACCCTAAGAGGGTATTGGTGAACCCTGTTATGGATGTGATTCAAAGATGGGACACTGAACCTTAAGAGTAGGGTACCGCATAAGACGGGACGGAAAAGGGTTTAGGGTTGGATTAGGCGGACCCGCTTCGCGGCTCCGCCAAATCCAACCCTAAACCCTTTTCCTTATTCAAGGTCACTAAACCCGCAAGAAACTGAACCCTAAGAGGGTATTGGTGAACCCTGTCGTGGATGTGATTCAAAGATGGCACACTGAACCTTAAGAGTAGGGTACCGCATAAGACGGGACGGAAAAGGGTTTAGGGTTGGATTAGGCGGACCCGCTTCGCGGCTCCGCCTAATCCAACCCAAAACCCTTTTCCTTATTCAAGGTCACTAAACCCGCAAGAAACTGAACCCTAAGAGGGTATTGGTGAACCCTGTCGTGGATGTGATTCAAAGATGGGACACTGAACCTTAAGAGTAGGGTACCGCATAAGACGGGACGAAAAAGGGTTTAGGGTTGGATTAGGCGGACCCGCTTCGCGGATCCGCCTAATCCAACCCTAAACCCTTTTCCTTATTCAAGGTCACTAAACCCGCAAGAAACTGAACCCTAAGAGGGTATTGGTGAACCCTGTCGTGGATGTGATTCAAGGATGGGACACTGAACCTTAAGAGTAGGGTACCGCATAAGGCGGGACGGAAAAGGGTTTAGGGTTGGATTAGGCGAACCCGCTTCGCGGCTCCGCCTAATCCAACCCAAAACCCTTTTCCTTATTCAAGGTCACTAAACCCGCAAGAAACTGAACCCTAAGAGGGTATTGGTGAACCCTGTTATGGATGTGATTCAAAGATGGGACACTGAACCTTAAGAGTAGGGTACCGCATAAGACGGGACGGAAAAGGGTTTAGGGTTGGATTAGGCGGACCCGCTTCGCGGCTCCGCCAAATCCAACCCTAAACCCTTTTCCTTATTCAAGGTCACTAAACCCGCAAGAAACTGAACCCTAAGAGGGTATTGGTGAACCCTGTCGTGGATGTGATTCAAAGATGGGACACTGAACCTTAAGAGTAGGGTACCGCATAAGACGGGACGGAAAAGGGTTTAGGGTTGGATTAGGCGGACCCGCTTCGCGGCTCCGCCTAATCCAACCCTAAACCCTTTTCCTTATTCAAGGTCACTAAACCCGCAAGAAACTGAACCCTAAGAGGGTATTGGTGAACCCTGTCGTGGATGTGATTCAAAGATGGGACAATGAACCTTAAGAGTAGGGTACCGCATAAGACGGGACGGAAAAGGGTTTAGGGTTGGATTAGGCGGACCCGCTTCGCGGCTCCGCCTAATCCAACCCAAAACCCTTTTCCTTATTCAAGGTCACTAAACCCGCAAGAAACTGAACCCTAAGAGGGTATTGGTGAACCCTGTCGTGGATGTGATTCAAAGATGGGACACTGAACCTTAAGAGTAGGGTACCGCATAAGACGGGACGGAAAAGGGTTTAGGGTTGGATTAGGCGGACCCGCTTCGCGGCTCCGCCTAATCCAACCTTAAACCCTTTTCCTTATTCAAGGTCACTAAACCCGCAAGAAACTGTACCCTAAGAGGGTATTGGTGAACCCTGTCGTGGATGTGATTCAAAGATGGGACACTGAACCTTAAGAGTAGGGTACCGCATAAGACCGGACGGAAAAGGGTTTAGGGTTGGATTAGGCGGACCCGCTTCGCGGCTCCGCCTAATCCAACCTTAAACCCTTTTCCTTATTCAAGGTCACTAAACCCGCAAGAAACTGAACCCTAAGAGGGTATTGGTGAACCCTGTCGTGGATGTGATTCAAAGATGGGACACTGAACCTTAAGAGTAGGGTACCGCATAAGACGGGACGGAAAAGGGTTTAGGATTGGATTAGGCGGACCCGCTTCGCGGCTCCGCCTAATCCAACCCTAAACCCTTTTCCTTATTCAAGGTCACTAAACCCGCAAGAAACTGAACCCTAAGAGGGTATTGGTGAACCCTGTCGTGGATGTGATTCAAAGATGGGACAATGAACCTTAAGAGTAGGGTACCACATAAGACGGGACGGAAAAGGGTTTAGGGTTGGATTAGGCGGACCCGCTTCGCGGCTCCGCCTAATCCAACCCAAAACCCTTTTCCTTATTCAAGGTCACTAAACCCGCAAGAAACTGAACCCTAAGAGGGTATTGGTGAACCCTGTCGTGGATGTGATTCAAGGATGGGACACTGAACCTTAAGAGTAGGGTACCGCATAAGGCGGGACGGAAAAGGGTTTAGGGTTGGATTAGGCGAACCCGCTTCGCGGCTCCGCCTAATCCAACCCAAAACCCTTTTCCTTATTCAAGGTCACTAAACCCGCAAGAAACTGAACCCTAAGAGGGTATTGGTGAACCCTGTTATGGATGTGATTCAAAGATGGGACACTGAACCTTAAGAGTAGGGTACCGCATAAGACGGGACGGAAAAGGGTTTAGGGTTGGATTAGGCGGACCCGCTTCGCGGCTCCGCCAAATCCAACCCTAAACCCTTTTCCTTATTCAAGGTCACTAAACCCGCAAGAAACTGAACCCTAAGAGGGTATTGGTGAACCCTGTCGTGGATGTGATTCAAAGATGGCACACTGAACCTTAAGAGTAGGGTACCGCATAAGACGGGACGGAAAAGGGTTTAGAGTTGGATTAGGCGGACCCGCTTCGCGGCTCCGCCTAATCCAACCCTAAACCCTTTTCCTTATTCAAGGTCACTAAACCCGCAAGAAACTGAACCCTAAGAGGGTATTGGTGAACCCTGTCGTGGATGTGATTCAAAGATGGGACACTGAACCTTAAGAGTAGGGTACCGCATAAGACGGGACGGAAAAGGGTTTAGGGTTGGATTAGGCGGACCCGCTTCGCGGCTCCGCCTAATCCAACCCTAAACCCTTTTCCTTATTCAAGGTCACTAAACCCGCAAGAAACTGAACCCTAAGAGGGTATTGGTGAACCCTGTCGTGGATGTGATTCAAAGATGGGACAATGAACCTTAAGAGTAGGGTACCGCATAAGACGGGACAGAAAAGGGTTTAGGGTTGGATTAGGCGGACCCGCTTCGCGGCTCCGCCTAATCCAACCCAAAACCCTTTTCCTTATTCAAGGTCACTAAACCCGCAAGAAACTGAACCCTAAGAGGGTATTGGTGAACCCTGTCGTGGATGTGATTCAAAGATGGGACACTGAACCTTAAGAGTAGGGTACCGCATAAGACGGGACGAAAAAGGGTTTAGGGTTGGATTAGGCGGACCCGCTTCGCGGATCCGCCTAATCCAACCCTAAACCCTTTTCCTTATTCAAGGTCACTAAACCCGCAAGAAACTGAACCCTAAGAGGGTATTGGTGAACCCTGTCGTGGATGTGATTCAAGGATGGGACACTGAACCTTAAGAGTAGGGTACCGCATAAGGCGGGACGGAAAAGGGTTTAGGGTTGGATTAGGCGAACCCGCTTCGCGGCTCCGCCTAATCCAACCCAAAACCCTTTTCCTTATTCAAGGTCACTAAACCCGCAAGAAACTGAACCCTAAGAGGGTATTGGTGAACCCTGTTATGGATGTGATTCAAAGATGGGACACTGAACCTTAAGAGTAGGGTACCGCATAAGACGGGACGGAAAAGGGTTTAGGGTTGGATTAGGCGGACCCGCTTCGCGGCTCCGCCAAATCCAACCCTAAACCCTTTTCCTTATTCAAGGTCACTAAACCCGCAAGAAACTGAACCCTAAGAGGGTATTGGTGAACCCTGTCGTGGATGTGATTCAAAGATGGGACACTGAACCTTAAGAGTAGGGTACCGCATAAGACGGGACGGAAAAGGGTTTAGGGTTGGATTAGGCGGACCCGCTTCGCGGCTCCGCCTAATCCAACCCTAAACCCTTTTCCTTATTCAAGGTCACTAAACCCGCAAGAAACTGAACCCTAAGAGGGTATTGGTGAACCCTGTCGTGGATGTGATTCAAAGATGGGACAATGAACCTTAAGAGTAGGGTACCGCATAAGACGGGACGGAAAAGGGTTTAGGGTTGGATTAGGCGGACCCGCTTCGCGGCTCCGCCTAATCCAACCCAAAACCCTTTTCCTTATTCAAGGTCACTAAACCCGCAAGAAACTGAACCCTAAGAGGGTATTGGTGAACCCTGTCGTGGATGTGATTCAAAGATGGGACACTGAACCTTAAGAGTAGGGTACCGCATAAGACGGGACGGAAAAGGGTTTAGGGTTGGATTAGGCGGACCCGCTTCGCGGCTCCGCCTAATCCAACCTTAAACCCTTTTCCTTATTCAAGGTCACTAAACCCGCAAGAAACTGTACCCTAAGAGGGTATTGGTGAACCCTGTCGTGGATGTGATTCAAAGATGGGACACTGAACCTTAAGAGTAGGGTACCGCATAAGACGGGACGGAAAAGGGTTTAGGGTTGGATTAGGCGGACCCGCTTCGCGGCTCCGCCTAATCCAACCTTAAACCCTTTTCCTTATTCAAGGTCACTAAACCCGCAAGAAACTGAATCCTAAGAGGGTATTGGTGAACCCTGTCGTGGATGTGATTCAAAGATGGGACACTGAACCTTAAGAGTAGGGTACCGCATAAGACGGGACGGAAAAGGGTTTAGGTTTGGATTAGGCGGACCCGCTTCGCGGCTCCGCCTAATCCAACCCTAAACCCTTTTCCTTATTCAAGGTCACTAAACCCGCAAGAAACTGAACCCTAAGAGGGTATTGGTGAACCCTGTCGTGGATGTGATTCAAAGATGGGACAATGAACCTTAAGAGTAGGGTACCGCATAAGACGGGACGGAAAAGGGTTTAGGGTTGGATTAGGCGGACCCGCTTCGCGGCTCCGCCTAATCCAACCCAAAACCCTTTTCCTTATTCAAGGTCACTAAACCCGCAAGAAACTGAACCCTAAGAGGGTATTGGTGAACCCTGTCGTGGATGTGATTCAAAGATGGGACACTGAACCTTAAGAGTAGGGTACCGCATAAGACGGGACGGAAAAGGGTTTAGGGTTGGATTAGGCGGACCCGCTTCGCGGCTCCGCCTAATCCAACCTTAAACCCTTTTCCTTATTCAAGGTCACTAAACCCGCAAGAAACTGAACCCTAAGAGGGTATTGGTGAACCCTGTCGTGGATGTGATTCAAAGATGGGACAGTGAACCTTAAGAGTAGGGTACCGCATAAGACGGGACGGAAAAGGGTTTAGGATTGGATTAGGCGGACCCGCTTCGCGGCTCCGCCTAATCCAACCCTAAACCCTTTTCCTTATTCAAGGTCACTAAACCCGCAAGAAACTGAACCCTAAGAGGGTATTGGTGAACCCTGTCGTGGATGTGATTCAAAGATGGGACAATGAACCTTAAGAGTAGGGTACCGCATAAGACGGGACGGAAAAGGGTTTAGGGTTGGATTAGGCGGACCCGCTTCGCGGCTCCGCCTAATCCAACCCAAAACCCTTTTCCTTATTCAAGGTCACTAAACCCGCAAGAAACTGAACCCTAAGAGGGTATTGGTGAACCCTGTCGTGGATGTGATTCAAAGATGGGACACTGAACCTTAAGAGTAGGGTACCGCATAAGACGGGACGGAAAAGGGTTTAGGGTTGGATTAGGCGGACCCGCTTCGCGGCTCCGCCTAATCCAACCTTAAACCCTTTTCCTTATTCAAGGTCACTAAACCCGCAAGAAACTGTACCCTAAGAGGGTATTGGTGAACCCTGTCGTGGATGTGATTCAAAGATGGGACAATGAACCTTAAGAGTAGGGTACCGCATAAGACGGGACGGAAAAGGGTTTAGGGTTGGATTAGGCGGACCCGCTTCGCGGCTCCGCCTAATCCAACCCAAAACCCTTTTCCTTATTCAAGGTCACTAAACCCGCAAGAAACTGAACCCTAAGAGGGTATTGGTGAACCCTGTCGTGGATGTGATTCAAAGATGGGACACTGAACCTTAAGAGTAGGGTACCGCATAAGACGGGACGGAAAAGGGTTTAGGGTTGGATTAGGCGGACCCGCTTCGCGGCTCCGCCTAATCCAACCTTAAACCCTTTTCCTTATTCAAGGTCACTAAACCCGCAAGAAACTGAACCCTAAGAGGGTATTGGTGAACCCTGTCGTGGATGTGATTCAAAGATGGGACACTGAACCTTAAGAGTAGGGTACCGCATAAGACGGGACGGAAAAGGGTTTAGGATTGGATTAGGCGGACCCGCTTCGCGGCTCCGCCTAATCCAACCCTAAACCCTTTTCCTTATTCAAGGTCACTAAACCCGCAAGAAACTGTACCCTAAGAGGGTATTGGTGAACCCTGTCGTGGATGTGATTCAAAGATGGGACAGTGAACCTTAAGAGTAGGGTACCGCATAAGACGGGACGGAAAAGGGTTTAGGATTGGATTAGGCGGACCCGCTTCGCGGCTCCGCCTAATCCAACCCAAAACCCTTTTCCTTATTCAAGGTCACTAAACCCGCAAGAAACTGAACCCTAAGAGGGTATTGGTGAACCCTGTCGTGGATGTGATTCAAAGATGGGACACTGAACCTTAAGAGTAGGGTACCGCATAAGACGGGACGGAAAAGGGTTTAGGGTTGGATTAGGCGGACCCGCTTCGCGGCTCCGCCTAATCCAACCTTAAACCCTTTTCCTTATTCAAGGTCACTAAACCCGCAAGAAACTGAACCCTAAGAGGGTATTGGTGAACCCTGTCGTGGATGTGATTCAAAGATGGGACACTGAACCTTAAGAGTAGGGTACCGCATAAGACGGGACGGAAAAGGGTTTAGGGTTGGATTAGGCGGACCCGCTTCGCGGCTCCGCCTAATCCAACCTTAAACCCTTTTCCTTATTCAAGGTCACTAAACCCGCAAGAAACTGTACCCTAAGAGGGTATTGGTGAACCCTGTCGTGGATGTGATTCAAAGATGGGACAATGAACCTTAAGAGTAGGGTACCGCATAAGACGGGACGGAAAAGGGTTTAGGGTTGGATTAGGCGGACCCGCTTCGCGGCTCCGCCTAATCCAACCCAAAACCCTTTTCCTTATTCAAGGTCACTAAACCCGCAAGAAACTGAACCCTAAGAGGGTATTGGTGAACCCTGTCGTGGATGTGATTCAAAGATGGGACACTGAACCTTAAGAGTAGGGTACCGCATAAGACGGGACGGAAAAGGGTTTAGGGTTGGATTAGGCGGACCCGCTTCGCGGCTCCGCCTAATCCAACCTTAAACCCTTTTCCTTATTCAAGGTCACTAAACCCGCAAGAAACTGAACCCTAAGAGGGTATTGGTGAACCCTGTCGTGGATGTGATTCAAAGATGGGACAGTGAACCTTAAGAGTAGGGTACCGCATAAGACGGGACGGAAAAGGGTTTAGGATTGGATTAGGCGGACCCGCTTCGCGGCTCCGCCTAATCCAACCCTAAACCCTTTTCCTTATTCAAGGTCACTAAACCCGCAAGAAACTGAACCCTAAGAGGGTATTGGTGAACCCTGTCGTGGATGTGATTCAAAGATGGGACACTGAACCTTAAGAGTAGGGTACCGCATAAGACGGGACGGAAAAGGGTTTAGGGTTGGATTAGGCGGACCCGCTTCGCGGCTCCGCCTAATCCAACCTTAAACCCTTTTCCTTATTCAAGGTCACTAAACCCGCAAGAAACTGTACCCTAAGAGGGTATTGGTGAACCCTGTCGTGGATGTGATTCAAAGATGGGACACTGAACCTTAAGAGTAGGGTACCGCATAAGACGGGACGGAAAAGGGTTTAGGGTTGGATTAGGCGGACCCGCTTCGCGGCTCCGCCTAATCCAACCTTAAACCCTTTTCCTTATTCAAGGTCACTAAACCCGCAAGAAACTGAACCCTAAGAGGGTATTGGTGAACCCTGTCGTGGATGTGATTCAAAGATGGGACACTGAACCTTAAGAGTAGGGTACCGCATAAGACGGGACGGAAAAGGGTTTAGGGTTGGATTAGGCGGACCCGCTTCGCGGCTCCGCCTAATCCAACCCTAAACCCTTTACCTTATTCAAGGTCACTAAACCCGCAAGAAACTGAACCCTAAGAGGGTATTGGTGAACCCTGTCGTGGATGTGATTCAAAAATGGGACAATGAACCTTAAGAGTAGGGTACCGCATAAGACGGGACGGAAAAGGGTTTAGGGTTGGATTAGGCGGACCCGCTTCGCGGCTCCGCCTAATCCAACCCAAAACCCTTTTCCTTATTCAAGGTCACTAAACCCGCAAGAAACTGAACCCTAAGAGGGTATTGGTGAACCCTGTCGTGGATGTGATTCAAAGATGGGACACTGAACCTTAAGAGTAGGGTACCGCATAAGACGGGACGGAAAAGGGTTTAGGGTTGGATTAGGCGGACCCGCTTCGCGGCTCCGCCTAATCCAACCTTAAACCCTTTTCCTTATTCAAGGTCACTAAACCCGCAAGAAACTGAACCCTAAGAGGGTATTGGTGAACCCTGTCGTGGATGTGATTCAAAGATGGGACACTGAACCTTAAGAGTAGGGTACCGCATAAGACGGGACGGAAAAGGGTTTAGGATTGGATTAGGCGGACCCGCTTCGCGGCTCCGCCTAATCCAACCCTAAACCCTTTTCCTTATTCAAGGTCACTAAACCCGCAAGAAACTGTACCCTAAGAGGGTATTGGTGAACCCTGTCGTGGATGTGATTCAAAGATGGGACAGTGAACCTTAAGAGTAGGGTACCGCATAAGACGGGACGGAAAAGGGTTTAGGGTTGCATTAGGCGGACCCGCTTCGCGGCTCCGCCTAATCCAACCCTAAACCCTTTTCCTTATTCAAGGTCACTAAACCCGCAAGAAACTGAACCCTAAGAGGGTATTGGTGAACCCTGTCGTGGATGTGATTCAAAGATGGGACAATGAACCTTAAGAGTAGGGTACCGCATAAGACGGGACGGAAAAGGGTTTAGGGTTGGATTAGGCGGACCAGCTTCGCGGCTCCGCCTAATCCAACCCAAAACCCTTTTCCTTATTCAAGGTCACTAAACTCGCAAGAAACTGAACCCTAAGAGGGTATTGGTGAACCCTGTCGTGGATGTGATTCAAAGATGGGACACTGAACCTTAAGAGTAGGGTACCGCATAAGACGGGACGGAAAAGGGTTTAGGGTTGGATTAGGCGGACCCGCTTCGCGGCTCCGCCTAATCCAACCTTAAACCCTTTTCCTTATTCAAGGTCACTAAACCAGCAAGAAACTGAACCCTAAGAGGGTATTGGTGAACCCTGTCATGGATGTGATTCAAAGATGGGACACTGAACCTTAAGAGTAGGGTACCGCATAAGACGGGACGGAAAAGGGTTTAGGGTTGGATTAGGCGGACCCGCTTCGCGGCTCCGCCTAATCCAACCCTAAACCCTTTTCCTTATTCAAGGTCACTAAACCCGCAAGAAACTGAACCCTAAGAGGGTATTGGTGAACCCTGTCGTGGATGTGATTCAAAGATGGGACAGTGAACCTTAAGAGTAGGGTACCGCATAAGACGGGACGGAAAAGGGTTTAGGATTGGATTAGGCGGACCCGCTTCGCGGCTCCGCCTAATCCAACCCTAAACCCTTTTCCTTATTCAAGGTCACTAAACCCGCAAGAAACTGAACCCTAAGAGGGTATTGGTGAACCCTGTCGTGGATGTGATTCAAAGATGGGACAATGAACCTTAAGAGTAGGGTACCGCATAAGACGGGACGGAAAAGGGTTTAGGGTTGGATTAGGCGGACCCGCTTCGCGGCTCCGCCTAATCCAACCCAAAACCCTTTTCCTTATTCAAGGTCACTAAACCCGCAAGAAACTGAACCCTAAGAGGGTATTGGTGAACCCTGTCGTGGATGTGATTCAAAGATGGGACACTGAACCTTAAGAGTAGGGTACCGCATAAGACGGGACGGAAAAGGGTTTAGGGTTGGATTAGGCGGACCCGCTTCGCGGCTCCGCCTAATCCAACCTTAAACCCTTTTCCTTATTCAAGGTCACTAAACCCGCAAGAAACTGAACCCTAAGAGGGTATTGGTGAACCCTGTCATGGATGTGATTCAAAGATGGGACACTGAACCTTAAGAGTAGGGTACCGCATAAGACGGGACGGAAAAGGGTTTAGGGTTGGATTAGGCGGACCCGCTTCGCGGCTCCGCCTAATCCAACCCTAAATCCTTTTCCTTATTCAAGGTCACTAAACCCGCAAGAAACTGAACCCTAAGAGGGTATTGGTGAACCCTGTCGTGGATGTGATTCAAAGATGGGACAGTGAACCTTAAGAGTAGGGTACCGCATAAGACGGGACGGAAAAGGGTTTAGGGTTGGATTAGGCGGACCCGCTTCGCGGCTTCGCTTAATCCAACCCTAAACCCTTTTCCTTATTCAAGGCCACTAAACCCGCAAGAAACTGTACCCTAAGAGGGTATTGGTGAACCCTGTCGTGGATGTGATTCAAAGATGGGACACTGAACCTTAAGAGTAGGGTACCGCATAAGACGGGACGGAAAAGGGTTTAGGGTTGGATTAGGCGGACCCGCTTCGCGGCTCCGCCTAATCCAACCCTAAACCCTTTTCCTTATTCAAGGTCACTAAACCCACAAGAAACTGAACCCTAAGAGGGTATTGGTGAACCCTGTCGTGGATGTGATTCAAAGATGGGACACTGAACCTTAAGACTAGGGTACCGCATAAGACGGGACGGAAAAGGGTTTAGGGTTGGATTAGGCGGACCCGCATCGCGGCTCCGCCTAATCCAACCCTAAACCCTTTTCCTTATTCAAGGTCACTAAACCAGCAAGAAACTGAACCCTAAGAGGGTATTGGTGAACCCTGTCGTGGATGTGATTCAAAGATGGGACACTGAACCTTAAGAGTAGGGTACCGCATAAGACGGGACGGAAAAGGGTTTAGGGTTGGATTAGGCGGACCCGCTTCGCGGCTCCGCCTAATCCAACCTTAAACCCTTTTCCTTATTCAAGGTCACTAAACCCGCAAGAAACTGAACCCTAAGAGGGTATTGGTGAACCCTGTCGTGGATGTGATTCAAAGATGGGACACTGAACCTTAAGAGTAGGGTACCGCATAAGACGGGACGGAAAATGGTTTAGGATTGGATTAGGCGGACCCGCTTCGCGGCTCCGCCTAATCCAACCCTAAACCCTTTTCCTTATTCAAGGTCACTAAACCCGCAAGAAACTGTACCCTAAGAGGGTATTGGTGAACCCTGTCGTGGATGTGATTCAAAGATGGGACACTGAACCTTAAGAGTAGGGTACCGCATAAGACGGGACGGAAAAGGGTTTAGGGTTGGATTAGGCGGACCCGCTTCGCGGCTCCGCCTAATCCAACCCTAAACCCTTTTCCTTATTCAAGGTCACTAAACCCGCAAGAAACTGAACCCTAAGAGGGTATTGGTGAACCCTGTCGTGGATGTGATTCAAAGATGGGACAATGAACCTTAAGAGTAGGGTACCGCATAAGACGGGACGGAAAAGGGTTTAGGGTTGGATTAGGCGGACCCGCTTCGCGGCTCCGCCTAATCCAACCCAAAACCCTTTTCCTTATTCAAGGTCACTAAACCCGCAAGAAACTGAACCCTAAGAGGGTATTGGTGAACCCTGTCGTGGATGTGATTCAAAGATGGGACACTGAACCTTAAGAGTAGGGTACCGCATAAGACGGGACGGAAAAGGGTTTAGGGTTGGATTAGGCGGACCCGCTTCGCGGCTCCTCCTAATCCAACCCTAAACCCTTTTCCTTATTCAAGGTCACTAAACCCGCAAGAAACTGAACCCTAAGAGGGTATTGGTGAACCCTGTCGTGGATGTGATTCAAAGATGGGACACTGAACCTTAAGAGTAGGGTGCCGCATAAGACGGGACGGAAAAGGGTTTAGGGTTGGATTAGGCGGACCTGCTTCGCGGCTCCGCCTAATCCAACCCTAAACCCTTTTCCTTATTCAAGGTCACTAAACCAGCAAGAAACTGAACCCTAAGAGGGTATTGGTGAACCCTGTCGTGGATGTGATTCAAAGATGGGACACTGAACCTTAAGAGTAGGGTACCGCATAAGACGGGACGGAAAAGGGTTTAGGGTTGGATTAGGCGGGCCCGCTTCGCGGCTCCGCCTAATCCAACCTTAAACCCTTTTCCTTATTCAAGGTCACTAAACCCGCAAGAAACTGAACCCTAAGAGGGTATTGGTGAACCCTGTCGTGGATGTGATTCAAAGATGGGACACTGAACCTTAAGAGTAGGGTACCGCATAAGACGGGACGGAAAATGGTTTAGGATTGGATTAGGCGGACCCGCTTCGCGGCTCCGCCTAATCCAACCCTAAACCCTTTTCCTTATTCAAGGTCACTAAACCCGCAAGAAACTGTACCCTAAGAGGGTATTGGTGAACCCTGTCGTGGATGTGATTCAAAGATGGGACACTGAACCATAAGAGTAGGGTACCGCATAAGACGGGACGGAAAAGGGTTTAGGGTTGGATTAGGCGGACCCGCTTCGCGGCTCCGCCTAATCCAACCCTAAACCCTTTTCCTTATTCAAGGTCACTAAACCCGCAAGAAACTGAACCCTAAGAGGGTATTGGTGAACCCTGTCGTGGATGTGATTCAAAGATGGGACAATGAACCTTAAGAGTAGGGTACCGCATAAGACGGGACGGAAAAGGGTTTAGGGTTGGATTAGGCGGACCCGCTTCGCGGCTCCGCCTAATCCAACCCAAAACCCTTTTCCTTATTCAAGGTCACTAAACCCGCAAGAAACTGAACCCTAAGAGGGTATTGGTGAACCCTGTCGTGGATGTGATTCAAAGATGGGACACTGAACCTTAAGAGTAGGGTACCGCATAAGACGGGACGGAAAAGGGTTTAGGGTTGGATTAGGCGGACCCGCTTCGCGGCTCCTCCTAATCCAACCCTAAACCCTTTTCCTTATTCAAGGTCACTAAACCCGCAAGAAACTGAACCCTAAGAGGGTATTGGTGAACCCTGTCGTGGATGTGATTCAAAGATGGGACACTGAACCTTAAGAGTAGGGTGCCGCATAAGACGGGACGGAAAAGGGTTTAGGGTTGGATTAGGCGGACCTGCTTCGCGGCTCCGCCTAATCCAACCCTAAACCCTTTTCCTTATTCAAGGTCACTAAACCAGCAAGAAACTGAACCCTAAGAGGGTATTGGTGAACCCTGTCGTGGATGTGATTCAAAGATGGGACACTGAACCTTAAGAGTAGGCTACCGCATAAGACGGGACGGAAAAGGGTTTAGGGTTGGATTAGGCGGGCCCTCTTCGCGGCTCCGCCTAATCCAACCCTAAACCCTTTTCCTTATTCAAGGTCACTAAACCCGCAAGAAACTGTACCCTAAGAGGGTATTGGTGAACCCTATCGTGGATGTGATTCAAAGATGGGACACTGAACCTTAAGACTAGGGTACCGCATAAGACGGGACGGAAAAGGGTTTAGGGTTGGATTAGGCGGACCCGCTTCGCGGATCCGCCTAATCCAACCCAAAACCCTTTTCCTTATTCATGGACGGAAAAGGGTTTAGGGTTGGATTAGGCGGACCCGCTTCGCGGCTCCGCCTAATCCAACCCTAAACCCTTTTCCTTATTCAAGGTCACTAAACCCACAAGAAACTGAACCCTAAGAGGGTATTGGTGAACCCTGTCGTGGATGTGATTCAAAGATGGGACACTGAACCTTAAGAGTAGGGTACCGCATAAGACGGGACGGAAAAGGGTTTAGGGTTGGATTAGGCGGACCCGCTTCGCGGCTCCGCCTAATCCAACCCTAAACCCTTTTCCTTATTCAAGGTCACTAAACCCGCAAGAAACTGAACCCTAAGAGGGTATTGGTGAACCCTGTCGTGGATGTGATTCAAAGATGGGACACTGAACCTTAAGAGTAGGGTGCCGCATAAGACGGGACGGAAAAGGGTTTAGGGTTGGATTAGGCGGACCTGCTTCGCGGCTCCGCCTAATCCAACCCTAAACCCTTTTCCTTATTCAAGGTCACTAAACCCGCAAGAAACTGAACCCTAAGAGGGTATTGGTGAACCCTGTCGTGGATGTGATTCAAAGATGGGACACTGAACCTTAAGAGTAGGCTACCGCATAAGACGGGACGGAAAAGGGTTTAGGGTTGGATTAGGCGGACCCTCTTCGCGGCTCCGCCTAATCCAACCCTAAACCCTTTTCCTTATTCAAGGTCACTAAACCCGCAAGAAACTGTACCCTAAGAGGGTATTGGTGAACCCTATCGTGGATGTGATTCAAAGATGGGACACTGAACCTTAAGACTAGGGTACCGCATAAGACGGGACGGAAAAGGGTTTAGGGTTGGATTAGGCGGACCCGCATCGCGGCTCCGCCTAATCCAACCCTAAACCCTTTTCCTTATTCAAGGTCACTAAACCAGCAAGAAACTGAACCCTAAGAGGGTATTGGTGAACCCTGTCGTGGATGTGATTCAAAGATGGGACACTGAACCTTAAGAGTAGGGTACCGCATAAGACGGGATGGAAAAGGGTTTAGGGTTGGATTAGGCGGACCCGCTTCGCGGCTCTGCCTAATCCAACCCGAAACCCTTTTCCTTATTCAAGGTCACTAAACCCGCAAGAAACTGAACCCTAAGAGGGTATTGGTGATCCCTGTCGTGGATGTGATTCAAAGATGGGACACTGAACCTTAAGAGTAGGGTACCGCATAAGACGGGACGGAAAAGGGTTTAGGGTTGGATTAGGCAGACCCGCTTCGCGGCTCCGCCTAATCCAACCCTAAACCCTTTTCCTTATTCAAGGTCACCAAACCCGCAAGAAACTGTACCCTAAGAGGGTATTGGTGAACCCTGTCGTGGATGTGATTCAAAGATGGGACACTGAACCTTAAGAGTAGGGTACCGCATAAGACGGGACAGAAAAGGGTTTAGGGTTGGATTAGGCGGACCCGCTTCGCGGCTCCGCCTAATCCAACCCTAAACCCTTTTCCTTATTCAAGGTCACTAAACCCGCAAGAAACTGAACCCTGAGAGGGTATTGGTGAACCCTGTCGTGGATGTGATTCAAAGATGGGACACTGAACCTTAAGAGTAGGCTACCGCATAAGACGGGACGGAAAAGGGTTTAGCGTTGGATTAGGCGGACCCGCTTCGCGGCTCCGCCTAATCCAACCCTAAACCCTTTTCCTTATTCAAGGTCACTAAACCCGCAGGAAACTGTACCCTAAGAGGGTATTGGTGAACCCTGTCGTGGATGTGATTCAAAGATGGGACACTGAACCTTAAGAGTAGGGTACCGCATAAGACGGGACGGAAAAGGGTTTAGGGTTGGATTAGGCGGACCCGCTTCGCGGCTCCGCCTAATCCAACCCTAAACCCTTTTCCTTATTCAAGGTCACTAAACCCGCAAGAAACTGAACCCTAAGAGGGTATTGGTGAACCCTGTCGTGGATGTGATTCAAAGATGGGACACTGAACCTTAAGAGTAGGGAACCGCATAAGACGGGACGGAAAAGGGTTTAGGGTTGGATTAGGCGGACCCGCTTTGCGGATCCGCCTAATCCAACCCTAAACCCTTTTCATTATTCAAGGTCACTAAACCCGCAAGAAACTGAACCCTAAGAGGGTATTGGTGAACCCTGTCGTGGATGTGATTCAAAGATGGGACACTGAACCTTAAGAGTAGGGTACCGCATAAGACGGGACGGAAAAGGGTTTAGGGTTGGATTAGGCGGACCCGCTTCGCGGCTCCGCCTAATCCAACCCTAAACCCTTTTCCTTATTCAAGGTCACTAAACCCGCAAGAAACTGAACCCTAAGAGGGTATTGGTGAACCCTGTCGTGGATGTGATTCAAAGATGGGACACTGAACCTTAAGAGTAGGGTACCGCATAAGACGGGACGGAAAAGGGTTTAAGGTTGGATTAGGCGGACCCGCTTCGCGGCTCTGCCTAATCCAACCCGAAAACCTTTTCCTTATTCAAGGTCACTAAATCCGCAAGAAACTGAACCCTAAGAGGGTATTGGTGATCCCTGTCGTGGATGTGATTCAAAGATGGGACACTGAACCTTAAGAGTAGGGTACCGCATAAGACGGGACGGAAAAGGGTTTAGGGTTGGATTAGGCGGACCCGCTTCGCGGCTCCGCCTAATCCAACTCTAAACCCTTTTCCTTATTCAAGGTCACTAAACCCGCAAGAAATTGTACCCTAAGAGGGTATTGGTGAACCCTGTCGTGGATGTGATTCAAAGATGGGACACTGAACCTTAAGAGTAGGGAACCGCATAAGACGGGACGGAAAAGGGTTTAGGGTTGGATTAGGCGGACCCGCTTCGCGGCTCCGCCTAATCCAACCCTAAACCCTTTTCCTTATTCAAGGTCACTAAACCCGCAAGAAACTGAACCCTAAGAGGGTATTGGTGAACCCTGTCGTGGATGTGATTCAAAGATGGGACACTGAACCTTAAGAGTAGGGTACCGCATAAGACGGGACGGAAAAGGGTTTAGGGTTGGATTAGGCGGACCCGCTTCGCGGATCCGCCTAATCCAACCCTAAACCCTTTTCCTTATTTATGGACCGAAAAAGGTTTAGAGTTGGATTAGGCGGACCCGCTTCGCGGCTCCGCCTAATCCAACCCTAAACCCTTTTCCTTATTCAAGGTCACTAAACCCGCAAGAAACTGAACCCTAAGAGGGTATTGGTGAACCCTGTCGTGGATGTGATTCAAAGATGGGACACTGAACCTTAAGAGTAGGGTACCGCATAAGACGGGACGGAAAAGGGTTTAGGGTTGGATTAGGCGGACCCGCTTCGCGGCTCCGCCTAATCCAACTCTAAACCCTTTTCCTTATTCAAGGTCACTAAACCCGCAAGAAATTGTACCCTAAGAGGGTATTGGTGAACCCTGTCGTGGATGTGATTCAAAGATGGGACACTGAACCTTAAGAGTAGGGAACCGCATAAGACGGGACGGAAAAGGGTTTAGGGTTGGATTAGGCGGACCCGCTTCGCGGCTCCGCCTAATCCAACCCTAAACCCTTTTCCTTATTCAAGGTCACTAAACCCGCAAGAAACTGAACCCTAAGAGGGTATTGGTGAACCCTGTCGTGGATGTGATTCAAAGATGGGACACTGAACCTTAAGAGTAGGGTACCGCATAAGACGGGACGGAAAAGGGTTTAGGGTTGGATTAGGCGGACCCGCTTCGCGGATCCGCCTAATCCAACCCTAAACCCTTATCCTTATTTATGGACCGAAAAAGGTTTAGAGTTGGATTAGGCGGACCCGCTTCGCGGCTCCGCCTAATCCAACCCTAAACCCTTTTCCTTATTCAAGGTCACTAAACCCGCAAGAAACTGAACCCTAAGAGGGTATTGGTGAACCCTGTCGTGGATGTGATTCAAAGATGGGACACTGAACCTTAAGAGTAGGGAACCGCATAAGACGGGACGGAAAAGGGTTTAGGGTTGGATTAGGCGGAGCCGCTTCGCGGCTCCGCCTAATCCAACCCTAAACCCTTTTCCTTATTCAAGGTCACTAAACCCGCAAGAAACTGTACCCTAAGAGGGTATTGGTGAACCCTGTCGTGGATGTGATTCAAAGATGGGACACTGAACCTTAAGAGTAGGGTACCGCATAAGACGGGACGGAAAAGGGTTTAGGGTTGGATTAGGCGGACCCGCTTCGCAGATCCGCCTAATCCAACCCTAACCCCTTTTCCTTATTTATGGACCGAAAAAGGTTTAGAGTTGGATTAGGCGGACCCGCTTCGCGGCTCCGCCTAATCCAACTCTAAACCCTTTTCCTTATTCAAGGTCACTAAACCCGCAAGAAATTGTACCCTAAGAGGGTATTGGTGAACCCTGTCGTGGATGTGATTCAAAGATGGGACACTGAACCTTAAGAGTAGGGAACCGCATAAGACGGGACGGAAAAGGGTTTAGGGTTGGATTAGGCGGACCCGCTTCGCGGCTCCGCCTAATCCAACCCTAAACCCTTTTCCTTATTCAAGGTCACTAAACCCGCAAGAAACTGAACCCTAAGAGGGTATTGGTGAACCCTGTCGTGGATGTGATTCAAAGATGGGACACTGAACCTTAAGAGTAGGGTACCGCATAAGACGGGACGGAAAAGGGTTTAGGGTTGGATTAGGCGGACCCGCTTCGCGGATCCGCCTAATCCAACCCTAAACCCTTATCCTTATTTATGGACCGAAAAAGGTTTAGAGTTGGATTAGGCGGACCCGCTTCGCGGCTCCGCCTAATCCAACCCTAAACCCTTTTCCTTATTCAAGGTCACTAAACCCGCAAGAAACTGAACCCTAAGAGGGTATTGGTGAACCCTGTCGTGGATGTGATTCAAAGATGGGACACTGAACCTTAAGAGTAGGGAACCGCATAAGACGGGACGGAAAAGGGTTTAGGGTTGGATTAGGCGGAGCCGCTTCGCGGCTCCGCCTAATCCAACCCTAAACCCTTTTCCTTATTCAAGGTCACTAAACCCGCAAGAAACTGTACCCTAAGAGGGTATTGGTGAACCCTGTCGTGGATGTGATTCAAAGATGGGACACTGAACCTTAAGAGTAGGGTACCGCATAAGACGGGACGGAAAAGGGTTTAGGGTTGGATTAGGCGGACCCGCTTCGCGGCTCCGCCTAATCCAACCCTAAACCCTTTTCCTTATTCAAGGTCACTAAACCCGCAAGAAACTGAACCCTAAGAGGGTATTGGTGAACCCTGTCGTGGATGTGATTCAAAGATGGGACACTGAACCTTAAGAGTAGGGTACCGCATAAGACGGGACGGAAAAGGGTTTAGGGTTGGATTAGGCGGACCCGCTTCGCGGATCCGCCTAATCCAACCCTAAACCCTTTTCCTTATTTATGGACCGAAAAAGGTTTAGAGTTGGATTAGGCGGACCCGCTTCGCGGCTCCGCCTAATCCAACCCTAAACCCTTTTCCTTATTCAAGGTCACTAAACCCGCAAGAAACTGAACCCTAAGAGGGTATTGGTGAACCCTGTCGTGGATGTGATTCAAAGATGGGACACTGAACCTTAAGAGTAGGGTACCGCATAAGACGGGACGGAAAAGGGTTTAGGGTTGGATTAGGCGGACCCGCTTCGCGGCTCCGCCTAATCCAACTCTAAACTCTTTTCCTTATTCAAGGTCACTAAACCCGCAAGAAATTGTACCCTAAGAGGGTATTGGTGAACCCTGTCGTGGATGTGATTCAAAGATGGGACACTGAACCTTAAGAGTAGGGAACCGCATAAGACGGGACGGAAAAGGGTTTAGGGTTGGATTAGGCGGACCCGCTTCGCGGCTCCGCCTAATACAACCCTAAACCCTTTTCCTTATTCAAGGTCACTAAACCCGCAAGAAACTGAACCCTAAGAGGGTATTGGTGAACCCTGTCGTGGATGTGATTCAAAGATGGGACACTGAACCTTAAGAGTAGGGTACCGCATAAGACGGGACGGAAAAGGGTTTAGGGTTGGATTAGGCGGACCCGCTTCGCGGATCCGCCTAATCCAACCCTAAACCCTTTTCCTTATTTATGGACCGAAAAAGGTTTAGAGTTGGATTAGGCGGACCCGCTTCGCGGCTCCGCCTAATCCAACCCTAAACCCTTTTCCTTATTCAAGGTCACTAAACCCGCAAGAAACTGAACCCTAAGAGGGTATTGGTGAACCCTGTCGTGGATGTGATTCAAAGATGGGACACTGAACCTTAAGAGTAGGGAACCGCATAAGACGGGACGGAAAAGGGTTTAGGGTTGGATTAGGCGGACCCGCTTCGCGGCTCCGCCTAATCCAACCCTAAACCCTTTTCCTTATTCAAGGTCACTAAACCCGCAAGAAACTGAACCCTAAGAGGGTATTGGTGAACCCTGTCGTGGATGTGATTCAAAGATGGGACACTGAACCTTAAGAGTAGGGTACCGCATAAGACGGGACGGAAAAGGGTTTAAGGTTGGATTAGGCGGACCCGCTTCGCGGCTCTGCCTAATCCAACCCGAAAACCTTTTCCTTATTCAAGGTCACTAAATCCGCAAGAAACTGAACCCTAAGAGGGTATTGGTGATCCCTGTCGTGGATGTGATTCAAAGATGGGACACTGAACCTTAAGAGTAGGGTACCGCATAAGACGGGACGGAAAAGGGTTTAGGGTTGGATTAGGCGGACCCGCTTCGCGGCTCCGCCTAATCCAACTCTAAACCCTTTTCCTTATTCAAGGTCACTAAACCCGCAAGAAATTGTACCCTAAGAGGGTATTGGTGAACCCTGTCGTGGATGTGATTCAAAGATGGGACACTGAACCTTAAGAGTAGGGAACCGCATAAGACGGGACGGAAAAGGGTTTAGGGTTGGATTAGGCGGACCCGCTTCGCGGCTCCGCCTAATCCAACCCTAAACCCTTTTCCTTATTCAAGGTCACTAAACCCGCAAGAAACTGAACCCTAAGAGGGTATTGGTGAACCCTGTCGTGGATGTGATTCAAAGATGGGACACTGAACCTTAAGAGTAGGGTACCGCATAAGACGGGACGGAAAAGGGTTTAGGGTTGGATTAGGTGGACCCGCTTCGCGGCTCCGCCTAATCCAACCCTAAACCCTTTTCCTTATTCAAGGTCACTAAACCCGCAAGAAACTGAACCCTAAGAGGGTATTGGTGAACCCTGTCGTGGATGTGATTCAAAGATGGGACACTGAACCTTAAGAGTAGGGTACCGCATAAGACGGGACGGAAAAGGGTTTAGGGTTGGATTAGGCGGACCCGCTTCGCGGATCCGCCTAATCCAACCCTAAACCCTTTTCCTTATTTATGGACCGAAAAAGGTTTAGAGTTGGATTAGGCGGACCCGCTTCGCGGCTCCGCCTAATCCAACCCTAAACCCTTTTCCTTATTCAAGGTCACTAAACCCGCAAGAAACTGAACCCTAAGAGGGTATTGGTGAACCCTGTCGTGGATGTGATTCAAAGATGGGACACTGAACCTTAAGAGTAGGGAACCGCATAAGACGGGACGGAAAAGGGTTTAGGGTTGGATTAGGCGGAGCCGCTTCGCGGCTCCGCCTAATCCAACCCTAAACCCTTTTCCTTATTCAAGGTCACTAAACCCGCAAGAAACTGTACCCTAAGAGGGTATTGGTGAACCCTGTCGTGGATGTGATTCAAAGATGGGACACTGAACCTTAAGAGTAGGGTACCGCATAAGACGGGACGGAAAAGGGTTTAGGGTTGGATTAGGCGGACCCGCTTCGCAGATCCGCCTAATCCAACCCTAACCCCTTTTCCTTATTTATGGACCGAAAAAGGTTTAGAGTTGGATTAGGCGGACCCGCTTCGCGGCTCCGCCTAATCCAACCCTAAACCCTTTTCCTTATTCAAGGTCACTAAACCCGCAAGAAACTGAACCCTAAGAGGGTATTGGTGAACCCTGTCGTGGATGTGATTCAAAGATGGGACACTGAACCTTAAGAGTAGGGTACCGCATAAGACGGGACGGAAAAGGGTTTAGGGTTGGATTAGGCGGACCCGCTTCGCGGCTCCGCCTAATCCAACCCTAAACCCGTTTCCTTATTCAAGGTCACTAAACCCGCAAGAAACTGAACCCTAAGAGGGTATTGGTGAACCCTGTCGTGGATGTGATTCAAAGATGGGACACTGAACCTTAAGAGTAGGGTACCGCATAAGACGGGACGGAAAAGGGTTTAGGGTTGGATTAGGCGGACCCGCTTCGCGGATCCGCCTAATCCAACCCTAAACCCTTTTCCTTATTTATGGACCGAAAAAGGTTTAGAGTTGGATTAGGCGGACCCGCTTCGCGGCTCCGCCTAATCCAACCCTAAACCCTTTTCCTTATTCAAGGTCACTAAACCCGCAAGAAACTGAACCCTAAGAGGGTATTGGTGAACCCTGTCGTGGATGTGATTCAAAGATGGGACACTGAACCTTAAGAGTAGGGTACCGCATAAGACGGGACGGAAAAGGGTTTAGGGTTGGATTAGGCGGACCCGCTTCGCAGCTCCGCCTAATCCAACCCTAAACCCTTTTCCTTATTCAAGGTCACTAAACCCGCAAGAAACTGTACCCTAAGAGGTTATTGGTGAACCCTGTCGTGGATGTGATTCAAAGATTGGACACTGAACCTTAAGAGTAGGGTACCGCATAAGACGGGACGGAAAAGGGTTTAGGGTTGGATTAGGCGGACCCGCTTCGCGGCTCCGCCTAATCCAACCCTAAACCCTTTTCCTTATTCATGGTCACTAAACCCGCAAGAAACTGTACCCTAAGAGGGTATTGGTGAACCCTGTCGTGGATGTGATTCAAAGATGGGACACTGAACCTTAAAAGTAGGGTACCGCATAAGACGGGACGGAAAAGGGTTTAGGGTTGGATTAGGCGGACCCGCTTCGCGGCTCCGCCTAATCCAACCCTAAACCCTTTTCCTTATTCAAGGTCACTAAACCCGCAAGAAACTGAACCCTAAGAGGGTATTGGTGAACCCTGTCGTGGATGTGATTCAAAGATGGGACACTGAACCTTAAGAGTAGGGTACCGCATAAGACGGGACGGAAAAGGGTTTAGGGTTGGATTAGGCGGACCCGCTTCGCGGATCCGCCTAATCCAACCCTAAACCCTTTTCCTTATTTATGGACCGAAAAAGGTTTAGAGTTGGATTAGGCGGACCCGCTTCGCGGCTCCGCCTAATCCAACCCTAAACCCTTTTCCTTATTCAAGGTCACTAAACCCGCAAGAAACTGAACCCTAAGAGGGTATTGGTGAACCCTGTCGTGGATGTGATTCAAAGATGGGACACTGAACCTTAAGAGTAGGGTACCGCATAAGACGGGACGGAAAAGGGTTTAGGGTTGGATTAGGCGGACCCGCTTCGCGGCTCCGCCTAATCCAACCCTAAACCCTTTTCCTTATTCAAGGTCACTAAACCCGCAAGAAACTGTACCCTAAGAGGTTATTGGTGAACCCTGTCGTGGATGTGATTCAAAGATTGGACACTGAACCTTAAGAGTAGGGTACCGCATAAGACGGGACGGAAAAGGGTTTAGGGTTGGATTAGGCGGACCCGCTTCGCGGCTCCGCCTAATCCAACCCTAAACCCTTTTCCTTATTCAAGGTCACTAAACCCGCAAGAAACTGTACCCTAAGAGGGTATTGGTGAACCCTGTCGTGGATGTGATTCAAAGATGGGACACTGAACCTTAAGAGTAGGGTACCGCATAAGACGGGACGGAAAAGGGTTTAGGGTTGGATTAGGCGGACCCGCTTCGCGGATCCGCCTAATCCAACCCTAAACCCTTTTCCTTATTTATGGACCGAAAAAGGTTTAGAGTTGGATTAGGCGGACCCGCTTCGCGGCTCCGCCTAATCCAACCCTAAACCCTTTTCCTTATTCAAGGTCACTAAACCCGCAAGAAACTGAACCCTAAGAGGGTATTGGTGAACCCTGTCGTGGATGTGATTCAAAGATGGAACACTGAACCTTAAGAGTAGGGAACCGCATAAGACGGGACGGAAAAGGGTTTAGGGTTGGATTAGGCGGACCCGCTTCGCGGCTCCGCCTAATCCAACCCTAAACCATTTTCCTTATTCAAGGTCACTAAACCCGCAAGAAACTGAACCCTAAGAGGGTATTGGTGAACCCTGTCGTGGATGTGATTCAAAGATGGGACACTGAACCTTAAGAGTAGGGTACCGCATAAGACGGGACGGAAAAGGGTTTACGGTTGGATTAGGCGGACCCGCTTCGCGGATCCGCCTATTCCAACCCTAAACCCTTTTCCTTATTTATGGACCTAAAAAGGTTTAGAGTTGGATTAGGCGGACCCGCTTCGCGGCTCCGCCTAATCCAACCCTAAACCCTTTTCCTTATTCAAGGTCACTAAACCCGCAAGAAACTGAACCCTAAGAGGGTATTGGTGAACCCTGTCGTGGATGTGATTCAAAGATGGGACACTGAACCTTAAGAGTAGGGTACCGCATAAGACGGGACGGAAAAGGGTTTAGGGATGGATTAGGCGGACCCGCTTCGCGGCTCCGCCTAATCCAACCCTAAACCCTTTTCCTTATTCAAGGTCACTAAACCCGCAAGAAACTGTACCCTAAGAGGTTATTGGTGAACCCTGTCGTGGATGTGATTCAAAGATTGGACACTGAACCTTAAGAGTAGGGTACCGCATAAGACGGGACGGAAAAGGGTTTAGGGTTGGATTAGGCGGACCCGCTTCGCGGCTCCGCCTAATCCAACCCTAAACCCTTTTCCTTATTCAAGGTCACTAAACCCGCAAGAAACTGTACCCTAAGAGGGTATTGGTGAACCCTGTCGTGGATGTGATTCAAAGATGGGACACTGAACCTTAAGAGTAGGGTACCGCATAAGACGGGACGGAAAAGGGTTTAGGGTTGGATTAGGCGGACCCGCTTCGCGGCTCCGCCTAATCCAACCCTAAACCCTTTTCCTTATTCAAGGTCACTAAACCCGCAAGAAACTGAACCCTAAGAGGGTATTGGTGAACCCTGTCGTGGATGTGATTCAAAGATGGGACACTGAACCTTAAGAGTAGGGTACCGCATAAGACGGGACGGAAAAGGGTTTAGGGTTGGATTAGGCGGACCCGCTTCGCGGCTCCGCCTAATCCAACCCTAAACCCTTTTCCTTATTCAAGGTCACTAAACCCGCAAGAAACTGTACCCTAAGAGGTTATTGGTGAACCCTGTCGTGGATGTGATTCAAAGATTGGACACTGAACCTTAAGAGTAGGGTACCGCATAAGACGGGACGGAAAAGGGTTTAGGGTTGGATTAGGCGGACCCGCTTCGCGGCTCCGCCTAATCCAACCCTAAACCCTTTTCCTTATTCAAGGTCACTAAACCCGCAAGAAACTGTACCCTAAGAGGGTATTGGTGAACCCTGTCGTGGATGTGATTCAAAGATGGGACACTGAACCTTAAGAGTAGGGTACCGCATAAGACGGGACGCAAAAGGGTTTAGGGTTGGATTAGGCGGACCCGCTTCGCGGCTCCGCCTAATCCAACCCTAAACCCTTTTCCTTATTCAAGGTCACTAAACCCGCAAGAAACTGAACCCTAAGAGGGTATTGGTGAACCCTGTCGTGGATGTGATTCAAAGATGGCACACTGAACCTTAAGAGTAGGGAACCGCATAAGACGGGACGGAAAAGGGTTTAGGGTTGGATTAGGCGGACCCGCTTCGCGGCTCCGCCTAATCCAACCCTAAACCATTTTCCTTATTCAAGGTCACTAAACCCGCAAGAAACTGAACCCTAAGAGGGTATTGGTGAACCCTGTCGTGGATGTGATTCAAAGATGGGACACTGAACCTTAAGAGTAGGGTACCGCATAAGACGGGACGGAAAAGGGTTTACGGTTGGATTAGGCGGACCCGCTTCGCGGATCCGCCTATTCCAACCCTAAACCCTTTTCCTTATTTATGGACCTAAAAAGGTTTAGAGTTGGATTAGGCGGACCCGCTTCGCGGCTCCGCCTAATCCAACCCTAAACCCTTTTCCTTATTCAAGGTCACTAAACCCGCAAGAAACTGAACCCTAAGAGGGTATTGGTGAACCCTGTCGTGGATGTGATTCAAAGATGGGACACTGAACCTTAAGAGTAGGGTACCGCATAAGACGGGACGGAAAAGGGTTTAGGGATGGATTAGGCGGACCCGCTTCGCGGCTCCGCCTAATCCAACCCTAAACCCTTTTCCTTATTCAAGGTCACTAAACCCGCAAGAAACTGTACCCTAAGAGGTTATTGGTGAACCCTGTCGTGGATGTGATTCAAAGATTGGACACTGAACCTTAAGAGTAGGGTACCGCATAAGACGGGACGGAAAAGGGTTTAGGGTTGGATTAGGCGGACCCGCTTCGCGGCTCCGCCTAATCCAACCCTAAACCCTTTTCCTTATTCAAGGTCACTAAACCCGCAAGAAACTGTACCCTAAGAGGGTATTGGTGAACCCTGTCGTGGATGTGATTCAAAGATGGGACACTGAACCTTAAGAGTAGGGTACCGCATAAGACGGGACGGAAAAGGGTTTAGGGTTGGATTAGGCGGACCCGCTTCGCGGCTCCGCCTAATCCAACCCTAAACCCTTTTCCTTATTCAAGGTCACTAAACCCGCAAGAAACTGAACCCTAAGAGGGTATTGGTGAACCCTGTCGTGGATGTGATTCAAAGATGGGACACTGAACCTTAAGAGTAGGGTACCGCATAAGACGGGACGGAAAAGGGTTTAGGGTTGGATTAGGCGGACCCGCTTCGCGGCTCCGCCTAATCCAACCCTAAACCCTTTTCCTTATTCAAGGTCACTAAACCCGCAAGAAACTGTACCCTAAGAGGTTATTGGTGAACCCTGTCGTGGATGTGATTCAAAGATTGGACACTGAACCTTAAGAGTAGGGTACCGCATAAGACGGGACGGAAAAGGGTTTAGGGTTGGATTAGGCGGACCCGCTTCGCGGCTCCGCCTAATCCAACCCTAAACCCTTTTCCTTATTCAAGGTCACTAAACCCGCAAGAAACTGTACCCTAAGAGGGTATTGGTGAACCCTGTCGTGGATGTGATTCAAAGATGGGACACTGAACCTTAAGAGTAGGGTACCGCATAAGACGGGACGCAAAAGGGTTTAGGGTTGGATTAGGCGGACCCGCTTCGCGGCTCCGCCTAATCCAACCCTAAACCCTTTTCCTTATTCAAGGTCACTAAACCCGCAAGAAACTGAACCCTAAGAGGGTATTGGTGAACCCTGTCGTGGATGTGATTCAAAGATGGCACACTGAACCTTAAGAGTAGGGAACCGCATAAGACGGGACGGAAAAGGGTTTAGGGTTGGATTAGGCAGACCCGCTTTTCGGATCCGCCTAATCCAACCCTAAACCCTTTTCCTTATTCAATGTCACTAAACCCGCAAGAAACTGTACCCTAAGAGGGTATTGGTGAACCCTGTCGTGGATGTGATTCAAAGATTGGAGACTGAACCTTAAGAGTAGGGTACCGCATAAGATGGGACGGAAAAGGGTTTAGGGTTGGATTAGGCGGACCCGCTTCGCGACTCCGCCTAATCCAACCCTAAACCCTTTTCCTTATTCAAGGTCACTAAACCCGCAAGAAACTGTACCCTAAGAGGGTATTGGTGAACCCTGTCGTGGATGTGATTCAAAGATGGGACACTGAACCTTAAGAGTAGGGTACCGCATAAGACGGGACGGAAAAGGGTTTAGGGTTGGATTAGGCGGACCCGCTTCGCGGATCCGCCTAATCCAAGCCTAAACCCTTTTCCTTATTCATGGACGGAAAAGGGTTTAGGGTTGGATTAGGCGGACCCGCTTCGCGGCTCCGCCTAATCCAACCCTAAACCCTTTTCCTTATTCAAGGTCACTAAACCCGCAAGAAATTGTACCCTAAGAGGGTATTGGTGAACCCTGTCGTGGATGTGATTCAAAGATGGGACACTGAACCTTAAGAGTAGGGTACCGCATAAGACGGGACGGAAAAGGGTTTAGGGATGGATTAGGCGGACCCGCTTCGCGGCTCCGCCTAATCCAACCCTAAACCCTTTTCCTTATTCAAGGTCACTAAACCCGCAAGAAACTGTACCCTAAGAGGTTATTGGTGAACCCTGTCGTGGATGTGATTCAAAGATTGGACACTGAACCTTAAGAGTAGGGTACCGCATAAGACGGGACGGAAAAGGGTTTAGGGTTGGATTAGGCGGACCCGCTTCGCGGCTCCGCCTAATCCAACCCTAAACCCTTTTCCTTATTAAAGGTCACTAAACCCGCAAGAAACTGTACCCTAAGAGGGTATTGGTGAACCCTGTCGTGGATATGATTCAAAGATGGGACACTGAACCTTAAGAGTAGGGTACCGCATAAGACGGGACGGAAAAGGGTTTAGGGTTGGATTAGGCGGACCCGCTTCGCGGATCCGCCTAATCCAACCCTAAACCCTTTTCCTTATTTATGGACCGAAAAAGGTTTAGAGTTGGATTAGGCGGACCCGCTTCGCGGCTCCGCCTAATCCAACCCTAAACCCTTTTCCTTATTCAAGGTCACTAAACCCGCAAGAAACTGAACCCTAAGAGGGTATTGGTGAACCCTGTCGTGGATGTGATTCAAAGATGGGACACTGAACCTTAAGAGTAGGGAACCGCATAAGACGGGACGGAAAAGGGTTTAGGGTTGGATTAGGCGGACCCGCTTCGCGGCTCCGCCTAATCCAACCCTAAACCATTTTCCTTATTCAAGGTCACTAAACCCGCAAGAAACTGAACCCTAAGAGGGTATTGGTGAACCCTGTCGTGGATGTGATTCAAAGATGGGACACTGAACCTTAAGAGTAGGGTACCGCATAAGACGGGACGGAAAAAGGTTTACGGTTGGATTAGGCGGACCCGCTTCGCGGATCCGCCTAATCCAACCCTAAACCCTTTTCCTTATTTATGGACCTAAAAAGGTTTAGAGTTGGATTAGGCGGACCAGCTTCGCGGCTCCGCCTAATCCAACCCTAAACCCTTTTCCTTATTCAAGGTCACTAAACCCGCAAGAAACTGAACCCTAAGAGGGTATTGGTGAACCCTGTCGTGGATGTGATTCAAAGATGGGACACTGAACCTTAAGAGTAGGGTACCGCATAAGACGGGACGGAAAAGGGTTTAGGGATGGATTAGGCGGACCCGCTTCGCGGCTCCGCCTAATCCAACCCTAAACCCTTTTCCTTATTCAAGGTCACTAAACCCGCAAGAAACTGTACCCTAAGAGGTTATTGGTGAACCCTGTCGTGGATGTGATTCAAAGATTGGACAATGAACGTTAAGAGTAGGGTACCGCATAAGACGGGACGGAAAAGGGTTTAGGGTTGGATTAGGCGGACCCGCTTCGCGGCTCCGCCTAATCCAACCCTAAACCCTTTTCCTTATTCAAGGTCACTAAACCCGCAAGAAACTGTACCCTAAGAGGGTATTGGTGAACCCTGTCGTGGATGTGATTCAAAGATGGGACACTGAACCTTAAGAGTAGGGTACCGCATAAGACGGGACGGAAAAGGGTTTAGGGTTGGATTAGGCGGACCCGCTTCGCGGCTCCGCCTAATCCAACCCTAAACCCTTTTCCTTATTCAAGGTCACTAAACCCGCAAGAAACTGAACCCTAAGAGGGTATTGGTGAACCCTGTCGTGGATGTGATTCAAAGATGGGACACTGAACCTTAAGAGTAGGGTACCGCATAAGACGGGACGGAAAAGGGTTTAGGGTTGGATTAGGCGGACCCGCTTCGCGGCTCCGCCTAATCCAACCCTAAACCCTTTTCCTTATTCAAGGTCACTAAACCCGCAAGAAACTGTACCCTAAGAGGTTATTGGTGAACCCTGTCGTGGATGTGATTCAAAGATTGGACACTGAACCTTAAGAGTAGGGTACCGCATAAGACGGGACGGAAAAGGGTTTAGGGTTGGATTAGGCGGACCCGCTTCGCGGCTCCGCCTAATCCAACCCTAAACCCTTTTCCTTATTCAAGGTCACTAAACCCGCAAGAAACTGTACCCTAAGAGGGTATTGGTGAACCCTGTCGTGGATGTGATTCAAAGATGGGACACTGAACCTTAAGAGTAGGGTACCGCATAAGACGGGACGGAAAAGGGTTTAGGGTTGGATTAGGCGGACCCGCTTCGCGGCTCCGCCTAATCCAACCCTAAACCCTTTTCCTTATTCAAGGTCACTAAACCCGCAAGAAACTGAACCCTAAGAGGGTATTGGTGAACCCTGTCGTGGATGTGATTCAAAGATGGGACACTGAACCTTAAGAGTAGGGTACCGCATAAGACGGGACGGAAAAGGGTTTAGGGTTGGATTAGGCGGACCCGCTTCGCGGATCCGCCTAATCCAAGCCTAAACCCTTTTCCTTATTCATGGACGAAAAAGGGTTTAGGGTTGGATTAGGCGGACCCGCTTCGCGGCTCCGCCTAATCCAACCCTAAACCCTTTTCCTTATTCAAGGTCACTAAACCCGCAAGAAACTGAACCCTAAGAGGGTATTGGTGAACCCTGTCGTGGATGTGATTCAAAGATGGGACACTGAACCTTATGAGTAGGGTACCGCATAAGACGGGACGGAAAAGGGTTTAGGGTTGGATTAGGCGGACCCGCTTCGCGGATCCGCCTAATCCAACCCTAAACCCTTTTCCTTATTTATGGACCGAAAAAGGTTTAGAGTTGGATTAGGCGGACCCGCTTCGCGGCTCCGCCTAATCCAACCCTAAACCCTTTTCCTTATTCAAGGTCACTAAACCCGCAAGAAACTGAACCCTAAGAGGGTATTGGTGAACCCTGTCGTGGATGTGATTCAAAGATGGGACACTGAACCTTAAGAGTAGGGTACCGCATAAGACGGGACGGAAAAGGGTTTAGGGATGGATTAGGCGGACCCGCTTCGCGGCTCCGCCTAATCCAACCCTAAACCCTTTTCCTTATTCAAGGTCACTAAACCCGCAAGAAACTGTACCCTAAGAGGTTATTGGTGAACCCTGTCGTGGATGTGATTCAAAGATTGGACACTGAACCTTAAGAGTAGGGTACCGCATAAGACGGGACGGAAAAGGGTTTAGGGTTGGATTAGGCGGACCCGCTTCGCGGCTCCGCCTAATCCAACCCTAAACCCTTTTCCTTATTCAAGGTCACTAAACCCGCAAGAAACTGTACCCTAAGAGGGTATTGGTGAACCCTGTCGTGGATGTGATTCAAAGATGGGACACTGAACCTTAAGAGTAGGGTACCGCATAAGACGGGACGGAAAAGGGTTTAGGGTTGGATTAGGCGGACCCGCTTCGCGGCTCCGCCTAATCCAACCCTAAACCCTTTTCCTTATTCAAGGTCACTAAACCCGCAAGAAACTGAACCCTAAGAGGGTATTGGTGAACCCTGTCGTGGATGTGATTCAAAGATGGGACACTGAACCTTAAGAGTAGGGTACCGCATAAGACGGGACGGAAAAGGGTTTAGGGTTGGATTAGGCGGACCCGCTTCGCGGCTCCGCCTAATCCAACCCTAAACCCTTTTCCTTATTCAAGGTCACTAAACCCGCAAGAAACTGTACCCTAAGAGGTTATTGGTGAACCCTGTCGTGGATGTGATTCAAAGATTGGACACTGAACCTTAAGAGTAGGGTACCGCATAAGACGGGACGGAAAAGGGTTTAGGGTTGGATTAGGCGGACCCGCTTCGCGGCTCCGCCTAATCCAACCCTAAACCCTTTTCCTTATTCAAGGTCACTAAACCCGCAAGAAACTGTACCCTAAGAGGGTATTGGTGAACCCTGTCGTGGATGTGATTCAAAGATGGGACACTGAACCTTAAGAGTAGGGTACCGCATAAGACGGGACGGAAAAGGGTTTAGGGTTGGATTAGGCGGACCCGCTTCGCGGCTCCGCCTAATCCAACCCTAAACCCTTTTCCTTATTCAAGGTCACTAAACCCGCAAGAAACTGAACCCTAAGAGGGTATTGGTGAACCCTGTCGTGGATGTGATTCAAAGATTGGACACTGAACCTTAAGAGTAGGGTACCGCATAAGATGGGACGGAAAAGGGTTTAGGGTTGGATTAGGCGGACCCGCTTCGCGACTCCGCCTAATCCAACCCTAAACCCTTTTCCTTATTCAAGGTCACTAAACCCGCAAGAAACTGTACCCTAAGAGGGTATTGGTGAACCCTGTCGTGGATGTGATTCAAAGATGGGACACTGAACCTTAAGAGTAGGGTACCGCATAAGACGGGACGGAAAAGGGTTTAGGGTTGGATTAGGCGGACCCGCTTCGCGGATCCGCCTAATCCAAGCCTAAACCCTTTTCCTTATTCATGGACGGAAAAGGGTTTAGGGTTGGATTAGGCGGACCCGCTTCGCGGCTCCGCCTAATCCAACCCTAAACCATTTTCCTTATTCAAGGTCACTAAACCCGCAAGAAATTGTACCCTAAGAGGGTATTGGTGAACCCTGTCGTGGATGTGATTCAAAGATGGGACACTGAACCTTAAGAGTAGGGAACCGCATAAGACGGGACGGAAAAGGGTTTAGGGTTGGATTAGGCGGACCCGCTTCGCGGCTCCGCCTAATCCAACCCTAAACCCTTTTCCTTATTCAAGGTCACTAAACCCGCAAGAAACTGAAGCCTAAGAGGGTATTGGTGAACCCTGTCGTGGATGTGATTCAAAGATGGGACACTGAACCTTAAGAGTAGGGTACCGCATAAGACGGGACGGAAAAGGGTTTAGGGTTGGATTAGGCGGACCCGCTTCGCGGATCCGCCTAATCCAACCCTAAACCCTTTTCCTTATTTATGGACCGAAAAAGGTTTAGAGTTGGATTAGGCGGACCCGCTTCGCGGCTCCGCCTAATCCAACCCTAAACCCTTTTCCTTATTCAAGGTCACTAAACCCGCAAGAAACTGAACCCTAAGAGGGTATTGGTGAACCCTGTCGTGGATGTGATTCAAAGATGGGACACTGAACCTTAAGAGTAGGGTACCGCATAAGACGGGACGGAAAAGGGTTTAGGGTTGGATTAGGCGGACCCGCTTCGCGGCTCCGCCTAATCCAACCCTAAACCCTTTTCCTTATTCAAGGTCATTAAACCCGCAAGAAACTGAACCCTAAGAGGGTATTGGTGAACCCTGTCGTGGATGTGATTCAAAGATGGGACACTGAACCTTAAGAGTAGGGAACCCCATAAGACGGGACGGAAAAGGGTTTAGGGTTGGATTAGGCGGACCCGCTTTGCGGATCCGCCTAATCCAACCCTAAACCCTTTTCCTTATTCAATGTCACTAAACCCGCAAGAAACTGTACCCTAAGAGGGTATTGGTGAACCCTGTCGTGGATGTGATTCAAAGATTGGACACTGAACCTTAAGAGTAGGGTACCGCATAAGATGGGACGGAAAAGGGTTTAGGGTTGGATTAGGCGGACCCGCTTCGCGACTCCGCCTAATCCAACCCTAAACCCTTTTCCTTATTCAAGGTCACTAAACCCGCAAGAAACTGTACCCTAAGAGGGTATTGGTGAACCCTGTCGTGGATGTGATTCAAAGATGGGACACTGAACCTTAACAGTAGGGTACCGCATAAGACGGGACGGAAAAGGGTTTAGGGTTGGATTAGGCGGACCCGCTTCTCGGCTCTACCTAATCCAACCCTAAACCCTTTTCCTTATTCAAGGTCACTAAACCCACAAGAAACTGAACCCTAAGAGGGTATTGGTGAACCCTGTCGTGGATGTGATTCAAAGATGGGACACTGAACATTAAGAGTAGGGAACCGCATAAGACGGGACGGAAAAGGGTTTAGGGTTGGATTAGGCGGACCCGCTTTGCGGATCCGCCTAATCCAACCCTAAACCCTTTTCCTTATTCAAGGTCACTAAACCCGCAAGAAACTGAACCCTAAGAGGGTATTGGTGAACCCTGTCGTGGATGTGATTCAAAGATGGGACACTGAACCTTAAGAGTAGGGTACCGCATAAGACGGGACGGAAAAGGGTTTAGGGTTGGATTAGGCGGAGCCGCGAAGCGGGTCCGCCTAATCCAACCCTAAACCCTTTTCCTTATTCAAGGTCACTAAACCCGCAAGAAACTGTACCCTAAGAGGGTATTGGTGAACCCTGTCGTGGATGTGATTCAAAGATGGGACACTGAACCTTAAGAGTAGGGTACCGCATAAGACGGGACGGAAAAGGGTTTAGGGTTGGATTAGGCGGACCCGCTTCGTGGATCCGCCTAATCCAACCCTAAACCCTTTTCCTTATTTATGGACCGAAAAAGGTTTAGAGTTGGATTAGGCGGACCCGCTTCGCGGCTCCGCCTAATCCAACCCTAAACCCTTTTCCTTATTCAAGGTCACTAAACCCGCAAGAAACTGAACCCTAAGAGGGTATTGGTGAACCCTGTCGTGGATGTGATTCAAAGATGGGACACTGAACCTTAAGAGTAGGGTACCGCATAAGACGGGACGGAAAAGGGTTTAGGGTTGGATTAGGCGGACCCGCTTCGCGGCTCCGCCTAATCCAACCCTAAACCCTTTTCCTTATTCAAGGTCATTAAACCCGCAAGAAACTGAACCCTAAGAGGGTATTGGTGAACCCTGTCGTGGATGTGATTCAAAGATGGGACACTGAACCTTAAGAGTAGGGAACCCCATAAGACGGGACGGAAAAGGGTTTAGGGTTGGATTAGGCGGACCCGCTTTGCGGATCCGCCTAATCCAACCCTAAACCCTTTTCCTTATTCAATGTCACTAAACCCGCAAGAAACTGTACCCTAAGAGGGTATTGGTGAACCCTGTCGTGGATGTGATTCAAAGATTGGACACTGAACCTTAAGAGTAGGGTACCGCATAAGATGGGACGGAAAAGGGTTTAGGGTTGGATTAGGCGGACCCGCTTCGCGACTCCGCCTAATCCAACCCTAAACCCTTTTCCTTATTCAAGGTCACTAAACCCGCAAGAAACTGTACCCTAAGAGGGTATTGGTGAACCCTGTCGTGGATGTGATTCAAAGATGGGACACTGAACCTTAACAGTAGGGTACCGCATAAGACGGGACGGAAAAGGGTTTAGGGTTGGATTAGGCGGACCCGCTTCTCGGCTCTACCTAATCCAACCCTAAACCCTTTTCCTTATTCAAGGTCACTAAACCCACAAGAAACTGAACCCTAAGAGGGTATTGGTGAACCCTGTCGTGGATGTGATTCAAAGATGGGACACTGAACATTAAGAGTAGGGAACCGCATAAGACGGGACGGAAAAGGGTTTAGGGTTGGATTAGGCGGACCCGCTTTGCGGATCCGCCTAATCCAACCCTAAACCCTTTTCCTTATTCAAGGTCACTAAACCCGCAAGAAACTGAACCCTAAGAGGGTATTGGTGAACCCTGTCGTGGATGTGATTCAAAGATGGGACACTGAACCTTAAGAGTAGGGTACCGCATAAGACGGGACGGAAAAGGGTTTAGGGTTGGATTAGGCGGAGCCGCGAAGCGGGTCCGCCTAATCCAACCCTAAACCCTTTTCCTTATTCAAGGTCACTAAACCCGCAAGAAACTGTACCCTAAGAGGGTATTGGTGAACCCTGTCGTGGATGTGATTCAAAGATGGGACACTGAACCTTAAGAGTAGGGTACCGCATAAGACGGGACGGAAAAGGGTTTAGGGTTGGATTAGGCGGACCCGCTTCGTGGATCCGCCTAATCCAACCCTAAACCCTTTTCCTTATTTATGGACCGAAAAAGGTTTAGAGTTGGATTAGGCGGACCCGCTTCGCGGCTCCGCCTAATCCAACCCTAAACCCTTTTCCTTATTCAAGGTCACTAAACCCGCAAGAAACTGAACCCTAAGAGGGTATTGGTGAACCCTGTCGTGGATGTGATTCAAAGATGGGACACTGAACCTTAAGAGTAGGGAACCGCATAAGACGGGACGGAAAAGGGTTTAGGGTTGGATTAGGCGGACCCGCTTCGCGGCTCCGCCTAATCCAACCCTAAACCCTTTTCCTTATTCAAGGTCACTAAACCCGCAAGAAACTGAACCCTAAGAGGGTATTGGTGAACCCTGTCGTGGATGTGATTCAAAGATGGGACACTGAACCTTAAGAGTAGGGTACCGCATAAGACGGGACGGAAAAGGGTTTAGGGTTGGATTAGGTGGACCCGCTTCGCGGATCCGCCTAATCCAACCCTAAACCCTTTTCCTTATTTATGGACCGAAAAAGGTTTAGAGTTGGATTAGGCGGACCCGCTTCGCGGCTCCGCCTAATCCAACCCTAAACCCTTTTCCTTATTCAAGGTCACTAAACCCGCAAGAAACTGAACCCTAAGAGGGTATTGGTGAACCCTGTCGTGGATGTGATTCAAAGATGGGACACTGAACCTTAAGAGTAGGGTACCGCATAAGACGGGACGGAAAAGGGTTTAGGGATGGATTAGGCGGACCCGCTTCGCGGCTCCGCCTAATCCAACCCTAAACCCTTTTCCTTATTCAAGGTCACTAAACCCGCAAGAAACTGTACCCTAAGAGGTTATTAGTGAACCCTGTCGTGGATGTGATTCAAAGATTGGACACTGAACCTTAAGAGTAGGGTACCGCATAAGACGGGACGGAAAAGGGTTTAGGGTTGGATTAGGCGGACCCGCTTCGCGGCTCCGCCTAATCCAACCCTAAACCCTTTTCCTTATTCAAGGTCACTAAACCCGCAAGAAACTGTACCCTAAGAGGGTATTGGTGAACCCTGTCGTGGATGTGATTCAAAGATGGGACACTGAACCTTAAGAGTAGGGTACCGCATAAGACGGGACGGAAAAGGGTTTAGGGTTGGATTAGGCGGACCCGCTTCGCGGCTCCGCCTAATCCAACCCTAAACCCTTTTCCTTATTCAAGGTCACTAAACCCGCAAGAAACTGAACCCTAAGAGGGTATTGGTGAACCCTGTCGTGGATGTGATTCAAAGATAGGACACTGAACCTTAAGAGTAGGGTACCGCATAAGACGGGACGGAAAAGGGTTTAGGGTTGGATTAGGCGGACCCGCGAAGCGGGTCCGCCTAATCCAACCCTAAACCCTTTTCCTTATTCAAGGTCACTAAACCCGCAAGAAACTGTACCCTAAGAGGGTATTGGTGAACCCTGTCGTGGATGTGATTCAAAGATGGGACACTGAACCTTAAGAGTAGGGTACCGCATAAGACGGGACGGAAAAGGGTTTAGGGTTGGATTAGGCGGACCCGCTTCGTGGATCCGCCTAATCCAACCCTAAACCCTTTTCCTTATTTATGGACCGAAAAAGGTTTAGAGTTGGATTAGGCGGACCCGCTTCGCGGCTCCGCCTAATCCAACCCTAAACCCTTTTCCTTATTCAAGGTCACTAAACCCGCAAGAAACTGAACCCTAAGAGGGTATTGGTGAACCCTGTCGTGGATGTGATTCAAAGATGGGACACTGAACCTTAAGAGTAGGGAACCGCATAAGACGGGACGGAAAAGGGTTTAGGGTTGGATTAGGCGGACCCGCTTCGCGGCTCCGCCTAATCCAACCCTAAACCCTTTTCCTTATTCAAGGTCACTAAACCCGCAAGAAACTGAACCCTAAGAGGGTATTGGTGAACCCTGTCGTGGATGTGATTCAAAGATGGGACACTGAACCTTAAGAGTAGGGTACCGCATAAGACGGGACGGAAAAGGGTTTAGGGTTGGATTAGGTGGACCCGCTTCGCGGATCCGCCTAATCCAACCCTAAACCCTTTTCCTTATTTATGGACCGAAAAAGGTTTAGAGTTGGATTAGGCGGACCCGCTTCGCGGCTCCGCCTAATCCAACCCTAAACCCTTTTCCTTATTCAAGGTCACTAAACCCGCAAGAAACTGTACCCTAAGAGGTTATTGGTGAACCCTGTCGTGGATGTGATTCAAAGATTGGACACTGAACCTTAAGAGTAGGGTACCGCATAAGACGGGACGGAAAAGGGTTTAGGGTTGGATTAGGCGGACCCGCTTCGCGGCTCCGCCTAATCCAACCCTAAACCCTTTTCCTTATTCAAGGTCACTAAACCCGCAAGAAACTGTACCCTAAGAGGGTATTGGTGAACCCTGTCGTGGATGTGATTCAAAGATGGGACACTGAACCTTAAGAGTAGGGTACCGCATAAGACGGGACGGAAAAGGGTTTAGGGTTGGATTAGGCGAACCCGCTTCGCGGCTCCGCCTAATCCAACCCTAAACCCTTTTCCTTATTCAAGGTCACTAAACCCGCAAGAAACTGAACCCTAAGAGGGTATTGGTGAACCCTGTCGTGGATGTGATTCAAAGATGGGACACTGAACCTTAAGAGTAGGGTACCGCATAAGACGGGACGGAAAAGGGTTTAGGGTTGGATTAGGCGGACCCGCTTCGCGGCTCCGCCTAATCCAACCCTAAACCCTTTTCCTTATTCAAGGTCACTAAACCCGCAAGAAACTGTACCCTAAAAGGTTATTGGTGAACCCTGTCGTGGATGTGATTCAAAGATTGGACACTGAACCTTAAGAGTAGGGTACCGCATAAGACGGGACGGAAAAGGGTTTAGGGTTGGATTAGGCAGACCCGCTTCGCGGCTCCGCCTAATCCAACCCTAAACCCTTTTCCTTATTCAAGGTCACTAAACCCGCAAGAAACTGTACCCTAAGAGGGTATTGGTGAACCCTGTCGTGGATGTGATTCAAAGATGGGACACTGAACCTTAAGAGTAGGGTACCGCATAAGACGGGACGGAAAAGGGTTTAGAGTTGGATTAGGCGGACCCGCTTCGCGGCTCCGCCTAATCCAACCCTAAACCCTTTTCCTTATTCAAGGTCACTAAACCCGCAAGAAACTGAACCCTAAGAGGGTATTGGTGAACCCTGTCGTGGATGTGATTCAAAGATGGGACACTGAACCTTAAGAGTAGGGTACCGCATAAGACGGGACGGAAAAGGGTTTAGGGTTGGATTAGGCAGACCCGCTTCGCGGCTCCGCCTAATCCAACCCTAAACCCTTTTCCTTATTCAAGGTCATTAAACCCGCAAGAAACTGAACCCTAAGAGGGTATTGGTGAACCCTGTCGTGGATGTGATTCAAAGATGGGACACTGAACCTTAAGAGTAGGGAACCGCATAAGACGGGACGGAAAAGGGTTTAGGGTTGGATTAGGCGGACCCGCTTTGCGGATCCGCCTAATCCAACCCTAAACCCTTTTCCTTATTCAATGTCACTAAACCCGCAAGAAACTGTACCCTAAGAGGGTATTGGTGAACCCTGTCGTGGATGTGATTCAAAGATTGGACACTGAACCTTAAGAGTAGGGTACCGCATAAGATGGGACGGAAAAGGGTTTAGGGTTGGATTAGGCGGACCCGCTTCGCGACTCCGCCTAATCCAACCCTAAACCCTTTTCCTTATTCAAGGTCACTAAACCCGCAAGAAACTGTACCCTAAGAGGGTATTGGTGAACCCTGTCGTGGATGTGATTCAAAGATGGGACACTGAACCTTAAGAGTAGGGTACCGCATAAGACGGGACGGAAAAGGGTTTAGGGTTGGATTAGGTGGACCCGCTTCGCGGATCCGCCTAATCCAACCCTAAACCCTTTTCCTTATTTATGGACCGAAAAAGGTTTAGAGTTGGATTAGGCGGACCCGCTTCGCGGCTCCGCCTAATCCAACCCTAAACCCTTTTCCTTATTCAAGGTCACTAAACCCGCAAGAAACTGTACCCTAAGAGGTTATTGGTGAACCCTGTCGTGGATGTGATTCAAAGATTGGACACTGAACCTTAAGAGTAGGGTACCGCATAAGACGGGACGGAAAAGGGTTTAGGGTTGGATTAGGCGGACCCGCTTCGCGGCTCCGCCTAATCCAACCCTAAACCCTTTTCCTTATTCAAGGTCACTAAACCCGCAAGAAACTGTACCCTAAGAGGGTATTGGTGAACCCTGTCGTGGATGTGATTCAAAGATGGGACACTGAACCTTAAGAGTAGGGTACCGCATAAGACGGGACGGAAAAGGGTTTAGGGTTGGATTAGGCGAACCCGCTTCGCGGCTCCGCCTAATCCAACCCTAAACCCTTTTCCTTATTCAAGGTCACTAAACCCGCAAGAAACTGAACCCTAAGAGGGTATTGGTGAACCCTGTCGTGGATGTGATTCAAAGATGGGACACTGAACCTTAAGAGTAGGGTACCGCATAAGACGGGACGGAAAAGGGTTTAGGGTTGGATTAGGCGGACCCGCTTCGCGGCTCCGCCTAATCCAACCCTAAACCCTTTTCCTTATTCAAGGTCACTAAACCCGCAAGAAACTGTACCCTAAAAGGTTATTGGTGAACCCTGTCGTGGATGTGATTCAAAGATTGGACACTGAACCTTAAGAGTAGGGTACCGCATAAGACGGGACGGAAAAGGGTTTAGGGTTGGATTAGGCAGACCCGCTTCGCGGCTCCGCCTAATCCAACCCTAAACCCTTTTCCTTATTCAAGGTCACTAAACCCGCAAGAAACTGTACCCTAAGAGGGTATTGGTGAACCCTGTCGTGGATGTGATTCAAAGATGGGACACTGAACCTTAAGAGTAGGGTACCGCATAAGACGGGACGGAAAAGGGTTTAGGGTTGGATTAGGCGGACCCGCTTCGCGGCTCCGCCTAATCCAACCCTAAACCCTTTTCCTTATTCAAGGTCACTAAACCCGCAAGAAACTGAACCCTAAGAGGGTATTGGTGAACCCTGTCGTGGATGTGATTCAAAGATGGGACACTGAACCTTAAGAGTAGGGTACCGCATAAGACGGGACGGAAAAGGGTTTAGGGTTGGATTAGGCAGACCCGCTTCGCGGCTCCGCCTAATCCAACCCTAAACCCTTTTCCTTATTCAAGGTCATTAAACCCGCAAGAAACTGAACCCTAAGAGGGTATTGGTGAACCCTGTCGTGGATGTGATTCAAAGATGGGACACTGAACCTTAAGAGTAGGGAACCGCATAAGACGGGACGGAAAAGGGTTTAGGGTTGGATTAGGCGGACCCGCTTTGCGGATCCGCCTAATCCAACCCTAAACCCTTTTCCTTATTCAATGTCACTAAACCCGCAAGAAACTGTACCCTAAGAGGGTATTGGTGAACCCTGTCGTGGATGTGATTCAAAGATTGGACACTGAACCTTAAGAGTAGGGTACCGCATAAGATGGGACGGAAAAGGGTTTAGGGTTGGATTAGGCGGACCCGCTTCGCGACTCCGCCTAATCCAACCCTAAACCCTTTTCCTTATTCAAGGTCACTAAACCCGCAAGAAACTGTACCCTAAGAGGGTATTGGTGAACCCTGTCGTGGATGTGATTCAAAGATGGGACACTGAACCTTAAGAGTAGGGTACCGCATAAGACGGGACGGAAAAGGGTTTAGGGTTGGATTAGGCGGACCCGCTTCGCGGATCCGCCTAATCCAAGCCTAAACCCTTTTCCTTATTCATGGACGGAAAAGGGTTTAGGGTTGGATTAGGCGGACCCGCTTCGCGGCTCCGCCTAATCCAACCCTAAACCCTTTTCCTTATTCAAGGTCACTAAACCCGCAAGAAACTGAACCCTAAGAGGGTATTGGTGAACCCTGTCGTGGATGTGATTCAAAGATGGGACACTGAACCTTAAGAGTAGGGTACCGCATAAGACGGGACGGAAAAGGGTTTAAGGTTGGATTAGGCGGACCCGCTTCGCGGCTCTGCCTAATCCAACCCGAAAACCTTTTCCTTATTCAAGGTCACTAAATCCGCAAGAAACTGAACCCTAAGAGGGTATTGGTGATCCCTGTCGTGGATGTGATTCAAAGATGGGACACTGAACCTTAAGAGTAGGGTACCGCATAAGACGGGACGGAAAAGGGTTTAGGGTTGGATTAGGCGGACCCGCTTCGCGGCTCCGCCTAATCCAACCCTAAACCCTTTTCCTTATTCAAGGTCACTAAACCCGCAAGAAATTGTACCCTAAGAGGGTATTGGTGAACCCTGTCGTGGATGTGATTCAAAGATGGGACACTGAACCTTAAGAGTAGGGAACCGCATAAGACGGGACGGAAAAGGGTTTAGGGTTGGATTAGGCGGACCCGCTTCGCGGCTCCGCCTAATCCAACCCTAAACCCTTTTCCTTATTCAAGGTCACTAAACCCGCAAGAAACTGAACCCTAAGAGGGTATTGGTGAACCCTGTCATGGATGTGATTCAAAGATGGGACACTGAACCTTAAGAGTAGGGTACCGCATAAGACGGGACGGAAAAGGGTTTAGGGTTGGATTAGGCGGACCCGCTTCGCGGATCCGCCTAATCCAACCCTAAACCCTTTTCCTTATTTATGGACCGAAAAAGGTTTAGAGTTGGATTAGGCGGACCCGCTTCGCGGCTCCGCCTAATCCAACCCTAAACCCTTTTCCTTATTCAAGGTCACTAAACCCGCAAGAAACTGAACCCTAAGAGGGTATTGGTGAACCCTGTCGTGGATGTGATTCAAAGATGGGACACTGAACCTTAAGAGTAGGGTACCGCATAAGACGGGACGGAAAAGGGTTTAGGGTTGGATTAGGCGGACCCGCTTCGCGGCTCCGCCTAATCCAACCCTAAACCCTTTTCCTTATTCAAGGTCACTAAACCCGCAAGAAACTGAACCCTAAGAGGGTATTGGTGAACCCTGTCGTGGATGTGATTCAAAGATGGGACACTTAACCTTAAGAGTAGGGAACCGCATAAGACGGGAAGGAAAAGGGTTTAGGGTTGGATTAGGCGGACCCGCTTTGCGGATCCGCCTAATCCAACCCTAAACCCTTTTCCTTATTCAATGTTACTAAACCCGCAAGAAACTGAACCCTAAGAGGGTATTGGTGAACCCTGTCGTGGATGTGATTCAAAGATAGGACACTGAACCTTAAGAGTAGGGTACCGCATAAGACGGGACGGAAAAGGGTTTAGGGTTGGATTAGGCGGACCCGCTTCGCGGCTCCGCCTAATCCAACCCTAAACCCTTTTCCTTATTCAAGGTCATTAAACCCGCAAGAAACTGAACCCTAAGAGGGTATTGGTGAACCCTGTCGTGGATGTGATTCAAAGATGGGACACTGAACCTTAAGAGTAGGGAACCGCATAAGACGGGAAGGAAAAGGGTTTAGGGTTGGATTAGGCGGACCCGCTTTGCGGATCCGCCTAATCCAACCCCAAACCCTTTTCCTTATTCAAGGTCACTAAACCCGCAAGAAACTGAACCCTAAGAGGGTATTGGTGAACCCTGTCGTGGATGTGATTCAAAGATGGGACACTGAACCTTAAGAGTAGGGTACCGCATAAGACGGGACGGAAAAGGGTTTAGGGTTGGATTAGGCGGACCCGCTTCGCGGCTCCGCCTAATCCAACCCTAAACCCTTTTCCTTATTCAAGGTCATTAAACCCGCAAGAAACTGAACCCTAAGAGGGTATTGGTGAACCCTGTCGTGGATGTGATTCAAAGATGGGACACTTAACCTTAAGAGTAGGGAACCGCATAAGACGGGAAGGAAAAGGGTTTAGGGTTGGATTAGGCGGACCCGCTTTGCGGATCCGCCTAATCCAACCCTAAACCCTTTTCCTTATTCAATGTCACTAAACCCGCAAGAAACTGAACCCTAAGAGGGTATTGGTGAACCCTGTCGTGGATGTGATTCAAAGATAGGACACTGAACCTTAAGAGTAGGGTACCGCATAAGACGGGACGGAAAAGGGTTTAGGGTTGGATTAGGCGGACCCGCTTCGCGGCTCCGCCTAATCCAACCCTAAACCCTTTTCCTTATTCAAGGTCATTAAACCCGCAAGAAACTGAACCCTAAGAGGGTATTGGTGAACCCTGTCGTGGATGTGATTCAAAGATGGGACACTGAACCTTAAGAGTAGGGAACCGCATAAGACGGGAAGGAAAAGGGTTTAGGGTTGGATTAGGCGGACCCGCTTTGCGGATCCGCCTAATCCAACCCCAAACCCTTTTCCTTATTCAAGGTCACTAAACCCGCAAGAAACTGAACCCTAAGAGGGTATTGGTGAACCCTGTCGTGGATGTGATTCAAAGATGGGACACTGAACCTTAAGAGTAGGGTACCGCATAAGACGGGACGGAAAAGGGTTTAGGGTTGGATTAGGCGGACCCGCTTCGCGGCTCCGCCTAATCCAACCCTAAACCCTTTTCCTTATTCAAGGTCATTAAACCCGCAAGAAACTGAACCCTAAGAGGGTATTGGTGAACCCTGTCGTGGATGTGATTCAAAGATGGGACACTGAACCTTAAGAGTAGGGAACCGCATAAGACGGGACGGAAAAGGGTTTAGGGTTGGATTAGGCGGACCCGCTTTGCGGATCCGCCTAATCCAACCCCAAACCCTTTTCCTTATTCAAGGTCACTAAACCCGCAAGAAACTGAACCCTAAGAGGGTATTGGTGAACCCTGTCGTGGATGTGATTCAAAGATGGGACACTGAACCTTAAGAGTAGGGTACCGCATAAGACGGGACGGAAAAGGGTTTAGGGTTGGATTAGGCGGACCCGCTTCGCGGCTCTGCCTAATCCAACCCGAAACCCTTTTCCTTATTCAAGGTCACTAAACCCGCAAGAAACTGAACCCTAAGAGGGTATTGGTGAACCCTGTCGTGGATGTGATTCAAAGATGGGACACTGAACCTTAAGAGTAGGGAACCGCATAAGACGGGACAGAAAAGGGTTTAGGGTTGGATTAGGCGTACCCGCTTTGCGGATCCGCCTAATCCAACTCTAAACCCTTTTCCTTATTCAAGGTCACTAAACCCGCAAGAAACTGAACTCTAAGAGGGTATTGGTGAACCCTGTCGTGGATGTGATTCAAAGATGGGACACTGAACCTTAAGAGTAGGGAACCGCATAAGACGGGAAGGAAAAGGGTTTAGGGTTGGATTAGGCGGACCCGCTTTGCGGATCCGCCTAATCCAACCCCAAACCCTTTTCCTTATTAAAGGTCACTAAACCCGCAAGAAACTGAACCCTAAGAGGGTATTGGTGAACCCTGTCGTGGATGTGATTCAAAGATGGGACACTGAACCTTAAGAGTAGGGTACCGCATAAGACGGGACGGAAAAGGGTTTAGGGTTGGATTAGGCGGACCCGCTTCGCGGCTCCGCCTAATCCAACCCTAAACCCTTTTCCTTATTCAAGGTCATTAAACCCGCAAGAAACTGAACCCTAAGAGGGTATTGGTGAACCCTGTCGTGGATGTGATTCAAAGATGGGACACTGAACCTTAAGAGTAGGGAACCGCATAAGACGGGACGGAAAAGGGTTTAGGGTTGGATTAGGCAGACCCGCTTTGCGGATCCGCCTAATCCAACCCCAAACCCTTTTCCTTATTCAAGGTCACTAAACCCGCAAGAAACTGAACCCTAAGAGGGTATTGGTGAACCCTGTCGTGGATGTGATTCAAAGATGGGACACTGAACCTTAAGAGTAGGGTACCGCATAAGACGGGACGGAAAAGGGTTTAGGGTTGGATTAGGCGGACCCGCTTCGCGGCTCTGCCTAATCCAACCCGAAACCCTTTTCCTTATTCAAGGTCACTAAACCCGCAAGAAACTGAACCCTAAGAGGGTATTGGTGAACCCTGTCGTGGATGTGATTCAAAGATGGGACACTGAACCTTAAGAGTAGGGAACCGCATAAGACGGGACAGAAAAGGGTTTAGGGTTGGATTAGGCGTACCCGCTTTGCGGATCCGCCTAATCCAACTCTAAACCCTTTTCCTTATTCAAGGTCACTAAACCCGCAAGAAACTGAACCCTAAGAGGGTATTGGTGAACCCTGTCGTGGATGTGATTCAAAGATGGGACACTGAACCTTAAGAGTAGGGTACCGCATAAGACGGGACGGAAAAGGGTTTAGGGTTGGATTAGGCGGACCCGCTTCGCGGCTCCGCCTAATCCAACCCTAAACCCTTTTCCTTATTCAAGGTCACTAAACCCGCAAGAAACTGTACCCTAAGAGGGTATTGGTGAACCCTGTCGTGGATGTGATTCAAAGATTGGACACTGAACCTTAAGAGTAGGGTACCGCATAAGACGGGACGGAAAAGGGTTTAGGGTTGGATTAGGCGGACCCGCTTCGCGGCTCCGCCTAATCCAACCCTAAACCCTTTTCCTTATTCAAGGTCATTAAACCCGCAAGAAACTGAACCCTAAGAGGGTATTGGTGAACACTGTCGTGGATGTGATTCAAAGATGGGACACTGAACCTTAAGAGTAGGGTACCGCATAAGACGGGACGGAAAAGGGTTTAGGGTTGGATTAGGCGGACCCGCTTTGCGGATCCGCCTAATCCAACCCTAAACCCTTTTCCTTATTCAAGGTCACTAAACCCTCAAGAAACTGTACCCTAAGAGGGTATTGGTGAACCCTGTCGTGGATGTGATTCAAAGATGGGACACTGAACCTTAAGAGTAGGGTACCGCATAAGACGGGACGGAAAAGGGTTTAGGGTTGGATTAGGCGGACCCGCTTCGCGGATCCGCCTAATCCAACCCTAAACCCTTTTCCTTATTCAAGGTCACTAAACCCGCAAGAAACTGAACCCTAAGAGGGTATTGGTGAACCCTGTCGTGGATGTGATTCAAAGATGGGAAACTGAACCTTAAGAGTAGGGTACCGCATAAGACGGGACGGAAAAGGGTTTCGGGTTGGATTAGGCGGACCCGCTTCGCGGCTCTGCCTAATCCAACCCCAAACCCTTTTCCTTATTCAAGGTCACTAAACCCGCAAGAAACTGAACCCTAAGAGGGTATTGGTGAACCCTGTCGTGGATGTGATTCAAAGATGGGACACTGAACCTTAAGAGTAGGGTACCGCATAAGACGGGACGGAAAAGGGTTTAGGGTTGGATTAGGCGTACCCGCTTTGCGGATCCGCCTAATCCAACCCCAAACCCTTTTCCTTATTCAAGGTCACTAAACCCGCAAGAAACTGAACCCTAAGAGGGTATTGGTGAACCCTGTCGTGGATGTGATTCAAAGATGGGACACTGAACCTTAAGAGTAGGGTACCGCATAAGACGGGACGGAAAAGGGTTTAGGGTTGGATTAGGCGGACCCGCTTCGCGGCTCTGCCTAATCCAACCCGAAACCCTTTTCCTTATTCAAGGTCACTAAACCCGCAAGAAACTGAACCCTAAGAGGGTATTGGTGAACCCTGTCGTGGATGTGATTCAAAGATGGGACACTGAACCTTAAGAGTAGGGAACCGCATAAGACGGGACAGAAAAGGGTTTAGGGTTGGATTAGGCGTACCCGCTTTGCGGATCCGCCTAATCCAACTCTAAACCCTTTTCCTTATTCAAGGTCACTAAACCCGCAAGAAACTGAACCCTAAGAGGGTATTGGTGAACCCTGTCGTGGATGTGATTCAAAGATGGGACACTGAACCTTAAGAGTAGGGTACCGCATAAGACGGGACGGAAAAGGGTTTAGGGTTGGATTAGGCGGACCCGCTTCGCGGCTCCGCCTAATCCAACCCTAAACCCTTTTCCTTATTCAAGGTCACTAAACCCGCAAGAAACTGTACCCTAAGAGGGTATTGGTGAACCCTGTCGTGGATGTGATTCAAAGATTGGACACTGAACCTTAAGAGTAGGGTACCGCATAAGACGGGACGGAAAAGGGTTTAGGGTTGGATTAGGCGGACCCGCTTCGCGGCTCCGCCTAATCCAACCCTAAACCCTTTTCCTTATTCAAGGTCATTAAACCCGCAAGAAACTGAACCCTAAGAGGGTATTGGTGAACCCTGTCGTGGATGTGATTCAAAGATGGGACACTGAACCTTAAGAGTAGGGTACCGCATAAGACGGGACGGAAAAGGGTTTAGGGTTGGATTAGGCGGACCCGCTTTGCGGATCCGCCTAATCCAACCCTAAACCCTTTTCCTTATTCAAGGTCACTAAACCCTCAAGAAACTGTACCCTAAGAGGGTATTGGTGAACCCTGTCGTGGATGTGATTCAAAGATGGGACACTGAACCTTAAGAGTAGGGTACCGCATAAGACGGGACGGAAAAGGGTTTAGGGTTGGATTAGGCGGACCCGCTTCGCGGCTCCGCCTAATCCAACCCTAAACCCTTTTCCTTATTCAAGGTCATTAAACCCGCAAGAAACTGAACCCTAAGAGGGTATTGGTGAACCCTGTCGTGGATGTGATTCAAAGATGGGACACTGAACCTTAAGAGTAGGGTACCGCATAAGACGGGACGGAAAAGGGTTTAGGGTTGGATTAGGCGGACCCGCTTTGCGGCTCCGCCTAATCCAACCCTAAACCCTTTTCCTTATTCAAGGTCACTAAACCCTCAAGAAACTGTACCCTAAGAGGGTATTGGTGAACCCTGTCGTGGATGTGATTCAAAGATGGGACACGGAACCTTAAGAGTAGGGTACCGCATAAGACGGGACGGAAAAGGGTTTAGGGTTGGATTAGGCGGACCCGCTTCGCGGATCCGCCTAATCCAACCCTAAACCCTTTTCCTTATTCAAGGTCACTAAACCCGCAAGAAACTGAACCCTAAGAGGGTATTGGTGAACCCTGTCGTGGATGTGATTCAAAGATGGGACACTGAACCTTAAGAGTAGGGTACCGCATAAGACGGGACGGAAAAGGGTTTAGGGTTGGATTAGGCGGACCCGCTTCGCGGCTCTGCCTAATCCAACCCGAAACCCTTTTCCTTATTCAAGGTCACTAAACCCGCAAGAAACTGAACCCTAAGAGGGTATTGGTGAACCCTGTCGTGGATGTGATTCAAAGATGGGACACTGAACCTTAAGAGTAGGGTACCGCATAAGACGGGACGGAAAAGGGTTTAGGGTTGGATTAGGCGGACCCGCTTCGCGGCTCCGCCTAATCCAACCCTAAACCCTTTTCCTTATTCAAGGTCACTAAACCCGCAAGAAACTGTACCCTAAGAGGGTATTGGTGAACCCTGTCGTGGATGTGATTCAAAGATTGGACACTGAACCTTAAGAGTAGGGTACCGCATAAGACGGGACGGAAAAGGGTTTAGGGTTGGATTAGGCGGACCCGCTTCGCGGCTCCGCCTAATCCAACCCTAAACCCTTTTCCTTATTCAAGGTCATTAAACCCGCAAGAAACTGAACCCTAAGAGGGTATTGGTGAACCCTGTCGTGGATGTGATTCAAAGATGGGACACTGAACCTTAAGAGTAGGGTACCGCATAAGACGGGACGGAAAAGGGTTTAGGGTTGGATTAGGCGGACCCGCTTTGCGGATCCGCCTAATCCAACCCTAAACCCTTTTCCTTATTCAAGGTCACTAAACCCTCAAGAAACTGTACCCTAAGAGGGTATTGGTGAACCCTGTCGTGGATGTGATTCAAAGATGGGACACTGAACCTTAAGAGTAGGGTACCGCATAAGACGGGACGGAAAAGGGTTTAGGGTTGGATTAGGCGGACCCGCTTCGCGGCTCCGCCTAATCCAACCCTAAACCCTTTTCCTTATTCAAGGTCATTAAACCCGCAAGAAACTGAACCCTAAGAGGGTATTGGTGAACCCTGTCGTGGATGTGATTCAAAGATGGGACACTGAACCTTAAGAGTAGGGTACCGCATAAGACGGGACGGAAAAGGGTTTAGGGTTGGATTAGGCGGACCCGCTTTTCGGATCCGCCTAATCCAACCCTAAACCCTTTTCCTTATTCAAGGTCACTAAACCCTCAAGAAACTGTACCCTAAGAGGGTATTGGTGAACCCTGTCGTGGATGTGATTCAAAGATGGGACACGGAACCTTAAGAGTAGGGTACCGCATAAGACGGGACGGAAAAGGGTTTAGGGTTGGATTAGGCGGACCCGCTTCGCGGATCCCCCTAATCCAACCCTAAACCCTTTTCCTTATTCAAGGTCACTAAACCCGCAAGAAACTGAACCCTAAGAGGGTATTGGTGAACCCTGTCGTGGATGTGATTCAAAGATGGGACACTGAACCTTAAGAGTAGGGTACCGCATAAGACGGGACGGAAAAGGGTTTAGGGTTGGATTAGGCGGACCCGCTTCGCGGCTCTGCCTAATCCAACCCGAAACCCTTTTCCTTATTCAAGGTCACTAAACCCGCAAGAAACTGAACCCTAAGAGGGTATTGGTGAACCCTGTCGTGGATGTGATTCAAAGATGGGACACTGAACCTTAAGAGTAGGGAACCGCATAAGACGGGACGGAAAAGGGTTTAGGGTTGGATTAGGCGTACCCGCTTTGCGGATCCGCCTAATCCAACTCTAAACCCTTTTCCTTATTCAAGGTCACTAAACCCGCAAGAAACTGAACCCTAAGAGGGTATTGGTGAACCCTGTCGTGGATGTGATTCAAAGATGGGACACTGAACCTTAAGAGTAGGGTACCGCATAAGACGGGACGGAAAAGGGTATAGGGTTGGATTAGGCGGACCCGCTTCGCGGCTCCGCCTAATCCAACCCTAAACCCTTTTCCTTATTCAAGGTCACTAAACCCGCAAGAAACTGTACCCTAAGAGGGTATTGGTGAACCCTGTCGTGGATGTGATTCAAAGATTGGACACTGAACCTTAAGAGTAGGGTACCGCATAAGACGGGACGGAAAAGGGTTTAGGGTTGGATTAGGCGGACCCGCTTCGCGGCTCCGCCTAATCCAACCCTAAACCCTTTTCCTTATTCAAGGTCACTAAACCCGCAAGAAACTGTACCCTAAGAGGGTATTGGTGAACCCTGTCGTGGATGTGATTCAAAGATGGGACACTGAACCTTAAGAGAAGGGTACCGCATAAGACGGGACGGAAAAGGGTTTAGGGTTGGATTAGGCGGACCCGCTTTGCGGATCCGCCTAATCCAACCCTAAACCCTTTTCCTTATTCAAGGTCACTAAACCCGCAAGAAACTGAACCCTAAGAGGGTATTGGTGAACCCTGTCGTGGATGTGATTCAAAGATTGGACACTGAACCTTAAGAGTAGGGTACCGCATAAGACGGGACGGAAAAGGGTTTAGGGTTGGATTAGGCGGACCCGCTTCGCGGCTCCGCCTAATCCAACCCTAAACCCTTTTCCTTATTCAAGGTCACTAAACCCGCAAGAAACTGTACCCTAAGAGGGTATTGGTGAACCCTGTCGTGGATGTGATTCAAAGATGGGACACTGAACCTTAAGAGAAGGGTACCGCATAAGACGGGACGGAAAAGGGTTTAGGGTTGGATTAGGCGGACCCGCTTTGCGGATCCGCCTAATCCAACCCTAAACCCTTTTCCTTATTCAAGGTCACTAAACCCGCAAGAAACTGTACCCTAAGAGGGTATTGGTGAACCCTGTCGTGGATGTGATTCAAAGATGGGACACTGAACCTTAAGAGAAGGGTACCGCATAAGACGGGACGGAAAAGGGTTTAGGGTTGGATTAGGCGGACCCGCTTTGCGGATCCGCCTAATCCAACCCTAAACCCTTTTCCTTATTCAAGGTCACTAAACCCGCAAGAAACTGAACCCTAAGAGGGTATTGGTGAACCCTGTCGTGGATGTGATTCAAAGATTGGACACTGAACCTTAAGAGTAGGGTACCGCATAAGACGGGACGGAAAAGGGTTTAGGGTTGGATTAGGCGGACCCGCTTCGCGGCTCCGCCTAATCCAACCCTAAACCCTTTTCCTTATTCAAGGTCACTAAACCCGCAAGAAACTGTACCCTAAGAGGGTATTGGTGAACCCTGTCGTGGATGTGATTCAAAGATGGGACACTGAACCTTAAGAGTAGGGTACCGCATAAGACAAGACGGAAAAGGGTTTAGGGTTGGATTAGGCGGACCCGCTTCGCGGCTCCGCCTAATCCAACCCTAAACCCTTTTCCTTATTCAAGGTCACTAAACCCGCAAGAAACTGAACCCTAAGAGGGTATTGGTGAACCCTGTCGTGGATGTGATTCAAAGATGGGACACTGAACCTTAAGAGTAGGGTACCGCATAAGACGGGACGGAAAAGGGTTTAGGGTTGGATTAGGCGGACCCGCTTCGCGGCTACGCCTAATCCAACCCTAAACCCTTTTCCTTATTCAAGGTCATTAAACCCGCAAGAAACTGAACCCTAAGAGGGTATTGGTGAACCCTGTCGTGGATGTGATTCAAAGATGGGACACCGAACCTTAAGAGTAGGGAACCGCATAAGACGGGACGGAAAAGGGTTTAGGGTTGGATTAGGCGGACCCGCTTTGCGGATCCGCCTAATCCAACCCTAAACCCTTTTCCTTATTCAAGGTCACTAAACCCGCAAGAAACTGTACCCTAAGAGGGTATTGGTGAACCCTGTCGTGGATGTGATTCAAAGATTGGACACCGAACCTTAAGAGTAGGGTACCGCATAAGACGGGACGGAAAAGGGTTTAGGGTTGGATTAGGCGGACCCGCTTCGCGGCTCCGCCTAATCCAACCCTAAACTCTTTTCCTTATTCAAGGTCACTAAACCCGCAAGAAACTGTACCCTAAGAGGGTATTGGTGAACCCTGTCGTGGATGTGATTCAAAGATTGGACACTGAACCTTAAGAGTAGGGTACCGCATAAGACGGGACGGAAAAGGGTTTAGGGTTGGATTAGGCGGACCCGCTTCGCGGCTCCGCCTAATCCAACCCTAAACCCTTTTCCTTATTCAAGGTCACTAAACCCGCAAGAAACTGTACCCTAAGAGGGTATTGGTGAACCCTGTCGTGGATGTGATTCAAAGATGGGACACTGAACCTTAAGAGAAGGGTACCGCATAAGACGGGACGGAAAAGGGTTTAGGGTTGGATTAGGCGGACCCGCTTTGCGGATCCGCCTAATCCAACCCTAAACCCTTTTCCTTATTCAAGGTCACTAAACCCGCAAGAAACTGAACCCTAAGAGGGTATTGGTGAACCCTGTCGTGGATGTGATTCAAAGATAGGACACTGAACCTTAAGAGTAGGGTACCGCATAAGACGGGACGGAAAAGGGTTTAGGGTTGGATTAGGCGGACCCGCTTCGCGGCTCCGCCTAATCCAACCCTAAACCCTTTTCCTTATTCAAGGTCACTAAACCCGCAAGAAACTGTACCCTAAGAGGGTATTGGTGAACCCTGTCGTGGATGTGATTCAAAGATGGGACACTGAACCTTAAGAGTAGGGTACCGCATAAGACAAGACGGAAAAGGGTTTAGGGTTGGATTAGGCGGACCCGCTTCGCGGCTCCGCCTAATCCAACCCTAAACCCTTTTCCTTATTCAAGGTCACTAAACCCGCAAGAAACTGAACCCTAAGAGGGTATTGGTGAACCCTGTCGTGGATGTGATTCAAAGATGGGACACTGAACCTTAAGAGTAGGGTACCGCATAAGACGGGACGGAAAAGGGTTTAGGGTTGGATTAGGCGGACCCGCTTCGCGGCTACGCCTAATCCAACCCTAAACCCTTTTCCTTATTCAAGGTCATTAAACCCGCAAGAAACTGAACCCTAAGAGGGTATTGGTGAACCCTGTCGTGGATGTGATTCAAAGATGGGACACCGAACCTTAAGAGTAGGGAACCGCATAAGACGGGACGGAAAAGGGTTTAGGGTTGGATTAGGCGGACCCGCTTTGCGGATCCGCCTAATCCAACCCTAAACCCTTTTCCTTATTCAAGGTCACTAAACCCGCAAGAAACTGTACCCTAAGAGGGTATTGGTGAACCCTGTCGTGGATGTGATTCAAAGATTGGACACTGAACCTTAAGAGTAGGGTACCGCATAAGACGGGACGGAAAAGGGTTTAGGGTTGGATTAGGCGGACCCGCTTCGCGGCTCCGCCTAATCCAACCCTAAACTCTTTTCCTTATTCAAGGTCACTAAACCCGCAAGAAACTGTACCCTAAGAGGGTATTGGTGAACCCTGTCGTGGATGTGATTCAAAGATGGGACACTGAACCTTAAGAGAAGGGTACCGCATAAGACGGGACGGAAAAGGGTTTAGGGTTGGATTAGGCGGACCCGCTTTGCGGATCCGCCTAATCCAACCCTAAACCCTTTTCCTTATTCAAGGTCACTAAACCCGCAAGAAACTGAACCCTAAGAGGGTATTGGTGAACCCTGTCGTGGATGTGATTCAAAGATGGGACACTGAACCTTAAGAGTAGGGTACCGCATAAGACGGGACGGAAAAGGGTTTAGGGTTGGATTAGGCGGACCCGCTTTGCGGATCCGCCTAATCCAACCCTAAACCCTTTTCCTTATTCAAGGTCACTAAACCCGCAAGAAACTGAACCCTAAGAGGGTATTGGTGAACCCTGTCGTGGATGTGATTCAAAGATTGGACACTGAACCTTAAGAGTAGGGTACCGCATAAGACGGGACGGAAAAGGGTTTAGGGTTGGATTAGGCGGACCCGCTTCGCGGCTTCGCCTAATCCAACCCTAAACCCTTTTCCTTATTCAAGGTCACTAAACCCGCAAGAAACTGTACCCTAAGAGGGTATTGGTGAACCCTGTCGTGGATGTGATTCAAAGATGGGACACTGAACCTTAAGAGTAGGGTACCGCATAAGACAAGACGGAAAAGGGTTTAGGGTTGGATTAGGCGGACCCGCTTCGCGGCTCCGCCTAATCCAACCCTAAACCCTTTTCCTTATTCAAGGTCACTAAACCCGCAAGAAACTGAACCCTAAGAGGGTATTGGTGAACCCTGTCGTGGATGTGATTCAAAGATGGGACACTGAACCTTAAGAGTAGGGTACCGCATAAGACGGGACGGAAAAGGGTTTAGGGTTGGATTAGGCGGACCCGCTTCGCGGCTACGCCTAATCCAACCCTAAACCCTTTTCCTTATTCAAGGTCATTAAACCCGCAAGAAACTGAACCCTAAGAGGGTATTGGTGAACCCTGTCGTGGATGTGATTCAAAGATGGGACACCGAACCTTAAGAGTAGGGAACCGCATAAGACGGGACGGAAAAGGGTTTAGGGTTGGATTAGGCGGACCCGCTTTGCGGATCCGCCTAATCCAACCCTAAACCCTTTTCCTTATTCAAGGTCACTAAACCCGCAAGAAACTGTACCCTAAGAGGGTATTGGTGAACCCTGTCGTGGATGTGATTCAAAGATTGGACACTGAACCTTAAGAGTAGGGTACCGCATAAGACGGGACGGAAAAGGGTTTAGGGTTGGATTAGGCGGACCCGCTTCGCGGCTCCGCCTAATCCAACCCTAAACTCTTTTCCTTATTCAAGGTCACTAAACCCGCAAGAAACTGTACCCTAAGAGGGTATTGGTGAACCCTGTCGTGGATGTGATTCAAAGATGGGACACTGAACCTTAAGAGAAGGGTACCGCATAAGACGGGACGGAAAAGGGTTTAGGGTTGGATTAGGCGGACCCGCTTTGCGGATCCGCCTAATCCAACCCTAAACCCTTTTCCTTATTCAAGGTCACTAAACCCGCAAGAAACTGAACCCTAAGAGGGTATTGGTGAACCCTGTCGTGGATGTGATTCAAAGATGGGACACTGAACCTTAAGAGTAGGGTACCGCATAAGACGGGACGGAAAAGGGTTTAGGGTTGGATTAGGCGGACCCGCTTTGCGGATCCGCCTAATCCAACCCTAAACCCTTTTCCTTATTCAAGGTCATTAAACCTGCAAGAAACTGAACCCTAAGAGGGTATTGGTGAACCCTGTCGTGGATGTGATTCAAAGATGGGACACCGAACCTTAAGAGTAGGGAACCGCATAAGACGGGACGGAAAAGGGTTTAGGGTTGGATTAGGCGGACCCGCTTTGCGGATCCGCCTAATCCAACCCTAAACCCTTTTCCTTATTCAAGGTCATTAAACCTGCAAGAAACTGAACCCTAAGAGGGTATTGGTGAACCCTGTCGTGGATGTGATTCAAAGATGGGACACCGAACCTTAAGAGTAGGGAACCGCATAAGACGGGACGGAAAAGGGTTTAGGGTTGGATTAGGCGGACCCGCTTTGCGGATCCGCCTAATCCAACCCTAAACCCTTTTCCTTATTCAAGGTCACTAAACCCGCAAGAAACTGTACCCTAAGAGGGTATTGGTGAACCCTGTCGTGGATGTGATTCAAAGATTGGACACTGAACCTTAAGAGTAGGGTACCGCATAAGACGGGACGGAAAAGGGTTTAGGGTTGGATTAGGCGGACCCGCTTCGCGGCTCCGCCTAATCCAACCCTAAACCCTTTTCCTTATTCAAGGTCACTAAACCCGCAAGAAACTGTACCCTAAGAGGGTATTGGTGAACCCTGTCGTGGATGTGATTCAAAGATGGGACACTGAACCTTAAGAGAAGGGTACCGCATAAGACGGGACGGAAAAGGGTTTAGGGTTGGATTAGGCGGACCCGCTTTGCGGATCCGCCTAATCCAACCCTAAACCCTTTTCCTTATTCAAGGTCACTAAACCCGCAAGAAACTGAACCCTAAGAGGGTATTGGTGAACCCTGTCGTGGATGTGATTCAAAGATGGGACACTGAACCTTAAGAGTAGGGTACCGCATAAGACGGGACGGAAAAGGGTTTAGGGTTGGATTAGGCGGACCCGCTTCGCGGCTCCGCCTAATCCAACCCTAAACCCTTTTCCTTATTCAAGGTCATTAAACCCGCAAGAAACTGAACCCTAAGAGGGTATTGGTGAACCCTGTCGTGGATGTGATTCAAAGATGGGACACTGAACCTTAAGAGTAGGGAACCGCATAAGATGGGACGGAAAAGGGTTTAGGGTTGGATTAGGCGGACCCGCTTTGCGGATCCGCCTAATCCAACCCTAAACCCTTTTCCTTATTCAAGGTCACTAAACCCGCAAGAAACTGTACCCTAAGAGGGTATTGGTGAACCCTGTCGTGGATGTGATTCAAAGATTGGACACTGAACCTTAAGAGTAGGGTACCGCATAAGACGGGACGGAAAAGGGTTTAGGGTTGGATTAGGCGGACCCGCTTCGCGGCTCCGCCTAATCCAACCCTAAACTCTTTTCCTTATTCAAGGTCACTAAACCCGCAAGAAACTGTACCCTAAGAGGGTATTGGTGAACCCTGTCGTGGATGTGATTCAAAGATGGGACACTGAACCTTAAGAGAAGGGTACCGCATAAGACGGGACGGAAAAGGGTTTAGGGTTGGATTAGGCGGACCCGCTTTGCGGATCCGCCTAATCCAACCCTAAACCCTTTTCCTTATTCAAGGTCACTAAACCCGCAAGAAACTGAACCCTAAGAGGGTATTGGTGAACCCTGTCGTGGATGTGATTCAAAGATGGGACACTGAACCTTAAGAGTAGGGTACCGCATAAGACGGGACGGAAAAGGGTTTAGGGTTGGATTAGGCGGACCCGCTTTGCGGATCCGCCTAATCCAACCCTAAACCCTTTTCCTTATTCAAGGTCATTAAACCTGCAAGAAACTGAACCCTAAGAGGGTATTGGTGAACCCTGTCGTGGATGTGATTCAAAGATGGGACACCGAACCTTAAGAGTAGGGAACCGCATAAGACGGGACGGAAAAGGGTTTATGGTTGGATTAGGCGGACCCGCTTTGCGGATCCGCCTAATCCAACCCTAAACCCTTTTCCTTATTCAAGGTCACTAAACCCGCAAGAAACTGTACCCTAAGAGGGTATTGGTGAACCCTGTCGTGGATGTGATTCAAAGATTGGACACTGAACCTTAAGAGTAGGGTACCGCATAAGACGGGACGGAAAAGGGTTTAGGGTTGGATTAGGCGGACCCGCTTCGCGGCTCCGCCTAATCCAACCCTAAACCCTTTTCCTTATTCAAGGTCACTAAACCCGCAAGAAACTGTACCCTAAGAGGGTATTGGTGAACCCTGTCGTGGATGTGATTCAAAGATGGGACACTGAACCTTAAGAGAAGGGTACCGCATAAGACGGGACGGAAAAGGGTTTAGGGTTGGATTAGGCGGACCCGCTTTGCGGATCCGCCTAATCCAACCCTAAACCCTTTTCCTTATTCAAGGTCACTAAACCCGCAAGAAACTGAACCCTAAGAGGGTATTGGTGAACCCTGTCGTGGATGTGATTCAAAGATGGGACACTGAACCTTAAGAGTAGGGTACCGCATAAGACGGGACGGAAAAGGGTTTAGGGTTGGATTAGGCGGACCCGCTTCGCGGCTCCGCCTAATCCAACCCTAAACCCTTTTCCTTATTCAAGGTCATTAAACCCGCAAGAAACTGAACCCTAAGAGGGTATTGGTGAACCCTGTCGTGGATGTGATTCAAAGATGGGACACCGAACCTTAAGAGTAGGGAACCGCATAAGATGGGACGGAAAAGGGTTTAGGGTTGGATTAGGCGGACCCGCTTTGCGGATCCGCCTAATCCAACCCTAAACCCTTTTCCTTATTCAAGGTCACTAAACCCGCAAGAAACTGTACCCTAAGAGGGTATTGGTGAACCCTGTCGTGGATGTGATTCAAAGATTGGACACTGAACCTTAAGAGTAGGGTACCGCATAAGACGGGACGGAAAAGGGTTTAGGGTTGGATTAGGCGGACCCGCTTCGCGGCTCCGCCTAATCCAACCCTAAACCCTTTTCCTTATTCAAGGTCACTAAACCCGCAAGAAACTGTACCCTAAGAGGGTATTGGTGAACCCTGTCGTGGATGTGATTCAAAGATGGGACACTGAACCTTAAGAGAAGGGTACCGCATAAGACGGGACGGAAAAGGGTTTAGGGTTGGATTAGGCGGACCCGCTTTGCGGATCCGCCTAATCCAACCCTAAACCCTTTTCCTTACTCAAGGTCACTAAACCCGCAAGAAACTGAACCCTAAGAGGGTATTGGTGAACCCTGTCGTGGATGTGATTCAAAGATGGGACACTGAACCTTAAGAGTAGGGTACCGCATAAGACGGGACGGAAAAGGGTTTAGGGTTGGATTAGGCGGACCCGCTTCGCGGCTCCGCCTAATCCAACCCTAAACCCTTTTCCTTATTCAAGGTCATTAAACCCGCAAGAAACTGAACCCTAAGAGGGTATTGGTGAACCCTGTCGTGGATGTGATTCAAAGATGGGACACTGAACCTTAAGAGTAGGGAACCGCATAAGACGGGACGGAAAAGGGTTTAGGGTTGGATTAGGCGGACCCGCTTTGCGGATCCGCCTAATCCAACCCTAAACCCTTTTCCTTATTCAAGGTCATTAAACCTGCAAGAAACTGAACCCTAAGAGGGTATTGGTGAACCCTGTCGTGGATGTGATTCAAAGATGGGACACTGAACCTTAAGAGTAGGGAACCGCATAAGACGGGACAGAAAAGGGTTTAGGGTTGGATTAGGCGGACCCGCTTTGAGGATCCGCCTAATCCAACCCTAAACCCTTTTCCTTATTCAAGGTCACTAAACCCGCAAGAAACTGAACCCTAAGAGGGTATTGGTGAACCCTGTCGTGGATGTGATTCAAAGATGGGACACTGAACCTTAAGAGTAGGGTACCGCATAAGACGGGACGGAAAAGGGTTTAGGGTTGGATTAGGCGGACCCGCTTCGCGGCTCTGCCTAATCCAACCCGAAACCCTTTTCCTTATTCAAGGTCACTAAACCCGCAAGAAACTGAACCCTAAGAGGGTATTGGTGAACCCTGTCGTGGATGTGATTCAAAGATGAGACACTGAACCTTAAGAGTAGGGAACCGCATAAGACGGGACGGAAAAGGGTTTAGGGTTGGATTAGGCGTACCCGCTTTGCGGATCCGCCTAATCCAACTCTAAACCCTTTTCCTTATTCAAGGTCACTAAACCCGCAAGAAACTGAACCCTAAGAGGGTATTGGTGAACCCTGTCGTGGATGTGATTCAAAGATGGGACACTGAACCTTAAGAGTAGGGTACCGCATAAGACGGGACGGAAAAGGGTTTAGGGTTGGATTAGGCGGACCCGCTTCGCGGCTCCGCCTAATCCAACCCTAAACCCTTTTCCTTATTCAAGGTCACTAAACCCGCAAGAAACTGTACCCTAAGAGGGTATTGGTGAACCCTGTCGTGGATGTGATTCAAAGATTGGACACTGAACCTTAAGAGTAGGGTACCGCATAAGACGGGACGGAAAAGGGTTTAGGGTTGGATTAGGCGGACCCGCTTCACGGCTCCGCCTAATCCAACCCTAAACCCTTTTCCTTATTCAAGGTCACTAAACCCGCAAGAAACTGTACCCTAAGAGGGTATTGGTGAACCCTGTCGTGGATGTGATTCAAAGATGGGACACTGAACCTTAAGAGTAGGGTACCGCATAAGACGGGACGGAAAAGGGTTTAGGGTTGGATTAGGCGGACCCGCTTTGCGGATCCGCCTAATCCAACCCCAAACCCTTTTCCTTATTCAAGGTCACTAAACCCGCAAGAAACTGAACCCTAAGAGGGTATTGGTGAACCCTGTCGTGGATGTGATTCAAAGATGGGACACTGAACCTTAAGAGTAGGGTACCACATAAGACGGGACGGAAAAGGGTTTAGGGTTGGATTAGGCGGACCCGCTTCGCGGCTCTGCCTAATCCAACCCGAAACCCTTTTCCTTATTCAAGGTCACTAAACCCGCAAGAAACTGAACCCTAAGAGGGTATTGGTGAACCCTGTCGTGGATGTGATTCAAAGATGGGACACTGAACCTTAAGAGTAGGGTACCACATAAGACGGGACGGAAAAGGGTTTAGGGTTGGATTAGGCGGACCCGCTTCGCGGATCCGCCTAATCCAACCCTAAACCCTTTTCCTTATTCATGGACGGAAAAGGGTTTAGGGTTGGATTAGGCGGACCCGCTTCGCGGCTCCGCCTAATCCAACCCTAAACCCTTTTCCTTATTCAAGGTCATTAAACCCGCAAGAAACTGAACCCTAAGAGAGTATTGGTGAACCCTGTCGTGGATGTGATTCAAAGATGGGACACTGAACCTTAAGAGTAGGGTACCGCATAAGACGGGACGGAAAAGGGTTTAGGGTTGGATTAGGCGGACCCGCTTCGCGGCTCTGCCTAATCCAACCCGAAACCCTTTTCCTTATTCAAGGTCACTAAACCCGCAAGAAACTGAACCCTAAGAGGGTATTGGTGAACCCTGTCGTGGATGTGATTCAAAGATGGGACACTGAACCTTAAGAGTAGGGTACCACATAAGACGGGACGGAAAAGGGTTTAGGGTTGGATTAGGCGGACCCGCTTCGCGGATCCGCCTAATCCAACCCTAAACCCTTTTCCTTATTCATGGACGGAAAAGGGTTTAGGGTTGGATTAGGCGGACCCGCTTCGCGGCTCCGCCTAATCCAACCCTAAACCCTTTTCCTTATTCAAGGTCATTAAACCCGCAAGAAACTGAACCCTAAGAGGGTATTGGTGAACCCTGTCGTGGATGTGATTCAAAGATGGGACACTGAACCTTAAGAGAAGGGTACCGCATAAGACGGGACGGAAAAGGGTTTAGGGTTGGATTAGGCGGACCCGCTTCGCGGCTCTGCCTAATCCAACCTGAAACCCTTTTCCTTATTCAAGGTCACTAAACCCGCAAGAAACTGAACCCTAAGAGGGTATTGGTGAACCCTGTCGTGGATGTGATTCAAAGATGGGACACTGAACCTTAAGAGTAGGGAACCGCATAAGACGGGACGGAAAAGGGTTTAGGGTTGGATTAGGCGTACCCGCTTTGCGGATCCGCCTAATCCAACTCTAAACCCTTTTCCTTATTCAAGGTCACTAAACCCGCAAGAAACTGAACCCTAAGAGGGTATTGGTGAACCCTGTCGTGGATGTGATTCAATGATGGGACACTGAACCTTAAGAGTAGGGTACCGCATAAGACGGGACGGAAAAGGGTTTAGGGTTGGATTAGGCGGACCCGCTTCGCGCCTCCGCCTAATCCAACCCTAAACCCTTTTCCTTATTCAAGGTCACTAAACCCGCAAGAAACTGTACCCTAAGAGGGTATTGGTGAACCCTGTCGTGGATGTGATTCAAAGATTGGACACTGAACCTTAAGAGTAGGGTACCGCATAAGACGGGACGGAAAAGGGTTTAGGGATGTATTAGGCGGACCCGCTTCACGGCTCCGCCTAATCCAACCCTAAACCCTTTTCCTTATTCAAGGTCACTAAACCCGCAAGAAACTGTACCCTAAGAGGGTATTGGTGAACCCTGTCGTGGATGTGATTCAAAGATGGGACACTGAACCTTAAGAGTAGGGTACCGCATAAGACGGGACGGAAAAGGGTTTAGGGTTGGATTAGGCGGACCCGCTTCGCGGCTCCGCCTAATCCAACCCTAAACCCTTTTCCTTATTCAAGGTCACTAAACCCGCAAGAAACTGAACCCTAAGAGGATATTGGTGAACCCTGTCGTGGATGTGATTCAAAGATGGGACACTGAACCTTAAGAGTAGGGTACCGCATAAGACGGGACGGAAAAGGGTTTAGGGTTGGATTAGGCGGACCCGCTTCGCGGATCCGCCTAATCCAACCCTAAACCCTTTTCCTTATTCAAGGTCATTAAACCCGCAAGAAACTGAACCCTAAGAGGGTATTGGTGAACCCTGTCGTGGATGTGATTCAATGATGGGACACTGAACCTTAAGAGTAGGGTACCGCATAAGACGGGACGGAAAAGGGTTTAGGGTTGGATTAGGCGGACCCGCTTCGCGCCTCCGCCTAATCCAACCCTAAACCCTTTTCCTTATTCAAGGTCACTAAACCCGCAAGAAACTGTACCCTAAGAGGGTATTGGTGAACCCTGTCGTGGATGTGATTCAAAGATTGGACACTGAACCTTAAGAGTAGGGTACCGCATAAGACGGGACGGAAAAGGGTTTAGGGATGGATTAGGCGGACCCGCTTCACGGCTCCGCCTAATCCAACCCTAAACCCTTTTCCTTATTCAAGGTCACTAAACCCGCAAGAAACTGTACCCTAAGAGGGTATTGGTGAACCCTGTCGTGGATGTGATTCAAAGATGGGACACTGAACCTTAAGAGTAGGGTACCGCATAAGACGGGACGGAAAAGGGTTTAGGGTTGGATTAGGCGGACCCGCTTCGCGGCTCCGCCTAATCCAACCCTAAACCCTTTTCCTTATTCAAGGTCACTAAACCCGCAAGAAACTGAACCCTAAGAGGATATTGGTGAACCCTGTCGTGGATGTGATTCAAAGATGGGACACTGAACCTTAAGAGTAGGGTACCGCATAAGACGGGACGGAAAAGGGTTTAGGGTTGGATTAGGCGGACCCGCTTCGCGGATCCGCCTAATCCAACCCTAAACCCTTTTCCTTATTCAAGGTCATTAAACCCGCAAGAAACTGAACCCTAAGAGGGTATTGGTGAACCCTGTCGTGGATGTGATTCAAAGATGGGACACTGAACCTTAAGAGTAGGGTACCGCATAAGACGGGACGGAAAAGGGTTTAGGGTTGGATTAGGCGGACCCGCTTCGCGGCTCTGCCTAATCCAACCCGAAACCCTTTTCCTTATTCAAGGTCACTAAACCCGCAAGAAACTGAACCCTAAGAGGGTATTGGTGAACCCTGTCGTGGATGTGATTCAAAGATGGGACACTGAACCTTAAGAGTAGGGAACCGCATAAGACGGGACGGAAAAGGGTTTAGGGTTGGATTAGGCGTACCCGCTTTGCGGATCCGCCTAATCCAACTCTAAACCCTTTTCCTTATTCAAGGTCACTAAACCCGCAAGAAACTGAACCCTAAGAGGGTATTGGTGAACCCTGTCGTGGATGTGATTCAATGATGGGACACTGAACCTTAAGAGTAGGGTACCGCATAAGACGGGACGGAAAAGGGTTTAGGGTTGGATTAGGCGGACCCGCTTCGCGCCTCCGCCTAATCCAACCCTAAACCCTTTTCCTTATTCAAGGTCACTAAACCCGCAAGAAACTGTACCCTAAGAGGGTATTGGTGAACCCTGTCGTGGATGTGATTCAAAGATTGGACACTGAACCTTAAGAGTAGGGTACCGCATAAGACGGGACGGAAAAGGGTTTAGGGATGGATTAGGCGGACCCGCTTCACGGCTCCGCCTAATCCAACCCTAAACCCTTTTCCTTATTCAAGGTCACTAAACCCGCAAGAAACTGTACCCTAAGAGGGTATTGGTGAACCCTGTCGTGGATGTGATTCAAAGATGGGACACTGAACCTTAAGAGTAGGGTACCGCATAAGACGGGACGGAAAAGGGTTTAGGGTTGGATTAGGCGGACCCGCTTCGCGGCTCCGCCTAATCCAACCCTAAACCCTTTTCCTTATTCAAGGTCACTAAACCCGCAAGAAACTGAACCCTAAGAGGATATTGGTGAACCCTGTCGTGGATGTGATTCAAAGATGGGACACTGAACCTTAAGAGTAGGGTACCGCATAAGACGGGACGGAAAAGGGTTTAGGGTTGGATTAGGCGGACCCGCTTCGCGGATCCGCCTAATCCAACCCTAAACCCTTTTCCTTATTCAAGGTCATTAAACCCGCAAGAAACTGAACCCTAAGAGGGTATTGGTGAACCCTGTCGTGGATGTGATTCAATGATGGGACACTGAACCTTAAGAGTAGGGTACCGCATAAGACGGGACGGAAAAGGGTTTAGGGTTGGATTAGGCGGACCCGCTTCGCGCCTCCGCCTAATCCAACCCTAAACCCTTTTCCTTATTCAAGGTCACTAAACCCGCAAGAAACTGTACCCTAAGAGGGTATTGGTGAACCCTGTCGTGGATGTGATTCAAAGATTGGACACTGAACCTTAAGAGTAGGGTACCGCATAAGACGGGACGGAAAAGGGTTTAGGGATGGATTAGGCGGACCCGCTTCACGGCTCCGCCTAATCCAACCCTAAACCCTTTTCCTTATTCAAGGTCACTAAACCCGCAAGAAACTGTACCCTAAGAGGGTATTGGTGAACCCTGTCGTGGATGTGATTCAAAGATGGGACACTGAACCTTAAGAGTAGGGTACCGCATAAGACGGGACGGAAAAGGGTTTAGGGTTGGATTAGGCGGACCCGCTTCGCGGCTCCGCCTAATCCAACCCTAAACCCTTTTCCTTATTCAAGGTCACTAAACCCGCAAGAAACTGAACCCTAAGAGGATATTGGTGAACCCTGTCGTGGATGTGATTCAAAGATGGGACACTGAACCTTAAGAGTAGGGTACCGCATAAGACGGGACGGAAAAGGGTTTAGGGTTGGATTAGGCGGACCCGCTTCGCGGATCCGCCTAATCCAACCCTAAACCCTTTTCCTTATTCAAGGTCATTAAACCCGCAAGAAACTGAACCCTAAGAGGGTATTGGTGAACCCTGTCGTGGATGTGATTCAAAGATGGGACACTGAACCTTAAGAGTAGGGAACCGCATAAGACGGGACGGAAAAGGGTTTAGGGTTGGATTAGGCGGACCCGCTTTGCGGATCCGCCTAATCCAACCCTAAACCCTTTTCCTTATTCAAGGTCACTAAACCCGCAAGAAACTGAACCCTAAGAGGATATTGGTGAACCCTGTCGTGGATGTGATTCAAAGATGGGACACTGAACCTTAAGAGTAGGGTACCGCATAAGACGGGACGGAAAAGGGTTTAGGGTTGGATTAGGCGGACCCGCTTCGCGGATCCGCCTAATCCAACCCTAAACCCTTTTCCTTATTCAAGGTCATTAAACCCGCAAGAAACTGAACCCTAAGAGGGTATTGGTGAACCCTGTCGTGGATGTGATTCAATGATGGGACACTGAACCTTAAGAGTAGGGTACCGCATAAGACGGGACGGAAAAGGGTTTAGGGTTGGATTAGGCGGACCCGCTTCGCGCCTCCGCCTAATCCAACCCTAAACCCTTTTCCTTATTCAAGGTCACTAAACCCGCAAGAAACTGTACCCTAAGAGGGTATTGGTGAACCCTGTCGTGGATGTGATTCAAAGATTGGACACTGAACCTTAAGAGTAGGGTACCGCATAAGACGGGACGGAAAAGGGTTTAGGGATGGATTAGGCGGACCCGCTTCACGGCTCCGCCTAATCCAACCCTAAACCCTTTTCCTTATTCAAGGTCACTAAACCCGCAAGAAACTGTACCCTAAGAGGGTATTGGTGAACCCTGTCGTGGATGTGATTCAAAGATGGGACACTGAACCTTAAGAGTAGGGTACCGCATAAGACGGGACGGAAAAGGGTTTAGGGTTGGATTAGGCGGACCCGCTTCGCGGCTCCGCCTAATCCAACCCTAAACCCTTTTCCTTATTCAAGGTCACTAAACCCGCAAGAAACTGAACCCTAAGAGGATATTGGTGAACCCTGTCGTGGATGTGATTCAAAGATGGGACACTGAACCTTAAGAGTAGGGTACCGCATAAGACGGGACGGAAAAGGGTTTAGGGTTGGATTAGGCGGACCCGCTTCGCGGATCCGCCTAATCCAACCCTAAACCCTTTTCCTTATTCAAGGTCATTAAACCCGCAAGAAACTGAACCCTAAGAGGGTATTGGTGAACCCTGTCGTGGATGTGATTCAAAGATGGGACACTGAACCTTAAGAGTAGGGTACCGCATAAGACGGGACGGAAAAGGGTTTAGGGTTGGATTAGGCGGACCCGCTTCGCGGCTCTGCCTAATCCAACCCGAAACCCTTTTCCTTATTCAAGGTCACTAAACCCGCAAGAAACTGAACCCTAAGAGGGTATTGGTGAACCCTGTCGTGGATGTGATTCAAAGATGGGACACTGAACCTTAAGAGTAGGGAACCGCATAAGACGGGACGGAAAAGGGTTTAGGGTTGGATTAGGCGTACCCGCTTTGCGGATCCGCCTAATCCAACTCTAAACCCTTTTCCTTATTCAAGGTCACTAAACCCGCAAGAAACTGAACCCTAAGAGGGTATTGGTGAACCCTGTCGTGGATGTGATTCAATGATGGGACACTGAACCTTAAGAGTAGGGTACCGCATAAGACGGGACGGAAAAGGGTTTAGGGTTGGATTAGGCGGACCCGCTTCGCGCCTCCGCCTAATCCAACCCTAAACCCTTTTCCTTATTCAAGGTCACTAAACCCGCAAGAAACTGTACCCTAAGAGGGTATTGGTGAACCCTGTCGTGGATGTGATTCAAAGATTGGACACTGAACCTTAAGAGTAGGGTACCGCATAAGACGGGACGGAAAAGGGTTTAGGGATGGATTAGGCGGACCCGCTTCACGGCTCCGCCTAATCCAACCCTAAACCCTGTTCCTTATTCAAGGTCACTAAACCCGCAAGAAACTGTACCCTAAGAGGGTATTGGTGAACCCTGTCGTGGATGTGATTCAAAGATGGGACACTGAACCTTAAGAGTAGGGTACCGCATAAGACGGGACGGAAAAGGGTTTAGGGTTGGATTAGGCGGACCCGCTTCGCGGCTCCGCCTAATCCAACCCTAAACCCTTTTCCTTATTCAAGGTCACTAAACCCGCAAGAAACTGAACCCTAAGAGGATATTGGTGAACCCTGTCGTGGATGTGATTCAAAGATGGGACACTGAACCTTAAGAGTAGGGTACCGCATAAGACGGGACGGAAAAGGGTTTAGGGTTGGATTAGGCGGACCCGCTTCGCGGCTCCGCCTAATCCAACCCTAAACCCTTTTCCTTATTCAAGGTCACTAAACCCGCAAGAAACTGAACCCTAAGAGGATATTGGTGAACCCTGTCGTGGATGTGATTCAAAGATGGGACACTGAACCTTAAGAGTAGGGTACCGCATAAGACGGGACGGAAAAGGGTTTAGGGTTGGATTAGGCGGACCCGCTTCGCGGATCCGCCTAATCCAACCCTAAACCCTTTTCCTTATTCAAGGTCATTAAACCCGCAAGAAACTGAACCCTAAGAGGGTATTGGTGAACCCTGTCGTGGATGTGATTCAAAGATGGGACACTGAACCTTAAGAGTAGGGAACCGCATAAGACGGGACGGAAAAGGGTTTAGGGTTGGATTAGGCGGACCCGCTTTGCGGATCCGCCTAATCCAACCCTAAACCCTTTTCCTTATTCAAGGTCACTAAACCCGCAAGAAACTGAACCCTAAGAGGATATTGGTGAACCCTGTCGTGGATGTGATTCAAAGATGGGACACTGAACCTTAAGAGTAGGGTACCGCATAAGACGGGACGGAAAAGGGTTTAGGGTTGGATTAGGCGGACCCGCTTCGCGGATCCGCCTAATCCAACCCTAAACCCTTTTCCTTATTCAAGGTCATTAAACCCGCAAGAAACTGAACCCTAAGAGGGTATTGGTGAACCCTGTCGTGGATGTGATTCAATGATGGGACACTGAACCTTAAGAGTAGGGTACCGCATAAGACGGGACGGAAAAGGGTTTAGGGTTGGATTAGGCGGACCCGCTTCGCGCCTCCGCCTAATCCAACCCTAAACCCTTTTCCTTATTCAAGGTCACTAAACCCGCAAGAAACTGTACCCTAAGAGGGTATTGGTGAACCCTGTCGTGGATGTGATTCAAAGATTGGACACTGAACCTTAAGAGTAGGGTACCGCATAAGACGGGACGGAAAAGGGTTTAGGGATGGATTAGGCGGACCCGCTTCACGGCTCCGCCTAATCCAACCCTAAACCCTTTTCCTTATTCAAGGTCACTAAACCCGCAAGAAACTGTACCCTAAGAGGGTATTGGTGAACCCTGTCGTGGATGTGATTCAAAGATGGGACACTGAACCTTAAGAGTAGGGTACCGCATAAGACGGGACGGAAAAGGGTTTAGGGTTGGATTAGGCGGACCCGCTTCGCGGCTCCGCCTAATCCAACCCTAAACCCTTTTCCTTATTCAAGGTCACTAAACCCGCAAGAAACTGAACCCTAAGAGGATATTGGTGAACCCTGTCGTGGATGTGATTCAAAGATGGGACACTGAACCTTAAGAGTAGGGTACCGCATAAGACGGGACGGAAAAGGGTTTAGGGTTGGATTAGGCGGACCCGCTTCGCGGATCCGCCTAATCCAACCCTAAACCCTTTTCCTTATTCAAGGTCATTAAACCCGCAAGAAACTGAACCCTAAGAGGGTATTGGTGAACCCTGTCGTGGATGTGATTCAAAGATGGGACACTGAACCTTAAGAGTAGGGTACCGCATAAGACGGGACGGAAAAGGGTTTAGGGTTGGATTAGGCGGACCCGCTTCGCGGCTCTGCCTAATCCAACCCGAAACCCTTTTCCTTATTCAAGGTCACTAAACCCGCAAGAAACTGAACCCTAAGAGGGTATTGGTGAACCCTGTCGTGGATGTGATTCAAAGATGGGACACTGAACCTTAAGAGTAGGGAACCGCATAAGACGGGACGGAAAAGGGTTTAGGGTTGGATTAGGCGTACCCGCTTTGCGGATCCGCCTAATCCAACTCTAAACCCTTTTCCTTATTCAAGGTCACTAAACCCGCAAGAAACTGAACCCTAAGAGGGTATTGGTGAACCCTGTCGTGGATGTGATTCAATGATGGGACACTGAACCTTAAGAGTAGGGTACCGCATAAGACGGGACGGAAAAGGGTTTAGGGTTGGATTAGGCGGACCCGCTTCGCGCCTCCGCCTAATCCAACCCTAAACCCTTTTCCTTATTCAAGGTCACTAAACCCGCAAGAAACTGTACCCTAAGAGGGTATTGGTGAACCCTGTCGTGGATGTGATTCAAAGATTGGACACTGAACCTTAAGAGTAGGGTACCGCATAAGACGGGACGGAAAAGGGTTTAGGGATGGATTAGGCGGACCCGCTTCACGGCTCCGCCTAATCCAACCCTAAACCCTGTTCCTTATTCAAGGTCACTAAACCCGCAAGAAACTGTACCCTAAGAGGGTATTGGTGAACCCTGTCGTGGATGTGATTCAAAGATGGGACACTGAACCTTAAGAGTAGGGTACCGCATAAGACGGGACGGAAAAGGGTTTAGGGTTGGATTAGGCGGACCCGCTTCGCGGCTCCGCCTAATCCAACCCTAAACCCTTTTCCTTATTCAAGGTCACTAAACCCGCAAGAAACTGAACCCTAAGAGGATATTGGTGAACCCTGTCGTGGATGTGATTCAAAGATGGGACACTGAACCTTAAGAGTAGGGTACCGCATAAGACGGGACGGAAAAGGGTTTAGGGTTGGATTAGGCGGACCCGCTTCGCGGATCCGCCTAATCCAACCCTAAACCCTTTTCCTTATTCAAGGTCATTAAACCCGCAAGAAACTGAACCCTAAGAGGGTATTGGTGAACCCTGTCGTGGATGTGATTCAATGATGGGACACTGAACCTTAAGAGTAGGGTACCGCATAAGACGGGACGGAAAAGGGTTTAGGGTTGGATTAGGCGGACCCGCTTCGCGCCTCCGCCTAATCCAACCCTAAACCCTTTTCCTTATTCAAGGTCACTAAACCCGCAAGAAACTGTACCCTAAGAGGGTATTGGTGAACCCTGTCGTGGATGTGATTCAAAGATTGGACACTGAACCTTAAGAGTAGGGTACCGCATAAGACGGGACGGAAAAGGGTTTAGGGATGGATTAGGCGGACCCGCTTCACGGCTCCGCCTAATCCAACCCTAAACCCTTTTCCTTATTCAAGGTCACTAAACCCGCAAGAAACTGTACCCTAAGAGGGTATTGGTGAACCCTGTCGTGGATGTGATTCAAAGATGGGACACTGAACCTTAAGAGTAGGGTACCGCATAAGACGGGACGGAAAAGGGTTTAGGGTTGGATTAGGCGGACCCGCTTCGCGGCTCCGCCTAATCCAACCCTAAACCCTTTTCCTTATTCAAGGTCACTAAACCCGCAAGAAACTGAACCCTAAGAGGATATTGGTGAACCCTGTCGTGGATGTGATTCAAAGATGGGACACTGAACCTTAAGAGTAGGGTACCGCATAAGACGGGACGGAAAAGGGTTTAGGGTTGGATTAGGCGGACCCGCTTCGCGGATCCGCCTAATCCAACCCTAAACCCTTTTCCTTATTCAAGGTCACTAAACCCGCAAGAAACTGAACCCTAAGAGGGTATTGGTGAACCCTGTCGTGGATGTGATTCATAGATGGGACACTGAACCTTAAGAGTAGGGTACCTCATAAGACGGGACGGAAAAGGGTTTAGGGTTGGATTAGGCGGACCCGCTTCGCGGCTCTGCCTAATCCAACCCGAAACCCTTTTCCTTATTCAAGGTCACTAAACCCGCAAGAAACTGAACCCTAACAGGGTATTGGTGAACCCTGTCGTGGATGTGATTCAAAGATGGGACACTGAACCTTAAGAGTAGGGTACCGCATAAGACGGAACGGAAAAGGGTTTAGGGTTGGATTAGGCGGACCCGCTTCGCGGCTCCGCCTAATCCAACCCTAAACCCTTTTCCTTATTCAAGGTCACTAAACCCGCAAGAAACTGTACCCTAAGAGGGTATTGGTGAACCCTGTCGTGGATGTGATTCAAAGATGGGACACTGAACCTTAAGAGTAGGGTACCGCATAAGACGGGACAGAAAAGGGTTTAGGGTTGGATTAGGCGGACCCGCTTTGCGGATCCGCCTAATCCAACCCTAAACTCTTTTCCTTATTCAAGGTCACTAAACCCGCAAGAAACTGAACCCTAAGAGGGTATTGGTGAACCCTGTCGTGGATGTGATTCAAAGATGGGACACTGAACCTTAAGAGTAGGGTACCGCATAAGACGGGACGGAAAAGGGTTTAGGGTTGGATTAGGCGGACCCGCTTCGCGGCTCCGCCTAATCCAACCCTAAACCCTTTTCCTTATTCAAGGTCATTAAACCCGCAAGAAACTGAACCCTAAGAGGGTATTGGTGAACCCTGTCGTGGATGTGATTCAAAGATGGGACACTGAACCTTAAGAGTAGGGAACCACATAAGACGGGACGGAAAAGGGTTTAGGGTTGGATTAGGCGGACCCGCTTTGCGGATCCGCCTAATCCAACCCTAAACCCTTTTCCTTATTCAAGGTCACTAAACCCGCAAGAAACTGAACCCTAAGAGGGTATTGGTGAACCTTGTCGTGGATGTGATTCAAAGATGGGACACTGAACCTTAAGAGTAGGGTACCGCATAAGACGGGACGGAAAAGGGTTTAGGGTTGGATTAGGCGGACCCGCTTCGCGGATCCGCCTAATCCAACCCTAAACCCTTTTCCTTATTCATGGACGGAAAAGGGTTTAGCGTTGGATTAGGCGGACCCGCTTCGCGGCTCCGCCTAATCCAACCCTAAACCCTTTTCCTTATTCAAGGTCACTAAACCCGCAAGAAACTGAACCCTAAGAGGGTATTGGTGAACCCTGTCGTGGATGTGATTCAAAGATGGGACACTGAACCTTAAGAGTAGGGTACCGCATAAGACGGGACGGAAAAGGGTTTAGGGTTGGATTAGGCGGACCCGCTTCGCGGCTCTGCCTAATCCAACCCGAAACCCTTTTCCTTATTCAAGGTCACTAAACCCGCAAGAAACTGAACCCTAACAGGGTATTGGTGAACCCTGTCGTGGATGTGATTCAAAGATGGGACACTGAACCTTAAGAGTAGGGTACCGCATAAGACGGAACGGAAAAGGGTTTAGGGTTGGATTAGGCGGACCCGCTTCGCGGCTCCGCCTAATCCAACCCTAAACCCTTTTCCTTATTCAAGGTCACTAAACCCGCAAGAAACTGTACCCTAAGAGGGTATTGGTGAACCCTGTCGTGGATGTGATTCAAAGATGGGACACTGAACCTTAAGAGTAGGGTACCGCATAACACGGGACGGAAAAGGGTTTAGGGTTGGATTAGGCGGACCCGCTTCGCGGCTCCGCCTAATCCAACCCTAAACCCTTTTCCATATTCAAGGTCACTAAACCCGCAAGAAACTGTACCCTAAGAGGGTATTGGTGAACCCTGTCGTGGATGTGATTCAAAGATGGGACACTGAACCTTAAGAGTAGGGTACCGCATAAGACGGGACAGAAAAGGGTTTAGGGTTGGATTAGGCGGACCCGCTTTGCGGATCCGCCTAATCCAACCCTAAACTCTTTTCCTTATTCAAGGTCACTAAACCCGCAAGAAACTGAACCCTAAGAGGGTATTGGTGAACCCTGTCGTGGATGTGATTCAAAGATGGGACACTGAACCTTAAGAGTAGGGTACCGCATAAGACGGGACGGAAAAGGGTTTAGGGTTGGATTAGGCGGACCCGCTTCGCGGCTCCGCCTAATCCAACCCTAAACCCTTTTCCTTATTCAAGGTCATTAAACCCGCAAGAAACTGAACCCTAAGAGGGTATTGGTGAACCCTGTCGTGGATGTGATTCAAAGATGGGACACTGAACCTTAAGAGTAGGGAACCACATAAGACGGGACGGAAAAGGGTTTAGGGTTGGATTAGGCGGACCCGCTTTGCGGATCCGCCTAATCCAACCCTAAACCCTTTTCCTTATTCAAGGTCACTAAACCCGCAAGAAACTGAACCCTAAGAGGGTATTGGTGAACCTTGTCGTGGATGTGATTCAAAGATGGGACACTGAACCTTAAGAGTAGGGTACCGCATAAGACGGGACGGAAAAGGGTTTAGGGTTGGATTAGGCGGACCCGCTTCGCGGATCCGCCTAATCCAACCCTAAACCCTTTTCCTTATTCATGGACGGAAAAGGGTTTAGCGTTGGATTAGGCGGACCCGCTTCGCGGCTCCGCCTAATCCAACCCTAAACCCTTTTCCTTATTCAAGGTCACTAAACCCGCAAGAAACTGAACCCTAAGAGGGTATTGGTGAACCCTGTCGTGGATGTGATTCAAAGATGGGACACTGAACCTTAAGAGTAGGGTACCGCATAAGACGGGACGGAAAAGGGTTTAGGGTTGGATTAGGCGGACCCGCTTCGCGGCTCTGCCTAATCCAACCCGAAACCCTTTTCCTTATTCAAGGTCACTAAACCCGCAAGAAACTGAACCCTAACAGGGTATTGGTGAACCCTGTCGTGGATGTGATTCAAAGATGGGACACTGAACCTTAAGAGTAGGGTACCGCATAAGACGGGACGGAAAAGGGTTTAGGGTTGGATTAGGCGGACCCGCTTCGCGGCTCTGCCTAATCCAACCCTAAACCCTTTTCCTTATTCAAGGTCACTAAACCCGCAAGAAACTGAACCCTAAGAGGGTATTGATGAACCCTGTCGTGGATGTGATTCATAGATGGGACACTGAACCTTAAGAGTAGGGTACCTCATAAGACGGGACGGAAAAGGGTTTAGGGTTGGATTAGGCGGACCCGCTTCGCGGCTCTGCCTAATCCAACCCGAAACCCTTTTCCTTATTCAAGGTCACTAAACCCGCAAGAAACTGAACCCTAACAGGGTATTGGTGAACCCTGTCGTGGATGTGATTCAAAGATGGGACACTGAACCTTAAGAGTAGGGTACCGCATAAGACGGAACGGAAAAGGGTTTAGGGTTGGATTAGGCGGACCCGCTTCGCGGCTCCGCCTAATCCAACCCTAAACCCTTTTCCTTATTCAAGGTCACTAAACCCGCAAGAAACTGTACCCTAAGAGGGTATTGGTGAACCCTGTCGTGGATGTGATTCAAAGATGGGACACTGAACCTTAAGAGTAGGGTACCGCATAACACGGGACGGAAAAGGGTTTAGGGTTGGATTAGGCGGACCCGCTTCGCGGCTCCGCCTAATCCAACCCTAAACCCTTTTCCTTATTCAAGGTCACTAAACCCGCAAGAAACTATACCCTAAGAGGGTATTGGTGAACCCTGTCATGGATGTGATTCAAAGATGGGACACTGAACCTTAAGAGTAGGGTACCGCATAAGACGGGACGGAAAAGGGTTTAGGGTTGGATTAGGCGGACCCGCTTCGCGGATCCGCCTAATCCAACCCTAAACCCTTTTCCTTATTCATGGACGGAAAAGGGTTTAGAGTTGGATTAGGCGGACCCGCTTCGCGGCTCCGCCTAATCCAACCCTAAACCCTTTTCCTTATTCAAGGTCACTAAACCCGCAAGAAACTGAACCCTAAGAGGGTATTGGTGAACCCTGTCGTGGATGTGATTCAAAGATGGGACACTGAACCTTAAGAGTAGGGTACCGCATAAGACGGGACAGAAAAGGGTTTAGGGTTGGATTAGGCGGACCCGCTTCGCGGCTCTGCCTAATCCAACCCGAAACCCTTTTCCTTATTCAAGGTCACTAAACCCGCAAGAAACTGAACCCTAAGAGGGTATTGGTGAACCCTGTCGTGGATGTGATTCAAAGATGGGACACTGAACCTTAAGAGTAGGGTACCGCATAAGACGGGACGGAAAAGGGTTTAGGGTTGGATTAGGCGGACCCGCTTCGCGGCTCCGCCTAATCCAACCCTAAACCCTTTTCCTTATTCAAGGTCATTAAACCCGCAAGAAACTGAACCCTAAGAGGGTATTGGTGAACCCTATCGTGGATGTGATTCAAAGATGGGACACTGAACCTTAAGAGTAGGGAACCACATAAGACGGGACGGAAAAGGGTTTAGGGTTGGATTAGGCGGACCCGCTTTGCGGATCCGCCTAATCCAACCCTAAACCCTTTTCCTTATTCAAGGTCACTAAACCCGCAAGAAACTGAACCCTAAGAGGGTATTGGTGAACCTTGTCGTGGATGTGATTCAAAGATGGGACACTGAACCTTAAGAGTAGGGTACCGCATAAGACGGGACGGAAAAGGGTTTAGGGTTGGATTAGGCGGACCCGCTTCGCGGATCCGCCTAATCCAACCCTAAACCCTTTTCCTTATTCATGGACGGAAAAGGGTTTAGCGTTGGATTAGGCGGACCCGCTTCGCGGCTCCGCCTAATCCAACCCTAAACCCTTTTCCTTATTCAAGGTCACTAAACCCGCAAGAAACTGAACCCTAAGAGGGTATTGGTGAACCCTGTCGTGGATGTGATTCAAAGATGGGACACTGAACCTTAAGAGTAGGGTACCGCATAAGACGGGACGGAAAAGGGTTTAGGGTTGGATTAGGCGGACCCGCTTCGCGGCTCAGCCTAATCCAACCCGAAACCCTTTTCCTTATTCAAGGTCACTAAACCCGCAAGAAACTGAACCCTAACAGGGTATTGGTGAACCCTGTCGTTGATGTGATTCAAAGATGGGACACTGAACCTTAAGAGTAGGGTACCGCATAAGACGGGACGGAAAAGGGTTTAGGGTTGGATTAGGCGGACCCGCTTCGCGGCTCTGCCTAATCCAACCCTAAACCCTTTTCCTTATTCAAGGTCACTAAACCCGCAAGAAACTGAACCCTAAGAGGGTATTGATGAACCCTGTCGTGGATGTGATTCATAGATGGGACACTGAACCTTAAGAGTAGGGTACCTCATAAGACGGGACGGAAAAGGGTTTAGGGTTGGATTAGGCGGACCCGCTTCGCGGCTCTGCCTAATCCAACCCGAAACCCTTTTCCTTATTCAAGGTCACTAAACCCGCAAGAAACTGAACCCTAACAGGGTATTGGTGAACCCTGTCGTGGATGTGATTCAAAGATGGGACACTGAACCTTAAGAGTAGGGTACCGCATAAGACGGAACGGAAAAGGGTTTAGGGTTGGATTAGGCGGACCCGCTTCGCGGCTCCGCCTAATCCAACCCTAAACCCTTTTCCTTATTCAAGGTCACTAAACCCGCAAGAAACTGTACCCTAAGAGGGTATTGGTGAACCCTGTCGTGGATGTGATTCAAAGATGGGACACTGAACCTTAAGAGTAGGGTACCGCATAACACGGGACGGAAAAGGGTTTAGGGTTGGATTAGGCGGACCCGCTTCGCGGCTCCGCCTAATCCAACCCTAAACCCTTTTCCTTATTCAAGGTCACTAAACCCGCAAGAAACTATACCCTAAGAGGGTATTGGTGAACCCTGTCATGGATGTGATTCAAAGATGGGACACTGAACCTTAAGAGTAGGGTACCGCATAAGACGGGACGGAAAAGGGTTTAGGGTTGGATTAGGCGGACCCGCTTCGCGGATCCGCCTAATCCAACCCTAAACCCTTTTCCTTATTCATGGACGGAAAAGGGTTTAGAGTTGGATTAGGCGGACCCGCTTCGCGGCTCCGCCTAATCCAACCCTAAACCCTTTTCCTTATTCAAGGTCACTAAACCCGCAAGAAACTGAACCCTAAGAGGGTATTGGTGAACCCTGTCGTGGATGTGATTCAAAGATGGGACACTGAACCTTAAGAGTAGGGTACCGCATAAGACGGGACGGAAAAGGGTTTAGGGTTGGATTAGGCGGACCCGCTTCGCGGCTCTGCCTAATCCAACCCGAAACCCTTTTCCTTATTCAAGGTCACTAAACCCGCAAGAAACTGAACCCTAAGAGGGTATTGGTGAACCTTGTCGTGGATGTGATTCAAAGATGGGACACTGAACCTTAAGAGTAGGGTACCGCATAAGACGGGACGGAAAAGGGTTTAGGGTTGGATTAGGCGGAACCGCTTCGCGGCTCCGCCTAATCCAACCCTAAACCCTTTTCCTTATTCAAGGTCACTAAACCCGCAAGAAACTGTACCCTAAGAGGGTATTGGTGAACCCTGTCGTGGATGTGATTCAAAGATGGGACACTGAACCTTAAGAGTAGGGTTCCGCATAAGACGGGACGGAAAAGGGTTTAGGGTTGGATTAGGCGGACCCGCTTCGCGGCTCCGCCTAATCCAACCCTAAACCCTTTTCCTTATTCAAGGTCACTAAACCCGAAAGAAACTGTACCCTAAGAGGGTATTGGTGAACCTTGTCGTGGATGTGATTCAAAGATGGGACACTGAACCTTAAGAGTAGGGTACCGCATAAGACGGGACGGAAAAGGGTTTAGGGTTGGATTAGGCGGACCCGCTTCGCGGCTCCGCCTAATCCAACCCTAAACCCTTTTCCTTATTCAAGGTCACTAAACCCGCAAGAAACTGTACCCTAAGAGGGTATTGGTGAACCCTGTCGTGGATGTGATTCAAAGATGGGACACTGAACCTTAAGAGAAGGGTACCGCATAAGACGGGACGGAAAAGGGTTTAGGGTTGGATTAGGCGGACCCGCTTTGCGGATCCGCCTAATCCAACCCTAAACCCTTTTCCTTATTCAAGGTCACTAAACCCGCAAGAAACTGAACCCTAAGAGGGTATTGGTGAACCCTGTCGTGGATGTGATTCAAAGATGGGACACTGAACCTTAAGAGTAGGGTACCACATAAGACAAGACGGAAAAGGGTTTAGGGTTGGATTAGGCGGACCCGCTTCGCGGCTCCGCCTAATCCAACCCTAAACCCTTTTCCTTATTCAAGGTCACTAAACCCGCAAGAAACTGAACCCTAAGAGGGTATTGGTGAACCCTGTCGTGGATGTGATTCAAAGATGGGACACTGAACCTTAAGAGTAGGGTACCGCATAAGACGGGACGGAAAAGGGTTTAGGGTTGGATTAGGCGGACCCGCTTCGCGGCTCTGCCTAATCCAACCCGAAACCCTTTTCCTTATTCAAGGTCACTAAACCCGCAAGAAACTGAACCCTAAGAGGGTATTGGTGAACCTTGTCGTGGATGTGATTCAAAGATGGGACACTGAACCTTAAGAGTAGGGTACCGCATAAGACGGGACGGAAAAGGGTTTAGGGTTGGATTAGGCGGAACCGCTTCGCGGCTCCGCCTAATCCAACCCTAAACCCTTTTCCTTATTCAAGGTCACTAAACCCGCAAGAAACTGTACCCTAAGAGGGTATTGGTGAACCCTGTCGTGGATGTGATTCAAAGATGGGACACTGAACCTTAAGAGTAGGGTTCCGCATAAGACGGGACGGAAAAGGGTTTAGGGTTGGATTAGGCGGACCCGCTTCGCGGCTCCGCCTAATCCAACCCTAAACCCTTTTCCTTATTCAAGGTCACTAAACCCGAAAGAAACTGTACCCTAAGAGGGTATTGGTGAACCTTGTCGTGGATGTGATTCAAAGATGGGACACTGAACCTTAAGAGTAGGGTACCGCATAAGACGGGACGGAAAAGGGTTTAGGGTTGGATTAGGCGGACCCGCTTCGCGGCTCCGCCTAATCCAACCCTAAACCCTTTTCCTTATTCAAGGTCACTAAACCCGCAAGAAACTGTACCCTAAGAGGGTATTGGTGAACCCTGTCGTGGATGTGATTCAAAGATGGGACACTGAACCTTAAGAGAAGGGTACCGCATAAGACGGGACGGAAAAGGGTTTAGGGTTGGATTAGGCGGACCCGCTTTGCGGATCCGCCTAATCCAACCCTAAACCCTTTTCCTTATTCAAGGTCACTAAACCCGCAAGAAACTGAACCCTAAGAGGGTATTGGTGAACCCTGTCGTGGATGTGATTCAAAGATGGGACACTAAACCTTAAGAGTAGGGTACCGCATAAGACAAGACGGAAAAGGGTTTAGGGTTGGATTAGGCGGACCCGCTTCGCGGCTCCGCCTAATCCAACCCTAAACCCTTTTCCTTATTCAAGGTCACTAAACCCGCAAGAAACTGAACCCTAAGAGGGTATTGGTGAACCCTGTCGTGGATGTGATTCAAAGATGGGACACTGAACCTTAAGAGTAGGGTACCGCATAAGACGGGACGGAAAAGGGTTTAGGGTTGGATTAGGCGGACCCGCTTCGCGGCTACGCCTAATCCAACCCTAAACCCTTTTCCTTATTCAAGGTCATTAAACCCGCAAGAAACTGAACCCTAAGAGGGTATTGGTGAACCCTGTCGTGGATGTGATTCAAAGATGGGACACCGAACCTTAAGAGTAGGGAACCGCATAAGACGGGACGGAAAAGGGTTTAGGGTTGGATTAGGCGGACCCGCTTTGCGGATCCGCCTAATCCAACCCTAAACCCTTTTCCTTATTCAAGGTCACTAAACCCGCAAGAAACTGTACCCTAAGAGGGTATTGGTGAACCCTGTCGTGGATGTGATTCAAAGATTGGACACTGAACCTTAAGAGTAGGGTACCGCATAAGACGGGACGGAAAAGGGTTTAGGGTTGGATTAGGCGGACCCGCTTCGCGGCTCTGCCTAATCCAACCCGAAACCCTTTTCCTTATTCAAGGTCACTAAACCCGCAAGAAACTGAACGCTAAGAGGGTATTGGTGAACCCTGTCGTGGATGTGATTCAAAGATGGGACACTGAACCTTAAGAGTAGGGAACCGCATAAGACGGGACGGAAAAGGGTTTAGGGTTGGATTAGGCGTACCCGCTTTGCGGATCCGCCTAATCCAGCTCTAAACCCTTTTCCTTATTCAAGGTCACTAAACCCGCAAGAAACTGAACCCTAAGAGGGTATTGGTGAACCCTGTCGTGGATGTGATTCAAAGATGGGACACTGAACCTTAAGAGTAGGGTACCGCATAAGACGGGACGGAAAAGGGTTTAGGGTTGGATTAGGCGGACCCGCTTCGCGGCTCCGTCTAATCCAACACTAAACCCTTTTCCTTATTCAAGGTCACTAAACCCGCAAGAAACTGTACCCTAAGAGGGTATTGGTGAACCCTGTCGTGGATGTGATTCAAAGATTGGACACTGAACCTTAAGAGTAGGGTACCGCATAAGACGGGACGGAAAAGGGTTTAGGGTTGGATTAGGCGGACCCGCTTCGCGGCTCCGCCTAATCCAACCCTAAACCCTTTTCCTTATTCAAGGTCACTAAACCCGCAAGAAACTGTACCCTAAGAGGGTATTGGTGAACCCTGTCGTGGATGTGATTCAAAGATGGGACACTGAACCTTAAGAGTAGGGTACCGCATAAGACAAGACGGAAAAGGGTTTAGGGTTGGATTAGGCGGACCCGCTTCGCGGCTCCGCCTAATCCAACCCTAAACCCTTTTCCTTATTCAAGGTCACTAAACCCGCAAGAAACTGAACCCTAAGAGGGTATTGGTGAACCCTGTCGTGGATGTGATTCAAAGATGGGACACTGAACCTTAAGAGTAGGGTACCGCATAAGACGGGACGGAAAAGGGTTTAGGGTTGGATTAGGCGGACCCGCTTCGCGGCTACGCCTAATCCAACCCTAAACCCTTTTCCTTATTCAAGGTCATTAAACCCGCAAGAAACTGAACCCTAAGAGGGTATTGGTGAACCCTGTCGTGGATGTGATTCAAAGATGGGACACCGAACCTTAAGAGTAGGGAACCGCATAAGACGGGACGGAAAAGGGTTTAGGGTTGGATTAGGCGGACCCGCTTTGCGGATCCGCCTAATCCAACCCTAAACCCTTTTCCTTATTCAAGGTCACTAAACCCGCAAGAAACTGTACCCTAAGAGGGTATTGGTGAACCCTGTCGTGGATGTGATTCAAAGATTGGACACTGAACCTTAAGAGTAGGGTACCGCATAAGACGGGACGGAAAAGGGTTTAGGGTTGGATTAGGCGGACCCGCTTCGCGGCTCCGCCTAATCCAACCCTAAACTCTTTTCCTTATTCAAGGTCACTAAACCCGCAAGAAACTGTACCCTAAGAGGGTATTGGTGAACCCTGTCGTGGATGTGATTCAAAGATGGGACACTGAACCTTAAGAGAAGGGTACCGCATAAGACGGGACGGAAAAGGGTTTAGGGTTGGATTAGGCGGACCCGCTTTGCGGATCCGCCTAATCCAACCCTAAACCCTTTTCCTTATTCAAGGTCACTAAACCCGCAAGAAACTGAACCCTAAGAGGGTATTGGTGAACCCTGTCGTGGATGTGATTCAAAGATGGGACACTGAACCTTAAGAGTAGGGTACCGCATAAGACGGGACGGAAAAGGGTTTAGGGTTGGATTAGGCGGACCCGCTTTGCGGATCCGCCTAATCCAACCCTAAACCCTTTTCCTTATTCAAGGTCATTAAACCTGCAAGAAACTGAACCCTAAGAGGGTATTGGTGAACCCTGTCGTGGATGTGATTCAAAGATGGGACACCGAACCTTAAGAGTAGGGAACCGCATAAGACGGGACGGAAAAGGGTTTAGGGTTGGATTAGGCGGACCCGCTTTGCGGATCCGCCTAATCCAACCCTAAACCCTTTTCCTTATTCAAGGTCACTAAACCCGCAAGAAACTGTACCCTAAGAGGGTATTGGTGAACCCTGTCGTGGATGTGATTCAAAGATTGGACACTGAACCTTAAGAGTAGGGTACCGCATAAGACGGGACGGAATAGGGTTTAGGGTTGGATTAGGCGGACCCGCTTCGCGGCTCCGCCTAATCCAACCCTAAACCCTTTTCCTTATTCAAGGTCACTAAACCCGCAAGAAACTGTACCCTAAGAGGGTATTGGTGAACCCTGTCGTGGATGTGATTCAAAGATGGGACACTGAACCTTAAGAGAAGGGTACCGCATAAGACGGGACGGAAAAGGGTTTAGGGTTGGATTAGGCGGACCCGCTTTGCGGATCCGCCTAATCCAACCCTAAACCCTTTTCCTTATTCAAGGTCACTAAACCCGCAAGAAACTGAACCCTAAGAGGGTATTGGTGAACCCTGTCGTGGATGTGATTCAAAGATGGGAAACTGAACCTTAAGAGTAGGGTACCGCATAAGACGGGACGGAAAAGGGTTTAGGGTTGGATTAGGCGGACCCGCTTCGCGGCTCCGCCTAATCCAACCCTAAACCCTTTTCCTTATTCAAGGTCATTAAACCCGCAAGAAACTGAACCCTAAGAGGGTATTGGTGAACCCTGTCGTGGATGTGATTCAAAGATGGGACACTGAACCTTAAGAGTAGGGAACCGCATAAGATGGGACGGAAAAGGGTTTAGGGTTGGATTAGGCGGACCCGCTTTGCGGATCCGCCTAATCCAACCCTAAACCCTTTTCCTTATTCAAGGTCACTAAACCCGCAAGAAACTGTACCCTAAGAGGGTATTGGTGAACCCTGTCGTGGATGTGATTCAAAGATTGGACACTGAACCTTAAGAGTAGGGTACCGCATAAGACGGGACGGAAAAGGGTTTAGGGTTGGATTAGGCGGACCCGCTTTGCGGCTCCGCCTAATCCAACCCTAAACTCTTTTCCTTATTCAAGGTCACTAAACCCGCAAGAAACTGTACCCTAAGAGGGTATTGGTGAACCCTGTCGTGGATGTGATTCAAAGATGGGACACTGAACCTTAAGAGAAGGGTACCGCATAAGACGGGACGGAAAAGGGTTTAGGGTTGGATTAGGCGGACCCGCTTTGCGGATCCGCCTAATCCAACCCTAAACCCTTTTCCTTATTCAAGGTCACTAAACCCGCAAGAAACTGAACCCTAAGAGGGTATTGGTGAACCCTGTCGTGGATGTGATTCAAAGATGGGACACTGAACCTTAAGAGTAGGGTACCGCATAAGACGGGACGGAAAAGGGTTTAGGGTTGGATTAGGCGGACCCGCTTTGCGGATCCGCCTAATCCAACCCTAAACCCTTTTCCTTATTCAAGGTCATTAAACCTGCAAGAAACTGAACCCTAAGAGGGTATTGGTGAACCCTGTCGTGGATGTGATTCAAAGATGGGACACCGAACCTTAAGAGTAGGGAACCGCATAAGACGGGACGGAAAAGGGTTTAGGGTTGGATTAGGCGGACCCGCTTCGCGGCTCCGCCTAATCCAACCCTAAACCCTTTTCCTTATTCAAGGTCATTAAACCCGCAAGAAACTGAACCCTAAGAGGGTATTGGTGAACCCTGTCGTGGATGTGATTCAAAGATGGGACACTGAACCTTAAGAGTAGGGAACCGCATAAGATGGGACGGAAAAGGGTTTAGGGTTGGATTAGGCGGACCCGCTTTGCGGATCCGCCTAATCCAACCCTAAACCCTTTTCCTTATTCAAGGTCACTAAACCCGCAAGAAACTGTACCCTAAGAGGGTATTGGTGAACCCTGTCGTGGATGTGATTCAAAGATTGGACACTGAACCTTAAGAGTAGGGTACCGCATAAGACGGGACGGAAAAGGGTTTAGGGTTGGATTAGGCGGACCCGCTTCGCGGCTCCGCCTAATCCAACCCTAAACCCTTTTCCTTATTCAAGGTCACTAAACCCGTAAGAAACTGTACCCTAAGAGGGTATTGGTGAACCCTGTCGTGGATGTGATTCAAAGATGGGACACTGAACCTTAAGAGAAGGGTACCGCATAAGACGGGACGGAAAAGGGTTTAGGGTTGGATTAGGCGGACCCGCTTTGCGGATCCGCCTAATCCAACCCTAAACCCTTTTCCTTATTCAAGGTCACTAAACCCGCAAGAAACTGAACCCTAAGAGGGTATTGGTGAACCCTGTCGTGGATGTGATTCAAAGATGGGACACTGAACCTTAAGAGTAGGGTACCGCATAAGACGGGACGGAAAAGGGTTTAGGGTTGGATTAGGCGGACCCGCTTCGCGGCTCCGCCTAATCCAACCCTAAACCCTTTTCCTTATTCAAGGTCATTAAACCCGCAAGAAACTGAACCCTAAGAGGGTATTGGTGAACCCTGTCGTGGATGTGATTCAAAGATGGGACACTGAACCTTAAGAGTAGGGAACCGCATAAGATGGGACGGAAAAGGGTTTAGGGTTGGATTAGGCGGACCCGCTTTGCGGATCCGCCTAATCCAACCCTAAACCCTTTTCCTTATTCAAGGTCACTAAACCCGCAAGAAACTATACCCTAAGAGGGTATTGGTGAACCCTGTCGTGGATGTGATTCAAAGATTGGACACTGAACCTTAAGAGTAGGGTACCGCATAAGACGGGACGGAAAAGGGTTTAGGGTTGGATTAGGCGGACCCGCTTCGCGGCTCCGCCTAATCCAACCCTAAACCCTTTTCCTTATTCAAGGTCACTAAACCCGCAAGAAACTGTACCCTAAGAGGGTATTGGTGAACCCTGTCGTGGATGTGATTCAAAGATGGGACACTGAACCTTAAGAGAAGGGTACCGCATAAGACGGGACGGAAAAGGGTTTAGGGTTGGATTAGGCGGACCCGCTTTGCGGATCCGCCTAATCCAACCCTAAACCCTTTTCCTTATTCAAGGTCACTAAACCCGCAAGAAACTGAACCCTAAGAGGGTATTGGTGAACCCTGTCGTGGATGTGATTCAAAGATGGGACACTGAACCTTAAGAGTAGGGTACCGCATAAGACGGGACGGAAAAGGGTTTAGGGTTGGATTAGGCGGACCCGCTTCGCGGCTCCGCCTAATCCAACCCTAAACCCTTTTCCTTATTCAAGGTCATTAAACCCGCAAGAAACTGAACCCTAAGAGGGTATTGGTGAACCCTGTCGTGGATGTGATTCAAAGATGGGACACTGAACCTTAAGAGTAGGGAACCGCATAAGACGGGACGGAAAAGGGTTTAGGGTTGGATTAGGCGGACCCGCTTTGCGGATCCGCCTAATCCAACCCTAAACCCTTTTCCTTATTCAAGGTCATTAAACCTGCAAGAAACTGAACCCTAAGAGGGTATTGGTGAACCCTGTCGTGGATGTGATTCAAAGATGGGACACTGAACCTTAAGAGTAGGGAACCGCATAAGACGGGACAGAAAAGGGTTTAGGGTTGGATTAGGCGGACCCGCTTTGAGGATCCGCCTAATCCAACCCTAAACCCTTTTCCTTATTCAAGGTCACTAAACCCGCAAGAAACTGAACCCTAAGAGGGTATTGGTGAACCCTGTCGTGGATGTGATTCAAAGATGGGACACTGAACCTTAAGAGTAGGGTACCGCATAAGACGGGACGGAAAAGGGTTTAGGGTTGGATTAGGCGGACCCGCTTCGCGGCTCTGCCTAATCCAACCCGAAACCCTTTTCCTCATTCAAGGTCACTAAACCCGCAAGAAACTGAACCCTAAGAGGGTATTGGTGAACCCTGTCGTGGATGTGATTCAAAGATGAGACACTGAACCTTAAGAGTAGGGAACCGCATAAGACGGGACGGAAAAGGGTTTAGGGTTGGATTAGGCGTACCCGCTTTGCGGATCCGCCTAATCCAACTCTAAACCCTTTTCCTTATTCAAGGTCACTAAACCCGCAAGAAACTGAACCCTAAGAGGGTATTGGTGAACCCTGTCGTGGATGTGATTCAAAGATGGGACACTGAACCTTAAGAGTAGGGTACCGCATAAGACGGGACGGAAAAGGGTTTAGGGTTGGATTAGGCGGACCCGCTTCGCGGCTCCGCCTAATCCAACCCTAAACCCTTTTCCTTATTCAAGGTCACTAAACCCGCAAGAAACTGTACCCTAAGAGGGTATTGGTGAACCCTGTCGTGGATGTGATTCAAAGATTGGACACTGAACCTTAAGAGTAGGGTACCGCATAAGACGGGACGGAAAAGGGTTTAGGGTTGGATTAGGCGGACCCGCTTCACGGCTCCGCCTAATCCAACCCTAAACCCTTTTCCTTATTCAAGGTCACTAAACCCGCAAGAAACTGTACCCTAAGAGGGTATTGGTGAACCCTGTCGTGGATGTGATTCAAAGATGGGACACTGAACCTTAAGAGTAGGGTACCGCATAAGACGGGACGGAAAAGGGTTTAGGGTTGGATTAGGCGGACCCGCTTTGCGGATCCGCCTAATCCAACCCCAAACCCTTTTCCTTATTCAAGGTCACTAAACCCGCAAGAAACTGAACCCTAAGAGGGTATTGGTGAACCCTGTCGTGGATGTGATTCAAAGATGGGACACTGAACCTTAAGAGTAGGGTACCACATAAGACGGGACGGAAAAGGGTTTAGGGTTGGATTAGGCGGACCCGCTTCGCGGATCCGCCTAATCCAACCCTAAACCCTTTTCCTTATTCATGGACGGAAAAGGGTTTAGGGTTGGATTAGGCGGACCCGCTTCGCGGCTCCGCCTAATCCAACCCTAAACCCTTTTCCTTATTCAAGGTCATTAAACCCGCAAGAAACTGAACCCTAAGAGGGTATTGGTGAACCCTGTCGTGGATGTGATTCAAAGATGGGACACTGAACCTTAAGAGTAGGGTACCGCATAAGACGGGACGGAAAAGGGTTTAGGGTTGGATTAGGCGGACCCGCTTCGCGGCTCTGCCTAATCCAACCCGAAACCCTTTTCCTTATTCAAGGTCACTAAACCCGCAAGAAACTGAACCCTAAGAGGGTATTGGTGAACCCTGTCGTGGATGTGATTCAAAGATGGGACACTGAACCTTAAGAGTAGGGAACCGCATAAGACGGGACGGAAAAGGGTTTAGGGTTGGATTAGGCGTACCCGCTTTGCGGATCCGCCTAATCCAACTCTAAACCCTTTTCCTTATTCAAGGTCACTAAACCCGCAAGAAACTGAACCCTAAGAGGGTATTGGTGAACCCTGTCGTGGATGTGATTCAATGATGGGACACTGAACCTTAAGAGTAGGGTACCGCATAAGACGGGACGGAAAAGGGTTTAGGGTTGGATTAGGCGGACCCGCTTCGCGCCTCCGCCTAATCCAACCCTAAACCCTTTTCCTTATTCAAGGTCACTAAACCCGCAAGAAACTGTACCCTAAGAGGGTATTGGTGAACCCTGTCGTGGATGTGATTCAAAGATTGGACACTGAACCTTAAGAGTAGGGTACCGCATAAGACGGGACGGAAAAGGGTTTAGGGATGGATTAGGCGGACCCGCTTCACGGCTCCGCCTAATCCAACCCTAAACCCTTTTCCTTATTCAAGGTCACTAAACCCGCAAGAAACTGTACCCTAAGAGGGTATTGGTGAACCCTGTCGTGGATGTGATTCAAAGATGGGACACTGAACCTTAAGAGTAGGGTACCGCATAAGACGGGACGGAAAAGGGTTTAGGGTTGGATTAGGCGGACCCGCTTCGCGGCTCCGCCTAATCCAACCCTAAACCCTTTTCCTTATTCAAGGTCACTAAACCCGCAAGAAACTGAACCCTAAGAGGATATTGGTGAACCCTGTCGTGGATGTGATTCAAAGATGGGACACTGAACCTTAAGAGTAGGGTACCGCATAAGACGGGACGGAAAAGGGTTTAGGGTTGGATTAGGCGGACCCGCTTTGCGGATCCGCCTAATCCAACCCTAAACCCTTTTCCTTATTCAAGGTCATTAAACCCGCAAGAAACTGAACCCTAAGAGGGTATTGGTGAACCCTGTCGTGGATGTGATTCAAAGATGGGACACTGAACCTTAAGAGTAGGGAACCGCATAAGACGGGACGGAAAAGGGTTTAGGGTTGGATTAGGCGGACCCGCTTTGCGGATCCGCCTAATCCAACCCTAAACCCTTTTCCTTATTCAAGGTCACTAAACCCGCAAGAAACTGAACCCTAAGAGGGTATTGGTGAACCCTGTCGTGGATGTGATTCAAAGATGGGACACTGAACCTTAAGAGTAGGGAACCGCATAAGACGGGACGGAAAAGGGTTTAGGGTTGGATTAGGCGTACCCGCTTTGCGGATCCGCCTAATCCAACTCTAAACCCTTTTCCTTATTCAAGGTCACTAAACCCGCAAGAAACTGAACCCTAAGAGGGTATTGGTGAACCCTGTCGTGGATGTGATTCAAAGATGGGACACTGAACCTTAAGAGTAGGGTACCGCATAAGACGGGACGGAAAAGGGTTTAGGGTTGGATTAGGCGGACCCGCTTCGCGGCTCCGCCTAATCCAACCCTAAACCCTTTTCCTTATTCAAGGTCACTAAACCCGCAAGAAACTGTACCCTAAGAGGGTATTGGTGAACCCTGTCGTGGATGTGATTCAAAGATTGGACACTGAACCTTAAGAGTAGGGTACCGCATAAGACGGGACGGAAAAGGGTTTAGGGTTGGATTAGGCGGACCCGCTTCACGGCTCCGCCTAATCCAACCCTAAACCCTTTTCCTTATTCAAGGTCACTAAACCCGCAAGAAACTGTACCCTAAGAGGGTATTGGTGAACCCTGTCGTGGATGTGATTCAAAGATGGGACACTGAACCTTAAGAGTAGGGTACCGCATAAGACGGGACGGAAAAGGGTTTAGGGTTGGATTAGGCGGACCCGCTTTGCGGATCCGCCTAATCCAACCCCAAACCCTTTTCCTTATTCAAGGTCACTAAACCCGCAAGAAACTGAACCCTAAGAGGGTATTGGTGAACCCTGTCGTGGATGTGATTCAAAGATGGGACACTGAACCTTAAGAGTAGGGTACCACATAAGACGGGACGGAAAAGGGTTTAGGGTTGGATTAGGCGGACCCGCTTCGCGGATCCGCCTAATCCAACCCTAAACCCTTTTCCTTATTCATGGACGGAAAAGGGTTTAGGGTTGGATTAGGCGGACCCGCTTCGCGGCTCCGCCTAATCCAACCCTAAACCCTTTTCCTTATTCAAGGTCATTAAACCCGCAAGAAACTGAACCCTAAGAGGGTATTGGTGAACCCTGTCGTGGATGTGATTCAAAGATGGGACACTGAACCTTAAGAGTAGGGTACCGCATAAGACGGGACGGAAAAGGGTTTAGGGTTGGATTAGGCGGACCCGCTTCGCGGCTCTGCCTAATCCAACCCGAAACCCTTTTCCTTATTCAAGGTCACTAAACCCGCAAGAAACTGAACCCTAAGAGGGTATTGGTGAACCCTGTCGTGGATGTGATTCAAAGATGGGACACTGAACCTTAAGAGTAGGGAACCGCATAAGACGGGACGGAAAAGGGTTTAGGGTTGGATTAGGCGTACCCGCTTTGCGGATCCGCCTAATCCAACTCTAAACCCTTTTCCTTATTCAAGGTCACTAAACCCGCAAGAAACTGAACCCTAAGAGGGTATTGGTGAACCCTGTCGTGGATGTGATTCAATGATGGGACACTGAACCTTAAGAGTAGGGTACCGCATAAGACGGGACGGAAAAGGGTTTAGGGTTGGATTAGGCGGACCCGCTTCGCGCCTCCGCCTAATCCAACCCTAAACCCTTTTCCTTATTCAAGGTCACTAAACCCGCAAGAAACTGTACCCTAAGAGGGTATTGGTGAACCCTGTCGTGGATGTGATTCAAAGATTGGACACTGAACCTTAAGAGTAGGGTACCGCATAAGACGGGACGGAAAAGGGTTTAGGGATGGATTAGGCGGACCCGCTTCACGGCTCCGCCTAATCCAACCCTAAACCCTTTTCCTTATTCAAGGTCACTAAACCCGCAAGAAACTGTACCCTAAGAGGGTATTGGTGAACCCTGTCGTGGATGTGATTCAAAGATGGGACACTGAACCTTAAGAGTAGGGTACCGCATAAGACGGGACGGAAAAGGGTTTAGGGTTGGATTAGGCGGACCCGCTTCGCGGCTCCGCCTAATCCAACCCTAAACCCTTTTCCTTATTCAAGGTCACTAAACCCGCAAGAAACTGAACCCTAAGAGGATATTGGTGAACCCTGTCGTGGATGTGATTCAAAGATGGGACAGTGAACCTTAAGAGTAGGGTACCGCATAAGACGGGACGGAAAAGGGTTTAGGGTTGGATTAGGCGGACCCGCTTTGCGGATCCGCCTAATCCAACCCTAAACCCTTTTCCTTATTCAAGGTCATTAAACCCGCAAGAAACTGAACCCTAAGAGGGTATTGGTGAACCCTGTCGTGGATGTGATTCAAAGATGGGACACTGAACCTTAAGAGTAGGGAACCGCATAAGACGGGACGGAAAAGGGTTTAGGGTTGGATTAGGCGGACCCGCTTTGCGGATCCGCCTAATCCAACCCTAAACCCTTTTCCTTATTCAAGGTCACTAAACCCGCAAGAAACTGTACCCTAAGAGGGTATTGGTGAACCCTGTCGTGGATGTGATTCAAAGATTGGACACTGAACCTTAAGAGTAGGGTACCGCATAAGACGGGACGGAAAAGGGTTTAGGGTTGGATTAGGCGGACCCGCTTCGCGGCTCCGCCTAATCCAACCCTAAACCCTTTTCCTTATTCAAGGTCACTAAACCCGCAAGAAACTGTACCCTAAGAGGGTATTGGTGAACCCTGTCGTGGATGTGATTCAAAGATGGGACACTGAACCTTAAGAGAAGGGTACCGCATAAGACGGGACGGAAAAGGGTTTAGGGTTGGATTAGGCGGACCCGCTTTGCGGATCCGCCTAATCCAACCCTAAACCCTTTTCCTTATTCATGGACGGAAAAGGGTTTAGAGTTGGATTAGGCGGACCCGCTTCGCGGCTCCGCCTAATCCAACCCTAAACCCTTTTCCTTATTCAAGGTCACTAAACCCGCAAGAAACTGAACCCTAAGAGGGTATTGGTGAACCCTGTCGTGGATGTGATTCAAAGATGGGACACTGAACCTTAAGAGTAGGGTACCGCATAAGACGGGACGGAAAAGGGTTTAGGGTTGGATTAGGCGGACCCGCTTCGCGGCTCTGCCTAATCCAACCCGAAACCCTTTTCCTTATTCATGGACGGAAAAGGGTTTAGGGTTGGATTAGGCGGACCCGCTTCGCGGCTCCGCCTAATCCAACCCTAAACCCTTTTCCTTATTCAAGGTCATTAAACCCGCAAGAAACTGAACCCTAAGAGGGTATTGGTGAACCCTGTCGTGGATGTGATTCAAAGATGGGACACTGAACCTTAAGAGTAGGGTACCGCATAAGACGGGACGGAAAAGGGTTTAGGGTTGGATTAGGCGGACCCGCTTCGCGGCTCTGCCTAATCCAACCCGAAACCCTTTTCCTTATTCAAGGTCACTAAACCCGCAAGAAACTGAACCCTAAGAGGGTATTGGTGAACCCTGTCGTGGATGTGATTCAAAGATGGGACACTGAACCTTAAGAGTAGGGAACCGCATAAGACGGGACGGAAAAGGGTTTAGGGTTGGATTAGGCGTACCCGCTTTGCGGATCCGCCTAATCCAACTCTAAACCCTTTTCCTTATTCAAGGTCACTAAACCCGCAAGAAACTGAACCCTAAGAGGGTATTGGTGAACCCTGTCGTGGATGTGATTCAATGATGGGACACTGAACCTTAAGAGTAGGGTACCGCATAAGACGGGACGGAAAAGGGTTTAGGGTTGGATTAGGCGGACCCGCTTCGCGGATCCGCCTAATCCAACCCTAAACCCTTTTCCTTATTTATGGACCGAAAAAGGTTTAGAGTTGGATTAGGCGGACCCGCTTCGCGGCTCCGCCTAATCCAACCCTAAACCCTTTTCCTTATTCAAGGTCACTAAACCCGCAAGAAACTGAACCCTAAGAGGGTATTGGTGAACCCTGTCGTGGATGTGATTCAAAGATGGGACACTGAACCTTAAGAGTAGGGAACCGCATAAGACGGGACGGAAAAGGGTTTAGGGTTGGATTAGGCGGACCCGCTTCGCGGCTCCGCCTAATCCAACCCTAAACCCTTTTCCTTATTCAAGGTCACTAAACCCGCAAGAAACTGAACCCTAAGAGGGTATTGGTGAACCCTGTCGTGGATGTGATTCAAAGATGGGACACTGAACCTTAAGAGTAGGGTACCGCATAAGACGGGACGGAAAAGGGTTTAAGGTTGGATTAGGCGGACCCGCTTCGCGGCTCTGCCTAATCCAACCCGAAAACCTTTTCCTTATTCAAGGTCACTAAATCCGCAAGAAACTGAACCCTAAGAGGGTATTGGTGATCCCTGTCGTGGATGTGATTCAAAGATGGGACACTGAACCTTAAGAGTAGGGTACCGCATAAGACGGGACGGAAAAGGGTTTAGGGTTGGATTAGGCGGACCCGCTTCGCGGCTCCGCCTAATCCAACTCTAAACCCTTTTCCTTATTCAAGGTCACTAAACCCGCAAGAAATTGTACCCTAAGAGGGTATTGGTGAACCCTGTCGTGGATGTGATTCAAAGATGGGACACTGAACCTTAAGAGTAGGGAACCGCATAAGACGGGACGGAAAAGGGTTTAGGGTTGGATTAGGCGGACCCGCTTCGCGGCTCCGCCTAATCCAACCCTAAACCCTTTTCCTTATTCAAGGTCACTAAACCCGCAAGAAACTGAACCCTAAGAGGGTATTGGTGAACCCTGTCGTGGATGTGATTCAAAGATGGGACACTGAACCTTAAGAGTAGGGTACCGCATAAGACGGGACGGAAAAGGGTTTAGGGTTGGATTAGGCGGACCCGCTTCGCGGATCCGCCTAATCCAACCCTAAACCCTTTTCCTTATTTATGGACCGAAAAAGGTTTAGAGTTGGATTAGGTGGACCCGCTTCGCGGCTCCGCCTAATCCAACCCTAAACCCTTTTCCTTATTCAAGGTCACTAAACCCGCAAGAAACTGAACCCTAAGAGGGTATTGGTGAACCCTGTCGTGGATGTGATTCAAAGATGGGACACTGAACCTTAAGAGTAGGGTACCGCATAAGACGGGACGGAAAAGGGTTTAGGGTTGGATTAGGCGGACCCGCTTCGCGGATCCGCCTAATCCAACCCTAAACCCTTTTCCTTATTTATGGACCGAAAAAGGTTTAGAGTTGGATTAGGCGGACCCGCTTCGCGGCTCCGCCTAATCCAACCCTAAACCCTTTTCCTTATTCAAGGTCACTAAACCCGCAAGAAACTGAACCCTAAGAGGGTATTGGTGAACCCTGTCGTGGATGTGATTCAAAGATGGGACACTGAACCTTAAGAGTAGGGAACCGCATAAGACGGGACGGAAAAGGGTTTAGGGTTGGATTAGGCGGAGCCGCTTCGCGGCTCCGCCTAATCCAACCCTAAACCCTTTTCCTTATTCAAGGTCACTAAACCCGCAAGAAACTGTACCCTAAGAGGGTATTGGTGAACCCTGTCGTGGATGTGATTCAAAGATGGGACACTGAACCTTAAGAGTAGGGTACCGCATAAGACGGGACGGAAAAGGGTTTAGGGTTGGATTAGGCGGACCCGCTTCGCAGATCCGCCTAATCCAACCCTAACCCCTTTTCCTTATTTATGGACCGAAAAAGGTTTAGAGTTGGATTAGGCGGACCCGCTTCGCGGCTCCGCCTAATCCAACCCTAAACCCTTTTCCTTATTCAAGGTCACTAAACCCGCAAGAAACTGAACCCTAAGAGGGTATTGGTGAACCCTGTCGTGGATGTGATTCAAAGATGGGACACTGAACCTTAAGAGTAGGGTACCGCATAAGACGGGACGGAAAAGGGTTTAGGGTTGGATTAGGCGGACCCGCTTCGCGGCTCCGCCTAATCCAACCCTAAACCCGTTTCCTTATTCAAGGTCACTAAACCCGCAAGAAACTGAACCCTAAGAGGGTATTGGTGAACCCTGTCGTGGATGTGATTCAAAGATGGGACACTGAACCTTAAGAGTAGGGTACCGCATAAGACGGGACGGAAAAGGGTTTAGGGTTGGATTAGGCGGACCCGCTTCGCGGATCCGCCTAATCCAACCCTAAACCCTTTTCCTTATTTATGGACCGAAAAAGGTTTAGAGTTGGATTAGGCGGACCCGCTTCGCGGCTCCGCCTAATCCAACCCTAAACCCTTTTCCTTATTCAAGGTCACTAAACCCGCAAGAAACTGAACCCTAAGAGGGTATTGGTGAACCCTGTCGTGGATGTGATTCAAAGATGGGACACTGAACCTTAAGAGTAGGGTACCGCATAAGACGGGACGGAAAAGGGTTTAGGGTTGGATTAGGCGGACCCGCTTCGCAGCTCCGCCTAATCCAACCCTAAACCCTTTTCCTTATTCAAGGTCACTAAACCCGCAAGAAACTGTACCCTAAGAGGTTATTGGTGAACCCTGTCGTGGATGTGATTCAAAGATTGGACACTGAACCTTAAGAGTAGGGTACCGCATAAGACGGGACGGAAAAGGGTTTAGGGTTGGATTAGGCGGACCCGCTTCGCGGCTCCGCCTAATCCAACCCTAAACCCTTTTCCTTATTCATGGTCACTAAACCCGCAAGAAACTGTACCCTAAGAGGTTATTGGTGAACCCTGTCGTGGATGTGATTCAAAGATGGGACACTGAACCTTAAGAGTAGGGAACCGCATAAGACGGGACGGAAAAGGGTTTAGGGTTGGATTAGGCGGACCCGCTTCGCGGCTCCGCCTAATCCAACCCTAAACCCTTTTCCTTATTCAAGGTCACTAAACCCGCAAGAAACTGAACCCTAAGAGGGTATTGGTGAACCCTGTCGTGGATGTGATTCAAAGATGGGACACTGAACCTTAAGAGTAGGGTACCGCATAAGACGGGACGGAAAAGGGTTTAGGGTTGGATTAGGCGGACCCGCTTCGCGGATCCGCCTAATCCAACCCTAAACCCTTTTCCTTATTTATGGACCGAAAAAGGTTTAGAGTTGGATTAGGTGGACCCGCTTCGCGGCTCCGCCTAATCCAACCCTAAACCCTTTTCCTTATTCAAGGTCACTAAACCCGCAAGAAACTGTACCCTAAGAGGGTATTGGTGAACCCTGTCGTGGATGTGATTCAAAGATGGGACACTGAACCTTAAGAGTAGGGTACCGCATAAGACGGGACGGAAAAGGGTTTAGGGTTGGATTAGGCGGACCCGCTTCGCAGATCCGCCTAATCCAACCCTAACCCCTTTTCCTTATTTATGGACCGAAAAAGGTTTAGAGTTGGATTAGGCGGACCCGCTTCGCGGCTCCGCCTAATCCAACCCTAAACCCTTTTCCTTATTCAAGGTCACTAAACCCGCAAGAAACTGAACCCTAAGAGGGTATTGGTGAACCCTGTCGTGGATGTGATTCAAAGATGGGACACTGAACCTTAAGAGTAGGGTACCGCATAAGACGGGACGGAAAAGGGTTTAGGGTTGGATTAGGCGGACCCGCTTCGCGGCTCCGCCTAATCCAACCCTAAACCCGTTTCCTTATTCAAGGTCACTAAACCCGCAAGAAACTGAACCCTAAGAGGGTATTGGTGAACCCTGTCGTGGATGTGATTCAAAGATGGGACACTGAACCTTAAGAGTAGGGTACCGCATAAGACGGGACGGAAAAGGGTTTAGGGTTGGATTAGGCGGACCCGCTTCGCGGATCCGCCTAATCCAACCCTAAACCCTTTTCCTTATTTATGGACCGAAAAAGGTTTAGAGTTGGATTAGGCGGACCCGCTTCGCGGCTCCGCCTAATCCAACCCTAAACCCTTTTCCTTATTCAAGGTCACTAAACCCGCAAGAAACTGAACCCTAAGAGGGTATTGGTGAACCCTGTCGTGGATGTGATTCAAAGATGGGACACTGAACCTTAAGAGTAGGGTACCGCATAAGACGGGACGGAAAAGGGTTTAGGGTTGGATTAGGCGGACCCGCTTCGCAGCTCCGCCTAATCCAACCCTAAACCCTTTTCCTTATTCAAGGTCACTAAACCCGCAAGAAACTGTACCCTAAGAGGTTATTGGTGAACCCTATCGTGGATGTGATTCAAAGATTGGACACTGAACCTTAAGAGTAGGGTACCGCATAAGACGGGACGGAAAAGGGTTTAGGGTTGGATTAGGCGGACCCGCTTTGCGGCTCCGCCTAATCCAACCCTAAACCCTTTTCCTTATTCATGGTCACTAAACCCGCAAGAAACTGTACCCTAAGAGGTTATTGGTGAACCCTGTCGTGGATGTGATTCAAAGATGGGACACTGAACCTTAAGAGTAGGGAACCGCATAAGACGGGACGGAAAAGGGTTTAGGGTTGGATTAGGCGGACCCGCTTCGCGGCTCCGCCTAATCCAACCCTAAACCCTTTTCCTTATTCAAGGTCACTAAACCCGCAAGAAACTGAACCCTAAGAGGGTATTGGTGAACCCTGTCGTGGATGTGATTCAAAGATGGGACACTGAACCTTAAGAGTAGGGTACCGCATAAGACGGGACGGAAAAGGGTTTAGGGTTGGATTAGGCGGACCCGCTTCGCGGATCCGCCTAATCCAACCCTAAACCCTTTTCCTTATTTATGGACCGAAAAAGGTTTAGAGTTGGATTAGGCGGACCCGCTTCGCGGCTCCGCCTAATCCAACCCTAAACCCTTTTCCTTATTCAAGGTCACTAAACCCGCAAGAAACTGAACCCTAAGAGGGTATTGGTGAACCCTGTCGTGGATGTGATTCAAAGATGGGACACTGAACCTTAAGAGTAGGGTACCGCATAAGACGGGACGGAAAAGGGTTTAGGGTTGGATTAGGCGGACCCGCTTCGCGGCTCCGCCTAATCCAACCCTAAACCCTTTTCCTTATTCAAGGTCACTAAACCCGCAAGAAACTGTACCCTAAGAGGTTATTGGTGAACCCTGTCGTGGATGTGATTCAAAGATTGGACACTGAACCTTAAGAGTAGGGTACCGCATAAGACGGGACGGAAAAGGGTTTAGGGTTGGATTAGGCGGACCCGCTTCGCGGCTCCGCCTAATCCAACCCTAAACCCTTTTCCTTATTCAAGGTCACTAAACCCGCAAGAAACTGTACCCTAAGAGGGTATTGGTGAACCCTGTCGTGGATGTGATTCAAAGATGGGACACTGAACCTTAAGAGTAGGGTACCGCATAAGACGGGACGGAAAAGGGTTTAGGGTTGGATTAGGCGGACCCGCTTCGCGGATCCGCCTAATCCAACCCTAAACCCTTTTCCTTATTTATGGACCGAAAAAGGTTTAGAGTTGGATTAGGCGGACCCGCTTCGCGGCTCCGCCTAATCCAACCCTAAACCCTTTTCCTTATTCAAGGTCACTAAACCCGCAAGAAACTGAACCCTAAGAGGGTATTGGTGAACCCTGTCGTGGATGTGATTCAAAGATGGGACACTGAACCTTAAGAGTAGGGAACCGCATAAGACGGGACGGAAAAGGGTTTAGGGTTGGATTAGGCGGACCCGCTTCGCGGCTCCGCCTAATCCAACCCTAAACCATTTTCCTTATTCAAGGTCACTAAACCCGCAAGAAACTGAACCCTAAGAGGGTATTGGTGAACCCTGTCGTGGATGTGATTCAAAGATGGGACACTGAACCTTAAGAGTAGGGTACCGCATAAGACGGGACGGAAAAGGGTTTACGGTTGGATTAGGCGGACCCGCTTCGCGGATCCGCCTAATCCAACCCTAAACCCTTTTCCTTATTTATGGACCTAAAAAGGTTTAGAGTTGGATTAGGCGGACCCGCTTCGCGGCTCCGCCTAATCCAACCCTAAACCCTTTTCCTTATTCAAGGTCACTAAACCCGCAAGAAACTGAACCCTAAGAGGGTATTGGTGAACCCTGTCGTGGATGTGATTCAAAGATGGGACACTGAACCTTAAGAGTAGGGTACCGCATAAGACGGGACGGAAAAGGGTTTAGGGATGGATTAGGCGGACCCGCTTCGCGGATCCGCCTAATCCAACCCTAAACCCTTTTCCTTATTCAAGGTCACTAAACCCGCAAGAAACTGTACCCTAAGAGGTTATTGGTGAACCCTGTCGTGGATGTGATTCAAAGATTGGACACTGAACCTTAAGAGTAGGGTACCGCATAAGACGGGACGGAAAAGGGTTTAGGGTTGGATTAGGCGGACCCGCTTCGCGGCTCCGCCTAATCCAACCCTAAACCCTTTTCCTTATTCAAGGTCACTAAACCCGCAAGAAACTGTACCCTAAGAGGGTATTGGTGAACCCTGTCGTGGATGTGATTCAAAGATGGGACACTGAACCTTAAGAGTAGGGTACCGCATAAGACGGGACGGAAAAGGGTTTAGGGTTGGATTAGGCGGACCCGCTTCGCGGCTCCGCCTAATCCAACCCTAAACCCTTTTCCTTATTCAAGGTCACTAAACCCGCAAGAAACTGAACCCTAAGAGGGTATTGGTGAACCCTGTCGTGGATGTGATTCAAAGATGGGACACTGAACCTTAAGAGTAGGGTACCGCATAAGACGGGACGGAAAAGGGTTTAGGGTTGGATTAGGCGGACCCGCTTCGCGGCTCCGCCTAATCCAACCCTAAACCCTTTTCCTTATTCAAGGTCACTAAACCCGCAAGAAACTGTACCCTAAGAGGTTATTGGTGAACCCTGTCGTGGATGTGATTCAAAGATTGGACACTGAACCTTAAGAGTAGGGTACCGCATAAGACGGGACGGAAAAGGGTTTAGGGTTGGATTAGGCGGACCCGCTTCGCGGCTCCGCCTAATCCAACCCTAAACCCTTTTCCTTATTCAAGGTCACTAAACCCGCAAGAAACTGTACCCTAAGAGGGTATTGGTGAACCCTGTCGTGGATGTGATTCAAAGATGGGACACTGAACCTTAAGAGTAGGGTACCGCATAAGACGGGACGCAAAAGGGTTTAGGGTTGGATTAGGCGGACCCGCTTCGCGGCTCCGCCTAATCCAACCCTAAACCCTTTTCCTTATTCAAGGTCACTAAACCCGCAAGAAACTGAACCCTAAGAGGGTATTGGTGAACCCTGTCGTGGATGTGATTCAAAGATGGCACACTGAACCTTAAGAGTAGGGAACCGCATAAGACGGGACGGAAAAGGGTTTAGGGTTGGATTAGGCAGACCCGCTTTTCGGATCCGCCTAATCCAACCCTAAACCCTTTTCCTTATTCAATGTCACTAAACCCGCAAGAAACTGTACCCTAAGAGGGTATTGGTGAACCCTGTCGTGGATGTGATTCAAAGATTGGAGACTGAACCTTAAGAGTAGGGTACCGCATAAGATGGGACGGAAAAGGGTTTAGGGTTGGATTAGGCGGACCCGCTTCGCGACTCCGCCTAATCCAACCCTAAACCCTTTTCCTTATTCAAGGTCACTAAACCCGCAAGAAACTGTACCCTAAGAGGGTATTGGTGAACCCTGTCGTGGATGTGATTCAAAGATGGGACACTGAACCTTAAGAGTAGGGTACCGCATAAGACGGGACGGAAAAGGGTTTAGGGTTGGATTAGGCGGACCCGCTTCGCGGATCCGCCTAATCCAAGCCTAAACCCTTTTCCTTATTCATGGACGGAAAAGGGTTTAGGGTTGGATTAGGCGGACCCGCTTCGCGGCTCCGCCTAATCCAACCCTAAACCCTTTTCCTTATTCAAGGTCACTAAACCCGCAAGAAATTGTACCCTAAGAGGGTATTGGTGAACCCTGTCGTGGATGTGATTCAAAGATGGGACACTGAACCTTAAGAGTAGGGTACCGCATAAGACGGGACGGAAAAGGGTTTAGGGATGGATTAGGCGGACCCGCTTCGCGGCTCCGCCTAATCCAACCCTAAACCCTTTTCCTTATTCAAGGTCACTAAACCCGCAAGAAACTGTACCCTAAGAGGTTATTGGTGAACCCTGTCGTGGATGTGATTCAAAGATTGGACACTGAACCTTAAGAGTAGGGTACCGCATAAGACGGGACGGAAAAGGGTTTAGGGTTGGATTAGGCGGACCCGCTTCGCGGCTCCGCCTAATCCAACCCTAAACCCTTTTCCTTATTAAAGGTCACTAAACCCGCAAGAAACTGTACCCTAAGAGGGTATTGGTGAACCCTGTCGTGGATATGATTCAAAGATGGGACACTGAACCTTAAGAGTAGGGTACCGCATAAGACGGGACGGAAAAGGGTTTAGGGTTGGATTAGGCGGACCCGCTTCGCGGATCCGCCTAATCCAACCCTAAACCCTTTTCCTTATTTATGGACCGAAAAAGGTTTAGAGTTGGATTAGGCGGACCCGCTTCGCGGCTCCGCCTAATCCAACCCTAAACCCTTTTCCTTATTCAAGGTCACTAAACCCGCAAGAAACTGAACCCTAAGAGGGTATTGGTGAACCCTGTCGTGGATGTGATTCAAAGATGGGACACTGAACCTTAAGAGTAGGGAACCGCATAAGACGGGACGGAAAAGGGTTTAGGGTTGGATTAGGCGGACCCGCTTCGCGGCTCCGCCTAATCCAACCCTAAACCATTTTCCTTATTCAAGGTCACTAAACCCGCAAGAAACTGAACCCTAAGAGGGTATTGGTGAACCCTGTCGTGGATGTGATTCAAAGATGGGACACTGAACCTTAAGAGTAGGGTACCGCATAAGACGGGACGGAAAAAGGTTTACGGTTGGATTAGGCGGACCCGCTTCGCGGATCCGCCTAATCCAACCCTAAACCCTTTTCCTTATTTATGGACCTAAAAAGGTTTGGAGTTGGATTAGGCGGACCAGCTTCGCGGCTCCGCCTAATCCAACCCTAAACCCTTTTCCTTATTCAAGGTCACTAAACCCGCAAGAAACTGAACCCTAAGAGGGTATTGGTGAACCCTGTCGTGGATGTGATTCAAAGATGGGACACTGAACCTTAAGAGTAGGGTACCGCATAAGACGGGACGGAAAAGGGTTTAGGGATGGATTAGGCGGACCCGCTTCGCGGCTCCGCCTAATCCAACCCTAAACCCTTTTCCTTATTCAAGGTCACTAAACCCGCAAGAAACTGTACCCTAAGAGGTTATTGGTGAACCCTGTCGTGGATGTGATTCAAAGATTGGACACTGAACCTTAAGAGTAGGGTACCGCATAAGACGGGACGGAAAAGGGTTTAGGGTTGGATTAGGCGGACCCGCTTCGCGGCTCCGCCTAATCCAACCCTAAACCCTTTTCCTTATTCAAGGTCACTAAACCCGCAAGAAACTGTACCCTAAGAGGGTATTGGTGAACCCTGTCGTGGATGTGATTCAAAGATGGGACACTGAACCTTAAGAGTAGGGTACCGCATAAGACGGGACGGAAAAGGGTTTAGGGTTGGATTAGGCGGACCCGCTTCGCGGCTCCGCCTAATCCAACCCTAAACCCTTTTCCTTATTCAAGGTCACTAAACCCGCAAGAAACTGAACCCTAAGAGGGTATTGGTGAACCCTGTCGTGGATGTGATTCAAAGATGGGACACTGAACCTTAAGAGTAGGGTACCGCATAAGACGGGACGGAAAAGGGTTTAGGGTTGGATTAGGCGGACCCGCTTCGCGGATCCGCCTAATCCAAGCCTAAACCCTTTTCCTTATTCATGGACGAAAAAGGGTTTAGGGTTGGATTAGGCGGACCCGCTTCGCGGCTCCGCCTAATCCAACCCTAAACCCTTTTCCTTATTCAAGGTCACTAAACCCGCAAGAAATTGTACCCTAAGAGGGTATTGGTGAACCCTGTCGTGGATGTGATTCAAAGATGGGACACTGAACCTTAAGAGTAGGGAACCGCATAAGACGGGACGGAAAAGGGTTTAGGGTTGGATTAGGCGGACCCGCTTCGCGGCTCCGCCTAATCCAACCCTAAACCCTTTTCCTTATTCAAGGTCACTAAACCCGCAAGAAACTGAACCCTAAGAGGGTATTGGTGAACCCTGTCGTGGATGTGATTCAAAGATGGGACACTGAACCTTATGAGTAGGGTACCGCATAAGACGGGACGGAAAAGGGTTTAGGGTTGGATTAGGCGGACCCGCTTCGCGGATCCGCCAAATCCAACCCTAAACCCTTTTCCTTATTTATGGACCGAAAAAGGTTTAGAGTTGGATTAGGCGGACCCGCTTCGCGGCTCCGCCTAATCCAACCCTAAACCCTTTTCCTTATTCAAGGTCACTAAACCCGCAAGAAACTGAACCCTAAGAGGGTATTGGTGAACCCTGTCGTGGATGTGATTCAAAGATGGGACACTGAACCTTAAGAGTAGGGTACCGCATAAGACGGGACGGAAAAGGGTTTAGGGATGGATTAGGCGGACCCGCTTCGCGGCTCCGCCTAATCCAACCCTAAACCCTTTTCCTTATTCAAGGTCACTAAACCCGCAAGAAACTGTACCCTAAGAGGTTATTGGTGAACCCTGTCGTGGATGTGATTCAAAGATTGGACACTGAACCTTAAGAGTAGGGTACCGCATAAGACGGGACGGAAAAGGGTTTAGGGTTGGATTAGGCGGACCCGCTTCGCGGCTCCGCCTAATCCAACCCTAAACCCTTTTCCTTATTCAAGGTCACTAAACCCGCAAGAAACTGTACCCTAAGAGGGTATTGGTGAACCCTGTCGTGGATGTGATTCAAAGATGGGACACTGAACCTTAAGAGTAGGGTACCGCATAAGACGGGACGGAAAAGGGTTTAGGGTTGGATTAGGCGGACCCGCTTCGCGGCTCCGCCTAATCCAACCCTAAACCCTTTTCCTTATTCAAGGTCACTAAACCCGCAAGAAACTGAACCCTAAGAGGGTATTGGTGAACCCTGTCGTGGATGTGATTCAAAGATGGGACACTGAACCTTAAGAGTAGGGTACCGCATAAGACGGGACGGAAAAGGGTTTAGGGTTGGATTAGGCGGACCCGCTTCGCGGCTCCGCCTAATCCAACCCTAAACCCTTTTCCTTATTCAAGGTCACTAAACCCGCAAGAAACTGTACCGTAAGAGGTTATTGGTGAACCCTGTCGTGGATGTGATTCAAAGATTGGACACTGAACCTTAAGAGTAGGGTACCGCATAAGACGGGACGGAAAAGGGTTTAGGGTTGGATTAGGCGGACCCACTTCGCGGCTCCGCCTAATCCAACCCTAAACCCTTTTCCTTATTCAAGGTCACTAAACCCGCAAGAAACTGTACCCTAAGAGGGTATTGGTGAACCCTGTCGTGGATGTGATTCAAAGATGGGACACTGAACCTTAAGAGTAGGGTACCGCATAAGACGGGACGGAAAAGGGTTTAGGGTTGGATTAGGCGGACCCGCTTCGCGGCTCCGCCTAATCCAACCCTAAACCCTTTTCCTTATTCAAGGTCACTAAACCCGCAAGAAACTGAACCCTAAGAGGGTATTGGTGAACCCTGTCGTGGATGTGATTCAAAGATGGGACACTGAACCTTAAGAGTAGGGAACCGCATAAGACGGGACGGAAAAGGGTTTAGGGTTGGATTAGGCGGACCCGCTTTTCGGATCCGCCTAATCCAACCCTAAACCCTTTTCCTTATTCAATGTCACTAAACCCGCAAGAAACTGTACCCTAAGAGGGTATTGGTGAACCCTGTCGTGGATGTGATTCAAAGATTGGACACTGAACCTTAAGAGTAGGGTACCGCATAAGATGGGACGGAAAAGGGTTTAGGGTTGGATTAGGCGGACCCGCTTCGCGACTCCGCCTAATCCAACCCTAAACCCTTTTCCTTATTCAAGGTCACTAAACCCGCAAGAAACTGTACCCTAAGAGGGTATTGGTGAACCCTGTCGTGGATGTGATTCAAAGATGGGACACTGAACCTTAAGAGTAGGGTACCGCATAAGACGGGACGGAAAAGGGTTTAGGGTTGGATTAGGCGGACCCGCTTCGCGGATCCGCCTAATCCAAGCCTAAACCCTTTTCCTTATTCATGGACGGAAAAGGGTTTAGGGTTGGATTAGGCGGACCCGCTTCGCGGCTCCGCCTAATCCAACCCTAAACCATTTTCCTTATTCAAGGTCACTAAACCCGCAAGAAATTGTACCCTAAGAGGGTATTGGTGAACCCTGTCGTGGATGTGATTCAAAGATGGGACACTGAACCTTAAGAGTAGGGAACCGCATAAGACGGGACGGAAAAGGGTTTAGGGTTGGATTAGGCGGACCCGCTTCGCGGCTCCGCCTAATCCAACCCTAAACCCTTTTCCTTATTCAAGGTCACTAAACCCGCAAGAAACTGAAGCCTAAGAGGGTATTGGTGAACCCTGTCGTGGATGTGATTCAAAGATGGGACACTGAACCTTAAGAGTAGGGTACCGCATAAGACGGGACGGAAAAGGGTTTAGGGTTGGATTAGGCGGACCCGCTTCGCGGATCCGCCTAATCCAACCCTAAACCCTTTTCCTTATTTATGGACCGAAAAAGGTTTAGAGTTGGATTAGGCGGACCCGCTTCGCGGCTCCGCCTAATCCAACCCTAAACCCTTTTCCTTATTCAAGGTCACTAAACCCGCAAGAAACTGAACCCTAAGAGGGTATTGGTGAACCCTGTCGTGGATGTGATTCAAAGATGGGACACTGAACCTTAAGAGTAGGGTACCGCATAAGACGGGACGGAAAAGGGTTTAGGGTTGGATTAGGCGGACCCGCTTCGCGGCTCCGCCTAATCCAACCCTAAACCCTTTTCCTTATTCAAGGTCATTAAACCCGCAAGAAACTGAACCCTAAGAGGGTATTGGTGAACCCTGTCGTGGATGTGATTCAAAGATGGGACACTGAACCTTAAGAGTAGGGAACCCCATAAGACGGGACGGAAAAGGGTTTAGGGTTGGATTAGGCGGACCCGCTTTGCGGATCCGCCTAATCCAACCCTAAACCCTTTTCCTTATTCAATGTCACTAAACCCGCAAGAAACTGTACCCTAAGAGGGTATTGGTGAACCCTGTCGTGGATGTGATTCAAAGATTGGACACTGAACCTTAAGAGTAGGGTACCGCATAAGATGGGACGGAAAAGGGTTTAGGGTTGGATTAGGCGGACCCGCTTCGCGACTCCGCCTAATCCAACCCTAAACCCTTTTCCTTATTCAAGGTCACTAAACCCGCAAGAAACTGTACCCTAAGAGGGTATTGGTGAACCCTGTCGTGGATGTGATTCAAAGATGGGACACTGAACCTTAAGAGTAGGGTACCGCATAAGACGGGACGGAAAAGGGTTTAGGGTTGGATTAGGCGGACCCGCTTCGCGGCTCCGCCTAATCCAACCCTAAACCCTTTTCCTTATTCAAGGTCACTAAACCCGCAAGAAACTGAACCCTAAGAGGGTATTGGTGAACCCTGTCGTGGATGTGATTCAAAGATGGGACACTGAACCTTAAGAGTAGGGAACCGCATAAGACGGGACGGAAAAGGGTTTAGGGTTGGATTAGGCGGACCCGCTTTTCGGATCCGCCTAATCCAACCCTAAACCCTTTTCCTTATTCAATGTCACTAAACCCGCAAGAAACTGTACCCTAAGAGGGTATTGGTGAACCCTGTCGTGGATGTGATTCAAAGATTGGACACTGAACCTTAAGAGTAGGGTACCGCATAAGATGGGACGGAAAAGGGTTTAGGGTTGGATTAGGCGGACCCGCTTCGCGACTCCGCCTAATCCAACCCTAAACCCTTTTCCTTATTCAAGGTCACTAAACCCGCAAGAAACTGTACCCTAAGAGGGTATTGGTGAACCCTGTCGTGGATGTGATTCAAAGATGGGACACTGAACCTTAAGAGTAGGGTACCGCATAAGACGGGACGGAAAAGGGTTTAGGGTTGGATTAGGCGGACCCGCTTCGCGGATCCGCCTAATCCAAGCCTAAACCCTTTTCCTTATTCATGGACGGAAAAGGGTTTAGGGTTGGATTAGGCGGACCCGCTTCGCGGCTCCGCCTAATCCAACCCTAAACCATTTTCCTTATTCAAGGTCACTAAACCCGCAAGAAATTGTACCCTAAGAGGGTATTGGTGAACCCTGTCGTGGATGTGATTCAAAGATGGGACACTGAACCTTAAGAGTAGGGAACCGCATAAGACGGGACGGAAAAGGGTTTAGGGTTGGATTAGGCGGACCCGCTTCGCGGCTCCGCCTAATCCAACCCTAAACCCTTTTCCTTATTCAAGGTCACTAAACCCGCAAGAAACTGAAGCCTAAGAGGGTATTGGTGAACCCTGTCGTGGATGTGATTCAAAGATGGGACACTGAACCTTAAGAGTAGGGTACCGCATAAGACGGGACGGAAAAGGGTTTAGGGTTGGATTAGGCGGACCCGCTTCGCGGATCCGCCTAATCCAACCCTAAACCCTTTTCCTTATTTATGGACCGAAAAAGGTTTAGAGTTGGATTAGGCGGACCCGCTTCGCGGCTCCGCCTAATCCAACCCTAAACCCTTTTCCTTATTCAAGGTCACTAAACCCGCAAGAAACTGAACCCTAAGAGGGTATTGGTGAACCCTGTCGTGGATGTGATTCAAAGATGGGACACTGAACCTTAAGAGTAGGGTACCGCATAAGACGGGACGGAAAAGGGTTTAGGGTTGGATTAGGCGGACCCGCTTCGCGGCTCCGCCTAATCCAACCCTAAACCCTTTTCCTTATTCAAGGTCATTAAACCCGCAAGAAACTGAACCCTAAGAGGGTATTGGTGAACCCTGTCGTGGATGTGATTCAAAGATGGGACACTGAACCTTAAGAGTAGGGAACCCCATAAGACGGGACGGAAAAGGGTTTAGGGTTGGATTAGGCGGACCCGCTTTGCGGATCCGCCTAATCCAACCCTAAACCCTTTTCCTTATTCAATGTCACTAAACCCGCAAGAAACTGTACCCTAAGAGGGTATTGGTGAACCCTGTCGTGGATGTGATTCAAAGATTGGACACTGAACCTTAAGAGTAGGGTACCGCATAAGATGGGACGGAAAAGGGTTTAGGGTTGGATTAGGCGGACCCGCTTCGCGACTCCGCCTAATCCAACCCTAAACCCTTTTCCTTATTCAAGGTCACTAAACCCGCAAGAAACTGTACCCTAAGAGGGTATTGGTGAACCCTGTCGTGGATGTGATTCAAAGATGGGACACTGAACCTTAACAGTAGGGTACCGCATAAGACGGGACGGAAAAGGGTTTAGGGTTGGATTAGGCGGACCCGCTTCTCGGCTCTACCTAATCCAACCCTAAACCCTTTTCCTTATTCAAGGTCACTAAACCCGCAAGAAACTGAACCCTAAGAGGGTATTGGTGAACCCTGTCGTGGATGTGATTCAAAGATGGGACACTGAACATTAAGAGTAGGGAACCGCATAAGACGGGACGGAAAAGGGTTTAGGGTTGGATTAGGCGGACCCGCTTTGCGGATCCGCCTAATCCAACCCTAAACCCTTTTCCTTATTCAAGGTCACTAAACCCGCAAGAAACTGAACCCTAAGAGGGTATTGGTGAACCCTGTCGTGGATGTGATTCAAAGATGGGACACTGAACCTTAAGAGTAGGGTACCGCATAAGACGGGACGGAAAAGGGTTTAGGGTTGGATTAGGCGGAGCCGCGAAGCGGGTCCGCCTAATCCAACCCTAAACCCTTTTCCTTATTCAAGGTCACTAAACCCGCAAGAAACTGTACCCTAAGAGGGTATTGGTGAACCCTGTCGTGGATGTGATTCAAAGATGGGACACTGAACCTTAAGAGTAGGGTACCGCATAAGACGGGACGGAAAAGGGTTTAGGGTTGGATTAGGCGGACCCGCTTCGTGGATCCGCCTAATCCAACCCTAAACCCTTTTCCTTATTTATGGACCGAAAAAGGTTTAGAGTTGGATTAGGCGGACCCGCTTCGCGGCTCCGCCTAATCCAACCCTAAACCCTTTTCCTTATTCAAGGTCACTAAACCCGCAAGAAACTGAACCCTAAGAGGGTATTGGTGAACCCTGTCGTGGATGTGATTCAAAGATGGGACACTGAACCTTAAGAGTAGGGAACCGCATAAGACGGGACGGAAAAGGGTTTAGGGTTGGATTAGGCGGACCCGCTTCGCGGCTCCGCCTAATCCAACCCTAAACCCTTTTCCTTATTCAAGGTCACTAAACCCGCAAGAAACTGAACCCTAAGAGGGTATTGGTGAACCCTGTCGTGGATGTGATTCAAAGATGGGACACTGAACCTTAAGAGTAGGGTACCGCATAAGACGGGACGGAAAAGGGTTTAGGGTTGGATTAGGTGGACCCGCTTCGCGGATCCGCCTAATCCAACCCTAAACCCTTTTCCTTATTTATGGACCGAAAAAGGTTTAGAGTTGGATTAGGCGGACCCGCTTCGCGGCTCCGCCTAATCCAACCCTAAACCCTTTTCCTTATTCAAGGTCACTAAACCCGCAAGAAACTGAACCCTAAGAGGGTATTGGTGAACCCTGTCGTGGATGTGATTCAAAGATGGGACACTGAACCTTAAGAGTAGGGTACCGCATAAGACGGGACGGAAAAGGGTTTAGGGATGGATTAGGCGGACCCGCTTCGCGGCTCCGCCTAATCCAACCCTAAACCCTTTTCCTTATTCAAGGTCACTAAACCCGCAAGAAACTGTACCCTAAGAGGTTATTGGTGAACCCTGTCGTGGATGTGATTCAAAGATTGGACACTGAACCTTAAGAGTAGGGTACCGCATAAGACGGGACGGAAAAGGGTTTAGGGTTGGATTAGGCGGACCCGCTTCGCGGCTCCGCCTAATCCAACCCTAAACCCTTTTCCTTATTCAAGGTCACTAAACCCGCAAGAAACTGTACCCTAAGAGGGTATTGGTGAACCCTGTCGTGGATGTGATTCAAAGATGGGACACTGAACCTTAAGAGTAGGGTACCGCATAAGACGGGACGGAAAAGGGTTTAGGGTTGGATTAGGCGGACCCGCTTCGCGGCTCCGCCTAATCCAACCCTAAACCCTTTTCCTTATTCAAGGTCACTAAACCCGCAAGAAACTGAACCCTAAGAGGGTATTGGTGAACCCTGTCGTGGATGTGATTCAAAGATAGGACACTGAACCTTAAGAGTAGGGTACCGCATAAGACGGGACGGAAAAGGGTTTAGGGTTGGATTAGGCGGACCCGCGAAGCGGGTCCGCCTAATCCAACCCTAAACCCTTTTCCTTATTCAAGGTCACTAAACCCGCAAGAAACTGTACCCTAAGAGGGTATTGGTGAACCCTGTCGTGGATGTGATTCAAAGATGGGACACTGAACCTTAAGAGTAGGGTACCGCATAAGACGGGACGGAAAAGGGTTTAGGGTTGGATTAGGCGGACCCGCTTCGTGGATCCGCCTAATCCAACCCTAAACCCTTTTCCTTATTTATGGACCGAAAAAGGTTTAGAGTTGGATTAGGCGGACCCGCTTCGCGGCTCCGCCTAATCCAACCCTAAACCCTTTTCCTTATTCAAGGTCACTAAACCCGCAAGAAACTGAACCCTAAGAGGGTATTGGTGAACCCTGTCGTGGATGTGATTCAAAGATGGGACACTGAACCTTAAGAGTAGGGAACCGCATAAGACGGGACGGAAAAGGGTTTAGGGTTGGATTAGGCGGACCCGCTTCGCGGCTCCGCCTAATCCAACCCTAAACCCTTTTCCTTATTCAAGGTCACTAAACCCGCAAGAAACTGAACCCTAAGAGGGTATTGGTGAACCCTGTCGTGGATGTGATTCAAAGATGGGACACTGAACCTTAAGAGTAGGGTACCGCATAAGACGGGACGGAAAAGGGTTTAGGGTTGGATTAGGTGGACCCGCTTCGCGGATCCGCCTAATCCAACCCTAAACCCTTTTCCTTATTTATGGACCGAAAAAGGTTTAGAGTTGGATTAGGCGGACCCGCTTCGCGGCTCCGCCTAATCCAACCCTAAACCCTTTTCCTTATTCAAGGTCACTAAACCCGCAAGAAACTGTACCCTAAGAGGTTATTGGTGAACCCTGTCGTGGATGTGATTCAAAGATTGGACACTGAACCTTAAGAGTAGGGTACCGCATAAGACGGGACGGAAAAGGGTTTAGGGTTGGATTAGGCGGACCCGCTTCGCGGCTCCGCCTAATCCAACCCTAAACCCTTTTCCTTATTCAAGGTCACTAAACCCGCAAGAAACTGTACCCTAAGAGGGTATTGGTGAACCCTGTCGTGGATGTGATTCAAAGATGGGACACTGAACCTTAAGAGTAGGGTACCGCATAAGACGGGACGGAAAAGGGTTTAGGGTTGGATTAGGCGAACCCGCTTCGCGGCTCCGCCTAATCCAACCCTAAACCCTTTTCCTTATTCAAGGTCACTAAACCCGCAAGAAACTGAACCCTAAGAGGGTATTGGTGAACCCTGTCGTGGATGTGATTCAAAGATGGGACACTGAACCTTAAGAGTAGGGTACCGCATAAGACGGGACGGAAAAGGGTTTAGGGTTGGATTAGGCGGACCCGCTTCGCGGCTCCGCCTAATCCAACCCTAAACCCTTTTCCTTATTCAAGGTCACTAAACCCGCAAGAAACTGTACCCTAAAAGGTTATTGGTGAACCCTGTCGTGGATGTGATTCAAAGATTGGACACTGAACCTTAAGAGTAGGGTACCGCATAAGACGGGACGGAAAAGGGTTTAGGGTTGGATTAGGCAGACCCGCTTCGCGGCTCCGCCTAATCCAACCCTAAACCCTTTTCCTTATTCAAGGTCACTAAACCCGCAAGAAACTGTACCCTAAGAGGGTATTGGTGAACCCTGTCGTGGATGTGATTCAAAGATGGGACACTGAACCTTAAGAGTAGGGTACCGCATAAGACGGGACGGAAAAGGGTTTAGGGTTGGATTAGGCGGACCCGCTTCGCGGCTCCGCCTAATCCAACCCTAAACCCTTTTCCTTATTCAAGGTCACTAAACCCGCAAGAAACTGAACCCTAAGAGGGTATTGGTGAACCCTGTCGTGGATGTGATTCAAAGATGGGACACTGAACCTTAAGAGTAGGGTACCGCATAAGACGGGACGGAAAAGGGTTTAGGGTTGGATTAGGCAGACCCGCTTCGCGGCTCCGCCTAATCCAACCCTAAACCCTTTTCCTTATTCAAGGTCATTAAACCCGCAAGAAACTGAACCCTAAGAGGGTATTGGTGAACCCTGTCGTGGATGTGATTCAAAGATGGGACACTGAACCTTAAGAGTAGGGAACCGCATAAGACGGGACGGAAAAGGGTTTAGGGTTGGATTAGGCGAACCCGCTTTGCGGATCCGCCTAATCCAACCCTAAACCCTTTTCCTTATTCAATGTCACTAAACCCGCAAGAAACTGTACCCTAAGAGGGTATTGGTGAACCCTGTCGTGGATGTGATTCAAAGATTGGACACTGAACCTTAAGAGTAGGGTACCGCATAAGATGGGACGGAAAAGGGTTTAGGGTTGGATTAGGCGGACCCGCTTCGCGACTCCGCCTAATCCAACCCTAAACCCTTTTCCTTATTCAAGGTCACTAAACCCGCAAGAAACTGTACCCTAAGAGGGTATTGGTGAACCCTGTCGTGGATGTGATTCAAAGATGGGACACTGAACCTTAAGAGTAGGGTACGGCATAAGACGGGACGGAAAAGGGTTTAGGGTTGGATTAGGCGGACCCGCTTCGCGGATCCGCCTAATCCAAGCCTAAACCCTTTTCCTTATTCATGGACGGAAAAGGGTTTAGGGTTGGATTAGGCGGACCCGCTTCGCGGCTCCGCCTAATCCAACCCTAAACCCTTTTCCTTATTCAAGGTCACTAAACCCGCAAGAAACTGAACCCTAAGAGGGTATTGGTGAACCCTGTCGTGGATGTGATTCAAAGATGGGACACTGAACCTTAAGAGTAGGGTACCGCATAAGACGGGACGGAAAAGGGTTTAAGGTTGGATTAGGCGGACCCGCTTCGCGGCTCTGCCTAATCCAACCCGAAAACCTTTTCCTTATTCAAGGTCACTAAATCCGCAAGAAACTGAACCCTAAGAGGGTATTGGTGATCCCTGTCGTGGATGTGATTCAAAGATGGGACACTGAACCTTAAGAGTAGGGTACCGCATAAGACGGGACGGAAAAGGGTTTAGGGTTGGATTAGGCGGACCCGCTTCGCGGCTCCGCCTAATCCAACCCTAAACCCTTTTCCTTATTCAAGGTCACTAAACCCGCAAGAAATTGTACCCTAAGAGGGTATTGGTGAACCCTGTCGTGGATGTGATTCAAAGATGGGACACTGAACCTTAAGAGTAGGGAACCGCATAAGACGGGACGGAAAAGGGTTTAGGGTTGGATTAGGCGGACCCGCTTCGCGGCTCCGCCTAATCCAACCCTAAACCCTTTTCCTTATTCAAGGTCACTAAACCCGCAAGAAACTGAACCCTAAGAGGGTATTGGTGAACCCTGTCATGGATGTGATTCAAAGATGGGACACTGAACCTTAAGAGTAGGGTACCGCATAAGACGGGACGGAAAAGGGTTTAGGGTTGGATTAGGCGGACCCGCTTCGCGGATCCGCCTAATCTAACCCTAAACCCTTTTCCTTATTTATGGACCGAAAAAGGTTTAGAGTTGGATTAGGCGGACCCGCTTCGCGGCTCCGCCTAATCCAACCCTAAACCCTTTTCCTTATTCAAGGTCACTAAACCCGCAAGAAACTGAACCCTAAGAGGGTATTGGTGAACCCTGTCGTGGATGTGATTCAAAGATGGGACACTGAACCTTAAGAGTAGGGTACCGCATAAGACGGGACGGAAAAGGGTTTAGGGTTGGATTAGGCGGACCCGCTTCGCGGCTCCGCCTAATCCAACCCTAAACCCTTTTCCTTATTCAAGGTCATTAAACCCGCAAGAAACTGAACCCTAAGAGGGTATTGGTGAACCCTGTCGTGGATGTGATTCAAAGATGGGACACTTAACCTTAAGAGTAGGGAACCGCATAAGACGGGAAGGAAAAGGGTTTAGGGTTGGATTAGGCGGACCCGCTTTGCGGATCCGCCTAATCCAACCCTAAACCCTTTTCCTTATTCAATGTCACTAAACCCGCAAGAAACTGAACCCTAAGAGGGTATTGGTGAACCCTGTCGTGGATGTGATTCAAAGATAGGACACTGAACCTTAAGAGTAGGGTACCGCATAAGACGGGACGGAAAAGGGTTTAGGGTTGGATTAGGCGGACCCGCTTCGCGGCTCCGCCTAATCCAACCCTAAACCCTTTTCCTTATTCAAGGTCATTAAACCCGCAAGAAACTGAACCCTAAGAGGGTATTGGTGAACCCTGTCGTGGATGTGATTCAAAGATGGGACACTGAACCTTAAGAGTAGGGAACCGCATAAGACGGGAAGGAAAAGGGTTTAGGGTTGGATTAGGCGGACCCGCTTTGCGGATCCGCCTAATCCAACCCCAAACCCTTTTCCTTATTCAAGGTCACTAAACCCGCAAGAAACTGAACCCTAAGAGGGTATTGGTGAACCCTGTCGTGGATGTGATTCAAAGATGGGACACTGAACCTTAAGAGTAGGGTACCGCATAAGACGGGACGGAAAAGGGTTTAGGGTTGGATTAGGCGGACCCGCTTCGCGGCTCCGCCTAATCCAACCCTAAACCCTTTTCCTTATTCAAGGTCATTAAACCCGCAAGAAACTGAACCCTAAGAGGGTATTGGTGAACCCTGTCGTGGATGTGATTCAAAGATGGGACACTGAACCTTAAGAGTAGGGAACCGCATAAGACGGGACGGAAAAGGGTTTAGGGTTGGATTAGGCGGACCCGCTTTGCGGATCCGCCTAATCCAACCCCAAACCCTTTTCCTTATTCAAGGTCACTAAACCCGCAAGAAACTGAACCCTAAGAGGGTATTGGTGAACCCTGTCGTGGATGTGATTCAAAGATGGGACACTGAACCTTAAGAGTAGGGTACCGCATAAGACGGGACGGAAAAGGGTTTAGGGTTGGATTAGGCGGACCCGCTTCGCGGCTCTGCCTAATCCAACCCGAAACCCTTTTCCTTATTCAAGGTCACTAAACCCGCAAGAAACTGAACCCTAAGAGGGTATTGGTGAACCCTGTCGTGGATGTGATTCAAAGATGGGACACTGAACCTTAAGAGTAGGGAACCGCATAAGACGGGACAGAAAAGGGTTTAGGGTTGGATTAGGCGTACCCGCTTTGCGGATCCGCCTAATCCAACTCTAAACCCTTTTCCTTATTCAAGGTCACTAAACCCGCAAGAAACTGAACTCTAAGAGGGTATTGGTGAACCCTGTCGTGGATGTGATTCAAAGATGGGACACTGAACCTTAAGAGTAGGGAACCGCATAAGACGGGAAGGAAAAGGGTTTAGGGTTGGATTAGGCGGACCCGCTTTGCGGATCCGCCTAATCCAACCCCAAACCCTTTTCCTTATTAAAGGTCACTAAACCCGCAAGAAACTGAACCCTAAGAGGGTATTGGTGAACCCTGTCGTGGATGTGATTCAAAGATGGGACACTGAACCTTAAGAGTAGGGTACCGCATAAGACGGGACGGAAAAGGGTTTAGGGTTGGATTAGGCGGACCCGCTTCGCGGCTCCGCCTAATCCAACCCTAAACCCTTTTCCTTATTCAAGGTCATTAAACCCGCAAGAAACTGAACCCTAAGAGGGTATTGGTGAACCCTGTCGTGGATGTGATTCAAAGATGGGACACTGAACCTTAAGAGTAGGGAACCGCATAAGACGGGACGGAAAAGGGTTTAGGGTTGGATTAGGCAGACCCGCTTTGCGGATCCGCCTAATCCAACCCCAAACCCTTTTCCTTATTCAAGGTCACTAAACCCGCAAGAAACTGAACCCTAAGAGGGTATTGGTGAACCCTGTCGTGGATGTGATTCAAAGATGGGACACTGAACCTTAAGAGTAGGGTACCGCATAAGACGGGACGGAAAAGGGTTTAGGGTTGGATTAGGCGGACCCGCTTCGCGGCTCTGCCTAATCCAACCCGAAACCCTTTTCCTTATTCAAGGTCACTAAACCCGCAAGAAACTGAACCCTAAGAGGGTATTGGTGAACCCTGTCGTGGATGTGATTCAAAGATGGGACACTGAACCTTAAGAGTAGGGAACCGCATAAGACGGGACAGAAAAGGGTTTAGGGTTGGATTAGGCGTACCCGCTTTGCGGATCCGCCTAATCCAACTCTAAACCCTTTTCCTTATTCAAGGTCACTAAACCCGCAAGAAACTGAACCCTAAGAGGGTATTGGTGAACCCTGTCGTGGATGTGATTCAAAGATGGGACACTGAACCTTAAGAGTAGGGTACCGCATAAGACGGGACGGAAAAGGGTTTAGGGTTGGATTAGGCGGACCCGCTTCGCGGCTCCGCCTAATCCAACCCTAAACCCTTTTCCTTATTCAAGGTCACTAAACCCGCAAGAAACTGTACCCTAAGAGGGTATTGGTGAACCCTGTCGTGGATGTGATTCAAAGATTGGACACTGAACCTTAAGAGTAGGGTACCGCATAAGACGGGACGGAAAAGGGTTTAGGGTTGGATTAGGCGGACCCGCTTCGCGGCTCCGCCTAATCCAACCCTAAACCCTTTTCCTTATTCAAGGTCATTAAACCCGCAAGAAACTGAACCCTAAGAGGGTATTGGTGAACACTGTCGTGGATGTGATTCAAAGATGGGACACTGAACCTTAAGAGTAGGGTACCGCATAAGACGGGACGGAAAAGGGTTTAGGGTTGGATTAGGCGGACCCGCTTTGCGGATCCGCCTAATCCAACCCTAAACCCTTTTCCTTATTCAAGGTCACTAAACCCTCAAGAAACTGTACCCTGAGAGGGTATTGGTGAACCCTGTCGTGGATGTGATTCAAAGATGGGACACTGAACCTTAAGAGTAGGGTACCGCATAAGACGGGACGGAAAAGGGTTTAGGGTTGGATTAGGCGGACCCGCTTCGCGGATCCGCCTAATCCAACCCTAAACCCTTTTCCTTATTCAAGGTCACTAAACCCGCAAGAAACTGAACCCTAAGAGGGTATTGGTGAACCCTGTCGTGGATGTGATTCAAAGATGGGACACTGAACCTTAAGAGTAGGGTACCGCATAAGACGGGACGGAAAAGGGTTTAGGGTTGGATTAGGCGGACCCGCTTCGCGGCTCTGCCTAATCCAACCCCAAACCCTTTTCCTTATTCAAGGTCACTAAACCCGCAAGAAACTGAACCCTAAGAGGGTATTGGTGAACCCTGTCGTGGATGTGATTCAAAGATGGGACACTGAACCTTAAGAGTAGGGTACCGCATAAGACGGGACGGAAAAGGGTTTAGGGTTGGATTAGGCGTACCCGCTTTGCGGATCCGCCTAATCCAACCCCAAACCCTTTTCCTTATTCAAGGTCACTAAACCCGCAAGAAACTGAACCCTAAGAGGGTATTGGTGAACCCTGTCGTGGATGTGATTCAAAGATGGGACACTGAACCTTAAGAGTAGGGTACCGCATAAGACGGGACGGAAAAGGGTTTAGGGTTGGATTAGGCGGACCCGCTTCGCGGCTCTGCCTAATCCAACCCGAAACCCTTTTCCTTATTCAAGGTCACTAAACCCGCAAGAAACTGAACCCTAAGAGGGTATTGGTGAACCCTGTCGTGGATGTGATTCAAAGATGGGACACTGAACCTTAAGAGTAGGGAACCGCATAAGACGGGACAGAAAAGGGTTTAGGGTTGGATTAGGCGTACCCGCTTTGCGGATCCGCCTAATCCAACTCTAAACCCTTTTCCTTATTCAAGGTCACTAAACCCGCAAGAAACTGAACCCTAAGAGGGTATTGGTGAACCCTGTCGTGGATGTGATTCAAAGATGGGACACTGAACCTTAAGAGTAGGGTACCGCATAAGACGGGACGGAAAAGGGTTTAGGGTTGGATTAGGCGGACCCGCTTCGCGGCTCCGCCTAATCCAACCCTAAACCCTTTTCCTTATTCAAGGTCACTAAACCCGCAAGAAACTGTACCCTAAGAGGGTATTGGTGAACCCTGTCGTGGATGTGATTCAAAGATTGGACACTGAACCTTAAGAGTAGGGTACCGCATAAGACGGGACGGAAAAGGGTTTAGGGTTGGATTAGGCGGACCCGCTTCGCGGCTCCGCCTAATCCAACCCTAAACCCTTTTCCTTATTCAAGGTCATTAAACCCGCAAGAAACTGAACCCTAAGAGGGTATTGGTGAACCCTGTCGTGGATGTGATTCAAAGATGGGACACTGAACCTTAAGAGTAGGGTACCGCATAAGACGGGACGGAAAAGGGTTTAGGGTTGGATTAGGCGGACCCGCTTTGCGGATCCGCCTAATCCAACCCTAAACCCTTTTCCTTATTCAAGGTCACTAAACCCTCAAGAAACTGTACCCTAAGAGGGTATTGGTGAACCCTGTCGTGGATGTGATTCAAAGATGGGACACTGAACCTTAAGAGTAGGGTACCGCATAAGACGGGACGGAAAAGGGTTTAGGGTTGGATTAGGCGGACCCGCTTCGCGGCTCCGCCTAATCCAACCCTAAACCCTTTTCCTTATTCAAGGTCATTAAACCCGCAAGAAACTGAACCCTAAGAGGGTATTGGTGAACCCTGTCGTGGATGTGATTCAAAGATGGGACACTGAACCTTAAGAGTAGGGTACCGCATAAGACGGGACGGAAAAGGGTTTAGGGTTGGATTAGGCGGACCCGCTTTGCGGATCCGCCTAATCCAACCCTAAACCCTTTTCCTTATTCAAGGTCACTAAACCCTCAAGAAACTGTACCCTAAGAGGGTATTGGTGAACCCTGTCGTGGATGTGATTCAAAGATGGGACACGGAACCTTAAGAGTAGGGTACCGCATAAGATGGGACGGAAAAGGGTTTAGGGTTGGATTAGGCGGACCCGCTTCGCGGATCCGCCTAATCCAACCCTAAACCCTTTTCCTTATTCAAGGTCACTAAACCCGCAAGAAACTGAACCCTAAGAGGGTATTGGTGAACCCTGTCGTGGATGTGATTCAAAGATGGGACACTGAACCTTAAGAGTAGGGTACCGCATAAGACGGGACGGAAAAGGGTTTAGGGTTGGATTAGGCGGACCCGCTTCGCGGCTCTGCCTAATCCAACCCGAAACCCTTTTCCTTATTCAAGGTCACTAAACCCGCAAGAAACTGAACCCTAAGAGGGTATTGGTGAACCCTGTCGTGGATGTGATTCAAAGATGGGACACTGAACCTTAAGAGTAGGGAACCGCATAAGACGGGACGGAAAAGGGTTTAGGGTTGGATTAGGCGTACCCGCTTTGCGGATCCGCCTAATCCAACTCTAAACCCTTTTCCTTATTCAAGGTCACTAAACCCGCAAGAAACTGAACCCTAAGAGGGTATTGGTGAACCCTGTCGTGGATGTGATTCAAAGATGGGACACTGAACCTTAAGAGTAGGGTACCGCATAAGACGGGACGGAAAAGGGTATAGGGTTGGATTAGGCGGACCCGCTTCGCGGCTCCGCCTAATCCAACCCTAAACCCTTTTCCTTATTCAAGGTCACTAAACCCGCAAGAAACTGTACCCTAAGAGGGTATTGGTGAACCCTGTCGTGGATGTGATTCAAAGATTGGACACTGAACCTTAAGAGTAGGGTACCGCATAAGACGGGACGGAAAAGGGTTTAGGGTTGGATTAGGCGGACCCGCTTCGCGGCTCCGCCTAATCCAACCCTAAACCCTTTTCCTTATTCAAGGTCACTAAACCCGCAAGAAACTGTACCCTAAGAGGGTATTGGTGAACCCTGTCGTGGATGTGATTCAAAGATGGGACACTGAACCTTAAGAGAAGGGTACCGCATAAGACGGGACGGAAAAGGGTTTAGGGTTGGATTAGGCGGACCCGCTTTGCGGATCCGCCTAATCCAACCCTAAACCCTTTTCCTTATTCAAGGTCACTAAACCCGCAAGAAACTGAACCCTAAGAGGGTATTGGTGAACCCTGTCGTGGATGTGATTCAAAGATTGGACACTGAACCTTAAGAGTAGGGTACCGCATAAGACGGGACGGAAAAGGGTTTAGGGTTGGATTAGGCGGACCCGCTTCGCGGCTCCGCCTAATCCAACCCTAAACCCTTTTCCTTATTCAAGGTCACTAAACCCGCAAGAAACTGTACCCTAAGAGGGTATTGGTGAACCCTGTCGTGGATGTGATTCAAAGATGGGACACTGAACCTTAAGAGTAGGGTACCGCATAAGACAAGACGGAAAAGGGTTTAGGGTTGGATTAGGCGGACCCGCTTCGCGGCTCCGCCTAATCCAACCCTAAACCCTTTTCCTTATTCAAGGTCACTAAACCCGCAAGAAACTGAACCCTAAGAGGGTATTGGTGAACCCTGTCGTGGATGTGATTCAAAGATGGGACACTGAACCTTAAGAGTAGGGTACCGCATAAGACGGGACGGAAAAGGGTTTAGGGTTGGATTAGGCGGACCCGCTTCGCGGCTACGCCTAATCCAACCCTAAACCCTTTTCCTTATTCAAGGTCATTAAACCCGCAAGAAACTGAACCCTAAGAGGGTATTGGTGAACCCTGTCGTGGATGTGATTCAAAGATGGGACACCGAACCTTAAGAGTAGGGAACCGCATAAGACGGGACGCAAAAGGGTTTAGGGTTGGATTAGGCGGACCCGCTTTGCGGATCCGCCTAATCCAACCCTAAACCCTTTTCCTTATTCAAGGTCACTAAACCCGCAAGAAACTGTACCCTAAGAGGGTATTGGTGAACCCTGTCGTGGATGTGATTCAAAGATTGGACACTGAACCTTAAGAGTAGGGTACCGCATAAGACGGGACGGAAAAGGGTTTAGGGTTGGATTAGGCGGACCCGCTTCGCGGCTCCGCCTAATCCAACCCTAAACCCTTTTCCTTATTCAAGGTCACTAAACCCGCAAGAAACTGTACCCTAAGAGGGTATTGGTGAACCCTGTCGTGGATGTGATTCAAAGATGGGACACTGAACCTTAAGAGAAGGGTACCGCATAAGACGGGACGGAAAAGGGTTTAGGGTTGGATTAGGCGGACCCGCTTTGCGGATCCGCCTAATCCAACCCTAAACCCTTTTCCTTATTCAAGGTCACTAAACCCGCAAGAAACTGAACCCTAAGAGGGTATTGGTGAACCCTGTCGTGGATGTGATTCAAAGATTGGACACTGAACCTTAAGAGTAGGGTACCGCATAAGACGGGACGGAAAAGGGTTTAGGGTTGGATTAGGCGGACCCGCTTCGCGGCTCCGCCTAATCCAACCCTAAACCCTTTTCCTTATTCAAGGTCACTAAACCCGCAAGAAACTGTACCCTAAGAGGGTATTGGTGAACCCTGTCGTGGATGTGATTCAAAGATGGGACACTGAACCTTAAGAGTAGGGTACCGCATAAGACAAGACGGAAAAGGGTTTAGGGTTGGATTAGGCGGACCCGCTTCGCGGCTCCGCCTAATCCAACCCTAAACCCTTTTCCTTATTCAAGGTCACTAAACCCGCAAGAAACTGAACCCTAAGAGGGTATTGGTGAACCCTGTCGTGGATGTGATTCAAAGATGGGACACTGAACCTTAAGAGTAGGGTACCGCATAAGACGGGACGGAAAAGGGTTTAGGGTTGGATTAGGCGGACCCGCTTCGCGGCTACGCCTAATCCAACCCTAAACCCTTTTCCTTATTCAAGGTCATTAAACCCGCAAGAAACTGAACCCTAAGAGGGTATTGGTGAACCCTGTCGTGGATGTGATTCAAAGATGGGACACCGAACCTTAAGAGTAGGGAACCGCATAAGACGGGACGGAAAAGGGTTTAGGGTTGGATTAGGCGGACCCGCTTTGCGGATCCGCCTAATCCAACCCTAAACCCTTTTCCTTATTCAAGGTCACGAAACCCGCAAGAAACTGTACCCTAAGAGGGTATTGGTGAACCCTGTCGTGGATGTGATTCAAAGATTGGACACTGAACCTTAAGAGTAGGGTACCGCATAAGACGGGACGGAAAAGGGTTTAGGGTTGGATTAGGCGGACCCGCTTCGCGGCTCCGCCTAATCCAACCCTAAACTCTTTTCCTTATTCAAGGTCACTAAACCCGCAAGAAACTGTACCCTAAGAGGGTATTGGTGAACCCTGTCGTGGATGTGATTCAAAGATGGGACACTGAACCTTAAGAGAAGGGTACCGCATAAGACGGGACGGAAAAGGGTTTAGGGTTGGATTAGGCGGACCCGCTTTGCGGATCCGCCTAATCCAACCCTAAACCCTTTTCCTTATTCAAGGTCACTAAACCCGCAAGAAACTGAACCCTAAGAGGGTATTGGTGAACCCTGTCGTGGATGTGATTCAAAGATGGGACACTGAACCTTAAGAGTAGGGTACCGCATAAGACGGGACGGAAAAGGGTTTAGGGTTGGATTAGGCGGACCCGCTTTGCGGATCCGCCTAATCCAACCCTAAACCCTTTTCCTTATTCAAGGTCATTAAACCTGCAAGAAACTGAACCCTAAGAGGGTATTGGTGAACCCTGTCGTGGATGTGATTCAAAGATGGGACACCGAACCTTAAGAGTAGGGAACCGCATAAGACGGGACGGAAAAGGGTTTAGGGTTGGATTAGGCGGACCCGCTTTGCGGATCCGCCTAATCCAACCCTAAACCCTTTTCCTTATTCAAGGTCACTAAACCCGCAAGAAACTGTACCCTAAGAGGGTATTGGTGAACCCTGTCGTGGATGTGATTCAAAGATTGGACACTGAACCTTAAGAGTAGGGTACCGCATAAGACGGGACGGAAAAGGGTTTAGGGTTGGATTAGGCGGACCCGCTTCGCGGCTCCGCCTAATCCAACCCTAAACCCTTTTCCTTATTCAAGGTCACTAAACCCGCAAGAAACTGTACCCTAAGAGGGTATTGGTGAACCCTGTCGTGGATGTGATTCAAAGATGGGACACTGAACCTTAAGAGAAGGGTACCGCATAAGACGGGACGGAAAAGGGTTTAGGGTTGGATTAGGCGGACCCGCTTTGCGGATCCGCCTAATCCAACCCTAAACCCTTTTCCTTATTCAAGGTCACTAAACCCGCAAGAAACTGAACCCTAAGAGGGTATTGGTGAACCCTGTCGTGGATGTGATTCAAAGATTGGACACTGAACCTTAAGAGTAGGGTACCGCATAAGACGGGACGGAAAAGGGTTTAGGGTTGGATTAGGCGGACCCGCTTCGCGGCTCCGCCTAATCCAACCCTAAACCCTTTTCCTTATTCAAGGTCACTAAACCCGCAAGAAACTGTACCCTAAGAGGGTATTGGTGAACCCTGTCGTGGATGTGATTCAAAGATGGGACACTGAACCTTAAGAGTAGGGTACCGCATAAGACAAGACGGAAAAGGGTTTAGGGTTGGATTAGGCGGACCCGCTTCGCGGCTCCGCCTAATCCAACCCTAAACCCTTTTCCTTATTCAAGGTCACTAAACCCGCAAGAAACTGAACCCTAAGAGGGTATTGGTGAACCCTGTCGTGGATGTGATTCAAAGATGGGACACTGAACCTTAAGAGTAGGGTACCGCATAAGACGGGACGGAAAAGGGTTTAGGGTTGGATTAGGCGGACCCGCTTCGCGGCTACGCCTAATCCAACCCTAAACCCTTTTCCTTATTCAAGGTCATTAAACCCGCAAGAAACTGAACCCTAAGAGGGTATTGGTGAACCCTGTCGTGGATGTGATTCAAAGATGGGACACCGAACCTTAAGAGTAGGGAACCGCATAAGACGGGACGGAAAAGGGTTTAGGGTTGGATTAGGCGGACCCGCTTTGCGGATCCGCCTAATCCAACCCTAAACCCTTTTCCTTATTCAAGGTCACTAAACCCGCAAGAAACTGTACCCTAAGAGGGTATTGGTGAACCCTGTCGTGGATGTGATTCAAAGATTGGACACTGAACCTTAAGAGTAGGGTACCGCATAAGACGGGACGGAAAAGGGTTTAGGGTTGGATTAGGCGGACCCGCTTCGCGGCTCCGCCTAATCCAACCCTAAACTCTTTTCCTTATTCAAGGTCACTAAACCCGCAAGAAACTGTACCCTAAGAGGGTATTGGTGAACCCTGTCGTGGATGTGATTCAAAGATGGGACACTGAACCTTAAGAGAAGGGTACCGCATAAGACGGGACGGAAAAGGGTTTAGGGTTGGATTAGGCGGACCCGCTTTGCGGATCCGCCTAATCCAACCCTAAACCCTTTTCCTTATTCAAGGTCACTAAACCCGCAAGAAACTGAACCCTAAGAGGGTATTGGTGAACCCTGTCGTGGATGTGATTCAAAGATGGGACACTGAACCTTAAGAGTAGGGTACCGCATAAGACGGGACGGAAAAGGGTTTAGGGTTGGATTAGGCGGACCCGCTTTGCGGATCCGCCTAATCCAACCCTAAACCCTTTTCCTTATTCAAGGTCATTAAACCTGCAAGAAACTGAACCCTAAGAGGGTATTGGTGAACCCTGTCGTGGATGTGATTCAAAGATGGGACACCGAACCTTAAGAGTAGGGAACCGCATAAGACGGGACGGAAAAGGGTTTAGGGTTGGATTAGGCGGACCCGCTTTGCGGATCCGCCTAATCCAACCCTAAACCCTTTTCCTTATTCAAGGTCACTAAACCCGCAAGAAACTGTACCCTAAGAGGGTATTGGTGAACCCTGTCGTGGATGTGATTCAAAGATTGGACACTGAACCTTAAGAGTAGGGTACCGCATAAGACGGGACGGAAAAGGGTTTAAGGTTGGATTAGGCGGACCCGCTTCGCGGCTCCGCCTAATCCAACCCTAAACCCTTTTCCTTATTCAAGGTCACTAAACCCGCAAGAAACTGTACCCTAAGAGGGTATTGGTGAACCCTGTCGTGGATGTGATTCAAAGATGGGACACTGAACCTTAAGAGAAGGGTACCGCATAAGACGGGACGGAAAAGGGTTTAGGGTTGGATTAGGCGGACCCGCTTTGCGGATCCGCCTAATCCAACCCTAAACCCTTTTCCTTATTCAAGGTCACTAAACCCGCAAGAAACTGAACCCTAAGAGGGTATTGGTGAACCCTGTCGTGGATGTGATTCAAAGATTGGACACTGAACCTTAAGAGTAGGGTACCGCATAAGACGGGACGGAAAAGGGTTTAGGGTTGGATTAGGCGGACCCGCTTCGCGGCTTCGCCTAATCCAACCCTAAACCCTTTTCCTTATTCAAGGTCACTAAACCCGCAAGAAACTGTACCCTAAGAGGGTATTGGTGAACCCTGTCGTGGATGTGATTCAAAGATGGGACACTGAACCTTAAGAGTAGGGTACCGCATAAGACAAGACGGAAAAGGGTTTAGGGTTGGATTAGGCGGACCCGCTTCGCGGCTCCGCCTAATCCAACCCTAAACCCTTTTCCTTATTCAAGGTCACTAAACCCGCAAGAAACTGAACCCTAAGAGGGTATTGGTGAACCCTGTCGTGGATGTGATTCAAAGATGGGACACTGAACCTTAAGAGTAGGGTACCGCATAAGACGGGACGGAAAAGGGTTTAGGGTTGGATTAGGCGGACCCGCTTCGCGGCTACGCCTAATCCAACCCTAAACCCTTTTCCTTATTCAAGGTCATTAAACCCGCAAGAAACTGAACCCTAAGAGGGTATTGGTGAACCCTGTCGTGGATGTGATTCAAAGATGGGACACCGAACCTTAAGAGTAGGGAACCGCATAAGACGGGACGGAAAAGGGTTTAGGGTTGGATTAGGCGGACCCGCTTTGCGGATCCGCCTAATCCAACCCTAAACCCTTTTCCTTATTCAAGGTCACTAAACCCGCAAGAAACTGTACCCTAAGAGGGTATTGGTGAACCCTGTCGTGGATGTGATTCAAAGATGGGACACTGAACCTTAAGAGAAGGGTACCGCATAAGACGGGACGGAAAAGGGTTTAGGGTTGGATTAGGCGGACCCGCTTTGCGGATCCGCCTAATCCAACCCTAAACCCTTTTCCTTATTCAAGGTCACTAAACCCGCAAGAAACTGAACCCTAAGAGGGTATTGGTGAACCCTGTCGTGGATGTGATTCAAAGATGGGACACTGAACCTTAAGAGTAGGGTACCGCATAAGACGGGACGGAAAAGGGTTTAGGGTTGGATTAGGCGGACCCGCTTTGCGGATCCGCCTAATCCAACCCTAAACCCTTTTCCTTATTCAAGGTCATTAAACCTGCAAGAAACTGAACCCTAAGAGGGTATTGGTGAACCCTGTCGTGGATGTGATTCAAAGATGGGACACCGAACCTTAAGAGTAGGGAACCGCATAAGACGGGACGGAAAAGGGTTTAGGGTTGGATTAGGCGGACCCGCTTTGCGGATCCGCCTAATCCAACCCTAAACCCTTTTCCTTATTCAAGGTCACTAAACCCGCAAGAAACTGTACCCTAAGAGGGTATTGGTGAACCCTGTCGTGGATGTGATTCAAAGATTGGACACTGAACCTTAAGAGTAGGGTACCGCATAAGACGGGACGGAAAAGGGTTTAAGGTTGGATTAGGCGGACCCGCTTCGCGGCTCCGCCTAATCCAACCCTAAACCCTTTTCCTTATTCAAGGTCACTAAACCCGCAAGAAACTGTACCCTAAGAGGGTATTGGTGAACCCTGTCGTGGATGTGATTCAAAGATGGGACACTGAACCTTAAGAGAAGGGTACCGCATAAGACGGGACGGAAAAGGGTTTAGGGTTGGATTAGGCGGACCCGCTTTGCGGATCCGCCTAATCCAACCCTAAACCCTTTTCCTTATTCAAGGTCACTAAACCCGCAAGAAACTGAACCCTAAGAGGGTATTGGTGAACCCTGTCGTGGATGTGATTCAAAGATTGGACACTGAACCTTAAGAGTAGGGTACCGCATAAGACGGGACGGAAAAGGGTTTAGGGTTGGATTAGGCGGACCCGCTTCGCGGCTTCGCCTAATCCAACCCTAAACCCTTTTCCTTATTCAAGGTCACTAAACCCGCAAGAAACTGTACCCTAAGAGGGTATTGGTGAACCCTGTCGTGGATGTGATTCAAAGATGGGACACTGAACCTTAAGAGTAGGGTACCGCATAAGACAAGACGGAAAAGGGTTTAGGGTTGGATTAGGCGGACCCGCTTCGCGGCTCCGCCTAATCCAACCCTAAACCCTTTTCCTTATTCAAGGTCACTAAACCCGCAAGAAACTGAACCCTAAGAGGGTATTGGTGAACCCTGTCGTGGATGTGATTCAAAGATGGGACACTGAACCTTAAGAGTAGGGTACCGCATAAGACGGGACGGAAAAGGGTTTAGGGTTGGATTAGGCGGACCCGCTTCGCGGCTACGCCTAATCCAACCCTAAACCCTTTTCCTTATTCAAGGTCATTAAACCCGCAAGAAACTGAACCCTAAGAGGGTATTGGTGAACCCTGTCGTGGATGTGATTCAAAGATGGGACACCGAACCTTAAGAGTAGGGAACCGCATAAGACGGGACGGAAAAGGGTTTAGGGTTGGATTAGGCGGACCCGCTTTGCGGATCCGCCTAATCCAACCCTAAACCCTTTTCCTTATTCAAGGTCACTAAACCCGCAAGAAACTGTACCCTAAGAGGGTATTGGTGAACCCTGTCGTGGATGTGATTCAAAGATTGGACACTGAACCTTAAGAGTAGGGTACCGCATAAGACGGGACGGAAAAGGGTTTAGGGTTGGATTAGGCGGACCCGCTTCGCGGCTCCGCCTAATCCAACCCTAAACTCTTTTCCTTATTCAAGGTCACTAAACCCGCAAGAAACTGTACCCTAAGAGGGTATTGGTGAACCCTGTCGTGGATGTGATTCAAAGATGGGACACTGAACCTTAAGAGAAGGGTACCGCATAAGACGGGACGGAAAAGGGTTTAGGGTTGGATTAGGCGGACCCGCTTTGCGGATCCGCCTAATCCAACCCTAAACCCTTTTCCTTATTCAAGGTCACTAAACCCGCAAGAAACTGAACCCTAAGAGGGTATTGGTGAACCCTGTCGTGGATGTGATTCAAAGATGGGACACTGAACCTTAAGAGTAGGGTACCGCATAAGACGGGACGGAAAAGGGTTTAGGGTTGGATTAGGCGGACCCGCTTTGCGGATCCGCCTAATCCAACCCTAAACCCTTTTCCTTATTCAAGGTCATTAAACCTGCAAGAAACTGAACCCTAAGAGGGTATTGGTGAACCCTGTCGTGGATGTGATTCAAAGATGGGACACCGAACCTTAAGAGTAGGGAACCGCATAAGACGGGACGGAAAAGGGTTTAGGGTTGGATTAGGCGGACCCGCTTTGCGGATCCGCCTAATCCAACCCTAAACCCTTTTCCTTATTCAAGGTCACTAAACCCGCAAGAAACTGTACCCTAAGAGGGTATTGGTGAACCCTGTCGTGGATGTGATTCAAAGATTGGACACTGAACCTTAAGAGTAGGGTACCGCATAAGACGGGACGGAAAAGGGTTTAGGGTTGGATTAGGCGGACCCGCTTCGCGGCTCCGCCTAATCCAACCCTAAACCCTTTTCCTTATTCAAGGTCACTAAACCCGCAAGAAACTGTACCCTAAGAGGGTATTGGTGAACCCTGTCGTGGATGTGATTCAAAGATGGGACACTGAACCTTAAGAGAAGGGTACCGCATAAGACGGGACGGAAAAGGGTTTAGGGTTGGATTAGGCGGACCCGCTTTGCGGATCCGCCTAATCCAACCCTAAACCCTTTTCCTTATTCAAGGTCACTAAACCCGCAAGAAACTGAACCCTAAGAGGGTATTGGTGAACCCTGTCGTGGATGTGATTCAAAGATGGGACACTGAACCTTAAGAGTAGGGTACCGCATAAGACGGGACGGAAAAGGGTTTAGGGTTGGATTAGGCGGACCCGCTTCGCGGCTCCGCCTAATCCAACCCTAAACCCTTTTCCTTATTCAAGGTCATTAAACCCGCAAGAAACTGAACCCTAAGAGGGTATTGGTGAACCCTGTCGTGGATGTGATTCAAAGATGGGACACTGAACCTTAAGAGTAGGGAACCGCATAAGATGGGACGGAAAAGGGTTTAGGGTTGGATTAGGCGGACCCGCTTTGCGGATCCGCCTAATCCAACCCTAAACCCTTTTCCTTATTCAAGGTCACTAAACCCGCAAGAAACTGTACCCTAAGAGGGTATTGGTGAACCCTGTCGTGGATGTGATTCAAAGATTGGACACTGAACCTTAAGAGTAGGGTACCGCATAAGACGGGACGGAAAAGGGTTTAGGGTTGGATTAGGCGGACCCGCTTCGCGGCTCCGCCTAATCCAACCCTAAACTCTTTTCCTTATTCAAGGTCACTAAACCCGCAAGAAACTGAACCCTAAGAGGGTATTGGTGAACCCTGTCGTGGATGTGATTCAAAGATGGGACACTGAACCTTAAGAGAAGGGTACCGCATAAGACGGGACGGAAAAGGGTTTAGGGTTGGATTAGGCGGACCCGCTTTGCGGATCCGCCTAATCCAACCCTAAACCCTTTTCCTTATTCAAGGTCACTAAACCCGCAAGAAACTGAACCCTAAGAGGGTATTGGTGAACCCTGTCGTGGATGTGATTCAAAGATGGGACACTGAACCTTAAGAGTAGGGTACCGCATAAGACGGGACGGAAAAGGGTTTAGGGTTGGATTAGGCGGACCCGCTTTGCGGATCCGCCTAATCCAACCCTAAACCCTTTTCCTTATTCAAGGTCATTAAACCTGCAAGAAACTGAACCCTAAGAGGGTATTGGTGAACCCTGTCGTGGATGTGATTCAAAGATGGGACACCGAACCTTAAGAGTAGGGAACCGCATAAGACGGGACGGAAAAGGGTTTATGGTTGGATTAGGCGGACCCGCTTTGCGGATCCGCCTAATCCAACCCTAAACCCTTTTCCTTATTCAAGGTCACTAAACCCGCAAGAAACTGTACCCTAAGAGGGTATTGGTGAACCCTGTCGTGGATGTGATTCAAAGATTGGACACTGAACCTTAAGAGTAGGGTACCGCATAAGACGGGACGGAAAAGGGTTTAGGGTTGGATTAGGCGGACCCGCTTCGCGGCTCCGCCTAATCCAACCCTAAACCCTTTTCCTTATTCAAGGTCACTAAACCCGCAAGAAACTGTACCCTAAGAGGGTATTGGTGAACCCTGTCGTGGATGTGATTCAAAGATGGGACACTGAACCTTAAGAGAAGGGTACCGCATAAGACGGGACGGAAAAGGGTTTAGGGTTGGATTAGGCGGACCCGCTTTGCGGATCCGCCTAATCCAACCCTAAACCCTTTTCCTTATTCAAGGTCACTAAACCCGCAAGAAACTGAACCCTAAGAGGGTATTGGTGAACCCTGTCGTGGATGTGATTCAAAGATGGGACACTGAACCTTAAGAGTAGGGTACCGCATAAGACGGGACGGAAAAGGGTTTAGGGTTGGATTAGGCGGACCCGCTTCGCGGCTCCGCCTAATCCAACCCTAAACCCTTTTCCTTATTCAAGGTCATTAAACCCGCAAGAAACTGAACCCTAAGAGGGTATTGGTGAACCCTGTCGTGGATGTGATTCAAAGATGGGACACCGAACCTTAAGAGTAGGGAACCGCATAAGATGGGACGGAAAAGGGTTTAGGGTTGGATTAGGCGGACCCGCTTTGCGGATCCGCCTAATCCAACCCTAAACCCTTTTCCTTATTCAAGGTCACTAAACCCGCAAGAAACTGTACCCTAAGAGGGTATTGGTGAACCCTGTCGTGGATGTGATTCAAAGATTGGACACTGAACCTTAAGAGTAGGGTACCGCATAAGACGGGACGGAAAAGGGTTTAGGGTTGGATTAGGCGGACCCGCTTCGCGGCTCCGCCTAATCCAACCCTAAACCCTTTTCCTTATTCAAGGTCACTAAACCCGCAAGAAACTGTACCCTAAGAGGGTATTGGTGAACCCTGTCGTGGATGTGATTCAAAGATGGGACACTGAACCTTAAGAGAAGGGTACCGCATAAGACGGGACGGAAAAGGGTTTAGGGTTGGATTAGGCGGACCCGCTTTGCGGATCCGCCTAATCCAACCCTAAACCCTTTTCCTTATTCAAGGTCACTAAACCCGCAAGAAACTGAACCCTAAGAGGGTATTGGTGAACCCTGTCGTGGATGTGATTCAAAGATGGGACACTGAACCTTAAGAGTAGGGTACCGCATAAGACGGAACGGAAAAGGGTTTAGGGTTGGATTAGGCGGACCCGCTTCGCGGCTCCGCCTAATCCAACCCTAAACCCTTTTCCTTATTCAAGGTCACTAAACCCGCAAGAAACTGAACCCTAAGAGGGTATTGGTGAACCCTGTCGTGGATGTGATTCAAAGATGAGACACTGAACCTTAAGAGTAGGGAACCGCATAAGACGGGACGGAAAAGGGTTTAGGGTTGGATTAGGCGTACCCGCTTTGCGGATCCGCCTAATCCAACTCTAAACCCTTTTCCTTATTCAAGGTCACTAAACCCGCAAGAAACTGAACCCTAAGAGGGTATTGGTGAACCCTGTCGTGGATGTGATTCAAAGATGGGACACTGAACCTTAAGAGTAGGGTACCGCATAAGACGGGACGGAAAAGGGTTTAGGGTTGGATTAGGCGGACCCGCTTCGCGGCTCCGCCTAATCCAACCCTAAACCCTTTTCCTTATTCAAGGTCACTAAACCCGCAAGAAACTGTACCCTAAGAGGGTATTGGTGAACCCTGTCGTGGATGTGATTCAAAGATTGGACACTGAACCTTAAGAGTAGGGTACCGCATAAGACGGGACGGAAAAGGGTTTAGGGTTGGATTAGGCGGACCCGCTTCACGGCTCCGCCTAATCCAACCCTAAACCCTTTTCCTTATTCAAGGTCACTAAACCCGCAAGAAACTGTACCCTAAGAGGGTATTGGTGAACCCTGTCGTGGATGTGATTCAAAGATGGGACACTGAACCTTAAGAGTAGGGTACCGCATAAGACGGGACGGAAAAGGGTTTAGGGTTGGATTAGGCGGACCCGCTTTGCGGATCCGCCTAATCCAACCCCAAACCCTTTTCCTTATTCAAGGTCACTAAACCCGCAAGAAACTGAACCCTAAGAGGGTATTGGTGAACCCTGTCGTGGATGTGATTCAAAGATGGGACACTGAACCTTAAGAGTAGGGTACCACATAAGACGGGACGGAAAAGGGTTTAGGGTTGGATTAGGCGGACCCGCTTCGCGGCTCCGCCTAATCCAACCCTAAACCCTTTTCCTTATTCAAGGTCATTAAACCCGCAAGAAACTGAACCCTAAGAGGGTATTGGTGAACCCTGTCGTGGATGTGATTCAAAGATGGGACACTGAACCTTAAGAGTAGGGTACCGCATAAGACGGGACGGAAAAGGGTTTAGGGTTGGATTAGGCGGACCCGCTTCGCGGCTCTGCCTAATCCAACCCGAAACCCTTTTCCTTATTCAAGGTCACTAAACCCGCAAGAAACTGAACCCTAAGAGGGTATTGGTGAACCCTGTCGTGGATGTGATTCAAAGATGGGACACTGAACCTTAAGAGTAGGGTACCACATAAGACGGGACGGAAAAGGGTTTAGGGTTGGATTAGGCGGACCCGCTTCGCGGATCCGCCTAATCCAACCCTAAACCCTTTTCCTTATTCATGGACGGAAAAGGGTTTAGGGTTGGATTAGGCGGACCCGCTTCGCGGCTCCGCCTAATCCAACCCTAAACCCTTTTCCTTATTCAAGGTCATTAAACCCGCAAGAAACTGAACCCTAAGAGGGTATTGGTGAACCCTGTCGTGGATGTGATTCAAAGATGGGACACTGAACCTTAAGAGTAGGGTACCGCATAAGACGGGACGGAAAAGGGTTTAGGGTTGGATTAGGCGGACCCGCTTCGCGGCTCTGCCTAATCCAACCCGAAACCCTTTTCCTTATTCAAGGTCACTAAACCCGCAAGAAACTGAACCCTAAGAGGGTATTGGTGAACCCTGTCGTGGATGTGATTCAAAGATGGGACACTGAACCTTAAGAGTAGGGAACCGCATAAGACGGGACGGAAAAGGGTTTAGGGTTGGATTAGGCGTACCCGCTTTGCGGATCCGCCTAATCCAACTCTAAACCCTTTTCCTTATTCAAGGTCACTAAACCCGCAAGAAACTGAACCCTAAGAGGGTATTGGTGAACCCTGTCGTGGATGTGATTCAATGATGGGACACTGAACCTTAAGAGTAGGGTACCGCATAAGACGGGACGGAAAAGGGTTTAGGGTTGGATTAGGCGGACCCGCTTCGCGCCTCCGCCTAATCCAACCCTAAACCCTTTTCCTTATTCAAGGTCACTAAACCCGCAAGAAACTGTACCCTAAGAGGGTATTGGTGAACCCTGTCGTGGATGTGATTCAAAGATTGGACACTGAACCTTAAGAGTAGGGTACCGCATAAGACGGGACGGAAAAGGGTTTAGGGATGTATTAGGCGGACCCGCTTCACGGCTCCGCCTAATCCAACCCTAAACCCTTTTCCTTATTCAAGGTCACTAAACCCGCAAGAAACTGTACCCTAAGAGGGTATTGGTGAACCCTGTCGTGGATGTGATTCAAAGATGGGACACTGAACCTTAAGAGTAGGGTACCGCATAAGACGGGACGGAAAAGGGTTTAGGGTTGGATTAGGCGGACCCGCTTCGCGGCTCCGCCTAATCCAACCCTAAACCCTTTTCCTTATTCAAGGTCACTAAACCCGCAAGAAACTGAACCCTAAGAGGATATTGGTGAACCCTGTCGTGGATGTGATTCAAAGATGGGACACTGAACCTTAAGAGTAGGGTACCGCATAAGACGGGACGGAAAAGGGTTTAGGGTTGGATTAGGCGGACCCGCTTCGCGGATCCGCCTAATCCAACCCTAAACCCTTTTCCTTATTCAAGGTCATTAAACCCGCAAGAAACTGAACCCTAAGAGGGTATTGGTGAACCCTGTCGTGGATGTGATTCAATGATGGGACACTGAACCTTAAGAGTAGGGTACCGCATAAGACGGGACGGAAAAGGGTTTAGGGTTGGATTAGGCGGACCCGCTTCGCGCCTCCGCCTAATCCAACCCTAAACCCTTTTCCTTATTCAAGGTCACTAAACCCGCAAGAAACTGTACCCTAAGAGGGTATTGGTGAACCCTGTCGTGGATGTGATTCAAAGATTGGACACTGAACCTTAAGAGTAGGGTACCGCATAAGACGGGACGGAAAAGGGTTTAGGGATGGATTAGGCGGACCCGCTTCACGGCTCCGCCTAATCCAACCCTAAACCCTTTTCCTTATTCAAGGTCACTAAACCCGCAAGAAACTGTACCCTAAGAGGGTATTGGTGAACCCTGTCGTGGATGTGATTCAAAGATGGGACACTGAACCTTAAGAGTAGGGTACCGCATAAGACGGGACGGAAAAGGGTTTAGGGTTGGATTAGGCGGACCCGCTTCGCGGCTCCGCCTAATCCAACCCTAAACCCTTTTCCTTATTCAAGGTCACTAAACCCGCAAGAAACTGAACCCTAAGAGGATATTGGTGAACCCTGTCGTGGATGTGATTCAAAGATGGGACACTGAACCTTAAGAGTAGGGTACCGCATAAGACGGGACGGAAAAGGGTTTAGGGTTGGATTAGGCGGACCCGCTTCGCGGATCCGCCTAATCCAACCCTAAACCCTTTTCCTTATTCAAGGTCATTAAACCCGCAAGAAACTGAACCCTAAGAGGGTATTGGTGAACCCTGTCGTGGATGTGATTCAAAGATGGGACACTGAACCTTAAGAGTAGGGTACCGCATAAGACGGGACGGAAAAGGGTTTAGGGTTGGATTAGGCGGACCCGCTTCGCGGCTCTGCCTAATCCAACCCGAAACCCTTTTCCTTATTCAAGGTCACTAAACCCGCAAGAAACTGAACCCTAAGAGGGTATTGGTGAACCCTGTCGTGGATGTGATTCAAAGATGGGACACTGAACCTTAAGAGTAGGGAACCGCATAAGACGGGACGGAAAAGGGTTTAGGGTTGGATTAGGCGTACCCGCTTTGCGGATCCGCCTAATCCAACTCTAAACCCTTTTCCTTATTCAAGGTCACTAAACCCGCAAGAAACTGAACCCTAAGAGGGTATTGGTGAACCCTGTCGTGGATGTGATTCAATGATGGGACACTGAACCTTAAGAGTAGGGTACCGCATAAGACGGGACGGAAAAGGGTTTAGGGTTGGATTAGGCGGACCCGCTTCGCGCCTCCGCCTAATCCAACCCTAAACCCTTTTCCTTATTCAAGGTCACTAAACCCGCAAGAAACTGTACCCTAAGAGGGTATTGGTGAACCCTGTCGTGGATGTGATTCAAAGATTGGACACTGAACCTTAAGAGTAGGGTACCGCATAAGACGGGACGGAAAAGGGTTTAGGGATGGATTAGGCGGACCCGCTTCGCGGCTCCGCCTAATCCAACCCTAAACCCTTTTCCTTATTCAAGGTCACTAAACCCGCAAGAAACTGAACCCTAAGAGGATATTGGTGAACCCTGTCGTGGATGTGATTCAAAGATGGGACACTGAACCTTAAGAGTAGGGTACCGCATAAGACGGGACGGAAAAGGGTTTAGGGTTGGATTAGGCGGACCCGCTTCGCGGATCCGCCTAATCCAACCCTAAACCCTTTTCCTTATTCAAGGTCATTAAACCCGCAAGAAACTGAACCCTAAGAGGGTATTGGTGAACCCTGTCGTGGATGTGATTCAAAGATGGGACACTGAACCTTAAGAGTAGGGTACCGCATAAGACGGGACGGAAAAGGGTTTAGGGTTGGATTAGGCGGACCCGCTTCGCGGCTCTGCCTAATCCAACCCGAAACCCTTTTCCTTATTCAAGGTCACTAAACCCGCAAGAAACTGAACCCTAAGAGGGTATTGGTGAACCCTGTCGTGGATGTGATTCAAAGATGGGACACTGAACCTTAAGAGTAGGGAACCGCATAAGACGGGACGGAAAAGGGTTTAGGGTTGGATTAGGCGTACCCGCTTTGCGGATCCGCCTAATCCAACTCTAAACCCTTTTCCTTATTCAAGGTCACTAAACCCGCAAGAAACTGAACCCTAAGAGGGTATTGGTGAACCCTGTCGTGGATGTGATTCAATGATGGGACACTGAACCTTAAGAGTAGGGTACCGCATAAGACGGGACGGAAAAGGGTTTAGGGTTGGATTAGGCGGACCCGCTTCGCGCCTCCGCCTAATCCAACCCTAAACCCTTTTCCTTATTCAAGGTCACTAAACCCGCAAGAAACTGTACCCTAAGAGGGTATTGGTGAACCCTGTCGTGGATGTGATTCAAAGATTGGACACTGAACCTTAAGAGTAGGGTACCGCATAAGACGGGACGGAAAAGGGTTTAGGGATGGATTAGGCGGACCCGCTTCACGGCTCCGCCTAATCCAACCCTAAACCCTTTTCCTTATTCAAGGTCACTAAACCCGCAAGAAACTGTACCCTAAGAGGGTATTGGTGAACCCTGTCGTGGATGTGATTCAAAGATGGGACACTGAACCTTAAGAGTAGGGTACCGCATAAGACGGGACGGAAAAGGGTTTAGGGTTGGATTAGGCGGACCCGCTTCGCGGCTCCGCCTAATCCAACCCTAAACCCTTTTCCTTATTCAAGGTCACTAAACCCGCAAGAAACTGAACCCTAAGAGGATATTGGTGAACCCTGTCGTGGATGTGATTCAAAGATGGGACACTGAACCTTAAGAGTAGGGTACCGCATAAGACGGGACGGAAAAGGGTTTAGGGTTGGATTAGGCGGACCCGCTTCGCGGATCCGCCTAATCCAACCCTAAACCCTTTTCCTTATTCAAGGTCATTAAACCCGCAAGAAACTGAACCCTAAGAGGGTATTGGTGAACCCTGTCGTGGATGTGATTCAATGATGGGACACTGAACCTTAAGAGTAGGGTACCGCATAAGACGGGACGGAAAAGGGTTTAGGGTTGGATTAGGCGGACCCGCTTCGCGCCTCCGCCTAATCCAACCCTAAACCCTTTTCCTTATTCAAGGTCACTAAACCCGCAAGAAACTGTACCCTAAGAGGGTATTGGTGAACCCTGTCGTGGATGTGATTCAAAGATTGGACACTGAACCTTAAGAGTAGGGTACCGCATAAGACGGGACGGAAAAGGGTTTAGGGATGGATTAGGCGGACCCGCTTCACGGCTCCGCCTAATCCAACCCTAAACCCTTTTCCTTATTCAAGGTCACTAAACCCGCAAGAAACTGTACCCTAAGAGGGTATTGGTGAACCCTGTCGTGGATGTGATTCAAAGATGGGACACTGAACCTTAAGAGTAGGGTACCGCATAAGACGGGACGGAAAAGGGTTTAGGGTTGGATTAGGCGGACCCGCTTCGCGGCTCCGCCTAATCCAACCCTAAACCCTTTTCCTTATTCAAGGTCACTAAACCCGCAAGAAACTGTACCCTAAGAGGGTATTGGTGAACCCTGTCGTGGATGTGATTCAAAGATTGGACACTGAACCTTAAGAGTAGGGTACCGCATAAGACGGGACGGAAAAGGGTTTAGGGATGGATTAGGCGGACCCGCTTCACGGCTCCGCCTAATCCAACCCTAAACCCTTTTCCTTATTCAAGGTCACTAAACCCGCAAGAAACTGTACCCTAAGAGGGTATTGGTGAACCCTGTCGTGGATGTGATTCAAAGATGGGACACTGAACCTTAAGAGTAGGGTACCGCATAAGACGGGACGGAAAAGGGTTTAGGGTTGGATTAGGCGGACCCGCTTCGCGGCTCCGCCTAATCCAACCCTAAACCCTTTTCCTTATTCAAGGTCACTAAACCCGCAAGAAACTGAACCCTAAGAGGATATTGGTGAACCCTGTCGTGGATGTGATTCAAAGATGGGACACTGAACCTTAAGAGTAGGGTACCGCATAAGACGGGACGGAAAAGGGTTTAGGGTTGGATTAGGCGGACCCGCTTCGCGGATCCGCCTAATCCAACCCTAAACCCTTTTCCTTATTCAAGGTCATTAAACCCGCAAGAAACTGAACCCTAAGAGGGTATTGGTGAACCCTGTCGTGGATGTGATTCAATGATGGGACACTGAACCTTAAGAGTAGGGTACCGCATAAGACGGGACGGAAAAGGGTTTAGGGTTGGATTAGGCGGACCCGCTTCGCGCCTCCGCCTAATCCAACCCTAAACCCTTTTCCTTATTCAAGGTCACTAAACCCGCAAGAAACTGTACCCTAAGAGGGTATTGGTGAACCCTGTCGTGGATGTGATTCAAAGATTGGACACTGAACCTTAAGAGTAGGGTACCGCATAAGACGAGACGGAAAAGGGTTTAGGGATGGATTAGGCGGACCCGCTTCACGGCTCCGCCTAATCCAACCCTAAACCCTTTTCCTTATTCAAGGTCACTAAACCCGCAAGAAACTGTACCCTAAGAGGGTATTGGTGAACCCTGTCGTGGATGTGATTCAAAGATGGGACACTGAACCTTAAGAGTAGGGTACCGCATAAGACGGGACGGAAAAGGGTTTAGGGTTGGATTAGGCGGACCCGCTTCGCGGCTCCGCCTAATCCAACCCTAAACCCTTTTCCTTATTCAAGGTCACTAAACCCGCAAGAAACTGAACCCTAAGAGGATATTGGTGAACCCTGTCGTGGATGTGATTCAAAGATGGGACACTGAACCTTAAGAGTAGGGTACCGCATAAGACGGGACGGAAAAGGGTTTAGGGTTGGATTAGGCGGAGCGGATCCGCCTAATCCAACCCTAAACCCTTTTCCTTATTCAAGGTCATTAAACCCGCAAGAAACTGAACCCTAAGAGGGTATTGGTGAACCCTGTCGTGGATGTGATTCAAAGATGGGACACTGAACCTTAAGAGTAGGGAACCGCATAAGACGGGACGGAAAAGGGTTTAGGGTTGGATTAGGCGGACCCGCTTTGCGGATCCGCCTAATCCAACCCTAAACCCTTTTCCTTATTCAAGGTCACTAAACCCGCAAGAAACTGAACCCTAAGAGGATATTGGTGAACCCTGTCGTGGATGTGATTCAAAGATGGGACACTGAACCTTAAGAGTAGGGTACCGCATAAGACGGGACGGAAAAGGGTTTAGGGTTGGATTAGGCGGACCCGCTTCGCGGATCCGCCTAATCCAACCCTAAACCCTTTTCCTTATTCAAGGTCATTAAACCCGCAAGAAACTGAACCCTAAGAGGGTATTGGTGAACCCTGTCGTGGATGTGATTCAATGATGGGACACTGAACCTTAAGAGTAGGGTACCGCATAAGACGGGACGGAAAAGGGTTTAGGGTTGGATTAGGCGGACCCGCTTCGCGCCTCCGCCTAATCCAACCCTAAACCCTTTTCCTTATTCAAGGTCACTAAACCCGCAAGAAACTGTACCCTAAGAGGGTATTGGTGAACCCTGTCGTGGATGTGATTCAAAGATTGGACACTGAACCTTAAGAGTAGGGTACCGCATAAGACGGGACGGAAAAGGGTTTAGGGATGGATTAGGCGGACCCGCTTCACGGCTCCGCCTAATCCAACCCTAAACCCTTTTCCTTATTCAAGGTCACTAAACCCGCAAGAAACTGTACCCTAAGAGGGTATTGGTGAACCCTGTCGTGGATGTGATTCAAAGATGGGACACTGAACCTTAAGAGTAGGGTACCGCATAAGACGGGACGGAAAAGGGTTTAGGGTTGGATTAGGCGGACCCGCTTCGCGGCTCCGCCTAATCCAACCCTAAACCCTTTTCCTTATTCAAGGTCACTAAACCCGCAAGAAACTGAACCCTAAGAGGATATTGGTGAACCCTGTCGTGGATGTGATTCAAAGATGGGACACTGAACCTTAAGAGTAGGGTACCGCATAAGACGGGACGGAAAAGGGTTTAGGGTTGGATTAGGCTTCGCGGATCCGCCTAATCCAACCCTAAACCCTTTTCCTTATTCAAGGTCATTAAACCCGCAAGAAACTGAACCCTAAGAGGGTATTGGTGAACCCTGTCGTGGATGTGATTCAAAGATGGGACACTGAACCTTAAGAGTAGGGTACCGCATAAGACGGGACGGAAAAGGGTTTAGGGTTGGATTAGGCGGACCCGCTTCGCGGCTCTGCCTAATCCAACCCGAAACCCTTTTCCTTATTCAAGGTCACTAAACCCGCAAGAAACTGAACCCTAAGAGGGTATTGGTGAACCCTGTCGTGGATGTGATTCAAAGATGGGACACTGAACCTTAAGAGTAGGGAACCGCATAAGACGGGACGGAAAAGGGTTTAGGGTTGGATTAGGCGTACCCGCTTTGCGGATCCGCCTAATCCAACTCTAAACCCTTTTCCTTATTCAAGGTCACTAAACCCGCAAGAAACTGAACCCTAAGAGGGTATTGGTGAACCCTGTCGTGGATGTGATTCAATGATGGGACACTGAACCTTAAGAGTAGGGTACCGCATAAGACGGGACGGAAAAGGGTTTAGGGTTGGATTAGGCGGACCCGCTTCGCGCCTCCGCCTAATCCAACCCTAAACCCTTTTCCTTATTCAAGGTCACTAAACCCGCAAGAAACTGAACCCTAAGAGGGTATTGGTGAACCCTGTCGTGGATGTGATTCAAAGATGGGACACTGAACCTTAAGAGTAGGGAACCGCATAAGACGGGACGGAAAAGGGTTTAGGGTTGGATTAGGCGGAGCCGCTTCGCGCCTCCGCCTAATCCAACCCTAAACCCTTTTCCTTATTCAAGGTCACTAAACCCGCAAGAAACTGTACCCTAAGAGGGTATTGGTGAACCCTGTCGTGGATGTGATTCAAAGATGGGACACTGAACCTTAAGAGTAGGGAACCGCATAAGACGGGACGGAAAAGGGTTTAGGGTTGGATTAGGCGGACCCGCTTTGCGGATCCGCCTAATCCAACTCTAAACCCTTTTCCTTATTCAAGGTCACTAAACCCGCAAGAAACTGAACCCTAAGAGGGTATTGGTGAACCCTGTCGTGGATGTGATTCAATGATGGGACACTGAACCTTAAGAGTAGGGTACCGCATAAGACGGGACGGAAAAGGGTTTAGGGTTGGATTAGGCGGACCCGCTTCGCGCCTCCGCCTAATCCAACCCTAAACCCTTTTCCTTATTCAAGGTCACTAAACCCGCAAGAAACTGTACCCTAAGAGGGTATTGGTGAACCCTGTCGTGGATGTGATTCAAAGATTGGACACTGAACCTTAAGAGTAGGGTACCGCATAAGACGGGACGGAAAAGGGTTTAGGGATGGATTAGGCGGACCCGCTTCACGGCTCCGCCTAATCCAACCCTAAACCCTTTTCCTTATTCAAGGTCACTAAACCCGCAAGAAACTGTACCCTAAGAGGGTATTGGTGAACCCTGTCGTGGATGTGATTCAAAGATGGGACACTGAACCTTAAGAGTAGGGTACCGCATAAGACGGGACGGAAAAGGGTTTAGGGTTGGATTAGGCGGACCCGCTTCGCGGCTCCGCCTAATCCAACCCTAAACCCTTTTCCTTATTCAAGGTCACTAAACCCGCAAGAAACTGAACCCTAAGAGGATATTGGTGAACCCTGTCGTGGATGTGATTCAAAGATGGGACACTGAACCTTAAGAGTAGGGTACCGCATAAGACGGGACGGAAAAGGGTTTAGGGTTGGATTAGGCGGACCCGCTTCGCGGATCCGCCTAATCCAACCCTAAACCCTTTTCCTTATTCAAGGTCATTAAACCCGCAAGAAACTGAACCCTAAGAGGGTATTGGTGAACCCTGTCGTGGATGTGATTCAATGATGGGACACTGAACCTTAAGAGTAGGGTACCGCATAAGACGGGACGGAAAAGGGTTTAGGGTTGGATTAGGCGGACCCGCTTCGCGCCTCCGCCTAATCCAACCCTAAACCCTTTTCCTTATTCAAGGTCACTAAACCCGCAAGAAACTGTACCCTAAGAGGGTATTGGTGAACCCTGTCGTGGATGTGATTCAAAGATTGGACACTGAACCTTAAGAGTAGGGTACCGCATAAGACGGGACGGAAAAGGGTTTAGGGATGGATTAGGCGGACCCGCTTCACGGCTCCGCCTAATCCAACCCTAAACCCTTTTCCTTATTCAAGGTCACTAAACCCGCAAGAAACTGTACCCTAAGAGGGTATTGGTGAACCCTGTCGTGGATGTGATTCAAAGATGGGACACTGAACCTTAAGAGTAGGGTACCGCATAAGACGGGACGGAAAAGGGTTTAGGGTTGGATTAGGCGGACCCGCTTCGCGGCTCCGCCTAATCCAACCCTAAACCCTTTTCCTTATTCAAGGTCACTAAACCCGCAAGAAACTGAACCCTAAGAGGATATTGGTGAACCCTGTCGTGGATGTGATTCAAAGATGGGACACTGAACCTTAAGAGTAGGGTACCGCATAAGACGGGACGGAAAAGGGTTTAGGGTTGGATTAGGCGGACCCGCTTCGCGGATCCGCCTAATCCAACCCTAAACCCTTTTCCTTATTCAAGGTCATTAAACCCGCAAGAAACTGAACCCTAAGAGGGTATTGGTGAACCCTGTCGTGGATGTGATTCAAAGATGGGACACTGAACCTTAAGAGTAGGGAACCGCATAAGACGGGACGGAAAAGGGTTTAGGGTTGGATTAGGCGGACCCGCTTTGCGGATCCGCCTAATCCAACCCTAAACCCTTTTCCTTATTCAAGGTCACTAAACCCGCAAGAAACTGTACCCTAAGAGGGTATTGGTGAACCCTGTCGTGGATGTGATTCAAAGATTGGACACTGAACCTTAAGAGTAGGGTACCGCATAAGACGGGACGGAAAAGGGTTTAGGGTTGGATTAGGCGGACCCGCTTCGCGGCTCCGCCTAATCCAACCCTAAACCCTTTTCCATATTCAAGGTCACTAAACCCGCAAGAAACTGTACCCTAAGAGGGTATTGGTGAACCCTGTCGTGGATGTGATTCAAAGATGGGACACTGAACCTTAAGAGTAGGGTACCGCATAAGACGGGACAGAAAAGGGTTTAGGGTTGGATTAGGCGGACCCGCTTTGCGGATCCGCCTAATCCAACCCTAAACTCTTTTCCTTATTCAAGGTCACTAAACCCGCAAGAAACTGAACCCTAAGAGGGTATTGGTGAACCCTGTCGTGGATGTGATTCAAAGATGGGACACTGAACCTTAAGAGTAGGGTACCGCATAAGACGGGACGGAAAAGGGTTTAGGGTTGGATTAGGCGGACCCGCTTCGCGGCTCCGCCTAATCCAACCCTAAACCCTTTTCCTTATTCAAGGTCATTAAACCCGCAAGAAACTGAACCCTAAGAGGGTATTGGTGAACCCTGTCGTGGATGTGATTCAAAGATGGGACACTGAACCTTAAGAGTAGGGAACCACATAAGACGGGACGGAAAAGGGTTTAGGGTTGGATTAGGCGGACCCGCTTTGCGGATCCGCCTAATCCAACCCTAAACCCTTTTCCTTATTCAAGGTCACTAAACCCGCAAGAAACTGAACCCTAAGAGGGTATTGGTGAACCTTGTCGTGGATGTGATTCAAAGATGGGACACTGAACCTTAAGAGTAGGGTACCGCATAAGACGGGACGGAAAAGGGTTTAGGGTTGGATTAGGCGGACCCGCTTCGCGGATCCGCCTAATCCAACCCTAAACCCTTTTCCTTATTCATGGACGGAAAAGGGTTTAGCGTTGGATTAGGCGGACCCGCTTCGCGGCTCCGCCTAATCCAACCCTAAACCCTTTTCCATATTCAAGGTCACTAAACCCGCAAGAAACTGAACCCTAAGAGGGTATTGGTGAACCCTGTCGTGGATGTGATTCAAAGATGGGACACTGAACCTTAAGAGTAGGGTACCGCATAAGACGGGACGGAAAAGGGTTTAGGGTTGGATTAGGCGGACCCGCTTCGCGGCTCTGCCTAATCCAACCCGAAACCCTTTTCCTTATTCAAGGTCACTAAACCCGCAAGAAACTGAACCCTAACAGGGTATTGGTGAACCCTGTCGTGGATGTGATTCAAAGATGGGACACTGAACCTTAAGAGTAGGGTACCGCATAAGACGGGACGGAAAAGGGTTTAGGGTTGGATTAGGCGGACCCGCTTCGCGGCTCTGCCTAATCCAACCCTAAACCCTTTTCCTTATTCAAGGTCACTAAACCCGCAAGAAACTGAACCCTAAGAGGGTATTGATGAACCCTGTCGTGGATGTGATTCATAGATGGGACACTGAACCTTAAGAGTAGGGTACCTCATAAGACGGGACGGAAAAGGGTTTAGGGTTGGATTAGGCGGACCCGCTTCGCGGCTCTGCCTAATCCAACCCGAAACCCTTTTCCTTATTCAAGGTCACTAAACCCGCAAGAAACTGAACCCTAACAGGGTATTGGTGAACCCTGTCGTGGATGTGATTCAAAGATGGGACACTGAACCTTAAGAGTAGGGTACCGCATAAGACGGAACGGAAAAGGGTTTAGGGTTGGATTAGGCGGACCCGCTTCGCGGCTCCGCCTAATCCAACCCTAAACCCTTTTCCTTATTCAAGGTCACTAAACCCGCAAGAAACTGTACCCTAAGAGGGTATTGGTGAACCCTGTCGTGGATGTGATTCAAAGATGGGACACTGAACCTTAAGAGTAGGGTACCGCATAACATGGGACGGAAAAGGGTTTAGGGTTGGATTAGGCGGACCCGCTTCGCGGCTCTGCCTAATCCAACCCGAAACCCTTTTCCTTATTCAAGGTCACTAAACCCGCAAGAAACTGAACCCTAAGAGGGTATTGGTGAACCCTGTCGTGGATGTGATTCAAAGATGGGACACTGAACCTTAAGAGTAGGGTACCGCATAAGACGGGACGGAAAAGGGTTTAGGGTTGGATTAGGCGGACCCGCTTCGCGGATCCGCCTAATCCAACCCTAAACCCTTTTCCTTATTCATGGACGGAAAAGGGTTTAGAGTTGGATTAGGCGGACCCGCTTCGCGGCTCCGCCTAATCCAACCCTAAACCCTTTTCCTTATTCAAGGTCACTAAACCCGCAAGAAACTGAACCCTAAGAGGGTATTGGTGAACCCTGTCGTGGATGTGATTCAAAGATGGGACACTGAACCTTAAGAGTAGGGTACCGCATAAGACGGGACAGAAAAGGGTTTAGGGTTGGATTAGGCGGACCCGCTTCGCGGCTCTGCCTAATCCAACCCGAAACCCTTTTCCTTATTCAAGGTCACTAAACCCGCAAGAAACTGAACCCTAAGAGGGTATTGGTGAACCCTGTCGTGGATGTGATTCAAAGATGGGACACTGAACCTTAAGAGTAGGGTACCGCATAAGACGGGACGGAAAAGGGTTTAGGGTTGGATTAGGCGGACCCGCTTCGCGGCTCCGCCTAATCCAACCCTAAACCCTTTTCCTTATTCAAGGTCATTAAACCCGCAAGAAACTGAACCCTAAGAGGGTATTGGTGAACCCTATCGTGGATGTGATTCAAAGATGGGACACTGAACCTTAAGAGTAGGGAACCACATAAGACGGGACGGAAAAGGGTTTAGGGTTGGATTAGGCGGACCCGCTTTGCGGATCCGCCTAATCCAACCCTAAACCCTTTTCCTTATTCAAGGTCACTAAACCCGCAAGAAACTGAACCCTAAGAGGGTATTGGTGAACCTTGTCGTGGATGTGATTCAAAGATGGGACACTGAACCTTAAGAGTAGGGTACCGCATAAGACGGGACGGAAAAGGGTTTAGGGTTGGATTAGGCGGACCCGCTTCGCGGATCCGCCTAATCCAACCCTAAACCCTTTTCCTTATTCATGGACGGAAAAGGGTTTAGCGTTGGATTAGGCGGACCCGCTTCGCGGCTCCGCCTAATCCAACCCTAAACCCTTTTCCTTATTCAAGGTCACTAAACCCGCAAGAAACTGAACCCTAAGAGGGTATTGGTGAACCCTGTCGTGGATGTGATTCAAAGATGGGACACTGAACCTTAAGAGTAGGGTACCGCATAAGACGGGACGGAAAAGGGTTTAGGGTTGGATTAGGCGGACCCGCTTCGCGGCTCTGCCTAATCCAACCCGAAACCCTTTTCCTTATTCAAGGTCACTAAACCCGCAAGAAACTGAACCCTAACAGGGTATTGGTGAACCCTGTCGTTGATGTGATTCAAAGATGGGACACTGAACCTTAAGAGTAGGGTACCGCATAAGACGGGACGGAAAAGGGTTTAGGGTTGGATTAGGCGGACCCGCTTCGCGGCTCTGCCTAATCCAACCCTAAACCCTTTTCCTTATTCAAGGTCACTAAACCCGCAAGAAACTGAACCCTAAGAGGGTATTGATGAACCCTGTCGTGGATGTGATTCATAGATGGGACACTGAACCTTAAGAGTAGGGTACCTCATAAGACGGGACGGAAAAGGGTTTAGGGTTGGATTAGGCGGACCCGCTTCGCGGCTCTGCCTAATCCAACCCGAAACCCTTTTCCTTATTCAAGGTCACTAAACCCGCAAGAAACTGAACCCTAACAGGGTATTGGTGAACCCTGTCGTGGATGTGATTCAAAGATGGGACACTGAACCTTAAGAGTAGGGTACCGCATAAGACGGAACGGAAAAGGGTTTAGGGTTGGATTAGGCGGACCCGCTTCGCGGCTCCGCCTAATCCAACCCTAAACCCTTTTCCTTATTCAAGGTCACTAAACCCGCAAGAAACTGTACCCTAAGAGGGTATTGGTGAACCCTGTCGTGGATGTGATTCAAAGATGGGACACTGAACCTTAAGAGTAGGGTACCGCATAACACGGGACGGAAAAGGGTTTAGGGTTGGATTAGGCGGACCCGCTTCGCGGCTCCGCCTAATCCAACCCTAAACCCTTTTCCTTATTCAAGGTCACTAAACCCGCAAGAAACTATACCCTAAGAGGGTATTGGTGAACCCTGTCATGGATGTGATTCAAAGATGGGACACTGAACCTTAAGAGTAGGGTACCGCATAAGACGGGACGGAAAAGGGTTTAGGGTTGGATTAGGCGGACCCGCTTCGCGGATCCGCCTAATCCAACCCTAAACCCTTTTCCTTATTCATGGACGGAAAAGGGTTTAGAGTTGGATTAGGCGGACCCGCTTCGCGGCTCCGCCTAATCCAACCCTAAACCCTTTTCCTTATTCAAGGTCACTAAACCCGCAAGAAACTGAACCCTAAGAGAGTATTGGTGAACCCTGTCGTGGATGTGATTCAAAGATGGGACACTGAACCTTAAGAGTAGGGTACCGCATAAGACGGGACGGAAAAGGGTTTAGGGTTGGATTAGGCGGACCCGCTTCGCGGCTCTGCCTAATCCAACCCGAAACCCTTTTCCTTATTCAAGGTCACTAAACCCGCAAGAAACTGAACCCTAAGAGGGTATTGGTGAACCTTGTCGTGGATGTGATTCAAAGATGGGACACTGAACCTTAAGAGTAGGGTACCGCATAAGACGGGACGGAAAAGGGTTTAGGGTTGGATTAGGCGGAACCGCTTCGCGGCTCCGCCTAATCCAACCCTAAACCCTTTTCCTTATTCAAGGTCACTAAACCCGCAAGAAACTGTACCCTAAGAGGGTATTGGTGAACCCTGTCGTGGATGTGATTCAAAGATGGGACACTGAACCTTAAGAGTAGGGTTCCGCATAAGACGGGACGGAAAAGGGTTTAGGGTTGGATTAGGCGGACCCGCTTCGCGGCTCCGCCTAATCCAACCCTAAACCCTTTTCCTTATTCAAGGTCACTAAACCCGAAAGAAACTGTACCCTAAGAGGGTATTGGTGAACCTTGTCGTGGATGTGATTCAAAGATGGGACACTGAACCTTAAGAGTAGGGTACCGCATAAGACGGGACGGAAAAGGGTTTAGGGTTGGATTAGGCGGACCCGCTTCGCGGCTCCGCCTAATCCAACCCTAAACCCTTTTCCTTATTCAAGGTCACTAAACCCGCAAGAAACTGTACCCTAAGAGGGTATTGGTGAACCCTGTCGTGGATGTGATTCAAAGATGGGACACTGAACCTTAAGAGAAGGGTACCGCATAAGACGGGACGGAAAAGGGTTTAGGGTTGGATTAGGCGGACCCGCTTTGCGGATCCGCCTAATCCAACCCTAAACCCTTTTCCTTATTCAAGGTCACTAAACCCGCAAGAAACTGAACCCTAAGAGGGTATTGGTGAACCCTGTCGTGGATGTGATTCAAAGATGGGACACTGAACCTTAAGAGTAGGGTACCGCATAAGACAAGACGGAAAAGGGTTTAGGGTTGGATTAGGCGGACCCGCTTCGCGGCTCCGCCTAATCCAACCCTAAACCCTTTTCCTTATTCAAGGTCACTAAACCCGCAAGAAACTGAACCCTAAGAGGGTATTGGTGAACCCTGTCGTGGATGTGATTCAAAGATGGGACACTGAACCTTAAGAGTAGGGTACCGCATAACACGGGACGGAAAAGGGTTTAGGGTTGGATTAGGCGGACCCGCTTCGCGGCTCCGCCTAATCCAACCCTAAACCCTTTTCCTTATTCAAGGTCACTAAACCCGCAAGAAACTATACCCTAAGAGGGTATTGGTGAACCCTGTCATGGATGTGATTCAAAGATGGGACACTGAACCTTAAGAGTAGGGTACCGCATAAGACGGGACGGAAAAGGGTTTAGGGTTGGATTAGGCGGACCCGCTTCGCGGATCCGCCTAATCCAACCCTAAACCCTTTTCCTTATTCATGGACGGAAAAGGGTTTAGAGTTGGATTAGGCGGACCCGCTTCGCGGCTCCGCCTAATCCAACCCTAAACCCTTTTCCTTATTCAAGGTCACTAAACCCGCAAGAAACTGAACCCTAAGAGAGTATTGGTGAACCCTGTCGTGGATGTGATTCAAAGATGGGACACTGAACCTTAAGAGTAGGGTACCGCATAAGACGGGACGGAAAAGGGTTTAGGGTTGGATTAGGCGGACCCGCTTCGCGGCTCTGCCTAATCCAACCCGAAACCCTTTTCCTTATTCAAGGTCACTAAACCCGCAAGAAACTGAACCCTAAGAGGGTATTGGTGAACCTTGTCGTGGATGTGATTCAAAGATGGGACACTGAACCTTAAGAGTAGGGTACCGCATAAGACGGGACGGAAAAGGGTTTAGGGTTGGATTAGGCGGAACCGCTTCGCGGCTCCGCCTAATCCAACCCTAAACCCTTTTCCTTATTCAAGGTCACTAAACCCGCAAGAAACTGTACCCTAAGAGGGTATTGGTGAACCCTGTCGTGGATGTGATTCAAAGATGGGACACTGAACCTTAAGAGTAGGGTTCCGCATAAGACGGGACGGAAAAGGGTTTAGGGTTGGATTAGGCGGACCCGCTTCGCGGCTCCGCCTAATCCAACCCTAAACCCTTTTCCTTATTCAAGGTCACTAAACCCGAAAGAAACTGTACCCTAAGAGGGTATTGGTGAACCTTGTCGTGGATGTGATTCAAAGATGGGACACTGAACCTTAAGAGTAGGGTACCGCATAAGACGGGACGGAAAAGGGTTTAGGGTTGGATTAGGCGGACCCGCTTCGCGGCTCCGCCTAATCCAACCCTAAACCCTTTTCCTTATTCAAGGTCACTAAACCCGCAAGAAACTGTACCCTAAGAGGGTATTGGTGAACCCTGTCGTGGATGTGATTCAAAGATGGGACACTGAACCTTAAGAGAAGGGTACCGCATAAGACGGGACGGAAAAGGGTTTAGGGTTGGATTAGGCGGACCCGCTTTGCGGATCCGCCTAATCCAACCCTAAACCCTTTTCCTTATTCAAGGTCACTAAACCCGCAAGAAACTGAACCCTAAGAGGGTATTGGTGAACCCTGTCGTGGATGTGATTCAAAGATGGGACACTGAACCTTAAGAGTAGGGTACCGCATAAGACAAGACGGAAAAGGGTTTAGGGTTGGATTAGGCGGACCCGCTTCGCGGCTCCGCCTAATCCAACCCTAAACCCTTTTCCTTATTCAAGGTCACTAAACCCGCAAGAAACTGAACCCTAAGAGGGTATTGGTGAACCCTGTCGTGGATGTGATTCAAAGATGGGACACTGAACCTTAAGAGTAGGGTACCGCATAAGACGGGACGGAAAAGGGTTTAGGGTTGGATTAGGCGGACCCGCTTCGCGGCTACGCCTAATCCAACCCTAAACCCTTTTCCTTATTCAAGGTCATTAAACCCGCAAGAAACTGAACCCTAAGAGGGTATTGGTGAACCCTGTCGTGGATGTGATTCAAAGATGGGACACCGAACCTTAAGAGTAGGGAACCGCATAAGACGGGACGGAAAAGGGTTTAGGGTTGGATTAGGCGGACCCGCTTTGCGGATCCGCCTAATCCAACCCTAAACCCTTTTCCTTATTCAAGGTCACTAAACCCGCAAGAAACTGTACCCTAAGAGGGTATTGGTGAACCCTGTCGTGGATGTGATTCAAAGATTGGACACTGAACCTTAAGAGTAGGGTACCGCATAAGACGGGACGGAAAAGGGTTTAGGGTTGGATTAGGCGGACCCGCTTCGCGGCTCTGCCTAATCCAACCCGAAACCCTTTTCCTTATTCAAGGTCACTAAACCCGCAAGAAACTGAACGCTAAGAGGGTATTGGTGAACCCTGTCGTGGATGTGATTCAAAGATGGGACACCGAACCTTAAGAGTAGGGAACCGCATAAGACGGGACGGAAAAGGGTTTAGGGTTGGATTAGGCGGACCCGCTTTGCGGATCCGCCTAATCCAACCCTAAACCCTTTTCCTTATTCAAGGTCACTAAACCCGCAAGAAACTGTACCCTAAGAGGGTATTGGTGAACCCTGTCGTGGATGTGATTCAAAGATGGGACACTGAACCTTAAGAGTAGGGTACCGCATAAGACGGGACGGAAAAGGGTTTAGGGTTGGATTAGGCGGACCCGCTTCGCGGCTACGCCTAATCCAACCCTAAACCCTTTTCCTTATTCAAGGTCATTAAACCCGCAAGAAACTGAACCCTAAGAGGGTATTGGTGAACCCTGTCGTGGATGTGATTCAAAGATGGGACACCGAACCTTAAGAGTAGGGAACCGCATAAGACGGGACGGAAAAGGGTTTAGGGTTGGATTAGGCGGACCCGCTTTGCGGATCCGCCTAATCCAACCCTAAACCCTTTTCCTTATTCAAGGTCACTAAACCCGCAAGAAACTGTACCCTAAGAGGGTATTGGTGAACCCTGTCGTGGATGTGATTCAAAGATTGGACACTGAACCTTAAGAGTAGGGTACCGCATAAGACGGGACGGAAAAGGGTTTAGGGTTGGATTAGGCGGACCCGCTTCGCGGCTCTGCCTAATCCAACCCGAAACCCTTTTCCTTATTCAAGGTCACTAAACCCGCAAGAAACTGAACGCTAAGAGGGTATTGGTGAACCCTGTCGTGGATGTGATTCAAAGATGGGACACTGAACCTTAAGAGTAGGGAACCGCATAAGACGGGACGGAAAAGGGTTTAGGGTTGGATTAGGCGTACCCGCTTTGCGGATCCGCCTAATCCAACTCTAAACCCTTTTCCTTATTCAAGGTCACTAAACCCGCAAGAAACTGAACCCTAAGAGGGTATTGGTGAACCCTGTCGTGGATGTGATTCAAAGATGGGACACTGAACCTTAAGAGTAGGGTACCGCATAAGACGGGACGGAAAAGGGTTTAGGGTTGGATTAGGCGGACCCGCTTCGCGGCTCCGTCTAATCCAACACTAAACCCTTTTCCTTATTCAAGGTCACTAAACCCGCAAGAAACTGTACCCTAAGAGGGTATTGGTGAACCCTGTCGTGGATGTGATTCAAAGATTGGACACTGAACCTTAAGAGTAGGGTACCGCATAAGACGGGACGGAAAAGGGTTTAGGGTTGGATTAGGCGGACCCGCTTCGCGGCTCCGCCTAATCCAACCCTAAACCCTTTTCCTTATTCAAGGTCACTAAACCCGCAAGAAACTGTACCCTAAGAGGGTATTGGTGAACCCTGTCGTGGATGTGATTCAAAGATGGGACACTGAACCTTAAGAGTAGGGTACCGCATAAGACAAGACGGAAAAGGGTTTAGGGTTGGATTAGGCGGACCCGCTTCGCGGCTCCGCCTAATCCAACCCTAAACCCTTTTCCTTATTCAAGGTCACTAAACCCGCAAGAAACTGAACCCTAAGAGGGTATTGGTGAACCCTGTCGTGGATGTGATTCAAAGATGGGACACTGAACCTTAAGAGTAGGGTACCGCATAAGACGGGACGGAAAAGGGTTTAGGGTTGGATTAGGCGGACCCGCTTCGCGGCTACGCCTAATCCAACCCTAAACCCTTTTCCTTATTCAAGGTCATTAAACCCGCAAGAAACTGAACCCTAAGAGGGTATTGGTGAACCCTGTCGTGGATGTGATTCAAAGATGGGACACCGAACCTTAAGAGTAGGGAACCGCATAAGACGGGACGGAAAAGGGTTTAGGGTTGGATTAGGCGGACCCGCTTTGCGGATCCGCCTAATCCAACCCTAAACCCTTTTCCTTATTCAAGGTCACTAAACCCGCAAGAAACTGTACCCTAAGAGGGTATTGGTGAACCCTGTCGTGGATGTTATTCAAAGATTGGACACTGAACCTTAAGAGTAGGGTACCGCATAAGACGGGACGGAAAAGGGTTTAGGGTTGGATTAGGCGGACCCGCTTCGCGGCTCCGCCTAATCCAACCCTAAACTCTTTTCCTTATTCAAGGTCACTAAACCCGCAAGAAACTGTACCCTAAGAGGGTATTGGTGAACCCTGTCGTGGATGTGATTCAAAGATGGGACACTGAACCTTAAGAGAAGGGTACCGCATAAGACGGGACGGAAAAGGGTTTAGGGTTGGATTAGGCGGACCCGCTTCGCGGCTCTGCCTAATCCAACCCGAAACCCTTTTCCTTATTCAAGGTCACTAAACCCGCAAGAAACTGAACCCTAAGAGGGTATTGGTGAACCCTGTCGTGGATGTGATTCAAAGATGGGACACTGAACCTTAAGAGTAGGGTACCGCATAAGACGGGACGGAAAAGGGTTTAGGGTTGGATTAGGCGGACCCGCTTCGCGGATCCGCCTAATCCAACCCTAAACCCTTTTCCTTATTCATGGACGGAAAAGGGTTTAGAGTTGGATTAGGCGGACCCGCTTCGCGGCTCCGCCTAATCCAACCCTAAACCCTTTTCCTTATTCAAGGTCACTAAACCCGCAAGAAACTGAACCCTAAGAGGGTATTGGTGAACCCTGTCGTGGATGTGATTCAAAGATGGGACACTGAACCTTAAGAGTAGGGTACCGCATAAGACGGGACAGAAAAGGGTTTAGGGTTGGATTAGGCGGACCCGCTTCGCGGCTCTGCCTAATCCAACCCGAAACCCTTTTCCTTATTCAAGGTCACTAAACCCGCAAGAAACTGAACCCTAAGAGGGTATTGGTGAACCCTGTCGTGGATGTGATTCAAAGATGGGACACTGAACCTTAAGAGTAGGGTACCGCATAAGACGGGACGGAAAAGGGTTTAGGGTTGGATTAGGCGGACCCGCTTCGCGGCTCCGCCTAATCCAACCCTAAACCCTTTTCCTTATTCAAGGTCATTAAACCCGCAAGAAACTGAACCCTAAGAGGGTATTGGTGAACCCTATCGTGGATGTGATTCAAAGATGGGACACTGAACCTTAAGAGTAGGGAACCACATAAGACGGGACGGAAAAGGGTTTAGGGTTGGATTAGGCGGACCCGCTTTGCGGATCCGCCTAATCCAACCCTAAACCCTTTTCCTTATTCAAGGTCACTAAACCCGCAAGAAACTGAACCCTAAGAGGGTATTGGTGAACCTTGTCGTGGATGTGATTCAAAGATGGGACACTGAACCTTAAGAGTAGGGTACCGCATAAGACGGGACGGAAAAGGGTTTAGGGTTGGATTAGGCGGACCCGCTTCGCGGATCCGCCTAATCCAACCCTAAACCCTTTTCCTTATTCATGGACGGAAAAGGGTTTAGCGTTGGATTAGGCGGACCCGCTTCGCGGCTCCGCCTAATCCAACCCTAAACCCTTTTCCTTATTCAAGGTCACTAAACCCGCAAGAAACTGAACCCTAAGAGGGTATTGGTGAACCCTGTCGTGGATGTGATTCAAAGATGGGACACTGAACCTTAAGAGTAGGGTACCGCATAAGACGGGACGGAAAAGGGTTTAGGGTTGGATTAGGCGGACCCGCTTCGCGGCTCTGCCTAATCCAACCCGAAACCCTTTTCCTTATTCAAGGTCACTAAACCCGCAAGAAACTGAACCCTAACAGGGTATTGGTGAACCCTGTCGTTGATGTGATTCAAAGATGGGACACTGAACCTTAAGAGTAGGGTACCGCATAAGACGGGACGGAAAAGGGTTTAGGGTTGGATTAGGCGGACCCGCTTCGCGGCTCTGCCTAATCCAACCCTAAACCCTTTTCCTTATTCAAGGTCACTAAACCCGCAAGAAACTGAACCCTAAGAGGGTATTGATGAACCCTGTCGTGGATGTGATTCATAGATGGGACACTGAACCTTAAGAGTAGGGTACCTCATAAGACGGGACGGAAAAGGGTTTAGGGTTGGATTAGGCGGACCCGCTTCGCGGCTCTGCCTAATCCAACCCGAAACCCTTTTCCTTATTCAAGGTCACTAAACCCGCAAGAAACTGAACCCTAACAGGGTATTGGTGAACCCTGTCGTGGATGTGATTCAAAGATGGGACACTGAACCTTAAGAGTAGGGTACCGCATAAGACGGAACGGAAAAGGGTTTAGGGTTGGATTAGGCGGACCCGCTTCGCGGCTCCGCCTAATCCAACCCTAAACCCTTTTCCTTATTCAAGGTCACTAAACCCGCAAGAAACTGTACCCTAAGAGGGTATTGGTGAACCCTGTCGTGGATGTGATTCAAAGATGGGACACTGAACCTTAAGAGTAGGGTACCGCATAACACGGGACGGAAAAGGGTTTAGGGTTGGATTAGGCGGACCCGCTTCGCGGCTCCGCCTAATCCAACCCTAAACCCTTTTCCTTATTCAAGGTCACTAAACCCGCAAGAAACTATACCCTAAGAGGGTATTGGTGAACCCTGTCATGGATGTGATTCAAAGATGGGACACTGAACCTTAAGAGTAGGGTACCGCATAAGACGGGACGGAAAAGGGTTTAGGGTTGGATTAGGCGGACCCGCTTCGCGGATCCGCCTAATCCAACCCTAAACCCTTTTCCTTATTCATGGACGGAAAAGGGTTTAGAGTTGGATTAGGCGGACCCGCTTCGCGGCTCCGCCTAATCCAACCCTAAACCCTTTTCCTTATTCAAGGTCACTAAACCCGCAAGAAACTGAACCCTAAGAGAGTATTGGTGAACCCTGTCGTGGATGTGATTCAAAGATGGGACACTGAACCTTAAGAGTAGGGTACCGCATAAGACGGGACGGAAAAGGGTTTAGGGTTGGATTAGGCGGACCCGCTTCGCGGCTCTGCCTAATCCAACCCGAAACCCTTTTCCTTATTCAAGGTCACTAAACCCGCAAGAAACTGAACCCTAAGAGGGTATTGGTGAACCTTGTCGTGGATGTGATTCAAAGATGGGACACTGAACCTTAAGAGTAGGGTACCGCATAAGACGGGACGGAAAAGGGTTTAGGGTTGGATTAGGCGGAACCGCTTCGCGGCTCCGCCTAATCCAACCCTAAACCCTTTTCCTTATTCAAGGTCACTAAACCCGCAAGAAACTGTACCCTAAGAGGGTATTGGTGAACCCTGTCGTGGATGTGATTCAAAGATGGGACACTGAACCTTAAGAGTAGGGTTCCGCATAAGACGGGACGGAAAAGGGTTTAGGGTTGGATTAGGCGGACCCGCTTCGCGGCTCCGCCTAATCCAACCCTAAACCCTTTTCCTTATTCAAGGTCACTAAACCCGAAAGAAACTGTACCCTAAGAGGGTATTGGTGAACCTTGTCGTGGATGTGATTCAAAGATGGGACACTGAACCTTAAGAGTAGGGTACCGCATAAGACGGGACGGAAAAGGGTTTAGGGTTGGATTAGGCGGACCCGCTTCGCGGCTCCGCCTAATCCAACCCTAAACCCTTTTCCTTATTCAAGGTCACTAAACCCGCAAGAAACTGTACCCTAAGAGGGTATTGGTGAACCCTGTCGTGGATGTGATTCAAAGATGGGACACTGAACCTTAAGAGAAGGGTACCGCATAAGACGGGACGGAAAAGGGTTTAGGGTTGGATTAGGCGGACCCGCTTTGCGGATCCGCCTAATCCAACCCTAAACCCTTTTCCTTATTCAAGGTCACTAAACCCGCAAGAAACTGAACCCTAAGAGGGTATTGGTGAACCCTGTCGTGGATGTGATTCAAAGATGGGACACTGAACCTTAAGAGTAGGGTACCGCATAAGACAAGACGGAAAAGGGTTTAGGGTTGGATTAGGCGGACCCGCTTCGCGGCTCCGCCTAATCCAACCCTAAACCCTTTTCCTTATTCAAGGTCACTAAACCCGCAAGAAACTGAACCCTAAGAGGGTATTGGTGAACCCTGTCGTGGATGTGATTCAAAGATGGGACACTGAACCTTAAGAGTAGGGTACCGCATAACACGGGACGGAAAAGGGTTTAGGGTTGGATTAGGCGGACCCGCTTCGCGGCTCCGCCTAATCCAACCCTAAACCCTTTTCCTTATTCAAGGTCACTAAACCCGCAAGAAACTATACCCTAAGAGGGTATTGGTGAACCCTGTCATGGATGTGATTCAAAGATGGGACACTGAACCTTAAGAGTAGGGTACCGCATAAGACGGGACGGAAAAGGGTTTAGGGTTGGATTAGGCGGACCCGCTTCGCGGATCCGCCTAATCCAACCCTAAACCCTTTTCCTTATTCATGGACGGAAAAGGGTTTAGAGTTGGATTAGGCGGACCCGCTTCGCGGCTCCGCCTAATCCAACCCTAAACCCTTTTCCTTATTCAAGGTCACTAAACCCGCAAGAAACTGAACCCTAAGAGAGTATTGGTGAACCCTGTCGTGGATGTGATTCAAAGATGGGACACTGAACCTTAAGAGTAGGGTACCGCATAAGACGGGACGGAAAAGGGTTTAGGGTTGGATTAGGCGGACCCGCTTCGCGGCTCTGCCTAATCCAACCCGAAACCCTTTTCCTTATTCAAGGTCACTAAACCCGCAAGAAACTGAACCCTAAGAGGGTATTGGTGAACCTTGTCGTGGATGTGATTCAAAGATGGGACACTGAACCTTAAGAGTAGGGTACCGCATAAGACGGGACGGAAAAGGGTTTAGGGTTGGATTAGGCGGAACCGCTTCGCGGCTCCGCCTAATCCAACCCTAAACCCTTTTCCTTATTCAAGGTCACTAAACCCGCAAGAAACTGTACCCTAAGAGGGTATTGGTGAACCCTGTCGTGGATGTGATTCAAAGATGGGACACTGAACCTTAAGAGTAGGGTTCCGCATAAGACGGGACGGAAAAGGGTTTAGGGTTGGATTAGGCGGACCCGCTTCGCGGCTCCGCCTAATCCAACCCTAAACCCTTTTCCTTATTCAAGGTCACTAAACCCGAAAGAAACTGTACCCTAAGAGGGTATTGGTGAACCTTGTCGTGGATGTGATTCAAAGATGGGACACTGAACCTTAAGAGTAGGGTACCGCATAAGACGGGACGGAAAAGGGTTTAGGGTTGGATTAGGCGGACCCGCTTCGCGGCTCCGCCTAATCCAACCCTAAACCCTTTTCCTTATTCAAGGTCACTAAACCCGCAAGAAACTGTACCCTAAGAGGGTATTGGTGAACCCTGTCGTGGATGTGATTCAAAGATGGGACACTGAACCTTAAGAGAAGGGTACCGCATAAGACGGGACGGAAAAGGGTTTAGGGTTGGATTAGGCGGACCCGCTTTGCGGATCCGCCTAATCCAACCCTAAACCCTTTTCCTTATTCAAGGTCACTAAACCCGCAAGAAACTGAACCCTAAGAGGGTATTGGTGAACCCTGTCGTGGATGTGATTCAAAGATGGGACACTGAACCTTAAGAGTAGGGTACCGCATAAGACAAGACGGAAAAGGGTTTAGGGTTGGATTAGGCGGACCCGCTTCGCGGCTCCGCCTAATCCAACCCTAAACCCTTTTCCTTATTCAAGGTCACTAAACCCGCAAGAAACTGAACCCTAAGAGGGTATTGGTGAACCCTGTCGTGGATGTGATTCAAAGATGGGACACTGAACCTTAAGAGTAGGGTACCGCATAAGACGGGACGGAAAAGGGTTTAGGGTTGGATTAGGCGGACCCGCTTCGCGGCTACGCCTAATCCAACCCTAAACCCTTTTCCTTATTCAAGGTCATTAAACCCGCAAGAAACTGAACCCTAAGAGGGTATTGGTGAACCCTGTCGTGGATGTGATTCAAAGATGGGACACCGAACCTTAAGAGTAGGGAACCGCATAAGACGGGACGGAAAAGGGTTTAGGGTTGGATTAGGCGGACCCGCTTTGCGGATCCGCCTAATCCAACCCTAAACCCTTTTCCTTATTCAAGGTCACTAAACCCGCAAGAAACTGTACCCTAAGAGGGTATTGGTGAACCCTGTCGTGGATGTGATTCAAAGATTGGACACTGAACCTTAAGAGTAGGGTACCGCATAAGACGGGACGGAAAAGGGTTTAGGGTTGGATTAGGCGGACCCGCTTCGCGGCTCTGCCTAATCCAACCCGAAACCCTTTTCCTTATTCAAGGTCACTAAACCCGCAAGAAACTGAACGCTAAGAGGGTATTGGTGAACCCTGTCGTGGATGTGATTCAAAGATGGGACACCGAACCTTAAGAGTAGGGAACCGCATAAGACGGGACGGAAAAGGGTTTAGGGTTGGATTAGGCGGACCCGCTTTGCGGATCCGCCTAATCCAACCCTAAACCCTTTTCCTTATTCAAGGTCACTAAACCCGCAAGAAACTGTACCCTAAGAGGGTATTGGTGAACCCTGTCGTGGATGTGATTCAAAGATGGGACACTGAACCTTAAGAGTAGGGTACCGCATAAGACGGGACGGAAAAGGGTTTAGGGTTGGATTAGGCGGACCCGCTTCGCGGCTACGCCTAATCCAACCCTAAACCCTTTTCCTTATTCAAGGTCATTAAACCCGCAAGAAACTGAACCCTAAGAGGGTATTGGTGAACCCTGTCGTGGATGTGATTCAAAGATGGGACACCGAACCTTAAGAGTAGGGAACCGCATAAGACGGGACGGAAAAGGGTTTAGGGTTGGATTAGGCGGACCCGCTTTGCGGATCCGCCTAATCCAACCCTAAACCCTTTTCCTTATTCAAGGTCACTAAACCCGCAAGAAACTGTACCCTAAGAGGGTATTGGTGAACCCTGTCGTGGATGTGATTCAAAGATTGGACACTGAACCTTAAGAGTAGGGTACCGCATAAGACGGGACGGAAAAGGGTTTAGGGTTGGATTAGGCGGACCCGCTTCGCGGCTCTGCCTAATCCAACCCGAAACCCTTTTCCTTATTCAAGGTCACTAAACCCGCAAGAAACTGAACGCTAAGAGGGTATTGGTGAACCCTGTCGTGGATGTGATTCAAAGATGGGACACTGAACCTTAAGAGTAGGGAACCGCATAAGACGGGACGGAAAAGGGTTTAGGGTTGGATTAGGCGTACCCGCTTTGCGGATCCGCCTAATCCAACTCTAAACCCTTTTCCTTATTCAAGGTCACTAAACCCGCAAGAAACTGAACCCTAAGAGGGTATTGGTGAACCCTGTCGTGGATGTGATTCAAAGATGGGACACTGAACCTTAAGAGTAGGGTACCGCATAAGACGGGACGGAAAAGGGTTTAGGGTTGGATTAGGCGGACCCGCTTCGCGGCTCCGTCTAATCCAACACTAAACCCTTTTCCTTATTCAAGGTCACTAAACCCGCAAGAAACTGTACCCTAAGAGGGTATTGGTGAACCCTGTCGTGGATGTGATTCAAAGATTGGACACTGAACCTTAAGAGTAGGGTACCGCATAAGACGGGACGGAAAAGGGTTTAGGGTTGGATTAGGCGGACCCGCTTCGCGGCTCCGCCTAATCCAACCCTAAACCCTTTTCCTTATTCAAGGTCACTAAACCCGCAAGAAACTGTACCCTAAGAGGGTATTGGTGAACCCTGTCGTGGATGTGATTCAAAGATGGGACACTGAACCTTAAGAGTAGGGTACCGCATAAGACAAGACGGAAAAGGGTTTAGGGTTGGATTAGGCGGACCCGCTTCGCGGCTCCGCCTAATCCAACCCTAAACCCTTTTCCTTATTCAAGGTCACTAAACCCGCAAGAAACTGAACCCTAAGAGGGTATTGGTGAACCCTGTCGTGGATGTGATTCAAAGATGGGACACTGAACCTTAAGAGTAGGGTACCGCATAAGACGGGACGGAAAAGGGTTTAGGGTTGGATTAGGCGGACCCGCTTCGCGGCTACGCCTAATCCAACCCTAAACCCTTTTCCTTATTCAAGGTCATTAAACCCGCAAGAAACTGAACCCTAAGAGGGTATTGGTGAACCCTGTCGTGGATGTGATTCAAAGATGGGACACCGAACCTTAAGAGTAGGGAACCGCATAAGACGGGACGGAAAAGGGTTTAGGGTTGGATTAGGCGGACCCGCTTTGCGGATCCGCCTAATCCAACCCTAAACCCTTTTCCTTATTCAAGGTCACTAAACCCGCAAGAAACTGTACCCTAAGAGGGTATTGGTGAACCCTGTCGTGGATGTTATTCAAAGATTGGACACTGAACCTTAAGAGTAGGGTACCGCATAAGACGGGACGAAAAAGGGTTTAGGGTTGGATTAGGCGGACCCGCTTCGCGGCTCCGCCTAATCCAACCCTAAACTCTTTTCCTTATTCAAGGTCACTAAACCCGCAAGAAACTGTACCCTAAGAGGGTATTGGTGAACCCTGTCGTGGATGTGATTCAAAGATGGGACACTGAACCTTAAGAGAAGGGTACCGCATAAGACGGGACGGAAAAGGGTTTAGGGTTGGATTAGGCGGACCCGCTTTGCGGATCCGCCTAATCCAACCCTAAACCCTTTTCCTTATTCAAGGTCACTAAACCCGCAAGAAACTGAACCCTAAGAGGGTATTGGTGAACCCTGTCGTGGATGTGATTCAAAGATGGGACACTGAACCTTAAGAGTAGGGTACCGCATAAGACGGGACGGAAAAGGGTTTAGGGTTGGATTAGGCGGACCCGCTTTGCGGATCCGCCTAATCCAACCCTAAACCCTTTTCCTTATTCAAGGTCATTAAACCTGCAAGAAACTGAACCCTAAGAGGGTATTGGTGAACCCTGTCGTGGATGTGATTCAAAGATGGGACACCGAACCTTAAGAGTAGGGAACCGCATAAGACGGGACGGAAAAGGGTTTAGGGTTGGATTAGGCGGACCCGCTTTGCGGATCCGCCTAATCCAACCCTAAACCCTTTTCCTTATTCAAGGTCACTAAACCCGCAAGAAACTGTACCCTAAGAGGGTATTGGTGAACCCTGTCGTGGATGTGATTCAAAGATTGGACACTGAACCTTAAGAGTAGGGTACCGCATAAGACGGGACGGAAAAGGGTTTAGGGTTGGATTAGGCGGACCCGCTTCGCGGCTCCGCCTAATCCAACCCTAAACCCTTTTCCTTATTCAAGGTCACTAAACCCGCAAGAAACTGTACCCTAAGAGGGTATTGGTGAACCCTGTCGTGGATGTGATTCAAAGATGGGACACTGAACCTTAAGAGAAGGGTACCGCATAAGACGGGACGGAAAAGGGTTTAGGGTTGGATTAGGCGGACCCGCTTTGCGGATCCGCCTAATCCAACCCTAAACCCTTTTCCTTATTCAAGGTCACTAAACCCGCAAGAAACTGAACCCTAAGAGGGTATTGGTGAACCCTGTCGTGGATGTGATTCAAAGATGGGAAACTGAACCTTAAGAGTAGGGTACCGCATAAGACGGGACGGAAAAGGGTTTAGGGTTGGATTAGGCGGACCCGCTTCGCGGCTCCGCCTAATCCAACCCTAAACCCTTTTCCTTATTCAAGGTCATTAAACCCGCAAGAAACTGAACCCTAAGAGGGTATTGGTGAACCCTGTCGTGGATGTGATTCAAAGATGGGACACTGAACCTTAAGAGTAGGGAACCGCATAAGATGGGACGGAAAAGGGTTTAGGGTTGGATTAGGCGGACCCGCTTTGCGGATCCGCCTAATCCAACCCTAAACCCTTTTCCTTATTCAAGGTCACTAAACCCGCAAGAAACTGTACCCTAAGAGGGTATTGGTGAACCCTGTCGTGGATGTGATTCAAAGATTGGACACTGAACCTTAAGAGTAGGGTACCGCATAAGACGGGACGGAAAAGGGTTTAGGGTTGGATTAGGCGGACCCGCTTTGCGGCTCCGCCTAATCCAACCCTAAACTCTTTTCCTTATTCAAGGTCACTAAACCCGCAAGAAACTGTACCCTAAGAGGGTATTGGTGAACCCTGTCGTGGATGTGATTCAAAGATGGGACACTGAACCTTAAGAGAAGGGTACCGCATAAGACGGGACGGAAAAGGGTTTAGGGTTGGATTAGGCGGACCCGCTTTGCGGATCCGCCTAATCCAACCCTAAACCCTTTTCCTTATTCAAGGTCACTAAACCCGCAAGAAACTGAACCCTAAGAGGGTATTGGTGAACCCTGTCGTGGATGTGATTCAAAGATGGGACACTGAACCTTAAGAGTAGGGTACCGCATAAGACGGGACGGAAAAGGGTTTAGGGTTGGATTAGGCGGACCCGCTTTGCGGATCCGCCTAATCCAACCCTAAACCCTTTTCCTTATTCAAGGTCATTAAACCTGCAAGAAACTGAACCCTAAGAGGGTATTGGTGAACCCTGTCGTGGATGTGATTCAAAGATGGGACACCGAACCTTAAGAGTAGGGAACCGCATAAGACGGGACGGAAAAGGGTTTAGGGTTGGATTAGGCGGACCCGCTTCGCGGCTCCGCCTAATCCAACCCTAAACCCTTTTCCTTATTCAAGGTCATTAAACCCGCAAGAAACTGAACCCTAAGAGGGTATTGGTGAACCCTGTCGTGGATGTGATTCAAAGATGGGACACTGAACCTTAAGAGTAGGGAACCGCATAAGATGGGACGGAAAAGGGTTTAGGGTTGGATTAGGCGGACCCGCTTTGCGGATCCGCCTAATCCAACCCTAAACCCTTTTCCTTATTCAAGGTCACTAAACCCGCAAGAAACTGTACCCTAAGAGGGTATTGGTGAACCCTGTCGTGGATGTGATTCAAAGATTGGACACTGAACCTTAAGAGTAGGGTACCGCATAAGACGGGACGGAAAAGGGTTTAGGGTTGGATTAGGCGGACCCGCTTCGCGGCTCCGCCTAATCCAACCCTAAACCCTTTTCCTTATTCAAGGTCACTAAACCCGTAAGAAACTGTACCCTAAGAGGGTATTGGTGAACCCTGTCGTGGATGTGATTCAAAGATGGGACACTGAACCTTAAGAGAAGGGTACCGCATAAGACGGGACGGAAAAGGGTTTAGGGTTGGATTAGGCGGACCCGCTTTGCGGATCCGCCTAATCCAACCCTAAACCCTTTTCCTTATTCAAGGTCACTAAACCCGCAAGAAACTGAACCCTAAGAGGGTATTGGTGAACCCTGTCGTGGATGTGATTCAAAGATGGGACACCGAACCTTAAGAGTAGGGAACCGCATAAGACGGGACGGAAAAGGGTTTAGGGTTGGATTAGGCGGACCCGCTTCGCGGCTCCGCCTAATCCAACCCTAAACCCTTTTCCTTATTCAAGGTCATTAAACCCGCAAGAAACTGAACCCTAAGAGGGTATTGGTGAACCCTGTCGTGGATGTGATTCAAAGATGGGACACTGAACCTTAAGAGTAGGGAACCGCATAAGATGGGACGGAAAAGGGTTTAGGGTTGGATTAGGCGGACCCGCTTTGCGGATCCGCCTAATCCAACCCTAAACCCTTTTCCTTATTCAAGGTCACTAAACCCGCAAGAAACTGTACCCTAAGAGGGTATTGGTGAACCCTGTCGTGGATGTGATTCAAAGATTGGACACTGAACCTTAAGAGTAGGGTACCGCATAAGACGGGACGGAAAAGGGTTTAGGGTTGGATTAGGCGGACCCGCTTCGCGGCTCCGCCTAATCCAACCCTAAACCCTTTTCCTTATTCAAGGTCACTAAACCCGTAAGAAACTGTACCCTAAGAGGGTATTGGTGAACCCTGTCGTGGATGTGATTCAAAGATGGGACACTGAACCTTAAGAGAAGGGTACCGCATAAGACGGGACGGAAAAGGGTTTAGGGTTGGATTAGGCGGACCCGCTTTGCGGATCCGCCTAATCCAACCCTAAACCCTTTTCCTTATTCAAGGTCACTAAACCCGCAAGAAACTGAACCCTAAGAGGGTATTGGTGAACCCTGTCGTGGATGTGATTCAAAGATGGGACACTGAACCTTAAGAGTAGGGTACCGCATAAGACGGGACGGAAAAGGGTTTAGGGTTGGATTAGGCGGACCCGCTTCGCGGCTCCGCCTAATCCAACCCTAAACCCTTTTCCTTATTCAAGGTCATTAAACCCGCAAGAAACTGAACCCTAAGAGGGTATTGGTGAACCCTGTCGTGGATGTGATTCAAAGATGGGACACTGAACCTTAAGAGTAGGGAACCGCATAAGATGGGACGGAAAAGGGTTTAGGGTTGGATTAGGCGGACCCGCTTTGCGGATCCGCCTAATCCAACCCTAAACCCTTTTCCTTATTCAAGGTCACTAAACCCGCAAGAAACTATACCCTAAGAGGGTATTGGTGAACCCTGTCGTGGATGTGATTCAAAGATTGGACACTGAACCTTAAGAGTAGGGTACCGCATAAGACGGGACGGAAAAGGGTTTAGGGTTGGATTAGGCGGACCCGCTTCGCGGCTCCGCCTAATCCAACCCTAAACCCTTTTCCTTATTCAAGGTCACTAAACCCGCAAGAAACTGTACCCTAAGAGGGTATTGGTGAACCCTGTCGTGGATGTGATTCAAAGATGGGACACTGAACCTTAAGAGAAGGGTACCGCATAAGACGGGACGGAAAAGGGTTTAGGGTTGGATTAGGCGGACCCGCTTTGCGGATCCGCCTAATCCAACCCTAAACCCTTTTCCTTATTCAAGGTCACTAAACCCGCAAGAAACTGAACCCTAAGAGGGTATTGGTGAACCCTGTCGTGGATGTGATTCAAAGATGGGACACTGAACCTTAAGAGTAGGGTACCGCATAAGACGGGACGGAAAAGGGTTTAGGGTTGGATTAGGCGGACCCGCTTCGCGGCTCCGCCTAATACAACCCTAAACCCTTTTCCTTATTCAAGGTCATTAAACCCGCAAGAAACTGAACCCTAAGAGGGTATTGGTGAACCCTGTCGTGGATGTGATTCAAAGATGGGACACTGAACCTTAAGAGTAGGGAACCGCATAAGACGGGACGGAAAAGGGTTTAGGGTTGGATTAGGCGGACCCGCTTTGCGGATCCGCCTAATCCAACCCTAAACCCTTTTCCTTATTCAAGGTCATTAAACCTGCAAGAAACTGAACCCTAAGAGGGTATTGGTGAACCCTGTCGTGGATGTGATTCAAAGATGGGACACTGAACCTTAAGAGTAGGGAACCGCATAAGACGGGACAGAAAAGGGTTTAGGGTTGGATTAGGCGGACCCGCTTTGAGGATCCGCCTAATCCAACCCTAAACCCTTTTCCTTATTCAAGGTCACTAAACCCGCAAGAAACTGAACCCTAAGAGGGTATTGGTGAACCCTGTCGTGGATGTGATTCAAAGATGGGACACTGAACCTTAAGAGTAGGGTACCGCATAAGACGGGACGGAAAAGGGTTTAGGGTTGGATTAGGCGGACCCGCTTCGCGGCTCTGCCTAATCCAACCCGAAACCCTTTTCCTTATTCAAGGTCACTAAACCCGCAAGAAACTGAACCCTAAGAGGGTATTGGTGAACCCTGTCGTGGATGTGATTCAAAGATGGGACACTGAACCTTATGAGTAGGGAACCGCATAAGACGGGACGGAAAAGGGTTTAGGGTTGGATTAGGCGTACCCGCTTTGCGGATCCGCCTAATCCAACTCTAAACCCTTTTCCTTATTCAAGGTCACTAAACCCGCAAGAAACTGAACCCTAAGAGGGTATTGGTGAACCCTGTCGTGGATGTGATTCAAAGATGGGACACTGAACCTTAAGAGTAGGGTACCGCATAAGACGGGACGGAAAAGGGTTTAGGGTTGGATTAGGCGGACCCGCTTCGCGGCTCCGCCTAATCCAACCCTAAACCCTTTTCCTTATTCAAGGTCACTAAACCCGCAAGAAACTGTACCCTAAGAGGGTATTGGTGAACCCTGTCGTGGATGTGATTCAAAGATGGGACACTGAACCTTAAGAGAAGGGTACCGCATAAGACGGGACGGAAAAGGGTTTAGGGTTGGATTAGGCGGACCCGCTTTGCGGATCCGCCTAATCCAACCCTAAACCCTTTTCCTTATTCAAGGTCACTAAACCCGCAAGAAACTGAACCCTAAGAGGGTATTGGTGAACCCTGTCGTGGATGTGATTCAAAGATGGGACACTGAACCTTAAGAGTAGGGTACCGCATAAGACGGGACGGAAAAGGGTTTAGGGTTGGATTAGGCGGACCCGCTTCGCGGCTCCGCCTAATACAACCCTAAACCCTTTTCCTTATTCAAGGTCATTAAACCCGCAAGAAACTGAACCCTAAGAGGGTATTGGTGAACCCTGTCGTGGATGTGATTCAAAGATGGGACACTGAACCTTAAGAGTAGGGAACCGCATAAGACGGGACGGAAAAGGGTTTAGGGTTGGATTAGGCGGACCCGCTTTGCGGATCCGCCTAATCCAACCCTAAACCCTTTTCCTTATTCAAGGTCATTAAACCTGCAAGAAACTGAACCCTAAGAGGGTATTGGTGAACCCTGTCGTGGATGTGATTCAAAGATGGGACACTGAACCTTAAGAGTAGGGAACCGCATAAGACGGGACAGAAAAGGGTTTAGGGTTGGATTAGGCGGACCCGCTTTGAGGATCCGCCTAATCCAACCCTAAACCCTTTTCCTTATTCAAGGTCACTAAACCCGCAAGAAACTGAACCCTAAGAGGGTATTGGTGAACCCTGTCGTGGATGTGATTCAAAGATGGGACACTGAACCTTAAGAGTAGGGTACCGCATAAGACGGGACGGAAAAGGGTTTAGGGTTGGATTAGGCGGACCCGCTTCGCGGCTCTGCCTAATCCAACCCGAAACCCTTTTCCTTATTCAAGGTCACTAAACCCGCAAGAAACTGAACCCTAAGAGGGTATTGGTGAACCCTGTCGTGGATGTGATTCAAAGATGGGACACTGAACCTTATGAGTAGGGAACCGCATAAGACGGGACGGAAAAGGGTTTAGGGTTGGATTAGGCGTACCCGCTTTGCGGATCCGCCTAATCCAACTCTAAACCCTTTTCCTTATTCAAGGTCACTAAACCCGCAAGAAACTGAACCCTAAGAGGGTATTGGTGAACCCTGTCGTGGATGTGATTCAAAGATGGGACACTGAACCTTAAGAGTAGGGTACCGCATAAGACGGGACGGAAAAGGGTTTAGGGTTGGATTAGGCGGACCCGCTTCGCGGCTCCGCCTAATCCAACCCTAAACCCTTTTCCTTATTCAAGGTCACTAAACCCGCAAGAAACTGTACCCTAAGAGGGTATTGGTGAACCCTGTCGTGGATGTGATTCAAAGATTGGACACTGAACCTTAAGAGTAGGGTACCGCATAAGACGGGACGGAAAAGGGTTTAGGGTTGGATTAGGCGGACCCGCTTCACGGCTCCGCCTAATCCAACCCTAAACCCTTTTCCTTATTCAAGGTCACTAAACCCGCAAGAAACTGTACCCTAAGAGGGTATTGGTGAACCCTGTCGTGGATGTGATTCAAAGATGGGACACTGAACCTTAAGAGTAGGGTACCGCATAAGACGGGACGGAAAAGGGTTTAGGGTTGGATTAGGCGGACCCGCTTTGCGGATCCGCCTAATCCAACCCCAAACCCTTTTCCTTATTCAAGGTCACTAAACCCGCAAGAAACTGAACCCTAAGAGGGTATTGGTGAACCCTGTCGTGGATGTGATTCAAAGATGGGACACTGAACCTTAAGAGTAGGGTACCACATAAGACGGGACGGAAAAGGGTTTAGGGTTGGATTAGGCGGACCCGCTTCGCGGATCCGCCTAATCCAACCCTAAACCCTTTTCCTTATTCATGGACGGAAAAGGGTTTAGGGTTGGATTAGGCGGACCCGCTTCGCGGCTCCGCCTAATCCAACCCTAAACCCTTTTCCTTATTCAAGGTCATTAAACCCGCAAGAAACTGAACCCTAAGAGGGTATTGGTGAACCCTGTCGTGGATGTGATTCAAAGATGGGACACTGAACCTTAAGAGTAGGGTACCGCATAAGACGGGACGGAAAAGGGTTTAGGGTTGGATTAGGCGGACCCGCTTCGCGGCTCTGCCTAATCCAACCCGAAACCCTTTTCCTTATTCAAGGTCACTAAACCCGCAAGAAACTGAACCCTAAGAGGGTATTGGTGAACCCTGTCGTGGATGTGATTCAAAGATGGGACACTGAACCTTAAGAGTAGGGAACCGCATAAGACGGGACGGAAAAGGGTTTAGGGTTGGATTAGGCGTACCCGCTTTGCGGATCCGCCTAATCCAACTCTAAACCCTTTTCCTTATTCAAGGTCACTAAACCCGCAAGAAACTGAACCCTAAGAGGGTATTGGTGAACCCTGTCGTGGATGTGATTCAAAGATGGGACACTGAACCTTAAGAGTAGGGTACCGCATAAGACGGGACGGAAAAGGGTTTAGGGTTGGATTAGGCGGACCCGCTTCGCGGCTCCGCCTAATCCAACCCTAAACCCTTTTCCTTATTCAAGGTCACTAAACCCGCAAGAAACTGTACCCTAAGAGGGTATTGGTGAACCCTGTCGTGGATGTGATTCAAAGATGGGACACTGAACCTTAAGAGAAGGGTACCGCATAAGACGGGACGGAAAAGGGTTTAGGGTTGGATTAGGCGGACCCGCTTTGCGGATCCGCCTAATCCAACCCTAAACCCTTTTCCTTATTCAAGGTCACTAAACCCGCAAGAAACTGAACCCTAAGAGGGTATTGGTGAACCCTGTCGTGGATGTGATTCAAAGATGGGACACTGAACCTTAAGAGTAGGGTACCGCATAAGACGGGACGGAAAAGGGTTTAGGGTTGGATTAGGCGGACCCGCTTCGCGGCTCCGCCTAATACAACCCTAAACCCTTTTCCTTATTCAAGGTCATTAAACCCGCAAGAAACTGAACCCTAAGAGGGTATTGGTGAACCCTGTCGTGGATGTGATTCAAAGATGGGACACTGAACCTTAAGAGTAGGGAACCGCATAAGACGGGACGGAAAAGGGTTTAGGGTTGGATTAGGCGGACCCGCTTTGCGGATCCGCCTAATCCAACCCTAAACCCTTTTCCTTATTCAAGGTCATTAAACCTGCAAGAAACTGAACCCTAAGAGGGTATTGGTGAACCCTGTCGTGGATGTGATTCAAAGATGGGACACTGAACCTTAAGAGTAGGGAACCGCATAAGACGGGACAGAAAAGGGTTTAGGGTTGGATTAGGCGGACCCGCTTTGAGGATCCGCCTAATCCAACCCTAAACCCTTTTCCTTATTCAAGGTCACTAAACCCGCAAGAAACTGAACCCTAAGAGGGTATTGGTGAACCCTGTCGTGGATGTGATTCAAAGATGGGACACTGAACCTTAAGAGTAGGGTACCGCATAAGACGGGACGGAAAAGGGTTTAGGGTTGGATTAGGCGGACCCGCTTCGCGGCTCTGCCTAATCCAACCCGAAACCCTTTTCCTTATTCAAGGTCACTAAACCCGCAAGAAACTGAACCCTAAGAGGGTATTGGTGAACCCTGTCGTGGATGTGATTCAAAGATGGGACACTGAACCTTATGAGTAGGGAACCGCATAAGACGGGACGGAAAAGGGTTTAGGGTTGGATTAGGCGTACCCGCTTTGCGGATCCGCCTAATCCAACTCTAAACCCTTTTCCTTATTCAAGGTCACTAAACCCGCAAGAAACTGAACCCTAAGAGGGTATTGGTGAACCCTGTCGTGGATGTGATTCAAAGATGGGACACTGAACCTTAAGAGTAGGGTACCGCATAAGACGGGACGGAAAAGGGTTTAGGGTTGGATTAGGCGGACCCGCTTCGCGGCTCCGCCTAATCCAACCCTAAACCCTTTTCCTTATTCAAGGTCACTAAACCCGCAAGAAACTGTACCCTAAGAGGGTATTGGTGAACCCTGTCGTGGATGTGATTCAAAGATTGGACACTGAACCTTAAGAGTAGGGTACCGCATAAGACGGGACGGAAAAGGGTTTAGGGTTGGATTAGGCGGACCCGCTTCACGGCTCCGCCTAATCCAACCCTAAACCCTTTTCCTTATTCAAGGTCACTAAACCCGCAAGAAACTGTACCCTAAGAGGGTATTGGTGAACCCTGTCGTGGATGTGATTCAAAGATGGGACACTGAACCTTAAGAGTAGGGTACCGCATAAGACGGGACGGAAAAGGGTTTAGGGTTGGATTAGGCGGACCCGCTTTGCGGATCCGCCTAATCCAACCCCAAACCCTTTTCCTTATTCAAGGTCACTAAACCCGCAAGAAACTGAACCCTAAGAGGGTATTGGTGAACCCTGTCGTGGATGTGATTCAAAGATGGGACACTGAACCTTAAGAGTAGGGTACCACATAAGACGGGACGGAAAAGGGTTTAGGGTTGGATTAGGCGGACCCGCTTCGCGGATCCGCCTAATCCAACCCTAAACCCTTTTCCTTATTCATGGACGGAAAAGGGTTTAGGGTTGGATTAGGCGGACCCGCTTCGCGGCTCCGCCTAATCCAACCCTAAACCCTTTTCCTTATTCAAGGTCATTAAACCCGCAAGAAACTGAACCCTAAGAGGGTATTGGTGAACCCTGTCGTGGATGTGATTCAAAGATGGGACACTGAACCTTAAGAGTAGGGTACCGCATAAGACGGGACGGAAAAGGGTTTAGGGTTGGATTAGGCGGACCCGCTTCGCGGCTCTGCCTAATCCAACCCGAAACCCTTTTCCTTATTCAAGGTCACTAAACCCGCAAGAAACTGAACCCTAAGAGGGTATTGGTGAACCCTGTCGTGGATGTGATTCAAAGATGGGACACTGAACCTTAAGAGTAGGGAACCGCATAAGACGGGACGGAAAAGGGTTTAGGGTTGGATTAGGCGTACCCGCTTTGCGGATCCGCCTAATCCAACTCTAAACCCTTTTCCTTATTCAAGGTCACTAAACCCGCAAGAAACTGAACCCTAAGAGGGTATTGGTGAACCCTGTCGTGGATGTGATTCAATGATGGGACACTGAACCTTAAGAGTAGGGTACCGCATAAGACGGGACGGAAAAGGGTTTAGGGTTGGATTAGGCGGACCCGCTTCGCGCCTCCGCCTAATCCAACCCTAAACCCTTTTCCTTATTCAAGGTCACTAAACCCGCAAGAAACTGTACCCTAAGAGGGTATTGGTGAACCCTGTCGTGGATGTGATTCAAAGATTGGACACTGAACCTTAAGAGTAGGGTACCGCATAAGACGGGACGGAAAAGGGTTTAGGGATGGATTAGGCGGACCCGCTTCACGGCTCCGCCTAATCCAACCCTAAACCCTTTTCCTTATTCAAGGTCACTAAACCCGCAAGAAACTGTACCCTAAGAGGGTATTGGTGAACCCTGTCGTGGATGTGATTCAAAGATGGGACACTGAACCTTAAGAGTAGGGTACCGCATAAGACGGGACGGAAAAGGGTTTAGGGTTGGATTAGGCGGACCCGCTTCGCGGCTCCGCCTAATCCAACCCTAAACCCTTTTCCTTATTCAAGGTCACTAAACCCGCAAGAAACTGAACCCTAAGAGGATATTGGTGAACCCTGTCGTGGATGTGATTCAAAGATGGGACACTGAACCTTAAGAGTAGGGTACCGCATAAGACGGGACGGAAAAGGGTTTAGGGTTGGATTAGGCGGACCCGCTTTGCGGATCCGCCTAATCCAACCCTAAACCCTTTTCCTTATTCAAGGTCATTAAACCCGCAAGAAACTGAACCCTAAGAGGGTATTGGTGAACCCTGTCGTGGATGTGATTCAAAGATGGGACACTGAACCTTAAGAGTAGGGAACCGCATAAGACGGGACGGAAAAGGGTTTAGGGTTGGATTAGGCGGACCCGCTTTGCGGATCCGCCTAATCCAACCCTAAACCCTTTTCCTTATTCAAGGTCACTAAACCCGCAAGAAACTGAACCCTAAGAGGGTATTGGTGAACCCTGTCGTGGATGTGATTCAAAGATGGGACACTGAACCTTAAGAGTAGGGAACCGCATAAGACGGGACGGAAAAGGGTTTAGGGTTGGATTAGGCGTACCCGCTTTGCGGATCCGCCTAATCCAACTCTAAACCCTTTTCCTTATTCAAGGTCACTAAACCCGCAAGAAACTGAACCCTAAGAGGGTATTGGTGAACCCTGTCGTGGATGTGATTCAAAGATGGGACACTGAACCTTAAGAGTAGGGTACCGCATAAGACGGGACGGAAAAGGGTTTAGGGTTGGATTAGGCGGACCCGCTTCGCGGCTCCGCCTAATCCAACCCTAAACCCTTTTCCTTATTCAAGGTCACTAAACCCGCAAGAAACTGTACCCTAAGAGGGTATTGGTGAACCCTGTCGTGGATGTGATTCAAAGATTGGACACTGAACCTTAAGAGTAGGGTACCGCATAAGACGGGACGGAAAAGGGTTTAGGGTTGGATTAGGCGGACCCGCTTCACGGCTCCGCCTAATCCAACCCTAAACCCTTTTCCTTATTCAAGGTCACTAAACCCGCAAGAAACTGTACCCTAAGAGGGTATTGGTGAACCCTGTCGTGGATGTGATTCAAAGATGGGACACTGAACCTTAAGAGTAGGGTACCGCATAAGACGGGACGGAAAAGGGTTTAGGGTTGGATTAGGCGGACCCGCTTTGCGGATCCGCCTAATCCAACCCCAAACCCTTTTCCTTATTCAAGGTCACTAAACCCGCAAGAAACTGAACCCTAAGAGGGTATTGGTGAACCCTGTCGTGGATGTGATTCAAAGATGGGACACTGAACCTTAAGAGTAGGGTACCACATAAGACGGGACGGAAAAGGGTTTAGGGTTGGATTAGGCGGACCCGCTTCGCGGATCCGCCTAATCCAACCCTAAACCCTTTTCCTTATTCATGGACGGAAAAGGGTTTAGGGTTGGATTAGGCGGACCCGCTTCGCGGCTCCGCCTAATCCAACCCTAAACCCTTTTCCTTATTCAAGGTCATTAAACCCGCAAGAAACTGAACCCTAAGAGGGTATTGGTGAACCCTGTCGTGGATGTGATTCAAAGATGGGACACTGAACCTTAAGAGTAGGGTACCGCATAAGACGGGACGGAAAAGGGTTTAGGGTTGGATTAGGCGGACCCGCTTCGCGGCTCTGCCTAATCCAACCCGAAACCCTTTTCCTTATTCAAGGTCACTAAACCCGCAAGAAACTGAACCCTAAGAGGGTATTGGTGAACCCTGTCGTGGATGTGATTCAAAGATGGGACACTGAACCTTAAGAGTAGGGAACCGCATAAGACGGGACGGAAAAGGGTTTAGGGTTGGATTAGGCGTACCCGCTTTGCGGATCCGCCTAATCCAACTCTAAACCCTTTTCCTTATTCAAGGTCACTAAACCCGCAAGAAACTGAACCCTAAGAGGGTATTGGTGAACCCTGTCGTGGATGTGATTCAATGATGGGACACTGAACCTTAAGAGTAGGGTACCGCATAAGACGGGACGGAAAAGGGTTTAGGGTTGGATTAGGCGGACCCGCTTCGCGCCTCCGCCTAATCCAACCCTAAACCCTTTTCCTTATTCAAGGTCACTAAACCCGCAAGAAACTGTACCCTAAGAGGGTATTGGTGAACCCTGTCGTGGATGTGATTCAAAGATTGGACACTGAACCTTAAGAGTAGGGTACCGCATAAGACGGGACGGAAAAGGGTTTAGGGATGGATTAGGCGGACCCGCTTCACGGCTCCGCCTAATCCAACCCTAAACCCTTTTCCTTATTCAAGGTCACTAAACCCGCAAGAAACTGTACCCTAAGAGGGTATTGGTGAACCCTGTCGTGGATGTGATTCAAAGATGGGACACTGAACCTTAAGAGTAGGGTACCGCATAAGACGGGACGGAAAAGGGTTTAGGGTTGGATTAGGCGGACCCGCTTCGCGGCTCCGCCTAATCCAACCCTAAACCCTTTTCCTTATTCAAGGTCACTAAACCCGCAAGAAACTGAACCCTAAGAGGATATTGGTGAACCCTGTCGTGGATGTGATTCAAAGATGGGACAGTGAACCTTAAGAGTAGGGTACCGCATAAGACGGGACGGAAAAGGGTTTAGGGTTGGATTAGGCGGACCCGCTTTGCGGATCCGCCTAATCCAACCCTAAACCCTTTTCCTTATTCAAGGTCATTAAACCCGCAAGAAACTGAACCCTAAGAGGGTATTGGTGAACCCTGTCGTGGATGTGATTCAAAGATGGGACACTGAACCTTAAGAGTAGGGAACCGCATAAGACGGGACGGAAAAGGGTTTAGGGTTGGATTAGGCGGACCCGCTTTGCGGATCCGCCTAATCCAACCCTAAACCCTTTTCCTTATTCAAGGTCACTAAACCCGCAAGAAACTGTACCCTAAGAGGGTATTGGTGAACCCTGTCGTGGATGTGATTCAAAGATTGGACACTGAACCTTAAGAGTAGGGTACCGCATAAGACGGGACGGAAAAGGGTTTAGGGTTGGATTAGGCGGACCCGCTTCGCGGCTCCGCCTAATCCAACCCTAAACCCTTTTCCTTATTCAAGGTCACTAAACCCGCAAGAAACTGTACCCTAAGAGGGTATTGGTGAACCCTGTCGTGGATGTGATTCAAAGATGGGACACTGAACCTTAAGAGAAGGGTACCGCATAAGACGGGACGGAAAAGGGTTTAGGGTTGGATTAGGCGGACCCGCTTTGCGGATCCGCCTAATCCAACCCTAAACCCTTTTCCTTATTCATGGACGGAAAAGGGTTTAGAGTTGGATTAGGCGGACCCGCTTCGCGGCTCCGCCTAATCCAACCCTAAACCCTTTTCCTTATTCAAGGTCACTAAACCCGCAAGAAACTGAACCCTAAGAGGGTATTGGTGAACCCTGTCGTGGATGTGATTCAAAGATGGGACACTGAACCTTAAGAGTAGGGTACCGCATAAGACGGGACGGAAAAGGGTTTAGGGTTGGATTAGGCGGACCCGCTTCGCGGCTCTGCCTAATCCAACCCGAAACCCTTTTCCTTATTCATGGACGGAAAAGGGTTTAGGGTTGGATTAGGCGGACCCGCTTCGCGGCTCCGCCTAATCCAACCCTAAACCCTTTTCCTTATTCAAGGTCATTAAACCCGCAAGAAACTGAACCCTAAGAGGGTATTGGTGAACCCTGTCGTGGATGTGATTCAAAGATGGGACACTGAACCTTAAGAGTAGGGTACCGCATAAGACGGGACGGAAAAGGGTTTAGGGTTGGATTAGGCGGACCCGCTTCGCGGCTCTGCCTAATCCAACCCGAAACCCTTTTCCTTATTCAAGGTCACTAAACCCGCAAGAAACTGAACCCTAAGAGGGTATTGGTGAACCCTGTCGTGGATGTGATTCAAAGATGGGACACTGAACCTTAAGAGTAGGGAACCGCATAAGACGGGACAGAAAAGGGTTTAGGGTTGGATTAGGCGTACCCGCTTTGCGGATCCGCCTAATCCAACTCTAAACCCTTTTCCTTATTCAAGGTCACTAAACCCGCAAGAAACTGAACCCTAAGAGGGTATTGGTGAACCCTGTCGTGGATGTGATTCAATGATGGGACACTGAACCTTAAGAGTAGGGTACCGCATAAGACGGGACGGAAAAGGGTTTAGGGTTGGATTAGGCGGACCCGCTTCGCGCCTCCGCCTAATCCAACCCTAAACCCTTTTCCTTATTCAAGGTCACTAAACCCGCAAGAAACTGTACCCTAAGAGGGTATTGGTGAACCCTGTCGTGGATGTGATTCAAAGATTGGACACTGAACCTTAAGAGTAGGGTACCGCATAAGACGGGACGGAAAAGGGTTTAGGGATGGATTAGGCGGACCCGCTTCACGGCTCCGCCTAATCCAACCCTAAACCCTTTTCCTTATTCAAGGTCACTAAACCCGCAAGAAACTGTACCCTAAGAGGGTATTGGTGAACCCTGTCGTGGATGTGATTCAAAGATGGGACACTGAACCTTAAGAGTAGGGTACCGCATAAGACGGGACGGAAAAGGGTTTAGGGTTGGATTAGGCGGACCCGCTTCGCGGCTCCGCCTAATCCAACCCTAAACCCTTTTCCTTATTCAAGGTCACTAAACCCGCAAGAAACTGAACCCTAAGAGGATATTGGTGAACCCTGTCGTGGATGTGATTCAAAGATGGGACAGTGAACCTTAAGAGTAGGGTACCGCATAAGACGGGACGGAAAAGGGTTTAGGGTTGGATTAGGCGGACCCGCTTTGCGGATCCGCCTAATCCAACCCTAAACCCTTTTCCTTATTCAAGGTCATTAAACCCGCAAGAAACTGAACCCTAAGAGGGTATTGGTGAACCCTGTCGTGGATGTGATTCAAAGATGGGACACTGAACCTTAAGAGTAGGGAACCGCATAAGACGGGACGGAAAAGGGTTTAGGGTTGGATTAGGCGGACCCGCTTTGCGGATCCGCCTAATCCAACCCTAAACCCTTTTCCTTATTCAAGGTCACTAAACCCGCAAGAAACTGTACCCTAAGAGGGTATTGGTGAACCCTGTCGTGGATGTGATTCAAAGATTGGACACTGAACCTTAAGAGTAGGGTACCGCATAAGACGGGACGGAAAAGGGTTTAGGGTTGGATTAGGCGGACCCGCTTCGCGGCTCCGCCTAATCCAACCCTAAACCCTTTTCCTTATTCAAGGTCACTAAACCCGCAAGAAACTGTACCCTAAGAGGGTATTGGTGAACCCTGTCGTGGATGTGATTCAAAGATGGGACACTGAACCTTAAGAGAAGGGTACCGCATAAGACGGGACGGAAAAGGGTTTAGGGTTGGATTAGGCGGACCCGCTTTGCGGATCCGCCTAATCCAACCCTAAACCCTTTTCCTTATTCATGGACGGAAAAGGGTTTAGGGTTGGATTAGGCGGACCCGCTTCGCGGCTCCGCCTAATCCAACCCTAAACCCTTTTCCTTATTCAAGGTCACTAAACCCGCAAGAAACTGAACCCTAAGAGGGTATTGGTGAACCCTGTCGTGGATGTGATTCAAAGATGGGACACTGAACCTTAAGAGTAGGGTACCGCATAAGACGGGACGGAAAAGGGTTTAGGGTTGGATTAGGCGGACCCGCTTCGCGGCTCTGCCTAATCCAACCCGAAACCCTTTTCCTTATTCAAGGTCACTAAACCCGCAAGAAACTGAACCCTAAGAGGGTATTGGTGAACCCTGTCGTGGATGTGATTCAAAGATGGGACACTGAACCTTAAGAGTAGGGTACCGCATAAGACGGGACGGAAAAGGGTTTAGGGTTGGATTAGGCGGACCCGCTTCGCGGCTCTGCCTAATCCAACCCGAAACCCTTTTCCTTATTCAAGGTCACTAAACCCGCAAGAAACTGAACCCTAAGAGGGTATTGGTGAACCTTGTCGTGGATGTGATTCAAAGATGGGACACTGAACCTTAAGAGTAGGGTACCGCATAAGACGGGACGGAAAAGGGTTTAGGGTTGGATTAGGCGGAACCGCTTCGCGGCTCCGCCTAATCCAACCCTAAACCCTTTTCCTTATTCAAGGTCACTAAACCCGCAAGAAACTGTACCCTAAGAGGGTATTGGTGAACCCTGTCGTGGATGTGATTCAAAGATGGGACACTGAACCTTAAGAGTAGGGTTCCGCATAAGACGGGACGGAAAAGGGTTTAGGGTTGGATTAGGCGGACCCGCTTCGCGGCTCCGCCTAATCCAACCCTAAACCCTTTTCCTTATTCAAGGTCACTAAACCCGAAAGAAACTGTACCCTAAGAGGGTATTGGTGAACCCTGTCGTGGATGTGATTCAAAGATGGGACACTGAACCTTAAGAGTAGGGTACCGCATAAGACGGGACGGAAAAGGGTTTAGGGTTGGATTAGGCGGACCCGCTTCGCGGCTCCGCCTAATCCAACCCTAAACCCTTTTCCTTATTCAAGGTCACTAAACCCGCAAGAAACTGTACCCTAAGAGGGTATTGGTGAACCCTGTCGTGGATGTGATTCAAAGATGGGACACTGAACCTTAAGAGAAGGGTACCGCATAAGACGGGACGGAAAAGGGTTTAGGGTTGGATTAGGCGGACCCGCTTTGCGGATCCGCCTAATCCAACCCTAAACCCTTTTCCTTATTCAAGGTCACTAAACCCGCAAGAAACTGAACCCTAAGAGGGTATTGGTGAACCCTGTCGTGGATGTGATTCAAAGATGGGACACTGAACCTTAAGAGTAGGGTACCGCATAAGACGGGACGGAAAAGGGTTTAGGGTTGGATTAGGCGGACCCGCTTTGCGGATCCGCCTAATCCAACCCTAAACCCTTTTCCTTATTCAAGGTCACTAAACCCGCAAGAAACTGAACCCTAAGTGGGTATTGGTGAACCCTGTCGTGGATGTGATTCAAAGATGGGACACTGAACCTTAAGAGTAGGGTACCGCATAAGACGGGACGAAAAAGGGTTTAAAGTTGGATTAGGCGGACCCGCTTCGCGGCTCCGCCTAATCCAACCCTAAACCCTTTTCCTTATTCAAGGTCATTAAACCCGCAAGAAACTGAACCCTAAGAGGGTATTGGTGAACCCTGTCGTGGATGTGATTCAAAGATGGGACACTGAACCTTAAGAGTAGGGAACCGCATAAGACGGGACGGAAAAGGGTTTAGGGTTGGATTAGGCGGACCCGCTTCGCGGCTCTGCCTAATCCAACCCGAAACCCTTTTCCTTATTCAAGGTCACTAAACCCGCAAGAAACTGAACCCTAAGAGGGTATTGGTGAACCCTGTCGTGGATGTGATTCAAAGATGGGACACTGAACCTTAAGAGTAGGGAACCGCATAAGACGGGACGGAAAAGGGTTTAGGGTTGGATTAGGCGTACCCGCTTTGCGGATCCGCCTAATCCAACTCTAAACCCTTTTCCTTATTCAAGGTCACTAAACCCGCAAGAAACTGAACCCTAAGAGGGTATTGGTGAACCCTGTCGTGGATGTGATTCAAAGATGGGACACTGAACCTTAAGAGTAGGGTACCGCATAAGACGGGACGGAAAAGGGTTTAGGGTTGGATAAGGCGGACCCGCTTCGCGGCTCCGCCTAATCCAACCCTAAACCCTTTTCCTTATTCAAGGTCACTAAACCCGCAAGAAACTGTACCCTAAGAGGGTATTGGTGAACCCTGTCGTGGATGTGATTCAAAGATTGGACACTGAACCTTAAGAGTAGGGTACCGCATAAGACGGGACGGAAAAGGGTTTAGAGTTGGATTAGGCGGACCCGCTTTGCGGATCCGCCTAATCCAACCCTAAACCCTTTTCCTTATTCAAGGTCACTAAACCCGCAAGAAACTGAACCCTAAGAGGGTATTGGTGAACCCTGTCGTGGATGTGATTCAAAGATGGGACACTGAACCTTAAGAGTAGGGTACCGCATAAGACGGGACGGAAAAGGGTTTAGGGTTGGATAAGGCGGACCCGCTTCGCGGCTCCGCCTAATCCAACCCTAAACCCTTTTCCTTATTCAAGGTCATTAAACCCGTAAGAAACTGAACCCTAAGAGGGTATTGGTGAACCCTGTCGTGGATGTGATTCAAAGATGGGACACTGAACCTTAAGAGTAGGGTACCGCATAAGACGGGACGGAAAAGGGTTTAGGGTTGGATTAGGCGGACCCGCTTCGCGGCTCCGCCTAATCCAACCCTAAACCCTTTTCCTTATTCAAGGTCACTAAACCCGCAAGAAACTGTACCCTAAGAGGGTATTGGTGAACCCTGTCGTGGATGTGATTCAAAGATTGGACACTGAACCTTAAGAGTAGGGTACCGCATAAGACGGGACGGAAAAGGGTTTAGGGTTGGATTAGGCGGACCCGCTTCGCGGCTCCGCCTAATCCAACCCTAAACTCTTTTCCTTATTCAAGGTCACTAAACCCGCAAGAAACTGTACCCTAAGAGGGTATTGGTGAACCCTGTCGTGGATGTGATTCAAAGATGGGACACTGAACCTTAAGAGAAGGGTACCGCATAAGACGGGACGGAAAAGGGTTTAGGGTTGGATTAGGCGGACCCGCTTTGCGGATCCGCCTAATCCAACCCTAAACCCTTTTCCTTATTCAAGGTCACTAAACCCGCAAGAAACTGAACCCTAAGAGGGTATTGGTGAACCCTGTCGTGGATGTGATTCAAAGATGGGACACTGAACCTTAAGAGTAGGGTACCGCATAAGACGGGACGGAAAAGGGTTTAGGGTTGGATTAGGCGGACCCGCTTCGCGGCTCTGCCTAATCCAACCCGAAACCCTTTTCCTTATTCAAGGTCACTAAACCCGCAAGAAACTGTACCCTAAGAGGGTATTGGTGAACCCTGTCGTGGATGTGATTCAAAGATGGGACACTGAACCTTAAGAGTAGGGTACCGCATAAGACGGGACGGAAAAGGGTTTAGGGTTGGATTAGGCGGACCCGCTTTGCGGATCCGCCTAATCCAACCCTAAACCCTTTTCCTTATTCAAGGTCACTAAACCCGCAAGAAACTGAACCCTAAGAGGGTATTGGTGAACCCTGTCGTGGATGTGATTCAAAGATGGGACACTGAACCTTAAGAGTAGGGTACCGCATAAGACGGGACGGAAAAGGGTTTAGGGTTGGATAAGGCGGACCCGCTTCGCGGCTCCGCCTAATCCAACCCTAAACCCTTTTCCTTATTCAAGGTCATTAAACCCGTAAGAAACTGAACCCTAAGAGGGTATTGGTGAACCCTGTCGTGGATGTGATTCAAAGATGGGACACTGAACCTTAAGAGTAGGGTACCGCATAAGACGGGACGGAAAAGGGTTTAGGGTTGGATTAGGCGGACCCGCTTCGCGGCTCCGCCTAATCCAACCCTAAACCCTTTTCCTTATTCAAGGTCACTAAACCCGCAAGAAACTGTACCCTAAGAGGGTATTGGTGAACCCTGTCGTGGATGTGATTCAAAGATTGGACACTGAACCTTAAGAGTAGGGTACCGCATAAGACGGGACGGAAAAGGGTTTAGGGTTGGATTAGGCGGACCCGCTTCGCGGCTCCGCCTAATCCAACCCTAAACTCTTTTCCTTATTCAAGGTCACTAAACCCGCAAGAAACTGTACCCTAAGAGGGTATTGGTGAACCCTGTCGTGGATGTGATTCAAAGATGGGACACTGAACCTTAAGAGAAGGGTACCGCATAAGACGGGACGGAAAAGGGTTTAGGGTTGGATTAGGCGGACCCGCTTTGCGGATCCGCCTAATCCAACCCTAAACCCTTTTCCTTATTCAAGGTCACTAAACCCGCAAGAAACTGAACCCTAAGAGGGTATTGGTGAACCCTGTCGTGGATGTGATTCAAAGATGGGACACTGAACCTTAAGAGTAGGGTACCGCATAAGACGGGACGGAAAAGGGTTTAGGGTTGGATTAGGCGGACCCGCTTTGCGGATCCGCCTAATCCAACCCTAAACCCTTTTCCTTATTCAAGGTCATTAAACCTGCAAGAAACTGAACCCTAAGAGGGTATTGGTGAACCCTGTCGTGGATGTGATTCAAAGATGGGACACCGAACCTTAAGAGTAGGGAACCGCATAAGACGGGACGGAAAAGGGTTTAGGGTTGGATTAGGCGGACCCGCTTCGCGGCTCCGCCTAATCCAACCCTAAACCCTTTTCCTTATTCAAGGTCACTAAACCCGCAAGAAACTGAACCCTAAGAGGGTATTGGTGAACCCTGTCGTGGATGTGATTCAAAGATGGGACACTGAACCTTAAGAGTAGGGTACCGCATAAGACGGGACGGAAAAGGGTTTAGGGTTGGATTAGGCGGACCCGCTTCGCGGCTACGCCTAATCCAACCCTAAACCCTTTTCCTTATTCAAGGTCATTAAACCCGCAAGAAACTGAACCCTAAGAGGGTATTGGTGAACCCTGTCGTGGATGTGATTCAAAGATGGGACACCGAACCTTAAGAGTAGGGAACCGCATAAGACGGGACGGAAAAGGGTTTAGGGTTGGATTAGGCGGACCCGCTTTGCGGATCCGCCTAATCCAACCCTAAACCCTTTTCCTTATTCAAGGTCACTAAACCCGCAAGAAACTGAACCCTAAGAGGGTATTGGTGAACCCTGTCGTGGATGTGATTCAAAGATGGGACACTGAACCTTAAGAGTAGGGTACCGCATAAGACGGGACGGAAAAGGGTTTAGGGTTGGATTAGGCGGACCCGCTTCGCGGCTCTGCCTAATCCAACCCGAAACCCTTTTCCTTATTCAAGGTCACTAAACCCGCAAGAAACTGAACCCTAAGAGGGTATTGGTGAACCTTGTCGTGGATGTGATTCAAAGATGGGACACTGAACCTTAAGAGTAGGGTACCGCATAAGACGGGACGGAAAAGGGTTTAGGGTTGGATTAGGCGGAACCGCTTCGCGGCTCCGCCTAATCCAACCCTAAACCCTTTTCCTTATTCAAGGTCACTAAACCCGCAAGAAACTGTACCCTAAGAGGGTATTGGTGAACCCTGTCGTGGATGTGATTCAAAGATGGGACAC